>JASDFA010000020.1:103630000-105028750 GCA_035772735.1 Datura wrightii | reverse complement strand
TGACTTAACGAGTCGTGGGGGATGACAACAACTCGTGGTCTCGTCCATGGGGTCTCCAAACTCAAAATTTCCAGCTTAATCCATGCACCTCAGCAAGAGTCACTTGACGACTCGTGGTCTACCCCACGGGTCATAGGATGATTCGTTCTGTGACCTGGTATAGAAAATCTTCTTCTCTCCATTTAAACTCCTGGGTCTAATCTTAGGGCTTCTGGGGTATAACAATTAACCCTAAAATGAGAATGAAAGCGTCAAAAGTAAAGTAAGTAGTCTTAGATAACCAACGAAATTAATTATTAATCATTTGGTCATTTCCTTGGCAATCGAATTTCTTTTTAGCGAAAAGAAAATAAATCATGTGATTGCTCGTGATCTTCTTGAGTAACTCAAATGCTTCATTTATAATAATGTGATGTATAACAGATACATGCAAGTAATTAACATTAATTGAATGAAAATTGTACTAAAAAAATTGAAGAGGAGTTAGGAATTATAACTGAAATGTTTCTTTAATTGCTTGTTTGTGTAATTGTCCTATTCTTTTGATTTTTTGTTGGTTGAACTAAAATCTCATAGAGGTGACTATTGCGCTTTTGTTAAATATAACATAAAAAATAAATAAGATTAACAAGGGAAAACACATAAATAATAATAATAGAAATAAATAAATAGGATTATTAGCTAAAGAAATGTGTCAACTCATAAAAGAAGAAGAAAGGATTGAGGTGTGATTAAGAGGACTAATTGAGTAGTTTTTGGGATTTATAACATAACAAAAAAAATATTTTTACAAGACCAAAAATTGAGAAAGTAGAAAGGAACAAAAAAGGTAAAAAAAAAGAAAAAAGAAGATGAATTCTTGGACAAACAACTATGCCACAAGATTTCCCATTGACCACAATTATAATATATATATATATATATATATATATGTATGTATGTATGTATGTATGTATGTATTTATTTATGTATGTAAGCCTAACCCCTAATTGGGTTTTAATGAAAATCTATTTTTTATTTAGAAAAAGAATGGTACTCATAATTAATAACTAAGAAAATTAATAATGCAAAAGTTAAACAGTTGAGAAAAACGCCTAACCCCAAATTGGGCTTTAACGCAAACCTATTTATTATTTAGAAAAGAAAATGGTATTCATAATTAATGACCAAGAAAACTAATAATGTAGAAAGTTGAGAAAATAAGAAATCATCAAGAAGGTAAGGAAAACATAATTTCGTGATCATAGAAGTGTGCCACATCACTGGTCCTAAGACCATAATTATATATATATATTGAACAACTACATGTATTTGACCATTAAATTTATTTTAATTGAAAAAATAATATATTAAAAAGAATGATCTGCCGGAGACATGGGTGGTGTGTAATAAACTATTAGAAAATTTTTGTAACGTCAACAATTAAAAGAGAGAAGAGTTATTAAAAAGAAATTAAATTTTTGCAAATTGATGGTAGGTAACTTTTTAAAAAATATATATATATAATTTTGATTATTATGGTACTCAATGATATATTACTTAACAACTGAACAATAAATTTCAGAAATATCATGCAAGATTTTATACTAATTTAAACCATTGAAAAATAAATAACATTGTAAAAATTTTACATCAAAATGTATAATTTATAATCGTAGTAAATTAGATTAATGAGATAATTAATTCACTGAATCATATTTTAAAAATAAAAATTGAAGCAAAACTAATCCTTAATGTTATCCCTGATAATAATGTGAAAAGTTTTTGAAATAAAAAAACCCTCACTCATCATTAGATTAAACTAATCGAGCATTAGTATAACTGTCACGATCCGATTGGAGGCTCGGATTGTAGACACGGGATAAGGGACCCCGAGAAACCCCAAGTCGACTCACGACACATGCATACGACTATACTCAATTAAACGAGCGGGACCTTAAACATAAAACATTGCGGAAACGTAACCATACCATAACATTAAGGAATACTGGACGTATACAAGAGTTGAGCACTACATACTAGTCTGAAAGCCTCTACTACGTAAGATGGGTTGATGGGACAACATCTCCAACTAACTCGAATAGTAATGAAACTCAAGATAACATAAAAGTCTATCAAACGATACAACATAGAAAGTATGCGGTCAGTATGTGGAATGTATAGAGTATGCAAGCTAACAAAAACCGCGAGGTAATAAAAATCCAATTAAGCAATTTATATATATATCATAGGCTTTTAAGGATAAGAAGAATACTACATGCACTCATTAAGAATTTATACTCATATTATATATGATCATGCATGGCTTTAGAACATCATGATTGACTCGAATGACTCAAGCTGAAATGTGACATTTATATTAAAAGCTGAACAATGAGTTAAACCTTACTCTTAGAACAAGCATGGACAAGGTAACCATCATGAGTAATAAAAATGCAAATCTAAAAGATATAGACAGTGGGAGACTCGTCACTTAACTGACATACCACGATAGAGCTTACGTGGTCCCAACTATCACACTCAAGTGGGAAGAGTCATCCATAATCTTGCCAAGGCGATGTACGCTACCAAGATATCGATATCAAGCTGAAGGGCCAAGCGGTCGGGGATAGCAAACAAGGGAGGTCCCAATAATTTATAAGTATCAACCTATGTTGGCGCATAGTTCTGGGGCATAGGGTAGTCGACCCTTAACTCGCTCGGTGCTAAACTCTTCTCCCAAAATACGCAATGCTCTCATCCTATATAACAAAGCTCAACATCATCAATTGACGAAGCTCAACATCGTCTTATGACGGAGATCAATATGAAATCATGCATAACTCAACATCGTATGAAACGAAGCTCAACATTGTGTATTGACCAAACTCATAATAACATCATGCATAGACTCAAACTCATATGTATATGAAACTTAACATTATCTACCGACAAAGCTTATAGTGACACACATCCCAATAATGATTTCATGCATATGGGAGGCTTTACTTTGAAACATACCACAAGCTGGAATGTATAATAAGAGTTGACGAAAATTTACTTCAAACCATGTGGTAAGCTTTTGTCGGGGAAAAATATTACTTTAAAACATTATGTGGGCATAACCCAAACCACTTTCATACTTGGGTTCATTCAATTCACTTTGAAAGCATAAATATGATCATGGGTAGGGTTAGAAACATGCTTTTGTTATTTATTTCATCATCATCACACACGTATCACTAGTCACCTCTTCTATGAACTATTCATCGATGGGTATTTTGGATTCAATTTTTAGAAAAACAATTTTTATAAGAGAAAACAAGTTAGAATCCGCCAAGTTTTGTAAATCATCAATAAAGTCAAAATCTAATCATAGCCATGTGTAGAGATTGAAGAATCATTCAATTGATCAAAACCCCATAATTGATTATTCATAATTTAACACTACTTGATAGGAATTGGGCATGGTATAGAAGCAAGGCACCCATTAAAACCCTACATACATGAAAATAGATTGACTCAAAGTTCCTTGAATACCTACAAAGAAATTGATAGAAACTTGGGGAAGAAGCCCTTGAATCTCCCAAAAATCTCTCTAAAGTTCTTGCATGAGAATGGGCATGAATAAAGGACTTAACTCAACTTATCACACTCAAAAAATATCCAAAACGATGTTGTTTATGGTCTAAAAGTGTGGAAGAGTCGAAAATACCCTTACTTAAACTGCCCTAAAATCTGGCCGGATGGAACCCATGAGTGGTATCAATGGGTCGTGGAAACAACCCTCGCCCCGTCCTTTCTCTTCGTTGAAAACACTGCTGAAAGCCCATTCTTGGAATCATACCATGGACATACAAGAAGGATCTTCCTAAGCTTCAACAGACTGTTCCTTTGGTCGTTGCTTCCTTCTTCTGAAATTGCACACTTATTCCACGATCCTTACCATGACTCATTGTAAGCTTCAATGGGTCGTGGTTTCCACCCTTCGTCTCCACTACGAAAGTCCATAGCCCTTCCAAGACTACTAACAATGGATCGTTGTTCCTCACAACGGGCCGTTGTAACACCCATTGTTACTTTTGTCATCTGGGCTGACTCCTTACCACGACCACCATGACGGCTCGTTATTTCTTACAACGGGTCCTCGAATCAATTGATGTCCCCCCTGACATCTGAACTCCTGAACCCATGAACACAAACGATGGTCCATGGTTACCTACCACGGGTCGTTGTAGCTGTCGTTCTACAACCTTTTTCCCAATTTTCAGCAGTTTTGCATTTTAGCTTCCCGGGTCTATTCCTAAGCACTTCCGAGGTATTACAATATCTCCCCCTTGAGAACATTCATCCTGGAATGTAGGAAACAAGCAACAAACAGAAACATACAATTTGCCATATCTATATACTGATCATTTTAACAGAAATTTCATAGAATGACTACCTAAGAATAAAACCACATAGCTGAAATGATCTCATACCTCACATACACATCCATACACATAAAAGACACTTGCAGACATGAACTGAACATGAAAACTAAATGGGATCATAGGTAGAACTGATGCCTTAAGTCGAAAACGAGCCGGTAGAGAACAAATGTGGATATCTAGCCATCATGTCCACTTTAGCTTCCACGTAGCTCCCTCAACATGCTGATTTCTCCATAAAACCTTAACTGAAGCTACTTATTTGTTTCTCAAATTCCAAACCTGACAATCCAAGATTCCAACAGGAATTTCTTCATAACTAAGGTTGTCTTTCACTCCAAGGCTTTATTTCACTCCAATGCATTCTACCGGAACTACCAAGGCTGGATCACCCAAAAATTTCTTCAAAAGTGACACATGAAAAATGGGATGAACTGAGGACAACTCTGATGGCAAGTCCAACTCATACGCCACCTTACCAACTCTCCCCACAACCCAGTAGGGACCAACATAGCAGGGACTGAGTTTCCCTTTCTTTCCGAACCGCATTACTCCCTTCATGGGAGATACCTTTAGAAATACCCCATCGTCCACCTCAAACTCCAAATCTCTTCTCCTCACATCAGCATATGATTTCTGATGACTCTGAGTGGTCTTCAGCCTGCACCTTATCGACTGAACTTTTACCATAGCCTCATGAACTGAATTAGGCCCTATCATGGCTACCTCACCAACTTTAAACCATCCGATGGGGGATCTACACCTCCACCTGTAAAGAGCCTCAAATGGTGCCATCTGGATACTGGAGTGATAACTGTTATTGTAGGCGAACTCGATTAAGCACAAATAATCGTCCCAACTACCTTTAAAATCCCTAACACATGCCCTCAACATTTCCTCAAGGGTCTGAATGGTTCGTTCTGCCTAGCCATCTGTTTGTGGATGGAAGGCTGTATTGAGCTTAACCTGCGTCCCAAGTCCATTATGGAAAGACTACTAGAATTGAGAAGTAAACTGAGTACCTCGGCCTGAAATAATGGACAAGGGCACTCTATGAAGTCGAACCAACTCCCAAATATACAACTTAGCAAAATCATTCGCTGAATTGGTGGTCTTGACCGGTAGGAAGTGTGCCGCCTTAGTTAACCTGTCTACCACCACCCAAATGGAGTCATAGTGTCAGCGAGTACGAGGTAGGCCTGTAATGTAATCCCTATTAATCTCCTCCCACTTCCAAGTGTGAATGCTGATATCCTGAAGTACACCTCCCGACTTTAATGCTCGACCTACACTTGCTGGCAATTTGGACATTTTGCTACAAACTCTACAGTATCCTTCTTCATACTATCCCACCAATATATTTCTCGCAAGTCCTGATACATTTTTGTGGATCCTGGATGAATAGAATATCTGGTACCATGTGCCTCATGGAATATCCGAACTCTAAAATCATCAACATATGGGACACATAGACGACCCTGGTATCGTAGCACACAATCTCCCCCTTGGGAGAAAACCTCCACCTTTTGACTTTGCACTACCTCCTTCAGCTTCCTCAAAATTAGATCCTTATCTTGTCTGGATTTAACATCAACCACCAAAGACGATTTTGACCCGTGTTGCAAAACAACACCACTATCGGTCGAATAGATCAACCTAACTCCTAGTCTGGTAAGTCAGTGGACATCCTTCATTAACTCCTTCTTCCCCTCATCCATATTGGACACACTCTCCATAGAGAGCCTACTAAGTGCATCCGCAACCACATTAGCCTTGCCTAGGTGGTAGAGAACACTCATGTCGTAGTCCTTCAATAACTCCAACCACCTTATTTGCTGAAAATTAAGATCTTTCTGTGAGAACACATATTGCAAGCTCTTGTGATTGGTGAATACATCCACGTGAACCCTATACAAGTAATGCCACCATATCTTCAATGCAAACACCACCACGGCCAACTCAAAATCATGGGTCGGGTAATTTTTTTCATGAACTTTTAGCTGTCCTGAGGCATATGTTATTACTTTCACATATTGCATTAACACATACCCGAGTAGAGTCATATGTTATTACTTTCCCAACTCACAAAGCATCATAATACACCACAAAGTCGTTCGTACCCTCGAGTAGAGTCAACACTGGTGCTGAAGTGAGTCGGGTCTTTAACTCCTGGAAGCTTTTCTCACAAGTCTCCGACCATTGGAACTTTACCTTTTTTTGAGTCAATCTAGTCAACGGGGCTGCAATGGATGAGAAATCTTCAATGAACATCTGATAATAACCCGCTAAGCCTAAAAAGCTCCTAACGTCTGATGGGTTCACCGGTCTAGGCTAATTCTTTACCGCCTCGATCTTTTGAAAATCTACTTTTATGCCCTTACTTGATACCATATGGCCTTGAAATGCCACCGAGTCCGACGAAAACTCACATTTGCTGAACTTTGCATACAACTGACAATCCTTGAGGGTCTGAAGCACTACCCTCAAGTGAGCTGCATGCTCCTCCTCGCTTCGAGAGTATATAAGGATGTCATCAATGAACACAATCACGAACATGTCCAAATATTCCTTGAACACCCTGTTTATTAGATCCATAAAAGCTTTAGGGACATTGGTTAGTCCAGAAGACATAATAAAAAATTCATAGTGACCATACCGAGTCGTGAAGGCGGTTTTCGGAATGTCACTCTCCCGAACCCTGAGCTAGTGATACCCAAATTTGAGATCAATCTTCGAGAAACACCTAGCACCCTGAAGCTGGTCAAACAAATCATCGATCCTGGGTAAAGGATACTTGTTCTTGATAGTGACCTTGTTCAACTGCCTATAGTCAATGCACATCTAAAGAGAACCATCTTTATTCCAAATGAATAGGACTAGTGCACCCCATGGAGACTTGCTCGGCTTAATAAATCCCTTATCTAACAGATCCTTCAACTAATCCTTCAACTCTTTTAGCTTGGTTGGAGCTATTCTGTATGGAGGAATAGAGATAGGCTGCATGTCGGGAAGAAGATCTATACAGAAATCAATCTCCCGCTTAGGAGTGACACCAAGAAAATCATCAGGGAAGACCTCTGGATACTCAGATTCGACTGGAACGGACTGGATAGTCAGGGTTTTGGACTCCACGTCCTTAATCCTAACTAGATGGTAGAAACAACCCTTAGAAATCATCTATCTAGCCTTAAGGTAGGAAATAAATTAACCTACAGGCACAACTGAACTACCCTCCCATTCTAAGACAGGTTCACCCAGAAATCTGAACTCTACTGAACGGGTCCTATAATTAACTGAACCATAGCATGCAAATAGCCAATCCATATCGAGAATAACATCAAAATCGGTCATGGCTAACTTTATCAAGTCTACTGAGGTGACCTAATGAAGAACTGATATCGGACAATCTCTATACACCTGTCTAGCTATAACATAGTTACCTACGGGAGAAAAAATTGAGAAGTGCTTTGATAAGACATAGGGACTAGTTCCGAAGCTACTGGCTACATATGGTGTCACGAAAGATAGGGTAGCCCCCGGATCTAGCAATGCATATACATCAAAATGAAAGACTCTCAACATACCAGTGACTACATCTGGTGAGGCCTTATTCTCCTAACGAGTGGATAATGCATAGAATATGTTCTGGCGCTGCCTGCGAGCTGTGCTAGTAGATGCCCCCTGATGTGTTGTGCATGGAGGTGGGGCTGCTAAACTAGAAGCTGGGCCACGGCCCCCAGCCTGATCTTGCCTCGCAGTCGGACAATCTCCGAGCATATGTCCACACTGCCCACATCAAAAACAAGCTCTTGATCCTGCTAAGAACTGGCTCGTGTGCCCTCGGCCACATCGGCAGCAAGCTAGAATGCTGGAATCTGTGGGTCTGCTGCTATGACCCCTCGAGCCTAACGCTTACCCCCTCTAATCACATCGGGTCCTGGATGGCACACTCACGACTAAGTCTATCAAGTCTGCTAAGGTGACCTTATGAAGAACTGATATCGGGAAATCTCTATACACTAGTCTAGCTATAACGTAGTTACCTATGGGAGTAGAAACTGAGAAGGGCTCTGATAAGACATCAGGACTGGTTCTGAAGCTACTGGCTACATATGGTGTGACGAAATATAGGGTAGTCCCCGGATCTAGCAATTCATATACATCAACATGAAAGAGTCTCAACATACTAGTAACTACATCTGGCGAGGCCTTCTGCTCCTGACGAGTGGCTAAGGCATAGAATCTGTTCTGACGCAGCCCGCCAGTTGTGCTAGTAGATGATCCCTAATGTGTTGTGCGTGGAGATGGAGCTGATGAACTAGAAGTTGGGCCTCGGCGCCCAATCTAATCCTGCCTCGCAGTCGGACAATCTATGAGCATATGTCCACAGTGCCACCACATCAAAAACAAGCTCCTGAACCTGCTAAGCACTGGCCCGTGTGCCCTCGGCCACATCTGTAGCAAGTTGGAATGGTTGAATCTATGGGTCTGTTGCTATGACCCCTCGATCCTGACGCTCGCCCCCTCTGGTCATGTCGGTCCTGGATGGCACACTCACGGCTAATGATACTGGGACTGACAATCTCTGATGGGTCTGCTGTCGATGCCCACCATCGGACCTCTGCTGCGAGAATCTATGGTCCTTAGTCCTGACCCTCTTGGCCTCCCTCTCTATCAAATGTGTCGCCTCCATCTGCTGAGCATACAACACAATGTGAGGGAAGTCCATGTCCTGATGGAGCATAGCTCTCCTGCAGTCCTTGTCCAAATATCCTTCTATGCCATGCACAAATTTGCTCACCTGCGTCCGCTGGTTGGCCAATAACTCCAGGGCATACTTAGACAGGCAGGTGAACTCAAGGGCGTACTCCTGAACAGTCATCCTTCCTTACCTCAAATTCACAAATTCAACTTCTTTCAACTCTCTTATCTCTTGTGGGAAGAACCTATAGAGGAATGAAACCTGAAACTTCTCCCATGTGACAGGACCTCCTCCAGTGACCCTGCTGTCCCTCCACTAGCAGAACCAAATATGTGCAATCCCCCTTCAACTGGTAGGAGGCCAACTCGGCGCACTCAACACTACTCACCCCCATAACTTGGATGATCTTGACTATCTCATCAATGAAATCGTGTGGATCCTCATCTACCTTGGACCCCATAAACTCCGACGGGTTCATTCTCAAAAAGTATCAGACTTTGGCTGCCGCTGCATTACCGTTCTGAGGAACATGCGCAACGTCTTGCTGATTGACCTAAGCGGTCAAGGCCTGCGCTAACATTTGGATGGCAGCTCGAAACTTAGCATGAGCGGCTAGCTCCGATGCTTGGGGCTCCTAAACTGGTGGGGTTGGCTGATGCCAATAACCGTTTCCCTCATCATGGCCTGCACCACCTCCATTCCTCCTTCCATTCATCCTCCTAGGAGCCATGATTCTGCAGTTGCGAATAGCACAAATTAGAAGGATAGAAAGGCTTGTCATCACACTACATACATCATGATAGAAGAAAACATTTCCTAAAACGTGTAGTTGCCTCTTCGTCATAGGTGTGGCGCGCTTCACACCCATCAAGAAGACTCTACCAAATGTGGCTTTCAGACTCCCTAGTACACATCAAATATATTGCTCTAATACCAAGTTTGGCACGACCCGAACGAAGGCTCGGATCGTAGACACGAGACAAGGGACCCCGAGAGACCCCAACTTGACCCATGAAATATGCATACGACTATTCTCAATTAAATAAGCAGGACCTTAAACATAAAACATTGCGAAAATGTAACCATAGCATAACATCAAGGAGTACTGGACGTATACAAGAGCTAAGCACTACATACTAGTCTAAAAGCCTCTACTACGTACGATGGTTTGATGGGAAAATATCCCCAACTAACCCGAACAGTACTGAAACTCAAGATAACAGAAAAGTCTGTCAAACAGCCCTTGGAACATGAGGACTCACCAATAAGCTGATAGCGTAAGCTGAGATGGACTAAGGATGAGGACGAGCCTGAGATCCGGACCCTGTATCATGAAACGATACAGTATAGAAAGTATGCGATCAGTACGTGGAATGTACCGAGTATGCAAGCTAAGAAAAACTGTGAGGTAATATAAATCCAATTAAGCAAGTTATACATATATCATAGGCTTTTAACAAAAAGAAGAAGACTACATGCATTCAATATGAAATTATGCTCATATTATACGTGATCATGCATGGAATTAGAACATCATGACTGACTCGAATGACTCAAGCTGAAACATGACATTTATATCAAAAGGTGAACAATGAGTCAAACCTTAATTTTAGAATAAGCATGCACAAATATGGATGATATAGACAGTGGGAGACTCGTCACTTAACCGACATACCACGATAGAGCTTACGTGTTCCCAACTATCACACTCAAGTGGGAAAAGCCGTCCATAATCTTACCAAGGTGATGGATGCTACCAAGATATTGATATCAAGCTCAAGGGCCAATTGGCCAGGGATAGCTCACAAGGGAGGTCCCAATAATTTATAAGTATCAACATACGTTGGCGCGTAGTTCTGGGGCATAGGGTAGTCGACCCGTTACCCGCTCGATGCTAGACTCTTCTCCCGAAACATGCAATGTTCAACATCGTATATAACGAAGCTCAACATCGTCTAATAAAGAAGCTCAATATGAAATCATGCATAAATCAACATTGTATGAAACGAAGCTCAACATAGTCTATTGACCAAGCTCATAATAACATCACGCGTAGACTTAACATCATATGTAAATGAAGCTTAACATTGTCTATCGACAAAGCTTATAGTGACACACATCCCAATTACAAATTAATGCATATGGGATGCTTTACTTCAAACATACCACAAGCTAGAATGTATAATAAGAGTTGAGGAAAATTCACTTCAAACCATGTGGTAAGCTTGTGTCGGCGAAAAACATTACTGTAAAATATTATGTGGGCATCACCCAAAACTCTTCATACTTGTGTTCATTCAATTCACTTTGAAAGAATCAATATGATCATGGGTAGGGTTAGAAACATACTTTCGTTATTTCTTTCATCATCATCACACACATATCAACAGTTACTTCTTCTATGAACTATTCATCCATGGGCGTTCCAGATTCAACTTTTAGAAAAATAATTTTTATAAGAGAAAACAAGTTAGAATCTGCCCAAGCTTTGTAAATCATCAATAAAGTCATAATCTAATCATACCCATGTGTAGAGATTGAAGAATCATACAATTGATCAAAACCCCATAATTGATTATTCATAATTTAACACTAATTGATAGGATTTGGGCATGGGTGTGGAAGGAAGACACCCATTAAAACCCTACATACCTGGAAATGGATTGACTCAAAGTTCCTTGAATACCCACAAAGAAATTGATGGAAACTTGGGGAAGAGGAACTTGATGTTTATGGACATGAGAATGGACATGCATAAAGGACATAACTCATCTTATCACACTCAGAAAATATCCAAAATGATGTAGTTTATGGTCTAAAAGTGTGGAAGAGTCGAAAATACACTTAATTAAACTGCCCTGAAATCTGGCCGGATGGAACCCATGAGTGGTATCAACGGGTCGTGGAAACAACCCTCGCCCCGTCCTGTCTCTTAGTTGAAAACACTGCTGAAAGCCCGTTCTTGGAATCATACCATGGACACACAAGACGGATCTTCCTAAGCTTCAACGGACTGTTCCTTTGGTCGTTGCTTCCTTCTTCTGAAACTCTGCACACCTATCCCAGGATCCTCACCACGACTCATTGTAAGCTTCGTTGGGTCGTGGTTTCCACCCTTCGTCTCCGCTGCGAAAGTCCATAGCCCTTCCACGACTGATAACAATGGATCGTTGTTCGTCACAACGGGCTGTTGTAACACCTGTTGTTACTTCTGTCATCTGGGTTGACTCCTTACCACGACCACCACAATGGCTCGTTGTTTCTTACAATGAGTCGTTGAATCAATCGATATTCCCCCTGACATCTGAACTCTTGAACCCACGACCACAAACGACTGTCTGTGGTTACTTACCACGGGTCGTTGTACCTGTCGTTCTACAACATTTTGTCCTAATTTTCAGTAGTTTTTCATTTTAGCTTCCTGGGTCTACTCCTAAGCACTTCCAGGATATTAGAATAACTTCTACATTTATATTTTTTAGCAAAAAAATTATTTAAATATTACTTTTATGTAAATTGATGAAGAATAATTAATTTTATTTTTCAAAGAATAAAATGGTTGCATACTTTGGTAATTGAACTTTTTAACTTAGGTTGTTCCCACTTTTAGAATAGTTTGTATATATATATGTATTTGTGTGTGTGAGTGTGTGTATGTGTATGTATATGTATATGTATATGTAAGTATACATGAAATATTGAACAACTATTTTACCATTTAATCTAAAACTATTCCTATAATATTATATATACTAAAAGGTAAAATTGAATAAAAATAAATATTATTATTGTAATAAATATTATCAGACCATTAATATTTCACAATGAAGTATTTAGATGATGATGAAGGAGTAAACCTATTTATTATTTGAAAGATATATTAGTCTCTCAATATTTGAAAGTTATTTTAGTATTTTAACTTTTCAAATTTTTTTCCACTTATATTATTATTATTATTATTATTATTATTATTATTATTATTATTATTATTATTATTATTATTATTATTATTATTATTATTATTATTATTATTATTATTTATTATTATTATTATTATTATTATTATTATTATTATTATTATTATTATTATTATTATTATTATTTTCCATTTATATAGTAACAAATATATAAATATGATATGATATGATAAAATATTAATATTTAATTATATATTTAATTAAATTTTAATTTAGTGGAGGAGTAAAATGGTAATCTAACTTTTTAATTTTTTGATTTTCACTTATATAATAATAATAATAATAATAATAATAATAATAACAATAATAATAATATAAATGAGTTAAAAATAATTTTAAAATAAAAAAATTACTCAAAAAATAAATAAAAAAAAAAGAATAAAGCTCTTAAAGGCATGCCACATCAACATGCCTCTAAGTCTCCTTTATATATGTATATATATGTTGATTTTTTATAATGTGAATAGTAATACTAAAGTGGGGAACATCTCGCTAAGTGTTGAAGCAGAATAAATGTAGATAATAGCACTCATAGACACTTAAATTTACAAAAGCCTAGAATTCAGATGGTGCTATATAAATTAATAATCCTCCTGCATTAAGAACAATAGTCTGCAAATCTCAGTAATACAAACCTCAAAAGTAAGTGCAATCCTAGTTATATAAAATTGCAAGTTCTTCATTATCATCTAAATTAATGAATCTGCATCCACGATCAACTGTTGCCCTCTAATTACCGTATAATACTCTTTAGGTTGTTCGTGAAGTGAAATTTCCATAAATTCTTTGAGGAAACTCCAACTCATTTGCTTGTTCTACTAAGGGAAAAACAATCACTCTACCATCAAATCTCCTATATGGGTGCAAGTATACTCTTAGAAATGACATGATGTGTAAGTTAGACATACGATGTTGAAGCAAGTTAACATGTGTACAATATATCAAGAAAAACTATCCTATAAATGAATAGCTTAAACTTTTTACTAACATATAAACCAACATTTGTGTGCATCCATTAAAACCTAAAAGGATCAGGGTTCTTCTCACTAGAGGTTGCTCAATGTGATCCATAACATAGCATCAAATAAAATTACCATGTATATCTTTACTTCCTCAACCTAACTCTTTTTTTAAAAAAAAACATTACCCTGGAAATCTCCAATTCCTCTTGGCCCCTCCCATCTTGTTTTTATAAACCTTTTTTTTATTAGTGCTCCTTTGTGAGTTTTCTTCCAAAAAGTTTTCTTATAGGATATGATTGATCTATCAATTAATTATATAAAGTTGGAATCGAGTGCACCAATCCTTCTCAATTATTTTGCTCTATTTTTGACCTAAATCATTTCAATACTACTTTTCTTATAAATAATTTACCTTATAGAAGAAAAATTTTCCCAAAATTCAACTTTTTTAGTGAATCTAGATAATAGAAAAAAGATCTTTTTATAATGTACTTACAAACCTATGGTTTATTAAGTAATGAAATACCTATGAGCATGTGTTTATAGAAGGTAAGAGTATTTTTCCACCTTCCTTCTTTAACCATGGATGCTGTTAACACATTGAGACACTTTTGATAGTAATTGAGTGTTGATTGTTGTGCCTGTATTTGGCTGTCAATGCAAAATCCTAGCAACACACAAAATAATAAGTTGTACACATAAATATAAATATACACAAATCTATAAGTGATGTTAGACTTTTAATGAAATTCAAAATCGTTATCATTTAATTGGCATGTTGTTGATTACAGATACAATTTCCTTTTTCTATTATCAAAAAGCTCTCAAGAGAAAATTGCTCCCTAAAATCTCTAAAATCCCTTTGGCTCTAAAAAGAGGAGTTTTTTTGGAGAGAAAAGAAAGAATTTTTGGCTAATACGTAAAACATGAAATAATATTCATGATAGCAATACCAAGTTATTATATGAATTTTATTTTTAAAATTTCAATGAATTTATATTCTTTTTGTTATACTTATTAGTTAATTAAAATAATATTTTCTTTATAAATTATTGTGGAATCAGTAATTTTTCCTAATTAGCCCTAAAGATAGAAACAGAAAAATAATAAATATTTATCCTTAAATGTTGTTTTAGACCAAATTGTCTGATTTTTTTTTCTAATTAACCCTGATGATAGAAACAGAAAAATAATACATATTCATACTAACATGTTATTCTAGATATGATTTTCTTAGGATAGTATCTAGTTTAGAATTTACATATTTATTTCTCATAATTAAGATAGAAATAGAAAAAAAGTTATTATTGTTATTGTTTACTATAATTACTATTAGTTTAAGATTGTGAGAATTCAGAAGTAATCCTCTCCTTAGTGGGATTTTTCCTATAAAAGGAGGTTAATAGGCTTCTTCAAAATACCCCATATTCATGGAGCATTAAGTTTTCTTATAACACCTCAGACCTTAGAATAGCTTGATGAAGGAAAAAAAGTGAAATTTGCAGGTATGGTGCATGGAGTGATGGTGAGACTGATGGCTCGTCACGTCCCTGATGGTGCACATGACGATTGTCAAGAAGGTAAAAGACCGTCACAGATGATGTTCACGTTTGACAGTGTGGTTGACGGCCCATCACAGACCTGACGGTGCTAGTGACGACCGTCAAACCAACAATGGACCATTGGTTGAGCCGTTGAAGGAAAATATTTTGGACTCAGGGGTGACGGAAGACCTGACAGACTGTTGGAGTAGTGACAACCCATCACTTATACCGTCAGAAGGAGATTTTGGCTGACCTCACTGGTTTAGGGTGACGTCATGAATGACGGACCGTAGGGAGTGTGACGGCCCATAACGGGTATCGTCGAGATGCCCAGTTGTGGAAATTTTATCCGATTTTTAGGGGTCAATTTTATAATTTTCCATGTTTTTAACTCCTATACCACGTCATTTTAAGCCCTGAAAAAAGTGTATTAAGGGACTTTAAGTTATTCTATGTCATTCCCCTCCCATGCATACAAGATTAGGAATTCCCCATTGAAGACCAAACTTAGAATTCAAGTTCTTCTCCAAATCTCTTGGACTTTCAAGGAAAAGTGTAGATTCAGCTTACCCAAGTATGTAGGGATATAAATGGGAGATTCCTTTCACTCTCATGCCCATATCACTCTTCAATCTCATCAATTCAAGTCTTAATTCAAGTTGATAATCCTATGGGGTTTTAGACCAATTTCATGAAATTCTCTATGATTTAATTATGTGTAATTCCCTTCATGTTACAAATTATGTTTTAAGATTCATGGACATATTTTATATCTAATTTGATTACAAATTCGTTATTCCAAGTTTTAAAAAATTATGCCCGATTATACAATTTCATGACAGCTCAAGTTTATGATTTTTGATTTCAAGTATGATGATATCTAGCATGATTGAATGTTTACAAATTACCTATGTTTGAGTTTATGATTTTGACTTATGAAGTCTATTTCAAGTATGCATGATTTTGGAAATGGACAAGCCCACATATGTTAAGTATGTTTCATGATTCAATTCAGTTTTATAATATCGGGTTACCATATGGTTTAGAGTGATACCCCTATTTTTAGCTTATGGTATATTTGGAGCTAGGACTTCCTATATTCAGACTTTAGACTATGCATGTAATTACATTATCAGCTTTGTTGAAAAATGATTGTGAGCATTTTGCATATTTTTTGGAGTAGTGCCTAGCACCGAGTAGGCTAAGGGGTTCATGTCAACCTCGGGTCTCATACCTACGTGCCACCGTAGGTGTATATATTTATTTGAGACCTCTCAAGAGAGTTTTCCCTGCTCGCAAGGGGTCTTCAGCTTGATATCGATATCATGGTGGCATACTTATCCCTGGCAAGGTTTTGGATGGCTCTGCCCACTTGAATGTGATAGTTGGGACATCATGCAACCTCTATCGTGATGGTGTCGGTTGTGACGAGTCTCCCATTGTTCCTTATGAGTTTAGTTATGCATGTTTATGAGTTATGATATTATGTTTTCAACAGGTTTGACCTAATGATCAATTTATAAGCTTTTACTTATGATTTTAGTTATGGAAAACCATATGATTCTATTTTCAATTTTGGGTCATTCTTTTTAGATATGACATTCAGTTTATGACTATTCATGTTTTCAAGTATCAGCATGCAGTCCTCACTCTCATGATCTTATGATTTATGTTATGTGCATGATTTCAATTATACTTACTCAACCTATTTTACTTACCTTTCATAATTAATACATTTCAAGTAATGACTGCATACTCTATGCTGTATCATTTCATAATACAGGTTTAGACGCTCAGACTCAGTTCTGCCGTTAGCCAGTCTCCACAGCTTAGTCCAATTATCTTGATGGTGAGTCCTCATCCTTCGAGGACTTTTAGACTTTTGAGTTGTGTTACTTTCAATTTTCAGGCTTTTAGTGAGCTAGTTGGGGATGTTGTCCCATCAGCTCATTAGGTATGTTAAAGACTTTTTCAGACAATATGTAGAAATATAGCTTTGTCAATGTTGTCTCTGTATGGTTGATATGTATTCATACTTTCGCTTATTCATGTTTTCGGTTATCAGTTATCATTTGATGTATGTTCTCTAGTTATCATGTCCATGCCATGGGTCGACTTGGAGCCATTCGTGGTTTGATTCCGTGTCTCGGTCTGGACCCATATTTGGGTCGTGACAATTCTTAACTTTCTTAAATCTCTTTTCTATAACTCTATGACAATGTTTCCCCATCCTCCTTCCCCTGTTGTAAAAAATGACAACTGTCGACTTATGATTTTTCCCTCTCTTTTCACTCGTTATCATGAACTAACGAGACCACAACCATGGCAAATTAAGAAAGAACCCTGGACATAGAGCTAAACTGGCTCATTTTGCCCATATTTATTGTTGGTCCTTCACCTAATATGGCTAAGTAGCTATTTGAGAGGGATTACCTACCACTAGAAGTAAATACATATCGAGTGTTGTTGTACTAACTTCTCATTTCCAATCCCAACTTCAAATATTTGAGTCTTTCTAATACCAACTGCAGTCTGCAGATGCTATATAATTCCCAAAAATTTTCTCACCTTTTCTCCATTTGGTTAAAGTTCATGTTTTGATCTACCATTATGTATTGTTTAGTTTATACTGTTAACACTGTTCTAAAAATCAGTGCAACAAAGCAATATTATTAGAAGTTAGAACAATTTCAGTTTGCAATTCTTTGAAATATCAAATATTCAACATGAAGATTTTCTTATTTTCGATATTTTAACTACACATAATTTATATTTGCATATTTGTAATATTTGGTATAATTGTAAATACTTTATTTTTCTTCCCTGTCTTTGAGAAACTGTAATATCATTTTTACCATTTCAACATATCAAAAATTTGTATATTATCGAGAATAAATAATATTATATATCAAATTATAGTTACATGTATAGGTATCCTTTGGTTGATTAATAAATATGAGTCATTTCATCGGTTAATTTAACAAAATAATGTTTATTTGTGTTGTATAAATATAATTTAATTATATTACAAAATATAACACAACAATCAACAATCATGTATTAAATTGATTATCGGGTGTTTTCATACTTTATGAAAATGTTACTTTTTATCAAATTTTCTTAAAAAAATTGTCTCCACTTAATTTATTAACATCAAATTTCAAGATCCAAATAATATATATAAAACAAGGACACTATTTCATATACTAAATAACAGTAGATAGAGTGCTAAATTGATTGTTGGGTGTTTACCCACCCTTTGGCATCATTGGCTGGACTTGGACAGTTGGACATACAGACCGTCTATCGGACAGATGGTCTATCCATTGTCTCGTCCTTTGGATAACTTTTCTAGCTTTAACATCTCTCATCTTCATTTTACTTGAGTTCCTGAAATATGGTCTAATAAGGTTAGTTGTCAGTTAATTTAACTCCTAAAGACATGAAAAATTCTATTAAATGAAGCAATGATGTGTCACTACTTCCCAACACATCAACACCACCAACTTGAAGAATTTTCTTTTCCTCAAGCAATCTAAGAAGAGAAACTACCATACACCTCACTAATGTCACAGAATCACAAATTTCCATGACTAGGGTAGTTGTTAGCAATGGCTAAAAACACACACATTTCAATCCAGCCACCCCCTTTATCTATCAAAAATCAGTTTTCTCACAACTATTCAGGATAAGCATGCAATCTCCACTTATTACACCATATTAACATGCACACATCTAGATTCGAGAAGTAAAACATGCCAGTCATTCATATCTACATGCCCTCACAATTAGACAAAGGAAAGTGTCCTTTTTTCTGAAGTAATGATAACACACAAATCAAGAACACACAAGATCAAAAGAGAAGAGAAATGCACTCACTCTCGCATAGAAGTTTCACAATATAACATCACTAACTATTATATGCTTACCTGTTTACTCAAGTACCATTTCTTTTGGATATCCGTGTTGAGATTATACAAGAACTTTTCAAAGCTTGTAATGAAGGTCAAAGGGGCTAGTAGGCTACAATTATGGCCTTTTGTGACTCATTTATCATCCTTCAAAACTTCATCACTTTCCCACACCTTTTACCTTTCCTATCCCTTCTTTTCATCCCTTCTCTTATTCTGGCAACTTTTCACACCCCAAAGTGTTTTTGTGAGCCTAAATTTTATTTTTATTTTTTTAATCTCATTGCTCAATCACACCATGGAAAATGATCAAACATCACCTTTTGTCCTATATCTTTATTTTCCTCCTTATCACCCTAACTTTTAACTTTTTGCTCATTTTCATCAGTTTTCAAGTGTCAAGGAGGATGTGTTTAAAAGAGGGTCAAATTGAAAATTGGTCTTGGCTTTCATTGTGGTTGATCAAGAAAAAGGTCAAAGTCTCAAAGAGAAAGATTAGGGATACATGCATCATTTGGTAGGTCTCTTTAGGCATATGTGGCTCTTGAAGCACAAAGAAGGCCTAAGTTCGTCTCTACAACCTACAGTCAATCCTAGGTTTGAGTACATGTAGCGAGGCAAGTTCTAGAGTGTGACTAAATCAAGTGAGAAAGCAACATTCCTTTCTACACATTAGCACATGAATATAAAAATGAAAAAATACATCACTCTCAACTAGGGTTACACTGCCAATATTTTCATGTTACAAATGGAGGCATACAACTCAATATCGAAAAGCCAAGGAAAAAATTTTAAGAGGGGGCATTGTTTTAAAAACTCAGCACAAGAAGGTAAAGAACTCAATTGCCACCACCACCTAAGTCAAAAACAATTTATTCAACCAAAGGTAAGTTGAAAAAGTAGGCTGGTACCCTTAAAAATATTATCTAGCAATCCATCATCAGGCCCACACACTACGACACTTAAGATACTTTATTGTGCAGATTCAAAAAAAAACGTAAGCCTCCCAAGAAAGAATCATGTCTAAGAAAACGAAGGAGGCTCTACACTACAAAAGCAAAAAGAAGCGATACTAAGAAAGCAAAAAGAATGGAATAAAATGGATTGCCATCACACACATCCATAAACTCAATCAAAATACATATATACCAAATGATATCCACCCCCACTCAAAAATGGTGAAGTTCCCTCAATGCACCAAAAAATAAAATGCAATAACAATAGTGTCAAAAAATTTCACACAGTCAAAGGTGCCAATAGACGATGGGATCGATAAGCCGTCTGCTGAAAGAACATTTCGTCCATCTCACCATCTTTTAGAGGTGATGTTTTTGCACTTTCTGTTTTGATTAATTTCCTTTTACCTTTTAAGTCCACCTTCATTAGTTTAAAATATTTGGGTTGCCTCTTAAGAAGCGCTTGATTTAACGTCGACATCGCGGCACTATGAAAATGATGTAATCATGCTACTCTGAAGTTGGGCAGTTCCCCAAATGGAACTTTTCAATAATGCTTTCTTCATCAGTGATGCTTAAATAATGGTTGACCCGCTGACCATTTACCTTGAAGGTTTGGTCCCATCTTCTATCTCCAGCTCTATAGTCCTATAGAGGATAACACTCACCACCTTGAATGGCCCAGACCACCTAGTTTTCAGCTTTCCAAGAAACAATTTGAGTCTATTATTGAACAATAACACCTGATCCCCTGGATGAAACTCACAATGTTGAATCTTCTTTTCATGCAAGTATTTCATCTTCTCCTTGTAGAGTGTTGCATTCTCAAAGATTAGAATTATAACTCATCCACCTCATACAGTTGGCTCATTCTGAATTTGACAGCGTCATCACATTCCATGTTTAGCTTTTTCAAAGCCCACAGGGATTTGTGCTCTAACTAGACTCGCAAATGGCAAGCCTTTCCAAAGACCAACCTATAAGGGGAAGCTCCAATCGATGTCTTGTATGCGGTCCCATAGGCCTATAGAGCATCATCCAATTTCCTAGACCATTAGATCGAATTTGCATTAACAGTTAGCTAGGATGTTTTTGGTTTCCTAATTCGACATCTCCACTTACAGACTTGTTTGAGGATGAAATGGGGTTGCCACTTTGTGCTTCACTCCATATTTCAAAAGCAAGTTCTCAAAGGATTTGTTGTAGAAATGAGATCTACCATCACTTATTATACATATTGAATGTCAAACCGTGTGAAGATATTTTTCTTGAGGGCTGTTACACTCTTCACTTCATTATTGGGTAAAGTTATGGCCTCAAAACATTTAGACACATAATCCACTGCCACTAAAATGTACGTCATCATAAGAGCTCACAAAGGAACCCATGAAATCAATGATTCAAACATCATATAACTCCAGTTAAAGAACAATATTTAGGGGCATCTCTTGCCTCCACGATGTGGACCCTCGACATTGGCATTGATGACAAGCTCTTGCCAACATGTTAGCATCATTGTAGAGGGTGGGCTAGTAATAGTCACACTATAAGACCTTCGCAATTGTACGATTACCCCCATGATGCCCTCTTATTGGGGAGTCATGATAGCCCCTCAAAACATTCATCATCTCACTCTCATGTACACATCTCTTAATGATACTAAGTATCTGCACACATGCAAAATAAGTACGACTCCTCTCAGAAATAATGCTGCACTTTATTGAGAAACTTCATTCTTTGATAAGGTTTTAGGCCCTCCGGTACCACGTTGGTCACTAGATATTTAGCATAGTCCGCGTACCAAGGTACTGGGTTAGAAGTCACAACTAAGATGCTTTCATCAGGAAAAGCATCATTAATTTCAAGTTCCCTAACAGGCCTTCCAACTTCCTAACGACAGGACAAACGGTCCCCACTTGATATTTTATGCCCTTTCTGTCCTTGGCCTTAATGTTGAATTCTTGTAGCAAAAGAACCTATCGGATTAGCTGAGGTTTTGCATCCTCCTTTTCATCAATCTTAGGGTAGAATAATTGGTGTAAACTATCACCTTTGATCCTAGCAAATAAGACTTGAATTTTTTGAAGGCGCAAAAAATTGCAAGTAGCTCTTCTTCAGTGACAGTGTAGTTAATTTGGGTTGCATTCAGAGTCTTGATAGCATAGTAGATAAGATGCATAATCTTGTCATGTTAATGTCCCAACACTTATCCAATAGCCATCCTGCTAGCATCACATATAAGTACAAATGGCAGGTACCAATCGAGAGTAGTTATGTGTAACACCCCGAAACTCTCCTAGACCAAACTCAGACTCAGCAGATTAATGTCAGTCGCCTTCGAGAACCAATGAGGCATTGAATGATCCATGGTGAGGAGTAACGATTCATCATGTCATCCATGGTATTCCCAGCTCAGAACCCTGCACCAACATTTCCCAAAACTCCAAGTCATCCATCAAACCTTCGTAGGCTACGACGACTCATTGTGGTACTTGTTGGTTGAATTTCCAGTAAGGGTTGGAATTTCCCTTGGAAGCCACAAGTGGAACCCAAGACTCATTATCACATCTAATAATATGTGGTTTCCATCAGTTTTAAGAATTCTAAAATCCTCCAGGCCCAGGCAGTAGTGATGATTGGCAGTTACCACAACTCGTCGTTTCTACCAATGAGTTGTGGTGTTGTCTGTTAGAGGGGGGGTCTAGTAGTTTTCCTAGAATTCTTTTCAGTGGCCACGGGAGGTACCAATGACCCATTGGTTCATCCAATGAGCCGTGGTCCCCCTTCTTGCCATTTTCCAGTAAGCCCGAAATTCAGGCCCAGGACCAACAACTGGTCCGAACGAGTTGTGGTATCAACCAACGACTCGTTGTCTGACCTGTTGGTCCCTAACGAGGCAGTTTTCCAGGTTTTTTCCCAGGTTTATTTTAGTAACTTTCAAGCTTTTTATCTCTAAACCTTGTTGTTTTGAGCATGTTTTAGAGAGAATTAAAGGGATAGAATGACGTTCCCTCTTCATTCATCTCATTCTCTCAATATAAGGAGCATAGGAACTGAGTCTGAAAGCATAGAGCAGGGCAAGGGTTTCAAATTTTCTTCTCAGATCTTCTCAAGGGTTTTCTCTGGGTTTTTCATTACCAGGTATGTAAGAATTTAGCAAGGGAATTGTTCTTCCTTTGTGCCTCAAAATCCATTAAATTTTCTTATCAGTTCTAGCACTGAGGTTTCAAAAATTAGTAAATTTTCAGTTAGAATCTGATTCAATTCATGTGGAATGTTGTTCATATTGTTAGTTGCTATATTTCCATTATTTAGAGATCATGTTGATACTTGCTTCTGTAAATGGGTTTTAGCCCTAGTTCTTGAATACAGAAATTAGTGTCTTGCATAATTGTATAGACATAATGTTGCTTGACTCTATCAGTGTTGGAAATTCCATTCTATTATTATCATAAATGTCAGTCAGTTGCATGCTAGCTTAGTTTCAGTCATGATGCTAATATCTTAGTATCTTTCAGTAATGTCAGTTGATCAATTTGATTATAGTCAGTTCTTGAGGTGTTAGTAATGCCTCCCAAATATCAGTTATCAGTTACCACTTACCAGTACTAGTTATTAGTTAGTTCTTTAGATGGTTATGCCTCTTCCAGATAAGAAGCTCTGACCAGTCATAGAACATCAGTTACAATATTCCATCCAATAAGACTCTTAGGGCACTTTTAGATAAGTATCCCTAACTTAGTCTTGGGCCCCATCTTCGAGCTAAAAACATAGAAGACAATTTAGGTTTATCCAGTAGGAGTAGTACTTAGCATCGAGCGGACTAGGGTATCAGCGTACCCAGGTTCCCAGAACTACGTTGCCACCGTAGATTACTTGGCTTGTCAGGCCCCAGATTTGTGATCACTTGATTCATGCCTTTATACCCTGACTATATCAGTTATATTTTAGTTGTATCAGTTTTCAATATTTCAGTTGGTCATTTCCGTTCAATTACTTATTTTTTCATGCTTATTATATCTCTCACTTACTCAGTACATTCAAAGTACTGATGCATACCTTCTATGTTATATTGTATCATGATACAGGCGCAAATTCTCAGTCACAACATCGTTAGTAGTTCCCTCAGATAATATCAACACCAGTATTTGGTAAGTTCTCATCTTTCAAGGACGATATTTACTTTCATATAGTTCTTTATAGTATGATTTTTAGAGTTATCTGGGGGCTTGTCCCATAAACTCATCATTTAGTAGTTGGCTTTCAGACATAGACACGGATTTTTAGTATTGTTTTTCAGATGTAATGACTCTTGTCAAATCAGTTTTTCTTAAATGATTTTATTTATTTAAATCTTCCGCTTTTGTTTACTCAGTTTACCAGTATAATGATAGACCACGGGTTAACTTAGGGTCACTTGTAGCGCCAAGTACCGTGTCCCATCCAGGGTATAGACTCAGGTCATAAAAACTTGGAATCAGAGCACTAGGTTTAGTGTATCCTAGGATTTCTGGAAGCCGCGTCAAGTAGAGTCCTTTCATGGGTCTAAAGTGTGCCACACTTATAATGGAGAGGCTATAAGACGTTATTAGGAAAACGCCCTTTTGTTCATACTCCTTATCGTACGATAAAGTTCAGTTCCAAAAACTTTCTCTTAACTCGTGCTCTATTTCATTTCAGTGAAACTATGTCTCCAAGATGATGAAATGGAAGGAGGTCCAGTAACACTAACCGACCTACCCCACCAGCTCTACCAGTCCCTCAGGACGCTAAATGTCCTCAACAGAATTCCGAGCGGCAATCCAGCTACTAGCTCAGACGGTGACTAACCAAGTGAACCAGTAGGTGGTTTCGGTGAATACAGTCAATTCTTGTTGTTAGTGAGTTCTCGGACGTCTTTCCTGAAGATCTTCCCGGAGTCCCTCCCGAGCGAGAAATAGACTTCGACATAGACCTTCTTTCAAACAATCATCCCATCTTCATTTCTCCTTATAGAATGGCTCCACCTGAACTTAAGGAGTGGAAAGGAACAACTAAAAGACTTGCTTGATAAGGGTTTCATTAGGCCCAGCATCTCTCCATGGGGTTCTCCAGTGTTGCTCATGCGAAAGAAGGACGACACCCTCTGAATATATATCTACTACCGTCAACTGAACAAGGTTACAGTTAAGAACAAGTATCCCCTGCCCAGTATTGATGATTTGTTCAATCAACTTCAAGGATCCAGTTGTTTTTTCAAGGTAGATCTCAGGTCAGGGTATCATCAGCTTAGAGCCAGAGAATATGACATACCGAAAATGGCCTTCAGAACTCGGTATGGTCACTATGAATTTGTGGTTATGTCCTTGGACTAACTAATGCCCCTGCAACTTTCATGGACCTAATGAAAAGGGTTTTCAAGAAGTATCTAGACATGTTCACCATTGTATTCATTGATAACATTCTAGTATACTCTAGAAACGAGGAAGAACATGCTAACCATCTGAGGATAGTGCTACAGATGCTCGGAGACCTCCAGTTGTTTGCTAAATTCAGCAAATGTGAATTTTGGTTGAAGTCTGTGACTTTGTAGATCCTCAAAAGATAGAAGCGGTAAAAGACTGGCTAAGACCTACTTTCCCAACAGATATAAGAAGATTCCTGGGTCTAACCAGTTGTTACCGATGATTTGTAGAAGTATTTTCCTCTATTGCATCTCCTATGACTAAGCTAACTCAAAAAATGGTGAAGTTTCAGTGGCCAAATGCATGTGAGAAGAGTTTCCAAGAGTTGAAGACTCAAGACACTACTACTGCAGTTTTAACCTTACCAGAAGGAACAAAGGGGTTTGTGGTATATTGTGATGCTTCTAGAGTGGGGCTCAGTTGCGTTATGGTGTAGTGGAGCAAGGTGATATGTTACGCCTCCAGACAGCTCAAGGATCATGAAAAGAACTATCCGACTCATGATCTTGAATTGGTCGGAGTGGTGTTTGCTTTGAACATATCGAGGCCTTATCTTTATGGGGCTCACATGGATGTTTTCACCGATCACAAGAGCCTTCAGTACGTGTTCATTTAGAAGGACTTGCTTCGGTAGAGGAGGTGGTTGGAGTTACTGAAGGATTATGACATGAGCGAGCTATACCACCTGGGTAAGGCCAATGTGGTGGCTGATGCCCTAAGCAGGATGTCAATGGGGAGCGTTTCTCATGTTGAAGAGGGCAGGAAAGAACTGGCAAAGGATATTCACAGGTTAGCTCAGTTGTGAGTGCAATTGGTTAATTCATATGAGGGCAGAGTAGTACTGCAGAGTGGGTCAGATTCCTCATTAGTTGTTGAAATTAAGTCAAAACAGGATGAAGATCCCATACTTCTTAAACTGAAGGAAGTTGTTCACAGAAAGAAAGTGGGGGCTTTCTGCAAAGGGGGAGATGGTGTGCTTCGTTACTAGGGTAGACTTTGTGTACCGAATGTAGGTGACTTGAGACAGCAAATACTAGCAGAAACACACAACTCTATATGTTCTATCCACCTAGGTGCAGATGTACCGTGACCTATGGAATATCTACTGGTGGAACGACATGAAAAGAGACATTGCAGAATTTGTAGATAAGTGCCCGAACTGCCAGCAAGTTAAGGTGGAACATCAGACCTAGAGGTATGACTCAGGATATAAGCATACCCACGTGGAAGTGGGATGAAGTGAATACGGACTTTCTTACAGGTCTACCTCATACTCGGCAGTAGCATGACTCAATTTAGGTGATAGTAGATCGAATGACCAAGTCAGCACATTTCCTTAACTATGGACACAACAGAGGATTATGCTAGGCTGTACATCCGGGAGTTAGTCAGACTACATGGGGTGCCCTTGTCCATCATCTCAGATAGAGGTACTCAGTTCATCACATTTCTGGAAGTTATTTCAGAAAGGACTCGGTACTCAGGTCAAGCTCAGCATGATTTTTCACCCCCAGACCGATTGACAAGCTGAGAGGACTATTCAGACCTTAGAAGATATGCTGAGAGCTTGTGTGATCAACTTCAAGGGCAGTTGGGATGATCACTTGCCTCTCATCGAGTTTGCGTACAACAATAACTACCACTCCAGTATTCAGATGCCCCCGTTTGAGGCATTATATGGTAGGAGGTGTAAGTCTCCTATAGGTTAGTTTGAGGTTAGCGAAGCTACCTTGATAGGACCATACTCGGTTCATAAAGCTATGCAGAAAGTGCAATTCATCAGAGAAAGGTTGAAAATAGCTCAAAGCCAATTGAAATCTTATGTTGATGTGAGGAGAAGAGAGTTAGAATTTGCGGTATATGATTGTCTACCTGAAAATTTCACCCATTAAGGGGGTAATGAGGTTTGGAAAGAAAGGAGAACTCAGTCCGAGGTATGTAGGACCCTATACAATTCTGAGGCGAATTGGCAATGTGGACTATGAGTTAGAATACCATCGGAGTTAGCATCTGTGCACCCAGCCTTCCATGTGTCAATATTGAAGATGTGCATCAATGATCCAACCTCAGTTGTGCAACTTGACAGTGTGGAAGTAAAGGATAGTCTCTCTTACGAAGAGGTTCCAGTTCAGATTCTAGACCGTCAAGTTCGTAAGTTGAGAAACAAAGAAGTTTCTTCTGTAAAAGTTTTGTTGAGGAACTAGCTAGTTGAGGGAGCCACATGAGAGGCAGAAGTAGACATGATGGTCAAATTCCAATTCAGTTCCAACATCAGATATTAAATTCCTCCACAATACTCTATCCAGTTCAGTACTTATTAGCTCTATTCAGACTTTTAATGTGCACTCTAGTTGTGTTAACTCAGTTAGTGTGGTTAAATCAGTTTGGAGTCAGTCACTCCTTTATAAATCACTTTATAGTCTCAGTCAAGGAATTGCAGCTCTTTTCCTAGTTTTCCAGCAGTTTTAGCTTTCATTCAAGGACGAATGATCCCAAGGGGGAGATATTATAACACCCTAAAACTCTCCTAGACAAAACTCAGACTCAGCAGATTAAACTAGAAAATTTTGTCTCAGGACGATTGAGACAACGAGTCGTTGTCAGATGTAATGACCCATTGTCTGGATCATGGTCAGTCTTGCCAGTCATCTTCGAGAACTAACGAGGCATTAAACGAATCGTGCTGAGGAGTAATAGGTCGTCCTATCATCTGTGAATTCACAGCTCAGAACCTTGCACCAACATTTCCAGGAACAACGAGTCATCCAATGAACCATCATTGGCTATGACGACTCATTGTTGGTACTCGTTGGTTGAAATTCCAGTAAGGGTTTGAATTTCCCTAGGAAGCCACAAGTGGAACCCATAACTTGTTGTCACCTCTAACGAGCCAAGGTTTACATCCGTTGTAAGAATTTGAAACTCCTCCATGCCAAGGCAGTAGTGACGACGGGCAGTTACCACAACTCGTGGGTTCTACCAACGGGTCATGGTGTTGTCCATTGGTGGGTGGGGTTTCATGTTTTTTCTCAAATTCCTGGCAGTAGCCACAGGAGGTGCCAATGACCCGTTGGTTCATCCAACGAATCATGGTCCCCCTCGTTCCAATTTCTAATAAGCTCAAAATTTAGGCCCAGGACCAACGGCTAGTCCCAATAAGTCATGGTATCAACCAACGACTCGTTGTGTGACCCGTTGGTCCCTGACGGGGTAGTTTTCCAGATTTTCTCCCAGGGTTATTTTAGTAACTTTTGTTCGGTCTGTGTGTTATGTGGGTATCTAAACCGACACGCAAGTGCACGTGGTCGAACAAGTAGTAAGTGGCTTTAGTAAGCCAAGTATCGATCCCTCAGAGACTCGAATTAAGTGAAGTTTGCTTAAGTATACTATACTATACTATATTTTATTTAACTTCTAAATATGCTGACAATAACGTAACCTAAAAGTGAATAATTTGTTTTAGAAATTTTATACTAAAACTACTAACAATTATCTACTTTGAATTTGAACTATGGATATGAGCATGCCGAGGTTAAAGAACATGTAATGAAACTGATTATCATCATACATTGGTTAATCTTTTCTTCCAGTTGCTAGCCAAGAACATTAGCCAAGAGATTAAAACTCTCGTATTTAATCTCACTTAAGAATCATAAACCATCCGTCTATATTTCTGTGATCAAATACAATTCATGACCTAGCAATACAATCCCGATTCCTAAATTGACTAATACGGCTTTCAAGTATATTTCTATCAGGAAAGCACATCAAAACTCAATTTTCCCAAATCAAGTAAAGAACAATATCCTATTAATTCACAACTTTCCAAATTCGTGCTATCTCGAGTGAAATCGGACTTTTTAGATGTACATTAATGTAGGCCACACACCAATGCAGTAAGAACAAGAATTAATAGAACAACATGGAAGAAAAAGATGAAAAACCATATAATCAATAATCAAATTTCATCTCAATTGTTCATAACCTCAGCAAGGAAGGGAATTAGCCACTCATTTGTGGATTAATCATCCTAAAACAAGTGTTAATCATACAAACAATTGATTGAAAGAAGAAAGAAAGAGAGAAAAACCCTGAGCTTTTTCGTCCCTCAACTGCCTGTAACCCACGTCCTTGCTCCACCAAGTCTGAATTATGAAAAATACACTTAAGTGTTCTATTTATACTAGTGGGAATTTTTCCCGGAATAATGAGCAACGTGTCACGGAGTGCATCGCGGAGCACTGCCTCCATGACACGCCGTGAACACGGACCCTCACTGGACATTAGGGGTCTGGGAATAAAGCACCAACGTGGCACGGCGTGCAACGCGGAGGCTAGCCACCGTGCCACGGAGCTGTCGCGAGCCTCCACTAGAAATTGTGAGATTTCTCACCCTCCAGGCAGAATGCCTCCGCGATGGCAGCGTGACACGGCTCCATCACGGAGCCCCTTTAATTTGTGCATTCCACTGCCTTTTTCCATGCTCGATTCCAAGTCCAACTCCGATATCCTCCAACATGCATTTTAGCTCTTCGAAATCACATTTTGCCTACAAAACAATGCTAATCATGTTGGTTAGTATAAATTCACATTTTATTACCAATTACATGAAAATGTATACACATTGCTAGATAAACAAGGCGAAAATGATACGTTTGAGTATCACTTGGGCATATAAATCTGCCCAAGATCACTTACCCCACACTTAAATCCTTGTTCGTCCTCGAACAACAAACACACAATTCATGCAATTTACATCCCAACCTTCGCCACTATGGTGCGACAATTTAAGCTACGGTCATACCGATCATTCAATATTGTGAATCATCAAGAAAACATGCATGGTCTCAACAATGCAATGACCTTCAATACATTAAGACTTCCTAGACTTTAAGAATCGACTCTCGATATCGGCAAACTCATGCAAATCAGCTAATCAAGATATTCGACACGAAAATCAATCTTTCATCAAGCATGTGCCCTCACAACTCAAGAGAATCTTCCCCCTTTTGCTCATGTGACACACAAACATTCAAGTAGGGGCATGTAAAAATAATTTCACTCTCTCTCCCAAAAGAATTCACATGCATCATGTCATGACCCATAAGCTTGCCCTTAGTGTATTACTCCACTAATATAAAGAAATGCAATGTAAGATCACGTAGGACTTTAATGGGTTGTAATGGAAGCTATGGAACTAGTACACATTGGATTAGCCAATAATAGCCACTAGCATCCTTAAGCGCCTTTGCAACACATTCCCATCAACTCATGAACATTGTTTCTCTCTTTTCTTTTTTCCATCATCCCATTCTTGATGATTTACTTTAGTATGGCCCATTTCATTCATCACACTTGACATAATAACAAAGGATTTTTCATGCTCCTTCATTATCATTTATTTATAGCAAGTGCACCTTCAACCTTTTCTTTTCTTCCCTCTCTCTGCTTTTCTTTTTCTTTTCACCATTCTCACTCTTTGACACTTTGGAAAAATTATTTTCTCTTCTTAAGGTCTTAAGTGTGTTGTATAGACTTTACGGCTAATTAAAAGAAAGAATTAAGCTCAGTTTATACTTTTTGGACAAAAGAAAGAAATAATGGGCTAAAGGCTCAACGGGCTGACTAGGGTATACAATCACATAAAAGGGAAGTATGACAAGAAAAAAATAGAAACTCTCGGTTAAAATAAAGAAATGCCTACATCCTTTCCAACAATACACCTCCTTCATTTCGTTTTGTACACATAGCAGGCAAGTTCTAGACACTTCACAATAGCATGGAATAACAACGTCTCACTTCACACTTTATGCACATGCTCGATTCAAGATGCATTCACAGATTCTTCAATCAGCTAATTACATGAATTCAAACATTAAGCCTCAATCACACCGAATCGAACTCTACAGCCTCGGTATCTCAACATATTTACAAAACTGCATGCTTTCATACGAATCACTTTTGCATTTTGAATACCAGTTACAACACGCAACCAAAATTTCACAACCATATAGTAACTACAGGTTCCGTGATGCAATCCACCAAAGAAAAAAACTGAAAATAAATTAAAATAACTACTCCTACCGACTACATTTCCCTTAAGACGGTCGTCATCCATCCATCATAGGGAACAGTCACTAACTATGATGTCGGTTCAATGGGACCATTCTCGGTAAAAGAACCGAAAACAAACGCCGAGAAACCCAAAAATAAAAATTGAAAAATTTTGCAAAACATCGATCATTTCGATAGAAAAATTATTTACAAAATATTTTAAATATGAACAAAATATTTTTGCAAAATTTTAAAAGTATTGATCATTTCGATAAGCAAAAAAAAATATTTACAAAAATTTTATAGACTCAGCTGGCAACATCAACATTCCACAACACACATCAATTTCACAAATATTTACAAATACAGAACAATTTGCAAATTCACAAACACAGGGAAACATACATACAAAAATACAGAGGAAAGCATACAAGCAAACCAGCCCAGCCCAACACCTAACTACTCCCCACCCCACACTTAAACCGAACACTGTCCCCATGTTCACAAAAATTAAAAATCACAAAATTGGGTGGTGGAACTCCCTGATCAGTCAAAGTATTCCACTTCTTCATCAGGTACTGCTGCCTCATCTCCCATGTCCGAGTCGCCTCTGTCGTCGTCATCGGACTCCACATCGGAGTCCTCCCGGCGTGTCTCCTCGTCCGTGGGGACATCATTGTCAGTGGGCTCTACAAAGGCTGGCCCCACTCGGCATAGAGCCCTGGCGTTTTCGCCAAATGGGTAATCTAGCTTGAGCTGCCATAGCTCCTCTTCCGTGGCTGGTCTCCTACCTATCCTGAGCTGGAGCATTTGCGTCCCAAACATCCGTGCCATGTATTGGTCATCACGAGCATGTCGCTCGCCAAGTGTCAGCACTGGCCCGTGGGTGGTGTTGGGGGCCTTAGTTTTGGTCACATCCAAGGCCCGCCGCTCCAACTGCGGGATGTAATCCAAAGCCTCCTCCTCGACGTCGAGGCCTCTGAGAAAGGTGGTGAGTAGTCCACTGAAACCATACCTGTGGCCCTGGTGTAATCGGGCTCTCTTCATGGCAGATATGATGACTGCCCCAACATTAATCTCCAGCCCTTTCATCAGGGCATACACCAGGCAAACACGGTCCCGGGTCACATCAGTCATGCGTACCCCCGGGATTAGGCACGAGCAGACTATCTTCAGCCAGATTTGGGCTTCCCTGTTCATTTGAGAATATGACAGAGTCTGGTGGTAGCCCCTTACTTTATGTCTGCTCCATCTAGCTGTGGATCGAGCCCCACACAGTGTGCGTCTGATGTCGGCATATGGTGGGGTAATGTTCAGCTGGCGGAGAACGTGGGCGTCTGTGTCCCGCGCTCCGATGATGGCATTTAGCTGTTGGGGTTCCAGAGTGACTATCTGCCCTCTGATCTTGATGGTGTGGCTTCTGATTGTTGGGTTCCAATTTGCGTAGAACTCCTGGACCAGGTGCAGGTTGCATTCCTTGGGCTCCCGGAATATGAAGCTGAGCCCAGCTACCTCGATCCGTTGAACTATTCTGGGGAACTCCTGTGCTAATGGTTCCCGTGCTATATGCTCCTCGGGGAAGTATTTGTTCTCCTTGTGGTTGGCATACCACTTCTTCCCCTCATCAGTCACCCATCTCATTCCATATTGGCGGCGCTGGCCGCGTGGAACTGCTAGTGCAGCTAGGACTGCTGTGCCCAGTCTAAGTCTTTTCCTTCCGGTGCCTGAAGTTGATGCACCCTTACCTTTATCTTGCCTGCTTGCCATTTTACCTGTCAACACAAGTAAACAAGCGCAATGTCAAGCTAAATGAATATTAACTTCAGCTAAGGTCGTGTTACGCTAAGTTTACCCCACACTTAGTCCTTAGCTACAGTTACGATACTACGGCAAGAATAACTTTATTTACACCAAACAACCAGCTATACAATTCATGCTTAGTGCGTTCAACAAGAAAAATTCGACGGTATAACTTTTGCGTACTACTCAGACGTCGTACAGCTAATCCCAATCACTACCATCGCTAGCATTTCAACCATCGCACTTAGCAAAGAAAAACAACGAAACAAAACAACAACAAAAATTCTATACACATGAACCTATACAACCAACCCAATTTGAACAAATTTCAACATTTTCCCAAAACCCGAGAATTCATCGTCTATTACATTCAAACAATTTTCTACAACCACTTATCTCATTTCAAAAGTACACCCCGGCATATATTTCACGAATTCAACACATTAGCAACTTCAAATTCAACAACAAGCCCTAGAATTGATTTTCGCAATCAAATTCGAATAATTCATGCAATCGACAAGTTCAAACAATCATTACAACATTCCAAACTTTTATCAATCAATAAATAACTCGAATTCATGCTTAATTTCGACTTAGGGTGATTTAGTTCACCTCCCATGCTTAATTTTGAATAAAATCGACAAAAACTTGAGAGATAATCGGAAAACATACCTCGAAGTTGAAGAACCGAAGAAAACTTGGTAATTTGTTGCCTTAAGCCGTGGCACGTTGGAGGGGGAGGGATTTTGGGATGTTTGGTCACGGAGGAAATTAAAAATGAGGGGTAAAGGGGAGAAATCGGGGTTTAAAAAGTAGAAAAACAGGCGGGTCACCCGGCAACCCGGTGTGACCCGTCACAATATACACGGCAACGTGTCACGGAGTGCATCGCGGTGCACTGCCTCCGTGAAATGGAGCCATCGCGATAGCCCTCTGGAAATTTTAAAATTTTCGGATTACACCTCAACGTGTCACGGAGGGTAACGCAGAGGTCCTCCTCCGTGACACGGAGTTATCGCCCCAGCTCACTGTCTTCTACATTTTATTAATTTTTCATACCTCGCCTTTTCCTTCACGATTCCGTGCACATTTTTCTCCGTTTGACCTAAAAATCATCTCACTAAACAAAATTGGTTAGAATAATAGGTTTCACCTAACTAAAATAAAAAAATACTAACTAAAACGAAAAATTTGTACTAATTCAAGAAAAAGAAAAAGAAAAATCTATTTACACTTTACAAAATGAAAGAAAAAAATATTTTTCACGAGTTGCCTCCCGTGCAGCGCCTGGTTTACCGTCTCGGCTCGACGTCATTTATGCTCAATTGTCCGCTAGGGTGATGGATGATTTCTCACGATCACCATCCTCCCCCCAGTAGTGCTTACACCTATCCGGTGGTCTTCCCATCAACTCTCGGGAATCATTCATCTGCTTAGCATTACCATGATCAATTACATTGATCACCGAGAGTTCTTCATGCACCATCGGGAGCTTGGGTGCTTTGTACACATTGAACACCTCTACCTTGTCATGTGCCCGCATAGTAAGTTGCCCCGCAGCTACGTCGATTAATGCTTTCCCAGTTGCCAAGAAGGGTCGTCCCAAAATAAATGGGACTTCCGCGTCTGGTTCAAAATCCAGAACAATAAAATCTACTGGGAAAATTAGGGAGCCAACTTGCACTAGAACATCCTCAACAATGTCATCCGGCCTAGCTAAGGATCGGTCCGCCAACTGCAAGATTACGGTTGTAGGTCTAGGACTCCCTAGACCCAACTTTCTGAATACCGAAGATGGCATCAGATTTATGCTTGCTCCCAGGTCACACAATCCACGAGCTCGGATGCTCTGCCCAATAGTAAGCTGGATAGTAAAACTTCCAGGGTCTTTTAGCTTCGTGGGCAGTCTATTTTGGATCCGGGAAGTGCACTCCTCCATCAAAGCCACCATGGCATACTCAGTCAAATGACTTTTGTTGGCCACGATGTCTTTAATGTATTTGGCATATTTAGGCACTCCCTGCAAGACATCAACAAGAGGTAAATTAACATGTACCTGTTTAAGCACCTCCATGAATTTCTTGAAACACGCCTCCTCCTTGTGTTTCTTGAGTCGTTGAGGGAACGGGGGTGGAGGTCTTTCTGATTCAGCTTCTTTGGTCTTCCCCCTTTCCAAACTTTGCTCCCCCTCAACTTCTGCTGCTCCCGAATTTGAGGTGGTCTTTCTAGTTCCACCTCCTTCAGCTGCAAACTACTCCTTGTGGTCACTGCATTTACCTGCTTCGGATTCGGATCCGTGTCGCTTGGCAGTCCTCCTCTGGGCGTTGTATTTTGGGCACTAGCAAATTGCCCAAATTGATACTCAAGAGCCTTTGTCGCTAACTGGTTATTTTTCACTTCGGCTGCCAATTTAACATAGTCAGCCTGCAATTGTGCTTGATTAGCGATCATGGTCTTGGACATCTCCTCAATGCTGGGTGATGGTGGTGGAGGATGGGCATTGTTATTTCTGAATTGAGATTGGTAATTCTGTTGCCCTCCTTGATTCCTTTGCATACCCTGACCCGCACTTTGGCCTTGATGGTTGTTGCTACCCCATGAAAAATTTGGATGGTTCCTCCAATTTGAATTGTAGCTACTCCCATACTGCTGATGATTTCTTTGTGCATTGCCCACAAAGTTAACTGAATCAGGATTTGCTCCACAGCACTCAGCTGAGTGCTCACTGCTTCCACACACTTCACACCACATTTGCTGGACTGCATTAACAGGGGCTGAAGGCTGGTTCAAAGTCATGTTGCTGAAGTGGTTGTTCAATTGATTCTGCAAGGCAGCTATCTGTGCAGCGATAGCTGTAAATCCATCCACTTCAAGCACTCCTGCTGCTTTCCTTGCCCCACCTCGTGATGAATCAGCATTCCATTCTGGATTGCCCTGTGAAATCCAGTTTAGCAAGGTGTACAGCTCCTCATAAGTCTTTTCCAGCGCTTGCCCTCCAGCTGCTGAATCTAGCAAAATTTTGGTATGGGGTTCCAAATCCTCAATAAATGTGTGCACCAACACCTCATTGGACTGATGATGATGAGGATAGTCCCGCAACATGGATTTAAATCTTTCCCAAGCTTGATATAAATTTTCTCCCTCCCTCTGTTTGAAACTTAGAATTTGACTTCTAAGTCTGGCTGTTTTACCAGAGGAAAAAAACCTTATCAAGAACTTTCGTTCAAGATCATCCCACGTTGAAATAGAATTTGGTGGCTCAGCTTTCAACCACCTCTTGGCTTCTCCGAGTAATGAGAACGGAAATAATGTAAGCCGAACATAATCAGGTGACACTCCAGCGGGTATATAAGTGTCACTTATCTCCAAAAAGTTTTGGAGATGCTGTTGTGGGTCTTCATGAGGGAGACCAGTAAATTGCCCGCTTGTGTGCAACAGTTGCACCATATTTTGCTTGAGTTCAAATCTCCCTCCAGACTCTAGTTTGCGGATACTGGATGTAACATTGTTGGCATGTGGGATTGCCACCTCGCGAACCGGCCTTGATGCTGCTTCTTCGGGCACTAACACTGCCCTCACAACCGTTGGATTTTGTTGCTCCACAATAGTCTTTCTGAGCAACTGCAGCTTCCTTTGTAGAGCTTCTCTCCGTTTACTATGAAATATACGTTCAGGCTCTATATAAGATTCCACCAGCTCTTTGTCTCTTGCCAGTGTTCACAGCAATTAAGTCTGCAAAATACAGGCTAAGACCAAGTTGTCAACACTTAAAAAAATAAAATAAAAATACAGTAAATTTACACTTAACACAATTTCACCAATTGCCAAGTCCCCGGCAACGGCGCCAAAAACTTGTTCGGTCTGTGTGCTATGTGGGTATCTAAACTGACACGCAAGTGCACGTGGTCGAACAAGTAGTAAGTGGCTTTAGTAAGCCAAGTATCGATCCCTCAGAGACTCGGATTAAGTGAAGTTTGCTTAAGTATACTATACTATACTATATTTTATTTAACTTCTAAATATGCTGACAATAACGTAACCTAAAAGTGAATAATTTGTTTTAGAAATTTTATACTAAAACTACTAACAATTATCTACTTTGAATTTGAACTATGGATATGAGCATGCCGAGGTTAAAGAACATGTAATGAAACTGATTATCATCATACATTGGTTAATCTTTTCTTCTAGTTGCTAGCCAAGAACATTAGCCAAGAGATTAATACTCTCGTATTTAATCTCACTTAAGAATCATAAACCATCCGTCTACATTTCTGTGATCAAATACAATTCATGACCTCGCAATACAATTCCGGTTCCTAAATTGACTAATATGGCTTTTAAGTATATTTCTATCAGGAAAGCACATCAAAACTCAATTTTCCCAAATCAAGTAAAGAACAATATCCTATTAATTCACAACTTTCCAAATTCGTGCTCTCTCGAGTGAAATCGGACTTTTTAGATGTACATTAATGTAGGCCACACACCAATGCAGTAAGAACAAGAATTAATAGAACAACATGGAAGAAAAAGATGAAAAACCATATAATCAATAATCAAATTTCATCACAATTGTTCATAACCTCAACAAGGAAGGGAATTAGCCACTCATTTGTGGATTAATCATCCTAAAACAAGTGTTAATCATACAAACAATTGAATTAGAGAAGAAAGAAGGAGAGAAAAAACCCTGAACTTTTCGTCCCTCAACTGCCTGTAACCCACGTCCTTGCTCCACCAAGTCTGAATTCTGAAAAATACACTTAAGTGTTCTATTTATACTAGTGGAAATTTTTCCCGGAATAATGAGCAACGTGTCACGGAGTGCATCGTGGAGCACTGCCTCCGTGACACGCCGTGAACGCGGACCCTCACTGGACATTGGGGGTCCGGGAATAAAGCACCAACGTGGCACGGCGTGCAACGCGGAGGCTAGCCACCGTGCCACGGAGCTGTCGCGAGCCTCCACTGGAAATTGTGAGATTTCTCACCCTCCAGGCAGAATGCCTCCGCGATGGCAGCGTGACACGGCTCCATCGCGTAGCCCCTTTAATTTGTGCAGTCCACTGCCTTTTTCCGTGCTCGATTCCAAGTCCAACTCTGATATCCTCCAACATGCATTTTAGCTCTTCGAAATCACATTTTACCTACAAAACAATGCTAATCATGTTGGTTAGTATAAATTCACATTTTATTACCAATTACATGAAAATGTATACACATTGCTAGATAAACAAGGCGAAAATGATACGTTTGAGTATCACTTGGGCATATAAATCTGCCCAAGATCAACTTCCCAACTTTTTATATCTAAACCCTGTCATTTTGAGCATGTTTTAGAGAGAATTAAAGGGGTAGAACAATGTTTCCTTTTCATTCCTCTCATTCTCTCAAAGCCAGGAGCGTAGGAACTTAGTTTAAAAGAACAGAGCAGAGCAAGGGTTTCAAATTTTCTTCTCAGATCTTTTCAAGGGTTTTCTACGAGTTTTTCATCACCAGGTATGTGAGAATTTAGCAAGAGAATTTTCCTTCCCATGTGCCCAAAACTCATTTAAATTTTCTTATCAGTTCTAGCCCTTGGATTTCAAAATTTAGTAAATTTTTAGTCAGAATCTGATTCAATTCATGTGGAATGTTGTTCATATTTTTAGTTGATATATTTTCATTACTTAGAGATCATGTTGATACTTGCTTCCTATAAATGGGTTTTAGCCCTAGTTCTTGAATACAAAAATTAGGGTCTTGCATAATTGTATAGACATAATGTTGCTTGACTGTATCAGTGTTGGAAATTCCATGCTATTATTATCAGTTAAATGCTTAGTCAGTTGCATGTTAGCCGAGTTTCAGTCATGATGCTAATATCTTCAATATATTTAGTAATGTCAGCTTATCAATTTGACTATAGTCAGTTCTTGAGATGTTAGTAATGCCTCCCAGTTATCAGTATGAGTTATCAGTTATAAGTTATCAGTTAGTTCTTAGAACGGTTATGATGCTTCCAGATAAGCAACTTTGACTAGTGTTAGAACACCAGTTACAGTATTTCATCTGATAAGACTCTCATGGTACTTCCAGATAAGTATCCCTGACTTAGTCTTGGGCTCCATCTTTGAGCTATCAGCTTAGTAGACAATTTGGGTTTATCGAGTGGGAGTAGTACGTAGCACCGAGCAGACCAGGGTTTCAGCGCACCCAGGTTCCCAAAACTACATTGCCACCGTAGGTTACTTGTCCCATCAGGCCCCAGATTCATGATCACCCAGTTCATGCTTTTATAACCTGGCAAGGTATATTGGGTCCTATTGATGTGTTGTATATATCGAACTCCATGTTTAGCTCACATAGTTATATGTCGGTTATAGACTCTCCCACTAGTCAGTACAGTCTCAGTTCAATTTAGTTTAGCTCAGCTCAGTATCTCAGATCCAGAACATGTCTATGACCATCAGTCAGGGTCATTATTAACCATATCAGTTATATTTCAGTTGTATCAGTTTTTCAGTATTTCAGTTGGTCATTTCAGTTCAGTTACTGTTCTTTCATGCTTATTTATCTCTCACTTACTCAGTACATTCAAAGTACTGACACGTACCTTCTATGTTGTATCGTATCATGATATTGGCGCAGGTTCTTAGTCCCAGCATCGTCAGTAGTTCCCTCAGACGATATCAGTAGCAATATTTGGTGAGTCCTCATCTTCCGAGGATGATATTACTTTCAGTTAGTTCTTTACATTCAGATTTTTAGAGTTAGCTCGCAGCTTGTCGCAGCAACTCATCATTTAGTAGTTGGCTTTCAGACATAGACATATATTTTCAGTATTGTTTTTCAGATGTATTAATTCTTGTCAAATCAGTTTTTCTAAAATGGTTTTGTTTATTTAAAGCTTCTACTTATGTTTACTCAGTTTACTAGTGTAATGATAGACCATGAGTTAGCTTGGGGTCACTTGCGACCCAAGTACCGTATCCCATCCAGGGTATAGACTCAGGTTGTGACATTATGATAGGTATGGTGCTCAACCGCTGCTTTAATTCCTCAAATGCCTTTAAACACTTATCATCAAAAACAAACTTGACATCCTTCTTAAAGAGTTTGCACATGGGCTGGGCAACCTTTGAGAAGTCCTTCATAAAGAACCTATAGAATCTGGTATATCCTAGAAATATTATCACACCCTTCACCGATATCAATAGAGGAAGCTTGAAAATGACATCCACTTTGGCTAGTTCTACCTCAATCCCCTTTTCGAAGATCTTATGACCAAGCACAATTCCCTCTTAGACCATCAAATGACACTTTTCTGAATTGAGAGTAAGGTTGGTTTCTTCATACCGTTTCAACACTTGACCAAGATGATCTAGGCATTCATCAAATGTATCACTAATCACAGAAAATCCATGAAGACCTCAAGAAAGTCATCTACCATTTCTGAGAAGATAGCCAATATGCATCTTTGAGAAGTGGCCGGAGCATTAGCATCTTGCTAAATGCAAAGGTCAAATAAGGACATGTGAAGGTTGTTGTTCGGTGTATTTCACAACTACACGCAAGTGAACGTGGTCAAACAAGTACTAAAATGGCTTAAGTAAGCCAAGTATCGATCCCACAGGGACTGAACCAAGGTAATAATCGAATTAAGTGTTAATGAACTCTAACTCTAAAAATGCAGACAACAGTTTAAAGAAGATTTTGAAGAGTTTATTTCCTAATTTATACTAATCTAAAACAAAATTATAAAGTGAGTCTGAACTATAGTAATGAGAAAGCTGAGGCTAAAACGAACATGCAGGGAAGTAATTTATCGATACAATTTGGTTAATCTTTCCTTCGGTTGCTAGTCAAGAATTATTGCCTATGGAGAGAAACTTTCGTATTCTACCCAACTTAAGAATCATGAACCTTCAACCTACATTTCTGTGATAAAAGAAATTCATGTTCTAGCCATACAAAATTGATTCCTTAATTAACTAATACGACTTTCAGATATATTTTTATTCTAAAGGTAAATCAATTCTCATTTTTCCCAAACTAAGAAGAGATCATATCCTACCAATTCATAACTTTCCAATTTCTTTCTCTTTCAACATAAAATTGGATTTTTTAGATATACATTAACATTGGCCAAACATTAATGCAGTAAGAACAAGAATTGATAGAACAACCATGGAAGGAAAGATGAAAAACCAAAATAATCAACAATTACATTCTACTACAAATGTTCTTAACCTCAGCAAGAAGTGAATTTAGCCACTCATTTGTGGATTAAACATCATCAAATGGGTATAAATCATACAAACAATTGAAACAAAGAAGAAAGAGTTAGAGAAGAACCCTAAGAATTTCGTCTCCTCAACTGCCTGTAACCTACGTTCTTGCTCAACTAAGTCAGAATAATTAAAAGTAAACCTAAGTGTGCTATTTATACTAGTGGAAAATTTTTCCCGGAATAACAAGCAACGTGTCACGGAGTGCATCGCGGAGCACTGCCTCTGTGACACGATGCAAATGGGACCCTCACTAGAATTTCATGTTCCAGGTAAATATGGCCAACGTGCCACGGCATGCAACGCGGGGCTTGGCCAACGTGCCACGGCCCCGATGCGGACCTTCACTGGAATTTTTCCAAGTAACCCACCCGAGGCAGACTGCCTCCGCGATGGCAGCGTGACATGGCTCCATCGCGGAGCCCCTTTATTTGCTGCTTGTCCTTGACCTTTTCCAATGCTCGCTTTCGAGTCCATTCCCAATTTTCACCAACATGCAACTTAGCTTTCTAAAATTACATTTTTCCTGCAAAACAACACTAATCATGTTGGTTAGTATAAATTCACATTTTAACTACAAATCACATGAGAATGTACAAATAACGATAGATAAACAAGACGAAATAGAGCATTTGAGCATCACGTGGGCATATAATTCTGCCCAAGATCACTTACCCCACACTTAAAACCTTGTTTGTCCTCGAACAATAATCTCATATCTCATGCAATTGACACCCATGTCTAGCTACTTTGGCTCGACAATTCAACCTACGGTTATACCGATTATTTAATATAGCAAATTATCAAGAAAACATGCATAGTCTCATAAACACACTGACATTCACCAGATTAAGACCTCCTAGACTCAAGAATCGACTCTCAATCTCGGCAAACTCATGCAAATCAGTTGATCAAGACATCCGACACGAAATTCAATCTCTCGTCAAGCAAGTGCCCTCACAACAAAGAGAATACCCCTTTTCCAATCATATGATTGCCAAAGCACTACATGTAGGGGTATATAAACACGATTTCGCTCTCTCTCCCAAGGAATTCACATGCATCATGTCGTGAACCATAGGCTTGTCTCTAGTGTATTACTCCACTAATAGAAGGAAGCGAGATGTAAGATCACATAGGACTTAACGGGTTGTAATGTAAGCTAAGGAACTAGTAAATACTGGGCTAACCAATAATAGCAACTAGCCTCCTTAAGCGCTTTTCAATACATCCCACCATCATTATGGGCATTGTTTCTTCCTTCATCCTCCCCTTCTTGAATTCTTTCTTTATTTTTGTTTTCATTTCTTTAAGCACACTCGACTTACTAACAAAGATTGGTTATACATCTTCATTTTATTTATATTCGGCAAGTGCACCCTTGACCTTATCTCCACTTTCACCACTTCTGCTTTTCCTTTCTTTTTCACACTTTTCACTCCTTGACACTGTGGGAAAATTATTTTTTCTTGAGCGCGTAAGAGTTTTGGATCAAATTCACGGCTAATGAAAAGAAGGGATTAAGCTTAATTTCTACCTCTTCAGTGAAAGAAAAAAAATAGGCTAATGGATCAATGGGGCTAACTAGGATGTACATTCTAGGTAGGTATGATAAGAAAAAAAAACTTTTGGTTTAATCAAAGAAATGCCTACATCCTTTCCTACACTACACATCCTTCATTTCGTTTCGTACACACACCAAACAAGTTCTAGACACTTCACAATAGCATGGAAGAATCGAAACCTCACCTCACACTCATTGCACATGCTCAACTCAAGACTTATTCACAGATTCTTCAATTAGCTAATTACAAGAATTCAATATTAAGCCTCAATCACACCGAATCAAACTCTATGGCCTAGGTATCTCAACATGTTTCACATTTGCATGCTTTCATACGAATCATCTTTGCATCTTTAATATCATGTACAACACGCAACAAGAATTCCGAACCATAAAGTAGCGACACGTTTGGGGAACAACCAAAAGAAAGAAAAAGAACTACTCCTATAAACTACATTTCCCTTAAGATGGTCGTCATCCATCCATCATAGGGAACGGTCACTATTTATTACTTCGGTTCAATGGGACTATTCTCAGTAAAAGCACCGAAAACAAAGGCCGAGAAACCCAATCATAAAAAATTTCAACAAAAATTTTTTTTAAAAAAATTTAAAAATATTGATAGGGAAAAAAAAAGATATTTACACAACCAGCTAACAACAATTCAACACAGCACACAACAGTTTAACATTCATTACACGCCGAATTACAATACAAAACATACTCACAAAATCACAGGTTCACAATTTTTTCACAAGCACAACAACAAGACATGAACATAAACAACAACAAAACAACCGACACCTAACTACTCCCACCCCACACTAAAACCAAACACTGTCCCCAGTGTTCATCAAATTCAACATAGCATAGAAGTAGGTGGTGAAACTCCCTGATCAATCGAAGTATTCAACTTCTTCGTCAGGTGTCGTTGCCTCGTCCCCCATATTTGAATCGGCCCCGCTATCCTCATCTGACTCAACATCTGAGTCATCGCGGCGTGTCTCCTCATCTGTGAGGACATCATCATCAATAGGCTCCACAAAAGCAAGTCCCACTCGGCATAGAGCCCTGGCATTTTCGCCAAAGGGGTAATCTAGCTCGAGCTGCCACAGCTCATCTTTTGTTGCTGGCCTCCCGCCTATTCTCAACTGCAGCATCTGCATCCCGAACATGCGGGCCATATACTAATCATCCCGAGCATGTCGCTCGGCTAGTGTGAGAATTGGCCCATGAGTGGTGTCAGGTGCCTTAGTTTTGGTGACGTCCAAGGCACGCCTATCCATCTGCGGGATGTAGTCTAGGGCCTCCTCCTCGACGTCAAGGCCCCTCAGAAATGTGGTTAGCAAACCACCAAACCCGTACCTGTTCCCTTGATGCAAACGGGCTCTCTTCATGGTAGAGATGATCACCGCCCCAACATTAATCTCCAGCCCTTTCATCAGGGCATAAACCAAACACACACGATCCCGGGTGACATCTGTCATGTGCACCCCCGGGATCAGGCAGGAACACACGATCTTAAGCTAAATCCTGGCTTCCCTGTTCATTTAAGAGTAGGGCAGCGTCTGATGATAGCCCCTCTCCTTGTGCTTGCTCCACCACGCTGTCGAACGGGCTCCACACAGAGTGTGTCTGATATCCACATAGGGTGGAGTTATGTTCAGTTGCTGGAGTACATGGGCGTCTGTGTCCCGCGCCCCCAATATGGCATTTAGGTGGTGAGGCTCAAAGGTGACATCCTGCCCCCTTATCTTGACTGTGTGACTGCGGAGTGTCAGGTTCCAGTTTGCATTGAACTCCCGAATCAAGTGGAGATTGCACTCCTTGGGATCTTCGAAGATGAAGTTCAGCCCGGCAGCGTCAATCCGGTGTACTATTCTGGGGAATTCCTGAGCATGATGTGCTAAATTTATTTCCAAGTTTTTATTCCTTCAGATGTCCAAAATATTGAAACTTCAATTACTAAAAAAAATTTGGCACAACACTAGTGTTTTGTTGCATAGATGCAGTTTGACAATATTTGATTCTTGAGATTTTGGTATGCAATTATTTATACTAATATTATTATAAGAGAAAAATAAGGTATGTACACACACATATATATGTGTATATATATATATATATATATTATAATATATATATATATATATATTATAATTATGATTAGTAATTTGATATGCTCTTTTATTGTGCCTTCATTTTCAACTTCCCTCTTGGTTTGTTTAGTGTGATATAGGATAAAAATTAAAGCTTATTATACCTGGTAATTTTTATTTTTCTATAATTAAAACTTTTTATTTAGGCAACATACGTGGAATATTACCCATTTATAAAGGATAAGAAATTGTGTGTTTGACATATTGCTTAATAACGCCACCTTTTTGTAATTATCTATGTGCAAACATTCTTAGATTGAACGTGTGAAATTTATGCATGATGATCTTTTTAACAAAATAAATTCCAACTCTTAATTCTTTTACAAAATCATACTTGCATTATTTATAAAACAATACATCAAACTATGTTAGATTGTCACTTACTTGAAGATCATATCCCCTAAACGTTACATATTATTTTTACTATAGGATATACTGATTTCGTCATAAAGATATTGCTAAGTTACAACCTATTGAACACAAAAGACTAATTTTTCAATGTTTGAATGGTTTTTCAATTTACAAAACCTATTGTATCTTTTTATATCATCAAAGGCTTGAAGGTGCTTAAAACAATCATTATCATTGTTGTCTTATTATTCATTATATTACCTCAAGTGTTTTTCTTGTGAAAGTTTTCACTATGTAAACTTATCAAGTTTGAGTTTATGGCTCTTGATATTTATAAAAAGAATTATTTTTCATGAGTCCTTGATGATGAAATTCACATCGAGGCTAGAGGTGTTAGTGATATTATTATAGAAGAAAAGAAAGCGTCAAATCAGGACAATGCAAAGGCCATGACTTTTTGATATCATTTTAATAAGGAGTTGAAAACTGAATATTTGACTATAAAAAAAAAGATCCAATTGAATGGTGAAAATTTTAAAGAATTATATGACCACCTTAAGACAATGATATTGTCAAAAATTTATCATGAGTGAATTCGCTTATGGTTTTAAGATTTTAAAACTATAACTAAATATAATTCTGTTGTTTTCAGAATAAGTTCACAATTGAAATTATATGGTGAACCTATATGAAAAAAATGAAGGACTTGTTGGAAAAGATTTTTTCTACTTTTATGTCTCAATATGGTGTTACAAAAATAATACCGTGAAAATTTTTTACGAAATATTATGATGTCTTCTGGTGGCTAAATAATATCAACTCTTTTGATAAAAAAATATTGTGAAGCCCATTCCACCAGGTTTGCTCTATTCCCTGAAGTTAATGTGGTAGCAGTGCATAATATGTCTAAGAGAAGACAAGTGGTTGAATGAATGCACATGAACATGAAAAAGAGATGAAATTAAATCAGTCATCATTATGATAATTACAAGAACATTATAGGTTCTCAAAATGGTCCCTCAAAAGGTGAAGGTAATTTTGTTCATAAATAAGAGTGGTATGAAATGTCATTGGGAACTTGCTATTGCACGAACTAATTTGATAAATTTTATAAATCCTCCATCAAAATAAAGGAATGCAAAGTGGTGGTACACTTGACCTTTCAAAGTGTCACGCCCCGAGTCTATACTGTGGACGAGACACGGTACTTGGAGTCACAAGTAACCCCAGGTCAACCCATGATCTATCATAACACTGGCATTCTAAGTAAAAACATAGCAGAAGCTTTAAAATAATAAAATAAAATATTTATGAAGAAGAACTAAATTATAATGTTTAAAACAACTAAAACAAAGCTGAAAAATCTGAATCCATGTCTATGTCTGAAAGCCATCTATCTGATGAGCTGCTGGGACAAGCCCCCAGCTAACTCTAAGTCTAAATGAAAGAAATATAACTGAAAAGAAATAATCCTCATCCTCGAAAGATGAGGACTCACCAATAATGCAGCTGAAGACTTCTGGGCGAGATTTGCTAAAGGTGTTGAGTCTGAAAACCTGCAGCTGTATCATAAAATGAGACAGCATAAAAGGTATGTATTAGTATTTTGAATGTACTGAGTAAGTAGGAGAAACCATAACACGAAGAAATAAATAACTAAGCTGAGAAGACATGTGATGACCAACTGAAATGCTGAAACTGAATAAACTGTGATATACTGAGATAGTCAAAATGACCTTATCTAATGGTCAAAGTCATGCCCTAAATCTAAAATACAAATCTAAAATATTATACTGAACTGATTTGAACTTAGTAGTCTGGAACTGCTCTAACTGAGCTAATCTAAGACTGAATTGAATTGACTAGTGGGAGAGTATATAACCGGCATATAACTATGTGAGCCAGACGTGAAGTCCAATGTATACACCCCATTAGTAGGACCCAATATACCTTTCTAGGATATAAAGGCATGAATTGAGTGATCACAGGCCTGAGGCCATGAGGCCAATAAATATATAACCTACGGTGACAATGTAGTTCTAGGAACCTGGGTGCACTAAAACTCCTGTCCACTCGGTGCTAAGGCCTACTCCCACTGGATAGTCCTAGCCTAACTATTAAGCTGATAGCTATAAACTGGGGCCCAAGACTAAGTCAGGAATACCTATCTTGAAGTACCCTGAGAGTCTAACCGAACCAGATTCTGTAACTGCTATTTTAAGACTGACCAGAGCTACTTATCTAGAAGCGTCGTAACAGTCTAAAGAACAAACTATAATCTGAAGCTTGGGTCCTAAGGCTGGTTAGAGATTCTTATATGAAAGTTTCATAGCCGCCTAAAGAACTACTAAAATTTGATACTGAGTCAAATGCTGATAACTGAGAGGCATCACAGACACCTCAAGAATTAACTGTAGTCAAATTGATCAGTTGACATTTTTGGATTTTACCGAATATGATATTAATTGACTGAGACTAGACTAACAAGCATCTAATTGAAATCTCAACATATTCTAGCAATATGGGAAACCCGAACCGATAGAATCAAGTCACAAGGAAAAACTAGACCAACAGGCAAAATTCTAGTTTACTAAATTCAAAGCTAGGGCTAAAACCATCCTTACAAGAATGAGTATTAACATAATAACTAGGTAGTGAAAATATAACATCAATCCACTTAGACAATATTCGGCATGCTATAAATGAAGTCTAACATATAATTTATTCACTTTCGGAAGTTAAAGGCTATAACCGATAGAGAAGATAGAGAAGATTTTGGGAACATAAGAGAAGAACTGTACCCTTGTTGAATTCCCATATTACTGGCATATAAATCCCTGAAGAGGAAAGCTTGAAATTCTACACTGATGAGGAAACCTAGTTCTTGCTTGAGAGAAGAAGTACGCGCATTCTTTCTGAGAGTTAACATGGGTAATGAGGGGGAAAAATATTCAATCCCCCTAATATCCCTGAAATAATACTTAAAACGACGTAGTTTAGGGACTAAATAGGTGGAAAATTACAAAAATAACCCTGAAAAAAATTTGAAAAATAGCCGACAGAGTCCCAACGGGTCACTCAACGAGTTGTTGGTTGTGACCACGACTCATTGGGACCTCTCACTGGTCCCACTTCCTGATACTAAAAAATACTAGATCTGGCAACGGAGGTCACTACGACTCATTGGATGAACAAACGGGTCATTGGTTCCTCCTGTGGCCACTGTAAAACAAAACCTAGAGGGTCTGATGACGGGTGACACAATGACTTGTTGGTGGACCCAGCAGGTCGTTGTGTCTATTCGTTAGGTTCACTAGAAGGATTTTTTAAAATGCTCTAAGTTTCCATGACGGGTGATGACAATGACTCATTGTGGGAAACAATAGGTCGTTGTTTCCACTCGTCGTCACTTGAAGGGGATTTTTGGGTTTTCACCCAACGACTCTCACAACGGGACATTGTTTCTGACAACGACTCGTTGCTTGAGTTGTGGGGTCCTAGAAAGGATTTTTGTGCTGGGGAAACCATGACTAACAGGTCAACTCGTTGTTTCTTACAATGGGTCGTTCCTTATCTCGTGGGTTCCCAAGCGACCAAACCCTACTGACCACGACTTGTTGTCTCAGTCGTTTTGAGGCAGTTTTTTGGATTTCTTCTAGATTTTTCTTACAAGGTCTGAGTCTGTTCTTGGAAAGTTTTGGGGTGTTATAATATCTCCCCCTTGGGATCATTCATCCTCAAATGAAGACTAAAGCTGCTGGAAAACTAGGAAAAGATATGAAATTCCTAGACTGAGACTATGAGTTGGTTTCTGAAGGAGTAAGTGACTCCGAGCTGACTTACTATACTAAAAGAGTTAATGCAACTAGAATGCACATAGAAAATCTAAATAGAGCTGATGAGTATGGAACTGAATAGAGTACTGGGGAGGAATTTAGCACGTGATGACGGAACTGAACTAGAAGGGAATAAGTGAGGGTATTTGGCCATCAAGTTTGCTTCTTATTCCCATGTGACTCCCTCAACTAGCTGATTCCTCCACAAAACTTTCAGTGAAGCGACTTCCTTATTTCTCAACTTACTAACCTGACGGTCAAGGATTTGAACTGAGACCTCTTCGTAAGAGAGACTGTCTTTTATTTACACGCTGCCAAGTGGTACAACTGAAGTTGGATCATCGATGCACTTCTTCAATAGTGACACATGGAAGACTGGGTGCACTGATGTTAACTCTAGAGGTAGTTCTACCTCATATGCCACACTGCCAATTCGCTTCAAAATTATGTTGGGTCCCACATATCTCGGACTGAGTTTTTTCTTTCTTCCCAAATCTCATCACCCCTTTCATGGGTGAAATTTTCAGATAAACCCAGTTATCCACTGCAAACTCTAATTCTCTTCTCCACACATCAGCATAAGATTTCTGACGGCTTTGCTCTATTTTTAATCTCTCCTTGATAACTTACATCTTCTGCATTTCCTCGTGAACTGAGTCTGGCCCTATCAGAGTAGCTTCACCAACCTTAAACCACCCTATAGAAGATCTACTCCTCCTATAATATAATTCCTCAAATGGGGCCATCTGGATACTGGGGTGGTAGCTGTTGTTTTATGCAAACTCAATGAGAGATAGGTGATCATCCCAACTACCCTTGAAATCGATCACACATGCTCTCAGCATATTCTCTAAAGTCTGTATAGTTTGCTCAACTTGTTCAATTGTCTACGGGTGAAAAGTTGTGCTGATGTTGACCTGGTTACCAAGTCCTTTCTGAAAAGACTTCCAGAAATAAGAGGTGAACTGGGAAACTCTATCTGAAATAATGGAAAATGGCATCCCATGAAGTCTGACCAACTCCCAAATATAAATCCTGGTATAATCCTCAGTTGAGTTTGTAGTTTTAACTGGGAGGAAGTGTGCTAACTTAGTCATCCAGTCTGCTATAACCCAAATTGAGTCATGTTGCCGACGTTTCCGAGGTAGACCTGTAATAAAATCCTTATTACTTCTTCCCACTTCCATGTAGGTATGCTGATATCCGGAGTCATACCTCCCGGTCTCTGGTGTTCTACCTTGACCAACTGGCAGTTTGCGCACTTAGCTACAAATTCTGCTATGTCTCTCTTCATGCCGTTTCACCAGTAAATATCCCGTAAATCATGGTACATATTAGTAGCACTTGGGTGGATGGAATATCTCAAACTATGTGCTTTAGCTAGTATGTTCTCTCTCAAGTCACCCACATCCCGTAGGCATAATCTGCCCTGGTAACGGAGCACACCATCTCCCCTTTGGGAGAAAGCCTCAACTTTTTTTCTGAGAACTGCCTCCTTCAGCTTAAGCAATAGGGGATCTTCATCCTACCTTGACTTAATTTCAACTATCAATGAGGAATCTGACTCACTCTGCACAACTACTCCACCATCAGTTGTATCAACCAACTGCACTACCAATCGAGCTAACCTGTGGATATCCTTTACCAGTTCCTTTTTTCCCTCTTTAACGTGAGCCATTCTCCCTATGGATATCCTTCTTAGGGCATCATCCACCAAATTAGCTTTGCCAGGGTGATACAGCACACTCATGTCATAGTTCTTCAGTAGCTCCAACCATCTTTTCTGACGAAGATTTAGATCTTTCTAACTGAACACATATTGAAGGTCTCTTGTGATCGGTGAAAACATCCACGTGAGCCCCGTAAAGGTAGTGCCTCCATATTTTCAATGAAAATACCACCACTACCAACTCTAAGTTGAGTCGGATAGTTCTTCTCATAAACCTTGAGCTGTCTAGAGGCATAAGTTATCACCTTACCTCACTACATCAGAATGCAATCGAGTCCAACTCTGAAAACGTGACAATACACCACGAATCCACCTGTTCCTTATTGTAAGGTCAAAACTAGAGCGGTAGTGAGCCGAGTCTTCAACTCCTGGAAACTCTTCTCACAGGCATCTGACCATTGAAATTTCACCTTTTTCTGAGTCAACCTAGTCAGAGGGGATGCAATAGAGGAGAAACCTTCCATAAGCATCAGTAATAACAAGCTAGACCCAAGAAACTTCTGATTTCGATTGGGGAAATAGGTCTTGTAAAGTCTTTCACTGCTGCTATCTTTTGAGGATCTACTTGAATACCCCCACCCAAGACCACGTGACCAAGGAAAGTCACAAACTTCAACCAGAATTTGCATTTGCTGAATTTTGCAAACAACTAGTGGTCTCTAAGCATCTAAAGCACTATCCTCAAGTGATTAGCATGTTCTTCCTCATTTCTGGAGTATACCAGAATGTCATCGATAAATACTATGACGAACATATCTAGATACTGCTTGAAGACTCTGTAAATCAGGTCCATGAAAGTTGTGGGGGCATTAGTCAGTCCGAAGGACATAACCACAAATTCATAGTGACCATACCGAGTTCTGAAAGTTGTTTTTGGTTTTTCACATTCTCTGACTCTTAGTTGATGATACCCGAACCTGAGATCTATCTTGGAGAAATAACTGGCTCCCTGAAGCTGATCGAACAAGTCGTCAATCCTGGGTAGGGGATACGAATTCTTGACTGTGACCTTGTTCAACTAATAGTAATCGATGCACATTCTGAGGGTAACGTCTTTCTTTCGCAGGAATAGTACTGGAGCACCCCAGGGAGAGATGTTGGGTCTGATAAAACCTTTATCAAAAATGTCCTTTAGTTGATCCTTCAAATCCTTAACATCAGTTGGAGTCATTTTGTAAGGAGGGATGGAGATGGGCTAAGTGTTTGGAAGAATGTCTATGCCGAAGTCTATTTCCCGCTCAGGAGATACTCCAAGAAGATCTTCGGGAAACGCATCAAGGAACTAACTGAATAGTCGCGGTCTATGAGTTGGAATATTTGACCCGAACTAAATGATAAATACACCCTTTAGGAATAATATTTCTGGCCTTAAGGTAGAAAATAAACTAACCCTTAGGCGCTAAACTACTGCCCGTCCACTTTAAAGTTGGCTCATTCAGGAACTAAAATCTAACGACCCTAGTTCTGCAGTGGAGTGAGGCATAGCCGGAGTGTAACCAATCCAAGCAAAGAATGAGGTCAATGTCAACCATATCTAACTCTACAAGATCGGCTGGAATGATCTTATTCAAAATTGAGACTGGGCAGTTTCTATACACCAGGTTGGTTCTAACTGACTCGCCAACTGGGGTGGAAACTGAGAATGGTTCTGAGAGGACTTTTGAACTGATATCAAACTGACAGCTACGTAGGGAGTCACAAATGATAGTTTGGCTCTTGGATCTAATAGGGAATACACGTCTAGATGAAAAAAGGCATAACAACCCATGACCACGTTAGGTGAGCTCTCTTAATCCTGACGAAAGGACAAAGTATAAAAATAGTTTTGGCGCTAGCCGCCATCCGTACCTGAAGTGTTGGCCTGCTGGAGCTACTGAAGCGGTGGATTGTGATCTCCCCCATCCTGCTTATGGGTATTCTTTGAGCTGATGACCAAGCTGTCCATACCAAAAACAACCCTCGGCCCTGAAGTCATTCTCCTGGATGATTCTTTCTACACTTAGGGCAAGTTGGGTAGCTGTAGCGGTTTCTGGCATTATCATTCTAAGACTGTGAGCCAGATGCTCCACCCATCCGATCCCGAGACCGGAAGATAGGGGAACTATCTGAAGTGGTTGATGGAGCCCTCTGCTGCTGCTACTGATGTGAGTGGCTACTACGACCAGATCTCTGGAGAATGAGGCTGGAGAGATCGATATCCTTAATAAGAATTGCAGTCCAGCACTCCTTAAGGACCAGGTTTGATACTCCATTAACAAACTTCAGCATACGAGCCCTTGGCTTGGCTACAATCTCTAGAGCATATTTAGAAAATCTTGTAGACTCCAGTGCATACTCTTCTACCTTCTGATTTCCCTATTTTAGATTCATGAGTTCAGCCACTTTAGCCTCCCTGAGCTCCCCGGGGAAGAACCTATCTAGGAAGGTTGTGTGAACTCCTCCCATTCTACCGGTTCTACTCCTACTGGTCTCCCCTCCTTCCACTTTTCATACAAGATCTGGCCTACCCCTTTCAACTGGTAGGCATCCAGGCCGGCACTCTCTGAGGAGCTAAAACCCTTAATTCAGGTGATCTTCCTAATCTCATCCATGAACTCCTATGGGTCCTCTCCCACCTTAGATCCATGGAAAACTGGAGGGCTCATTTAGGTGAAGTCCTGAACTCTAGCAGCTGCTGTCGACCTATTATTATTGACTGGAACCACCTGCTAGTTCACTTGATTATTGATTGTCTGTGCGAGCAGCTGGATAGCCGCTCTGAACTCTGTGGAGGACACTGAGTCATCTTGAGGGGCTGCTGGAGCTGGTGGGGTAGGTCGGTGAGCGTTACCGGCCCTTTTTCGGTTACCATGTCATGGAGGCATGATTTCACTGAAACAAAATAGAGCACAAGTTAGGAGAGCATTTCTGGAATTGAACTTCAACACACGATAAAGAGTATAAACAAAAGTAAGTTTTCCAAATAACGTCTCTTAGCCTCCCTATCAAATGTTTGGTGTGCTTCACACCGATGAAAAAGTCTCTACTCAATGCATCATTAAGACATCCTAGGATACTCTAAACCTAGTGCTCTGATACCTAGTTTATCACACCCTGAGTCTATACCCTGGATGAGACACGGTACTTAAAGTCACAAGTAACTCCAAGTCAACCCACGGTCTATCAGAACACTGGCATTCTGAGTAAAAACATAGCGGAAGCTTTAAAATAATAATACAAAACATCTATGAAGAGGAACTAAATCATAAAGTTTAAAACAATTGAAACAAAGCTGAAAACTCTGAATCTATGTTTGTGTCTGAAAGCCATCTATTTGATGAGTTGGTGGGACAAACCCCTACTAACTCTAAGTCTAACTAAAAGAAATATAACTGAAAAGAAATAATCCTAGTCCTTGAAAAATGAGGACCCACCAATAATGCAGCTGAAAACTTCTAAGTGAGATCTTCTAACAATGTTGAGTTTGAGTAAGTAGGAGAAACCATAATACGAAGAAATAAATAACTTAGCTTGGAAGACATGTAATGACCAACTGAGATGCTGAAACTGAATAAACTGTGATATACTGAGATGGTCAAAATGACCCTTTTTAATGGTCAAAGACATGCCCTAAATCTGAGATACAAATCTGAAATACTATACTGAACTGATCTGAACTGAGTAGTCTGAAACTGTTCTAACTGAGCTAATCTGAGACTGAACTGAACTCATTAGTGGGAGAGTCTATAACCAACATATAATCACGTGAGCTAGACGTGGAGTCTGATATATATACACCCCATCGGTAGGACCCAATATAAAGGCATGTACTGAGTGATCATAGCTCTGGGTATAAAGGCATGAACTGTGTGATCACATCTCTGGGGCCATGAGGCCAATAAAAATATAACCTATGGTGGAAATGTAGTTCTGGGAATCTGGGTGCGCTGGAACCACGGTCCACTCGGTGCTAAGTCCTACTCCCACTAGATAGTCCTAGACTGACTACTAAGCTGATAGCTCGATACTAGGACCCAAGACTAAGTCAGGAATACCTACCTGGAAGTACCTTGAGAGTCTTAGAGGACTGGATTTAGTAACTGGTGTTCTAAGACTGGCCAGAGCTACTTATTTGGAAGCGTCATAGTCAACTAAAGAACAAACTGTAATCTGAAGTTGGGGTCTTTAGAATGGTCAGAGCTGCTTATCTAAAAGTGTCATGACCGCTTAAATAACCACTAAAATCTGATACTGCGTCTAATATTGAAAACTGGGAGGCATCACGGACACCTCAAGTATTAATTGTAGTCAAACTGATCAGCTGACATTTATGGATTATACCAAATATGCTATTAAATGACTGAGACTAGACAAACAAGCATTTGACTGAAATCTCAACATATTCTAGCTATATGGTAAACCCGAACCGATAGAATCAAGCCACAAGGAAAAACTAGACCAACAAGAAAAATTCTAGTTTACTGAATTCAAAGCTAGGGCTAAAACTGTCCTTACAGGAATGAGTATTAACATGATAACTAGGTAGTGAAAATACAACAACAATCAACATAGACAATATTCCGCATTCTATAAACAATGTCTGACATATAATATATTCACTTTCGAAAGTTCAGGTCTAGAACTAATAGAGAAGATAGAGAAGATTTTGTGACACAAGGGAAGAACTATTCCCTTGTTGAATTCCCAAATACTTGGCTTAGAAATCCCTAAAGAGGAAAACTTGAAATTCTGCACTGATGAGGAAACCTAGTTCTTTCTTGAGAAAAGAAGTACGATCGTTTTTTCTGAGAGTTAACGTGGGAATGAGGGGGAAAACCATTCAATCCCCTGAATATCTCTAAAATAATGCTTAAAACAATGTAGTTTAGGGACTAAATAGGTGGAAAACTATAAAAATAACCCTAGAAAAAAATCTGAAAACTAGCCGACAAGGTCCCAACGGGTCAATCAACGAGTCATTGGTTGTGAACACGACTCATTGGGACCTCTCATTGGTCCCACTGCGTGGGACTAGAAAACACTGGATCTGGCAACGGGGTTCACCACGACTTGTTCGATAAACTAACTGGTAGTTGGTTCCTCCTGTGACCACTGTAAGAGGAAACCTGGAGGGTCTGATGACGGATGACACAAAGTCTCGTTGGTGGAACCAATGGGTCGTTGCGTCCAGTCATTAGGTTCACTTGGAGAAATTCTGAAAATGCTCTAAGTTGACACGACGGGTGATGACAATGGCTCGTTGTGGGAAACAATGGGTCATTGTTTCTACTCGTTGTCACTGGAAGGGGATTTCTAGGGTTTCACCCAAGGACTCTCATAACGGGTCGTTGTTTTTGAAAATGACTCATTGGTTGAGTCGTGGGGTCCTAGAAAGGATTTCTGTGCTGGGGAAACAATGATTAACAGGATGACTCATTGTTTCTTATAAAGGATCGTTCCTTGTATCGTGGGTTCCCGAGAGACCAAACCCTGCTGACCACGACTGACACAAGGAGTTGTTGGAGCTAACCACGACTCATTGTCTCAGTCGTTCTGAGGCATTTTTCTGGTTTTCTTTTGAATTTTTCTTGCAAGGTCTGAGTCTGGTCTAGGAAAGTTACGGGGTGCTACAAAAAGTGATGTTGAGGTGGATCATATAAATATGATAAATGTCAATGCATGAAAATCTTATAATAAAAAAATTATGAAGCTCAAATAATGATTAGTCCATTTCTTAAATGTGATTTGTGATAAGCATCGTGAATGCTCTGTCGTCCTCGAAAGTGAATGTGTCAAGATGTGATAACCATATGAATAAGGATGTATTTATGTATGGTTGGATAAATTCCACAACTCACCTCTACGGGAGGCTTAAGAGTAATAAAGAAAAAATTATATTGGTACAAAGGTCACTGATCACGTATTTTTAGTACATCACAAATATTGTAGCATGTATTATCACAAACTATCGGAGAGTAAAGCAAGAAATAATTCTTGTCTATAAAAGGGTTTGGACCATGACCAGAATAAGTATTATTGTGTGACCATATGAATTTTTCATTGGTAGCATATATATGGTATGTAAAAATATTTTACCAAAAAAAATTATTATGAAACGTAAAAGTAAAGCAAGAAACAGGTCTTGCTTATAATTACTTTGACCATGAAAATAAAAGTATGTTTTCTCCTTGAAGGAAATGGTCATCATACGAATGATATTATGGAATATACATGCGATAGTATATAAAATTAATTTAGAGCACTGAAAGAGCTAGTGTGTTACTACTGGAGAAATGTATTTATTCATAATATTGGTGTTGTAGTTAGTCTCAAAAAAACTTTTAAAATACATTGGTCAAAAATAAATTATATTAAGTCTATAAATTATGGAAAGATTTAATATCTTCATATTCCTACAGTTGAAGCGGGTTATAAATATTTATGTAAAAGGTTACCCATCTTTTCCTCGTGTTTGTAGTACAGAAATATGTGCATGATGAAGGAATTGCATGCAAAAGTAAATTAGAAGTTTACTAAAATAAAAATCAGTTGGCATAACCAATAAGCCATCTCAGTTCAAGTAATATGAAAATAATAGAGAATTCACACAGTTATATGTTGAAGAAAAAAAATTCTTCAAGAATTCTCTTGTGTTGCTTGTTCTCATACGGAAATGATCATTACACCTGCTAAAGTTTGGATTGTAGCCCCTGAATTTTTAGAACGTATAAAAAGGTGAATATGGGTCCGTTCACCTATCATGTAGACCATTTATAGTTATATAGTTTTAATAGAGGCATCTATGATAATGTTACATGTGCGTTTGATATCAATTTGCAATTTGATTTTTTTGCAAGGGTTGATTGCGCAAATTATTAAATTAAAAGTAAAGTTCCAGCTATAATATGTTGATGGTGCTGGTTTATATCCAAGTTGGTTTTCCAGAAATTATTTGCCTCCAATTATTGCTAAATCATTGATTATGAGAATAAAATTTGGTATGATATATGTTTATTTAACATGTAGAAATACATGTATGCATCAAGCCAACAAGGTTCACCTATCACAATTAGCTTAGGGTCAGGAACCAAATAATTCTCATTTTAAAAATCTAAATATGTGGTATATGATTCAATTGTTCCAGCACAACGCACAAAGATGAGTCCCAAAATGAGGTCGGGATAAATGTTAAATTTTCTAACATTAGGCGGAGAGATAATTAGAAGATGAAAATTATGTGTAGGATGAATTATCTAGATCCTCAAAAAAAAAATTGCGAGCTTAAAAGTTCAAGAGATAATTCATTTGCAAAATATTACAAATCAATTGCCGAATGAATTTGCGGACACTGTATTATAATCCAACTGCAAATGCTCCAATGAAAATTAGAATCTTTAAAGGACAAGTCTATGACACGCCTGAAGCATGATAGATCAATCAGTTCCAAAGGTAAAAACTCCTTGAAGAAGGAAAAGGGAAAATGGTCAAGATGGTCATAATAAGAGGAAAGTGCTTTAAAAGAGCACTATGACATAATATTTTATAAAACCTTGAAAAAAGTTCAGGTACCTAAAAATGATAAAAAAATGAAGAGATCTCAATAAGTTTTATCATATTGGAACTGATATCAAAATGACCGTCGACGATATCTTTGACATAATAGAACTCTCAAAATTATAAATGGTGACGAGGATCTTGAATTCAAATCTGTCAAAGAGTATGACAAATAAATTATTGGCCAAATAAAGTACGCAATTCAAGTATATTTCATTTGCCTGATAAATGTGAAACATTTTGAATCTACACTCCAAACACTTGAAGGTATAATGTCAGTGGGTACAAATAAATTCTTGTGCAAAAGATAAAATGAAAAATAAAATCGTAAGATATAAAGTACGACTTATGCCTAGTGGAATAAAGTTTTTTCTCATAAATGCTAACATCTTTATATGAAGATATGTTCTCCTATGGTGGATGCATTTGATTCAAGATTCATATAAGTATGGCAAGACATAAGAAACTTAATATGCGTATATGAAATTATTGTCATGTCTAGCTAGACAGTGAAGTTTATATAAAAAAAAATCTTGAAGGATTTAAAAGGTTTTAAAGTGATTCCATTGAGTATCCTAATGGTTATGACGTTGCTTAACATAAAGAAAGATCAAGCCAATCTAATGGAAATAGTTAGAAAGTACCATATCTCAATTCAACACTTATGTATCCTTCTATTATTATTATTATTCATGAGATAATATTTTTATTAATGTGCAAGCAAGATATAATTAATTTCACTTTTATGGGAAGATGTTTGAGTGAAATCAAATATTAGTATGGATTATCTAACGAATATTGTAAAGGAATTATTGATTATGCAAATGCAGGAAGATTATTTGATTTGATCGCATGAAAGTTATCTATTTGGATGTGATGATACTGCCATATTCTACAGGACAGTCAATTATTAATACTCATTCAAGTTATTCCAAGATATAATTAACTTAAAAGAAAGCGACTCAATACATAGGAGATGTGTTATTTTTCTTTGAGTTGAAGGTTTCAAAATCATATGAAAATAATGTTGCATGTAAGTTCAACTGAAAGGAAGATATATCAAAGGAGATAGAATAAATCATATTTCACCAAAGTTCTTTTCATGTATGAACTCCAATAGAATGATATGGTGGATGTTCAACAAGTTCTTTTCACAGATGACTTGACAGATCACTAAAGCATTACCAACTCCATCATTGTAAAGCTTGTATACAAGATTTGGATGCGTCATCTCCGAAAAATTAAATGAGGTTTATATTACGGGGGATTAAAATACGGGCTGCACTCTTTTTCTCGAGCTAAGGTTTTATCCCACTAGATTTTTCTGGTAAGTTTTTTAATGAGGAAGCTCTCAATGCATATTACTAGATATGTGTACTCTTTTTTCTTCACTAGAACTTTTTCCCACAGGGTTTTTTCCTAGTAAGATTTTAACAAGGTACATTATCTATTAATGGACATCCAAGGGGGAGTGTTATGAAATGGATGTCCTTCTTTGTGTCCAAGAAATGAAAAACTTGGTTTCCAAGTTACACTACTTGGTGCCCAAGTTATGCTAGTTGGTGCCCAAGTCTATGGGCTCTATATATGCCCCTCTTCTTGTAATATGATAGTGATCAATGAGAGAAAATAAGAAATAATAATTCTCCCGCTCTCTCTCTCTCCCTCTCTCTCTCTTCTTTATTTATTTTTATGTTAACTTTTATTTTATAATAGTATGAAGTACTGCTAAGTAAGTTCTTTCTTAAGAATTCTGAAGCACCTAACAAAGCAAGCAAACAGTGATAATTATGAAAAATATCTTCTAAGAATCACAATAGAGAACATACAATATTCACCAATAACATATAATGATTTTGCTATTGCAAGTAATAGGACTTGATCAGTTCAAATGAATGAGTCCTTTCTTAAAAAAGTATATTTGATCAATGGCCACCCAACTGGATAACGTAATTCTATAAGAATTGAAACCGTATTTCACGAATGACTTATGATTAGAGGACTAACATGTAGTTTGTTATCATCTTGAAATTATTCAATCTTCATATATTTAATATGGTAAATATTAATACTAATGTGGAAAATTTATTCAGTCTTCACTAAGCATTGAAGCATAATAAATATAGATAATATCACTCGTAGAAACTTAAATTTACAATTTACATATAGATTTTAGTAATACAAATTTTAAAATTAAATGCAACCCTTGTTCTGTAAGACTGTGAATTCTCCATTATTATTTGAATTGATGACTCTGCTTCTAGGATCAACCATTGACCTCTACTTTACATGTAATACTTGTTCTGTTTATGAAGCAAAATCCCCATAAAGTCTCGAGGAATCTCCAAGCATTTTCTTGTTCTACTAAAAGAAAAAAATCACTCCACAATCAAATTTCCTATATGAGTGCAAATGCACTCTTAAAAATGGCATAATGTGTAAGTCATACATATGAGATTGAAGTAGGTTAATATGTGTAAAATATATCAAGCCAAACTAGCCTATAAATGATAACTTAAATTTGTTACTAGCATATACATCAACATTTGTGTGCATCCATTAAAACCTAAAAGGATCAGGGTTCTTCTCACTAGAGGCTGATCAATGGGATCCATAACTTTCTCTTCAAAAAATATTACCTGTAAATCTTTACATCCTCGCCCTAACTCTTCTTTATAGAACTTTACCCTGTAAATCTCCAAATACACTTGGTCCCTCCCATCTTTCTTTGCAAATCATTTCTTACTCGTTCTCTTCTGTGAGTTTGTCACTCTTTCAAATGGTTGTATTACAGAAGAGGACTAATCTATTAATTAAATATACAATGTTGGAGTTGGCTATACCAATCCTCCTCAACAATTTTGCTCTATTGTTAACCTAAATCATTTCAATATTACTTTGTTAATAATTAATCTACCTTACAAAAGAGAAAACTTCTCAAAATCCAATCCTTATAATGAATCTAGAGAAGAAAAAGAAGATCATCCCTTTATAATATAGTTACAAACATATGGTTTATTATGTAATGGAATACCTCTTTGAGCATCAATTTTACAAAAGCTGAGAGTATTTTTTTCACCTTTCTTTTTTAACACCATTGATGCTCGCAACACACTGAGACACTTCTGTCAGTATTTGGGTGTTGATTGTTCTGCCTGCATTTGGCTGCCAATGCAAAATTGTAGCAACACAAAGTAATAAATTGTACACATAAATTAAAGCATACACACCAAAATCTATAAGTGATGTTAGGCTTTTAGTGAAAGTCATAATAGTTACTGTTTGATTAGTATGTTGTTGATTGCAGATACAGTTGCCATTTTTTCTTTTATCAAAAACTTCTCTGAAGGAAATTGCACCCCAAAATCCTTTAAGCCCTTTGATTCTAAAAAAAATATTATTTTTAGAGAAATTATTTTGGCTAATATGTAAGAAAATATACGACTGTATTTATAGTAGTACCAAGTCATTATATGAATTTTATTATTAAAATTTTAATAAATTTACATTTTTTTGGTTATACTTATTAGTTAATTAATTTAATATTGTTCCTTCCAATTTATTGTGAAATCAATTATTTTCCCTAATTAGCTCTAAAAATAGAAACAGAAAAGAAATAAATATTCATCCTTAAATGTTGTTCTAGATAAGATTGTCTTAGTATGGTATGTAGTTTATAATTTTCATATTTATTTCTCTTAATTATGATATTTTTTCCTTATTAGCCCCGATGATAAAAATAAGAAAAATAATAAATATTCATCCATAGATGTTGTTCTAGATCAGAGTTTGTTAGTATGGTATCTAGTTTACAATTTACATATTTATTTAACTTAGTAAAGATAGAAATAGAAAATAAATATTATTATTATTATTATTATTTACTATAATTACTATTAGTTTAAGATTGTGAGAATTCAAAAGTGGTCCTCTCTTTAGTGGGAATTCGCCTATAAAAGGAGGTCAATAGGCTACTCCAAAGTCCCCCACATTCACAGAGCGTCAAGTATTCTCTATTTTTTTTAATTCTCTTTTATCTAGCACTAACTCTATGACAATGTTTCTCTGTCCCTCTTCCCCTATTGTCAAGAATGAAAACTCTCGATTTATGATTTTTTCCATTCTTTTCCCTTGTTATCATGAAATAACGAGTTCACAACCATTGCAAATCAAGCAAGAACCGGCTAATAAAGTTAACTATTATAATCCTCATGTTTTCAATTTCGATCATGTCGTTCATCAAGTCAAACAAGAAGTTGACCAACTGTCTGATGATATTGTATCGGCTTAGCGAGGCAAATCACGCCGCATGCGTTGGACTGATCAGTTGCATGCAATGTTTGTTGATGTTGTTGATGGACTTGATGGACTTTGGGGTTAGTAACTTTTTTCTCATTTTTTATCACGTTGCTATATTATTTTATTTATTTATGTTAGTTTTGCTCTTTTTTTGGGTAAAATATAGATGTGTGTTTGTGTGTCCTCTTTTTTTGTGTTTTACACGGTATTCGATACTTGTTTTAGACTTTTTATTAATTTGAATTTGAGTCGCGTAAGGTCCACTAAAGAATAAAATGCTACCTATCATTTTTCTTTTCTTTTTAAAGTTTGAACCAGGAATTTCTGATTAAGAATAATGTATTATTAATATTCCATCACAAAGCTTGATTATCACGTGTTTATGCTTTCTAGCAGGTAGATCTATCTCTTTATTTTTTAAAACTCTTTTTAAGAAAATATTTGGACAAGTTAATTAAAGGCAAGTTCTTACATGATATTTTTAATTTTTGTTAAGAACCTATTAATTTAAGTTGTTCCTTTTTTTGAGGGAGGGGGTGTTATGAAATTCCCAAAGAGCAGAAGCTTGTTTGTTTTTTGTTAATGAATTTCTTAATACGAATAATTCAGAACTTTGTTTATTAAGTATAATTTTTTATAATGACTTAATTATTTGCTCCGGAAAGGTTAATTCATTTAGATTTCATACATAATTCAAAAATTATTTCAAAATTATATATTAATACATTTTCTATAAATGTAATTTTTCTTACTATATCTTTAACAACAGTTGTTGGTCAACAATACAATTACAGGTCTTTACAACAGTCCATCACCATTGATTGCCATAAATAATCATCAGACTTGACACAATACTATGTTTATTTATTTGATTTAACTTATATCCCATATATAATGAAAATTCTCATTATATAAATAATAAGCATATTACAAAGTTTACTCTCTTTAGTTTTCAGGGACTAATTTCACTTTCTATGAATAACTATAGATAATTATATTTTACTTAAATGACAAAATTTAAACTATAGTCAAATAAATGATAAACTCTTATTTGTTTCATGATATTTTTATTATATCAAAACAAAAATCGTCTCTTGAATTATTTTTAATTAGTGTTAGTTCTAAGAAATATGTATACATATTCATCTTATAAATATTAATTTTTTTGCAGAGGCCAAGCCAAGGCATATTATGAAGAGCATGGAACACATGGGAATATCTCTCCACTAAATTAATAGTCACTTACAGGTTTTGTATAACTTTTTTTCATACAATCCTCCTAGGTTGGGTTTGACTCGTTTTATAGTTCATTCTAGCTTTAAGCTATTTCATCCTAAGCAATTTTTGAATGGACCATTGATCCGTCTATTTATTAGTACAGTTTATTTTAATCCATTAGTACAATACGAATATTCGATACTCCTAATAATAACTCTATGAAATTGAGTCAAAATATTTTATTGATTTTTTGCAGAGGTATAGAGCAAAGCAAGCAGCACATTATCCAAATGATGTTGGAGGAAGAAAACCTATAAATAGTCCTGGACGTAGAGCTAAACTGGCTCATTATCCAAATGATGTTGGAGGAAGAAAACCTATAAATAGTCCTGGACGTAGAGCTAAACTGGCTCAGAACTCCGTTGGGCGCGATTGGCTCGCTTTGGCCTTATAATAATTACTTTAAAGTTTATTAATCTTTAATTATGTTAGCAAAAGGTCAATTCAATAATTATTATTTATCATAATATATATATATATATATATATTGAGTTTTTCTCTATTTTAAAATTATTTTTAAAACTTATTTATCGTACTACTACTACTACTACTACTATTATTACTATTATTATTATTATTATTATAAAATAAGTGGGAAGCCAAAAAGTGAAAAGTCAGATTATCATTTTGTCCCTTTACTAAATTAAAATTTAATTAAATATATCATTAAATATTAACATTTTATCATTTCATATCATATTTATATAATTCTTAATATATAAGTGGAAAATAAATAAATATAAATAATAAATAATAATAATAAATAAATAAATAATAATCAATATATCTATATATCTATATATATATATATATATATATATATAAAAGAGGGACATGAACTCGGTGATGTGGCATCATAATATATCAAGAAATGCAATTAACTGTTTTCATATTCACTCGCAGATGGTTAATTTTTTTTATTGTATATTTGTTACTTGTGGAGATTTGAAAATGAATTTCGAAATGGAGAATATGAATATCTTGGATTAAGAGTTAATTATGGAGTATCATTCCTTTTAATATTTAGCTTGTATCTTTTTTTCAAAATAATTAAATGAAAGAAATTTTATGTGTTTCTTTGATGCCTAAGATCAATGAGGAAAATGCTATTGATGATGGCTAACACAAATGACCACAGTTGTTGCGAAGATCTAGCTTGCTGTTGAGTCCAAAAGTGTCATGCAAATGTATCTCTTTCATTTTAACGTGTTAAATTATATTGCCTAATCAATTTCATTTTAAAATCAAGAATTTAACCCGTTTGATCAATTTTGTTGATCATTTTCCTCATATGGATGTGACTCTTATAATAAGGTTATTTTATTTACACTGTTTTAATCGGGTAGAAAACAGTTTTAATGACCTAAAAAAGGTGTAAAATAATAATTAGTGACAAAAAAAGTACTAGCTTATCAACATAGAAACAACATTTATGATAAATTCAAACACTTTTTTCTTCAAAGTTTCAATAGAAACAAAACATATTAAACTTACTTTAACTTTCCTTTTGTACAATTTGAATGAGTAAGTTAACAATCTTTTAATTTTACGATTTCGCAAAGCGCGAACAGATTTACTAGTTATGTATAAGTTCGTAATTTTTAAATTAATTTGATGCAATTAATTTTTTTATAGATATCCTTACTTAATATACTTTATGAGTATTATGACAGGTAATTAAAATTTTAAATTTAAACATTTAAAAATAAAAAAATCACATTATACAATTTTTTTAAATTATTTTTTAATAATAAAGTGTAAATATTACCATACCAAATTAAAAATAATAGACCTAATTAAAAAGCACCTGATGCATCAACTACCTTTTAGGGAGGGTTAGTAACTATTTCAGAGGGAGTACCTACCATTAGAAGTAAGGAATATCTATGTTGTTGTACTAGCTCCTCATTCCCAACTTCAGTTTATTGAGTTTTTCCAACACCAACTGCTGTCCGCAGGTTCTAATTTCCAAAATTATCTACACACACATATACATATACATATATATATACATACATAAATATATATATATACATACATACATACATATATATATATATATATATATATATATATATATATGTGTGTGTGTGTGTGTGTGTGTGTGTGTGTGTGTGTGTGTGTGTGTGTGTGTGTGTGTGTGTGTGTGTGTGTGTATGTATGTATGTCACACTCCGAACTTATATCTTGGACGGGACACGATACTTGGAGTCACAAGTAACTCCAAGTTAACCCCTAGTCTATCATACACTAACAATCTGAGTAGCATGTAAATATATATATAGCAGAAGCCTAAGGCAAAAATATAAATACTTAGAGAGAAATAAAGATGGTTCGTAATATTTGAAAATATTAGAACGAAATTACAATTCTGAAATAAAACCAAACTGCGTGTGATAGCCACTATGACTGATGAGTTGTTGGGACAAGCCCATAGCTGACTACAAATCTAAATAGAAGGAAAGAAAGTATAACTGAAGTAAACAATCTCCGTCCTCGAAGAATAAGGACTCACCAACTACAGTAGCTGAGGTCTTCAGTGAGTGGTCAGCTAACGAGGCTGAGACTGAGATCCTGCAGTTGTATCATAAAACGATACAACAGAAAAACATGCATCAATACTTTGAATGTACTTTGTAAGTGGGAGAAACAAAACACAATGGAATAAAAATACTAAACTGAAAATACATGCAAGGACCAACTAAAGCTACTGAAATGAATGACTGAAATAACTGAGATAGTCTGAAAGACCCTGTCTGATGGTCAAAGCATGTTCTAAATCTACAATACTGAACTGAACTGAACTGAAACTGGACTGAAATGACTAGTGGGAGAGTCTATAACCGACATATAACCACATGATCTAGACGTGGAGTCCGATGTATACACCCCATTGGTAGGACCCAATATACCTTGCCAGGATATAAAGACATGAATTGGGTGATCACACGAGTCTGGGGCCGATCAGGACAATAAATACTATAACCTACGGTGGCAACGTAGTTCTCGGAACTTGGGTGGGTTGGAACCCCGGTCCTCTTGGTGCTAAGTCCTACACCCACTGGATAGTCCTAGACTGAATACTAAGCTGATAGCTCAAAACTGGGGCCCAAGACTAGTCAGGGATACATATCTGAAAGCACCCTGAGAGTCTTATCGTACCAGATTCTAGAACTGGGTTCTAAGACTGGTTAGAGTTGCTTATCTGAAAGCGTCGTAACCGTCTAAAGAACAAACTAAAATCTGAAACTAGGTTCCTAAGGCTAGTCAGAGCTGCTTATCTAATGTTTCATTACCACCTAGCAGACCAATAAACTAAATTCTGAATCTGATTTTAATAACTTGAGGTACTACAGACACCTCGTGAATTTTTGTAGTCAAACTGATCAGCAAACATTTTTTGACTAACACTGAGAATTCTAACATTCTAACTAAAAACCGAACTGATAATAATCTGATTGATATTTAATGCTACTAACAACATGGGAGCCTACAACATTGATAAAATCAAGTAAAATTTCGATATTCAAGCACTAATGAAAATTTCAAGATTTTCTAGTTCAAGAAATAGGGCTAAATTTCACTTCACAAGATTTAACATCATTTCAATCATGAACTGGTAGAAAATATCCATAATCAACATAGTATAATATTTCACATGATTTAGGCGAAGTATGACTAGAAATTTCTTAACATTCAGTAGTTTCAGGTCTACAACTGATAGAGAGAAATAGGGAGAAATTTGATGGACACAAAGGAAGAAATATTTCCTTATTGCATTCCCACATAACTAGTGAAGAAGCCCGAAGAAGTTTCTTGAGAAACCGAGGAGAAAAGATCTTTTCTAGTTCTTGCTCTGAGAGAAAATTTTACGTTGTTTTCTGAGAATCTGAATGGGAGAATGAGGAAAAGAAACGATTTAACCCCTCTAATAAATTTGAAAATATGCTTAAAATGATTTAGAAAATTACTGAAAGACCCTAGAAAGCTCGCAGGGGAAAAACTAATCGTCAGTCCTCATGGGTGACCCAATGGGTCGTGGTCAGTGACCACGACTCGTGGTCACACTAGTGAGGTACACTGCCTGGGACCCCCTGTTAGTCACCACGAGGGACCTAACAAGTCGTGGACAGTGACCACGACTCGTGGTCTCCTCTCGTGGACTACACTGCCCCAAAAATCTCTGGAGTCCCCAGGGGTGACACCACGACTCGTGGTGTCCCAAACGAGTCGTGGTAAGGACCCGTTGGGTACACTCCGTAACATTTTTCTGGCCTAACATTGTTCTTGACCACAGGTCATATCACGACTAGTAGGGTTGACCACAATTCGTGGTCACACCCGTGGTCACCCATTCTCTAAATTTCTCACTACGAGTTACTTAACGGCTCGTGGTTAGGCCCCATGGGTCACAGAACGATTCGTTCTGTGACTTGGTGCAGGTTTTTCAATTTTTTCTGTTTTGAGTTCCGGATCTACTCTTTGAATTTTCGAGGCATTACAATATATATATATATTTATATATGCGCGCACACATATATATATATATGTATAAATATAAATATTTAGGTATGCGTGTTGCACATATATTACATGCTAATTAGTAAAAATATTTTAAAATTATATAATTAACATCATCCCATATTCATTGTCATCATATGGCACAAACTACTTAAAATTGTTTTTTGATGAATGTGAAAGAATACCCTTCATATTGAGACTCGTGAAAGTTTAATATCATGGAGTAGGAACAGTCTTTATGTTGTACTTATTTTCTACTTCAGTAATATATTGGTATACAATTAACTTTTCCACCATTTCTCCATCCGGTTAAAATTTATGTTTTGATCTACCATTTTGTTATTTATTTATTTATATTGTTAACGTTGTTCTATAATTCAAAGAAACCAAGTGATATTAGAAGCTAGAACAATTTCAGTTTGCAATTCTTTTAAATATCAAGTATTTAATCCGACGATTTTTTTATTTTTAATATTTTAACAACACATAATATACATTTGCACATATTTGTAATATTGATTATAATTGCAAATACTTCACGTTTCTTCCTTGTCTTTAAGAAACTGTAATCTCCTTTTTGGATTTTCTAACATATCAAGAAATTGTATATTATTGTATAACAGTAGCATTCCAATGAAACTGTATATAAATTTGATTTACATATCTTCTTTAGATCATATCTAGTAGTTAATAAATAAGTTCATGGTGACATATAACAGTAAATTGATATAGAGAAAATTAAGCATAATTGAAATCAAAAAAAATTAATTAACATATATTAAATTATAGTTACATGTGTAGGAATTCTTTGGCTGATTAATAAATATGAGTCCTTTCCTCGGTTAATATAACAAAATAATATTATTTGTATTGTATAAATATAATATAGTTGAATTTTGTTGGGTGTTTTAATACTTTATGAAAATCTTACTTTTTAACAAAATTTCAAAAGAAATATCTCTAGTCTCCAAATTTAATATTTAATGATAAAAAGGAAGAAAATAAACTCACCTGTTAAATCTACATCTTTCAACTAAGAACTGTTTTTTCTTCTAATGTTGATGGTTATATATATCATTGTTGATTTATCAGTTCTTTGAGTTTAAATACAAGCTGTTCACTGATAAAAAAAATACTTTTCTATCTAATTTCTTCAGCATATAAGGTAATTTATTATGTATTAACTAAATTGATAACTAATAATTTTATTTATAATAGATGAATTTGTGCAGATAAGAAGACATACTGACAAGGAAAACTAGATGTTCTTAACAATATTTCAGACTCCACAACATTGATGTTCAAACCCCCTTGTTTCTTTTGCCTACCTCACTTTTTAGGCAAGATGAACACTGCACTTGAAAAGTTGTGCATTGAGAAAATTATGGAATTAATGACTTGCAACTTCCCAATAAGACAAGTGCCATAGGAAAGGAAGCAATAGAGATAGGGGAACTAATGACTTGCAACTTCCCAATAAGACAAGTGCCATAGGAAAGGAACCAATAGAGATAGGGGAACTAATGACTTGCAACTTTCCAATATAAAGCACGTGTTAAATTGATGGTTGGGTCTTTTAATGCTTCTCTTAGTGATCTTCAAGCATAACTACTCACAATAACTTTGTTCCACTTCTATGGAGATAGGAGAAGTCCTAGATATTTCATAATAAGGGAACCAATAGAAAAACCAGTTACAGCAAGCAAATTTTGTTTCACTGGATCAGTCACCCCATCAACACAGAGATAAGATTTCTTTGTATTAGCTTCTACTCCAGTAGTTGTTTCATTAACAGTTTATTCATCATGCTCAACACTCTGGATAAGTTTTCCTTAACTAAGACAAAGAGGAGGGGTGAGACTGGGACACTATTGGTGCATATAATTAGAATAGCTTTAGAATTAGTTTAGGACACATATTGTCAGTTTGATTATATTTCTATTTGAGCTTTTATTGTTTTCTTAGGTTACTTTAGTAATCATTGGTTAGGAATCTAACTTATTACTTGTAACTCTATTTAAAGAGTTTATATTGTCATTAATAAAGTAAGTTTTTCATTGATTCATTAAGTGTTTATATAATATTTGAGCACTATAAGCGCTAAGGAGAAAAATATCCTAACTTTTTTTATCTCTCTCGTTCTCTACCTCATCCGGAATCAATTCTATGGTTCATCCAAATGGAAACAATTCTAGAGTTTTCAATGCTAATAACATAAAGGATGTCAACATCATTATTCAATTTGATCCTGCTTACTAGCTACCCATCAAACTAAGTTGTGGTCACAACTTCGCTATTAGGATCAAATGCTTACCATCATGTCAAAAGTTATAGCTGATAGTAAGGGCACAATTTTATTTCTCAACGAAGCCCACCAAACAAGCGCCATGTTCTATATGACTCCGACCCCGGCCACCTGCCCCTTCATGGGCATTGCCACAGGCAGGATTTTTGCGTTACCCAACAATCCCCATCCTAACGCCTGCCTCATGCAGCATGTTACTCTTGGGAATCAAACCCATGACCTTAGCTCTGATACCACTTGTTTGGATGAAGCGCTTTCCATCATGCCAAAAGCTATAGATGATAGCAAGGGTGCAACTTTATTTCTTAACTAAGACCACCAAGCAAGCACCATGTTCGATCATGACTCTGACCCGGGTCACCCACCCCCTCATGGTCCTTGCCATAGGCAGGATGTTGGTGTTATCCAACATTCGCCACCTGAAAAGCTCAATTCTCCATGCTTATGTATGGATAAAACCTTTTTGTCCTTCTCGATGGGACCATTCCGGCTCCCAATTGTACGATCGCCCTTGGTAGCAGCATATCTCCTAATCCAATATTCCTTACTTAGTTCTTCTAGGACCAACTCATCCAAAATATCTCATGACTTTTGTTAAATCCACCATTGGCTCTACCATTGCTATCGCTGACTCATCTAAATCAGTTTGGGATTCTTTGCACACCACTTTTGCAAAAAATCCCAAACTTGAGTCTGTAGTCTGCGTGATCAACTCTCCCAAGTCACGAATAAAATCTATCTCCATATCCAACTATCTTTACACTATTCGGTCACTTTTTAATGAGTTAGCTACTGTTGGTGCTTCTACGTCCAATCCAGAGCTGATCCTCAAAATACTTAGTGGTATAGGTCCTAATTTCATGAGATCTCTACTGCAATTCGAGTACATGATATACAGTCTCCTATGAAGTTAACTATTATAATCCTTCTATTATTAATTTTGATCATGTGGTTCATCAAGTCGAACAAGAAGTTTACCAACCACCTAATGATGTTGCAACAGCTTTGTGAGGCAAATCGCCTCGCATCTGTTGGATTGATGAGTTGCATGCAATGTTTGTTGATGGACTTGGTGGATCTTGGGGTTAGTAATATTTTTTCTCATTTTCTATCACATTGCTATATTTTTTAAATTTATTAATGTTCATTTTTTTCGTTTTCTTTATTATATATAAATGTATGTTTGCATTTCTTTTTTTTTTTTGTGTCTCGCTTGGTATTCAACACTTATTTTAGAGTTTTTATTAATTTGAATTTGAGTCGCATAAGGTCGACTAGAGGGAAAAATGTCCCCTATCATTGTTTTTTCATTTTTAAAGTTTGAATTTGAAATTTCTTATTAAGAATAGATAAATTTTATCTTTATTTCATTTAAAATGATTGATATCATATGTCTCTAGTAACTAGCAGTTAGATCTACCACTTTTTTCACTCTTTTTAAGAAAATATTTGGATAAAATTAATTAAAAGCAAGTTCTCTCGTGATTTTTTAAAAAATGTTCAAAAAGCCTTTAACTTAAGGTGTTCCATTTTTGAGGGAGGGGATGTTATGGAATTCCATTTGAAATTCGCAGTCTACATAGAGAGGCTCGTTTATTTTTTGTTAATGAATTTCTCAATCCGAATATTCAGATCTTAGTTTATTAAGTATAATTTTTGTATTATTGCTTAATCATTTTCCCCGAAGAGGTTTCATTCATTTAGATTTTACACATAATCTTAAAATTATATATTAACAGATTTTCTATAAATGTAATAATCTTTTTTATCATTGCTTTATTAATGACCATTGTTCAACTACACAATTACTTATCTTTACAGCTATCCATCACCATTGACCGCTACAAATAATCATTGGAGTTACTTGATACACTTTAATGTTTATTTATTTAATTTAAATTATATATCCCATATATAATAAAAATTCTCATTATCGATGTAATTATCATGTTATAAAGGTTACCCTCTTTAGTTTATCGGTGATTAATTTCACTTACTATGAATAATATAATTATAGTTTAGTTAAATAAAAAATCATACACTATCACCGAATAAAAAATAAACTCTTATTTATTTCATGATATTTTTATTATATTAAAGTAGAAGTCATCTCTTGAATTCTTTTTAATTAGTGTTAGTTCTAAGAAATATATATACATATTCTTCTAATAAATTTTAATTTATTTGAAGCGAGCAAGCCAAGGCATATTATGAAGAATATAGAACACATGAAAATTTCTCTCCACCAAATTAATAGTCACTTACAGATTTAGTGTAACCTTTTTTCATTTACAATTCTCCTAAATTGGGTTATGACTAATTTTATAGCCCATTCTAGCTTAAGCTATTTCATCCCAAGCAATTATTGAACGGGCCATTGATCTGTCCATGTATTAATACAATTTATTTTAATATGTTCATTAAGTCCAATCCGCATATTCGACCCTCCTAATAATATCAATATGATTTTCATTCAAACTATTTTATTTATTTTCTGCAGAGGTATAGAGCGCAGCAAGTGATACAATATCCAAATGAAGTTCGAGGAAGGAAACCTATGAGTAGGCCTGGACATAGAGCTAAACCGGCTAAGGACTTAGCTCGGCTCGGCTCGATTGGCTCGCTTTAACAATATAATAATTACTTTAGAGCGACACAATATCTCTTGTCTCCAAATTAATATTCTAACGATAAAAAATAACTTAGAAAACAATTGTTATAGTGTGTATCCCTGATTATTACAACAAACAGTGACTTTAACTATATTACGCATGGATCCTTTCAATGGATCAGGTTAGTCCATCTGTTTCACAGTAAGATCTTGACTTAAATAATAAATGAATCACACAATAATTTTATGTAAAAAACACCCGACTCACAAACGTGAAAAAATCACAACCTACACCATTGTAGGATTTTTCCAAATACACTAACACAATGAGCATCAATAATTGTTCAGATTATAATTTCGTGCAACCTAGAAATTAACCCTAATCCCTTTGTTCAACAATCTGTGTAGACAATCTAGTCCTTTCAAGTTACCCTTAAATTGAAAGTACAACAAATAAACTTATGTATCCTAAATAGTGCTTCTAAGAAAGCAGTAGGCATCAGTAGATTACAAATCAAATGAACTTCCTAATACAAAATAATAATGCCCCAGAAGTGTTTAAGACTAGACTCGATAGTTGAAATGAAAACTGATAGAAAAATCTACTTAGAATGACTAGTTGAATGGATCATTGGTGGGACCAATGACCCATGAAAGGTTCTCGTGGTGAGAAGATGAGGAATTGGCTAGGAAGTAACGAGCCACAGGATGACCCGTTGGACGCTTCAACGAGTCATTGAATAGAGTAGTTGTGAGGATTGGTCTTGATCAGGGAGGAAGTAACGAGTCGTGGAATGATCCGTTGTTGGAATCAACAAGTCGTTGTCAGCATCTGTGGAGAGAAATCCCAGGTTAGGGCAGTGGTAACAACGACTGACAGCAATGAGTCGTTGGACCTTGTAACGACCTATCCAGCCCGGTCGTGGTAGGGGATCTGAGACTTGAATCGGGGATGAGACGACGAAAGGTATTAAAGGATCATGGGAGCTAGCAACAGTTCGTTGTGTCGACAGTTGCCACTAGTAGAGCAGTTTCTCCAGGAAATTCATTAAGGGTATTTTCGTTATTCTTAAGTTCTGGATTCCTAAACTAAGTCATATTAAGATCTAAATAGAGTGTTTTAAGATGGGTTAATTCATTGTAAGCCTATCCTATTCTTGCCTACAAGCTTAGGGGTTTTAAGAGGTGATCAAGTCTAGTTTTCTACAAATTCTTCCTCAATTCTCTTTGGGCAATCAAGGAAGTGGTAGAAATCAGATCTCTTTAGGTATGTAGGGTTATGAATGGGTGTATTTGTCCCTACCTTATGTCCAATTCCCTTTCAGTTCATAATATTCTAATAGATGATTCCATGGAGTTTTTACCCAATGCATGAATTCCTATGTTTTGATTGTGGGCATGATCCAAGCATGTTTTAAATGATGAATTATGATTAATGGGCAGATTTTACAATGTTTTAAATTATAAATTATGTTTTCAAGTTTTCTAAATTATGATGCTCATCCATGAATGTTCACTAAAGTTGAGATCTATGAGTTATATATTCAAGCATGATGAGATGTTTCTGAAGAAAATATGATTTCAAAATACCCATGTTAAATTCATGTTTTGAAAGTGAATCAAGTTGATTTCAAGTATGATTAAATATTGGGCAAGCCCGTATGATCAAGTATGTTTTATAATTTCATGAATTAACTTACCATATAGTTTTGGAGTCAAGACTCCCATTATTTTTCAGCTTGTGGTATGGTTTGTGCAAAGGCTCCTCATGTTATGATTTCAGATTATGCATGTATGTTATTATTCATGTGGCACTAGATGATGGTCAATTTCGTTGAAAAATGATAGAGAGCTTATGCATATTTTTGGGAGTAGTGACTAGCATTGAGTAGGCTAAGGGTCAGTCAAACCCTATGCCCCAGAACTACGCGCCAATGTAGGTTTACTTATATACTTTGAGACCTCCATTGTGAGTTTCCCCTACCCCCAAGGGGCCTTGAGCTTGATATCAATGTCATGGTAGCGTCCTTAGACCTGGCAAAGCTTCGGACGGCTCTGCCCACTTGAGTGCGATAGTCGGGACCACGTAAGCTTTATCGTGGTAATGTTGGTTATATGACGAGTCTCCCATTTTTCCTCTTGATTTCAATTATGCATGTACATCTGTCATGATATTATATTTTCAGCAAGTTTGAGTTAATGTTCAGTTTTACTTATGATTATCAATTTTGAACTTTGGGTCATTCGATTCAGTTATGATGTTTTGTTATGTTAAGATCATGATTTCAGAAAATAGCATGCAAGCCCTAGTCTAAGAATCTTATCTTGATTATGTTTTATATTATGCATGATTTACAATTTACTTACTTAGCGGTTTTACTTACCTAGCATACTCGGTACATTCCATGTACTGACCGCATACTCTATGATGTATCATTTTATGATACAGGATCCGATATCCAGGCTTAGTCCCGCCGCTAGTTCAGATTTCTAGAGTTAGCTTTCCTCAGCCTCAGTTAGTGAGTCCTCATCTTGCAAGAGCCCTTCTTATTAGTTGTATTTCATCTTTTTAGTTTTCAGACTATAAATAGTTAGTTGGGGTCTTGTCCCATCAACTCATCTGTATTGGAGGCTTTTCGAACATAGTTGTATTCAGCTTTAGACTTGTGTATGTAATCATATGTTATGTTTTGTTAGACTTCCTCTATGTTATTTATGATGATCTTCCACTTTAATATGATTGAGTTAGATGTATGTTCATTCCATGGATCGACTTGGAGATTCTCGGGGTTTCTTGTCCTATATCTCCATCCAGGCCTATGTTCGGGTCTTGATAGACTTGATATCTGAGCATTAGGTTTTGAAGTGTCCTAGTGTGTCCAAAAGCCGCGTTAAGTAGAGTCTTTTTCATGGGTGTGAAGCGTGCCACACTTATGACGAAGAGGCTATGAGACATTTAGAAAATGTTTCCTTCTTTCATGATCTGTGTCATGCAGTGAAATGTCTCGCTATCCTTCTAACTCGTTCTATGTGTGTTTGTAAAATTATGCCTCCCCACAGAGTTACTGAAAGGAGAAATGGAAATGGAAATGGCCACGAGGCTTGCAATGGAAACGGGCATCAGCGGCCCCATCAGTCCACGAGGAGCATATATCCCAAGCGGTTGCCCAAGAAGAGTTTAGGGCAGCCATTCAGATATTAGCCAAGGCCTTGACCACCCAGGTCAATCAGCAGGCGCTGGCGCATGTCCCTCAGACTTGGAATGTGGTAGCAGCAAGAGTTAGAGACTTTCTGAGATGAAGCCTCCCGAGTTTCCCGGATCGAAGGTGCACGAGGATCCTCATGAGTTTATTGAGGAGATTTTGAAGATCACCTAGATTATGGGGGTGATTGGGGAGGAGTGCGCCGATTTGACCTCGTATCAGTTGAAGGGAGTCGCGCATATTTTGTTCAAAAAATGGAAGGATAGTAGGTCAGTTGGAGCAGGCCCTATCAATTGGGATGAATTCCATGCCACTTTTCTAGATCAATTCTTCACTCATGAGATGAAGGAGTTGAAAGCGGTCGAGTTTGTGAATCTAAAGCAAGGAAAGATGACGGTTCAGGGGTATGCCTTGGAGTTTACTCATCTATCCAAGTATGCACCTGAGATGGTGGCGGAGTCAGAGATCCCGTGTGAGTAGGTTTGAACACGAGATAGTAGACTACTTGGTCAGGGATTGCTGGACAACAATGCTTCTTCAGGATATTGACTTTGCCCGGATAGTCTTGCATGCCCAGTAGATGGAGGTAGTGTAGATGAGTGAGCGAGAGAGACGGGCCAAGAGAGCCAAGACTAATAGCGTCATATTCTCCCAGCAGAGGCCTAGTGGGCACCGTCAGCAGTCCCACAAAGATCTTCAACCCAGTGCCTTTGGCTATGAGTGTACCATCCAGGTCCAGGCACGATCAGTGGGGACGAGCATCAAGCTCGAGAGGTCAGAGTAGCAGACCCATGGAAACTAGCCCTCCAGAGTGTAGCAGATGTGGCCGGAGACACATAGGCCAGTGTTTGGTAGGCATAGGTGCTTGCTTCAGGTGTTGGAAGCCCGAACACATGCTTAGGGATTGTCTAGCAGCCAAACTGGGTCATGATAAGGGCCGAGGCCTAGCTTCCAATTCAGCAGCTCCACTAGCACGCCCAGCTCAGCAGGGGGCATCTACTACTACCAGTGGCAGACAATACCAAAATAGATTTTATGCCCTAGCATCCTGTCAGGACCAGGAGGTCTCCCCAGATGAAGTCACTGGAATGTTACGAGTATTCCATCTTGATATATATGTATAATTAGATCCAGGGGATACTTTGTCTTTTGTGATGCCCTATGTTGCTAGTAGTTTCAGAGTCAGTCCCCAAATCTTATCAGAACCCTTCTCAGTCTCTACCCCAATTGGTGATTCAGTTTTAGCTAGATGGGTGTATAGAAATTTTCCTATCACAGTCTTTTAGAAAGTCGCCTCAGCGTATTTAGTAGAGTTAGCCATGACTGAGTTTGATATTATCCTTGTCATGGATTGGCTATTTTCATGCTATGCCCCAGTCAATTGTAGAACCCGGGCAGTAGAGTTAAGATTTTCGAGTGAGCCAGTCTTAGAGTGAAAGGGTAGTTCAGCTGTGCCAATAGGTCATTTCATTTCCTACCTTAACGCCAGAAAGATGATTTCCAAGGGTTGCATGTACCATCTAGTTAGGGTTAAGGATTCTACGTCCGAGACCCTGACTATCCAGTCAGTTCCAGTAGTATGTGAGTATCTAGAAGTCTTCCCCGATGATTTACCGGGAGTCCCTCCCGAGTGGGAGATTTGATTTTTGTATTGACCTTCTTCTCGATACGCAGCCTATATATATTACTCCTTATAGAATGTCCCCAACTGAGTTAAAGGAGTTGAAGGAGCAGTTGAAAGAACTTTTATACAAGTAATTCATCAGACCGAGCAAATCCCCATGGGGTGCACCGGTTCTCTTTGTCCACAAGAAAAATGGTTCTCTTCGTATGTGCATTGATTATCGGCAATTGAATAAGGTCACCATCAAGAATAGGTATCCTCTTCCCAGGATTGATGATTTGTTTTACCAGCTTCAGGGTGCTAAGTGCTTTTCAAAGATAGATCTTAGATCTGGATACCATCAGCTCAGGGTTGGGGAGAGTGACATCCCGAAGACAGCCTTTAGGACTCGGTATAGTCATTATGAGTTTGTAGTTATGTATTTTGAACTAACGAATTCTCCTACAACTTTTATGAATTTGATGAACAGAATGTTCAAGACCTAGTTGGATATGTTCGTGATTGTGTTCATAGATGACATCCTGATATACTCTTGGAGCGAGGAGGAGCATGCCACTCATTTGAGGGTGGTGCTATTTTCATTAACTCAAGTTATTTTCGTATTCCCTGTGGGATCGATCTCAACCTCTCAATTGGGTTCTATATTTGACATCGACCGCTTTTATATCTCAATTGAGAGGTTTAATTTGGGCGACATCAAATTTTGGCGCCTTTGCCGGGGAATACGGCTAAGGCTTTCGGTAATTGTATTTGCTTTACTGTTGGTTCTTATTTCCTTTTTATTTTTCTTTTGTTGTTTTTGCTTTTAACAGATCTTAGGTTCGTGCATGCCAATAGTAGGAGACAAGGAAAATCCCTGGTTCAAATCGATCACGAACTTGAGCAGACACTAATGAATCTAAGAAGAATGGCCAACATACAAGAACAGGAGACAGTGGACCAAGCCACAACGAGAATGTTGGCTGAGGAGCAAGCTCGGACTAAAGACCGTGAGTTAGCTAGGGTTGCTGAAGAGAAACGTCTAGCTACTGAAGCAGAGTGAGCTAGATGGCACAGAGGTCCAGAACAACAGAGACACCGATATTTCAATGAGGATGATGATGTTGATATAGACGAAGCCGGTGCCACTGGAGCTATTGTCCCTCCCTCTTTGCCTACTAGGGCAAAGTTGATATTACAAGTGCTATGATCCAACTGCTCAACATGAAGGGAATATTTTCGGGTCATGCAACTGATGATACCCATACTCACTTGACAAATTTCATGGTATCTGCAAGACATACAAACAATCGGGAGTGAGCCAAGATGCAATCAGACTAAGGTTATTTCCCTTTTCATTAGGGAGTGAGGCAACGATGTGGTTGATTGAGCTGCCAAATGATTTTATCACTACTTGGATGGAGCTTAAGAGAGCTTTTCTTGAAAGATTATTCCCACCTTCCAAAGCATTGCAGTTGAAAGATGAAATATATAGCTTCAGGCAATTGAATTCAAAAGCACTTCACGAGACATGGCTGCATATCAACAAGAAGCTCAAAAGGGTGTCCAACCACAGGATTCCAGATGATACATTGTTGGAGATCTTCTATAGGTCTCTGAATGCTAACACCAAGGCGATAGCTGATACAATCTCTAGCAGAACCTTTATGAGTCACACCTATGTAGATGCTACTGAGTTACTTGACAGAATCACCAAAACCAACTGCGCATGGCACACAAGAGAGTCAGAGATTCTGGCTGGTTCTTATGCGGTAGGTATGTCTGCAGAATAGAGAAGAAAGGATGAATAAAGAGATCAAGATATTGTTGAGACAAAGACCACTATGGGGTTGCCTACTAAGCATTTGATGGGAGCCGGAGCTGAGAAAGTTAATGTTGTGGGTTCTCAAGGAAAGGCCCCGAGAAATGATTGAGGTGAATCTGAATCTGAGGAGGAAGCTAACTATCTGAATGATCACAGTGCAGGTTTCCAAACCAACACCCAAGGGTCTAACCAAGACTCTTGGCGTCAAGGTCAAGGGAACCAAGGTCGAATTATTACAATGATAACAATTACAATCGGGGCCAGTACAAAGACAATGGAGATTGGAAAAAGCGCGAGGAGTACAAGAATGATAGAAACGACCTGTATGTTCCTCAAGGAATTGTGAGCCAGATTCTAGTAGTTCAGGGTTGAAGACATGTTGTCCAAAGTGCTTAAACAGATGGAGACAACATATAGAGAAGCTCCGCACTGATATTTTGAATCAAAAGGTGGAATCACATGTTGTGGCCATTAAGCAGATTGAGTAGCAGATGGGTCAGATGTCTGTTGCACTGAATCAAAGGCAGAAAGGAATACTTGCTAGCAACACAGTGCAAAATCCGAAAAATTGCAGTCACTGCATGGCGGTCACTACTAGGAGCAGAAAGGAAACAGTTGATCCTCCAAGGTCGGTTGTGATTAATGAAACAAAAAAAGCCCGTATTGATGAATGATGACAGGATAGCAGATTCTGAAAATCCAACTTTGGTTGGAGATTTAGTAGTGAAGACTGCCCCTAGTAATGAAAAGGAGCATGGATCTGGCCATGAGAAGGAGAAGGAGGCACAACAAAAGTTCACACCAATCCCTAAACCTCCTCCCCCTTATCCACAACGGTTGAAGAAAAAGGTATAAGATGGGAAGTATCACTAGTTCATTTCTATGCTAAAGCAATTGTCTGTGAACATCCCATTAGTCGAGGCACTTGAGCAGATGCCCGGCTATGCTAAATTTATGAAAGTCCTTGTCATTAGGAAGAGGAATGTAAGTTTTAAGCCTACAGATACTTGCACCACTGTGTTGCCATAGCTACATGGGTCGCAGCTCAAAAGAAGGAAGACCTAGGTGCTTTCACTATACCTTGCACCATTGGGAATGTCTAGTTTGCAAAGGCACTTTGTGACCTGGGATCTTGCATAAAATTGATGCCAGTAGCAGTGTTCAGAAAATTTGGCTTGGGAGCCCTCACACTGACCACTATGCGACTATTGATTGCGGACTATTAAAAAGCCGGTGGGGATCCTAGTTGATGTGCTTGTCAAGGTGGACAAATTTATATTCCCTGCGGACTTCGTGATTCTGGAATGTGAGGTGGATTATGAGGTTCCCATCATTTTGGGACGACCATTCCATGCAACCGATAGGGCCCTAGTAGATGTGGAGGTGGGCCAACTAAAATGTAGAATGAACAAAGAAGAGGTCACCTTTAATATATGTCGGTCAATGAAGCAAACAAAGGAATTTAGCATGGTCTCAGCACTAGAGGATAAATTTGAATTACTTGACGAATTCTGAGTAGTTAAGAGACTTACGTCGTGCAGCGAGGTTAAATTAGGCGCTGCATGGGAGGCATCCCATGGAGGTGTTTTGGTGAAGTCTGATTAGTCAAAACACCCATGTCATGCTACAACGTTAAATCAAGCGCTTCTTGGAAGGCAACCCAGGTTGTAATTGTAAGCAATATGTAGTGTTTACGTTTGTGAATGGATGCAGGTGATTAACCGTTCTACTACAAAATATCACAGAACGAGTCGTCATCTGACCTAACGACCCGTTCAGACCAACCGTGAATACATCAGCAGAAAATGAGGGAACAATGGTCGACCTAATGACTAGTCGCCACTGACAACGAGTCGTGGGATCTTCCTTCGAGTACACTATCTTATCAATGCTGAAAAATAATAAAGGCACCAACGAGAGATATAACGAATCGTTGGGTGGTTCAATGATTCATCAGGTGACCCGTCAAATACTACACTGAAAGGCCAACAAAGTCAGGGCCTACGACTCATGTTACGACTCATTGGGACCTACCATGAGTCGTTCAATGAGTTGTTAGGTCCCAAGTAAGATCATCCTAAACGACTGCTTAAAATTCCAAAACAAATTGTTTTGTTCCCTCACGATCCATTACGTGAGTCATGGTAAACTTAATGTTAAATAAACCTCGACTCGACCCATGTTCACTTGGGGCACCTATTAAATTTCAAACGGACAAAACATCCAAGTATCCACTTAAACCCATTACCTATTACCAACGAGCACTACTCTAACGTAAAAAAAGATTCCCTCTTCTTCTCTTCACAAACGTTCACTCACTGAGAATCTTTCAAACAAGCATTCACAACTCACTGCACTCATCACACCACATGAAATTGACTGTTCTCACCGCACATCAACTAAAGTGTAAGTTTTTCTATGCTTAGAATGGATTATTATTAGACCCATGTTGTGTTGAAATTTCAGATACCTGACTATGATGTACATTGATTGATGGTTGCCTCATATTGATAGTAAACCCTAGGTAGATTGAACGTTGAAATCATGATTGAACTTAAATGCATTTGATTTGAGAAATTGGTTTTCTATGATTGTGGGATTGAAAATAGCAAGTAAAGTGCAAGATGGGGGTGGGTTAACTGAAACTCTTGAGCGTGAGCCACATAACGAGTCGTGGTGTCATCTCACGACTCATTGTGTAGCTCATCCTGAGTGGCAAATTAAAAGAGGTTTACAGTGTACTTCACGACTGGTCTAACGAGTCATTGCCATAGGTAACAACTCGTGGTGACCAGTCGTCAAGTTCACTTGGTTCATCACAAGCAAGTATGCCATGAAAACAATGGGTAACATCATGAGTTGTGGCCAGTGGAAACGATTTGTTAGGTCCCTCGTTAGTCTGCAGGAACACAGTTACATCTTCTTTTTGATTCATCCAATCTTGTATACTAACGATTATTTCGCAGGTACTATGGAACCCAAGGGAACACAAGAAAAGGGTCCAGCAAAGGAACAAGTTCCGAAAAGAACTCAACCCTCTTATTGTAGACTCAGGGATGAGCCCTCATATTTCGAAGAGTCTAGTGGATCGGTGGAAGAATATGATGTTTCTGAGGAGTAGCTCGAGTAGAGATCGACCAGGACTAGGACACAACTCCCTAGTAATTCGACAACCCTGGTCGCATATCCTACCCCACTTGCTCGATACCCACCGAGCCGAGTTGAAGAAAATGTTGGGGCTGCAGTTCTAAGTGCCCTTGAGGGCACCACAGCTGCAGCACATGCAGAGGGGGTTGATGACTCACATGCTCAATAGGGGAGCTTAGAAAATGAGCTGACTGAGACCTCACAGACATCCACAGAGCAGCCATGGATGGTGAAACGATTGTGTATACCGGGTATGAAGGAGATATACAATAGGGACATTGAGCCTACTGATAAGGGCCACATGAAAAGGAGTATAATTGAGGAGCCTCGATTGGTCACCACAGGGCTCCAGGACCTTCTCGAGCTAAAAGCACTATTTGAGAAGTATAGGTTCCAGTGGTTGATTAAACCTTCAGGGAGCTACAACCAATTTCTGGTTAGAGAATTTTATGCAGCCTACGCAGCCATACTTAAGCGTATGGCCTTAGGAGGCCAGGACTGGAAGAAGGGGCCCAACTTGCAGTAGGTGTTTGTTTGGGAGACACAAGTTGATATATTAGAGCGGACCATTTCCAGATTTATTTATGGTCTGGACTATCAGACCCCAATGAATACAACCGAGTTTATTCATAGATTATCTGAGCTCAAGAAAATTAAGATCAAGAAGTGGAACAGTGTTGAGCACATTAGGTAGTACACTTGGCTTTCACGGATTATTGCCATGAGAGAACCTTTTGTTGAGTGGCTACATGGTACAGAATCCCAGATCAAAAAGGCAACACTCAACTTCCAGGAAAAATCTTGGTGGTCTTTGGTTTGACACAAGCTCGTCCTAACCAGTAATGATAATGTCCTGTCACCTGACCGAGCCGCACTGGTGGCAAGCATCATGGAGGGGTACGCCATTAACTTCCCACGGTACATTGCTGAGGAAATTCGAGAGCGAGCCATAGTAGACAGTACCACTAAACCATTTCCATGCCTCATCTACCGACTTTGTCAAGAGGCAAAGGTGCTAGAGTTGCCAGCTATTAATTAGAGGATAGTGGTATAGAAGATTACTGATATTGGGTTGATTAGAGATAAGACAAACCTAGTATCGAGGGCGAGGAGTCAGTCTGCCGCATCCGCTGGAGTGACCATAGAGGCATTTGGCAGCGGTATGCAGACCGATGCTGCACGGTTCACTGATTTTGTGGCTAAGATTACTGAGGGCAGAGAGTCGGGTAGCCAGCCTGAGGCTAAAGATGTAGCTGACACCTCCACACCTGCTAATGTTCCTGAGTCATCATCCACAATTGCAGCACCTAGATCACCTGTTTCTCCTCCACGAACCCCTATAATCGGCCTAGTTATGATTTCTCAGGAATTTTTAGTTGACATGGCTAGGTGGCTGGCTAAGGCCGAAAAGCAGCAGGCACACACGACACTATAGGTTAATGTTTTGATAGAGCAGGTAAAGCCTTGGGTGTTGAAGGAGTTAGAGGCATTATCTAGTTCTGTACATGGCCGGTTAGATGCATTTGAGAGGTGCATGGATGAGCGTCTTACTCAGTTACAGGGGCCCGAACTTACTCGATGGTATGTAGAGTTAGGCGCACTCAGATCTGAGGTGCGGGATTTGGCCACACGACAAGTTGCAGCAGTACCTTCACCTATACTTCCAGTGATAAATGATGATAGTGAAGAAGAATTACCACCTATAGTCAATTTCATGATTGAGTAGCCGGTGGAGCAGGATAAGGGTAAGAGGCCACGTGCGAAGGCTAGTTTTGAGGAGGATGCTTCTCTTCTTCATGCTAAAAAATGGGAGCAGAGAGAGATGGAGACAGCATTGCAGATATCTAGAGAGGAGGCTTAACAAAGAGCCAAAATTAAGGCAGCAAGAGCCCGTGGAGAAGGGATGAGCTCCTTTGGTTCTGAAAATGCACCAGATCAAGCCGGTGACATCAGAGAGGACGCTGGAGGAGTATCTGCACCCTTCGCCGACCAGGTTGTAGACGCCTAGGTCACACAGGTATGTTCCCTATTCCCATAGTTTTTTTTAATATAAATATGCGTCGAGGATGATGCATTCTTTTCTTGATGGGGGTGGGGAGGGATACCTATGTATTTTTTGCTGAACATAACTCGAGGGTTTTTCTTGCCGGATATCTTTTCTCTCGGGTGTTCCTTATCTAGTAGAAACGACATGTTTAGGAATTTATGATTGTTTGTTTCAGTCGAAAGAAAGTTAGGTGAACTTAAGGCAGTCAAGAGTTTAAATTATTGATTTTTGTTGAACTGATAATTTGATATCCCTCCTAAATTTTTTATGTGTGTTAAAATCGACAAGTATGACCTTTGTGAATCATTTCATGGCATTAAAACTGTGAACATGTTTACCATTGTATGGTTGTGCCTGAACTAGCAGTTAGTAGAAGTGATGATGTTGACCTGTGCTATGTGTGAGTGAGATTTAGTAGTTAAAGTCGGTTGTGTGCGTCAATCTAGAACAAGCTTGGTCAGTCATACTGAGATAGAGGATAGGAAACTAGGAAAGGATCATAGGCCATTTTTTATTGATGAGCCCACTTTAGCCTTAAAGACCTACTAAAAGAAAATAAATATCCCTTGATCTAAATGCTTGAGCTTAAATTGATCTTTCTTTTTGTTTACACCAATTGACCTTCCTGCCTTGATTAAGAATGAACCTGTTTTGGCACTGGTCCCTCCTTGGACACTATAAACCTCAACTCAGGCAAATTGCCGAAGTTGAGGGTGACTATGATAGGGGAGATTAAGAAGAGTAGGGTGGAATGAAATTGAGTAATGAAAACAAAAGAGAGGGTGTGGTGTGCGTAATGAAAGAAAAGAAAGAAATAAAGATGTTGTCAAAGAGCAAGAAAAGAAAAGAAAAGAAAAATGTGAAATCAATGAATGCTTGAAAGAAGAGAAACCGCACTCGTAGTTACAAATGAAAATAAAAGAATAAGCAAGTAAAGGAAAAAAGGGAGAAAATAGGAAAAAAGTTTAAAATTGGAGTCAAGACGTATGTAGTGCCAAGGAGGGTTAAGCTACTAATCCCATATGTACCATACCCGATCCTAAGACTACATTACAAGCTTAAAAAGTCCTATAGTGATACTAGTTACCTGTCTAAAAATCGAGGTATTGAAAGTAAAGGCAAGCCTATGGCATTACATGCACACAGTTAGAATTTCTTTGTGAGAGTGAGTGTGATCTTACCGAGTCCCAAGAGAAATACATTGAAATAATCATATAAACATAAGTGAGTATGGGACTTCTTTGAGGTGAGAGCATTGGGTTAACAAAATCGTCTACAAATTGTCTGGGTCAATGTTATAGATTTATGTGCATAGTTGCAATTGACAGTGTTTTGCCATGTTTTGATTCCCCTGTGTCATGGTTGAAAATTTTGCATATGCATTGTGATTTGAGTTGGTATGATAAAGGAAGGGTTATAAAATTTTATTTGATGAATAATTATGACTGTCGTAAGTTTTCTAGAGTTCTTTTGATTGAAGAGTCGATGTATTTTAATTTATTTTATTTTATTTTGTTTTGTTTTTGCCTGAGGACATGCAAAAGTTCTAAGTTGAGGGTGGTGATGTGCCATGATTTTGAAACACTTTCAACGCTAAGAAACTATGCTCATTCCGGGTATGTTTATGTAGGTATGATGCGTTTGTGTTGAATATTTCAGGAAAACAGGTTCGGAAGTGAAATGGACGAAGTAAGACTTATAACAACTGAAATGGAGGCTGCTAAACATATGAGTCATGGTCATTATGCACGACTCATTTCCAAGGCTGTGGGACAGGTTAAACATTTGAAGCTAAAGGAACAGTGCACTTCACGGATTAATGGCACGACTCGTTACATCTGGTAACGAGTCGTGAAGCTCGTCATGAAGACTGGAAGAAGATTCTTAAAGAAATAGACAGTGGAGATAATGGATGATGTCACGAGTTGTTAGATGATTTAACAACTCGTTGGGAGGTCACTGGAATGAATCATAGGGTGAACTAGATAATTGAAGAAGCTAGACCACGAAAGGCCTAACGACTCGTGCCTAGACACAATGAGTCGTTAGGTGACCCATTGCCATGACTGGGCCTAATGCTAAGGACACTGTTCTTTATAGATCACGACTCATTTGAGGTCCTAACAAGTCATTACTTATCCCGTGACCACTGACGACCTGAGTTCCGATTTTAATTAGGAAAAGGTTTTCTTGGAACTATAAATACCTTATTTAGGTTTATTTTCGAAGAACAGATTATTATTCTAGTTTTCGCGTATATTTTGGTGTTGTGTAATATTATTCTTGGTTTAAGAAAAAAGGTTACAATTCTTTTCTTGAGTTTGAGGCTCAAAAGCAACATTGGAATTTGTTCATCGACTTTAGAGTTATATTCAATTCACTTGGTTTAATTCTATGAATTTTTGTAAGTTGCAATTATGAATTATTCTTTATTTTGTAGTTGTGATAATACAAATATGAGTAGGTAAACCTATAACTAGGGTTGTGGGAACCATGATGAATTAACACATACAGGTAAAAATACTTAGTGATTCTTGAACAGAGTTTATGCATGTATTGTTTCTCTCCCCATTTTAATTGATTCTTAACAGTTGCAAATGTTAGATATTATCTTATTCTTATTTACAGGACCAAGGGGATAATGAATGGGAAAAAGAGTTTAACAATAGAGATTTGAGGCTATCAACTCTCGTCTAATAGCTAGACCTTGTCCAGAATAGCTAATCTGATATTAAGAGTAAGGGTTAGTTAAGCAGACACCCTTATATGAACCAAGTTGCATGGTGATAATCATATAGATAGGGGACCAACCATTTAGGTGAATTTACTTACTAATATTGCCTGCTAAACACTAGAATAGATCACTAGTACAAAACCTTGTGTTTATGAAGTCACGGGGAACACAATCCTAGCCACCTTGTTAATTGAATACAACCAAAATTGATGTAATCATCTTTTAGTTTCTACTTTTGTTCATTATTTTATTTTTCAAAACTTCCCCCATAGGAAATAAGTAAGATGATAGTAATAGCTATTCACATTAACTCAAGTTCTTTCTATATTCCATGTGGGATTGACCTCAACCTCTCAGTTGGGTTCTATATTTGACATAAACCGCTTTATATCTCAATTGCGAGTTGTAATTTGGGCGACATCAATAGGTTGACCGAAGCATCTCACTTCCTATTGGTCAAAACACCGATTCATTGGAGGATTATGCTAAATTATGCATTCGAGAGCTAGTTCTATTTCATGGAGTGCCCTTGTCCATCATATCAGATAGAGGTACTTAGTTTACCTCCCAGTTTTGGAGATTGTTTCAAAAGGGACTCGGTACTTAGGTTAAGCTCAATACAACATTTCACCCACAAACGGATGGTTAGGAAGAGCGGACTATTCAAACTCTCGAAGACATGTTGAGAGTATGTGTGATTGACTTCAAGGGTAGTTAGGATGATCATTTGCCTCTTCATTGAGTTTGCATATAACAACACCTATCATTCCAGCATTCAAATGGCTCTGTTTGAGGCTCTCCATGGGCGGAGATGTAGATCGCCTATTTGTTCATTTGAAGTTGGTAAAGCTACGATCATAGGAACAGATTCAGTCATGAGGATATGGAGAAAGTTTAGCTTATAAGAGACAGGTTGAAAATAACTCAGAGTCACCAAAAGTCCTATGCATATGTGAGGAGGAGAAAAATTGAGTTTAAAATCAATTATTGGGTGTTTCTGAAGGTGTCTCCCATGAAGGGAGTGATGAGTTTTAAAAAGAAACGAAAAATTACTCCCCGTTATATTTTCTCATACCGAATTGTGAAACGGGTTGACAAGGTAGCATACGAATTGGAGTTGCCCTCAGAATTAGCTTTAGTCCATCCATTTTTCCATGTATCACTCTTAAAGAAGTGTTTGGGGGATCCTGCTCTAGTTATTCCGGTGGACAGTGTTGGTGTGAAAGACAACCTTAGTTATGAGGAGGTTGTAGTGGACATACTGGATTGTCGGGTTCGTAAGCTAAGAAACAAAGAAGTAGCCTCAGTCAAAGTTTTATGGAGGAATCAGATTGTTAAGGAAGCTACGTGGGAAGTCGAAGCAGACATGATGGCTAAATACCCACATCTATTCCCTTCCGGCTTAGTTCCAGCTTGAGGTATCGGTTTCCTCTTTAGTTCTCTATTCAGTTTCAGGTTCAGCTCTTGTATCCCAATCTCTTTCATGTAAATGGATGTATATGTGATTCAAGAATTCATTTTAGTCATGTAGTTAAATTCGGAGTGAGTCACTTTGTCAGTTTTTAGCATGTATGTTTAGTGTTTGAGTATGATGATTGCATTTCTCTGTTTCTATATGTTTTTCCATATTCGAGGACGAATGTTCCCAATCGGGAGATATTGTAATGCCCCGAAAGTTTCTAAAACTAGGATCGGGAGTTAAAACGAAAACTGATAGAAAAATCTAAAAAATCTACTTAGAATAACTCGTCAAACGGATCATTGGTGGGACCAACAACCCGTGGAAGATTCCCATGGTGAGAAGCAACAAAATCGGCTGGGAAGAAATGGGCCACAGGACGACCTGTTGGATGTTGTAACGAGTCTTTGAATGGTGTCATTGTGAGGTTTGGTCTTGATCAGGGAGGAAGTAATGATTCGTGGAACGGCCTGTTGTTGGAAACAACGAGTCGTTGTCAACATCCGTGGAGAGGAATCCCAACTTAAGGTAGTGGTGACAACGACTGACAGCAACAAGTTGTTGGACCTTGTTGCAACCCGTCTTGTCCGGTCGTGGTAGGGTATTTGAGACTTGAATCAGGGATGAGACGATGAGGGGTCGTAACGGATCGTGGGAGCTAGCAACGGTCTGTTTTATAGATCGTTGCCACTGGCAGAGCAGTTTTTCTAGAAAATTCATTAAGGGTATTTTCATCATTCCTGATCCCTAGGGTCCTAAACTACGTCGGTTTAAGCTCTATAGAGTGCTTTGAGAGGGGTTAAGTCATTCTAAGCCTATCCTATTCATGCATGCAAGCTTAGGGGTTTTGGGAGGTGATCAAGTCTAGTTTTCTACAAGTTCATACTCAATTCTCTTTGGACAATCAAGGAAGTGGTAGAAATCAAATCTCTTCAGGTATGTAGGGTTATGAATGAATGTACTTTTCCACACCCATGCCCAATTCCCTCTCAATTCATAATGTTCTAATTGATGATTCCATGGGGTTTTCACCCAATGCATAAATTCCTAAGTTTTGATCATGGGTATAAGCATGTTTTAAATGATGAATTATGATTAATTGACATATTTTACAATGTTTTAAATTATAAATTATGTTTTCAAGTGTTCTAATCTATGATTCCTATCCATGAATATTCATGAAAGTTGAGATCTATGAGTTATATGTTCAAGCATGATAAGATATTTATGAAGAAAGTATGATTTTGAACTGCCCACGTTAAGTTCACGTTTTCAAAGTGAATCAAGTTGATCTCAACCATGATTAATTATTGGAAAAGCCCATATGATCAAGTATGTTTTATGATTTCATGAATTAGCTTATCGCATGGTTTTGGAGTCAAGACTCCCATTATTTTTCAGCTTGTGGTATGGCTTGAGCCAATGTTCCTCATGTTATGATATCAGATTATGCATGTATGTTATTATTCATCTTCGTCATTAGATGATGGTTAGCTTCGTTGAAAAACGATGGAGAGCATATGCATGTTTTTGGGAGTAGTGTCTAGCACTGAGTAGGCTGAGGGTCAGTCAAACATGTGCCTCAGAACTACGCACCAACGTAGGTTTACTTATATACTTTGGGACCTCCCTTGTGAGTTTCCCCTGCCCCCAAGGGGCCTTGAGCTTGATATTGATATCATGGTAGCGTCCTTAGCCCTGATAATGTTTTGGACAGCTCTGCCCACTTGAGTGTGATAGTTGGGACCATGTAAGCTCTATCATGGTAATGTCCGTTATATGATGAGTCTCCCATTGTTCCTCATGATTTCAGTTATGCATGTACATTAGTCCTGATATTATGTTTTCAGCGGGTTTGACTCAATGTTTAGTTTTACTTATGAATATCAATTTTTAGCTTTGGGTCATTCGATTTAGTTATGATGTTCAGTTATGCTCAGATCATGATTTCAGAAAATAGCATGCAAGCCATACCCTCAGAATCTTATCTTGATTATGTTTTATACTGTGCATGATTTACTATTTTACGTACTTAGCAATTTTACTTACCTTGCATACTCAGTACATTCCATGTACTGACCGCATGCTCTATGCTGTATCATTTCATGATACATGATCTGATATCTAGGCTTAGTTCCACCGCTAGTTCAGATTTTCAAAGTTAGCTTTCCTCAGCCTCATTGGTGAGTCCTCATCATGTGAGGGCCCTTCTTATCAGTTTTATTTTGTCTTATCAGTTTTCAGACTATAGAGAGTTAGTTGGGGTCTTGTCCCATCAACTCGTCAGTATTAGAGACTTTTTGGGCCTATGTTCGGGTCGTGACACTAGAATAGAAAACTATGAAGTATATGTCTATGAATCACGTTCTTCAATCTAGTTCTGTGTAATAGGTTGCACATCAATATTAAGTCATAATCACTCAATTTCTTTCTTGACTGCTTTTCCCTTTCTCTCTATTTAAGTGCATGGAAAAACTATGTATTAGGTCCTTGTATATTTATAGTTCCTTTCTTGTTCTTCTTTGATTATCATAAATTCATAGGCGTCAAGGACATCATTACTTCTTAGATTCTTGAATCTTTATCTCTTCAGACTGCTATCCCGGACTTGCTTTGTAGAACTTGCTTGATATTTTGATCTCATAACACCATTATTCTAGAGTGTCCTTTATTAATTGGGACTCTGGATGTTGGACCATATGTCTCTGACACGGTTCACGAAACTTATTTCATATCCTTTGTCAATCATCAAAATATTCAGTTCCTAATAAAAATTTTCCTTTTGATGATGACAAGTTCATTATTTGTGATGATTGAGCTATTACTATCATTTGAGTCATAATGCTATCATATTGTACAATTGTGTGTTGTGCCGTGTAATTATCAAAGAAGCTATGCTTTGAAAAAGTTGGTCTAATGTGCACAAAATGACCTAGTAATGATCTTTTTTCAAGATCTTCCTGTCATGTCGAAGAATTTACCCACAATCTGATGCGATGTCTCTTTTGAATAAATTGAATGATACCCCATCTACAAAAGAAAAAAGCTTGTGAGGTCAAAAAAGTATTGAAAAGTTAAGAACACCAAATTAACTAATAATACGATAAGAAGAATGATAATGGGAGGATACGAATAGAAAAGAACATTCTTTTTGTTGTTTCATTTATAAACTCTATTGTTCGGTTTAGAAATTCTGTTGTTCCTCTAAATGTTATCGTCTTTGCTTCTCTTTCCTCACCTCCTCATTCTACTTTAAAATAAGACCAACCTAGAATAATCAACCAATAGAAGTAGATAGATGCTAAAAGATGTTCACATAAATATATTTTCACATGTGGCTCTTTTGAATGGAAATAAGTTGTGGGCCTTGTGGCTCTTCTGAATCCATATACTATTTATGCATACTCAGACAATTCACTCAGTAATCAGCAAGGTGAAGTCTCACATGAAGTTCTACTCCTAAACATATCAGTCTTCTCATACTAGTTTTCTAATTTTTTTCTCATTGTGGAGTGGAGAGGTTTAGAGGGGTGGGAGAGGAAAGTAAAAGCAGTTGAACTATGAACTAAGAAACATCTATAGAGATCCATCAGCATTTTGAGAACCTTGATGGACCAGAACAACAAGATAGTTCCCAAAGAATGTGACATACCTAAAGCACATTGTCTCCATATACACCAACAACTATTGACTTTATTCTTATCCCTTCCATTGTATCTTTATTTTTCGTATCTACTTCTTTTAATGTGAAAAGAAGTAGGAATCAAATTCCTTCAGCCAGACCCAAAGGTCTCAAGTGAAAAAATGTTCAGGTGACCATCTTTTACATTAAGAAAGGACACAAATAGTAATTATTTTTCTAGGTAAAACACAATATATGAATTGCTCTTCATGAAAAATAAAAGGCATCATCCTTCATATCGTAGCTATGTTCCAAAAAAGGCTTAACCACATCACAAACATTCAAGTGCAAATAAGTGTATATATATGTTTCATACCTCCATAACTATTTTCCTCTAGTTCTCAGAGTGTATTGAAACAACTTTACCGACTCGCAACTGAAAGTTACCAAGTTGATACTAAAAACACTATATATGTCAAATATTTTAATGAGCATTATGAATTAGTGCTAAATCAGTTTGTTTTTGGAATTCTAAAGCACAAAGCAAAGAAAGGCAAACAACAACAAGTATGTAAAAATATATCTTATAACAATAACCATAGAGAACGTACAACCTTGACAAATAACATATAATTCTTTTGCTATTGCAAGTAGCAGGACTTGATCAGTTTAAATGAATGAGTTTTTTGTTTGAAAAAGTATATATCAGTCAATGGCCACCCAACTGGATAACATAATTTATTCTATAAGAATTGAAATTTTATTTCATGAATGATTTATAACTAACATGTAGTCCATTATCATCTTGAAGTTCTTTAATCTTCATATTTTTATAAGGTAAATAGTAATACTAAAATGGGGAACTTCTTAAGTCTTAACTAAGAATTGAAGCATAATAAATGTAGATAATATCACTCATAAACAATTAAATTTACAATTCCAAGATTGTGGATGGTGCTAAATAAGTTAATAATCCTCCTGCAGTAAGAACAATAATTTGAGGATCTCAATAATACTAACCTCAAAATTAAGTGCAGTCCTTATCTTGTAAGACTGCGAATTCTCCATTAGCGATTGAATTGACGACTACGGTTACATGATCAACCATTGCCTTCTAATTAACATGTAATACTTGGGTTGTTCGTGAAGCAAAATCCCCATAAAGTCTCAAGAAAACTCCCACATATTTGCTTGTTCTGCTACAAAAAAAATCACTTCACAATCAAATCTCCTATATGGGTGCAAATGTACTCTTAAAAACGATATGATGTGTAAGTTAGACATGCCAGGTTGAAGAAGATTCACATGTATACAATATATCAAGCCAAACTAGCCTATAAATGAATAGCTTAAGCTTATTACTACGATATACATCACCATTTGTTTCCATTTATTAAAATATAGAAGGATCAGGGTTCTTCTCACTAGAGGCTGCTCAGTGGGATCCATAACTTCTCTTAAAAAAATTATCCTATAAATATTTACATCCTCAACCTAACTCTTCTTTTTAAAACTTTAATCCCTAAATCTCCAAATCCTCCCAGCCCCTCCCATCTCTTTTTTGTAAAACTTTTCTTATTCGTGCTCCTCTCTGAGTTTTCTTTCAAAAGGCTATTTTATACAAGAGGATTGATCTATCAATTAACTATACAAAGTTGGGGTCGGCTATACCAATCCTCTTCAATCATTTTTCTCTATTCTTGACCTAAATTATTTCAATACTACTTCATTTTTAAATAATTTACCTTATATAATAGAAAACCTTCCCAAAATTTAATCTTTATAATAAATGCAGAGAACGTAAAAAAAGATCATCTCTTCATAATTTACTTATGAACATATGGTATATAAAGTAATGGAATACCTATGAGCATCTATTTATAGAAGTTTAGAGTATTTTTTTATCTTCCTTATTAACACTATTGATGCTCTCCACATATCGAGACAGTTCTGTCAGTATTTGAGTGTTGATTATTGTGCTAGCATTTGACTGCCAATGGAAAATCCTAAAAACAAATAAAGTAACAAATTGTATACATAAATATAAACATACACACTAAAATTTATAAATGATGTTATGATTTTAGTAAAATTCAAAATTGATACCATTTGATTGGCGTATTGTTGATAGTAGAAATATTTCCCTTTTTCCTCTTATCGGAAAACTCTCAAGAGAAAATTGCTCCCCAGCCATTTTTCTCTAAAAAGAGGAGTTTTTCTAGAGAGGAAAGAAAGATCTTTTGGCTAATATGTAATAAAACATACAACTGTATTTATATAGTACCAAGTCATTATATGGATTTTATTTATAAAATTTCAATAAATTTATATTTTTTGGTTATATTTATTAGGTAAGTAAAATAATATTTTTTCTTCTAAATTTTTGTAGAGTCAATAATTTTTTCTAATTATCCCTAAAGATAGAAACAAAAAAATAATAAATATTCATCCTTAAATAGTTTTCTAGATCAGATTTTCTTAGTATTGTATCTAGTTTATAACTTACATATTTATTCTCTTAATTAAGATAGTAATAGAAAAAATTATTATTATTATTATTATTTAATATAATTACTATTAGTTTAAGATTGTGAGAATTCAGAAGTAGTCCTCTCTTTAGTGGGAATTCGCCTTTAAAAGGAGGGAAATAGGTTTCTCCAAAATACCCAACATCTATACAACATCGAGTATTATTTACTTTCTTAAATTCTCTTTTCTCTAGTGCTAGTTCTGTGATAATGTTTCCCTGTCCTCCTTCCCCTGTTGTTAAGAATGACAACTCCCGATCTATTATTTTTTCTTATCTTTCCACTCGTTAACATGAACTAATGAGGCCGCAACCATTACACATTAAGCAACAACAAGCTAATGAAATTAAATATTATAATCCTCCTGTTACCAATTTGTGTAGTGTGGTTGATTAAGTCCAACAAGAAGTTGACTAATCGCCTAATAATGCTGGATCCACTTTGCGAGGCAAATCGCATCGCATACGTTGGACTGATGCGTTGCCTGCAAAGTTTGTTGATGTTTGTCACGACTCAAATGACCATGATTGGCACCCACGCTATCTCCGATGGGCAAACCAACGATTCCCAATAATTTCCTCGAAACCAATCATTTAGAAAGAAAATAATAACCTTGAAATTAAATAGAACAAATAAATCTGAATGAACCTGAACAAATCAATGGAAAAGAAACAACAAACTTATACAATTATTCCCATAATACGATTGTCATTGCACTTCAAACGTCTCACAAAAGTCTAACAATATTTATAACTATAAAGTAATAAACCTGCAAATGTCTAGAAAAGGGACATCTTCGAAGGAGGAGTAGGACAACCCATTCTGCATCGCTCACCATTTAGTAGTCAGCCGTTGCACTAAGGTAAGGTCATGATGAACTTCTAGGGTCGCTTTATGCACTGAGAAAAGAAGTGTAGGAGTAGTGTCAGTATGAAACACAGTACTGGTAGGCATCTGATAATGTCCAAAATAGATCCTTAATCCAAAGAATATACACAGCCGAAGTATAAAAAAAAGTAACCCAATGAGTGCCGGACTGGAGTGCTTTCATCAAATGATGCATGTGGGCTGAGCCACTCCCATCCCAAGTGGTGCCCCAATTCGGCCTGGGGTCGAATCCTACGGGGTTTAGGTAATAATAATTTCAAGTATCGGTTGAGAAATTGAAATTAGCTTGCACCACGGAGATTTAATATAAAAACAAATAAAATTGGGGGAGTTGAAATTTTCTGAGAATTGTATTGGTTGATTTAGTGAAATAAAATAGAAAGATTAGCTAAGTTGTCAACAAGGGTGTGAAAGACTAGAGGTGCAATGTAGATAAAAGACTAACTAGCTCGGGATAAGCTAGGTCATCTTATAAGTTCAACAAATGTAAATAATTTGGAGAAGTGGGTAATTGTAGCTTTTCAGCCTGCTAATTACCTCTCACTAGTGTTTTGTCAAACCTCTAGTCACAATTTAGCTCAACCTGACTTGATTTGGATTAACAACTGCACTATTCCTAGCTATTAACCGCTAATAAGAAAAGAGAATGCAATTTCAGCTATTTCTAGATTAATTTCACGCTCTCTTCTCAACACCCACTACTAAATTCTCTTCCAATACTTAATTTTTCTTTTTCAAGCAACAATCAAGTAAGAATAGATAGACCCATATCATAATCAATGGATCTTCCTTTATAGATTGAAGAGAATCTAATAGATTTACACTTGTACGAACAATATAAAGATGAATCTAGCAATACCTAATCCAATTAAGTATTAATCATCACACACCTCTAGTTAATTATTTTAGCTACTCATAGTTAAGAAATTCAAAAACACATTCATCAATAGCATCATTGAATTTAATAGCAAGAGTAGATAAATCAGCTTTACAAAATAATCTTCAACAATAACTGAAACTTACTAGTACAAAAAGGAAATAGAATAGAGTACTTTCTACAAATTTCAATCAGAATCTCTCTCCCTCGGCTAAGAGAATAGTCTTTATCTAAAAGGGGAAAAATGATATGATGTAAGCTTTGTTCTCTCTCAATATCTCTCCCTCTGCATCCCCCTGTACAAATTACATTTTCTTCTATTTATATACTGAAAGTTAGGGAACTTCTTATCTCTTTTTCAGTGTTGGATGATTATACCCCCATGAGCACCATTCTGGAATCGGCGGAAGCACCGACGGTTTGCTGGTTACAATTCGTGAACCGCTCGGTGTCTTTTCTGCATCTTCACTAAATTTAAGTGAACACCGGCGTATCACTTGGCGTTTCGCCGATGCCAATTCGTGAACTATCGAGTCTTCAAGCCTTTTTCCAGAACTTTTGGGTATCATTCGGCGACTGGACCGGGGACTCACCACTGGAAATTCACGAACCTCCGGTGGCATTAATCCTTTGAGGCAGTGATATTCGGACTTTGGCAGGCAATTCGCTGGTTTTCATCTACGAATCGCCAATTCACTCTCACTCCCTTATTTTTGCTCAATTTTTTCTCTTTTCTTCATTCTGAGACACCTTCATACAATGAAAGGAAAAAAGGCATAAACTTCAAATAATCAACTCAAGAACGAAACAAAACTCAAGTTTTAGAGCCTAATGAGTTGGTAAATTACCAACTCATCAAACCCCCAAAACTTAAATCATTGCTTGTCCTCAAGTAATGCAATATTCCATTATTGAGGAATATGCCGCCTCTATTCACAATTAGAACTAGCCAATCACTTGGACTATGACAGCCCAGAAATACTCACGACGCTCACCAAAAAAGAAAAGAAAATACCCAAAAGACCAAAACAATGAAGATGTTTCAAAAAGGCAACCATTTTTTACCAAACAAAGCTTATGAAAGGAATCATTTAGCAAAACAAGGGCATTGCTCAACCAAGTAACACACATAGCATCTCAAGTTATAACTACTGCAAATTCAAAGCTTGCCTTAGAGTTTACACTCTTTGCCCTATTTCCACCTTAACTTTGAATGCTGTTACATCCCAAAAAAGAAATGATGCCACTCATCAAAATAAGGATCCCTATTCTTTTGGTCATTTGAACATTTGAATGCACACAACATATTATTTGGAAGAGACACACACACTCACTCTCCCAAAAAATATCTTCATGCATACACTTGACCCATAGGCTGATCCTTCATGTAATTCGCCACTAAGGTAGAGTAGCTGCACCTAGAATCATTTAGGACTTGCAGGTTATGATGTAGGTTCGGGATAAGGGTAGGATGAACATTTGGCTATAGTGACTATATCCTCCCTAATATTTTTTTTGTGACATACCTTATATAAAATCCACTCATTTCATCTTATTTCCCTTCTTTCCTTTTTAATGAATTTCATTTCTTTAATAATCCCCCCCTTATAACTCATTTTGCTTTAACAACTAGCCTTATTACCTCAAGAGGAAACACTGATTCACACAACTTGCCTTTTTCTTTTTGATTTGTTCTTTGGTACATTTTGACACAAGGCGGTGTTCCTCTCACATTATAATGCTTATCTTCCCCCTTTGTTTTTCATACCCCCAAACATAGGCTTTTGCCTCATTTTTCACACATGTTTTTCTCACTCCCTCTTTCTTAGGCCTTTAGCCTTATTTCATCACTTATCTTGCCACTAGCATTTAGGGAGAATAGGGGCTAAAAAGAGGTATTAAGAATGGTCTGAAGTCTTGTAATGTGGTTGCCAAAGAAAGGGTCTAAGTCTCAACATTTTCTAACAAGGATCAATGCTCATGGATGGCATACGGGTGAAGTGACTAGACAAAGGAAATCCTAAACTCATGTTCTTGGCACAACTACATCTAGGATTTCGCCTTGAGTCACAATTGGGGAAAGTTCTAGACAAGATGTAATGCATGAAATTCATCAAAAATGTCCTCACCATACAAGGCATCACCCTTAAAGGGTCTACAAGAGTCATTCTCAATACAAGATATCAAATTAGGACATCAAAGCAAGCAAACATCATAGGTCAAGCAGGGATTTACAATGTATGACAAAGAATACTATGCTACAATGTCAACACTTGCTCACTATCTTCATTTTCATGCCCTTGTCTTTACAATTCAATTTCAACAAATTTTTTCAGTGGTGCCTCTCAAAAAAACATCACAAAAGACTCAAAGAAACATGACATTTTTCCTTAAGAATGTCGCCACTCAATCCATCATTGGGAAAAACCAACCGGGGTCGACAACAAATGTAATGAAAATAAAAGATTGCTCCTTGGAAAAGAACCATGGTCAAAAGAAAACCCTCAAAGTTTTAATTTCTACACTATTATTTACAATGGCAAAAAAGGGAACAAGACTTTGGTGTCATTTCATTCAAGATTTTCAAGATTTTGAAGTTCAAAACAAAGACCCCATTTGGTTACTAATCATTCTTCATGATAAAAAAATAAACCAAACCATTTATTCATTCATTTGAAAATAGGATACACCTGCCAAGGCAATCATCAATCATTAAAATAAAACATAACAGCCTGACAAAGGCTGGACTTACTCAGACTCAAACAAAACATAAGAATCATCAAAAGAAACATTCATCCATAGCCCCCTCATCAATTTTGCTCATCCCTCCCCCACTTAAGAGCATATATTGTCCCCAATGTAAATATGTAAAAGGGATAGGGACAAGGGACTCCCTGAGTGGGTTACTCTTCTTCATCGTCAGAATCTGCCTCACCACCATCACTGCCACTGGCCTCACCTAGCCTAGTAAAATCATCTATCATCCCTTCAAATAGATCATCAATTGGCCCCTAAACTGAGAAAGGAGCATCCATTGCAGCATCCAAGGAACTCATGTCCGATACTTCTACCGAAGTCCGACTCTTCAACTCGTGTACCTCGGTTCGGAGGCAAGTGACTACCCCTTCTACTACATCCACCCTCTTGCATAGACTGGCTACATACTTGTACAATGACTTGAGCTCCCTCTTGATTATTTTGGCAATGAGTGCTGGGAGGCTCTTAGCCAAACGTGGAAGTTGGCTTTCCTACGAGTTTGTCATCTCCACAAGTCGATGGAGACCACTTGGCTGAGAGGATTATGGAGGGGGAGAAGCTCCTCACTGAGGCATGTCACCTGATGCTTGGCCCGACATTTCAGGCTCGAGCACGTTTGACTTTGGGGAGATTGATGATTGGGCTGACCCGTGGGAGAGGGATCCTTCTTGCACTCCAAAGGCCCATAGACGCTTTCTTTTTACTGTCGGTGCCTCGACATCTCTCTTCCGCTCAATATCTATCACACCCTAACCAATGGAAGGAGTTCCCATCCGGGAATAGAGGCACCCTAGCCGCTATGCAAACCTTGGAAATTAAGACAGCATAGGGCATTGAGGTACTGGACTGCCGGGCCTTTTTCTTTATTTGTTGAGTGACAATTTCCGTAAAGTTAATGGGGACTCCCATCATTATGTAAGAAATAAGGATGGCAGTTTCAAGGCTAACCCTTTGCTCATTTTTAAAGGGGATGATCTGAACGCAAAATAAATCGAGCCATAGCTTGGCCTCGAACTTAAAGTCGTGGCGAGAGATTTCGCCACCCATAGATGCCGAAAGAGGATTAGCAGCAGTTACAATGCGACCTAACCAAGTGGAACTGATCCTTCATATCAGCCACTCTTGCCATGTACTCTGTAGCGGAGTCAACTTCGTCTCCTAGAACAGGTAATTTATGGCTGCCGGGGTTATATCAACCTCCACTCCTCGGATCATCACTGATGGCAAGCATGGGAAATCATCCACTTTTCCCTTGTGCTGCATACTCTCCTGTCGAGCCTGATATGAGGCATAGAACTCAACTACCAAGTAGGGTTAGTATGGTTGAAGAGGGTTGGCAAATGCATGCCACTGCCTGTCGGTGAACTACGGGTGATGTTGGAAAAATCACCTTTCAACCCTGCCAAGTCAAACCGCTTCTCCACAATAATTGATCGGCCCTGGGAAATGACATAGCGCTCTTGCATATTGGGGACGCAGAAGATTATCGCCTCCTTTGTGTTGGCCCGAGTCGAGGCAGTCTTTGCCTTGCCCTTGCCTACAGAAGAGGTAGGGGACTTTCCTTTTCCTGTGCTTCTTATTGAAGACATGGTTTGTTTTTCTGCAAGAATTATGTTAGTGACAAGAATTTGAAGCAGAAATTAAAAGAAAGGAAAACTAGCCAATGTGAGAACTGAGAAACAAGGAAGAACCAAAAAATCATTTAAAGACCCAATAGCACCGGCGAAGGACCGACGGTTCGCAGAAGGAGTTTTGCGAACCACCGATTGCCCACTGATGCTTTATAGAAAACTGGGCAAGTGAGAGGGTTTCGGCGGTTTAAGCGGAAAATCGCCGGTCTAGTATCGTAAACCGCTGATGTAGCTTAGGATGCACTTAGTGTCCAGAGCCAATTTTCAATGTCAACCGGTGCTCCATCGGCGATTCGCCGAATCTGACCAGCGACTCGCCGGACCCTGTCTTCCCCAAATTTTAACTCACTATTCCCTGGCACCTATTAACACACACTCACATCAAACATAATAAAAGCAACACTACTCTATTCAAAAACATATTCATGATGTTTTGCCCTTAAGAATTGCGTCACCCGATCTATCATCGGGCAAAACATCGTGCTTTATGCAAATGGGTTGCTTTGACTTCACTCTTTTCAGAATTTCACACACAAAAGCACATCCCCGTTCCATTCAACATGCATATCTCATTCAAAAAATTTAATATGGAAGGGACACAAAGTATTATTCCTTAAGAGTTAAGGTCCCATAATAAAATTAAGACAAGGGCTAGAAAATTATTACCAAATTGGTAGATTGCTTGCAAACACGTGAACTTCAAAAAAGGCTTAACTAAATCTTACAATGGCACCTTGATATGGATATAGTGTAGAGAGTGTTAGTTAAGTGAGTGTTTTAGTGAAATATGGAGGGGGTTTTATAGGTGAAGAATGGAAGTGTGATAGGTTACGGGGAAGGTGGAGAGTTTAATGTGGGTGTGTTGGTGGGAAGTGAGAAGTTGGAAAGGTGGGAAAGTGGAAAGGTTGAAAATGGATGAATATGGGGAATTGGTAATTTTGGGTAATAGAAAGACAAAAATGGAATGAAAAAGTGTTGGGAAAAGGGGAACTATGGGAATATTTTCAGAATAGGGTGGCTGGTCAGGTATTTGGGATTTTGTGGGCCAACTTCTTAAATTCCATTTTTTAATAACTCCTCACCTCGACTGGCATTTCATTGGCGAGTGGTTTCTTTTTCAATGTGTGTTTGCCCAGTGATTTGTTTGTTGCCGGCGATCCACCGGCGGTTCGCGAATTGCATTGGCGATCTGCCGGTTACCCGCCGCTTCTATGTCCTAGCTTCAGGTGTCCTGTTCTGTATCGTCTATCCACCGGAATCCCACAAATTTTATTTGCCGATAGGCTCACAAGTTCTTCAATCCAAATGTTAGCCTTCTGCTTTGTGCTCACCTTCATCAATGGTTCGCGTTTCTAGACCGGTGGCTCACCGGTCCTTCGTCGTTCCTTCCTTCATGATTTGTTTCTCCCTTTGTTCCTCATTTCATATATCCTACATAAACAAAAACAACAAAAACATCAAATAATTCACTAAACACTTGGGTTTCCTCCTAAAAAGCACTTTAGTTAACGTCGTGGCACGACATAGACCCGTTTTTTTCAGCAACTATTTTCTGATGAGTTATCATCCGATTGCATCTCCTTTAGCTCCAATCCATTGTCCTCATTGTCATTTTAAAATACTCCAACCACCTTGCATTCAGGGGGTGTTTCAGCTGATGGACATACTTTGAAGGTGACCTCCTCACTTCCAACCCGAAATTTTAGCTCTCCAAGCTCCACGTCCACCACGACTCTCCCTGTAGCCAAAAATGATCTTCTTAAAATAATGGGAACCTCTCCATCCATCGCGTGATCTAAAATAACAAAATCAACTGGTAAAATAAACTTTTCCACTCTCACCAGCATATCTTCTAGCACCCCAACCGGTCTTTTTATTGATCGATCTTCCGTTATCAGCCTTATTGACGTTGATTTAGTGCTTCTGAGTCTCAATTTCTTAAAGACGAGCAGGGGCATCAGATTTATGCTAGTGCTGAGATCAGATAGGGCCTTTTTAAACATACATATCCCAATTGTGCATGGGATTGTAAAAGCTCTGGGATCCTCCCTTTTGGGGGCAAGATTACTCATCATCACCGCACTAAAATAGTGTTTTCTCTTCATTTCTTGCATCAACTATCTTTTTCTTCTTTAGGAAATCTTTAATAAACTTTGCATAATTGGGTATTTGGAGTAAAGCATCCACTAACGGTATATTTATGAACAAATTGCTAAACATGTCAACAAACTTTCTAAACTGGTCATCCTTCTTTTTCTTGGTCAGCCAATGTGGATTAGGAGGTGGGATTCTTGATTCAACCCTATCATCATTTGAGGCCTTCATGCCTGCCTAATTATCATTAGCTTGAGGCAGGATTTCATCATCCTTTCCCTCTTTTTCCTCATGAATCTTTTCTTCATTCTTTAGAGTCATTAGTGTTTTATTGACTTCATCTTCTTCAATCGATTTCAGTCTATCAACCTCATTAGGATTCACCGGGGAATCTCCAATCACCTTGCCACTCCTAGTGACAATGGTCATGCATTGACCATCTTTCTTGGGATTACGCACTGTGTTGCTAGGTAGTGTTCCCTTCATCCGGGGGTTCATTTGGGCTTCCAAATGATTGATAGAGGCATAGTGTGAACTCACTGTTTGGGCGAGGTTAGGCACCTCTCCTCTTAAATCCTTCACCCCAATCTCGGTTGACTCAACCTTCTTCAAAACTCTTGATAACATTTCTTCAAGTTTTGAATTCCTCACATCACTCACGCCCTGACTGATTTTGAGGATTCCCAACCTTAGGAGGGGGAATTTATGGATTCGAACTCCAGTGATAACGATCACTCTCTTAGTTTGGCTCTCTATTACCCCACCATTCATTTCTTTCAGGCCATCCTTGTGCCTCACAATTTCTCCAAACTTGGTTGTCATCCCTTGGGCGCCATGGGCCTTGGTTTTCTCCTTAGAAGCCGGGTCGAGGACCTGCAATTTGGTTGCCCATATATTGGGATTCCTCATCATATCTTGGCGGTGATGACTCTCCTTCATATTGTAAGGGACCTTGCATTCCCATGGAATTTAACACCTTTGGCCCTGCTCCCATCACATGCTTGGTCATCAGTTTTGGTCGTGTCATCATCTTGGAGAGATTTTCATCCCGCTCTTCATCCCATTCCCGCAACTCAGCCGCCAATGCACTTGAACTAGTCTCATGGGTGGACACACTTGTTTCTCTTGTATTCCAAGCCCTGTTGATCTTTGACATTCGGTCTAGGAGGGCTTTGACCAACCTATATGTGTGATCCATACTAGAACCACTAGCTAGGTTGTTGGCCACAGAGTTGTTGATTGAATTGAGGGCCCAATAGAAACTTTGGAGAAGCATTCCATCCGGAAATCCATGATTTGAGCAAAGTTCAACCTATGTTTTAAACCTTAACCACGCCTCGTGTAAAGGCTCTCTCGGTTCTTGCCTGAAATTTGTAATATCATCCCTCAACTGAAGCATCTTTGATAGAGGGAAAAAACTGTCCAAGAAGCCCTTAGTTAGCTCCTGCCATGAAGTAATACACCCCTGAGGGAGTTTATCTAGCCACATTGTTACCTCCCCTGTCAATGAAAAAGGAAAGATTCTCAATCTAGTTGACTCTTGACTGATATTTGTTATATTGAAGGGCTGACATATTTCCAAGAAGTTTCTCAAATGACGATTCACATTCTCACTTGGTTTTCCGCAAAAGAGCCCCTTCATTTGCAAAAAGTGAAGCATGGTGCTTGTGACATGAAACACTATGTTCCCTACCATTGGAGGTAGGAGAATAGCTCCTGCAGCTTACGGCATCACCGGATTATCTTCCTTGAGTTCTATGTTACCCTCCACTTAGCTATGCCCTGCTTGGGAGTGATGACTCATGTGGTTATGAGATCCTAACAACACAGAAAACTCACATTAAGTAGCTATAATGCAAAACTATTTCAACTTAACAATCAACACGAGATCTTTAAACGCTAGTCCCCGATAACGACGCCATTTTTGATAACGTCCAAAATATATCCGTAATGCAAAGAATATACATAGCTGGAGTATCAAAATAAGTAACCCGATGAGTGCCGATGTTGAATCCCACGATGACTAGAGAGTAATAACTTCAAGTGTCAATTCAGAAATTGATGTTAGCTTGCACCATAGAGAATTAATATTAAAACAAATAAAATTAGGGGAGTTGAAATTTTCATAGAATTGTATTGGTTGGATTAGTGAAATAAAATAGCAAGATCAACTAACTTGTCAACAAGGGTGTGAAGGACTAGAGGTGTGATATAGATGAAATACTAACTAGATCGGGACATGCCAGGTCATCTTATATGTTCCACAAGTGTACATAATCTCAAGTGGGTAATTATAGCTTTTCAGCCTCCTAATTACCTCTCACTAGAGTTTAGTCAAACCTCTAGTTACAATTTGCTCAGCCCGACTTGACTTGGATTAGAAACTACACTATTCCCAGCTATTAACTACTAATAAGAAAAGAGAATGCAATTTAAGATATTTCTAGATTAATTTCACACTCTCTGCTCCACACCCACTACTAAATTCTCTTCCAATACTTAATTATTCCTTTTTTAAGCAACAATCACGCAAGAATAGATAGACCCATATCATAATCAGTGGATCTTCCTTTATAGATTGATGAGAATCTAATAGATTTACACTTGTATGAACAATATGAAGATGACTGTAGCAATACCCAATCCAATTAAGTATTCATCATCACACACCTCTAGTTAATGATTTTAGCTACTCATAGTTAAGAAATTCAAAAACACATTCATCAATAGCATCATTGAATTTAATGGCAAGAGTAGACAAATCAACTTCACAAAATAATCTTCAACAATAGCTGAAACTTACTAGTACAAAAAGGAAATAGAATAGAGTACTTTCTATAATTTTCAATTAGAATCTCCCTCCCTCAGCTAAGAGAATTTTCTTCAGCTAAAAGGGGAAACAATGATGTGATGTAAGCTTTGTTCTCTCTCAATATCTCTCTTTCTATCTGTCCCTCTGCATCCCCTTTACAAAGTACTTTTTCTTCTATATACGTCCTGAAAAGTAGGGCACTTTTTATCTTTTTTTCGGTGTTGGACTATTATACCCCCATGAGCACCATTTTGGAACCATTCAAAGCACCACAGTTTGCCGGTTATAATTCGTGTACCGCCAGGTGTCTTTTCTGCATCTTCACTAAATTCCTGTGAACACCGGCGGTTCACCCGGCATTTCGCCGATGCCAATTCGTGAACCACCATTCCTCCAGTTGCTAGCCAAGAACTACTGCCAAGAGATTAAAACTATCGTATTTAACCTCACTTAAGAATCATGAACCATCCACCTACATTTCTGTGATTAAATGCAATTCATGTTCTAGCCATACAATTCCGGTTCCTAAATTGACTAATACGACTTCCAGGTATATTTCTATCCTGAAAGCAAATCAAGACTCAATTTTCCCAAACCAAGTAAAGAACATATCCTATTAATTTACAACTTTCCAATTTCTTGCTCTCTCGAGTGAAACCGAACTTTTTAGATGTACATTAATGTAGGCCACACATTAATGCAGTAAGAACAAGAATTAATAGAACAACATGGAAGAAAAGATGAAAAACCAAAGAATCAATGATCAAATTTCATCACAATTGTTCATAACCTCAGCAAGGAGAGGAATTAGCCACTCATTTGTGGATTAAACATCTTAAAATGAGTGTTAATCATACAAGCAATTGAATTGAAGAAGAAAGAAAGAGAGAAAAAACCCTGATATTTTCGTCCCTCAACTGCCTATAACCCACGTCCTTGCTCCACCAAGTCAGAATAATGAAAAATGAACCTAAGTGTGCTATTTATAGTAGTAGGACTTTTTCCCGGAATAACAAGCAACGTGTCACAGAGTGCATCGCGGAGCACTGCCTCCGTGACACTCTACGGACGCGGAAGCTCTCTGAAAATCACCTGAACTTGGCCCCGGCAGAACCCTGCCGCGTTGGCAGCGTGTCACGCTGCTTGGGCAGCGCGTTGGCACCTCTTGGTTGCGCAGCCAACCTGCCGTGGCACGTTTCCAACATGCAGGTGGGCTGTTGTGATCAGCCTGCCTGTCGTGGCACGTTGCCGACGCGCAGGTGGGCTGTTTTGTGCCTCCTCTTTGCCGACGTTTGCGTGTTAATTCCGTTTCCAAGCCTCTACTTCACCAACTCATGGATTAGTTACTCAAAAGTCATCAAAACCTACAAATCGAAGGCTAATCATGTTGGTTAGCACATATCTTCACTTCATATAAAATTACATGAAAATGTATACAATAACTTAGATAAACAAGACTAATTTAAGTCATAAAGCGTATCTCGGGCATGCTATTTTTGCCCGTGATCACAACCCCACACTTAAAGCCTTCTTCGTCCTCGAACAACCTTTTACATATCATGCATATTGAGACTCCCACATAACTAATTTAGCAAGATAATTCATGTTACGGTTATAATGATTATGTAAGATACAAGATAAAAATAGAGCATGCCTGATTTGATCATTGAAATGAAGTACAACTATGTTAAGACTTCTTAACCTCAAGAATTGACTCTCAATCTTAGCGAACTCATGCAAATCAACTGATTAAGAAATCCCACATGAATTATATCCTTCATTCAACATGTGCCCCTCACGGAAAGAGATTTACCCAATTTCACACGCAAAAACAATTTTTATATCACAACATGTGTGGGTACATGCATAGAATTACACTCACTCTCACCAAGAATTCACATGCATCATGTAGTGACCCATAAGCTTGCCCTTAGTGTTTTATTCCACTAATTTAAGGATGTATGAATGTAAGATCAAGTAGGACTTTTTAGGTTGTAATGTAACTCAGGTGCGGGTACGTACTATTATTGTCAGTAATAGTGACTATCTTTCCTAAGCGCTTTTAATACATCACGCCTTCATTACAAACTTCCCTTCCCTCACTTCACCTTTTTCTCTTTTCATCTTTCCTTTTCCTCTTTTGTTCCCCCCTTTCTTTTGGCTCTTTTAGCTTATTAGTAAGGAGTTCTATAAGTAACTTTTCATTTATTTATTTTCTTACTCCCTACTAATACTCACCCATATTCAAATAAGTGCACCCTCGACCTTTCTCAACTCTTAAAATTGCTACTTTCCCTTCTTTTTCATTCTTCTCACTCCTTTACTCTTTCGGATTTTTCCTTTAAGCGCTTAAGAGTTTTGGTTCAATTTCAAGGCTAATGAAAGAAAAAGGATTAAGCTTATGTTGCAGCTGTCAAAGAATATGCTCAAGGCTCAATGGGGTTGACTAGGATTAAATATTCAAGGTAGGTAAAGTGAGGGATAACATTTATGTTCATTCAAAGAAATGCCTAAATCATCTCCTACAATTCACATCCTTCATTTCGTTTTATATACACACCAGGCAATTTCTAGACATTCCACAATAGCACGAAATATTCGAAAAACTTACACTCACAGCACATGCTCAATTCAAGACACATTCCGCAGACTCTTAACTCAGCTAATCACAAGAATTCAAAATTAAGCTTTAATCATATCAAGTCAAATTCAAGAGCCTAGGTGTCTCAAACATAGGTATACCACTTGCATGCTTCAACACTAAACATACTTGCATCTTATAATCATTTATAGCACATAACAAGAATATCAAGCCATCAATTAGCTACGGGTTCAAAAACCAAAACTTATTGACTAATATTTCCTCAAGACGGTCGTCATCCATCCATCGTCGGAAAAAGTCCCTAACTATGACTAACAAAAATTATATACAGACAGAAAAGAATTTTATTCTTCGGTTCAAAGACCCCCCGTCGGAAAATAAGCGAAAAGAAAAACCAATGGGTGATGAAGTCATGCTTGACTCACAAAAAAAAATTCTTTTTTTTTCAAATATTTCTCACAAGCATTACATTCACCAAAAATCGTTAAGCACAAAAATTTTAAAATTTTCCTCACCCCACACTTCAATCATGCTATGTCCCCATAGCATCAACTTAACATTTAAAGAGGGTGAGAAATACTCCCTGAGGCCTTTAGGCCTAGCTAACAGCATGCCTTTCTTCAACTTTGCACAAGTGGGTGTTCGACCCCACACTTTTTCTCTTCCATGCTTGTTAGCTTCCTCCTCCACGGGTACTCAGACTTCCCCTCCATTTGTGCTTAACATTCCACCAAAACAACATAAGATGAAAAATAAATAAAATCAACTTAAATGCAAGAGTTTAAAATGGTACCCATGGTACCCTTGGGTTGCCTCCCAAGCAGCGCCTAATTTTACGTCGCGGCACGACGTACCAAGTTTCACCACTTTTTCCTCCACCTTGAGGATATGAATCTCACCCCTAATTTCTTCTCTAATTTCCTCTTATGCTCCAGGGGTGGTGGTGAAAAATTGTAAGGACCAAGCAGTAGATGTTTCCTTTTGAACTTTTTGGCCCTTAAGTAAGCGAAGTCATTTTGTCTCTCCGAGTTAGTAAATTTCAAAATATACGGGGCTTTGTCCTCCTCTAGACATTTCTCTATAAGCTTGGAAGACTCTATTTCTATGTTTTCAACCAAACTTAATGTCAAAAAATGCTTCGAGTGTGGTCTAATAAACCTCAACTCTTAAAATGCATTGTGCTTGACCTCCTTACTTGTATACACCTTCTCAGCATCGACATCTATCTCTCCATTAATGTCAACTGGGGGATACTCTATCTCTTCTTCCATGAATGGATTTTCCATAAGTGTGAGCCCATCACAGGGACACTCAAGAGATTCTAATTGTTGGGCTTCATCCAAAAATTCACCCTTGTCTTCCTCTTGTAGTTCCTCTTGAATATCGGCTAAAACTGTCATCTCCAATTTACCACAAGCTTCAGCCTCAACAATCATCTCCGTGAGTTTGACGCTCATCCTTTCTAGAGCCTCTACATTCTCTTCTTGCTGAATTCTCAATACTGCCATCGCCTCCTTCATTGCTTCTGATTGCTCCAGGAGTTGTTTCAGCATGTCTTCTATTTGAGCTTGGCGTCCCAAGTCCTCATTTTCAGCATGCCTATATTCAGCAAAAACAACAGAAGGATCATAGTAGGGGCTTGGGGGAGGGGAATATGCATTCGGACAACCATCCCAATGGCCATCTTGACCACCACATATATTGCACGTGTTACAATGTTGCCACAAGTGGTGTCCTCCGCAATTCAGACAAGATTCGCTAAAATATGAGTATCCACCATTTATACCACTTGTATTCCAGGATGTCATGTCAATAAGGGTATCCGAAAAAGAAAAAAATAAAATGAAAAAGAATTAAAACAAACACTAAGACCAAGTTGTCAGCACTAAGAAAAAAATATAGTAAATTTACACTTAAAACAAATTCACCAATTGCCAAGTCCCCGGCAACGGCGCCAAAAACTTGTTCGGTCTGTCTTGTGGGTATATAAAACAACACGCAAGTGCACGTGGTCGAACAAGTAGTAAGTGGCTTTTTAGTAAGCTAAGTATCGATCCCCCAGAGACTTGGATGAAGTGCAATTTGCTCAAGTGTACTATATTTTACTTCTAAAAATGCAGACAACAGTGTAACCAAAAGTTTGATAGTTTGTTTTATAATTTTTATACTAAAGCTAAAAACAATTATCTACTTTGAATCTAAACTATGAATGAGAGCATGCTGAGGTTAAACGAACATGTAATGAAATTGATTATCATCATAATTTGGTTAATCTTTTCCTCCAGTTGCTAGCCAAGAACTACTGCCAAGAGATTAAAACTCTCGTATTTAACCTCACTTAAGAATCATGAACCATCCACCTACATTTCTGTGATTAAATGCAATTCATGTTCTAGCCATACAATTCCGGTTCCTAAATTGACTAATACGACTTTCAGGTATATTTCTATCCTGAAAGCAAATCAAGACTCAATTTTCCCAAACCAAGTAAAGAACATATCCTATTAATTCACAACTTTCCAATTTCTTGCTCTCTCGAGTGAAACCAGACTTTTTAGATGTATATTAACGTAGGCCACACATTAATGCAGTAAGAACAAGAATTAATAGAACAACATGGAAGAAAAGATGAAAAACCAAAGAATCAATGATCAAATTTCATCACAATTGTTCATAACCTCAGCAAGGAGAGGAATTAGCCACTCATTTGTGGATTAAACATCTTAAAATGAGTGTTAATCATACAGGCAATTGAATTAAAGAAGAAAGAAAGAGAGAAAAAACCCTGATATTTTCGTCCCTCAACTGCCTGTAACCCACATCCTTGCTCTACCAAGTCAGAATAATGCAAAATGAACCTAAGTGTGCTATTTATAGTAGTAGGACTTTTTCCCGGAATAACAAGCAACATGTCACAGAGTGCATCGCGGAGCACTGCCTCCGTGACACGCTACGGACGCGGAAGCTCTCTGGAAATCACCCGAACTTGGCCCCGGCAGCACCCTGCCGCGTTGGCAGCGTGTCACGCTGCTTGGGCAACGCGTTGGCACCTCTTAGTCGTGCAGCCAACCTGCCGTGGCCCGTTGCCAATGTGCAGGTGGACTGTTGTGATCAGCCTGCCTGCCGTGGCACGTTGCCGACGCGTAGGTGGGCTTTTTTGTGCCTCCTCTTTGCCGACGTTCGCGTGTTAATTCCGTTTCCAAGCCTCTACTTCACCAACTCATGGATTAGTTACTCAAAAGTCATCAAAACCTACAAAACAAAGGCTAATTTGTTGGTTAGCACATATCTTCACTTCATATAAAATTACATGAAAATGTATACAATAACTTAGATAAACAAGACTAATTTAAGTCATAAAGCGTATCTCGGGCATGCTATTTTTGCCCGTGATCAAGCCTCTTCCTCATAGGTGTGGTACTTCACACCCATGAAAAAAGACTATACATAAGATGACTTCTGGACATCCTAGGAAACTCTAAACCTAATTTTTTGATACCAAGATTTTCATGACTCGAGCATGGACCTCGGACCACAATACGGGATCTAGAACCACGAATGACTCCAAGATAACCCATGGCATACATATAGAATAGTCTTGAACATAAACTAGGTGGAAATAAATAATGAACATAGCATAAGAGGAAGTCTGAATATCACAAAGCATGAGTGAGGACAATAAGTCTACATCACTGAATTATCTAATACATAGCTATCTAAAAAACCTCTAGTCATAAGATGAACTGATGGGAAAACATCCCCAAATAACTCAACTAAGTCTAAAAGTGAAATACATATACAGAAAACATAAGGCTAGTAAATTTCCTGGGATGATTAAGAGCCACCCAAGCTGGGGATGGACTGGACTGAAGCGGGAGCAGAACTAAAGTTGGGGCTAAGACTGATCACCCGAACCTGTATCCTGAGATGATGTAGCATAGAGTATGCAGTCAGTACTTTGAATGCACTGCGTATTATAGAGAGTAAAATATTCTAGTAAATTAATAAAAGAGAGATCATGATTGTAAGATCGTATAAAACATAAGGTTATGATCATGAACTAAACATAATGGCTTAAGGTTTTCAAAATAGTATCGTAAAGCTGAACATTACTGAATTCGTAAGTAAGGCCTCATAAAGCATATTTTGAGCCAAATCATCATAAGTCATTAACATGAAAATTCATAAAAGATCAAGGAATAGTGGGAGACTCATCATAACCGACACCATCATGAATGAGCACATGATGCCCCAATTATCTCGCTCAAGTGGGCAGAGCCATCCTAAGCCTTGTCGGGGCAAAGAATGATAATGGTGTGATATCACTCGTGAACCCTATCAGGTGGGGGAACACTCTCTGGAGAGGCCCCAAACATGAATATACACCTATGGTGGCACGTAGTTTTGAGACCTGGGTACGTTGAACCCAACCTTCTAGGTGCTAGATACTACTCCCAGAACATGTACATGCTCATAATCATAATCATGAAACATACTTGGTTTTACATAGGTTAGTTGAAAACATGAAAATTATAATCATACCTTACATACGTGAACTAGCCACGAAAATAATGTCGAGGAACGACTATGATATATAAACTTGAATTTCATGAAAATCATGCATATTTGAGTAAGATCATCATAACATATAAATCATTCATTCATGAGAAATTCTAGTAGAAAACATGCATCATAAGCATAAATCATAGATTTAATCATAAGAGAATCAAATTCATAAAAGATCTTGAGAGATTTCATAAAACTTGGATCTAACCCTAGAAATTCAGAAAAATCATGCTTGGAGATTTGGATTCATGAGATTGAGATTACCTTGGGCATGAGAGTGGAAGAACTCCCATGTTCATCACGCTACATACCTGGGTTAGATGATTCCTTAACTTGTGTTAAAGACCCAAGAGAAATTGGGAATAAGATGGTGAAGAACCTTATCCTTCTTTGAGAGAGAATCTTCAACTTACGAGTGTTTTGAAGAGAGTAAGGTTTTAGGCTAAGTTGAAACCTTTAAGAAGACATTTTGGAATCCTAAAATGACATCAATTAGGAGTTAAAAGCTTAGGGTTTAACCAAAATATCTCCAGACCGCCGAACCAAAAACTGAACTAGCAGAACCAACGAACAAACCTACGAGTCGTGATCCATATAATTGACCGTTGTGTCCTTCGTTGGTTCCTGATTCACCTATGAATCACTCTTTTAACCTGTTCCAATGAGTAGAAATAATGATCGGTACAATCAAACAATGGGTCGTACGATCCATTCGTCGATTCTGGATATATTTTGACATTATTCAGAAGATCGATAACATGGGACAACCAATGATTCATTGGTTCATTGAATGAATCATCTTGGTGCTTAAGGTATGGCCTGGTGCCATTTTCCTACTAGTTTTGGCTGCAAGTCTTAGATCTGATCTAATGAACTTTTTGGGGTATTACAATGCCAATCAGGATTGTGGGTCTAGGCCAACTCTTTATTGCCTCAATCTTCTGTGTCTCAACCTGAATATCCACACTAGAAACTATGTTGCCTAGGAATGGCACTGACTTCAACCATAATTCATATTTAGAAAACATAGCGAATAGCTCGTAGCCCTTAAGTGTCTGAAGGACTATCCTGAGATGACTAGCATGTTCCTTCTCACATTTGGAGTAAACCAAGAAGTTGACAATGAACACAATAATGAACATATCCAGATACTATTTAAATACTCAGTTCCTGAGGTCCATGAATGCTGCAGGAGCATTAGTCAAACCAAATGACATAACAAGGAACTCAAAATGACCATAACAGGTCCTAAAAGCTGTCTTAGGAATATCACTCTCCCTAATCTTCAACTAATGATAGCTTGATCTTAGGTCCATCTTTGAGAAACAAGTGGCACCCTTACGCTTGTTGAACAAGTCATCAATTCTAGGAAGGGGATACTTATTCTTGACAGTTACTTTGTTCAACTAATGGTAATTAATACACATTATAAGAGTACCATCTTTCTTACACACAAAGAGAACTAGATAGCCCTAGGGTGAAATACTCGGGTGAATAAAACCTTTATCTAGAAGATCTCTCAACTACTTTTTTAACTCTTTTAACTTGGTTGGAGCGATTATGTATGGCGGAATAGAGATAGGCTGAATGTTAGGAAGAACATCTATTCCAAAGTCTATTTCCTTATCAAGAGGGACTTTGGGAAGATCATCTGGAAAGACCTCTGCAAACTTATTCACAACTGGAACTAACTGAAGGGATGGTGTTTCAATAATAGAGTCTCTAACTTTTATCAAGTGATAGACACAACACTTAGAAATTAGCTTTCTAGCCTTCAGATATGAAATGAAATGATCCTTAAGCATGACGGGACTACCTTCCCAAACTAAAACTGGCTCATTTGGAAACAAGAACTCTATTACTCGGGTCCTACAATTAACTATGGAATAACAGGAGTATAACTAATCCATACCTAGAATAATATCAAAATCCATCTTGTCTAACTCTACTAGGTCAGTTGTGGTGTCTTTATGATAGATTGAAATAGTACAATTTTTGTAGATTCTCTTGGCTAAGACAGACGTACTGATCGAAGTAGAAATACTAAAATGCTCTAAGAGTTGTTCTGGGAAAATCCCAAACATAACAACTACACATAAAATTTAAAGTAGCACCTGGGTCAAGTAAATCATACACATCAATAGAGAAGACTTTTAACATACTAGTGACAATATTTGGGGAGTACTCCTGATCTTGGCGTCTAGAAATAACATAAATATGGTTCTATCCTGCACCTATCCTTACGGTGCCCTTTTGGGCAACTCTACTTGCTGAAAGGGTAGATTGAGCCTTGTTACCTCTACTACTCTATCGTGCAGGATCATCCATCAAAAAGTGGCCCTGTTGGCCGCATACATAACATTCATCTCTACCCGAATGACACTCACCCAAGTTTCTCTTACCATACATGCCACATGATGGATGTCAAGGGATTCCCTAAACATGCTACCTTACACCTGAGGCCTCCAATTGTTCTTATTGCTTGGGGCTGGTGCACTTGCCCTTCTTGCTCTAGTGTTCATCTCATTATCGACTAACTTGGCCTTCTTGGTCTGGTGCTCCATTCTATCTTTTTTCTTTTCCTTTTCCAGCTGATGGGCATACGCCATAATCCTAGAGATATCCATATCACTAATCAGTAGTGAGCCCTTGCATTCCTTCTTCACATATTTGCGCAACCCAAACATGAACTTCCTTATTGTAGATATCATATTCGGGACCATCTCATGAGTACACCTAGATAGCTGTGTGAACATAAGGATATACTCATTAATGCTCATAGTGCCCCGCCTCAAGTTCTCAAACTTTTCTGCCGTATCCTCTCTCAGCTCCTGAAGGAAGAAGTGGTTCAAGAACGCCTCCTCAAAACTATCCTAGCCTGTAGGTATTGTATCCTTAACACGAGCCTGCTCCCACTAATCGTAGCACAAATTCACAACATCCTTGAGCTGAAAAGAAGCAACTGCGACTCCTTGTTTAGTTGCATGCATCTTCTTTAAGATCTTCCAAATCTCATCGTTGAAGTTCTAGGGATTCTCATCAACCATAGACCCCGTGAACATTGGCAGATTCATTCTCAGAAATTCCCTAATCCTCGATGCTCCTGACAAGTTATGAGAAATAAAATTGGCTGGTACTAAGCCCTAACGGCCTCACTGAGAAGCAACCAACTGGTACTCCTCAGCACTAGCAACATTCCTCTGATTGGAGGTACATTTTCGATGCATGAATTGAAACATGTGAATGCATGAGTTAGGAGGGAATCTTTATAAAGTTAAATTCTATCGCACAAACTAGAATATGATTGAGGGAAGTATTTCCTAATGCCCTATAGTCTCCCTATTATAGATGTGGCGCGCTTCACACCTATAAGAAGGGCACTACTAATTGCGGCTTCATAGACATCTAGGAACTCTTTGAACCTAAAGCTCTGATATCAAGTTTGTCACGCCTAGAGCCTACACCCTGGGCATGACCGACACTCAGACAACCTAGTGGTCCAAGTGAACCCTAGGCCTGGCTTACTACTAGCTATAATGTTACGATAAAATAATGCATAAGAAATAACTGAAGTGAGCTTAATTTAATAAAAATAAGATTTATTAGTTGAAACTGAAAATAATTTTAAAAGTAACATTTATAACTGAACTCACCACCTAGTCTATGAAGCCTCTAACTCTAAAAGATTGGTGTCGGGACAAAGCTCCCATGGCTACCTCAAGCTCTACTATTAAGAAAATTATAACTGAAGTCCTCTAGGGAGTAGAAAGGCCTCACCGAAAGCTGAATAAGTGACATTCTAGTGAAGCATCTGTTGCCGATCCTTTCTACCTAAGTCTGCATAATAATAAGATACAACACAAAATTGCATCAGTACGACTGAATGTATGGTATGTAAAATGACTAAATGAAACAACAATTAAGAAAAATTATTGGATTTGCAAGAATCAATTAACTGCATCTAAAACTCTGAATGATGCATAAAACATAAGTATGAAGGACTTGTAATAGTTATGCAATAAAACCATGCATCAATACAAGCTCTGAAAAATACAAGTATATATAAGCAATACTTTAGTTGGGGGGTTTTTCATAACCGACATACATCATGAATGAGCGCATGATATCCAACTGCTTGCTCATGTTGGGAGAGCTATCCAAAGTCTTACCAGGGTAGAGGACGAACTAAGCTGTGGATCCATACTAAGTCCTTACCAGAGGTTGTCTGAAGAGTCTCCCGAATCAACGACATGATCCTAACCTACGCTTGCTATGTAGTTTTGGGGCTTATAGGTTATTTGAACCCTTCACCCATCTTGCTTCTAAATAATCCTCCTAATACTATGCTCATTTAAATATGTACTTTAGCTAAAATCTGTATAAAACTTCTATAAAACATGTGAGCTCCTATGCTTAAAACTCTAAGTTTCAAAAACATGATTTTACTTTAGTTCTTGAAAATCCTGCTATAACTGAACTGCCTGTCTGAATCTGTTCTTTAGTTATGAAAATAATGCATATATCTAATATACCAAAGCTTTTAGAAATATTACCTTTCATGCAATTGGGTTTCATGGGTTAGGAAGACATGAACCATGATCACAATCAAGAATCAAGAGATATCATAAATAATCAAGAGAGTAAGGATTATAACCAATAAGAAGGAGATACAAAGATACAATACAATATGACGTAGAGTTCAATCAATGAACAATTCAACTTATAGGGAAAAAGACCAAATTATGAAATTAGGCAAAACCCTAGCTTTAACTTCAATGAAATTTTTGCTATATATAGGGCATAAGGAAGAATTGGAATTTCTTATTATGATTAGCCTTACATACCTAGAACAATGGACTCTGGAATCTAGCTTGAGAATCCCTAGGTTGAAGATGGTGAATCTTATGATTCTTGATCATACAATGTTATGAGTGGGAATGAGAGTTTAGACTAATAAAACCCCTTAATATCCCCCTCAGAAATCCCAAAATGATACCGTATTAGGTGGTAAATTATAGAAAGTTACTAAAATAACCCTTGTGTTTCATTTGAAGAAATTGCCACCCAGTGACGACAGGACATTACCACGAGTCGTCAGGTCTAACCATGACTCATGGTGACCTCTCATGGTCACTGAAGCATTATGATCAGTTTCTGATCTTTATATCACTAAGGGATAGAATGGGTCGTCCTTTGTCACAACAAATCATGAAATCCACCTATGATCACTAGAGACAAATTGGATACTTTCTGAACCTCACACAATAACTAGAGAGGATGGTTTGTGCCACGACTCGTGGCTTCTAAAAGTATGGAAACCCTGGTTGTTCACCACGAGCCACATAACGACTTGTGGTCTCTCATCACAGCTTGTGGTATGGTCCGTTCTGTGGGATATTATTCGCTTCCTACTGGTTTTCTATTTCATATCGAGGATCTGATCTTAGTAACCTTTGGGGGTGTTACATATTGCCTAGTTCATAGTCAAGCTGCTTGAAGCCCCTCCCCTAAAGGGAAAAAAACTAGTTTGAGAAGATATAATAAAACTTGTTTCAAACATTTCATTTGCATTCAATAATTTCATTATTGATGAATTACGAGCAAATTAGTAGGAAATCATATGTCTACTTCCATTGGTGATTTTTTTCAGTGTTGTCTTATTTTAAGGTAGAATGAGGAGATACGATTATGAGAAAAGTGAAGATAAGATGATAAACCTTTACATGAGCTTCATTATTTTATAAATCAAATAAACAAATGGATGTCCTCCCCTCCCAACTTCTCATTATCTTTGGCATAACCTTCTATCCATTTTTGTTGATAAAGGTAAAAACATATTAATTGATAAGATTTATTGCACAAAGACTGTGGTGAAACCAATATTTTACAGAGCAGAAAAAGTACAACAACAAAAAAAGAACATAAAAGGCCACTACTATGATGCTTCCACACAACATTGTCATCATTTGTAGTGATACCTTGAAACAACTCCAACACCTTAAAAGCTCGCTAATTATGATAATTTTCCAATCAAATAAGTAGTCTCTTAATATTTAAATCCCATCCATGTTGTCCCTAGACCTCTTCAATGATAGTATCAGGTGTTTGAGTTAGAGTGAATAGGAATGAGAATTTCTCCTTTAAAGATTATGTCTTCCGTTTGATCATATTATATGTCAACTTGGTGTTCTTAGATTTTCTGTTCTTTTTTGCCCTCATAATCTTATTTCTTTTGTAGATGGAGTATCGTCCAATTTCCTCATGGGAGACATTGCATCAGATTATAGGTGAATTCTTGGACATATATCAGGAAGCTCTTAGAAAAAGAACATTACCAGGGCATTTTGTGCACACTGAATCAAATTTTGTAGAGTATAGCCTCTCTGATTAATACACTTCATAGCATACAGCTGTACAATATGCTAGCATCATGACTCAAATGATAGTAACAACTCAATCTTCACAAGTATAATGTTCGGTTAGCAATATAAGATTTTAGCCTTGGTGCCAATTGTATTCTCCATGTGGAAAAATGTTAAAAAAAACTAAAGTACTTTGAACACCGGGTAATACAATGCTACAATTGTTGCCTTATATAGAAAACCGTCATTAAAGAGATCCAAATAGTACAAAACAAAAGTGTTTCATCTATTTTAACTCTGGCCTCAAGCATCATAGATATTACTCATATTCCGAAGTATGATTTCTGTAAATTCTGTTGTACTCTTTATTTTCAAAAATAGATTGGGAATTGCCGGTAAAACATGGTGTTGATACATAGCTCTTCTTTATATGCAACTAGAACAAAAATGTCAATGCAAAACAAGCATAACGATGCACTAGGATTAACTATATTTGCTCAAAAGTATATATGTTAATTGCTAATAATATTATATTTTCAAAAGTTTCTTCCTTGCTCCTTTAGCTAGAACTTCCGTGACCCTTTCTACTCCCTGAAGTAGTGCCATACTTCAGGTCCTCTCAGCTACCTTGACCTACATTAATTAAAATAAACGCAAAATATTGAATAAGTGGCACTATCATTAGTGATAAATTTATCACCTCTATTGGATCAAAATATATTCTATTGGGTTTTAGGTACTTCTCTATCGTGATTCATATGATAGAACTAATAATGCGGATTTGGTTTTTGTGGTCCTAAAAATACCTTGAATACACCTCCTAGTCGCATAAAGTTGATGATATTTGTATTCAATATTAGGCCGCATTTGTTTACACTTAGTGAAGGTCTTAATCGTAATTACTCAAATCTCAATCATTAAATTTGTTTATTTCTTAGGTCTAAATATTAATTATTTACATTATAACCATTAAAGTGTATTTTTATATGTTAAAACCATTGAATGAATGTGAATGAATATGAATGATCAAGATTTGTAACAAAATATTAATATAATTAATATTTTATATAATAATTTCTACAAAGATGGTAGTTCGCCAAATCCTTCCACTCACTACTATTATCATCACCCACCATTATAAACTACCGTCCCCCATGCCACACACAATAATCATCATCAATCATGACCACCCTTATTGTCAATCAACTACAATTAATCAATGATCTTAACTAGCAATAATTTACAATCATCTCCATCAACCACAATTATCATAGTAATTACCTATCATTACTGATAATCACCTCTATCAGTAATCACTATATACCGCCAGCCAACGATATCATTCATCACCACTGTTAGTTATCACTATTAACTACCACAATTGTCAATCGTCATCACCAATTACCACCATCAATCACTACTTCTAACACCATTACCACTAGCTACTATCAATAATATCACCATTAGCCAATACCACCCCCAATCGACACCAAAAACTACCATCACCGACAACAAACATATAATTTCTTAGAGATATTATTAACTTTTTTTATTAATTTTTAAACAAAGACTTATTTTATACATTCAAATATCGAAAAACAAATAGTCTACATTATTTATTATTCAGATTTTAATATAAAATATTAATATTCATATGTGTATTCAGATTCAGAAATCCAAATCGTAATGCACAACTTAATATTCAGATATGTATTCAGATTCATAAATTCAAATCTTAATGCACAACTTAATATTCAAATATGCATTCCAAGGCAAGTATTTTAATCTTAATTATGTTGTAGTATCCTCTCTTAGGTGCTTCCCAATTAACAATATTGGTTAATTAAGAATTTTTTAATCGTTGACGATAATGTCATAAATTATTTTTAAACAAATATAGATACAAATGTCACACAAATAATTATTAGATTGAGAAGAAGAAATATGAACATAAGGCCCTTGTTAACCTAACGTGTTTCAATGATGACTAGTTCAATTTTATAACTTGATGAAGGACAGTTAATTAGCAATTCGAAGGAATTAGCAAACTTAATGAAATCCAAAAATATCTGTGAAAAGACTTGACCAGCTGACTTGATAGTACAGATGAAACAAATTGAAGGAACTATCTATGCAAGGACTCAATTACTATCAAAGGAAATATCAAATCAAACAGACTCAGCAATATTTATTGAAGGAAGATCTTCAATATCAAATCAAACAGACTCTAGCAAAATTTATGGATGGAAGATCAAAGGAAGGACAAATCCAAAAGGAAGAAATCTCCAATACAACGGAATCTAGCAATATTTATGGAAAGACGATAAGAAAGAAGGACTAATACAAATCTCTCCTAGAAGGAGAAAAGTTGCTACCATGTCAAGAATTAATCACAGAGGAAGATACATGGAAGACACCAGTAGCGGCTAGAAGGAAGAAATCAATCAAGACACCGATCTCTGCCCAAATCATATCTAGGAGAAGTGATTGGAAAAAGACCCTTGGCTTATTCCTTAATGAGCTGTCAATCAAGATCAAAGGAATTGATCTTGCCATCTTCTCTTACCGCAGAGTCCTTAAAAAGGAAATCAGAGTCTCCGTGATAATTGTACATCTTCACTTGATCAGTTTGATTATTATAGACTTTTTAGATCATTGTAATCTGAGAAGAATTACTAGTCAAATCAAAAGATAGAAAAGTTAGAAAGATATTGATATTTGGCATATTTACATGCCCAAATACTATTTTATACCCATGTTTTACCCATATTGTACCTTAATTTAAGAATAATCTCATGTATTTTGTGTAATTTGTGGCCATGGACTAACAAATATGATTAGCTCTCTTTGTAGGTTGAAATTGCTAATGTATGGAGCTCAATGTGAATATAATGGTCCTAATATACAGGTAGAATTTGTATAAAATACAAAATTCATCAGAACTATTTGTGAACTCACCCCTATGATCACATTTTCTTTACAAGCTCTAAGGAAACCCTCGAAACCCAAGAAGACTAGACTAAGAACCACAATAGTGATCTAAACCAGGATAAACACTTGTGTTATTTATTTTAATGCTTTAATTTTTATTTCTAAGCTACTAACATTTTTTGCAGGAGATTAGTTGACTAACACATTCTAATAGTCAGCTAATTGCTCCAAGAGTCTTAATTTTTAAATTCACCTCCCCTCTTTCTTTATCAATTGGTATCAGAGAAGGTCTCACTAAATATTGCTTAATCACAAGGTGAGAAAAAGATCAGATTGCATCGTATCAAGTTTTATAAGCAATTTAGCAAGACGGACATTCATCATCACGACCTCCGTATTTCAATTAAAAACACTACTCTCACTAGAAAGAATGATTCAAGATCTTTATCCAGGAAAATGACTTCCAAGTATAGACCGTGATAAATAACGGTCCGAAGACCATCCCTGGAGTGACAGATCCTACCAAAAAAGATTTGGAAACTTTTTCAATCACTAAGGAACAATAAGAGGTAATTTAAACTAATGCAAGAGCTATTAGTCTACTTTATTGTGTAGTTAGTAGATCTGAATACGTCAAAATCTCCACCTATGACACTGCAAAGGCGATGTGGGATAAACTTGAAGTAACCTATGAAGGCACTACAAAAGTGAAGGAAGAAAGGATTAATGCCTTAGTAAAATAATATGAATTTTTCAAAAATGACTAATAAAGAAAATGTTGAATCCATGTTCTTTCGGTTCAGCATAATTGTTGGAGAATTAAATAACTTGGAATGGACTATCCCAATGGTATCCAAGGTAGGAATCTTATCAGAAGTCTTCCTAAAGCCTAAGAAAAAATGTCGACTATCCTTGAAGATGGAGATCCAGAGAAACTCACTTATGATGAACTTCGAGGAAACTTGATAGCCTATGAACAAAATCATCTTAAAAAATACTCTAAGGAAGAAAAGAAGAAGTATGAAGCTTTCAATGTTGTTCAAAACAAGAGTGAAAATGAGAAAGAAGAAGAAGGTACTGAAGGTTTGGCTTTAATCAACCAAGGTGTCAGACATATCCTTAGACATATACAGCATATGCCACAATCTAGATTTCGAAATAATGAAAATTAAAAGAATGAAGATTATTGCTATCACTATGGAAAACCTGGTCACATAAAGCAAAACTGCCCTGAGTTAAAGAGGAGAAATTTCAGAAGAAACAATAATTCAAAATGTATAGGAGCATGGAGTGATGAAGAAGCAACAAATGAAGAATTAGACGAAGCTGCAAACATTTGTTCCATGGCCTTGGAAGCACCAAACGAGGTAAGATCTAATTCTTGTGCAAAATGTCCAGATCTCCACGATTCTCTAGATCTTGTTACTGATGAGCTTAAAAAAAATCATAGATGAGTATAATGAATTAGCTAAGGAGAAAAAAGTTGGCAAATTCTTCTTGAAATAACTCAAATTGAAGCAGATTTGCTTGAGAAAGATCTAGGTGATGTCAAGATGCAATTGACCAACATTAAGAAATAACCTAGCCATAGCTCAGTCAACTCCAACAAAATAAAGTATGACTACTCTTCTAACTCTTCAAACTACTATTACTCAATGAATTCATATCTCCTCCCTGTGTGCTATTCCTTTGGAAAGTTAGGCCATAAATCTTTTAATTGTAATTTCTCAAGAGTTACTCACGATAGATGGATCCAGAAGAAAAAGGATTTGTCCTATGACACTCCTTCCACTAATTCATTAGGACCCAAGAGAACTTTGGTACTTAAAAGAAATTAAGTTTCTTATTTTGCAGAAGCAACCAAAAGGAAGTTACAAATAGGAAATGTGGGTGATTGATATTGGATACTCCAAAAACATGATAGGAACAAAAGAAAATTTCAGAAATGTTAAGAAAATTAATAGAGGATTCGGCAGATTTGGAGATAACACAAAAGGGGAAGTGGCTGGAGTAGGCTCTATCACTATAAGTCCTACGTGCGACCTAATTGAGTATACCTTGTGAATGGTTTGAAGCATAACTTCTTGAGCATCAATCAACTCTATGATGCTGGTTTTGACATATTATTCAATGTTATCAAGTGCACCATCAACAATGTATCCAAAACTACCACACTTATCGGTGATCGCATAGAAAATATCGATATTTTAAATAATGTTGATTTACCCCCTCTAACTTGTCTTGCTACTGTTTCAAATGATATAGGTGTTTGGCGTAGAAAATTAGGTCACGCTAGCATGCGTTCAATTGAAAAACATTCTAAACTTGATTCAGTCCTTGGTTTGCCTAAGTTAAAATTTTCAAAACCCCCCCATGTGATGCATGTTAATTGGGAAAAAAGACCAGATGCTTTTTCAAGTCTAAAGACATTGTGAGTACTTCTAAACCTCTTGAACTCCTTCACATGGATTTGTTTGGTCCTATCGGAATTGCTAGCATTGGTGGTAAGAAATATGCATTTGTTATTGTTGATGGTTGTCATGTTTCACTTGGATTATGTTTTTAGCTCATAAAGATGAAACCTTTTCGTACTTTGAAATCTTCTACAAAAAGGTACGATGAGAGAAAGGATACTTTATGTCCTCTATTCATAGTAATCATGGATGGGAAGTTGAAAACAATTTTTTTTGATGTGTTTTGCAACCAATAGGGTTATACTCAAATGTTCTCCTCCCCTCACATCCCTCAACAAAATGGTGTGGTAGAGAGGTAGAATCATTCACTACAGGACACAATAAGAATCATGCTTATTGAACAAAATCATCCCGATCATTTTTTGTTCAAAGCTATAAGTACTGCTTGTCATATTCTTACCAGATGTATTATTTGGCCTATATTGAAGACAACTCCCTATGAACTCTGGATGAGTAAGAATCTGAATATCAGTTATTTTCACCCATTTGGGTGCAAATGTTTCATTCATAATAATGGTAAGAACAGTCTAGGTAAGTTTGATCCTAGGAGTAATGAAGGAATATTTCTTGGGTATGCTCCTCTAAGAAGGTCATTCAGAGTTTCTAATAAACATACTCTATTTGTTGAAGAATTTGTTCATGTTGTCTTTAATGACACTAATCCCTCTCCAAGTATTATTGAATATAATGCAGGGGAAGATGGTGAAATTAATTCAAGCACTACTGAGACTTCAGTGAAATAGAACTCCGCTAACTCTGAGGAAGGAAGCAATGATGATATATCCAAATCTTCTTGTCAAATGAAACAAGACCAAGGTGAAGAAGAAGAAGCTAAGTCGACTAAGGTCTCGAATGTCCCGCGATAATGGAGAAGTGAAGCAAGTGACCCAAATGACTTTATTGTTGGACATCCAAATACTCAACATCAAACAAGATCCTCTCTTAAGCACCAATCATCATTGGCTTTAGTATCTAAGCTTGAACAAAAAATAATTTAGAGGGCTCTTATTGACGAACACTAGTTGAAGGACATGTAAGATGAATTAGACCATTTTGAAAGGATTCAAGTGTGGAATCTAGTACCAAGACCAAAAAAAGCTTCAATAATCGGGAAAACAAGATTTTTAGAAACAAACTGAACGAGGAAGGTGAAGTAGTCAGAAATAAAGCAAGGTTAGTCGCTCAAGGCTATTCACAACAGGAAGGTATTAATTAAGATGAAAGTTTTTCTCCCGTAGCCAGGTTAGAATCTATTCATATTTTATTAGCCTATGCTACCTCCAAACATTTTAAACTTTTTCAAATGAATGTTAAAAGTGACTTCAAGAATGACTTTATGAAAAAAGAAGTGTTTGTTAATGTCACGACTTGAGTATACACCTTATATGCGACACGGTACTTAGAATAACAAGTGACCCCAAGCAAACCCATGGTATATCATAATTTTATAGGACTGGACTACTGAAAGATAAAAATAAGCGTAAGCGGACTAAAGAAATAACCAAATACTGAATAATATTAAAGATATGTTCAAACACTAAACTCAAGCTGAATCTACATATCCTGTCTGAAAGCCTTCTACGGAACTGATGAGTTGCTGGGACAAATTCCCAGCTAAATCTAATGTCTGAAAACTAAAATGAAAATAATATATTGAAAGGAAATCTTCGGCCCTTGACAGATGAGGACTCACCACTAAAAGCTACTAGAGAATCATTGAGAGAAACTTTATGCGGTGTTGAGGCTAGGTACTAGAGCTTATATCACAAAACGATATAGCACATAGAAATATGCTATCCGTACTATGAATGCATTGAGTATGTGATTTATAATATAAACATAAGAATACTGATAATACATAAACTATACTGAATGACATGCTATGATCATATCTTAAAATGTAAATACTGAATCAGAAATCTGAAATTTTTTTGATAATACTGTAAGAACCAATAACTTCCCCAAGTCATAAGCAAATCCTGAAACTCTGGAAAACTAGACAAGACTAGGGACTATGATTATACTGAACTGAATTGTACTGTGGGAAAGCCTATAACTGAGATATAACCATGTGAGCTATATGTGAAGTTTGATGTATACATCCCATCAATGAGAGTCCACTGTACCTTTCAGGGTATAGTGGTTGAGCTGTGTTGTAATACCCAGAAAGTCCTTAAGATCAGACCCAAGGGTTCAAGAGAGAATGCATAAAAATATTGTCCAGGTAACAAGATTAGTCTTCCAGTGACCTGTGGGGAGAAATCACGAGTCGTTAGGTGGATCATGAAGTGAGGAAAAGTTGGCAAAGACTCGTGGTCTGGGGGTGACCACGAAAGGCAGCCACGAGTCGTGATGTTACTCCACGACTCGTGGAGTTGGTCGTGACAAGGAGCTGAGTTGGAGATTGAATTTTGGCCAAATACATGACAACTGGGACTCAATGACTCATCAAGTTCACCACGAGTCATGATGTCACTCGTGGTGATTGGTTGTGTCCATTTTTCTTGCATTTTAGTAAGGGTGTTTTAATAATTTCTAAGCCCCTAGGTCCTAAACTACATTACTTTAAGCTCAGTTAGAAGGGTTTTAAGAGTACTTTACCTATCATAAGCCTTTCTATTCCACACATGTAAGATTAGAGTGCACCATTGGAGATCAAGATTGAGAATTCCCTAGGTTCTTCCCCGAATCTCTTGAGCAATCAAGAAAGGGTGTGAAATCATATTTATCCACGTATGTAGGGTTATAAATGGGAGTATTCCTTCACTTCCGTGCTCAAATCCTCTTCCAAATTGATGAAATCCAAGGTTGATGAATCTATGGGGTGTTAACCCAATTTGTGAAATTCTCTAAGTATCTATCATGGAAAAATTCTATTCATATTTCTAATGTTGTTTTAAGATTCATGGACATGTTTATAGTGATTTAAGTTACGAATTTATGATTTCAAGACTCACATTGTGATGCCCAATTACAAAAATTCATGAAGTGTTGAGATTATGATCTATGTTTCAAGTATGATGAAATGTTTATATATGATTTCGAGTTACCCATTTTTATATTTATGATTTTAACTATCAAGTCTATTTCAAATGCTTATGTTTGGGAAAGCCCATATGATCAAGTATGTTAATAATTTACTTCAATTTCATGTTATTAGCTTACCACATGGTCCTGGAGTCTAGACTCTCACTTTTCAACTTGTGGTATGGTTTGAGCCAAGACTCCTCATGTTATGTTTTCAGATTATATGTGTAATGTTATGATTCAGCTTCGTCGCAAGATGATGGTTCATCTTCGTTGAAAACCTATGGAGAGCATATGCATGCTTTTAGGAGTCGTGTCTAGCACCGAGTAGGCTAAGGATTCAAGTAACCCTGTGCCTCAAAACTACCTGCCAACGTAGGTATGTTTAGACTCTTTAGGACCTCCTTTGTGAGCTTTCCCTGCCCCCCCAGGGGCCTTCAACTTGAGATCAATTTCATGGTAGAACCAATAGTCCTATAAAGGCTTTGGACGGCTTTGTCCACTTGAGTGTAATAATCGACCATGTAAACTCTATCATGGTAATGTTGGTTATATGATGAGTCTCCCATTGTTCCTCATGATTTCAGTTATGAATGTTCATCAGTCATGATATTTTATTTTCAGCAGGTTGGACCAATGCTTAGTTTTACTTATGATTATTAGTTTCAACTTTGGGTCATTCGATTTAGTTATGATATTCAGTTATGTTTAAATCATGTTTTCAGAAATTAGCACGCAATCCCTACTCGCAGAATCCTATGATGAAATGTTTATGATATACATTATTTCTGATATTACTTACTTGGCAGTTTTACTTACCTTGCATACTCATTATATTCAAAATACTGACTGTATACTCTATGTTGTATCATTTCATAATACAGGCTTGGACATTCAGGTTTAGTCCCATCGTTAGCCAGATCCTTAGAGTTAGCATTTCTCAACTTGTTGGTGAGTCCTCATCCTTCGAGGGCCTTCTCATCAGTTTATTATCAGTATTCTCAGTTTCAGTTTATTAGCGAGTTAGTTGGGGTCTTGTCCCATCAACTTGTCCCACCCCAAACCCGGGAGGTGTGACTGACACCTGGTGCCACCCCTGATATTAGCACACATGATGTCCAAAAATAAAACAAAGGCCTTTACCAATGAGGTTCGATAATACAACAACTATAAAATCAGAATAACACGATAGAGTATAGCGGAAGCTAGCTCACTTAACCAACCAAAAAATAATAAATACAATATGCCGTTAAGGAAAAGAAACGGAAAGCAACTATACAACATGGCCCACCTAGCCTGTAACACATACTAAAACCACAACAATATCTATGAGCCTGTATGAGTACATTAGTAATCAAATGATCGGGATAGGGCCCCGAACTACCCTTAACTCAAACATCTGGAGACTCCGAAAGACCTGGAGTGCACTAACTCAGCTAGAACTCCACTCAACACCCAAGACTCGATCTAACAACCCACCATGAATGTAGTTCCCTGACTAGGGCGCCAGTACAATAATGTACCGAGCATGAAAGGCAGAAACAACTAGAATACTTAGATTAGAGATCAATAGATATACCAAATATCGCAGTAGGAGAACTGAAATTAAGTAAACACATGAAACCTCCCTGGCTTCCATAAGCCTGGCAAGTACAAGCAAGCATACAAACAGAACTTACCTGGCCCTATACGCCCGACAAGTCCAAAAAGTAAATAACGATACAATGGAACCTAGCTGACCAGCTCACCTGTCATCGCCTCTAGACCTCTCAATGGCCTCATCTAGCACCATCCAACATCTAGCATCCACTACTATCAAATAACAAACAACACAAGAAACAACCATAATATAATGCCAAAAAAATCACAAGTAAACACCAGTTAATCAACATTATGAATTAGGCACTGCTGGACACTCTCTTGGCTACACACAGTTAGTGGAGCTAAATCTATTTGGGAGAACCAATCGCGATCCTAGGATGGATCAGACATGTTGGACCACTCCCGAATCATGTATCAACTCGACATTACGGAGGACATCATTCTCAACCCCGTAGGTCATTTCACTCCTTGGGCTCAACCCCTCAGTTGGAAACACTCTTGTGCATTGGGTATCCACAAGCCACGAGGTACCTTGGGCTCGACCCTTAGCCAAAACAACTCTCATGCATCGAGTATCCACAAGCCACAAGGCCTCAAATATAACACACACACAATCAACAATAATAATAATACATGTTCAAATAGCCCACAATCGTTTCTCAAATCCCATAACCTGACTATTATAATACAATACTATTCTTTCACGTCTAGCCGTCCACCGACAAGCCACTAACCAAGCTAAGGATTACCATCCTAACATGTCTATACTCAAACTTTAAAAACAGCCCACATGCCACTCTACTTACCACTAATATCAATGGACACTGCCAAATCAGCCCAATTGTTACCAGGGCCGTCACGTGCCCTTGACACGGTCGACACGATCGCCAATTCAAATGTAACAAAAGATTGTCGTAGACATTGATCTTAACCACTCTAATACCTCATTCACTTGAAAATATAATCACCTAATCTTATTAACTCAAACATCCCACAACTTGCCACAAGCACCACACGCCTCACACATGACCTCTCGACCTGAGCCTAACAATTTTCCATGACTACGATTCTACGCACTCAAGCACGAGCCACAAACAAAACCAGCACCTTAAACACACCATTATCAAAATATAAACAGCAGAACAATAGTTCAATAATATAAAAAACACAAGCCATCACAAAACAGCCAACACACATGTCAACATGGACGACAACGACCATGGAATTCATGCCGACAAAGGGAGGGACAAGCCTAACATACCTTAGCTTCAAGACTAGCCGAACATGAGCCTTAAAAACCATGAAAATAATGCCTAAAGGAATTCCAATATTTTGCAAAAACGCAGCCAACACAACTCAATAACAAAACAAGACAAACGAAGCTTACCCGATAAGATTCATAGGAATTCGACGGTAGAAACTCTGAGATAACAACCTACTGAGGTGAACATACCAATAACCAACCTTAAAGACTAAGGAGAACAAAAGGAGGAAGGCTTACCAACAGCTTCACCACGAAACAACCACCAACAACCTGGAAAAGACACCAAACCACGGACTACACGCGATTCCCGACTTCCCGACACAAAAATCATGTTGATCCATGGCTTCTAGCCTAAAAACCATCAAAAACGCCTTAGAACACCTCTAGGGAGAGTTACGGTTGAGGATATTTCAGGAAATGAGAATTGGAAGTGAAATAACCGACCAAATGGCCTTAAATAGTCCTCCACCGCCTTAAGACCCTGTGAGGTGCCTGCTTGCACGGTCTCACGAAAACGCGGATATCTCTCTACTCCGAAGTCAGGATGGAAAACGGTTTGATGAGAAGGAAACTAGACTCATAGATATTTAATTTGATAGGTTTCACACCCCCTAAATCCTTATATATTTGGAGAAACACTTCGATACATTTGACCTAAATTTCAACGAATCTCAAGAAGGAAATTTTGTGATAACTTTTTTTGAATTTTGTTCTACAACTTGATCGACATTCAATCTTAAATATTATCATAGAATGATTCAAATAACTCATAAAACAACCTAATTAGCCTATTAGGTACTCTTAATACTACCTCAAAAGCACGATTTTATCGCTCAAATTATCCGGGGTGTTACACAACTCGTCTGGTTCTAGAGGCTTATCAGGAACAATATGTATTCAACTTCAGATCAGTGTTATGTATTCCGTTGCTTAGATATTATAAGTATTTAGACTTCTAGTATTTCAAATGTTAGATATTATACCTCGGAAGCCCATAGATCAAACCCGAGAGTTGAAACAGAAAAAAATTAAAACTTGGCACCAGGTATCAGAATGGGTTGTGAGGTGACCCGTGAGAGTAGCCCACGAGTCGTTATGTGACTCGTTGGGAGGCCAGGTGATGAATTTGAAGTTTGGGAAATGGAATCCCCATGGACGTGACAACGAGTCATGGTCAGGCCCCACGACTCATTAGGTCAGTCGTGGGGAGTGATGATTGGGGAAAGAGAAGGAACAGGGTAGTGTACTTAACAGAAGGACCTCAGGAGTCATGGTCAGTCATCACGATTCGTGGGGAGGGTGGTAAGCAGCATAGTGAAGAAAAATAAAAGTCCATGGCAGTGTACGTGAAGAATGGTGACTAAGAGTCTTGGTTACATGTAACAGATCGTGATGTGAACTGTGATGAGCCTAGATGATCTGAGGAGCAGTGTACCAAATGGACAACTCCATGAGTCGTGGCCCTTGATGACGAGTCATTAGGTCCCTCATTGGTACCGGCTAGCAGTTATTTTCTACGAATTTAGTAAGAGCTTTTTCGTAATTCCTAAGGCCTAAACTACGTCATTTTGAGTTATGAATAATGACTTTTAAAGGGGTTAAGTTAATTTTAGTCCATTTTCATATTCATGCATTCAAGAGTGATAGCCTAGAGAGGTAATCAAGGCAACCCTTCAAGGTATTCTTCAATTTCTTCTTGGGCATTCAACGAAGTATAAGAATCAGCCATTTACAAGTATGTAGGGTAATGAGTTGGTGTTTTTGTTCACACCCATGCCCATTCTCTACTAATTCATGAAATGTTGTTCAAAGATCTTATGGGGTTTTATCTTGAATCTTGTGGGAAATTCAAATTATCTATCCATGGGTTATTATTTTTCATGATTTACACTATATTTTAAGAATCATGATCAGATTTTACAACAAATTCAATTATAAATTTTAGATATTCCAATTTCTAGTAAATTATGCCTAATTATGCTTATGCTATGATGAATTGAGTTATGATTTTTACCCCTATTGTTGATATTCATAAACCCATCATGATTTATGATTAACAATATGGATTTATTCAAATGGCCATTATGAATTTATGATTTACAAATCCTATACACGATTACAAGTATGCATAAATCTCATGATTTACTAACTATGTTTTTAGCTGACTCATGGGTGTTACCCTCATGGCTAGTTCCACGTATTTACAAGAATGCTTATGATTATCACGATTTAACTAGCCCATGAGTCTCATGCATATTATACTATGAGCACTATATATGTTTTGGAAGTAGTATTTAACATCGAGTAGGTTCAGGGCCCAAGTTTTGCCCTAAATCTCAGAACTACGTGCCCCCGTAGGAGATGATGGGACTTCCCTTGTGACTGTCCCTTTTTACAAAATGGGCCCTTTCATGTGTGTCATCATGCCCTGCATGGTTCTAACCTTTGAAAGGTACGAATACCCTCCCGACTAGGGATTTATATGTCGGGCTCCATGTGTGTTCATATGGGGTATGTCGATTATAAGAATCTCCCATTGTTTAGCATGTTTTATGCATTATTATGTTATGTTAATTTGGATCAAGTGATGATTTATAAAGTTTCTATTATGACTATGGTATTTAATGGGTTAAGAATGATTTTAAAAAACTTAAGCCTTGTGTTATCATATGATATTAATGTGATGAGCATATCATCCTATTCTTATGATCTCTTATAAGTTTTTAGCTATTCTTAAACGTCCGTTTTACTTACCTCGCATACTCAGTACATTCCATGTACTGACCGCATACTTTATGTTGTATCGTTTCATGATACATGACCTGACTCGCAAGCTCAACCCCGTTCGTAGTCGGTATTTAGAGTTAGCATCTCACGTTGTTGGTGATTCCTCACCTCCCGAGGACTAGACTTATTCAAACTTTCTCTATGTATTTTTAGTTTCAACATTGTTGAATTAGTTGGGGGTCTTGTCCGGGGGTCTTATCCCATCAACTCGTCATGTTTAGAGGCTTTTCAAACAAGTGATGTATTCAACTTCAGATTGTGTATTCTATTATTATGTTAACTTCTACTAAGCTTACCATGTTGATTCTTTAGTTTTATTGACCATGTTAGATGTATTCTTATGACATGGGTTGACTTGGAGACTCTCGGGGATCCTTGTCCCGTGTTGCGATCCGGGCCTCCGTAAGATCATGCCAAACTTGGTATTAGAGCAATAGGCTTGAATTGTCCTAGGGTGTCTGAAATCCACGTTAAGTAGAGTCTTTCTCATGGGTGTGAAGTGCACCACACTTATGACAAAGAGGCTACAAGACCTTTAGGAAATGTTCCCTGCTTTCATGATCTATGTCGTGCAATAAAAAGTCTCCCTATCCTTCTATCTCGTGCTATTCACGATTGCAGAATCATGGATTCCTGAAGAATTAAAGGTAGGAGGAATGGAAACGGAGATGGCCACGAGGATGGCAATGGTAACGGGCACCAGCAGGCTCCACCAGTTTAGGAGCACCAGGCACTAGAGCCAGTTGCCCATGTTGTGTTTCGTGCAGCTATTCAGATGCTTGCTCGGCCTTAACCACTTAGGTCAATCAGCAGACGGTTGCGGATGTTCCCCAAAATGGCAATGCAGTGGTGGCTCGGGTCAGGAATTTCTTGAGAATTAACTGATCGGAGTTCCTTGGGTCAAAAGTAGATAAGAAACCACATGAATTCATCAATGAGATTCTAAAGACCACCCAGGTTATAGGGGTGACAAATGGGGAGTGAGTTGATTTGGCCTCTCATCAGTTGAAAGGGGTGGTGCATATTTGGTTTAAACAATGGAGAGATAGTAGGGCAATGGGAGCAGGCCCTATAGGTTGGGAGGAGTTTCATGTAGCCCTTTTGTATCAGTTCATCCCTCGAGAGATGAGGGAACTAAAGGCGGTCGAGATTGTAAATCTAAAGAAAGGTTATATGTCGGTTCAGGAGTATGCTCTGGAGTTCATCCGCTTATCCAAGTATGCACCAGAGTTAGTGGCAGACCAAAGGGCTCGGGTGAGCTGATTTGTGCATGGAGTGGTGGACTACCTGGATAAGGATGGTAGGATCACCATGCTGCATCAAGACATAGATTTTCCCCACATAGTGTTGCATGCCTAGTAGATAGAGGTAGTGTATCGAAGGTAGAGAGAGGCCAAGAGGGCCAGGATAGACAATTATGGGATTTTAAAGCCTAGATTGGGGGGTGGACAGTGCCAGCAGTCTCATCACAAGTCTTTTTCCCCAGCTCCATCATCAGTTAGTACACCATCTAGGTCACGAGGGGATCGGAGAAGCAGGGCTTCAGATTTGAGGGGCCAGGGTAGCATGCAGATAGAGCGTACCTTCCCAGCTTGTGCAAGGTGCGACAAGAACCACCCAGGGATATGCCTAGTTGTCTTAGACGCTTGTTTCGAGTGTGGAAAACCTAGACACAGACTCAGGGATTGCCCTTCGGCTAGATCAGGTGGCGGTAGAGCCCTTATGCTAGACACTAGTTCAGCCTCTCCAGCAGCACGTCCCTCCCAGTAGGGCGCCTCGACTAGTTCAGTTGGCGCTCAATGCCAGAACAGGTTCTATGCTCGTGCGACCCATCAGGAGAAAGAGACTTCACCGGATGTGGTTATTGGTATGTTATGAGTGTTTCACCTTGATTCTTATGCTTTGTTAGATTCATGAGCTACCTTGTCTTTTGTGACATCTTATATTGCTAGTAGCTTTGGGGTCATTCCTGAAATTTTTTCGAAACCATTCTCAGTATCTACTATAGTTGGTGATGGAGATGTAGCTAGGCGAGTGTATAGAAGTTGTCCGATCACAATATTGCCTAATGTCACCTCCATAAACCTTGTAGAGTTATCCATGACTGACTTTGATATCATTCTCAGCATGTATTGGTTGTATGAGTGTTTTGCTTCTATTAGTTGTAGAACCCGGGCAATAGCGTTTAGATTTTTGGATGAACCAGTCTTAGAGTGGAAGGGTAGTTCAGTTGTGCCTGTAGGTCATTTCATTTTCTACCTTAAGGCCAAAAAGACAATTTCTAAAGGTTGTGTGTACCATCTAGTTAGGGTTAAGGATGTCAAGTCCGAGACCCCGACTATCCAGTCAATTCCAATAGTATGTGAGTATTCGGAAGTGTGCCCAGATGATTTACCGAGAATCCCTCCCGAGTGGGAGATTGATTTTGGCATCTTCTCCTCGATACATAGCCTATATCTATTTCTCCCCATAGAATGGCTCCCCTGAGCTAATGGAGTTGAAAGAGCAGTTGAAGGACCTATTATATAATGGTTTTATTAGACCGAGAAAGACTCCAAAGGGTGCACCAGTTTTCTTTGTCCGAAAAAAAGATGGTTTTGTTCGCATGTGTAATGATTATCGGTAATTGAAAAAGGTCACCATCAAGAACAGGTATCCTCTACCTAGGATTTATAACTTATTCGACCAGCTTCAGTGTGCTAAGTGTTTCTCAAAGATATATCTCAAATCCGGGTACCATCAGCTTAGAGTTCAGGAGAGCAATATCAGCCTTCAGGACGCGGTATAGTCATTATGAGTTTGTAGTTATGTATTTTGGAATAATAAATGCTCCTACAACTATTATGTACTTGATGAATAGGGTGTTCAAACCATACTTGGATATGTTCGTGATTGTGTTTATCGATGACATCTTGATATACTCTCAGAGCGTGGAGGAGCTTGCCGCTCATTTGAGAGTAGTGCTGCAGACTCTCAAGGATCTCCAATAATATGCCAAATTCAGCAAGTGTGAGATTTCGTTGAATTCCATAGCATTTTTGGGCCATATGGTATCAACTGAGGGTATAAATGTGGATTCTCAAAAAATAGAAGCGGTGAAGAATTGGCCTAGGTCGGTGAATCCTTCAGATATTTAGAGCTTTTGAGGTTTAGCCGGCTACTATCAGAGGTTTGTTGAAGGTTTCTCATCTATTGCATCACCCTTGACCAAATTGACCCAGAAGAAGGTGAAATTCCAATGGTAAGAGGCTTATTAGAAGAGTTTCCAAGAGTTGAAGACTTAACTCACTTCAATACTGGTATTAACTCTTTAGGAGGGTACCGATGGATTCGTGGTGTATTGTGATGCTTCAAGGATCGTACTTGGGTGTGTATTGATGCAGCACGGGAGAGTTATAACATATGCCTCTAGACAATTGAAGGTTCACGAGAAAAATTAATCGACCCGTGATCTTGAATTGGCTACGGTGGTATTCGCCTTGAAGATATGGTGACATTATTTGTACAAGGTCCACGTGGATGTGTTTACGGACCATAAGAGTTTACAATATGTGTTTTCACAAAAGGATCTCATTCTTCAGCATTGGAGTTACTCAAGGACTATGATATGGGCGTCCTTTACCATCTGGGTAAGGCCTAATGTAGTAGCAGACACACATAGTAGACTCTCTATGGAGAGTGTGTCCCATGTGGATGAGGGGAAGAAGGAGCTGGTGAAGGATGTGCACCGACTCACAAGGTTGGGTGTTCTGTTGGTTGACTCGACGATGGCAGTGTTGTGGTTCAGAACGGATCAGAATCGTCCTTAGTGGCTGATACAAAATCTAGACAAAATGTGGACCCAATTTTTGTAAAGTTAAAGGAAGTCATTTAGAATCAGAAGGTGGAGGTCTTCTCCAAAGGGGGAGATGGTGTGCTTTGGTACCAAGGTAGCGTATGTGTTCTAGATGTTGATGATTTGAGGAGCCGGATGTTGCACGAGGCTCACGGATCCAGGTATTCAATCCATCCGGTTCCACCAAGATGTACCATGACTTACGAGAAGTTTATTGGTGGAATAGCATGAAGAAGGACATCGCGGAGTTCGTAGCTAGGTTTCCAAACTGTCAGCAAGTAAAGGTTGAGCATCAGAGACTGAGAGGCATGCTTCAGGATATCAGTATTCCTACTTGGAAGTGGGAAGAAATCAACACGGACTTCATCATAGGGTTGCATCGCACTCGTCAACAATATGACTCCATTTGGGTGCTGGTAGACAGGTAGACCATGGCTGCTCATTTTCTACCGATCAAAACCATGGATTTGGCTGAGGATTATGCCAAACTATATATCCGGGAGCTAGTTCGGTTGCATGGAATGCCCTTGTCCATCATATCAGACAGGTACCCAATTTACCTCTCAGTTTTGGAGGTCATTTAAAAAAGGACTAGGTACTCGGGTTAAGCTCAACACAACGTTTCACTAGCAAACGGATGGTCAAGCAAAATAGAAAATCCAGGCTCTAAAGGACATGTTGAGAGCATGCGTGATTGACTTCAGAGGTAGCTGGGATGAGCATTTGCCACTTATCGAGTTTGCATACAATAACAGCTATCATTCTAGTGTCTAGATGGCACCATTCGAGGTTCTCTATGGGCTGAGATGTAGATCGCCCATTGGTTGGTTTGAGGTTGGTGAACCGGCAATTATAGGACCAGATTCGATTCATAAGGTTATGGAGAAAGTTCAGTTGATAAGGGACAGGTTGAAAACCGCTTAGAGTTTCCAAAAGTCCTATGCCAATGTGAGAAGGGGAGAATTAGATTTGATGTTAATGATTGGGCATTTCTGAAGGTGTCTCCCATGAAGGGAGTGATGAGGTTAAAAAATAAGGGAAAGCTTAGTCCCCGCCATGTTGGCCTATATAGGATAGTGAGATGTGTTGGCAAGGTGGCTTATGAATTGGAGTTGCCCTTAGAATTAGCTTCCGTGCATCTTGTTTTTCATGTATCGGTCATAAAGAAGTCTTTAGGTGATCCAACTCTAATTGTACCGGTGGACAGTGTTGGTGTGAAAGACAACCTTAGTTATGAGGAGGTTCTGGTAGAAATACTAGATCATCAGGTTCGAAGGCTAAGGAACAAAGAAGTAGCTTCAGCCAAAGTTTTGTGGAGGAATCAGCATGTTGAGGGAGCTATGTGGGAAGTCAAAGCAGATATGATGGCTAGATACTACATTTATTCTCTACTGGCTCAATTCCAGCTTGAGGTACCAGTTTTGACCTAAAAACCCATTTAGTTTTCATGTTCAATTCATGTGCCCAAGTTTCTTTTCTGTATATGGATATATGTATTATACGTGAATTCAATTCAGCTATGTAGTTTGAATTAGAGGTAGTCATTCCGTCAATTTTCAGCTCAAATGATTAGTACTTGAATATGATGATTGCATTTCTCTGTTTTTCTGTGTGTCTTCCAATATTCGAGGACGAATGTTCCCAAGGGGGAGATATTGTTATAGCCTAGATGCCCAAAGATCAGACCCAGGAGTTGCAATAGAGAAAAATTAAAACATGGCACCAGGTATCTGAACGGGTCGTGAGGTGACCTGTGAGAGCAGCCCACGAGTCATTATGTGACTCGTGGGGAGGCCAGGTGATGAATTTGATGTTTGGGAAATGGAATCCTCACGGAAGTTACCATGAGTCGTTGTCAGGACCCAAGACTCGTTAGGTCAGTCGTGGGGAGTGATGAGTGAGGAAAGAGAAGGAAGATGGTAGTGTACTTAATGGAAGGACCTCACGAGTCATGGTCAACCACCACGATTCATGGGGAGGGTTGTGAGCAGCATGGTGAAGAAAAATAAAAGTCCATGACAGTGTACGTGACGAGTGGTGACCACATGTCATAGTCACTTGTAATGGATTGTGATGTCAACTATGACGATGCTAGATAATCTGAGGAGCAGTGTACCTGACAGACGACTCCACGAGTCGTGGCCCATGATGACGAGTTGTTAGATCCCTCACTAGGACCAGTTGTCAGTTATTTTCTTCGAATTTAGTAAAGGCTTTTCCGTAATTCCTAAGTTCCTAAGGCCTAAACTACATCGTTTTGAGTTATGAATAATGACTTTTAAAGGGGTTCAGGACATTTTAGGCCATTTTCATATTCATGCATGCAAGAGTGATAGCCTAGAGAGGAGATCAAGGCAATCCTTCAAGGTTTTCTTCAATTTCTTCTTGGGCATTCAAGGGAGTGTAAGAATCAGCCATTTACAGGTTCGTAGAGCTATGAGTGGGTGTTTTCGTTCACACTTATGACAAAGAGGCTATGAAACATTTTAGGAAATTTCCATTATTTTATGATATATGTCATGCGATGAAATGTCTCTCTATCCTTCTAACTCATTCTACAAGCGTTTGCAGAATCATGCCTCCTCGTTGAGTTGATGGAAGAAGGAACGGGAAAGGAAATGGCGATGAGAGTGGCAAGAGAGATAGGCACCAGCAGGCCCAACCAACCCTTGAAGATCATTTGCCCGAGCATGTTGCCCATGATGAGTTTGGGGCAGCCATCTAGACGTTAGCATAGGCATTGACCGCCCAGGTAAACCAGTAAGCGGTAGCGCATGTTCCCTAGAATGGGAATGCGACAGCAATAAGAGTCAGGGACTTTCTTAGGTTGAACCCTCCGGAGTTCCTCGGATCGAAGGTGAAGAGGATCCATATGAGTTTATTGATAAAATCCAGAAGATCACCCAGATCATGGGGGTGACAGGGGAGGAGTGAGCAAACCAAGCCTCTTATCAGTTGAAAGGGTTGCCCATATTTTGTTTAGGCAATGGAAGGACAGTAGAGCAGTTGGTGTGGGTCCTATTGGTTGGCATTAGTTTCTTTTAGAGTTCTTGGATTAGTTCTTTCCCCGAGAGATGAGGGAAATAAAGGCAACTGAGTTTGTGAATCTGAGGCAAAACAACACAACGGTCCAAGAGTATTCTTTAAAGTTCACCCACTTGTCCAAATATGCCCTGAGATGGTGGTGGATCAGAGGGCTCGATTGAGCCGGTTCGTGCATGGGATAGCAGACTATTTGGTCAAAGATTTCCAGACCATTACGGTTCATCAGGATATGGATTTCTCGCGGTTGGTCTTGTATGCCCAGTAGATAGAGGTAGTATAGGTGAGTGATACAGATAGGGAGGCCAAGAGGGCTAGGACCGACAGTTTTAGGTTCTCCCAGCAGAGACCTGGTGGTGGGCATGATCAATAGTCTCACCATAGATCATCATCCCTATCGCCGTTAGCAGCTATTGTGCCATCCAGATCTAGGTGTGATCAGAGGGGACGAGCATTAGGCTCTCGAGGTCAGGGGAGCAGATCTATAGAGCCCAGCATTCTCGGATGTGACAGGTGTGGTAAAAGGCACACAAGTCAGTGCTTAGCAGGTACAAGTGCTTTTTTTGGGTGTGGGAAGCCCAAACATATGCTCAAAGACTGTCCAGCAGCTAGACAGAGGCATAGTAGAGGCCGATACCCAGCCACTAGTTCAGTAGCCCCACTAGTACACTCAGCTCAGCAGGGTGCGTCCACTAGTGCAGGTGGTGGTCAGCATCAGAACAGATTCTATGCCTTCGCATCTCGTCAGGAGTAGGAGGTCTCCCCAGATGTAGTAATTGGTATGTTACAAGTATTCCACCTTGATGTATACACATTGTTAGATCTAGGGGATACTTTATCTTTTGTTATGCGCTATGTTACTAGTAGTTTTGGAGTCAGTCCGGAAATCCTATCAGAACCCTTCTCAATTTCTATTCTAGTCGGTGATTCAGTTATAGCTCGACAAGTGTACATAAATTGCCCTATCACAGTCCTTCAGAGAATCACTTCAGCAGATTTAGTAGATCTAGCCATGATAGATTTTGATGTTATCTTTGGCATGGATTAACTACATGCATGTTATGCCTCAGAGAATTGTAGAACCCGTGCGGTAGAGCTCCGGTCCCGGGTGAGCCAGTACTTAAGTGGAAGGGTAGTTCAACTATGCCTGTAAGACATTTCATTTCCTACCTTATGGCTTGAAATATGATCTCTAAGGGTTGTATGTACCATCTATTTAGGGTTAAGGATGATGCTTCTGAAACCCCGACTATCTAATCAGTTCCTGTAGTGTGCAAATATCCATAAGTATTTCCAGATGATCTACAAAGAATTCCTCTCGAGCGGGAGATCGACTTTAGCATCGGCCTTCTTCTTGATATGAAACCTATATCTATTCCTCCTTACAGAATGGCTCCAGCTAAGCTGAAGGAGTTAAAGGAGTAGTTGAAGGATCCCTTAAACAAGTGTTTCATCCTACCCAGCAAGTCCCCGTAGGGCGTACCAATACTCTTTGATCAGAAGAAGGATGGTTCCCTCCGGGTGTGCATTGACTATCGACAGTTGAAAAAGGGTCACAATTAGGAACAAGTATCCCCTCTCCAGAATTGATGACTTGTTTGACCAACTTCCAATTCCAAGTGTTTTTCAAAGATAGACCTCAAATCTGGATATCATCATCTCAGAGTTAGAGAGAGTGACATCCCGAAGACAGCCTTCAAGACTTGGTATGGTCACTATGAGTTTGTAGTTATGACTTTTGGACTAACAAATGCTCTTGCAGCTTTTATGGATTTGATGAACAGGGTGTTCAAATATTATGTGTACATTCTTGTGATTGTGTTCATAGATGAAACTCTCATATACTCTCAGAGCATGGAGGAGCATGCCTCCCATTTGAGGGTAGTGCTACAGACTCTTAAAGATCGCCAGTTGTATGCTAAATTCAACAAGTGTGAGTTTTGACTGAACTCAGTAGCATTTTTGGGCCATGAGGTGTAAAGTTAGGGGGTATAGGTGGATTCCCAAAAGATAGAAGCTGTAAAGAATTAGCCTAGACCAGTTAGTCGTCCAGATATCTGGAGTTTCTTGGGTTTAGCCAGTTACTACCGGAGGTTTGTTGAAGGGTTTTCATCCATTGCAGCACCGTTGACTAAGTTGTCCTAGAAGAAAGTGAAGTTTCAATGGTCAGAGACCTATGAGAAGAGCATCCAAGAGTTGAAGACTTGGCTCACCTAAGCACCAGTGTTGACTCTACCTGAGGGAATCAATGTATTTGTGGTACATTACGACGCCTCGAGGATCGGTCTTGGTTGTGTATTGATGCAACACAGTAAGGTTATAGCCTATGCCTCCAGATAGCTTAAGGTCCATGAAAAGAACTATCTGACTCACGACCTCGAGTTGGCAGCAGTAGTATTTGCCTTGAAGATTTGGAGACACTATCTGTACGGGGTCCATGTGTATGTGTTTACGGAACACAAAAGCCTATATTACGTGTTTACCCAGATGGATCTAAACCTATACCAAAGATGGTGGTTGGAGATTCCTAAAGATTATAATATGAGTGTCCTTTACAATCTAGGAAAGGCTAATGTGGTGGCTGAAACTCTTAGCAGGCTTTTTATTAAGAGTATGTCCTATGTAGATGAGGGGAGGAATAAGTTAATGAAGGATGTGCATTGACTGACACGACTAGGAGTTCATCTTGTTGACTCCACAGATGGTGGTGTTATTGTTCAGAATGGATCAGAAACTTCTTTGGTGATTGAAGCCAAGGCTAGAAAAGATGAGGGTCCTATTTTAGTATAGATGAATGAGGCGGTTCAGAATGAGAAAGTGGGGTTTTCTCCCAAGGGGGAGATGGTGTACTCCAATATCAGGGTCATTTGTGTGTTCTGGGTGTTGCTGATTTGAGGGAGCGGATAATGCGCGAGTCTCATGGTTCCATATACTCTATACATCTAGGTACCACCAAGATGTACCATGACCTACAGGAAGTATATTGGTGGAATGGCATGAAGAATGACATCGTAGAGTTTTTGGCCAAGTGTCCAAATTGTCAACAGGTGAAAGTTGAGCATCAAAGACCTGGAGGTGTGCTTCAAGACATTAGCATCCCTACTTGGAAGTGGGAGGAAATAAGTATGGACTTTATTACAGGGCTGCCTTATACTCTTTGATAGTATGACTCTATTTGGGTGGTTGTAGATAGGTTGACTACGACAACTCATTTTTTACCTATTATAATTACCTATTCAGTGGATTATTATGCTAAAGTGTACATTCGAGAATTAGTTCGGTTACATGGAGTTCCCTTGTCCATCATATTAGATAGAGGTACTCAATTTACCTCCTAGTTTTGGAGATCGTTTCAAAAGGGACTCAGTACTCAAGTCAAGCTTAGTATAACTTTTCACCCACAAACATATGGCCAAGCCGAGCAGACCATTTAGACTCTTGAGGACATGTTGAGAGCATGTGATTTTGATTTTAAAGGTAGTTGGGATGATTGATGAAGGGAATTTTTACGCACTTTATAGACGTATTTTTGCCCGTACTTTACTATCTTTTGAGAACAAATTATATTTGTTTGCATGTGTTTTATATAATATATTTGTGAAATTAGCTAACGCATGTGATTAGATGTTTTAAGGCTAAAAGTGATGGATTTTGGTGTTTTTGAAACATTCAGAATGAAGTTGAAGAAGAAGGACCGCATTATGCAAGAATTAAAGAAATATATATATATATATATATATATGGTGCATTGCCACGCCTGCGCGTCAAGCCGCACAAGGAAGCAACAAGACCGACACTATAGGACGTGTGATGAGCAGCAACAATGGTGCATGGCCTGGCACGAGGTGCTCAGCTTCCCCACGCGATAGCTGGCGCGACATGGCCTTACTCGTGCGTGTTGGCAGGCGCGACATGGCCAAACACCTGCCCTATGGCAAGTGCGACGCAGAAAGGTTTCAAACGGCCCAAAAATGGATCTCCTACTTCAACTAGGAAAAGGAACTTTCAATCCATAATCAAATCCGCAAAGGAACAAGAAAAGCATAAATCTACTGCTAGAAATACCCTTTTAATTTCATGTAATAGCTATGTTGATTTTAAGTCTTCAAGAAAGCTTTTTTAGAGAAGTTTTTAGAAAAGGGTTAGAGGAGACAATTTACAATTTAGTTTTGAGAGTTAGTTTTACTTTCAGATACAATTGTAAAGTTGTTCTTATGAATTTTGCATTAATCAAGTAAAGGTTCTTCCAGTATTTGTTGTAAGTATTAATTTTATCTTTTAAATATGAATGTTATAAATTTACTTATGAACATGATAGGCTAAAACTACCACAACTAGGGTTGTGGGAACCATGGTGAATTAACAAAGTAGGATTTGCACGACGTGATTCTAAACCAATACTAAACGCTTGTATTGTATTCTCTTTATGCTTAAATGTTTCTTAACGGTGCGCAAAACTAGGACATGCCTGAATTCTTTACTTGCTTATTTCTAAGAGGTGGAGATTAGGAAAAGAGAATTACAATGAAGCCTTGATCTTGATGATCATTGTATTAACTTGAGTTGTGGTCGCATGATAGTTAAATCTGGAACTTAGTGATAACGGATAGTTTGAAACTACTCATGAGACTTGGTCGTGTGATAGATTATAGTCATTCAATAGGGACTAGTCAGTCGTTTGAATGAACCTAAGTTATTAGTTTTACAAGTAAAGTATTGGGATAGATCACTAGTGTAAAACCTGAAGTAGTTAAGGATCCATGGGGAACACTTATCCTAGTTAATTGCTATAATTTTGAAACAACCATCAATTTATCAACATTGTTATTTATTAATTTTACAAATCCCCCCTCTTAGGAAATAATTGATTCAAAATCTTAAGCACTAGCCTTCTTCTATATCCTTCCATATTCCCTGTGGGATCGACCCCAACCTGTAGTTGGGTTCTTTATTGACAACGTCCGCTTCATACTTCAGAAAGAGGTGTGGTTTGAGTGTTATCAAAAAGTGGCGCCGCTGCCGGGGAATACAACTTAGGATTAGATTAATTCCGTGTGTTTAACTTTTAGTCTTTATTTCCTATTTTCATTTTTTTCTTCTTTTATCTTCTGACGTGTCACAGGTTAGCGTGATAAGATAAGCAGTCAAGATGTGACCACGATCTGAACAGTTCTCTTGATCAAGTCTGAGTAATCAAGATACCTGTGTCGTGTTGCAACGTTAAATCAGGTGCTACTTGGGAGGCAATGAACGATAAATTTTTCGTTTTGATGGTTTGTTCAAGTGTGCAGGTGATAGGTCATGATTTCAACAAAATTGAGTTTAAATAGTGAAAACGTGGAGCAAGACGGTCGAACGTGCGCATTGGGCATCGCTCAGGCCAAGCAGCACAAGTCTTGGCATGAGGCACAGGCACAAGCACCACATAGCTTGGCGTGACGCGCAAGCAACATAGCAGCAACAGCAGGCACAACGCGCAGTAAATCTAGTGCATCCAGGCGTGCCACGCGCACCAAAGTTGGCACTTCAGTTGAGCCTTGCGCGTTCAGCGCCATGACGTGGGGCAGTGTCCATGCGAAAAAAATTTTAGGGCAAAAATGATAATTCTAGCTTGAAGAAGTACTTTAAAAAGGCCTATACCTAATTTTTCAGCTATTGCTTGTGAAGACCGCGCCGCACCCCTCAAATTCAGCAAGAAAATTCTCTCAAAACTTCATCAATCCATCAAAATCTTCCAAATTTTTCACCCAATACACAAAGTACATCATTTTTCTTGTAAAACCTCCACCAATGGCACCAAAAGTAATCAAAGGGAAATGAGTGGCTTCTTCAAGTCATGGGTCAAAAAGTGCAAGGAGACCTAGTGAAGATGAGCATGAAGATGTGAATATGGCACCACCACTATTGAGGCGATATGGTCTCCGTTGGGTCACGGAGAAAGAAGGCAAAAAATGGTTCAAGGAACATAAGAAATCTAAATATTCAAATGATATGTTTATTGATAGAAATAGCTTGTCACTATTTTTCCCTCACGTGGTTGATAGAATAGTCACCCTTGGCCTTGGTTTTAAGTTTTATGTACCAAGTGATTGTAAATTGAATATGGTGAGAGAATTCCTTGCAAATTGGATGCCAAAAGAAAGGTCAAACCAAGTTAAAATAAGGGGTCAAATTATTGAGTTTGCACCAAAAGCTTTGAATAGACTACTTGGGACACCTAATGTTAATCCACAACCCTTTGTTAACTTAGTGAAGAAACCTCCTAATAGAAATATTAGACATACTTCGTGCGGCCCTAACTCTGTTGCATGGTGGACTCGCCACCAACAACTTGCCTATCATGTTTATCTTCCATATGCTCACTTAAGTAGAGAGGCACGAGTTTGGTTAAAAATAGTATTTGCTTGTTTGCTGCGCGGAAGGGATGTTACCCATGTTATTAGAGAAAAAGTGTGTCTTGTATATGCGCTAATGATAGGAATGCCAATTAATGTGGGGGTGTTCATTAAAAATGTGTTGAAAAGAGCATGGGTTAAAAAAGGGCAAAACTTTGGATTTGGGCTTCTCTTTACCCATTTTTTGCAAGGGAACGACATTAAGGCGGAGGAACCGGACTATAGACCTACTTATGATCCTAGGGGGCTTGATGTGATAAAAACAAAGGAACCCGAGGGTATAAACGATCCAGTTTTACTGTCAATGAGCACAATGCATGAACTGAAAACTTGTTGAGCCACTTATACGGTTTGCAAATGCTCTAACTGAGGATGAATGGTGTGACTTAGGAGCAGCTACAGTAGCTTAACATAGACTACCCTCTGAATGAGCACTTGTGAGCCCTTTGTAGTGTTGGGCCGGGATACAAGGAGCCCCTTGATGATGATGTTGCTAAGGAAGACGAGAGGGCAAGAGTAGACTCAGACATAAAGTCTAGTGATGATGATGAGGAAACTTCTGAAATGGGGGAAGCTGCACTTACCCCCATAGACGATGAGGAGTAGAGGTCTAGGGAGTTCTTCTTTCACTCTATTACTTTATGCTTATGTGTTTTAGCACTAGGGATGGTGTAACCAATTTAGTGTGAGGTGGGAGAAGTGAACTTCATATTACCATGCATTCTTTATTTGCTAAATTTGCACATGATAAGCCTATTTTTTTATTGGGATTTATGATCTATCATGCATGCTTGTTAGTTTGTAGTATTTTTTTGTTTTATTTTATTTTGGGTTCCTCCAGTTTTTATTTTCGGTACTTTTCCTGTGGATAGTCCCTTAGAACCGACTAGAGAGTCAAGATTTTTTTTATCTTTTATTTTTTAGTAATTGAGTCATGGCTTTGCTCGATGATGGATGGATGACGACCGTCTTAATGGTAAATTAGTTGTTAGGTCGAAAATAAACTTGGATCCTATGAATGCCAGGTGCTTCAGTTTAGGTATCGTTGAGACTTTATTAAATTTACTCAAAAATGCATGAAAAAAGGTAGAAACACTTAGTCTTTTAGGAACTTGACTCATGTACTTGAAAAAGTGGGCTTGATTATGTTATGCATGCAATACGGATATATGTGTTTATGTGATGTTTATTTCCATTGTTAAACCATCTTGTGCCAATATGTGAGAAATTATTTTTTATATACTTTATGCTTGTAAATTGACATCTAAAACTTTCCTGGTGTGTGTGCCAAGAGAAATAAGAATGATGGATTAAGGAATATAGGAATTTCTTTGTTAACCATATTTTTATCCTATTTTACGTACCTTGATTGTAATATCCTAGTTAGCCATGTTGAACCTTAGCCTATGCTTTTGATATCCATATTACAAGCTTAATACTCTTTGTTTTATTGACTATTATTTGATCAAAATGACTTCTAGAGCACTTTAATGAAAGAAACTTTTTGGATGAAAGAAGCATAATTGGAGAAGTGAAGGGAAAAGCTAAAAAAATGTGGTGAATTAGAAGAAAGGAAAAAGGTGAAATTTTGCTAAACAAGGAGGGTGCTTGTTAGTTGGAAAAAAAAAGAGCTTTGAAAAATTGAAGATGAAAAAAATGTGTTAATGAGATCAATGATTAAAAGAAAAAATTCCCACTAGTCACCTAAGTTGAAAAATTGAAATGAGGTATAAGGAGAAAATTTGAAAATTGAAGCATGATCTAAAAAGTACTGTGAAGTATTAAAGAGCCTAGGGAGCTTAGTCACTATCTTGGCCAAATAGTTCCTACTCGTCCGTTAGCCAACATTACAACCAAATTAAAGTCCTAATTGATCCTTGATTCATAGTTCTATATTAGCGGAGTACTACACTAAGGACAAGCCTATGGGTCGTCGTTTGCATGTATGGTGAGTTCTTTGGGAGAGTGAGCAGAAGTTGTTTCATTTATGCCCAAGTTTATATTGACTTTATCTTGTGTGCGAAAGGGCATCTCTCCAAATTGTGAGGGGCACAATGGTAAGACTTTGGTAAATCTTGATTGATAAATAACATATTATTCATGATTGGCCCAAAATATGTCTTGATGAGTAAGTTTTCAAAAGATAAGTGATTTCAAACTTTGACATTTTAATGTTGATCCTACATTCATGCGAGTGAGTTGTTTGAGCTTCATTGATTTATCTAATGATCCTAAGTGTAAGTAGACCTATTTGTAAGATAAATTTAGTGCTAAAATGTGATAAAGGAAGTAGTAGATTGTTCAAAGACGAACAATAGTTTATGTGTTGGGTGTTGATGAAGGGCATATTTACGCACTTCATAGACATATTTTTGCCTGTACTTTACTATGTTTTGAGAACAAATTATGTATGTTTGCATGTGTTTATATTATATATTTGTGAAGTTAGCTAACGCATGAGATTAGATATTTTCTGGGATAAAAGTGATGGATTCGGGTGTTGTTGATACGTTCGGAATGAAGTTGAAGAAGAAGGAATGTACTGTGCAAAAATTAAAGAAAAAAAAATATATGGTGCAATGCCACACCCACGCGACAAGCCGCGTGAGGCAACAGCTAGACCGGCGCTACAGGACGTGCAATGCGTAGCAACAATGCTGTGTTGCAGGCGCGAGGCACCTAGCTTCCCCACGTGATGGCTGGCGCGCACGGCCTTACTCCTACATGTTGGCAGGCGCAACACGACCCAACACCTATGCTATGGCATCTACAACGCGACAGCAGCATGGTGCGGTGCGGCAAGGTTTCAAATGGCCCAAAAATGGATCTCCTACTTCTACTAGGAAAAGGAACTTTCAATCACAAATCAAATCCGCAAAGGAACAAGAAAAACATAAATCTACTACTATAAATACCCTTTTATTTTTATGTAATAGCTATGTTTTTTTAAGTCTTCAAGAAAGCGTTTTTAGAGAAGTTTTTAGAAAAGAGTTAGAGGAGACAATTTACAATTTAGTTTTGAGAGATAGTTTTACTTTGAGATACAATTGCAAAGCTGTTCTTCTAAATTTTGCATTAATCAAGTGAAGGTTCTTCCGGTCATTGTTGAAAGTATTAATTTTTTTTTCATATATGAATGCTATAAAATTACTTATGAACATGATAGGCTAAAACTACCACAACTGGAGTTGTCGAAACCATGGTGAATTAACAAACTAGAGTTTGCACGACGTGATTCTAAACCAATACTAAACACTTGTATTGCATTCTCGTCATGCTTAAACATTTCTTAGCGATGCGCAACGTTAGGACATGCTCGAACTCTTTACTTGCTTAGGTCTAAGAGGTAGAGATTAGGAAAATAGAATTACAATGGAGCCTTGATCTTGATGATCTTTGTATTAACTTGAGCTGTGGTCATGATAGTTAAATCTGGAACTTAGTGATAATGGATAGTTTGAAACAGCTCATGAGACTTGGTCGAGTGATTGCGTAGAGTCATTCAATAGGGACTGGTCAGTCGTTTGAATGAACCTGAGTTATCAGTTCTATAAGTAAAGTATTGGGATAGATCTCTAGTATAAAACCTGAAGTAGTTAAGGATCCATGGGGAACACTTACCCTAGTTAATTGCAATAATTTCGAAACAACCGTCAATTTTTCAACAATGTTACTTATTAATTTTACAAATTCCCCCTCTTAGGAAATAATTGATTAAAAAGCTTAAGCACTAGTGTTCTTCTATATCCTTCCATATTCTCTGTGGGATCGACCCCAACCTCTAGTTGGGTTCTTTATTGATAATGTTCTCTTGATACTTCAGTAAGAGGTGTGTTTTGAGCATTATCAATGATCATTTACTTCTCATCGAATTTTCATATAATAACCGCTACCATTCCAATGTTCCGATGGCTCCTTTTGAGGCTCTCTATAGGCGGAGGTAAAGATTGCCTATTGGTTGGTTTGAAGTTGGTGAAGCTACATTGATAGGACCATATTCAATTCATGAGGCTATAGAAAAAGTCAATCTTATAAGGGAATGGTTGAAAACAGCTTAGAGTCGACAAAAGTCTTATGCTGATGTGAGGAGGAGAGAACTTGAGTTTGAAGTTGATGATTGGGTGCTTTAGAAAGTATCTCCCATGAAGGGAGTGATGAGATTTGGAAAGAAGGGGAAACTTAGTCCCCTCTATGTTGGCCGGGACAGGATTGTGAGACGCGTTGGCAAGGTGGCTTATGAGTTGGAGTTGCCTCAGAATTAGCATCAGTATGTCCAATTTTCTGTGTATAACTTTTAAAGAAGTGCTTAGGTGATCCAGCTTTGGTTGTTTCGATGGAGAGCATAGGTGTAAAGGATAGCCTTAGCTATGAAGAGGTCCCGGTTGTAATACTTGATCGTCAGGCTTGGAAATTGACGAACAAAGAGGTAGCTTCAGTAAAGGTTCTATGGAGAAATCAACATGTAAAAGGAGCTACGTCAGAAGCCGAAGCAGATATGATGGCTAAATACCAACATCTTTTCCCTTTCGGTTCAATTCCATCTTGAGGTATCAGTTTCCTCCTTAGTACTCTATTTAGTTTCATGTTCAGTTTATGTGTTCTAGTTTCTTTCTTGTCAGTACATGTATGTGTGAATCATGAATTCAGTTCTCAAGTATTTCTGTTAGAGTCAGTCACTCTATCAGTTTTCATCTTTAAATGTTCAGTATTTGGGATGACAGTTTATTCCAATTCTTTTAAGTATATTCATTCACATTCGAGGACAAATGTTCCCAAGGGAAAGATATTGTAATACCCCAAAAGTCCCTAAGATCAAACCCGGGGGTCAAGTGAAGAAAGCAGGAAAATGATGCCTAGTTCACTGACGAGTCGTGCAGTGACCTGTGGGGATACATCATGTCGTTAAGTGACTCGTGAAGTGAGAAAAAGTTGGCGAAGACTCATGATCTAGGGGTGACCATGAAAGGCAACCACGAGTCATGATCTGACTCCACAATATGTGGAGCTGGCCGTGACCAGAGTTGAGTTGGAGATTGAATTTTGGCAGAAGACTTGACGACTGGGACTCAACGAATCATCAATTTCACCATGAGTCGTGATGTCACTCGTGGTGACTGGTAGTGTCCATTTTTCCTGCCTTTAGTAAGTGTGTTTTCATAATATCTAAACCCCTAGGTCCTAAACTACATCATTTTAAGCTCAGTTACAAGGGTTTTTAGAGTACTTAATCTATCATAAGCCTTTTGATTTCATGCATGCAAGATTAGAGTGCACCATTGGAGAATAAGCTTGAGAAATTCCTAGGTTCTTCCCTCAATCTTTTCGGCAACCAAGAAAGGATGTGAAATCAGATTTATCCAGGAATGTAGGGTTATGAATGGGAGTATTCCTTCACTTCCATTCCCAAATCCTCATCTAAATTCATGAAATCCAAGGTTGATAAATCTATGGGGTGTTAACCCAATTTGTGAAATTCTAAGCATCTTTCATGGGTAAATTCTATTCATGATTCTAGTGTTATTTTAAGATTCATGGGCATGTATTATAGTGATTTAAATTAAAAATTTATGATTTCAAAGTCTTACAATTGTGATGCCCAATTACAAAAATTCATGAAGTGTTGAGATTATGATCTATGTTTCAAGTATGATGAAATGTCTATGATGAAAGTATGATTTCGAATTACCCATGTTTATATTCATGATTTTGACTATAAAGTCTATTTAAAAGGATGTTTAAGTTTGGTCAAGCCCATATGATCAAGTATCTTCATGATCTACTTCAATTTCATGCTATTAGCTTACCACATGGTCTTGGAGTCTAAACTCCCACTTTTCATCTTATGGTATGGTTTGAGCCAAGGCTTCTCATGTTATGTTTTCAGATTATGTGTGTAATGTTATGATTCATTTTTGTTTCAAGACGATGGTTGAAATTCATTGAAAAATGATGGAGAGCATATACATGTTTTTGGGAGTAGTGTCTAGCACCGAGTAGGCTAAGGGTTCAATTAACCCTATGCCATAGAACAACGTGCCAACATAGTTATATTCAAATTCTATGGGACCTCCCTTGTGAGCTTTCCCTACCACTGAGGGGCCTTCATCTTGATATCATTATCATGGTAGTGCCCTTAGCCCTAACAAGACTTTGGATGGCTATGTCCACTTGAGTGTAATAGTCGGGACCATGTAAGCTCTATCGTGGTAATGTCAGTTATATGACAAGTCTCCTATTATTCTGTATAATTTAAGTTATGCATTTTCATTATTCATGATATTATGTTTTTAGCAGGTTTAACCTAATGTTCAATTTACTTATGATTACCAGTTTTATCTTTGGGTCATTCGATTCAATTATGATATTCAGTTATGTTTAAATCATATTTTCGGCAATAGCATGCAAGCCCTACTCTCAAAATCTTATGATGAAATATTTATGATTTTACTTACTTGGCAGTTTTACTTACCTTGCATGCTCAGTACATTTCAAGTACTGACCACATACTCTATGTTGTATTTTATAATACAGGCTCGAACGTTTAAGTTCAGTCCTGCCATTAGCCAGATCCTCAAAGTTTGCATTTCTTAGCTTGTTGGTGCGTCCTCATCCTTCGAGGGCCTTCTCATCAGTTTATTATCAGTATTCTCAGTTTCAATTTATTAGGAGTTAGCTGGGATCTTGTCCCATCAATTCGTCAGGTTGCAGAGGCTTGTCAAGCATAGTATGTATTCAGATTCGGATCAGTGTTATGTATTCAGTTGTTCAGCTATTATAGTTACTCAGACTTCTGCTATTTCAAATGTTAGATTTCTGTATTTATTATATTGAGCTTTAGTTGTCATGTTCATGCCATGGGTCGAATTGGAACCATTTAAAGTTCTAAGTTCTGTGTCTAGATCCAGGCCTATGTTCGTGTCATGACATCTGTGATCACTACATAGGGCCCATTGGGATAATGACCTACGGTGGCACATAATTTTGGAAACCTCGGTGCGCTAAACCTCTATTATACCCCGTAAGATTTCCGACACCTAGATGGCCTATTCGCACGTTGGTTAAGCATACTTGAAAGCCATACGTGCTAGGGAAAGGCCCGGGAAAGGATCGGACGAGTAACCTGTCGAACCATCACGGAGGGAGCCGGGGCAGAGCCCCTCTGCGATGGCAACGTGCCATGGAGGTGGAGCATCCGTGTTGGCTCCGTGACATGTTGGGCCTGTCCAGGCCCAAGTATATAAAGCTCCCACTTCGGTTTGTGAGGTTATATTCCTTATTTAATTTCCAGAAAATGCAGAGAAACAGAGAGAGACGAAGAGGGGTAATATATTATCGTTCGATTACGCTGCCAAATGTAGTATAAACTCAAATTAACCTCAGGTACCGAGGTATTTAGCAGCAGGTAGCATTCCTACGGATTTAGTTTCGCAAAATTCGGCCGACAAATCGTCGAGCTACCGGACTAAGGTAAGTGGAATTGCTCCAAACTAGTGTCTATGTGTTCCTAGATATGAAGTGAATACTTCTCCCTTCTAGACTTCTGAAAAATAGCAAGTTTTCGACTGTCTTTCGATAAGCCTAAGTTTAGGCTATAGTTATATCGAAAGTGACGCCGTCCTTCAGAATAGTGTTGTATTTAGTACTAAATGACGTGTTTATGAATGCAGTTGGGAGATTTAGCTGGAATACTGACCGAGCCTCGTCCGACAGTCGGATAACTCGAGGTTAAGGTATGTGAAGTTGTTCTTCAGCAAGTTAGTAAACCTTAGCTTGGTAAATCATAGTAAACTCCGTATTCGAAACTCTCGGAGTTGAATGTTGAGGATTAAGTAAGTCTAATAGATTCTGAGTTGTGTTGCCGTATCGTATTCGGTCCAAAAGTTAGTAAAGCATGCGCCAAAGGGAGAGTTAGCATTCCAGATCCAGTATAGCCTATTATATGATTAGCAAGCATGTTGTAGAATAAAAAAATACAGATTTTTAGAATAAAGACTAATAAAGTAAAATCAGATAGACAGATAGTTTTATGGCTACAGATTAGCCATTCAGACAGATAGTATCCCAGCTGCAGATTAGCCAAGCATATAAATAAAGATTTCAAAATCAGTATAATCAGTAAAGAATCAGTTCAGTATAGAAACAGATCAGAATAAGAAATCAGATTTTAGATAGTCTTTTTCAGTTATACATGCTTGCTATTTATATGTGCTATTTGTTTGTTGAGACTTGATGTGGCGTGAGGGCACCTTATTGAGCGTCCTCGCCGCCCCTGGGTTGGTAATTGTGTCGCCCATTGAGCGGGTGGGTTTTACGTCACTCCAAGGAGTGGCATGCCGTCCCCCGCTTGGATGAAGATGGGATGAAGCTTTCCCAATAGCAGTCTGATTAGCATTACAGGTGCAGCTCCGGTTTCAGATAGCCCTGTTGAGTTTTGTGTCTAGGGAACTAGACCCTATCTGTTACTGTCTGTACACTCAGTTATTATAGGTGTAGCTCCGGTTTCATGTAACCCCGTTGAGTTGTGTCCGGGGATCCAGACCCTATCTGTTACTGTCTACACAGGAGTCCTCTGGACCCAGACACGGTTGCTTATATCGGAGGCTATGGCCCGAGCCGGAGACCCAGGGGGCCGGTAGAGGATCTTCAAAGTGAGCAGATGAGTGGAGTGACTTATTTTTGGCTGGTTTTGATCGGGTAGGGGTATATAGATTGTTTTCTTGTTGGGCGCCATACGGCTTATCAGTATTCTTAGAGGCTTGCAGTCAGTATATATATTTCCCTGTGGTCAGCTGAGCCGGTCGTGTGAGGCCGTGCAGTTTGTTGTAGCTGTTTAGCATTTCTATTTATGTTGGCCGTGTGAGGCCTCTGTTGATAGTAGTGGTGACCTCGCCGGTCACGTAGATTTCTAGTATTTCATTGTTGAGTTACAGATAACTAGACAGCATGGTGGCCTTGTCGGCCCGCATAGGCTCCCTTATATTGATATGTTTCTAGTTAGCTGTTAGTACAAGTACAGGTGGCTATAGGCCCAGTTGGCCGGAGGCTGTGTTTACAGCCGTTATATAGCCCTTTGTTTCCAGAAATCTGAGTTAGAGCCAGCCAGGCACAAGCTGTGCTCAGGCTCAGTAGTCTAGTAGTTCAGGTCCTAGTAGGGCACCAGGTGCCAGTCATACCCCCCCAAAGGCGGGGCGTGATAAACTTGGTATCAGAGCAGGTCGTGTCCCAGGGAGTCTGCAAGTTGTGCTAAGTAGAGTCATGTCTATGGATGTGTTGTGCACCACATACTATAGGCAGGAGGCTGCGAGGCATGATAGGATGGTTACTCTTCTTTCATACTCAGTCGTGCCATAGCACAGTACAGTATAGGGTCGAGTTCCTAAAACTTATCATATTCTTTGTCTACAAATAAGAATGGCAGATAAGCAACACCCTGCCACAGGCAGGAGATTAGACACAGCAGTAGGAGAAGGCACCAGTAGGATGCCTCAGCTTCAGTCAGAGTCAGCCCGATCTGAGGGCGATATAGAGGCTTCATCACAGCCCTCTCAGCAGTCCCCCTCACATTAGGAGTCGTTGGGCACTACATCGCCCCCGATAGCTCCTATGCCTTCGCCATCGGATTAGGAAGTTCGTGGTGCTGTGGTTATCTTGGCACAGATGATGGCCACCCAACGCCAGCCAGTGCCACCTGTAGCAGCAGAGCCTTCAGGTGGGTCAGGTAGTTCCAGGGTCAGGGAATTTTTAGCACTAGGTCCTCCACAGTTCACTGTGTCAGATCAGGCAGAGGACCCTCAGGACTTTCTAGATCAGATGCAGAGAATTTTCCGGGTTATGCATGTGACCCTTTCAGAGTCTGTTGAGTTGGCAGTGTTCCAGCTGCGGGACATAGCAGTACTATGGTACAAGAGTTGGGAAAGCTCCCGAGGGAGAGATGTTACCCCTCTGACCTGGACCAGCTTCTCGGAGGCCTTCCTGGACCGCTACTTGCCACGAGAGATCCGGCAGGCCCGGATGGACCAGTTTCTGCATTTAGAGCAAGGGGCGAGTAGTGTACGCGAGTATGCTTTACAGTTTGACTCCTTAGCCCGTTATGCTCCAGCATTTGTTGATACCATGCTTGCGAGAGTTCACAGATTTATCATGGGTTTGAATCCGGAGTATACTGAGGCGTGTATGACGGCTACGTTACGAGAGGATATGGATATCGCCCGAGTACAGGCCTTTGCTCAGACCATTGAGGGTGTTAGACAACAGCAGCATAGTAGTAGACAGACCAGTCAGGAACAGCACCACAGAGATAGACCGGACGAGATGCAAAGAGAAGTTCAGAGAGGACCCAGGCCTCGACTATCAGATAGACCCCCTAGACCCCCACCTCCTCTACAGCAGCAGCAGCAGTGAGGTAGATATGTTCGTAGAGGGCAATCAGAGCCCAGTGGCAGTTCCAGAATAGTAGAGTTCCCGCAGCAGAGAAGGGGAGAGCAGAGTAGATTTGCACCCCCACCCTGCCCTAATTTCGGCCGACCTCAAACCGGAGCTTGTAGATATGGCTCCACTAGGTGTTATATTTGTGGACAGAAGGGGCATCGGATGAGAGATTGTCCGACCAGAGGTCAGGGGAGTAGAGACAGTCAAGACAGGGGATCCGCAGGGCCATGATCCCCAGCAGCCTCAGCGGGGGTGGGCCTTCAAGTTCAGTAGGCAGAGGCCGAGGTAGGTCAGGAGCTTCCAGTTCAGGTACGGGTTCAAGCCGTACTTATGCACTACCAGGGAGGCATGATTCAGAGGCGTCTCCATATGTAGTGATAGGTATGCTGACTATCTGTTCATGCCCTGCTTATGTATTGATTGATCCAGAATCCACCTTGTCATATATTACCCCATTTGTGGCACAAAAGTTCAATATTGCACCATAATTATTACAGCAGCCCTTTTAAGTATCCACGCCCGTCGGTGACTCTATTATAGCTAGCAGAATTTACCAAGGTTGTATAGTGGAGGTTGCTGACCGCTAGACTACAGTAGATCTGGTAGAGCTAGAAATGATAGACTTCGATTCCATAATGGGTATGGATTGGCTAGTGTCGTGCTATGCCAATGTTGAATGTTGGACCAAGACAGTCCGATTCCACTTTCTAGGAGAGGCAGTGCGGGAATGGAAAGGCAGCACAGCTACGCCAAAAGGTAGGTTTATTTCCTACCTTCAGGCGAGGAAATTGATATCTAAGGGGTGTATTTACCATCTAGTCACAATTCAGGATGTTCGAGCAGAATCCCCGACACTCTAGTCTATTCCAGTGGTGAACGAGTTCCCTGATGTGTTTCCAGATGGGTTACTTGGTATTCCCCCAGAAAGGGAAATAGATTTCGCTATTGATTCGTTACCAGGCACTCAGCCTATATCAATTCCTCCCTATCATATGGCTCCTGCAGAACTCAGAGAGTTGAAGGAGCAGTTGAAAGATTTGCTAGATAAAGGTTTCATCAGGCCGAGTACTTCACCATGGGGTGCGCCAGTTCTATTTGTGGGGAAGAAAGATGGCTTGCTCCGTATGTGCATAGATTATCGGCAGTTGAACAAAGTTACAGTAAAGAATAAGTATCCGCTTTCCAGAATAGATGATTTGTTTGATCAACTACAAGGGGCCAGATACTTTTCCAAGATTGACTTGCGGTCCGGATATCACCAAGTTCGAGTTCGTGAAAGAGATATTCCCAAAACGGTGTTCAGGACCCGATATGGACACTTTGAATTCCTAGTTATGTCCTTTGGGTTGACGAATGCCCCAGCAGTATTCATGGACCTAATGAATAGTATTTTTAGATCATACCTGGACCTGTTCGTGATAGTGTTTATTGATGATATTCTGGTGTATTCTCGCTCTGAAGCAGATCACCGGACTCATTTGCGGACAGTGCTCCAGATCCTCAAGGACCGCCAATTATATGCTAAATTTTCTAAGTGTGAATTCTGGCTTAATTCAGTAGCCTTTCTAGGGTATATTGTGTCGGATGCTGGTATACAGGTTGACACGCAAAAGATAGAAGCAGTCAAATCATGGCCTAGGCCTACCACTCCGACTGAAGTCTGTAGCTTCCTGGGATTAGCATGATATTACAGGAGGTTTGTTGAAGGGTTCTCTACTATAGCAGTACCTCTGGCCAAACTGACACATAAAGCAGTAAAGTTTCAGTGGACAGAGGCATGCGAGTAGAGCTTCCGGGAGTTGAAAGATAGATTAACCTCCGCCCTAGTGTTAGCATTGCCGGAAGGTACAGAAGGTTATTCGGTGTATTGGGATGCATCAGGCATTGAGTTAGGTTGTGTGTTGATGCAGCATGGTAAAGTGATTGCATATTCTTCCAGACAGCTAAGGAAACACGAAAAGAACTACCCTACCCACGACCTGGAGTTAGTCGCAGTGATCCACGACCTAAAAAGTGTGGAGACATTACATGTATGGCGTCCATGTTGATATTTTTACAGATCACAAGAGCCTAAAGTATATCTTCACTCAGAGGGAGTTGAATCTGCGGCAACGTCGCTGGTTGGAGCTGTTAAAGGATTATGATGTGAATATTCTGTACCACCCGAGAAAAGCCAATGTTATGGCAGATGCTCTCAGTCGAAAGTCCATGGGGAGTTTGGCGTATTTGCACGCCGAGTAACGGGAATTGGTCAGGGAGATACATCAATTAGCTAGCCTAGCCGTTTGTGTAGCAGAAATAGAGGACGGTAGAGCGGCAATTCAGAACACCGCCGTGTCATCATTAGTTGTGGAAGTGAAAGAACGGCAATTTGAGGATCCTGACCTAGTTTAGCTTAAAGATTATATTCCACTAGGGAAGGTGCCAGGATTCCGGGTAACAGAGGATGGAGTGCTGCGTTGTAAAGACCGTTTATATGTTCCCAATGTTTCAGGCCTCCGCCGGCAGATCATGAATGAGGTACATTGTGCCCGCTATTCTCTCCACCCTAGCTCGACAAAAATGTACCATGATATCAGAGAAAACTACTAGTGGCCAGGTATGAAAAGAGAAATTGCCGAATTTGTAGCCTAGTGTCCTAACTGCCAACAGGTGAAAGCAGAACATCAGAAACTAGGAGGGCTAACTCAGGACATAGCTGTGCCTCTCTGGAAATGGGAAGTAGTAAATATGGATTTTGTAATAGGATTACCCCGTACTAGACACATACATGATTCTATATGGTGATAGTTGACAGATTGACAAAATAAGCTCATTTCCTGCCAGTAAGAACTACTTTCTCGGCCGAAGATTATGCGGAGTTGTATATCCGATAAATAGTTAGGTTGCATGGAGTACCAGTATCTATTATTTCAGACAGAGGAGCACATTTTACGGCTAGATTTTGGCAGTCGTTTCAGAGAGGTTTGGGGACGTAGATTAATTTGAGCACAACATTCCACCCTCAGACAGATGGACAGGCTGAACGCACAATTCAGACGCTCGAAGATATGTTGCGAGCATGTGTGTTAGATTTCGGTTGTAGTTGGGACGAGCATTTGCCGTTAATTGAATTTGCTTATAATAACAGCTATCACTCAGCCATCCAGATGGCGCCCTTTGAGACATTATACGGGTGAAAATGCAGATCGCCAATTGGCTGGTCCGAAATAGGAGAATCAACATTGGTTGGGCCAGACATTGTTTAGCAGTCAGAGGAAAAGGTAAAGCTTATCCGAGAACACTTACTGACTGCACAGAGCCACCAGAAATCATATACAGATGTGCGGCGCAGAGACTTGGAATTTGATGTAAATGACTGGGTGTTTCTGAAAGTATCTCCGATGAAAGGGGTGATGAGATTCAGCAAGAAAGGTAAGCTCAGCCCGAGGTTTGTTGGACCTTATTAGATTCGTCGAAGGATAGGCCAAGTAGCATATGAGTTGAACTTGCCTCCAGAATTGGAATCCGTTCATCTAGTCTTTCATGTGTCTATGCTGAGAAAATGCATAGGAGACCCATCAAGAGCAGTCCCAGTCCAGGATATCTAGGTTACAGAAGAGCTGGCCTATGAAGAGGATCCAATAGCCATCCTAGACAGACAGATTCGTAGATTGAGAACTAAAGATATTGCGTCTGTCAAGGAATTGTGGTGTAACAGGAACTGAGAGGAGATGACGTGGGAGGCTGAGGAAGATATGAAAGCTTGATATCCTCACTTATTCCAAGCCTAGTTAGGCGACAGGTATATCCGTGGTATTGTTTATGCAGTACTTTATAGTTGTGTATGTATAAATGAGAAAGATTGATGTTTAGCTATCAAGTGAATCTTAAGTATCGTGTGCAGTACCTGTATTGGACTTTTCTGCGTTTCAGGTTTTTGGTGAATTCTATATTACAGGGGAAACTCTGCCGAAATTTCCTTAGGAGCAAGTTGAGTTAATTGAATAGTCCTCTAAATAGCACTTTCATTGGAGGACGAATGTTCCTAATCGCACGTTGGTTAAGCATACTTGAAATCCATACGTGCTAAGGAAAGGCTCGAAAAAGAATCAGACAAGTAACCTGTAGAACCATTGTTCGTGTCCCGCAAGTGTACGGGTCGTGCAAGTAATATAGTGGCTCTTTTTGAGAACTGGAATGTCGAACCCACAGGGACTGGACCCATTCCTCTAACTATCCATTTCAAGTGTGATCTTAACTTTCTCAAGTGTTGGTTATAGAAGTTTTCGAGGGATATTTAATTAAGTTTGTTTTGGTCAACGAAATATCCTGAATTTACTTTAGGAGCAACATAGAGTTAAAACTAGATAATCATGCAATACTACAACTTGAAATGGTTTAAGCATGGAACTATCAATTATTATTTCACATAATTAGAATTGCATGTTCATGGTCTTTCGACCCTCTAAATAAGTCAAACTAGCCTCACTGCATCATTGTGAGCAAGGATGCTAATTTCTAGTTCGCGGGCAATTAATTATGTTGTGGTTTACAGGGAAACGATTAGGGACTTTCGTGCGTCTAACCATTTAACTCAACTTAGCCTCACAATTACTTCTTCGAGTGGTGATGTGATAATCCTAAGTTGGTCTTTTATAACCCCCGTTTATCAACCAAGAAAGGTGTTAGGTGTATTTCTATCCTAACACCAATTTATATCGTGAGATACAAACATGCTCCTTACATTCTCATGTCCTGACCTAGGTAATTCTTTCTCAAGCAATTGCCCAAGCTAACGTATATGTTTTCATGGTGATCAATCATAAAAACAAGCAACAATCCAGAATGCAAGACGAAAACAACAATCAATAACTTAATTCCAAAACAATTTCATAAAATCACAATCATCATTCATGGCTTCAACCCTAGAGGAAGGGTTCTTGCCATTCATGTTCGTAAAACTACAACTAACTACTATTAAACTAACATACTTACATGAATTTGGTAGATGAGAAGGGAATTTGCCAAACCCTAGATGAGTTCTCCCACTTCTCCCTTCACAACTAGGTAGTTTTCCAGAATAAAATCGTGACAATCTGATTTTAGGAGCTAAGGGTTCAATTTATACTATGCTGAAAAAATGCAAAATTTGGCCTGTGGTGGAATAGCAATGTGTCACGGAGCTGAACGCCCTACTTGACCTCCGTGACACGGAGGTAACGCGTACCCTTACTGGAATGTGCCAAAAAATGCAATTTTTGGCAAAGTTTTGCCACGTTGGCAGCGTGCCACGGCCCCTATCGCGTAGGGTGCCAGTTATTGCATGTTTTCTTGTTGGGTTTCACGTTTTGCTCTTGATTCCATTCCTCCACTTCACCAAATCATGAATTAGTTCCTCAAATGCATTATTAACCTTCAAAAACAAGGACTAATCATGTTGGTTAGTATATATTCACATTTACGTAAAATCACATGAGAATACATATAATTAATTCGATAAACAAGACAAAACTAAGTTATAAAGCATCACTCGGGCATGCTATTTTGCCCATGATCACCTACCCCACACTTAAAGTATTGTTCGTCCTCGAACAACCTATTACATCTCATGCATATGGAGACTCACCCATAACTCATTTAGCAAGAATAGTCAAGCTACAACTATAATGATTAAGCAAGATAACAAGCTAAAAATAGAGCATGCACGATTTGATCATTGCAATGAGTACAACTATGTTAAGACTTCTTAACCTCAAGAATCGACTCTCAATCTTAGCAAACTCATGCAAATCAACTAATTAAGAAATCCGACATGAACTATATCCTTCATTTAACATGTGCCCTTACGGAAAGAGAGTTACCCAATTTCACACGCAAAAACAAATTTTAAATCAAAACATGTGTGGGTACATGAATAGAATAACGCTCACTCTCACAAAGAATTCACATGCATCACGTAATGACCCATAAGCTTGCCCTTAGTATTTTATTCCACTAATTTAAGGATGTATGAATGTAAGATCAAGTAGGACTTTTTAGGTTGTATTGTAACTCAGGTGCGGGTAGGTACTATTATGGCCAGTAATAGTTACTATCTTTCCTAAGAGATTTTAATACATCACGCCTTCATTATGAACTTCCCTTCCCTTACTTCAGCTTTTTCTCCTTTCAGCTTTCTTCTTCCTCTTATGTTCCCCCCTTTATTTAGGCATTTTTAACTTATTAGTAAGGAGTACTTAAGCAACAATTTTTCTTTCATTCATTTATTTTCTTACTCCCTACTAATAATCAACCATTTTTACACAAGTGACCCTTTGTCCTTTTCTCCACTTCTACAACTTGCTACTTTTCCGTTCTTTTCCTTCTTCTCACTCCTTTACTCTTTCATATATTTCTCTTAAGCGCTTAGGAGTTTTGGATCAAGTTCAAGGCTAATGAAAGAAAAAGGATTAAGCTTATGTTGCAGCTGTCAAAGAATAGGCTGAAGACTCAATGGGGCTAACTAGGATTAATTTTTCAAGGTAGGTAAAATGAGGGATAAAAATTTGGTTCATTCAAAGAAATTCCTAAATCATCTCCTACAATTCACATCCTTCATTTCATTTTATAAACAGACCAGGCAAGTTCTATACAATCCACAATAGCACAGAATACTCAAAAACCTCACACTCATGGCACATGCTCAAATCAAGACACATTCAGTAGACTCTTACTCAGCTAATCACAAGAATTCAGAATTAAGCTTCAATCATATTGAGTCAAATTCAAGAGCCTAAGCGTCTCACACAAAGTTATACACCTGCATGCTTCACACCAAACATACCTGCATCTTACAATCACGTATAGCACATAACAAGAACATCAAGCACCAATTAATTATGGTTTCAAAATCCCAAAACCTATCGACCAATTTTTCCTCAAGACGGCCGTCATCCATCCATCGTCGGAAATAGTCCCTAACTATGACTAAAGACACTATCTACAAACAAAGGAAATAAAAAAAAATTTATTCTTTGGTTCAAAGACCCCCCCGTCGGAAAAGAACCGAAAAGAAAAACCAACGGGTGATGAAGTCATGCTTAATTCACAAAAATTTTTCAAATTTCTCTCAAATTTCACACAAGCATCACATTCACCAAAAACTTGTTAAGCACAAAAATTTAGAAATTTTTCTCACCCCACACTTAAAGTCTTGCTATGTCCTCATAGCATCAAATTAAGATTTAAAGGATGAGAAATACTCCCTGAGCCTCTATGCCAAGCTAAAAGCATGCTTTCTTTTCAAGTTCCAGAGATGGGTGTTCGACCCCACACTTCTTCTATTCCATGCTATTTAGCTTCCACCGTCTCGGTACTCAGACTTCCCGCCATCTGTGCTTAACTTTCCACCAAAAACACAAACAAAATGAAAATAACAACATCAACACAAAAATCAAAATTACAAATTGTACCTGAGGTACCCTTGGGTTGCCTCCCAAGTAGCGCCTTATTTTACGTTGTGGCACGACGTAAATTGTCCTTTTCAGGACATCCTCATACCTGGGTTCTCTTTCGAGAACCATCTCCTATTCTTTTGCTGTTTAGAGGAAACAACCTCCACTCTGTTCCTTTCTTTCTCCAACTTCTTCTGAATTTGAAGTCCTCTATCAGACTCGGGATGTACACTTGACCTTGCCTTTGGCCGTGCACATGTGGAATCCTCCACCCCACACTCATCCTCTGCTAACACACTAACCTGAAAAAGGTTAGTGCAGTGTGCGGACGGGTTCATTTCTTGGTAAACGCGGAAGAGTTATTCTTCATCTTCGACCCTCATATTCAGGGTCCCTGCTCTCAGATCAATCACCGCTCCACCAGTGGCCAAGAATGGCCGTCCCAAGATTAAGGGTACCTGGTCATCAACCTGAAAATCTAGCACAATAAAATCAGCAGGTATAATAAACTTACCTACTTTGATGAGAAGGTCCTCTAATATTCCATCAGGTGTCACTCGCGACTTGTCAGCCAGCTGCAACATCAACCTTGTCGGCCTTTGTTCTCCCAACCCCAGGGTGTTGAATAAGGATAGGGGAATTAGATTAACTACTGCCCCTAAGTCACACAAAGCTCGTAGCACCTCAGCTTTACCAATTTGTATGGGGAGGGTAAAACTCCCTGGGTCTTTGAGCTTCTTTGTCATTTTGCTCAATACCCTGTGACTGCACTCCTCAGTCAGTGCTACAGTCTGGGCATCCACCAATCTACTTTGTTCGCCATCACGTCCTTTAAGTATTTAGCATACTTGGGCATTCCCTGCAAGACATCAATGAGAGGCAAATTTATGTGAAGTTCTTTGAAGCTCTCAAAGAACTTTTTGAAGCATTCCTCCTCCTTGCTCTTTCTGAATTTCTGAGGGAATGGTGGTGGTGGTCTTTGTGTTGGCTGCAATGAAAGTAGTGCATTTTGTTGTCCAACACTCTGATTATATCCTATGTTGATGGATGGTCCTAGTCTAACCAACTCCGGCTGCACCTCCTTTCTCAGCTCTTTTGGCACTGCATCAGATAATTGCTTGCCGCTTCTCAGACTGATGGCATTGATCTGCCGGGGGTTAAGATCTGTGTCGCTTGGTAATCCCCCCTACGACCTCATGTTTTGAGCAGCTGCTATCTGACCCACTTGTTTTTCAAGATTTCGGGTGGCTACTTGTTGATTCATTAAGTCTGTTGCCATCCTCGCCTGATTTTCCGCTAACTGCTTCTGGGTCTCCATAATTTTCTGCAGTGTTTCCTCAATGCTGCTACTCAATTGCCCATCATTCTGCCTATTCTGCTGATACTGTTGTTGTTGAGGTGGCATATAATTCTGCTTTTGGTTTCCACCCCAAGAAAATTTCGGGTAGCCCTGCCAATTTATATAGGAGTTATTCTCAAAATTTCGATTCCTATGCACATTACCAACAAAATTGACTGATTCCGTATTGGCTCTACAATAATCTGCATTGTGCCCATTATTACCGCAAATTTCAAACCTACTCGGAGCTTGCTGAACTGCATTAACCTGGCACTGGTGTTGGTTCATACTCTGTTTATTGAACTTAGTCATCATTTGATGTTGGAACGAAGCTAACTGTGCTGCAAAGGCATTCCAACAATCTACTTCTATCAACCCCGATCTGTTTCCTGCCCCCCTCGATGACTCACTGTGCCACTCTGGATTTCCTTGTGCAATTCTGTTCAACAAAGTGTACAACTCATCATATGTTTTATCCAAGGCTTGCCCACCTGATGCAGAATCTAGTAATATTTTTGTGTGTGGGTGTAGACTTTCTACAAAGGTATGAGCCAGCACGTCATTTGATTGCTGGTGATGGGGGCAATCTCTCAACAATGACTTGAATCTTTCCCAATCCATATACAAGTTCTTATCAGGCCTCTGCTTGAAACTGAGTATTTTACTTCTGAACTTTGCAGTCTTGCCTGAAGTAAAGAATCTGATAAGGAACTTCTTAGCCAAGTCATTCCATGAAGTTATGGAGTTCGGTGGCTCAGCCTTCCGCCACTTTTTCGCCTCTCCCAATAGTGAAAATGGGAAGAGGGTCAGTCGGACATAATTTGTGGACACACCGGTGGGGACAAACGTGTCACTAATCTCTAAAAAGCTCTGTAGGTGCTTCTGCGGTTCCTCATGTGCCATCCCAGTTAATTGACCACTAGAATGTAACAGCTGCACCATGTTCTGTTTAAGCTCAAAGTGCCCTCCAAACTCCGGTTTACGGATGCTAGAGGTCACATTCGTCGCTAGTGGGATTGCCACTTCGCGAACTGGTCTTGCTGCCATTGCTTCTGATGACAATTGTGCTTGTCCCGCGGGTGGTTGTTGTTGTACTTTCTCTTGAAGTCTCTTCAACTTTTGCTCTAAAGCTACTCTCCTTTGCAAATGGATTTGACGTTCAAGTTCCAGCAACGGTTCCACAAGCTCTCTATTTCTAGCCAGCTCGGCAGGACAACCTGTCACCTGCAAATAAACAGACTAAGACCAAGTTTCTCAACACTTAAGGAAATTTCAAAAATCACAAAAAAATAGATAAACTATCAAAACTTCGCCGAGTCCCCGGCAACAGCGCCAAAAACTTGTTCGCGCCCCGCAAGTGTACGGATCGTGCAAGTAATATAGTGGATTTTTTTGAGAACTGGAATGTCGAACCCACAGGGAATGGACCCATTCCTCTAACTATCCATTTCAAGTGTGATCGTAACTTTCTCAAGTGTTGGTTATAGAAGTTTTCGAGGGAGATTTAATTAAGTTTGTTTTGGTCAACGAAATATCCTGAATTTACTTTAGGAGCAACATAGAGTTAAAACCAGATAATCATGCAATACTACAATTTGCAATGGTTTAAGCATGGAGCTATCAATTATTATTTCACATAATTAGAATTGCATGTTCATGGTCTTTCGACCCTCTAAACAAGGAAAACTAGCCTCACTGCATCATTGTAAGCAAGGATGCTAATTTCAAGTTCGCGGGCAATTAATTATGTTGTGGTTTACAGGGAAACGATTAGGAACTTTCGTGCATCTAACCATTTAACTCAACTTAGCCTCACAACTACTTCTTCGAGTGGTGATGTGATAATCCTAATTTGGTCTTTTATAACCCCCGTTTATCAACCAAGCAAGGTGTTAGGTATATTTCAATCCTAACACAAATTTATATCGTGAGATACAAACATGCTCCTTACATTCTCATGTCCTGACCTAGGTAATTCTTTATCAAGAAATTGCCCAAGCTAACGTATTTGTTTTCATGGTGATCAATCATAAAAACAAGAAACAATCCAGAATGCAAGACAAAAACAACAATCAATAACTTAATTCCGAAACAATTTCATAAAATCACAATCATCATTCATGGCTTCAACCCTAGAGGAAGGGTTCTTGCCATTCATTTTCGTAAAACTACAACTAACTACTACAAAACTAACATACTTACATGAATTTGGTAGATGAGAAGGGAATTTTCCAAACCCTAGATGAGTTCTCCCACTTCTCCCTTCACTCCTAGGTAGTTTTCCATAATAAAATCGTGACAATCTGATTTTAGGAGCTAAGGGTTCAATTTATACCATGCTGAAAAAATGCAAAATTTGGCCTGTGCTGGAACAGCAATGTGTCACGGAGCTGAACACCCTACTTGACCTCCGTGACACGGAGGTAACGCGTACCCTCATTGGAATGTGCCAAAAAATGTAATTTTTGGCCAAGTGTTGCCGCGTTGGCAGTGTGCCACGGCCCCTATCGCGCAGGGTGCCAGTTATTGCATGTTTTCTTGTTGGCTTTCACGTTTTGCTCTTGATTCCATTCCTCCACTTCACCAAATCATGAATTAGTTCCTCAACTGCATTATTAACCTTAAAAAACAAGGACTAATCATGTTGGTTAGTATATATTCACATTTACATAAAATCACATGAGAATGCATATAATTAATTCGATAAACAAGACAAAACTAAGTTATAAAGCATCACTCGGGCATGCTATTTTGCCCATGATCACCTACCCCACACTTAAAGTCTTGTTCATCCTCGAACAACCTATTACATCTCATGCATATGGAGACTCACCCATAACTCATTTAGCAAGAATAGTCAAGCTACGGCTATAATGATTAAGCAAGATAACAAGCTAAAAATAGAGAATGCACGATTTGATCATTGCAATGAAGTACAACTATGTTAAGACTTTTTAACCTCAAGAATCGACTCTCAATCTTAGCAAACTCATGCAGATCAACTAATTAAGAAATCCGACATGAACTATATCCTTCATTTAACATGTGCCCTTACGGAAAGAGAGTTACCCAATTTCACACGCAAAAACAAATTTTAAATCAAAACATGTGTGGGTACATGAATAGAATAACGTTGACTCTCACAAAGAATTCACATGCATCATGTAATGACCCATAAGCTTGCCCTTAGTGTTTTATTCCACTAATTTAAGGATGTATGAATGTAAGATCAAGTAGGACTTTTTAGGTTGTAATGTAACTCAGGTGCGGGTAGGTACTATTATGGCCAATAATTGTGACTATCTTTCCTAAGAGCTTTTAATACATCACGCCTTCATTACGAACTTCCCTTCCCTTATTTCACCTTTTTCTCCTTTCAGCTTTCTTCTTCCTCTTATGTTCCCCCCTTTATTTAGGCATTTTTAACTTATTAGTAAGGAGTACTTAAGCAACAGTTTTTCTTTCATTCATTTATTTTCTTACTCCCTACTAATAATCAACCATTTTTACACAAGTGCACCTTTGTCCTTTTCTCCACTTCTACAACTTGCTACTTTTCCGTTCTTTTCCTTCTTCTCACTCCTTTACTCTTTCATATATTTCTCTTAAGCGCTTAGGAGTTTTGGATCAAGTTCAAGGATAATGAAAGAAAAAGGATTAAGCTTATGTTGCAGCTATCAAAGAATAGGCTGAAGGCTCAATGGGGCTAACTAGGATTAATTTTTCAAGGTAGGTAAAATGAGGGATAAAAATTTGGTTCATTCAAAGAAATGCCTAAATCATCTCCTACAATTCACATCCTTCATTTTGTTTTATAAACACACCAGGCAAGTTCTAGACAATCCACAATAGCACAGAATACTCAAAAACCTTACACTCATGGCACATGCTCAAATCAAGACACATTCAGTAGACTCTTACTCAGCTAATCACAAGAATTCAGAATTAAGCTTCAATCATATTGAGTCAAATTCAAGAGCCTAAGCGTCTCACACAAAGTTATACAACTGCATGCTTCACACCGAACATACCTGCATCTTACAATCACGTATAGCACATAACAAGAACATCAAGCACCAATTAGTTATGGTTTCAAAATACCAAAACCTATCGACCAATTTTTCCTCAAGACGGCCGTCATCCATCCATCGTCAGAAACAGTCCCTAACTATGACTAAAAACACTATCTACAAACAAAGGAAATTAAAAAAAATTTATTCTTCGGTTCAAAGACCCCCCCCCCCAGTCGGAAAAGAACCGAAAAGAAAAACCAACGGGTGATGAAGTCATGCTTAATTCACAAAAAATTTTCAAATTTCTCCCAAATTTCACACAAGCATCACATTCACCAAAAACTTGTTAAGCACAAAAATTTAGAAATTTTTCTCACCCCACACTTAAAGTCTTGTTATGTCCTCATAGCATCAAATTAACATTTAACGGATGAGAAATACTCCCTGAGCCTCTATGCCAAGCTAAAAGCATGCTTTCTTTTCAAGTTCCAGAGATGGGTGTTCGAACCCACAGTTCTTCTATTCCATGCTCTTTAGCTTCCACCGTCTCGGTACTCAGACTTCCCGCCATCTGTGCCTAACTTTCCACCAAAAACACAAACAAAATGAAAATAACAACATCAACACCAAAATCAAAATTACAAATTGTACCTGAGGTACCCTTGGGTTGCCTCCCAAGTAGCGCCTTATTTTATGTCGTGGCATGACGTAAACTGTCCTTTTCAGGACATCCTCATACCTGGGTTCTCGTTCGAGAACTATGTCCTTTTCTTTTGCTGTTTAGAGGAAACAACCTCCACTCTGTTCCTTTCTTTCTCCAACTTCTTCTCAATTTGAAGTCCTCTATCAGACTCGGGCTGAACACTTGATCTTGCCTTTGGCCGTGCACCTGTGGAATCCTCCACCCCACACTCATCCTCTGCCAACACACTAACCTGACAAAGGTTAGTGTAGTGTGCGGACGGGTTCATTTCTGTGTAAACGCGGAAGAGTTCTTCTTCATCTTCGACCCTCATTTTCAAGGTCCCTGCTCTCAGATCAATCACCATTCCACCGGCGACCAAGAATGGCCGTCCCATGATTAAGGGTACCTGGTCATCAACCTGAAAATCTAGAACAATAAAATCAACAGGTATAATAAACTTACCTACTTTGATGAGAAGGTCCTCTATTATTCCATCAGGTGTCACTCGCGACTTGTCAGCCAGCTGCAGCATCAACCTTGTCGGCCTTTGTTCTCCTAACCCCAGGGTGTTGAATAAGGATAGGGGCATTAGATTAACTGCTGCCCCTAAGTCACACAAAGCTTGTAGCACCTCATCTTTACCAATTTGTATGGGGAGGGTAAAACTCCCTGGGTGTTTGAGCTTCTTTGGAATTTTGCTCAATACCCTGTGATTGCACTCCTCAGTCAGTGCTACAGTCTGGAGATCCACCAATCTAACTTTGTTCGCCATCACGTCCTTCAAGTATTTAGCATACTTGGGCATTCCCTGCAAGACATCAATAAGAGGCAAATTTATGTGAAGTTCTTTGAAGCTCTCAAAGAACTTTTTGAAGTATTCCTCCTCCTTGCTCTTTCTGAATTTCTGAGGGAATGGTGGTGGTGGTCTTTGTGCTGCCTGCAATGAAAGTTGTGCATTTTTTTGTCCAGCACTCTAATTATATCCCATGTTGATGGATGGTCCTAGTCTAACCAACTCCGGCTGCACCTCCTTTCTCAGCTCTTTTGGCACTGCATCAGATAATTGCTTACTGCTTCTCAGACTGATGACATTGATATGTCGGGGGTTAGGATTTGTGTCTCTTGGTAATCCCCCCTGCGACCTCATGTTTTGAGCAGCTGCTATCTGACCCACTTGTTTTTCAAGATTTCGGGTGGCTACTTGTTGATTCATTAATTTTGTTGCCATCCTCGCCTGATTTTCCGCTAACTGCTTCTGGGTCTCCATAATTTTCTGCAGTGTTTCCTCAATGCTGCTACTCAATTGCCCATCATTATGCCTATTCTGCTGATACTGCTGTTGTTGAGGTGGCATATAATTCTCTTTTTGGTTTCCAACCCAAGAAAAATTCGGGTGGCCCTGCCAATTTCTGTTGGAGTTATTCTCAAAATTTCAATTCCTATGCACATTACCAACAAAATTGACTGATTCCGTATTGGCTCTACAATATTCTGCATTGTGCCTATTATTACCGCAAATTTCACACCAACTCGGAGCTTGTTGAACTGCGTTAACCTGGCACTGGTGTTGGTTCATACTCAGTTTATTAAACTGAGTCATCATTTGATGTTGGAGCGAAGCTAACTGTGATGCCAAGGCATTCAAACCATCTACTTCTATCATCCCCGATCTGTTTCCTGCCCTCCTCGATGACTCGTTGTGCCACTCTGGATTTCCTTGTGCAATTCTGTTCAACAAAGTGTACAACTCATCATATGTTTTATCCAAGGCTTGCCCACCCGATGCAGAGTCTAGTAATATTTTTGTGTGTGAGTGTAGACTTTCTACAAAGGTATGAGCCAGCACGTCATTTGATTGCTGGTGATGGGGGCAGTCTCTCAACAATGACTTGAATCTTTCCCAAGCCATATACAAGTTCTCATCAGGCCTCTACTTGAAACTGAGTATTTCACTTCTCAACTTTGCAGTCTTGCCTAAAGGAAAGAATCTGATAAGGAACTTCTTAGCCAAGTCATTCCATGAAGTTATGGAGTTCGGTGGCTCAGCCTTCAGCCACTTTTTCGCCTCTCCCAATAGTGAAAATGGGAAGAGGGTCAGTCGGACATAATCTGTGGACATGCCGGTGGGGACAAATGTGTCACTAATCTCTAAAAAGCTTTGTAGGTGCTGCTGCGGGTCCTCAGGTGCCATCCAGTGAATCGACCACTAGAATGTAACAGCTGCACCATGTTCTGATTAAGCTCAAAGTGCCCTCCAAACTCCGATTTACGGATGCTAGAGGTCACATTCGTCGCTAGTGGGATTGCCACTTCGCGAACTGGTCTTGCTGCCATTGCTTTTGATGACAATTGTGCTTGTCCCGCGGGTGGTTGTTGTTGTACTTTCACTTGAAGTCTCTTCAGTTTTTGCTCTAAAGCTACTCTCCTTTGCAAATGGATTTGACGTTCAAGTTCCAGCAACGGTTCCACAAGCTCTCTATTTCTAGCCAGCTCGGCAGGACAACCTGTCACCTGCAAATAAACAGACTAAGACCAAGTTTCTCAACACTTAAGGAAATTTCAAAAATCACAAAAAAACAGATAAACTATCAAAACTTCGCCGAGTCCCCGGCAACGGCGCCAAAAACTTGTTCGCGCCCTGCAAGTGTACGGGTCGTGCAAGTAATATAGTGGCTCTTTTTGAGAACCGGAATGTCGAACCCACAGGGACTGGACCCATTCCTCGAACTATCATTTCAAGTGTGATCGTAACTTTCTCAAGTGTTGGTTGTAGAAGTTTTCGAGGGAGATTTAATTAAGTTTGTTTTGGTCCACGAAATATCCTTAATTTACTTTAGGAGCAACATAGAGTTAAAACCAGATAATCATGCAATACTACAATTTTCAATGGTTTAAGCATGGAACTATCAATTATTATTTCACATAACTAGAATTGCATGTTCATGGTCTTTCGACCCTCTAAACAAGGCAAACTAGCCTCACTGCATCATTGTGAGCAAGGATGCTAATTTCTAGTTCGCGGGCAATTAATTATGTTGTGGTTTACAGGGAAATGATTAGGGACTTTCGTGCGTCTAACCATTTAACTCAACTTAGCCTCACAACTACTTCTTCGAGTGGTGATGTGATAATCCTAATTTTGACTTTTATAACCCCCGTTTATCAACCAAGCAAGGTGTTAGGTATATTTCTATCCTAACACGAATTTATATCGGGAGATACAAACATGCTCCTTACATTCTCATGTCCTGACCTAGGTAATTCTTTCTCAAGCAATTGCCCAAGCTAACGTATATGTTTTCATGGTGATCAATCATTAAAACAAGCAACAATCTAGAATGCAAGACGAAAACAACAATCAATAACTTAATTCCAAAACAATTTCATAAAATCACAATCATCATTCATGGCTTCAACCCTAGAGGAAGGGTTCTTTCCATTCATGTTGGTAAAACTACAACTAACTACTATTAAACTAACATACTTACATGAATTTGGTAGATGAGAAGGGAATTCGCCAAACCCTAGATGAGTTCTCCCACTTCTCCCTTCACTCCTAGGTAGTTTTCCAGAATAAAATCGTGACAATCTGATTTTAGGAGCTAAGGGTTCAATTTATACCATGCTGAAAAAATGCAAAATTTGGCCTGTGGTGGAACAGCAACGTGTCACGGAGCTGAACGCCCTACTTGACCTCTGTGACACGGAGGTAACACGTACCCTCACTGGAATGTGCCAAAAATTGCAATTTTTGGCCAAGTGTTGCCGCGTTGGCAGCGTGCCACGGCCCCTATCGCGCAGGGTGCCAGTTATTGCATGTTTTCTTGTTGGCTTTCACGTTTTGCTCTTGATTCCATTCCTCCACTTCACCAAATCATGAATAGTTCCTCAAATGCATTATTAACCTTCAAAAACACAGACTAATCATGTTGGTTAGTATATATTCACATTTACATAAAATCACATGAGAATGCATATAATTAATTCGATAAACAAGACAAAACTAAGTTATAAAGCATCACTCGGTAATGCTATTTTGCCAATGATCACCTACCCCATACTTAAAGTCTTGTTCGTCCTCGAACAACCTGTTACATCTCATGCATATGGAGACTCACCCATAACTCATTTAGCAAGAATAGTCAAGCTACGACTATAATGATTAAGCAAGATAACAAGCTAAAAATAGAGCATGCATGATTTGATCATTGCAATAAAGTACAACTATGTTAAGACTTCTTAACCTCAAGAATCGACTCTCAATCTTAGCAAACTCATGCAAATCAACTAATTAAGAAATCCGACATGAACTATATCCTTCATTTAACATGTGCCCTCACGGAAAGAGAGTTACCCAATTTCACACGCAAAAATAATTTTTAAATCAAAACATGTGTGGGTACATGAATAGAATAACGCTCACTCTTACAAAGAATTCACATGCATCATATAATGACCCATAAGCTTGCCCTTAGTGTTTTATTCTACTAATTTAAGGATGTATGAATGTAAGATCAAGTAGGACTTTTTAGGTTGTAATGCAACTCAGGTGCGGGTAGGTACTATTATGGCCAGTAATAGTGACTATCTTTCCTAAGAGCTTTTAATACATCACGCCTTCATTACGAACTTCCCTTCCCTTACTTCACCTCTTTCTCCTTTCAGCTTTCTTCTTCCTCTTATGTTCCCCCCTTTATTTAGGCATTTTTTACTTATTAGTAAGGAGTACTTAAGCAACAATTTTTCTTTCATTCATTTATATTCTTACTCCCTACTAATAATCAACCATTTTTACACAAGTGCACCTTTGTCCTTTTCTCCACTTCTACAACTTGCTACTTTTCCGTTCTTTTCTTTCTTCTCACTCCTTTACTCTTTCATATATTTCTCTTAAGCGCTTAGGAGTTTTGGATCAAGTTCAAGGCTAATGAAAGAAAAAGGATTAAGCTTATATTGCAGCTGTCAAAGAATAGGCTGAAGGCCTAATGGGGCTAACTAGGATTAATTTTTCAAGGTAGGTAAAATGAGGGATAAAAATTTGGTTCATTCAAAGAAATGCCTAAATCATGTCATACAATTCACATCCTTCATTTCGTTTTATAAACACACCAGGCAAGTTTTAGACAATCCACAATAGCACAGAATACTCAAAAACCTTACACTCATGGCACATGCTCAAATCAAGACACATTTAGTAGACTCTTACTCAGCTAATCACAAGAATTCAGAATTAAGCTTCAATCATATTGAGTCAAATTCAAGAGCCTAAGCGTCTCACTCAAAGTTATACACCTGCATGCTTCACACCGAACATACCTGCATCTTACAATCACGTATAGCACATAACAAGAACATCAAGCACCAATTAGTTATGGTTTCAAAATCCCAAAACCTATCGACCAATTTTTCCTCAAGACGACCTTCATCCATCCATCGTCGGAAACAGTCCCTAACTATGACTAGAGACACTATCTACAAACAAAGGAAATAAAAAAAAGTTTATTCTTCGGTTCAAAGACGCCCCCCCCCCCCCCCCCCGTCGGAAAGAACTGAAAAGAAAAACCAACGGGTGATGAAGTCATGCTTAATTAACAAAAATTTTTCAAATTTCTCCCAAATTTCACACAAGCATCACATTCACCAAAAACTTGTTAATCACAAAAATTTAGAAATTTTTCTCACCCCACACTTAAAGTCTTGCTATGTCCTCATAGCATCAAATTAACATTTAAAGGATGAGAAATACTCCCTCAGCCTCTATGCCAAGCTAAAAGCATGCTTTCTTTTCATGTTCCAGAGATTGGTGTTCGACCCCACACTTCTTCTATTCCATGCTCTTTAGCTTCCACCGTCTCGGTACTCAGACTTCCCCCCATCTGTGCTTAACTTTCCACCAAAATTCACAAACAAAATGAAAATAACAACATTAACACAAAAATCAAAATTACAAATTGTACCTGAGGTACCCTTGGGTTGCCTCCCAAGACATATAATTAATTCGATAAACAAGAAAAACCTAAGTTATAAAGCATCACTCGGGCATGCTATTTTGCCCATGATCACCATCAAGGAGGGAGCCGGGGCAGGGCCCCTCCACGATGGCAACGTGTCATGGAGGTGGAGCCTCCACTTTGGCTCCGTGACACGTTGGGCTTGTCTAGGCCCAAATATATAAAGCCCCCACTTCGGTTTTTGAGGTTATATTCCTCATTTAATTTCCAGAAAACGCAGAGAAACAAAGAGAGACCAAGAGGGGTAATATATTATCGTTTGATTACGCTGCCAAACATAGTCTAAACTCAAATTAACCTCAGGTACCGAGGTATTTATTAGCAGGGAGCATTCCTAAGGATTTAGTTTCGCGAAATTCGGCCGACAAATTGTCGAGCTACCGGACTAAGGTAAGTGGAATTGCTCCAAACTAGTGTCTATGTGTTCCTAGCTGTGAAATGAATACTTCTCCCTTCTAGACTTCTGAAAAATAGCAAGTTTTCGACTGTCTTTCGATAAGCCTAAGTTTAGGCTATATTTATATCGAAAGTGACGTCGTCCTTCAAAATAGTGTTGTATTTAGTACTAAATGACGTGTTTATGAATGCAGTTGGGAGATTTAGCTGGAATACTGACCGAGCCTCGTCCGACAGTCGGATAACTCAAGGTTAAGGTATGTGAAGTTGTTCTTCGGCAAGTTAGTAAACCTTGGCTTTGTAAATCATAGTAAACTCCGTATTCGAAACTCTCGGAGTTGAATGTTGAGAATTAAGTAAGTCTAATAGATTCTGAGTTGTGTTGCCATATCATATTCAGTCCGAAAGTTAGTAAAGCATGCGCCAGAGGGCGAGTTAGCATTCCAAATCCAGTATAGCCTATTGTATGATTAGCAAGCATGTTGTAGAATAAAAAAATACAGATTTTCAGAATAAAGGCTAATAAAGTAAAATTAGATAGGCAGACAGTTTTATGGCTACAGATTAGCCATTTAGACAGATAGTATCCCAGCTACAGATTAGCCAAGCCGTTAAATAAAGATTTCAGAATCAGTATAATCAGTAAAGAATCAGTTCAGTATAGAAACAGATCAGAATAAGAAATCAAATTTCAGATAGTCCTTTTCAGTTATACATGCTTACTATTTATATGTGCTATTTGTTTGTTGAGACTTGATGTGGCGTGAGGGCACCTTATTGAGCGTCCTCGCCGCCCCGGGGTTGGTAATCGTGTCGCCCACTGAGCGGGTGGGTTTTATGTCACTCCAAGGAGTGGGATGCCATCCCCAGCTTGGACGAAGATGGGATGAAGCTTTCCCCATAGCAGTCTGATCAGCATTACAGGTGCAGCTCCTGTTTCAGATAGCCTTGTTGAGTTTTGTGTCCAGGGAACCACACCCTATTTGTTACTGTCTGTACATTCAGTTATTATAGGTGTAGCTCAGGTTTCAGGTAGTCCCATTGAGTTGTGTCCGGGGATCCAGACCCTATCTGTTACTGTCTACACAGGAGTCCTCCGGACCCAGAAACGGTTGATTATATCGGAGGCTATGGCCTGAGCCGGAGACCCAGGGGGCCGGTAGAGGAGCTCCGAAGTGAGCAGATGAGTGGAGTGACTTATTTTTGGCTGGTTTTGACCCGGGTAGGGGTATATAGATTGTTTGCTTGTTTGGCGCCATCCGACTTATGGGGGTTGGTATTGGCTCTTGCTTGCTAAATGTATATGTATTTGTGTGCTTTATATATATTAGCTAATAGACAGTAGGCCGCCGTGACTACAGACACGCTCCTACCTATCAGTTCAGAAAGGTTTGATCTAGTTCCTATCAGCCCTTCAGATTTAGTTATCTTCTGCTCACAGACTTGTTAGTTATGTTATCTGTATTCAGTTGTATTATTTCAGTTGCTTTGCATACTCAGTACCAGTGGTACTGACGCCCGATGGGCCGCTGCATTACTTGCCTGCAGGTACTCATAAACGAGGAGGCGACCCCTCGTGATCCTGTCAGCGCAGAGTCATCTGCTCTTGTCATCCAGAGCTTGATATTTCAGAGGTTTATATCATTTACTTTTGTTGTACAGTATGGGTAGGCCAGGGCCCTATCCCGACCATCTTATCAGTATTCTTAGCGGCTTGCAGTCTGTATATATATTTCCCTGTGGTCAGCTGAGCCGGTCGTGTGAGGCCGTGCAGTTTGTTGTAGCTGTTTAGCATTTCTTTTTATGTTGGCCGTGTGAGGCCTCTGTTGACAGTAGTGGTGACCTCGCCGGTCACGTAGCTTTCCAGTATTTCATTATTGAGTTACAGATAACTAGACAGCATGGTGGCCTTGTCGGCCCACATAGGCTCCCTTATATGGATATATTTCTGGTTAGATGTTAGTACAGGTACAGGTGGCTATAGGCCCAGTTGGCCGGAGGCTATGTTTACAGCCGTTATATAGCCCTTTGTTTCCAGAAATCTGAGTTAGAGGTAGCCAGGCACCAGATGTGCTCAGGCTCAGTAGTCTAGTAGTTCAGGTCCTAGTAGGGCACCAGGTGCTAGTCATACCCCCCCCCCCCAAGGCGGGGCGTGACAACCTCAGCCCGCCTGGTGTTCAGTACTACACCCACTAGAAACCTAATTATATTTAATTGTGCTGATAACTTGAAACTGATGTCATAAGACTAAGTTAGAACTACCTATCTGGAAGTGTTTTGAGAGTCTAAGGACCTGAAAGAAATTGTGTTCTAAGACTTGTCAGAGCTGCTTTATTTGAAAGTATTGCGAAAGTCTAAAGAGTGACAATTATACTGATAAACTGATACTACTAAATATACTGAGTATTCATGATATTACTAAGACTGAACATACTAAAGCATTGACTTCCATTTAAGAATATGTGCTAGAATTCGTAATTCAAATGGAAGCATCATGATAATACAATATTTATGTCTGAGTTCTAAATCATGCAAAGCTCAACTCAAAAGAAGTCATACCAAAACTAGGGCTAGTAGTCATACTATAGCGATTAGATGAATAATATGAAAATAACATGCTATAATTATTGAAACTTGCAACATATACAGAATTAGCTGAACATACATAATTTGTCTGATAGAACCCTAATGCATGATTTCTATAGGCATGAATTGGTGAAAGATTCTTAGAATACTTGGGCATAAGGATGAGAGGAACGCCCTTACAAAAACCCCACATACCTAGAGAAGAGATTCTAGAGAAATAGCTTGAAAATTTTAAGGAACTTGGAAGCCCTAGTTCTTAGCTTCAAGGAGAAACTCTGAGTTCTACAATTGATATTCTGAAAGTCTGAGTGGGGAATGAAGGAGGGGAACCATTTAATCCCCTCTAAATCCTTTGGAAATATGCTTGAAATGACATAGTTTAGGAACTAAAAGAGTGGGGATATATGAAACTACCTCTTGGAAAATATTTAGAAATTTGAAATTCCTCGGTCACTGTGCGTCTGATGGAACAGATGATGGACCGTCGCAAGCTTGATAGTCCTTCATCTCCACCATCGGGCTTAAGCAGAATTGGTAGAAAATTTGCCCCAAGTGATGGTCAATATGATGGGCCGTCACTTGACTGACGGTGTATCATCCACTTCGTCACCTCAAAGTAGATGGCCAGGAAATCATGACCTAGGTGACGGTTGCCATGACGGGCAGTCACTGAATTGATAGTCCGTCGGAACCTCTATCACCCAAGAGATGAAGGGAGAAGACATTGAAGGACCCAGTGATGGTTCGTTTCCTGGATGACGGCCGTCAGATTCACTTTTAGAGGTGTGACGGTTCGTCACTTCCTCCGTCCTTAGCACCAGGTCTGCAACTTTTATTCTTTTTCTATAATATTTCACTCCATGGTACTTAGGTGTTATAGTTAAACAACCCCCCATTTTTGAAAATTCCTCTTGCCTTAACCATGATTACAAACTCTTTAAAGCTCTTAATGGTCTAAAGAAAGCCCTAAAAGCTTGGTACGAGCGACTAAGGTCTTTTCTCACTGAAAATGATTTTCATTGAGGAAAAATTGATAACACCCTTTTCATTCAGCGATCAACTATAAATATTTTAATTATTCAAATCTATGTAGACTTTATCATTTTTGGTAGCTCTCACGCTTATTTGTGTAAGAATTTCGTAGACTTAATAACAGGAGAGTTTGAGATGAGTATGATGGGAGAACTGACCTTTTTCTTAGGACTTCAAATTCTTCAGCACACTGGTAAAACCTTCAACACTCAAACCAAGTATCTTAAAGAGTTGATTCAAAGATTTTTTCTGGAAAAAGGAAAAGCCGTTGGAACCCTAATGAGTCCGTCTTCTTGTTTGGAAAATGACGCATCTGGTAAAAATATTAATGAGAAACTCTATTGAGGAATAATTGGATCTCTACTTTATCTCAGTACATGTCGATTGGATATCATGTTTATTGTCTGCAAGTGCGCCAGATTACAATTGACTCCTACAGAGTCTCATTTAACTGCAGTAAAACGGATCATTCTTTATCTCGTTAGAACTCAAAATTTGTCTTATGGTATCCTCATTCTAACAATTTTGATTTAATTGGTTACTTGGATGTAGATTTTATAAGTGAAATATCTTACATAAAAAGCACATGTGGATCATGTCAGATTCTTGGAGATGCTCTCACTTCTTGGCAAAGCAAGAAGCAAAACTCTGTAGCAGTCTCTACTACAGATGAAGAATATCTAGCTATTGGAAGTTGTGGCACTCAATTGCTATGGATGAAACATCATTTACTGGATTAAGATCTTAATTATGAAAGCATTCCCATTTTATGTGATAACACTAGAGCCATTAGCCTTTTCAAATATACTATGCATCATTCCAGGGCTAAACATATAGATATTAAGTATCATCTTATTGGAGATCATATTGAAAATGGATATTTTTTACAAGAATTATTGACTCTAAAAATCAATTGTCTGATATTTTTGCTAAACCCCTTCCAGAATTTTTTTTTAGTTCTTTAAGAAAATGTCTCGGTGTTATTTATCTTTCCTAAATTATCTTTTCATTGTTGTGAAAAAATTTTTAATTAATTAACGTCGACTCCTATTTTTAGGTCATTATTACCGAGTCTATTTGCATGTTGTCTTTTTATTTGCTAGACCCGTCACATTCCTATGAAGCGTCTCTTCTCTCCTAGTTATTTCGAAACTTTAAACCTCCTCCTTATAACACTCTCACTAATCCTTCACTACCCTTATACAATGGTGAAATATCTTGCTAAAAGCTCTCGTCGTTCCAATAAGAGGCTTAAGAATTCATCTCTCTTCCTCTATAGTTGAAATTTCTAGCTCATCCTCTAAAGACTACCATGAGTCTTCGTCCTCTCTCGTTAAGAAACCCTCTTTTTCCAGCCCTAAAAATAGAAAAATTGATTCTTCGATCTCCTTTGACCTAGAATACATGTAGAGATTTTGGAGTGTTTTTGAAAAGGAAAAGTGTCTTTCCTTCAAGGATCGACTATTTGCTCATGGCAGAATCATTTTCCTTGTTCAACTTGAATAATCTTACAGTTCGGTAAGCCATATTTTCTCCTTTCAAGATTTGGATAATCTTTTTCTATGGTGTGTTAATGAGGCTTTTGAGGACCACATCAGAATGTTCTACGCAAATCTGAGGATGTCCAAGGACAGTTGTGAACATGAAGCCCTTTTTTAGGTAACAAAATTGTTTTAAGTAGAACCATTCTCGAAAAGGTCTTCAACACTCACTTCTCTTGAAACATTCCATTCTTCTCTAGTTCTTGGCCTAACGATTTTGAAGCTTCTTTTGATGAAGAAAAGGTTTTTATCGCCGAAGATAGAAGGAACCTCTCTAATTTTGGTCTGGCTTCTATTTTTTTTGAAAATTTTATCATTGCTCATATAGTTGCCACTACCTTACTCCCTCACAAAGGGTCTGTAAGAGCTTTTAGAGATGTTTTTTGTGGGGTATTGCCTTCTCAAGAAACTAAAGATCAACTGGACTTAGTGGTTCCTTGGATATATGTGTGAAAGCTGTCAAGATCCCAGTAGCAATGTCAGCCTACCCTATGGAGTGTTTGTGAGTCGAATTATAAAGGCCATGGGTATGGACACTTAGAAGTTTCCTGTAAAGGAATTTTCCTCCACCTACAATGATCGAGCTTTTGAAAGTATTGGTTATCTCTTCGATGATGGCTGTTGGATTAAAAAGGTGAGCTATAAGCCCAAAATCAAAACTACTCCTCTTGGAGGATAAAGTAGTAACAATAAAGATGGCGCTCAAAGTGTTGCTTTCACATTGCTATTTTCTGATGTCCTAGATATTAAAAAGTCACTTGGTGCAGTGGTTGGTGACCTACACCGGTGCAATGAATCCTTGAAAACTCTTATCTATAAAGTTGCTAATCTAAAGAAGTAGCTGACACATATTCAGCATGAAGGGGAGAAGTCTTTCAACAAAGTTCTACGACAAGTCGACTCAGCTGCTGCTCGAGCTGAAATTTCCGATAACGAGTTAGTTGTTGTTGTTCAGAGCTCCTACTCCTATCTGTACACTCATTCTTGGACTGTTTCATAAATACGGGTAAATATTTTCTTGGTCATGCCTGAATCTCTCTGTTACTTTCTGTACCCTGCATGGGCTTGTCCTCTTTTGGTGTTTACTTTTACCCAAAAGGGGGAGAACTATTAACTCTTGATTTATAGTGTGTGGATGATTGTCTCTTGAATTGTGGCTCGTAGGTGGCCTCTACTAGATATTGTGGTATTATACCCCGGAAGCCCAAAGATCGGACCCGGGAGCTGAAACAGGGAAAATGTAAAACAAATGTTGTAGAATCAGGATGAGTCATGGGACGACTCGTGAGGATAGCCCACGAGTCATCAGGTGACTCATGGGGAAGGCCAGTGAGGAGTTGGGAAGTTTGGAGAAAAGGGGTCCCCACAGGCGTGGGAACGACTCGTGGTCAGACAATGAGTCGTTAGGTTAGCCGTGAGGTGAAGGAGAAGGAAAAGAGAAGGAAGAAGAAGTATGCACTCAATGACTGGTGACCAAGAGTCGTGGTCACCCCTAATGAGTCGTTATATTAACCGTTATGAGCCCAGGAGATGACGAGGTAGCGTACTTGACAGGCATGGCAACGAATGTTTGCCCTAGTGACGAGTTATCAGGTCGTTTGTTAGGACCACCTGGCAGTAATTTCCTGTGAATTTAGTAAGGGACATTTCGTAATTTCTAAGTTCCTAAAGCCTATACTACATCATTTGAGGCTCGTTTTAATGGGTTTTAAGAGGGGAAAACCTATTCTAAGTTATTTCCTTCCATGCATGCAAACTTGAAAGGTTGAGGAGGTCATCTAGAGAAAGTCTTCAAGGTTTTCATTCAAATTCATCTTGGGCAATCAGAGAAGTGGTAGAATCAATCCCTTCTAGGTATGTAGGGTTAGGAGTGGGTGTCCTCTTCCACACCCATGCCCAATTTCTATCTAAATATGAGAATTTCCTATGATCAAGTATGGGGTTTCTATTAAAATGCATGAATCTTCAATTTCTTTACATGGGTTTGAATAAATTGTGATTTTATTATGCAATTATGAAGAATGGGCTGATTGTATAATGATTTCAGTTAAAATTTTATTTCTAAGCCTTATGAATGCTGAAGCCCATTGATGATACGACCATGAAAAGTGAGATTTGTAAAGTACATGTGATAATGATGAGATATTATGATGAAAAGCATTATTTGAAGCTACCCATGTTTATAATTATGTTTTTGATGAGAATTGAATATTTCTAAGTATGATAAAGCTTTGGGCAATGCCCACATATTAAGTTTAAATGATGATTTTCGCGAACTAAGCGTGCCAATTGTTTTGGAGAGAAGACTCCCAAATTTTATATTATAGCTTGTGGTATGTTTTGAGTTCAGTCATCCTATGCATAGCTTACCACATGGTTTTGGAGAAAAGGCTCCCAAGTATGTTTTCAGCTTGTGGTATGATTTGGACTAAAGCTTCTTAGGAGAAGAGTCTAGCATTGAGCGGGCTAAGGGTCGATCACCCTATTCTCCAAACCTACGCGCCAATGTAGGTTGATACTAATATACTATTGGGACCTCCCTTTTGAGCTATCCCCATCCCTAATGGTCCATGAGCTTGATATCGATATCATGGTAGCTTCTTTAGCCCTGGCAAGGTTTTAAACGACTTTGCCCACTGGATTGTGATAGTCGGGACCACATAAGCTCTATCGTGGTATGTTGGTTAAGTGATGAGTCTCCCACTGTCTATATGATTCAGTTATGCATATTCATCATTCATGGCTATTATATACTCATGCAGGTTCAAAAAGTAAGGTTGACTCAATGTTTAGCTTTTCTATAAATGTCATATTTCAGCTTTGAGTCATTTGAGTAAGTTATATGTTATAAAGCTTTGTATTGTCATGTTATGAAAAGATCATGATTTCAGAAAGAATGCATGCAAACACTACTCTCAGTTTACTGATGTTTATCTTAATTACCGCATTGGGTTTAATAGGATTTTTACTTACTTTAGCAGTTTTACTACCTTGCATACTCGGTACATTCCACGTACTGACCAGATACTTCTAAGCTATATTGTTTCATGATAAAGGACCCGGCTCTCAGGTTCAGCCCCGCTCTTAGACAGCATATAAGAGTTAGCGTCTGCTTATTAGTGATTCCTCATCTTCCGAGGACCAGCTTATTCATCCCTTTTTTATGTATTGTAGTTTTTAGCTTGTTGATTTAGTTGGGGTCTTGTCCCATCAACTCGTCATGTTTAGAGGCTACTCAGACATGTGTATGTACTCATCTTTGAATTTATAGTCAGATGTTATATTCAAGTTAGACTTCCACTACGAATGTATTGATGGTTATTAAGTTCTTGTTTGAGTCAGATATATGCTTATGCCATGGGTCAACTTGAGGTCCCTCCGGGCTCCTTGTCCCGTGTCGCGATACGGGTCTCCGTTCGGATCGTGACAAACTTGGTATTAGAGAAATAGGTTTGAAGTGTCCTAGGTTGTCTGAAACCTGCGTTAAGTAGAGTATTTTTCATGGGTGTGAAGTGTGACACACTTATGATGAAGAGGCCACGAGACGTTTAGGAAATGTTCCCTTCTTTCATGATCTATGTCGTGCAATGAAAAATCTTTCTATCCTTCTAATTCATACTATTTGCGATTGTAGAACCATGGATCCTCAAATAATGAACAGAAGGAGGAATGGAGGTGGTAGAGGCCACAAGGATAGCAATGGTTATGGGCATCAGCCAACCCCACCAGTTCGGGAGCCCCAGGCACCGGAGCCAGTTGCCCATGCTGAGTTCCAGGCCGTTATTCAGATTCTTGCACAGGCCTTGACTGCTCAGGTCAACCAACAGGCCATGGTGCATGTTCCTCAAAATGGCAGCGCAATGGCGGCTCAAGTCAGAGACTTCTCTAGGATGAACCCACCGGAGTTCCTTGGGTCTAAGGTAGATGAGGACCCGCATGAGTTTGTTGATGAGATTGTCAAAATCACCCAGTTCATGTGGGTGAATGGGGTTGAGAGCATCGAGTTGGCTCTTATCAGCTAAAAGGGGTCATGCATATATGGTTTCACCAATGGAAGGATAGCAAGGTCGTAGGAGCAGGTCCGGTCACTTTGGAAGAGTTCCGTGTTGCATTTCTAGATCGGTTCTTCCATCGGGAGATGAGGGAGTTGAAAACAACTGTGTTTGTGAATTTGAAGCATGGGAGAATGACAGTACAAGAGTATGACCTTGATTCCACTCGCCTATAAAAATATTCCCCAGAGTTTGTAGCCAATCAGAGGATGCGAGTGAGTAGATTCGTCCATGGGATAGCGGATTACCTCGACAAAGATTGCAGGACCGCTATGCTCCATCACGATATGGACCTTTCTCGGATAGTGTTGTGTGCCCAGCAGATGGAGGCAACATATTCGAGAGAGAGGGAGGCCAAGAGGGCTAGGACCAAGGACGTCTAGTGGTGGGCACTGACAGCAGACTCACCAGAGATCATCCGCCCTGGCTTCATTAGCATTGAGTGTTCCATCCCCACCTAGACATGATCAGAGACGGCGAGCATCAGGCTCAAGGGGTCAGAGAAGCAAACCCGCAAATTCTAGCGTCCCAGCTTGTCGCATATGTGGTCGAGGTACAAAGGCCAGCGTTTGGTAGGTTCAGGTGCTTTTTGTTGATGTGGGCAGCCCAGACACATTCTTAGGGATTGTCCAGCTGTGAGACAGGATTAGGTCGGGGTTCGAGCCCAAACTTCTATCTCAGCAGCCCCACTCGTACGCTCAGCACATCATGGTGCATCTACTAGCACATCTAGCGTTCAGTGCCAGAACAGATTCTATGCTTTAGCATCTCGTCAGGAGCAGGAGGTTTCTCCGGATGTGGTAACTGGTATATTGCGAGTTTTCCATATTGATGTATATGCGTTGCTAGATCTGGGGCCTATATTATCTTTTATGACACCTTATGTGTCCAGTAGCTTCAGAGTCAGTCCTGAAGTCCTGTCAGAACCCTTCTCAGTTTCCACTCCATTAGGTGATTCAATTATAGCTAGATGGGTATATAGAGCTTGCCCAGTCTCAGTCCTTCATAAGGTCGCCTCAGCAGATTTGATAGAGTTAGATTTAGATGTTATTCTTGGCATGGATTGGCTATTTACATGCTATACTTCAGTTAATTGTAGAACCCGGGCAGTAGAGTTTAGATTTTCGGGTGAGCCAGTCTTAGAATGGAAGGGTAGTTCAATTGTGCCAGTACGTCGATTCATTTCCTATCTTAAGGCCAGGAAGATAATTTCTAGGGGTTGTATGTACTATCTAGTTAAGGTTAAGGATGTTGAGTCCAAAACCCCGACTATCCAGTCAGTTCCAGTAGTGCGTGAGTACCCAGAGGTTTTTTCCAATGATTTGCCAGGTGCTCCTCAAGAGATGGAGATTCATTTTGATATTGATCTTCTTCCCGACATGCAGCTTGTATCTATTCCTCCTTACCGGATGCTCCAACTGAGCTAAAAGAGTTGAAAGAACAATTGAAGGATGTCACGACCCGAGCGTAGAGCCGGATCGTAGACACGGGACAAGGGACCTTGAGAGACCCCAAGTCGACCTATGGCATAAGCTGTCACGACTCGAGCGTAGACTCGGATCGTAGACATAGGACAAGGGACCTCAAGAGACCCCAAGTCTACCCATGGCATAAGCATTCAGCTAACTCATTTAATAACAAGAAGAAAGCATAATTATAAACTCTGCGGAAGTCTCATACAACAACACATCCGAATAATATCTGAAGCTATACATACATAAGTTCGAAAGCCTCTAGTCTAGCTGAGTTGATGAGACAAAACCCCAACTAACTCCACAAAACATGAAACTAAAATACAACCTGAAACTGAAAGTCTAGTCCTCGAAAGATGAGGACTCACCACTTACGCAGGTGCTAACTCTGATAAGCGATTATGAACGGGGATGAACGTGGGAAGCAGATCCTGCATCATGAAACGAGCAGCATAAAAAGTATGCGTTCAGTACATGGAATGTACCGAGTATCCAAGATAAGTAAAACAACTTTAGTAAAATAAATCATTTAAAATATTTCATGCATATCATACGCTTTCGACATGAGAGGACGGTCATACATGTATTCTTTATAAAATCATAATCTCATCATAACGTGACCATGCATTGCTTTATAACATCATGACTGATTCAAATGACTCAAGGCTGAAACATAACATTTATATTGATAAGTTAAACAATGAGTCAAACCTTGCTTTTAGAACATGGATGCGTAACGTAATCATCATGAGTGATTAATATAAAAATTTGAATAATATAGACAGTGGGAGACTCGTCACTTAACCGACATACCACGATAAAGATTACGTGATCCCGACTATTACACTCAAGTGGGCAGAGCCATCAAAAACCTTGCCAGGGCTAAGGACGCTATCAGGATATTGATATCAAGCTGAAGGCCTTCAGGCAGGGGAAGCTCACTAGGGAGGTCCCAAGTCATATAGTATTCAACCTAAGTTGCGCGTAGTTCTACGGCATAGGGTGATTGACCCATAGATTGCTTGGTGCTAGACTCTTCTCCTAAAACATGCAATACTCTACATCGTATATGAAAAAGCTCAACATCGTCTATTGACAAAGCTCAACATCATCTAATGACAAAGATCAATATGAAATCATGCATAATTCAACATCGTATCAAATGAAGCGCAACATTGTCTATTGACAAAGCTCATTAATGAAATCATGCATAGATTCAACATCATATGAAAATGAAGCTCAACATTGTCCTTTGACCAAACTCAATAATGACATACATCTCAATATGTATTCAAACATATAGGAGGCTTTATTCCGAAACATACCACAAGCTCAATTTGAGGTGGGAGCATCTACTCCAAATCATGTGGTAAGCTACATGTAGAAATATTTACTCAACATACCACAAGCAAGAATTTGTATTAAAAATTGAGAAATTTCATTTCAAACAATATGGTAAGCTTTAGTTGGGAAAATGATCACTTTAAATCAACATGTGGGCATCACCAAAAATTTCATCATACTAGGATCTAATCAATTCATTTTGAAAACAACAACCTAATCATGGGTAGTTTTAGAAACATGTTTTTCATCATGTACCTCATCATTATCACACATTTGTCATAAACCCCTTCTTTTATAAACTCATCATCCATGGGCATTTTAGATTCAAAATTTGTAAAAACAATTTTTCTAAGGAAAAACAACTTAGAATCTACCCAAGCTTGATAATCCATCAATATAAATACAATCTAATCATACCAATGTATAGAGATTTAAGAATAATACAATTAGGTAAAACCCCATACTTGATCATAGACAATTTTTCATGTTTTGATATAAATTGGGCATGGTGAGGAAGAGGACACCCACTCATAGCCTTACATAACTGGAAGGTATGATTTTAACAGTTCTCTAATTTCCCAAGATGAGATTCCAATGGAAACCTTCAAAACTTGTTCTAAATCCTCCCTTCAAGCTCTCAAGTTTTCATGCATGGAATGAACTAGCTTATAATAGGTTTTCCCCTCTTAAAACCCTGTAAAACGTGCCTTAAACGACATAGTATAGGTCTTAGGAACTTAGGAATTACGAAAAGACCCTTACTGAATTCGCAAGACAACATTGCCAGGTGGTCCTAAAAGGCAACCTAACGGATCGTCACTGGCCCAAACGACATGTTATGTCGCTTATCAGATGCACTAGTTAACTAATCCTTTAGGGCTCGCAATGGGTGACTTAACAACTCGTTGCCACCTCCCGTCATGTAGACTGCCTTAGCATCAAATGGAACTCACCTTGCTTGATCATGACTCACCTCACAAGTAGTTGGGACAGACCATGACTCGTGGAGTCCCTTCCGTTAGGTACACTTGTTCCTTCTTTTTCTCTTCCTCCACCCTCAACCCACAGTTGACCTAACGACTTGTGGGATCTGACCATGAGTCGTTGCCACGCCTATGGGGACCCTATCCTCCAGGCTTCCCAACTCTACACTAGCCTTCCCCACGAGTAACCTAATGACTCGTGGGCTGTCTTCACGAGTTGTCCCACGACTCGTCCTGTTCTTGCAACATCAATATCACAATTTTCCCATTTCAACTCCTGAATCCAATCTTTGAGCTTCCGAGGTATAACAATATCTCCCCCTTAGGGACATTCTTCCTCGAATGTTAGAAACACATAGAAAACGCAGAAACATGCAATCATCATATGCAAATACTAATTATTTAAATCGAAAACTGATGGAATGACTACCTCCGACAAGAACTACATAGCTGAACTGGTTTCAGACATCAGTTATATTTATCGTAACATAATTCAAACTTGCGCACATGAACTGAACATGGAAACTGATTAGAGTATTAGGGTAATAACTGATACCTCAAACTTGAACTAAGCCACTAGGAAAAAGGTGTGGGTATTTATCTATCATAGATGCTTTGACTTCCCACGTAGCTCCCTCAACATGCTGGTTTCTCCACAAGACCATCACCGAAGCTACTTCTTTGTTCCTCAGCCTCCGAACCTGATGATCTAAGGTTGCAACTGGAAGTTCCTCACAACTAAGGCTATCTCTCATTCCAACACTTTCCACTGGGATAACTATAGATGGATCACCCAAGCACTTTTACAAGAGCGATACACGAAAGACGGTATGAACTGAAGATAACTCTAATGACAAGTCCAACTCATATGCTACCTTACCAGACCTTCTCATAACCCGATAGTTACCAATATAATGGGGACTGAGTTTTCCTTTCTTTCTGAACCGCATGACTCCCTTCATGGGAGATACCTTTAGAAATATCCAATCGTCCACCTCAAATTCCAAATCCCTTCTTCTCACATCTGCATATGACTTTTGATGACTCTGAGGAGTTTTCATCCTATACCTTATCAACTGAACCCTTACCATAGCCTCATGAACCGAATCAGGTCCTATCATTGCTGCCTCACCAACTTCAAACCATCCGATGGGCGATCTATACCTTCGCCCGTAAAGAGCCTCGAACGGTGCCATTTGGATACAGGAGTGATAGCTGTTATTATAAGCAAACTCGATTAAGATAAAGTGGTAATCCCAACTACCTTCGAAATCCATCACACAGGATCTTAACATGTCCCCAAGAGTCTGGATTACCTGTTCTGCCTGACCATCCATTTGTGGATGAAACGCGATGCTGAGATTAACCTGAGTCCCAAGCCCTTTTTGGAAAGACCGCCAAAACTGAGAGGTAAACTGAGTACCTCAATGTGAAATAATAGACAAGGACACTCCATGAAGTCGAACCAACTCTCGAATATACAATTTTGCATAATCATCCATTGAATATGTGGTTTTGATCAGTAGAAGCTTGGTCAACTTGTCGATGACCACCCAAATGGAATCATAGTGCCGACGAGTACGAGGTAGGCCTGTAATGAAATCTATATTAATCTCTTCCCACATCCAACTGGGAATGCTGATATCCTGAAGTACGCTTCCTGGCCTTTGATGCTCGAATTTCACTAACTGACAGTTCGGGCACTTGGCTACAAATTCTGCGATATCCTTCTTCACGCCATTCCACCAATATATTTCCCACAAGTCATGATACATCTTGGTGGTACCCAGATGGATAGAATACCTGGAACCATGTGCCTCATACAATGTTTGGTCCCTCGAATTATCAACAGCTAGAAAACATAGACGACCCTGGTGCTGCAGTACACCATCTCCCTCTTGGGAGAAGACTTCCACCTTTTGTCACCGTACGACTTCCTTCAGCTTTACTAAAATCGAATCCTCATCTTGTCTGGCCTTCACATCCATCACCAAGGATGATTCTGGTCCATTTTTCACAACAACACCGCCGTCGGTCGAGTCAACCAATCTAACTCCCAACCTCGCAAGTCGATGGACATCCTTCACCAACTCTTTCTTTCTCTCATCCACGTGGGACACACTCTCCATAGAGAGTCTACTAAGTGCATCCACTACTGCATTAGCCTTACCCAAGTGGTAAAGGACACTCATGTAGTAGTCCTTTAGTAACTCCAACCACCTCTTTTGTTGAAGATTTAGATCTTTCTGCGTGAACACATATTACAAGATCTTATGATCCGTGAATGCATTCATGTGGACCCCATAAAAGTAATGTCTCCATATCTTCAATGCAAACACCACCATGGCTAATTTAAGATCATGGGTCGGGTAGTTCTTTTCATGAACTTTCAACTGTCTCAAGGCATATGCTATCACTTTCCCATGTTGCATCAACATGCACCCGAGTCCAACTCGTGAAGAATCACAATACACCACAAAGCCATCCATTCACTCGGGTAGAGTCAACACTGGTGCTAAAGTGAGTCATGTCTTCAACTCTGGGAAGCTTTTATCACAAGCCTTCGACCATTGAAATTTCACCTTCTTCTGAGTCAACTTAGCCAATGGTGTGGAAATAGATGAAAAACCCTCCACAAATCTCCGACAGTAACTCGCTAAGCCCAAAAAGCTCCTGATATCTGATGGGTTCATCGGTCTAGGCCAATTCTTTATCGCCTCGATCTTTTGAGAGTCTACTTTTATGCCCTCACTTAATACCACATGGCCTAGAAATGACACTGAGTCCAACCAAAACTCACATTTTCTGACCTTTGCATACAACTGACAATCCTTGAGGGTCTGAAGCACTATTCTCAAGTGAGCGGCATGCTCCTCCTCGCACCGAGAGTATATAAGGATGTCATCAGTGAACATAATCACGAACATGTCCACATATTCCTTGAACACCGTGTTCATTAGATCCATAAAAGTTGTAGGGGCATTGATTACCTCAAAAGACATAACAACAAATTCGTAGTGACCATACCGATTCTTGAAAGCAATTTTCAGGATGTCACTCTCCCGAACCCTGAGCTAGTGATACTTGAATCTGAGATCAATCTTGGAGAAACACTTGGAACCCTGAAGCTGGTCAAACAAATCATCGATCCTAGGTAAAGGATACCTGTTCTTGACAGTGACCTTATTCAACTGTCGATAATCAATGCACATCCGAAGTAAACCATCCTTCTTCCGAACAAATAACATTGGTGCACCCCATGGAGACTTACTCGAACTAATAAAGCCCTTATCTAATAGGTCCTTCAACTTTTCCTTCAACTCTTTTAGCTCGGCTAGATCCATTTTTTAAGGCGGAGTTGATATAGGCTGCGTATCGGGAAGAAGATCTATACGGAAATCAATCTCCTGCTCGGGAGGGACACCTGGAAAATCATTAGGAAAGACCTCTTGATACTCACGTACTACTAGTACGGACTGGATAGTTGGGGTCTCGGACTCCACGTCCTTAACCCTAACTAGATGGTACAAGCAACCCTTAGAAATCATCTTTCTAGCCTAACGGTAGGAAATAAATAGACTTACAAGCATAACTGAACTACCCTCCCATTCTAAGATAGGCTCACCCGGAAATCTAAACTCTACTGATCGGGTCATAAAATTAACTGAACCATAGAATGGAAATAGCCAATCCATGCCAAGAATAACATCGAAATTGGACATGGCTAACTCTATCTAGTCTATTGAGATGACCTTATGAGGAATTGAGACCGGGAAATCTCTATACACCCGTCTAGTTATAACTGAGTCACCTGCTGGAGTAGAAACTGAGAAGGGATCTGTTAAGACATCGAGACTGATTTTGAAGCTACTGGCCACATAAGGTGTCACAAAAGACAAGGTATCCCCTGAATCTAACAAATCATATACATCAATATGAAAGACTTTCAACATATCGGTGATTACACTTGGTGAGGCCTCCGCCTTCTGAAGAGTGGCTAAGTCATAGAATCTATTATGGCGCTATCCGCCAGCCGTGCTAGTAGATGCCCCCTGATGTGGTGCGTGGGGGTGGGGTTGCTGAACTAGAAGCTGGGCCTCAGCCGCCAACCTGATTCTATCTCGCAACGGGACAATCTCTGAGCATATGTCCAGGATACCAACATCCAAAAAAAAGCTCCTGACCCTTCCAAACAGTGGCTTGTGTGACCTCGGCCGCAACTGCGAAAAGTTGGAATGCTAGAGTCTACGGGTCTACTGCTATGACCCCTTGAGCCTGACACTCGCCCTCTCTGATCATGTGTGGGCCTATATGGCACACTTAGTCCATGTATCCTACTATACCATGCACAAATTTGCTCATCCACATCTACTGGTCAGCCATTAACTCGTGGGCATACTTAGATAGGCGGGTGAACTCAAGGGCGTACTCCTGAATAGTCATCCTTCCTTTCCTTAGATTCACAAATTTAGCTGCCTTCAACTCCCTCATCTCCTGAGGGAAGAATCAATCTAGGAATGCAACTTGAAACTCCTCCCATATGATCAGACCTACTCCTACGACCCTACTATCCTTCCACTAGCGAAACCAAATATGTGCAACCCCCTTCAACTGGTAGGAGGCCATCTCTACGTACTCAACACTATTCACCCCCATAACCTAGGTGATCTTGACAATCTCATCAATGAAATCATGCAGGTCCTCACCTACCTTGGGCCCCAGAAACTTTGGTGGGTTCATCCTTAAGAAGTCTCTGACTTGAGGTGCCGACGCATTACCAATTTGGGCAACGTGCGCAACGGCCTACTGATTGACCTGAGCGATCAAGGCTTGCGCAAGCATTTGAAGGGCAGCTCGGAACACAACATGGGTGTTGGCTCTAGTGCTTGAGGCTCCTGAACTAGTAGGGCTGGCTGATGCTCATGACCATTTCCATCCTCGTGGCCCACACCACCTCCATTCCTCATTCCATTCACACTTCGAGGTGCCATGATTCTGCAATCGCGAATAACATGAAATAGAAGGATAGAAAGACTTTTCATTGCAAGACATAGATCATGAAATAAGGGAACATTTCCTAAAACATCTAGTAGCCTCTTCATCATAAGTATGGCGCGCTTCACACCCATGAAAAAGACTCTACCTAACGCGGCTTCCAAACCCCCTAGGACGCATCAAACCTATGGCTCTGATACCAAGTTTGTCATGACCCGAGCGTAGACCCGAATCGTAGACACAGGACAAGGGACCTCAAGAGATCCCAAGTTGACCCATGGCATAAGCTGTCACAACCCGAGTGTAGACCTAGATCATAGACACGGGACAATGGACCTCGAGAGAACCCTATTCGACCCATGGCATAAGCATTCAAGTAACTCATTTCATAACATGAAGAAAACATAATTATAAACTCAGCGAAAGTTTCATAAAACAACACATCAGAATAATATCCAAAACTATACATACATAAGCTCAAAAGCCTCTGGTCTAGATGAGTTGATGGGACAAGACCCCAACTAACTCTACAAAAGATGAAACTGAAATACGACCTGAAACTGAAAGTGTAGTCCTCAAAAGATGAGGACTCACCACTCACGCAGGTGCTAACTCTGATAAGCGATTATGAACAGGGATGAACCTGGGAAGCAGATCCCGCATCATTAAACGATGCATCATAGGAAGTATGCGGTCAGTATGTGGAATGTATCGAGTATGCAGGATAAGTAAAATCTCTTTAATAAAGTAAATCATTTAAAACATTTCATGCATATCATACGCTTTTGACATGAGAGGAAGGGCATACATGCATTCTTTCAAAAATCATAATCTCATCATAACATGACCATGCATTGCTTTATAACATCATGACTGATTCGAATGACTCAAGGCTGAAACATAACATTTATATTGAAAAGCTAAATAATGAGTCAAAACATGATTTTAGAACATGCATGCGTGAAGTAATCATCATGAGTAATGAATATGAAAATATGAATGATATAGACAGTGGGAGACTCGTCACTTAATCGACATACCACAATAGAGCTTATGTGGTTCCGACTATTACACTCTTGCGGGCAGAGCCGTCCAAAACCTTGCCCGGGCTAAGCACGCTTCCATGATATCGGTATCAAGATGAAGGACAATTTTGGCAGGGGATGCTCACTAGGGAGGTCCCAAGTAATATAGTATTCAACCTACATTGGTGCATAGTTCTGGGGAATAGGGTGATCAATCCATAGCCCACTCGGTGCTAGACTCTTCTCCCAAAACATGCAATGCTCTATATCGTATATAATGAAGCTCAACATCGTTTATTGACGAAGTTCAACACCGTCCACTGACAAAGCTCAATATGAAATCATGCATAATTCAACATCGTATGAAACGAAGCTCAACATTGCCTATTGATAAAGCTCATTAATTAAATCATGCATAGATACGACATCATGCATATGAAATGAAGCTCAACATTGTCCTTTGACCAAGATCAATAATGACATACATCTCAATTATGAATTTAAACATATAGGAGGCTTTATTCCAAAATATACCACAAGCTCAATCATAGGTGGGAGCATCTACTCCAAATCATGTGGTAAGAAACATGAAAAAATATTTACCCAACATACCACAAGCTAGAATTTGTAATAAGAATTTGGAAATTTCACTTCAAATAATGTGGTAAGCTTATGTCGGGAAAATCATCACTTTTAATCAACACGTGGGCATCACCCAAAGTTTCATCATACTAGGATCAAATCAATTCATTTTGAAAATAACAACCTAATTATGGGTAGTTTTAGAAACATGATTTTCATCATCATCACACATTTGTCATAAATCACTTCTTTTATGAACTCATCATCCATGGGCGTTTTAGATTCAAAATTTGGAAAAATAATTTTTAAAAGGAAAAACAACATAGAATATGCCCAAGCTTCATAATCCATCAATATAAATACAATCTAATCATACCCATGTATAGAGATTTAAGAATCATACAATTGGGTTAAAACCCCATACTTGATCATAGACAATTTATCATGTTTTGAGAGAAATTGGGTATGGGTGTAGAAGAAGAAACCCACTCATAGCCTTACATACCGGGGAGGGATGATTTTAGCACTTCTCTAATAGAGTAAGATGAGATTCCAATGGAAACCTTCAAAACATGCTCTAAATTCTCCCTTCAGGCTCTCAAGTTTGTATGTATGGAATGAACTAGCTTAGAATAGGTTTTCCCCTTCTTAAAACCATGTAAAAGGAGCCTTAAACAATGTAGTATAGGTCTTATTAACTTAGGAATTATGAAAAGACCCCTATTGAATTCGCAAGAAAACACTGCCAAGTGGTCCTAACGGACGACCTGACGAATCGTCACTGGCCAAAACGACTCGCTATGTCGCTTGTCGGGTGCACTAGTAAACTGATCCTTTAGGGATCGCAACGGGTGACTTAATGACTTGTTGCCATTAGTCATGACTCATTGCTACCTCCCGTCATGTACACTGTGTTAGCATCAAATGGAACTTCCCTTTCATGATCACGACTCACTTCATGAGTCGTTGGGATAGACCACGACTCGTGGGGTACCTTCCGTTAGGTAAACTGGTTCCTTCTTTTTCTCTTCCTCCTCCCTTACCCCACAGTTTTTTATATACCCCGAGAATTCAAGAATCAGACCTGGAAGTGAATTAGGAGAAAAAACTAAAAAATGTTGCAGCAGTTGCCGAACGGGTCACTTGACGACTAGTGAGGAGGCATAATGAGTCGTCAAGTGGCTCTTGGGGAAGGCCTGAGATGTTGGAAGACTCAAGGTCCTTACGGGGGGTGTAACGACTCGTGGTCAGTCACCACGAATTATCAAGTCAATTGTTGGTTGGCCCAGGGGAAAGTTAACAAGGCATATCTAGTGTACCTTTAGGGGTGGCAGCTGATGAGTCGTCGTTAGTCCTAATGACCCGTTAGGTTAGCCGTTACCAAGCCAGTGAAAATTTATTGAATGATAAGGTAGTGTACTTTATGGGTGAACCAACGAATCGTGTTCCCTAGTAACGAATCGTCAGGTCGTCCGTTAGGACCTCCTGACAGTTATTTTCAGCGATTTCAGTAAGGGCTTTTCTGTAATTTCTAAGTTCTAAGGCCTATACTACGTTGTTTTGAGCTCGTATTAGAGGTTTTTAAGATGAGATAAACCCATCTAGGCCATTTTCTTCATGCATGCAAGGGTGAGAGCTTGAAGGGGAGAAAGTGAGGAGAAATTCAAGGATTTCAAGGGAAATCTCAGCTGGGTAATTAGGAAGAGATAAGATTCTTCAATCCCAGGTATGTAAGGCTATGAGTGGGTGCTTTCTTCCACACCCATGACCACTCCCTATTAATTTGTTTACTTATTTATGATGATCATGTATGGGTTTTCACTCAATTGCATGGTTCCTACCTTTCTACTCATGGGTATGATTAATCTAGTTGATATTAATGATTTATTGAGCTTGGGAGGATTCTATCTCAATATATTTTACAAAATTATTTTTCTAAAAATTGAATCTAAAACGCCAATGTGTGGGGAGTTCCTATGATAATGTGATGATGAGGGAATAGATGATGAAAGCATGTTTTCAATCTTACCCTTGATTTTGATTAAGTTTTCAAAGAAGGTTAAATAGACCCATGTAGGATGAAGCTTTGGGTAGTGCCCAATGTTGAGTATGAGTGTCGATTTTGTTGAATTGATTATAATATTTCATTATGGAGTGAAACCTCCCAAATTAAAATGTTTTCAAATGATTTGAATGGGTTCAAGCATGATAAGGTTTTGGGCAAGGCCCCTATGTTGATAATAATGAAGTGATATTTCTAAGGTAGCCTTACCATAAGATTTTGGAGTAAAGTCTCCCATTATTCTTGAGCTTATGGTATGTGTCATAATAAAGCTTCTCAGATGTATGAATTTCATAATTGAGACGTATGTTGTCATTAAGCTTCATTTCATATGATATTGAGTTTAAGCATGATTCTATTCTAAGCTTTGTCAAGAGGACGTTGTTGAGCTTCATATTTATTTGATGACTAATGAATGCATATTTTAAGATGAGCTTTGTCAATAGACAATGTTGAGCTTCGTTTTATACGATGTTGAGTTTATGCATCTCCTCATGTTGAGCTTCGTCATTAGACGATGTTGAGCTTTGTATTTATATGATGTAGAGCATTGCATGTTCTGGGAGAAGAGTGTAGCACCGAGTGGGCTAAGGGTCGACTACCCTATACCCTAGAACTACGCGCTAAAATAGGATTTATTCTATTTTATTATTGGGACCTCCCTTGTGAGCCATCCCCAGCCCAATTAGCCCTTCGAGCTTGATATCGATATCATGGTATTGTCCATTGCTCTGACCAGGTCATGGAAGGCTCTACCCACTTGAGTGTGATAGTTGGGACCATGTAATCTCTATCGTGGTATGTCTGTTAAGTGATGAGTCTCCCACTGTCTATATCATTTGAATTTGCATATCTATTACTCATGATGATTATCTTATGCATGTATGTTGGGAAGGCAAGTTTTGACTCATTATTCAGCTTTTGATATAAATGTTATGATTTATCTTTGAGTCATTCGAGTCAGTCCTGAAGTTATGCAGGAGCATGATTTCAAAAAGTTTGATTTCAGAATTAATGCATGTGTTCTTCTACTTATTCTCAAGGTTTATTGTATATATGTATGACTGGGTTTAGCTGATTTTACTATTAAAGCGGTTTTACTTACCTTGCATACTCAGTACATTCCAGTACTAACTGCGTACCTTCTATGCTGCATCATTTCATGATGCAGGATCGGGTTCTCAAGTTCAACCCCGTTTGTAGCTGCTTTTCAGAGTTAGCATTCTCTTGCTTGGTAAGTCCTCATCCTCCGAAGACTAGACTTTCAGTTATTTTGAGCGTATTTTCAGTTTCAGTGTTTCTGATCTTATTGGGGGTGTTGTCCCATCAACTTGTCCATATTAAAGGCTATTCAGACTTAGACATGTATTCAACTCAGATGTTTATTCTATTGTTATACTAAACTAGAGTTCTGCTGAGTTATATTTATGTTTCCTCCATGTTTATTGAATGAGATAGTGAATTCTTATGTCATGGGTTGACTTGGGGTCTCTCGGGGTCCCTTGTCCCATGTCTATGATCTGGGTCCTCTCTCGGGTCGTGAAAATTGACCTAACGACTCATGGAATCTGACATGAGTCATTGCCACACCTGTGGGACCCTATCATCTAGGCTTCCCAACACTACATTGGCCTTTTGCACGAGTCACCTGACGATTCGTGGGTTGTCCTTATGAGTCGTCCCATAACTCGTCCATCACCTGCAACATCAATTTCACAATTTTTTCGTTTCAACTCTCGGGTCCGATCTTTGAGCTTTCGGGGTATAAGAAAGGACCTGATAGATATGGGCTTCATTAGATCGAGTAAGTCTCCATGGGATGCACCAGTGTTATTCATCCGGAAGAAGGATGGTTCACTTTGGATGTGCATTGACTATCGACAATTGAACAAAGTCACTGTTAAGAACAAGTATCCTTTACCCAGGATCGATGATTTGTTTGACTAGCTTCAGGGTTCCAAGTGTTTCTCCACGATTGATGTCAGGTCTGGGTCTATCAGCTCAGGATTCGGGAGAGTGATATCCTGAAGACAACCTTCAGGATGCGGTATGGCCATTATGAGCTTATAGTTATGTCTTGTGGACTAATGAATACTTCTGCGACTTTCATGAAATTGATGAACAGGGTGTTTGAGCAATATCTAGACATGTTCGTGATTGTGTTCATTGATGACATCCTTATATATTAGCGGAGCGAGGAGGAGCATGCTGCTAATTTGAGAATAGTGCTTCAGACCCTCAAGGATCGCCAATTGTATGCCATGTTCAGCAAGTGTGAGTTTTGGTTGGACTCCATGACATTTTTGGGCCATGTGGTATCGAGTGAGGGCATAACAGTAGATTCTCAAAAAATCGAGGCAGTGAAGAATTGGCCTAGATCGGTGAATCCTTTAAATATTCAGAGTTTCTTGGGTTTAGCAGGCTACTATCCGAGATTTGTTTGAAGGTTTCTCATCTATTGCGGCACCTTTGACCAAGTTGACTCAGAAAAAGGTAAAGTTCCAATGGTTGAAGGCTTGTGAGAAAAGCTTCCAAGAGTTGAAGACTTGACTCACTTCAGCACCGGTGTTGACCTTACCAGAGGGCACCGATGGTTTTGTGGTGTATTATGATTCTTCGAGAATCGGACTCGGGTGTGTATTGATGCAGCGAGGGAAGGTAATAGCGTATGCCTCTATATAGTTAAATATCCATGAGAAGAATTACCCAACCCATGATCTTGAGTTGGCCATAGTGGTGTTTGCATTGAAGATATGGCGGCATTACTTTTATGGGGTCCACGTTGATGTATTTACAGACTAGAAGAGCTTACAATATGTGTTCACATAGAAAGACCTCAATCTATGGCAAAGGAGGTGGTTAGAGTTACTCGTTACTCAAGGACTACGATATGAGTGTTCTTTATCATCCGGGTAAGGCTAATGCGGTAGAGGAAGCACTTAGTAGGCTCTCTATGGAGAGTGTGTCCTATGTGGACGAAGGAAAGAAGGAGTTGGTAAAATATGTATATCGACTCGCAATGTTGGGAGTTAGGTTGGTTGACTCGACCGATGGTGGTATTGTTGTCCAGAATAGATCAAAATCGTCCTTGGTGAGTGATGTGAAAGCTAGGAAAGATGAGGATCCGATGTTGGTAAAGCTGAAAGAAGCCATTCAAAATCTAAAAGTGGAGGTCTTCTCCCAAGGGGGAGATGGTGTGCTGCAGTACCAGGGTCATTTGTGTGTTCCAAATGTTGATGATTTAAGGAGCTGAATACTGCATGAGGTGCACGAAACCGGGTATGCTATTCATCCAGGTGCAACCAAGATGTATCACGACTTGCGAGAAATATATTGGTGGCACAACATGAAGAGGGATACTGCAGAATGCATAGCCAAGTGCCCGAACTGTCAGCAAGTAAAGGTTGAGCATCAAAGGCCGGAGGCGTACTTCAGGATATCAGCATTCCTACTTGGAAGTGGGAAAAGATTAGCATGGATTTCATTACAGGCCTACCTCACACTCGTCGATACTGTGATTGTATTTGAGTGGTGGTAGACAGGTTGATCAAGGCCGCACATTTCCTACCGGTGAAAACCACAGACTCAGCGGATGATCATGCCAAATTGTATATCCGAGAGTTGGTTTGACTACATGGAGTTCCCTTGTCCATTATTTCGGACCGAGATACTCAGTTTACCTCCAAGTTTTGGTGGTCATTTCGGAAGGGGCTTGGGACTCAGGTTAAGCTCAGTACAACATTTCATCCGCAAAAGGATGGCCAAGAGAAACGAACAAGACTCTTGAGGATATGATGAGAGCATGTGTGATGGACTTCAAATATAGTTGGGATGATCACTTGCCCCTGATCGAGTTTGCTTATAATAACATCTATCACTCTAGTATCCAGATGGCACCGTTCAAGGCTCTTCATGAGCAGAGGTGTAGATCGCCCATCGATTGATTTGAGGTTGGTGAGGCAGTAATGATAGAGCCAGATTCGGTTCATGAAGCTATAGTGAAGGTTCAGTTGATAAGGGATAGGCTGAAAACTACTCCGAGTGGTCAAAATTCATACGCTGATGAGAGGAGGAGAGAGTTGGAGTTGGAGGTGGACGATTGGGTATTTCTGAAGGTATCTCCCATGAAGGGAGTCATATGGTTTTGGAATAAAGGAAAACTCAGTCCCCGCTATGTTCATTCCTACGGGGTTATGAGAAAAGTTGGTATTGTGGCGTATGAGTTAGACTTACCCTCAGAGTTATCTTTCGTGCATCCTGTGTTTTATGTGTAACTTTTGAAGAAATGTTTAGGAGATCTAGCCTTAGTGTCTCGGTGGACAGCGTTGGATTAAAGGATAGCCTTATCTATGAACAAGTTCCAATTGAAATATTGGATCATCAGGTTTGGAGGCTGAGAACAAAGAAGTTTCTTCAGTTATATTATGGAGAAATCAGCATGCTGAAGGAGCTACGTGGGAAGCCGAAGCGGGTATGATGGCTAAGTACCCACACTTATTCTCTACAGGCTCAGTTTCGACTTGGGGTATCAGATTTTCTCTAAGACTCCATTTAGTTTCATGTTCATGCACGCAAGTTTCTTTTATGTATATGGGTGTGTATGTGATTTGCGAATTCAGTTCAGCTTTATATTTTGAATCAGAGGTAGGCATTTCGTCCGTATCAGTTTAAATGATCAGTATTTGAATATGATAATTACATGTTTCTATTTTCTGCTTGTCTTCAATATTCAAGGACGAATGTTCCCAAGGGGAAGATATTATTATAGCCCGGAAGCCCAAAGATTAGACCCAAGAGTTGAAACAGGGAAAATGTAAAAGTGATGTTGCAGACTCAGAACGAGTTGTGGGATGAATCGTGAGGATAGCCCATGAGTCGTCAGGTGACTCATGGGGAAGGCCAGTGAGGAGTTCAGAAGTTTGGAGAAACGGGGTCCCCACGGGCGTGGGAACAATTTGTGGTTAGACACCACGAGTCATTAGGTCAGTCGTGGGGTGAAGGTGAAGGAAACTAGAAGGAAGAAGAACGGTGCACTCAACGATCGGTGACCACGAAATGAGTCGTTATGTTAACTGTTATGAGCCCAAGAGATCAGATGAGGCAGTGTACTTGATAGGCATGGCAATGAATCGTTTGCCCCAGTGACGAGTTGTTAGGTCGTCCTGGCAGTAATTTCATGCGAATTTAGTAAGGGCCTTTTCATAATTTTTAAGTTCCTAAAGCCTATACTATGTCCTTTGAGGCTCGTTTTAGTGGGTTTTAAGAGGGGAAAACCTATTCTAAGTTATTTCCTTCCATCCATGTATACTTGAGAGGGTGAGAAGGTGATCTAGAGCAAGTCTTCAAGGTTTTCATTCAAATTCTTCTTGGGAAATCAGAGAAGTGGTAGAATCAATCCCTTCCAGGTATGTAGGGTTATGAGTGGGTGTCCTCTTCCACACCTATGCCCAATTTCTATTAAATATGAGAATTTCCTATGATCAAGATGGGGTTTCGACCCAAATGCATGAATCTTCAATTTCTTTACATGGGTATGAATAGATTATGATTTTATTATGGAATTGTGAAACATGGACTGATTCTATAATGATTTCAATTAAAATTTTATTTCTAAGCCTTATGAATGTGGAAGGCCATTGATGATATGATCATGAAAAGTGAGATTTGTGAAGTAAATGTGGTAATGATGAGATATTATGATAAAAAGCATGATTTGAAGCTACCCTTGTTTATAGTTATGTTTTCGATGAGAATTGAGTATTTCTAAGTATGATAATGCTTTGGGAAATGCCCACATGTTAAGTTTAAATGATGATTTTCCTGAACTAAGCTCACCACATTGTTTTGGAGAGAAGATTTAAAAATTTTATATTCTTGCTTGTGGTATGTTTTGAGTTAAGTCATCCTATGCATATCTTACCACATGGTTTTGGAGCAAAGTCTCCCAAGTATGTTTTCATCTTGTGGTATGTTTTAAACTAAAGCTTCTCATATGCATGATTTCGTATTTGAGATGTATTTGATTGTTGAGCTTCGTCCATTGACGATGTTGAGCTTTGTTATGTACGATGTAGAGCATTGCATATTTTATGGAGAAGAGTCTAGCACCGAGGGGGCTAAGGGTCGATCACCCTATGCCCCAGAATTACGCGCCAACGTAAGTTGATACTATTATCCTATTGGGACTTCCCTTGTGAGCTATCTTTGGCCCTAATAGCCCATGAGCTTGATATCAATATCATGGTAGTGTCCTTAGCCCTGGCAAGGTTTTTGACGGCTGTACCCACTTGAGTGTGATAGTCAGGACCACGTTAGCTCTATCATGGTATGTCGGTTCAGTGACGAGTCTCTCATTGTCTATATGATTCAGTTATGCATATTCATCATTCATGGCTATTGTATGCTCATGCAGGTTCAAAAATTAAGGTTGACTCAATGTTCAGCTTTTCTATAAATGTCATATTTCAGCTTTGAGTCATTCGAGTCAGTTTGATGTTATAAAGATATGTATTTTCATGTTATGAAAATATCATAATTTAAGAAATAATGCATGCAATCCCTACTCTCAATTTACTGATGTTTAGGTTTAACTATCGCATTATGTTGAAAAGAATTTTTACTTACTTTAGCTGTTTTACTTATCTTGCATACTCGATATATTCCACGTATTGCCTGCATACTTCTATGCTGTATCGTTTCATGATACAGGACCCGGATCTCGGGTTTAGCCCCGCTCTTAGACAACTTATCGGAGTTAGCGTCTACTTATTGCTGAGTCCTCATCTTCCGAGGACCATACTATTCATCCCTTCTTTATGTATTTCAGTTTTCAGCTTGTTGAGTTAGTTGGGGTCTTGTCCTGTCAACTCATCATGTTTATAGGTTATTCAGACATATGTATGTATTCAACTTCAGATTTATATTATGATGTTATATTCAAGTTAGACTTCTGCTACGAATGTATTGATGGTTATTCAGTTCTTGTTTGAGTCAGTGTATGCTTATGTCATGGGTCAACTTGGGGTCCCTCGGGGCTCCTCGTCCCATGTCGCGATTCGAGCCTCCGTTTGAGTCGTGACATGTGGTTGTGATGTTTCGAATTACTTGGTAAATTACTTGCCTTACTCTGTCTCTCTGTTAAAGTTATTGTTGCTTCCCTGGTTTACTTGTCCTCGATCAACTTGATTTTTTCCAATTGTTTTGCATAGTATTAAAACAGAATACATCAAGTGAGGGGGAGGAATCCACAAAATCCTTCCATAAAGGGAAGTATCTCTAAATTATGTCATCAAAAAAAAGGGAGAGATTGTTGAACTAACATGTTTCAATGATGAATAATTCAATTTTATTACTTGATGCAAGATAGCTAATTAACAATTCGAAGGAATTTACAGACTAAGTGGAATCCAGAAATATCTACGAAAACACTTGACCAACTGACATGATAATATAGAAGAAACAAATTGAATGTACTATCTATGGAAAGACTCAACTTCTATCAAAGGAAATCTCAAATCAAATGGACTCCAACAACATTTATGGAAGGAAGATCAAAAGGAAGGACAAACCTAACAGGAAGAGATCACAAATCAAATGGACTCCAACAATATTTATGGAAAGAAGATTAGAAGGAAGGACTCATCCAAATCTCTCTCAGAAGGATGCTGCCAAATCATAAATCAATCAAGGAACAAGATAAATGAAAGACACCATCAACGGCCAGAATAAAGAAATCAATCAAGACATCGATCTCTGCCCAAATCAGATCGAAAAGAAGTGATTGGAAAAAATTTCTTGGGTTATCCCTTAATGAGCTGTCAATCAAGATCAAAGAAATTGATATTACCATCTTCTCCCACTGCAGAGTCTTTAAAAAAAAATCAGAGTCTCTATGACAAGTGTACATTTTCACTTGATCAGTCTTGCTATTCTAGCCTTATTCAATCATTGTAATCTGAAATGAATTACTAGTGAGATCAAAAGATAGAAAAAGTTAGAAAGATATACATAGAGGCTGTATCAGATATAAAATTCATTAGAACTATTGGTGAAGTCACCCTTGTAATCGCAATATCATTACAAGATTTAAAGAAAACTCTTGAAACCCAAAGGGACTAGACTAGGCACCACAATGACGATCCGATCTAGGATAAAAACTTGTATTTCTTATTTTAATTCTTTAATTTTGATTTGTATGCTACTAACATTTACCGCAGAAGATCAGTCAACAGACACATTCAGATAGTCAACTAATCACTCCAAGAATCTTAATTATTAAAGTAACCTCTCCCCCTTTGTTTATCAGCCTTCATAGAGGTTGATTTTATATAGACCAAGACCTAACAAACATTTTATATGTCATGCTAGAAATTGGCAATTTCACCATTTTGAATATTCCATGTAATAGGTCCTAACAAGTATCTCATTCATTAATGAAGGTAGAATGTACGTTATATAAAAATGAACATAATAAAAGAAATAAAAGAAAATGTAAATCGGATACCACGAGTTATAACTTGAGTAAAATGCTAAAGACAATGGGGTTGGGAGTGTTACTCCTAACTGCCACAAGCCTAATGTCATTTGATCTCTTTCTAAAATATCTTAGAATTGTAAACATGAAACTGGACTATACAATCTAGCTTGTGATCATTTCCAACTCAATATTTACACTCAAGTCAAACCCTTTAAAATAAAGATCCAAACCAATAAATGCAGCACATTTTACACCAAATATCAAGTGCAGAAAGTACATTCATATGGTAGAATGTTTCCTTTGAACGGGCTTGTACAGGAGATGACATGAACTTTAAGCTAGCATGACAAGTAGGATCTTGAAACTCTGGAAAAAAAATTTATCTATTAGATATATCATTAAGCTTAAAAAACACTAAGCTTAATGATTAGTTGTAGGAATGTTTCACTAATCTTATAAATGGTTTAAACTAATTTATAAGTACTTATATATAGATATTTCATAAACACAAAAATACTTATAAGACAAAAATCATAAGTTAGTTTTAACCTATGACTTTTCATCTTATAAAACCTTTTGTTTGACAAACTCTTTTACTGTTTTATCCTTAATATTTTTCTAATTCTAAAAGAAAATCTTTTACAAAGTAAAACTACTAACTTTTCTTTACTTTGTATATGTTGTTCCTTCTTTTCTTCAAAAAATTACTTTTAATTTGTAACTTTTAGGAAAAAATTTATTGGGTATTTAAGTAATTTTTGTAGCAGAATAACTTATCAACATTTTTTATCAAACACATCAATGACTTATATCAGTTTCATCATTTCTATCCAAACTTATAATAATTTATTTATAAAATTAATTTTCGCACTTAAAGTTACATATTAATTTATAATTAGCTCATCCATACGGGCTCCTTATTATCGTTTTGAAGTCGAATCCTCATATATTAGTTGGTCAACCTTCGTGCTATCTTCTTGATCTTTCACTAGCCAAGATAAAGAGAAATTTTATATGTAAATAATTACATTAGTAAATTATTTTAACAATAATAAAATAGTGTATATTTTGAATGTGATAGGTGATGTGAGAAAACTAATTAATGACTTGGTTACTAGAGAAATCCTTATAGTTCAGCGTCGTTGACAAGTTTTATGTATATTAATTTTAAGTATCATAAGTTGCAAATTTATAATTAGAAGTCCGAAAGGTAAATAAGAATATTGAATGAACAATGGACATGAGGAGATTATTGAGATGGTAAGTTTCTCATCCTAAAATTGTGGGTTTGAAATATCAAGGAAGTAACAATAAAAAATAAGAGAAATTTCCAGGGAGGGATAAAAAATAAGAAAATATTAAATAAAAATTGTTGGTCTCCTAAAGTAGAGTTGTATCATTTAAAATAAAATAAAGATAGTAAATACTTCATAATAGATAATATTAATTAAGAGAATTTAATATGTAGAATAGATAACATTCTAAGAATTCTGATCTTGAATTACATTTGAAAATTGATTTTATTATTTTTTCCATTTCTCTTTTTGATGCAAATTAGATAAAACATATGATTCCACAATAAATTAAAAGGATAATAAGAGTAGTAAAAAAATTATATAAGATGAAATAAAGATAGTAAAACTTTATTTTAATAAAAACAATACGTATTTGTACATGAAAGTATTGATTTGTTTAATCCTTCAAGACATAGTATTTTCTCAAGTAAAAAAGTTATATGAATTAAGAGAAATTAATATGTGGACTAGATAACATTCTAAAAAAATTCCATCTAAAACTATATTTTTAATGATAGATATTTATTATTTTTTATTTATGTCTTCAAGGATAAATAAAAAAAAAATATTTGATTCCATATTACATTTGAAGGAAAAATATTATTTTAATTATCTAATAAGTATAGCTAATTTGTTCAAAATTTTAGAAACCAAATTCATATATATGACATGAATTTAATGACTTCTTTTATGTTTAAGGTACTTTTCCTATTCTAAATACCGGGTGAATAGGAGATATTCAAAAGACATATTTCTACATAATTTAAATGTTCATCTGGACATTGATAAAGTTTGAATGACTGTCACACAAAACGTGTCAAATTTAAAAAGTTAACTAAATATTAAATAGAATTTTTGTTTTTAATATTGTATTGGTCAAAATCTTTCAAGACTTGTATAAATTTATATTCAAACTCTTCATCAAGGATAGATAAATTTTTATTCTTCTCTGGTTGGAAGGATAACTTCTATGATATCAAGCAACATGCTCTAACCTATACCATCTCAAATCATAATCAAATTGAGTTGCAATGTATTAGTTGGGAATCAAAAGTTTTTATTTTAAGTTAAAAGACTTTGCTAGAATCAGAAGAATTTCTTAAAATTAAAGAGTAAGTAAAATATTGATTCGGTTCCTTTATCAAGACTACGTTCTTGCCTGCAAACTTAAGATGTTGAAACATAGATTAAAAGATAGGTGAAGGAAGAGAGATGTGCTTAGCAAATTAATGGAGTTTGAAAAGAGCTTTAATGCAATGGATATGAAAGATTTCAAGACAAACGGTTTAGTGTGTAATTTTTATAAAGTCATCTCCAAGATGTTAATCAAAAGATCAAATAGGGTGATGAATATATTAGTCGACGCGACAGATTCTAAGATGACATTCATAAAATGGAGGAAAATCACATATGATGTTCTATAAGAAAATGAGTGTCTTGAATTAGAAAAAAGACAAGGTGGAACCAGAATTCTATGTAAACTTGATATTGAACATCTTTTGATCATGTGGATTGGGCTTAACTTCTTAGGCTATTGAAAGATATCGGGTTTTGGAGATAAAGGATCGGTGGGACAAATATTTCATGTCTGCATCTTATCCATGAGATTTTCGGTGATCAATATCAATAGATCACCAGAAGGTTCTTTCCTACATTCATGGGGTTTGAGACAATGGGACACATATCTTCTTTTTTTGTGCATCTTAGCAATGGAAGAATTGAGTTTAATGTTACATAAAGCTATTGTATTGGGGAAATATTATTTCAAGGCATATGGCAAGAAGCACGTGTTATTACATGTTACGGAGGAGTCGAGAATGAAGTTAGGTAAGCTGAAGACTAACAGGAAAGTAAATATAATTTCGAATATGTCGCAAAGAGGTATTTGTGGTCATGAGTTATCGGGTTCTTAAATATAAAAGCATAACGAATCAATGAAAGAGAAAATGAATAGGATTTCAATGGCCGAATCCAAGAAAAGGTGATTAAAGATAACTATGGGAGGATTTCAAGAAGAGGACAGAAGCTTCAGATCCTATATCAGCAACTTATGCACGAAGGCATAATGAAAAGAACAACAACAAATAAACAAGATCGTATAAATGATCTACAAATAACGATAGAACAATAGTTGGCATTGAGTTTGTCACACCCCGCCTTGGGGGGTATGACTGACACCTGGTGCCCTACTAGGACCTAACCTGCTAAACTGTTAAGCCTGGGCACCTCTGGTGCCTAGCTGGCTCTGACTCACATTTCTGGAAACAAAGGGCTATATAACGGCTGTAAATACAGCCCCCGGCCTAATGGCCTATCGCCTTCTGTACCTGTATTATCAGCTGACCAGAAACATGGTAATTTAGGGGAACCTATGCGGACCGACAAGGCCACCATGCTGTCTAGTTATCTGCAATTCAATCATAACGTATTAAAAAGCTACGTGACCGGCAAGGTCACCACTACTGATAACTATGGCCCCACACGACCATCACAATAGAAAGAAGGAATGCTAACAACTATGCAACTGCACGGCCTCTCACGACCGGCTCATCTGACCACAGGGAATATAAACATACTGCAAGCCTCTCGGAAGGATAATAGAAATGATCGGGACAGGGCCCCGACCTACCCGTACTGTACAACAAAAAGAACTGGACTACACCTCTAGAAATTCAGTCTCCGGATGACAGGAGCTGAATACTCAACCGCTGATGGGGATCACGTGGTATCGCCTGCTCGTCTATGGGTACCTGCAGGCAAGTAATGCAGTGCCCCACTAGGCGTCAGTACCACTGGTACTGAGTATGTAAAGCAACAACTGAAAGAGATATCTGAAATCAATAACATAACTGACAAAACTGGAATAAGAAGAACTAGATTAACTATCTGATGATGTAGATCGTACCTGTTCTTAATCATGCTGAAGGGAATAGGAATCATACCTGGAGACGTATCATTCTACTACTAATCTGCTCGTATCTACTGTAATATAGCATAACATACATAACATAACATGGCACACACAACCTTACCCGGCCCCCATAAGCCGGGAGGTACAATCAACACAGAATCTATACCCCTACCTCGGTCAACCCATCTCCTATACTGGCTGTAAGCATCCTGCCGGTCCCCTGGGTATGCACTTGGGCTCGCTGAGCCCCTGACTATAACTGCATCTGAGTCCGGAGGACTCCTGAATCTGCACCCGGGCGTATCCGCTCGACTGGGGTGTGTAAGGCCGATCAAGGCACAAATATGGGGAAAAACTGGCATCCCATCTTCGTCCCCTGGAGGGACGGCATGCCACTCCGTAGAGTGACGTATCCTCGTCCTCTGGCGGACGAGTCGATACAGCTATTAACCCTGGGCGGTCATGGATGCTAGGTAATCCAACCCCAAACAATACAAAGGTTTCAACTGGTAATACTATCTGTGTATCTCACATGCTGAGGCTACTAGGGGTAAAGTATCATATATATTACATGCTGGGCTAATGATAGTAATCTGTACGTATTTAATACGTGCTGAGGCAGGTAAAGATATATAAATATGAATATAGTCTCCTGCCGGGCTGTACTGGGCAAATGCTATATAAGTTAATGTTTCTACTGAAAACTCTGCTGTTTACTAAGTTTCTGTATACACTATATGCTGGACTAGTGATAGAAATAAGTACATACTTAATACATGCTGAGGCTGGAAGTACTATATATGTATGTACGAATATAATCTTTCTGCTAAACTACGCTGTATACTGATTTTCTATAGTAACATTATTTACTAATCCTGACATGCTTTCTGAACATTTTAGTCTGCTATTCTATTTCTGAAGTGCTTTACGGGTATTGCATTACTATACGGGGTTTCAACTGAATACAACCATATCCTAACATGGCATATCACATTACATACTGAGTATACTGGGCAATCTCTAATACTTGCGTTAGAATCTGTATCATACTGATAGGTTTCATATACATTACAACCCAATGTTTCTCACATCGTACCAATATTCATAATAACGCAATACTCGACTTCTGAACATTCTACTGGTCCGTAATTTATTACACTATACTGATATTACTTAACTTGCCGAAGGAAACTAACTTTACATACCTTATCTTCGACTATTCATCCGTCGGACGAGGCTCGGCCGGTACTTCAACTATTTTCTCCCAACTGCATTCATAAATACGTCAATCAATACTAAATACAGCTTTATTGTAAAGAGCAACGTTACTTTCGATATAGTTTATAGCCTAAACTTAGGCTTATCAAAACACGGTCGAAAACTCGCTATTTTTCAGCGGCCCAGAAGAGAGAAGTATTCACTTCTCAGCTAGGAACACATAGACATTAGTTTAGAGCAATTCTACTTACTTTAATTCGGTGGCTCGCCGATTCGTCGGCCGTATTTCGCGAAACTAATTCCGTAGAAATGCTCTCTGCTGCTAAATACTTGGGTATCTGGGATTAATTTGAGTTTGGGCAGCGTTTGGCAGCGTAATCGGATGAAAATATATAATTTTCTTCGTCTTCCTCGGCTTCACTGCGCTTCTCTGGAAATTTATATGTGTTAAATGAATTTAAAACGAAGTGGGGGCTTTATATACTTGGGCCTGAACCTGGGCAATGTGTCACGGAGCCATCGCGGAGGCCTCTCCCCCGTGACACGCTGCCATCGCGGAGGGGCTCTGTCTCGGCTCCTCCCGCGATGGTTCGACGAGTTTCTCGTCCGATCTTTTCCCCGGCCTTTCCCTAGCACGTATGGCTTTCAAATATGCTTAACCAACGTGCGAACAGGTCATCTAAGTGCCGGAAACTCTACGGGGTATAACATTCTCCCCCCCTTAAGAACATTCGTCCTCGAATGTACACTATTATCTAGAGGACTGCTTACTTTACTTTCTAGAAAAATTTCGGAAGAGTTTCCCCTGTAATATGGACTATCGCAAAAACCTGAAACGCATAAAAGTCCAACACAGGCACTGCATACAATATTCTAAAATCCACTGGACAGCTAAATATCACTTCTTTCTTTATCATTTACAACATACAACCATAAAGTATTGTATAAATATTGATACGGACGTACCTGTCGTCTGACTAGGCCTGAAATAGGTGAGGGTATCTGGTTTTCATATCTTCTTCAGCCTCCCACGTCATTTCCTCCCGATTTCTGTTACGCCACAATACTTTGACAGATGCAACATCTTTAGTTCTCAGTCTGGGAACCTGTCTGTCTAAAATGGCTACGGGAACCTCTTCATATGCTAACTCTTCTGTGATCTGGACATCCTGAACTGGACGTACTGTAGAAGGGTACCCTACGAACTTCCTTACCATAGAAACATGGAATACTGGGTGAACCAACGCTAACTCTGGAGGCAAGTTTAACTCGTATGCCACGCGGCCTATTCTTCGCCGAATCTGATATGGCACAATGAATCTCGGGCTAAGCTTGCCTTTCTTGCCAAACCTCATCACCCCTTTCATCGGGGACACTTTTAGATATACCCAGTCGTTTACCGAAAATTCTAGATTTCTGCGCCGCCTATCTGCGTATGACTTTTGGCGGCTCTGAGCGGTCAGTAAACGTTCTCGGATAAGCTTTATCTTTTTCTCAGACTGCCGAACAATGTCTGGGCCAACTAATGCTGATTCCCCTATCTCAAACCAGCCTACCCGCGATCTACATTTTCACCCGTACAATGCTTCAAAAGGCGCCATCTGGATAGTTGAATGGTAGCTGTTATTATAAGCAAATTAAATTAACGAAAGATGTTCATCCCAGCTACCCCCAAAATCTAACACACACGCTCGTAGCATATCTTCGAGCATCTGAATTGTACGTTCAGCCTGCCCGTCTGTCTAAGGATGGAATACTGTGCTCAAATTAATCTGCGTCCCCAGACCTTTCTGAAATGACTGCCAGAATCTAGCTGTAAACTGTGCTCCACTATCTGAAATAATAGATACCGGCACTCCATGCAATCTAACTATTTCTCTGATATATAATTCGGCATAATCCTCAGCTGAGAAGGTAGCCCTTACTGGCAGGAAATGAGGTGATTTTGTCAGCCTGTCAACTATTACCCAAATGGAATCATTTCTGCATCTAGTACGGGGTAACCCTGTTACAAAATCCATGTTTATTACTTCCCATTTCCACATAGGTATCATTATCTCCTGAGTCAAACCACCCGGTTTCTGGTGCTCTGCTTTCATCTGCTGACAATTAGCACATCTAGATACAAATTCAGCTATCTCAGTTTTCATACCTGGCCACCAGTAGATGTCTCTGATGTCGTGGTACATTTTCGTCGCCCCTGGGTGAAGGGAATAGCGAGCGTAGTGTACCTCATGCATGATCTGCCCACGAAGTTCTGCGACATTCGGGACACAAAGGCGGCCCTTACAATGTAGCACACCATCCTCGGTTATCTGAAAATCTGGCTCCTTACCCTTCTGAACTCTATCTCTGAGCTGGACTGAATCGGGATCCTCATACTGCCATTCTTTTACCTCTGTAACTAACGATGACACTGTAGAATTCTGAATTACTGCTCCATTATTTTCTATTTCTATTACTCGAACGGCTAGGCCAGCTAACTGATGAATTTCTTTAGCTAATTTCTGTTTCTCAGGTCGCAAATACGCCAAACTCCCCATTGACTTACGGCTCAGGGCATTTGCTACAACATTAGCTTTTCCGGGGTGGTATAGAATATTCACATCATAATCTTTTAACAGCTCTAACCAGCGGCGTTGCCATAAATTCAACTCCCTCTGAGTGAAAATGTACTGCAGGCTCTTATGATCTGTGTAAATATCAACATGGACGCCGTACAGGAAATGCCTCCATATTTTTAAGGCATGAATTACTGCGGCCAATTCCAGGTCATGGGTAGGATAATTCTTTTCGTGTTTCCTCAGCTGTTTGGAAGCATATGCAATCACTCTACCATGCTGCATTAACACACAACCCAATCCGACACCTTACGCGTCGCAATAGACTGAATAACCCTCTGTGCCTTCCGGCAATGCTAATACTGGGGCGGAGGTTAATCTGTCTTTCAGTTCCTGGAAACTCTGCTCGCATGCCTCCATCCACTGAAAATTTGCTGCTTTCTGTGTCAATTTAGTTAAAGGTGCTGCAATGGTTGAGAATCCCTCAACGAACCTCCGATAATATCCTGCCAACCCCAGGAAGCTACGAACTTCAGTCGGGGTGGTAGGCCTAGGCCATGACTTAACTGCTTCTATCTTCTGCTTGTCTACCTGTATACCAGTGTCTGAGACAATATGCCCTAAAAAGGCTACTGAGTTAAGCCAGAATTCACATTTTGAAAACTTAGCATACAACTGGCGGTCCCTAAGAATCTGGAGCACTGTCCGCAAATGAGTCCGGTGATCTGCTTCAGAGCGAGAATACACCAGAATGTCATCAATGAATACTATCACGAACAAGTCCAGGAAAGGTTTGAAAATACTGTTCATCAGGTCCATGAAGACTGCTGGGGCATTCGTTAGCCCGAAGGACATAACTAGAAATTCAAAATGTCCATATCGGGTCCTGAATGCTGTCTTAGGAATATCTCTCTCACGTACTCGAACCTGGTGATATCCGGACCGCAAGTCAATTTTGGAAAAGTATCTGGCTCCCTGTAGCTGATCAAATAAGTCATCAATTCTGGGAAGCGGATACTTGTTCTTTACTGTAACTTTGTTTAGCTGCCGATAATCTATGCACATTCGGAGCGAGCCATCTTTCTTTCTTACAAACAAGACTGGCGCACCCCACGGGGAAGTGCTCGGCCTGATAAAACCTTTATCTAACAAGTCTTTCAACTGCTCCTTTAACTCTCTGAGTTCTGCAGGAGCCATACGATAGGGAGGTATTGATATTGGCTGAGTGCCTGGTAGCAAGTCGATAGCAAAGTCTATTTCTCTTTCTGGGGGAATACCAGGTAACTCATCAGGAAATACATCTGGGAATTCATTTACTACTGGGACAGACTGGAGTGTCGGAGATTCTGCTTGGACATCCTGAACTCTGACAAGATGGTAGATGCACCCCTTAGATATCAACTTTCTCGCCTGAAGGTAGGAAATAAACCTACCTTTTGGCGTAGCGGTGCTACCCTTCCACTCTCGTACTGCTTCTCCTGGGAAGTGGAATCAGACCGTCTTGGTCCAGCATTCAACATTGGCAAAGGATGGTACTAACCAGTCCATACCCATTATGGTATCGAAGTCTATCATTTCTAACTCGACCAGATCTAGTGTGGTCTGACGGTCAACAATCTCTACTGTACACCCGCGGTAGATTCGGCTAGCTGTGATAGAGTCACCGACGGGCGTAAATACTAAGAAGGGCTGCTGTAATGATTCTGGTGCAATACTAAACTTCCGTGCCACAAATGGAGTAATAGAGGACAAGGTAGACCCTGGATCAATTAACACATAAGCAGGGTGTGAGCAGATAGTTAGCATACCTGTCACGACATCAGGCGATGCTTCTGAATCTTGCCTCCCTGGTAAGGCATATGTGCGGCTTGGACTCGCACCTGTACTGGAGGCCCCTGATCTGCCCCGACCCCTGCCTGCTGAAACTGAGGGCCTGCGCCCAGTCGAAGATGCTGTAGCTCGTGATCCTATTGATGCCCTATCCTGTCTATCCCGGTCCTCTCGACCTCTGGCTGGGCAATCTTTCATCAAATGGCCTTCTTGGCCACAATTATAACATGCGGTGGAGCCATATCTGCATGCTCCAGGATGGCGTCGACTGCATATAGGGCAAAGTGGTAGGGTATACCTGCTCTGCTCTGCCCTCCTCTGTGATGGTGAATCTGCCATCTGCGAGCCTCTACCAGTCTCTGACTGCCCCCTGCGGCTGAATCTACCCCCTTGTGGCTGTGGCGGAGGTGGGGGCCTGGGCGGCCTGTCTGACAATCAGGGCCTGGGTCCTCCCCGGGCCTCTCTCTGTAACTCAACTGGCCTGTCCCGGCGACGCTGTTCCTGACTAACCCTTCTGACCTCTCGTTGTCGCTGTCTGATGCCCTCAATATTCTGGGCAAATGCCTGAATGCGAGCAATATCCATGTACTCTCGTAGTGTGGCTGTAGTGCAAATCTCAACATATTCTAGATTCAACACCATAATAAAGCGATGCACTCTGGATGCCATAGTATCAACAAAGGCCGGTGCATATCGGGCTAAGGAATCAAACTGCAAAGAATATTCCCGAACACTCATAGCCCCCTGTTCTAGATGTAGGAACTGGTCTACCCGGGCCTGTCGAATCTCCCGCGACAAATAATGATCCAGAAAGGCTCCTGAAAAGCTGGCCCAGGTGGGAGGGGAAACATCTCTCCCTCGGGACCTCTCCCAGCTTTCATACCATAACACCGCAATATCTCATAACCGGAATGCTGCCAACTCAACTGACTCGGTAGACGTGGCATGCATAACCTTGAAGATCCTCTGCATTTGGTCCAGAAAATCCTGAGGGTCCTCTGTCCGGTCCGTGCCTGTAAATTCTGGAGGATTCAAAGCTAAGAACTCTCAGACCCTCAAACTACCGGGCCCTCCTAATGATTCTGCAACTGTAGATGGCATTGGCTGACGCTGAGCAGCCATCATCTGTGCTAACATAACTATAGCACTCCTAACCTCCTGGCCAGAAGGAGTCAATATAGGGGCTGCTGAAGGTAGTGTTGTCCCAAGTGGATCCTGACGTGGTGGAGACTGCTGAGGAGGCTGGGATGATGCCTCTGTAGTGCCCTCTGGTCGGGCTGTCTCCAAAGGAGGGTGAGGCATCCTGCTGGTGCCTTCCCCTGCTGCAACATCTAAGTTCCGACCTGTGATAGGATGGCGCTGGTCTGACATTATTTGTAACCAAAGAATATGGTAAGATTTTTAGGGACTCAACCCTAAACTATACCTCTCTACAGCACGACTGAATAAGAATAAAAGACAACCATCCTATCATGCCTTGCAGCCTCCTATCCATAGTATGTGGTGCACAACACATCCATGGACAAGACTCTGCTTAGCACGGCTTGCAGACTCCCTGGGATACGACCTGCTCTGATACCAAGTTTGTCACACCCCGCCTTGGGGGGTATGACTGGCACCTGGTGCCCTACTAGGACCTAACCTGCTAAACTGTTAAGCCTGGGCACCTCTGGTGCCTAGCTGGCTATGACTCACATTTCTGGAAACAAAGGGCTATATAACGGCTATAAATACAACCCCCGGCCTAATGGCCTATCGCCTTCTGTACCTGTATTATCAGCTGACCAGAAACATGGTAATTTAGGGGAACCTATGCGGGCCGACAAGGCCACCATGCTGTCTAGTTATCTGCAATTCAATCATAACGTATTAAAAAGCTACGTGACCGGCAAGGTCACCACTACTGATAACTATGGCCCCACACGACCATCACAATAGAAAGAAGGAATGCTAACAACTATGCAACTGCACGGCCTCTCACGACCGGCTCATCTGACCACAGGGAATATAAACAGACTGCAAGCCTCTAGGAAGGATAATAGAAATGATCGGGATAGGGCCCCGACCTACCCGTACTGTACAACAAAAAGAACTGGACTACACCTCTAGAAATTCAGTCTCCGAATGACAGGAGCTGAATACTCAACCGCTGATGGGGATCACGTGGTATCGCCTGCTCGTCTATGGGTACCTGCAGGCAAGTAATGCAGTGCTCCACTGGGCGTCAGTACCGCTGGTACTGAGTATGTAAAGCAACAACTGAAAGAGATATCTGAAATCAATAACATAACTGACGAAACTGGAATAAGAAGAGCTAGATTAACTATCTGATGATGTAGATCGTACCTGTTCTTAATCATGCTGAAGGGAATAGAAATCATACCTGGAGACGTATCATTCTACTACTAATCTGCTCGTATGTACTGTAATATAGCATAACATACATAACATAACATGGCACACACAACCTTACCCGGCCCCCATAAGCCGGGAGGTACAATCAACACAGAATCTATACCCCTACCCCAGTCAACCCATCTCCTATACTGGCTGTAAGCATCCTGCCGGTCCCCTGGGTATGCACTTGGGCTCGCTGAGCCCCTGACTATAACTGCATCTGAGTCCGGAGGACTCCTGAATCTGCACCCGGGCGTATACGCTCGACTGGGGTGTGTAAGGCCGATCAAGGCACAAATATGGGGAAAAACTGGCATCCCATCTTCGTCCCCTGGCGGGACGGCATGCCACTCCATAGAGTGACGTATCCTCGTCCTCTGGCGGACGAGTCGATACAGCTATTAACCCTGGGCGGTCATGGATGCTAGGTAATCCAACCCCAAACAATACAACGGTCTCAACTGGTAATACTATCTGTGTATCTCACATGCTGAGGCTACTAGGGGTAAAGTATCATATATATTACATGATGGGCTAATGATAGTAATCTGTACGTATTTAATACGTGCTGAGGCAGGTAAAGATATATAAATATGAATATAGTCTCCTGCCGGGATGTACTGGGCAAATGCTATATAAGATAATGTTTCTACTGAAAACTCTGCTGTTTACTAAGTTTCTGTATACACTATATGCTGGACTAGTGATAGAAATAAGTACATACTTAATACATGCTGAGGCTGGAAGTACTATATATGTATGTACGAATATAATCTTTCTGCTAAACTACGCTGTATACTGACTTTCTATAGTAACATGATTTACTAATCCTGACATGCTTTCTGAACTTCATTTTAGTCTGCTATTCTATTTCTGAAGTGCTTTACGGTTATTGCATTACTATACGGGGTTTCAACTGAATACAACCATATCCTGACATGGCATATCACATTACATACTGAGTATACTGGGCAATCTCTAATACTTGCGTTAGAATCTGTATCATACTGATAGGTTTCATATACATTACAACCCAATGTTTCTCACATCGTACCAATATTCATAATAACGCAATACTCGACTTCTGAACATTCTACTAGTCCGTAATTTATTACACTATACTGATATTACTTAACTTGCCGAAGGAAACTAACTTTACATACCTTATCTTCGACTATTCGTCCGTCGGACGAGGCTCGGCCGGTACTTCAACTATTTTCTCCCAACTGCATTCATAAATACGTCAATCAATACTAAATACAGCTTTATTGTAAAGAGCAACATTACTTTTGATATAGTTTATAGCCTAAACTTAGGCTTATCGAAAGACGGTCGAAAACTCGCTATTTTTCAGCGGCCCAGAAGAGAGAAGTATTCACTTCTCAGCTAGGAACACATAGACATTAATTTAGAGCAATTCTACTTACTTTAGTTCGATGGCTCGCCAATTCGTCAGCCGTATTTCGCGAAACTAATTCCGTAGAAATGCTCTCTGCTGCTAATTACTCGGGTATCTGGGATTAATTTGAGTTTGGGCAGCGTTTGGCAGCGTAATCGGACGAAAATATATAATTTTCTTCGTCTTCCTCAGCTTCACTGCGTTTCTCTGGAAATTTATAAGTGTTAAATGAATTTAAACCGAAGTGGGGGCTTTATATACTTGGGCCTGAACCTGGGCAACGTGTCACGGAGCCATCGCGGAGGCCTCTCCTCCGTGACACGCTGCCATCGCGGAGGGGCTCTGTCTCGGCTCCTCCCGCGATGGTTCGACGGGTTTCTCGTCCGATCTTTTCCCTGGCCTTTCCCTAGCACGTATGGCTTTCAAATATTCTTAACCAACGTGCGAACAGGTCATCTAAGTGCCGGAAACTCTACGGGGTATAACAGTGACAACCTATTACTACTGTCATGATTATCACAAGGCACTATAGGGTCCTATTGGATCCATTTGATTGGTTGTAGTATGATTGCAAAGAAGTATAAAAATATGCTTTCCTTGTAAAATTCTTTGAATGAATAGTGAAACAAGTTAATACTACTTTCTTGCTCTCATCTTCTATCATTAGCTTTTCACATCTGGTTACTCATATGCATTATTAGTTATGCATAGTCAAGGCTCCATGTGTTTCAAATATCTAATCAAGATAACATTGAAAAATGCTTTGTAACACCCCGTATAATTTAAGAAATAAATTCGTACTTTCGAGGTATGATCTAGAGTGATTAATATCATAGAAAAAAAATCATTCAATGGTCATATGTTATGATTTAAAGTCGAACAAATTGTAAAACAAAAATTGGTAAAAGTTATCTCGAATTATTTTCAGAAATTCTATAAAATTTGGGTCAAATATCTCGAGATTTTTCTTCAAATATATCAAGATTTTAGGAGGCCTCTACCTATCAACTTAAAGGTCTTTAAGTCTAGTTTCTAGAACATGAAGCCGCTAGTCAATTCAATATCAGAGTGAAAAGTTATGGGCATTTTACTGCGGACTATTCGGGCAAAAATGAGTCATGGGCCTAGTTGAGTCGAGTCAGCTCATCTTTATAAGCTAGAACCCTTCCCCAAAACTCAGCTTAAGTTTGTTCTTTTTCCAGATTTCAGAACTCTTTAAGGTATTTCCATAGAGAATGCATATCCAAGCTTAGAGCAGGGGCAACTCAACAAATATGGTGGCCTAAAGCAGAACTTCAATAAGAGACTTTAAAATTTCTCTAAATATATATATATATATATATATATATATATATATATATATATATATATATATATATATATAATTTCACTTGAAATCTATTTTGCTATTTACTATATGCTAAGTTGTTAAAAAACACTGTTACTCAATTTCTTCTAATAATTTTTTTAATATAAGCTCATTTATTATGCTAGCTGTATCAGCAAACGAGACAAGAAAATATCATTTTCGTGTATGATTTGTGGTTTTTCAAAATATAACTATTTTGTTACACAATTTACGCTCAATCATTCCATCTTTTCTTTTTATTATTATTATGAAAATTTCCCTTTCATTTTTTTTAAAATCAAAACAAATTAGTATATATGAGTTTAAGTTATATAATTGTTAGTTTAAACAACAATTACATCATTAGATCATATTTATAAGTTATGGAAAATACATATCTTATTTTTAAAATTTCTAATTATTTAAAAAGGCTTACCTATAGAGGTCCATTGAATAATGTAATAGTATAACAAGTTATTTATGTTGATGAATAAAGATATATAAAATTTAAATATAATATATATACATGTTAGAAAAATTTGGGGTTCCCAACATTAAGAAGCGACTGCTTTATGCTTCAGTCGACCCTGGCTTAGAGGGAACATATCCAAGCCTCCTATCATACAAATTCAAGCTAGAATCTTGTAAATATCATTTTGGAGAATATCTAGTTTACGTTGATTCCTTAGATTGTAGTCTTGTCGTGGTTTTTCCGAGAGAGAAAAGTGTGGGAGTGTTGTATATATGTTGTTTTCTTCTTCTAATGGAAGGTAATAACTTCTATACCTTCCTTTATCATTAAATTGGATGTTCTATGATATATATTGAAATGACTACAGTTGTCAAAAATCTTTTTCGTTTTATTGCATTGTGAACTATTTTAGGTGGCCGTTGAGTTGTAGATATTGTGATCATATATTTAAGCTGATTATCGAAGGTTTGATTGAATATTAATTGAGTTACTGAATCGCTTATGAGGTATGTTAAGGATAAACATTCTTCATCAAATTTCCTTTGTTATGTAGTTGATATGACTTGTTATCTATCGTAGTAGTACTCGTAGCCATGTTATCTAATGTTGGTTGGCTGCTGGAGTTAAACATAAAGAATTGTGTCAGTTTCCCTTATCAGGATTATTCTCTCTTAGCTATTGCCTTTGTTTAGGAGCGATACAAGAATCATTTCCTATGAATTGTTATCCTTAGTACTTGTTGCTTTACCGATGCCTTAAGGGCTACACATTTGTGATTCCTATATGTTATAAAACTCGTTGATGGGCCTTTAGCATATCTTGTTGCCTATAGAGCTAGAATATTAGTATTATAGTTTCACATTCGAGTTTGTGGCTTCATGACTTCCTATTAAACTTTGGTGGTGAGCTACAAGATACTGCACCTATTGTGAGAGATCTTATAGCTTCATAGAATGTACAAATTTTCATATAGATTGCTTGAAAAACCACCTTACTTGTTGAAAGATAGGTATATTGTTGAGGCCTTCATTGGCGATCTTGTCTGCTGTTATTGTTGGGTATCTGCCTTTGAAAGATTGGTAGATTGTTGAGGCCTTCATTGACGATCTTGTTTGCTGTTGTTGGGTATCTGCGTTTGGGCTATATATATACATATAGATTCCCATTTACAAGTTTAATAGAAGAGCAAATGATAAAATGTACCTTGCCTATGGGGCTACTCTATGCTTTAGGAGCTATAAAACTATCTACAAAGACTATTTGAGGCCTGCAGAGTCATATCGAAGTCTATTAACTTATAGACTTCTTTTATGCCTAAGTTTCCATTATTGACTCTCAGTAGATTGTTGTAATACTCAAGGTGCAGTTATAGGAGCCTAAAAGGCTCAGGATACAGTTATAGGAGGCCAAAAGTCTTAAGATACAGACACAAGAGACAACTGTGCTCTAGTTACAACTACAGCTTGTCTACGGGGCTATAGGGCTACTAATAGGGGTATATAGATTGTAGTGTACCTGCCAAGGCTTATGGGCACTCAAGTAGGTTATTATTTTTTATTCGTACCTGCCAGGCTTATAGGGCCAGATTAGGTTCTTGTTTGATTATTGCCTGTTTAGTTTATAGTATAACTTAATAAGATCTTTTAGGTTATCCTTTGACTCGCACGACTGATTACTTTCAGTTTCTTACTATCAACTTCAGTTCCAAATTATTATTATTACCTTACATACACGGTGCATTAATGTATTGATGCCCCGAGCCTAAGGGCATTGCACTCTTGCCTGCAGGTCCTGACAGACAGGTGCAGGGACCTCCTCAATAGAGCAGTTTAGTCTTAATAGTTTGACCAACTCCTTCCTTTCGTGGTTTCCCAATCCAGATGTTTATTGAACCTATGTTGTTCAGTTGATGGGTAGGTAGAGGCCCTGTTCCAGATAAGTATCTACTCTTTAGTTCTTATAGACTATGCGATTGCATAGTAGTGCGCTATTGGCCATGTTGGCTAGTCGTTTTGTATCGACAGTTTGACAGCCTTAATGGCCCTTATATATATATGTTTATTTTTAAATTTACCTAATTTATATATCATGGTGGTCTCGTCGGCCCGTACATGAATTTTTAATATGAGAAAGCATGTTGTCTTGTTGGTCCATGTAGGATATTTATTATCATTGTGAATTATTGAGTCAGCTGAATATCTGCGTAGGTGTTTACATTATGGCATTGCCAGCCAAGGGCTTCTTTAGTTGAGATATACTTTATAGTTTTCTTGATTTTGTATTGCGGTATGCACCAGAGGTGTATATGTCCATCTAGGTGCACTCATAGTCTAGTATGGTATCAAGTGCCTGTTATGCCTCCCAAGGTGAGGCATAACAAACTTGGTATTAGAGCAACATCATATCGTAGGAGTCTGCAAGCTATGTCTAGTATAGTATTTTTTATAAATATGTTGTGCACCATATTTAATAAGCAAGGAGCTACGACGCAGGAATAATATGGTTACCCTTCTTCTACTGAAATCATGCATTAGAATTAAGTCTTACAAGGTTGGGTTTTTGAGCTCTTTATTTCTGTCTTCACACAAAAAATGATTGTTACAAGCTAGATCATCACTAGCCAAGGGCTAGACTTCTAGAAAAGTATGAAAATTGGGGAGTTACTCTGGTTGCATGGAGTTCCACTATCCATCATTTCAGTCAGGGGTACTCAGTTCACTTCTTAGTTTTGGAGATCGTTTCAAAAGGGTCTTCACACACAGGTGAAGTGTAATACCCTAAAAGTGTCTAATACTAGACTCGAGATTTCAGAATGTGACCAATAGGAAAATCTGTGATTTTGACTCAAAACGACTCGTGGTATGAGTCGTGGGAAGGAGTAATGACCCATAGGATCCACTTGTAGTCAGACACTACAATAGGAAGCTCAGTAGTAATGAGTCCGGGGATGACCCATTGGGTGATGTAATGGGTAGTGGGTTAAAGTAGTTTTTTTTCTCTATGATACTAGGGTTGGATGGTACGAGTCATGGTATGAATCGTTGTAAGGAGCAATGAGTCGTGGTAAGTGGTCATGAGGAGTTGAAGTGAAAGTTGGCGCAGAGGCAACGGGTGGGTCCAATGACCTGTGGTTTAAAGGTACGATTCGTTGGTTGACCCATAGGGGAAGTTCCAAAAGTCTTACTTGTGGAGTCAGTTGTAACGATGAGAGGAAACAACAGGTTGTTGTATCGAGTAACAACTCATTTTGTCGAGTTGTGGTTTGAAGGCTTGAGAACCTGATGAAATTTCGAAGGAAGTAATGGATGGAAACTATGAGTCGTGGGTATGAGGAACAACTCGTGGTATGAGTTGTGGTCACTAGTCGTGCCTATTTTCCAGGTTTTTTATTAAGAGCATTTTCATAATTTCCTAATCTCCTAAGTCACAAACTACGTCATTTTAAGGGTGCTTAACCAATTCTAACCCATTCTCTCCTTATGCATTCAAACTAGACGATTTCTAAGGAAAGATCAAGCCTAGAACGCCCCAATTTCTTCTCCAGTTCCTTTAGGCTTTCAAAGGAGAGTGTAAGATTATATTACCCAGGTATGTAGGATTGTGAATGAGAGTTTCCCTTCACCCTCATGCCCCAATTCTCCTTTATGTTTATGAATTCAAGTATTAAAGTAAATTTGATGATCTTATGGGGTTTTAAGCCCAAATTCATGGAATTCACTTTGATTTATTTATGGGTCAATTCCCTTCATGTTCCACATGTTTTTTTAAGATCTATAAGAGGATTGTATATTTAAATTGATTATAATTTTATGGTTTCAAATCAAAGTCAGTCTGTGCCCAATTATGCAAGGTTTCATGAAAAGTCAAGTTATGATTCTACTATGATTTTGATCTTCCTAAACCTACATTATGAAATTATGATTTATGATACGATTTCTCTTTAATTAATATTTATGGACTTATGAATATCAATTATATGAATTTTCACTAGTATGCATGTTCTTCATGATTTATGAATTTATGACTTTTGACCGATTCACGGGCCCTTACTCATGGATAATCATTTATGTCAAGTATGATAAAGTATGTTATGATTTATTTGGCCATGAACTTTATGAATGATTTCACGATTATGATGTGGGCCTCATGTGCATAGTTTTGGGAGCAGTGTCTAGCACCAAGTAGACCTGACATTCAGGTAAACCCTGTGGTCTCAGAAATACGTGTCACCATAGGTATATGTATTCATGCTTTCCGCCTTGTGATATCACATCATGCACGTCCCTTGCCTAGCAAGCCTGGGACGGCTCTACCCACTTGAGCGAGATAGTTGGGCCATCATGTAAGCTCTATCATTATGGTGTCAGCTAAGACGAGTTCTCCCATTGTTCCTCATGATATATGCATTGTTATGTTTATGTTACGCGATTTAGGTTATGTGTTATAATGTTTCTCTTACAATTATGCTTATCAATAGATTATGAATGGTTTGAAAACCTTGAGCTCTCATGTTTATATTGTGATATTTACTTCATGTTCATGTTGTCCTACTTTTATGAACTCTTATGTATTTTAACTATCCGTTTTTACTTACCTTGCATACTCAGTACATCCAAGTACTAACCACATACTCTATGTTGTATCATTTTATGATACAGGTCCGAGGGATCAGTCTCAGTCGCATCATTAGTCTTGCTATCCTCTCAGACCTATTTTAGCAAGTGTTGGTGAGTCCTCATATTTCGAGGACATTCAGTTGTCAATTGCTATGTTATTTCAGTTACAGACTTTTGTCAGGCTAGTGGAGATTTCTGTCCCATCAGCTCATCAGTTATGTTAGAGGCGTTTCAGATATTATGTAGATTGTCAGCTTGTCAGTGTTGATTCTATTTTAGATTGATATGTATGCAGACTTCCGCTTAAGCATGTTATATTTTATTATTTTCCACTTGTTGTATACTCTAAGTCGCTATGTTCATGACGTGGGTCGACTTGGAGGCTTCCGGGATTCCTTGTCCGTGTCTCTATTCAGGCTTATATTTTGGTCATGATGAACTTGGTATCAGAGCATTAGGTTTTGAAGTATCCTAGGGTGTTTCAAAACTGCGTTAAGTAGAGTCTTTTTCATGGGTGTGAAGCGCACCACACTTATGACGAAGAGGCTATGAATTGTTTTAGGAAATTTCCCTTCTTTCATGATCTATGTCATTCTATGAAATGTTTGTCCATCCTTCTAACTCATGCTATACGCATTTGTAGAATTATGCCTCCTCATCGAGTTAATGAAAAAAAAATGGAAATGGAAATGGCCATGAGAATGACAATGGGGATGGGCACCAGCAGGCCCCATCATCCCCCGAGGATCGTGAGCCTGAGCTGGTTGCCCATGCAGTGTTAGGGCAGCTATCAAGATGTTGGTATAGGCATTGACCGTCCAGGTCAACCAGTAAGAGGTAGCGCATGTTCCCCAGAATGGGAATGCGGCTGCGGGAAGAGTCAAGGACTTTCTTAGGATAAACCCTCCGGATTTCCTCGGATCAAAGGTGGCAAGGATCCACACCAATTTATTAATGAGATCCAAAAGATCACCCAGGTTATGGGGGTGACAGGGGAGTAGTGCGTAGACCTAGCCTCTTATCAGTTGAAAGGGATTTCCCATATCTGGTTCAGACATTGGAAGGATAACAGAGTAGTTGGACCTGGTCCCATTCTTTGGGATGAGTTCCTTATCGCATTCCTAGATTGGTTCTTTCCCCGTGAGATGAGGGAGATCAGGGCAGCTGAGTTTGTGAACCTAAGGAAGAATAATATCATAGTCCAGGAGTATACTTTGGAGTTCACCCGTTTGTCCAAATATGCACCAGAGATGGTGGCTGATCAGAGGACTCGAGTGAGCAGGTTCGTACATGGGATAGTGGACTACCTGGTCAAGGATTGTAGGACTTCTATGCTTCATCAGGACATCCATACTCCTTGATTTGTTTTATACATCCTGCAGATGGAGGTGGTGCATTTGAGAGAGAGAGAATCCAAGCGGACCAGGACAAATACTTATGGGTTCTCCCAACAGAGATTGGGAGATAGACATCGACAGCTATCCCATCAGAGGTCATTAGCTTCAGTGCCATCATCGTCCAATGCTCCATCTAGACCACAAGGTGATTAGAGGAGTAGACTATCAGGTTCGAGGGGATAGAGGAGCATGCAGGTAGAGCATACCTTTCCGATCTATAGAAAATGTGGCGAGAATCACATAGGGGAGTGCTTGATTAGATCAGATATCTATTTTAGCTATGGTAAATTTGGGCACAAGTGTCGGGAGTGTCCGCTGGCTAGGCAGGATGATGGTAGAGGCCATAGTAAGGCTACCAGTTCAGCAGCAACACTAGCACACCCAGCTCAACAAGGTGCGTTTCCAATGCAAGTGGTGGTCAGTGCCAGAACAGGTTTTATGCCCTCACATCTCATCAGGAGCAGGAGACTTAACCAGTTGTAGTAACAGGTATATTATGAGTATTCCACCTCTATGTATATGCATTATTAGATCTAGGGGCCACTTTATCTTTTGTGATGCCCTATATTTTTAGTAGTTTCAGATTCAGTCCCGAAATTCTATCATAACCCTTCTCGATCTCTACTCCAATTGGTGATTCAGTTATAGCTCGACGAGTATACAAAGATTGCCCTATCACATCCCTTCAGAAAGTCACCTCAGCAGATTTAGTAGAGCTAGCCATGACAGATTTTGATTTTATCTTTGGCATAGACTGACTACATACATGTAATGCCTTAGTAAATTATAGAACCCGTGTGGTAGAGTTCTGATTTCTTGGTGAGCCAGTCCTAGAGTGGAGGGGTAATTCAACTGTGTCTATAGGTCATTTTATTTCCAACATTACGGCCAAAAAGATGATCTCTAAAGATTGTGTGTACCATCTAGTTAGGGTTAAGGATACTACCTCCGAAACCCCAACTATCTAGTCTGTTCCTATAATTTGCGAATATCCAAAAGTATTACGAGATGATATTCCTCGCAAGCGGGAGATCGATTTACACAACGTATATCTATTCGTACTTATGTAATGGATCCAGCTGAGTTAAAGGAGTTGAAGGAGAAGTTGAAAGATCTCTTAGATAAGGGTTTCATCAGACGTACAAAATCCCCATGGGGTGCACTGATACTCTTTTTCCGAAAGAGGGATAATTCTCTTCGGATGTGCATTGACTATCGGCAATTGCACACATCACACCCTGAGCCTACACCCTAAATGTAACATGGTACTTGAAGTCACAAGTGACCCCAAGTCAGCTCCTGATCTATCATACACTAGTATTCTGAGTAAAACATGCACATTGGAAATTTTGAAGTAATAACTTAAAAACAATTTAATGAAATATAAGATAAAACTTAAAAAATGAAATCTGAATATTTATAGTTTGAAATCCCTCTAACTGATGAGTTACTGGGACAAACCCCCAGCTAACTCTAACTCTAAATAAAACTATAATCTAACTGTAAGAAAATGAAATAAGGCCCTCGAATGATGAGGATTCACACTTCAACTGCGGCTGGGGAGGATCTGAATCATGGCGACTAACGCTGTTGAGTATGGGAACCTGCAGCTGTATCATGAAACGATACAACATAAAAGTATGCACCAATACTTTAAATATACTGAGTAAGTGGGAGAAAAAATAATTGAAATACAAAGTCTGAACTGAATTAACAAGCAATGAGCAATAAGTAAACTGAGCTGAACTACTGATGTAAACTGAAATGGTCAAGATGACCTTGTCTGATGGTCAAAGACATGCCCTAAGTCTGAAAATTTTGAGTCTGAGATACTGGACTGAGCTGAGCCAAACTGATAAAATTGGAAGTGAACTGAGCTGCTTATTCTAGACTGGACAAAACTGACTAGTTGGAGATTCTATAACTGATATATAACCGTGTAAGCTAGACGTGGAGTCCGATGTATACACCCCACTGATAGGACCCTATATACCGTTCCATGGTATAAACGCATGAATTGGGTGATCACAAATGTCTGGGGCCAATCAGGCCAAGTAATACTGTAACCTACACTAGCAACGTAGTTCTGGGAACCTGGGTGCGCTAGAACCCTGGCCAGCTCGGTGCTAAGTCCTACTTCCACTAGAAAACCTATATTGAACGACCAGGCTGATAGCTCAAAATTGGGCTCCAAGACTAGTCAGTGACACATAACTGAAAGTACCCTGATAGTCTTATCAGACTAGATTTTGAAACTGGATTCTAGATTGGTCAAAGCTACTTATCTAGAAGTGTCGTAACCGTCTAAGAACAGATTGTAATCTAAACTGGGGTCCTAAGGCTAGTCAAAGCTATATATATATATCTAAAATTTCATGATCACCTAATAGACCAAACTGAATTATGAATTTGATTCTGGTAACTGGGAGGCACCACAGACACCTCAGGAAATAACTGAAGTCAAAATGATCAGCTGACACTTTCTAACTAAAACTGAGACTTCTAATGTTCTTACTAAAACTGAACTGACAATAACTGAGTCGAGACTCACTGTTATTAACAATATGGGGATTTCCCAATAAAGTAAGTTCAAGCTAAGATTCAATATTTCAACACCGCAAAAGAGTTGAAGACTTTCTATCCCTTGGTTATGGCTAAATTTTCATCTCACAATACTAATAATTTTTTTATGTCACAAACTGGGAAGATAACTATAATCAACATAAGATAATATTCCATATGAAATAAATGAGGTCTATCAAGAAATTCCTTTACATTCAAAAATCTGCAGGGCTAAAATTCACTTTTTGCACGAATATCAATAATTTAAAAGAGGACTAATAGAGATCATATCAATAATGAGCATGGATATCATTCTATGTGAACTTAACGAATAACAATATGTAATCTCTTCGTATTCGGAAACTCAGGGCTAAAACTGATAGAGAGAACTATAAGAGGGTTTTGGGGGACACAATGCAAGAACAATTCCCTTGTTGAATTCCTACATACCTGGCTAAGAAATTCCCTTGAGGAGTAAGCTTTAATTTCTGAGATGAATGAGAAACCCTGGACCTTGCTATGAGAGCTCTTGAAAGACTTGTCGATATTTTTCTGAGAATGAACGTGGGAATAAGGGGAGGAATCGTTCAACCCCTCTAATATGCCTGGAATTTTACCTAGAAAACGTAGTTTAGAGTCTTGGAGAATAGAAAATTACTAAATAGTCCTTAGAAAAATCACTAGGAAAAATTGCCAGGTAACCTAACGGGTCTTGATGACTGATCACGACTCGTGGTCACACCCATGGGTATACTGCCTAGGTTCCCCTGTAGGTCATCATGAGGGACCTAAGGAGTTGTTATAGGTGACCACGATTCATAGTCAGACTCCGTCAAGTACACTGCCCACTTAATAAAATCCTAACTCAAACCTGACCACGGGAGAGCTAATGGGTCATGGTGAGTGACCACGACTCGTGGAGTCTCTCATTGGGTACACTGCTTCTCACTTTACATTTCTATTCCCTCCTTTCCCATGACTGACCTAATGAGTCGTTGGGTCTCATAACAACCCTTTAGGTGAGTCGTCATGTAGCTTTTCTGTAGATTTTCTAGATTTTCTGATTTAAGTCCCGGATCTAGTCTTTGAGTTTTCGGGGCATTACAATATCTCTTCCTAGGAAATATTCATCCTTGAATGCTAGAAAACACACAAGAACATAGAGAATGACAATCATAACTTCCAAATACCTTTCATTTAACTCCAAAACTACAAAAATGACTATCTCTGTTTCAAAATACATGACTGAACTGAATTTACCTTTCATACATACATTCAAAAACATAAAAGAGATTTGAACACCTAATATGAATCATGAAAGCTAAATTGAGTTCTAGGGTCAAAACTAATATCTCAAGCTATGATAGAGCCGATAGAGAACAAATGCGGGTATTTGGTCATCATATCTGCTTGGGCCTCCCAGTAGCTCCTTCAACCTATTGATTTCTCCATAAGACCTTGAATAAAGATAGTTCCTTATTCTTTAGCTTACGAACCTGTCGGTCAAGGATCTGGACTGGCAGCTCCTCATATGAGATACTATCCTTTATCCCCACACTGTCCAATGACACAACTAAGGTTGGATCTCCGATGCACTTCTTCAAAAGTGACACATGGAAAACTGGGTGTACAACTGCTAGTTCTGAAGGCAATTCTAGCTCATAGGCTACATTACCGATTCGCCTCAAAATCCTATAGGGTCCCACATACCTCGGGCTGAGCTTTTCCTTTATTACAAATCTCATCACCCCTTTCATGGGCAAAATTTTTAGGTAAAACCAATCATCAACTGCAAACTCCAACTCTCTTCTCCGCACATTGGCATAACATTTCTGACGGTTCTAAGCTGTTTTCAACCTTTCTCGGATGAGTTGAACTTTTTGCGTTGCATCATGAACTGAGTCTGGCCCTATCAAGGTAGCATCACCAACCTCAAACCACCATATACGAGATCTACACCTTCTCCCATATAATGCTTCAAATGGGGCTATCTAAATGCTAAAGTGGTAGCTGTTGTTGTAAGAAAACTCGATAAGAGGCAATGGTCGTCCCAATTACCCTTAAAATCAATCGCACATTCTCTTAGAATATATTCTAGGGTTTGAATAGTCCACTCAGTTTTCCCGTTGGTATGTGGGTGAAAAGCGGTGCTGAGCTTGACCAGAGTTCCTAATCCCTTCAGAAAGGATTTCCAGAAGTGTGAGGTGACTGCGCTCCTCTATCTGAAATGATATCCAAAGGCACCCTATGGAGTCTAAATAACTCTCAGATGTAAAGTTTGACATAGTCCTCAGCTGAGTAGGTGGTTTTAACTAGGAGGAAATGAGCTGACTTAGTCATCCGATCTACTACTACCCAGATTTAGTCATCCTGCCGGCAAGTCCGAGGTAGACCCATAATGAAATCCATATTTACTTCCTCCCACTTTCATTTGGGTATACTAATATCTCGAGCTATGCCTCCCGATCTTTGATGCTCCACCTTGATTTGCTGGCAGTTCGGGCACTTGGCTACGAATTCAGCAATGTCTCTTTTCATGTCGTTCCACAAGTAAATATCCTACAGATCACGGTGCATTTTAGTAGCACCAGGGTGAATGGAGTATCTCGAGCTGTGTGCCGTAGCCAGTATCTGCTGTCTCAACTCACCAACTTCCGGTAAACAAAATCTTCCCTGATAACGGAGCACACCATTTTCCCCTTTGGAGAAAGCCTCAAGCTCCTTTCTGAGAATTGCTTCTTTAAATTTAAATAGAACTGGATCTTCATCCTATCTGGACTTAACTTCAACTATCAAAGATGAGTCAGACCCACATTGCATTACCACACCACCTTCAGCTGAATCCACCAACTGCACCCCTAACCGGGATAGTCTGTGAATATCCCTCGCTAACTCCTTTTTACCTTGCTCAATATGAGCCACACTCCCCATAGATCGTCTGCTGAGGGTGTCAACCACCACATTTGCTTTGCCCGGGTGATACAACACACTCAAGTCATAGTCTTTTAGCAACTCCAACCACCTTCTCTGACGTAGGTTAGATCCTTCTAACTCAGCACGTGTTGAAGACTCTTATGATCTGTAAACACATCCATGTGAGCTCCATATAAGTAATGCCTCCATATCCTTAGTGCAATCACCATCGCTTCTAGTTCCAAGTCATGAGTTGGATAATTCTTCTCATGAACATTGAGTTGTCTGGAGGCGTAGGCTATCACTTTTCCCCGCTGCATCAGAACGCATTCGAGTCCGACTCTGAAAGCATCAGAATACACAACCAATCTATCTATTCCTTCTGGCAAGATCAAAATCGGAGCAGTAGTGAGTCGAGCCTTCAACTTCTGGAAACTCTTCTCACACTCATTTGACCACTGAAATTTCACCTTCTTCTGAGTTAACTTAGTCAGAGGAGATGCTATAGAGGAGAAGCCTTCCACAAACAATCGGTAATAACTGGCTAAGCCCAGGAAACTCCTGATTTCAATACAAGAGGTAGGTCTGGGCTAATCTTTCACTGCTGCTATCTTGTGAGGATCTACTTGTATCATTCACCTGAGACCACATGAACTAAGAAAGACACAGGCTTTAACCAAAATTCGCACTTGCTAAAGTTGGAAAACAATTAGTTGTCCCTGAGTATTGCAATGCTAATCTTAGGTGGTTAGTATGCTCTTCCTCATTTCTGTAGTATACTAGAATGTCATCGATAAATAAAATGAAGAACATATCCAGATATTGCTTGAAGACTCTGTTCATCAAATCCACGAAGGCTGCTGGGCGTTTGTTAGCCTGAAGAATATCACGACAAACTCATAGTGACCATACCGAGTTTTGAATGCTGTTTTCGGTATGTCACACTCTTTGACCCTTAGGTGATGGTACCCTAACCTGAGATCACCTTTGGAGAAACAACTTGCTCCCTAAAGTTGGTCAAACAGGTCATCAACTCTGGGTAGGGAATACATGTTCTTGACTGTGACCTTGTTCAACTAATGGTAATCTATGCACATTCTGAGGGTACCATCTTTCTTATGCACGAATAGTGCTAGAGCACCCCAGAGAGATGCTGGTTCTGATAAAGCCCTTGTCAAGAAGATCTTTCAGTTGCTCCTTCAACTTCTTAAGCTTAGTTGGAGCCATTCTGTAAGGAGGGATGGAGATAGTCTAAGTATCTGGGAGAAGATCTATTCCGAAGTCTATTTCCCGTTCAGAGGGAACTCTGGGAAGATCCTCTAGAAAAACATCTAGGAACTTGCTGACCACTGGAACTGACAGGATAGTTGGAGTCTCTGAGATGGAATCCTTGACCCGAACTAGATGATAAATAGATCCCTTGGAGATGAGTTTCTAGGCCTTAAGGTAGGAGATAAACCTACCCTTATGCTCTTAACTGCTATCCATCCATTCTAACACTGGTTCATTTGGAAACTGAAACTTGAAAACTCTAGTTCTGCAATCAACTAAGGCATCGCAGGAGTGTAACCAATTCATGCTGAGAATAAAGTCAAAGTTTACCATGTATAAATCTACAAGGTCAGCTAGGAGGAATTTTTTCAGGACTGAGACTGGGCAACTTCTATACACCCGGCTGGCTCTAACTGACTTGCCAACTGGGGTGGAGACTGAGAATGATTTTGAGAGGACCTCTAGACTGATATTGAACTTGACTGCTATGTAGGGAGTCACAAATGAAATAGCGGCTCCCGGATCTAGGAGGGCATACCCATGACCACGTCAGGTGAGCTCTCCTGATCCTGACGGGAAGATAGAGAATATAAACAATTTTGGCACTGACCGCCATCTAACTTGAAGTGTTGGCCTGCTGAATGGTCAGCCTGCTGGGGCTGATGAAGTAGTAGATTGTGATCTCCCTCTCCCTACTGAAGGGCACTCCCTAAGATGATGTCCAAGTTGTCCACACCCAACAATCCTCTCATCCCTGAAGGCACTCACCCGGGTGGTTTCTACCACACTTGGGGCAAGCTAGATACTTGTTCCCGGTACTGTGGGCTTGAGACTGAGCGCCCGATGACCCATTCCTATGATCCTGGCGGGAATAAAAGGTTGGACCGATGGCTGAACTGGGTGCTGGGGCTCTCTGCTGCTGCTACTACCACTGTGGGTGGCTACTACTGCTAGACCTCTGATGGCTGAAATTTGACTGGCCAGTCCTTGCCTATTTCTTCATACGCACCATATCCTTCAGCTTTTTGGCCTCATTTTCTGGGCATACACAATCAAGTTGGAGAGGTCAATATCTTTAATCAACAACGCTGTCCTGCACTCCTTGAGGACTAGATTCGACACCTTGTTCACAAATTTCAACATGTGAGCCCTTGGCTCGGCTACCATCTCTAAAGCATACTTAGACAGCGGTAAACTCCATAGCATACTCCTCCACTATTTTGTTGCCCTGAATCAAATTCATAAACTCCGCCACCTTTGCCTCCCTCAGCTCCCAAGGGAAAAATCTATCCAAGAAAGCTGTGTGGAACTCATCCCACTCCACTAGTCCTACTCTCGCTGGTCGCCCCTCTTTCCATTGGTCAGGCCAAACCTGAGCTACCCCTTTTAGCTGGTAGGCAGCCGAGTCAGCGCTCTTAGGGGAGCTAATACCCATACTACAGGTAATATTCTTGATCTCATCCACGAACTCTTAGGGATCCTCCCCTACTTTGGATCCCTGAAAAGATGGAGGGTTCATACGGGTGAAGTCCTGCACCCTCGCATTTTCTGCAGACTCGTTCGTGCCTACCAGAACCACTTGTTAGTTCACCTGGTTGGTGACTGTTTGGGCTAGCTGTAGAATGACCACCTTGAATTTGGCGGTAGACACCGAATCATCTTGAGGAGCTGCCGGGGCTGGTGGGGTCGGTCTGTTGGCGCTACCGACCCTTCTTCCGTTACCACGTCTAGGAGGCATGATTCACTAAAATGATATAGAGCACCAATTAGAAGGCATTTTTGCAATTGAACTTTAACGCACGATAATGAGTATAAACAAAAGAGAGTTTTCCTAATAACATCTCGCAGCCTCCTCCTCATAAGTGTGGCGTGCTTCACACCCATGAAAAGGACTCTACTTGATGCGTCTTTCAGACATTCCTGGCTCTGATACCAAGTTTGTCACACCCCGAGCCTACACCCTCGACGTAAAATGGTACTTCAAGTCACAAGTAACCCTACGTCAACCCCTGGTGTATCATACACTAGTATTCTGAGTAAAATATTCACAACAGAAATTTTGAAGTAATAACATAAAAACATTTTGTTGAAATTTAAGATAAAACATAAAATATGAAATCTGAACATCTGTAGTCTGAAAGCCCTCTAACTGATGAGTTACTGGGACAAGCCCCCAGCTAACTCTAAGTCTAAATAAAACTGTAATCTAATTGTAAGAAAATGAAATAAGGCCAACTAATGATGAGGAATCACACTTCAACTGTGGCTGGGGAGGATCTGAATCATGGGGACTAGCGCTGCTTAGTCTGGGAACCTGCAGCTGTATCATGAAATGATACAGCATAAAAGGATGCGGCAGTACTTTGAATATACTAATTAAGTCGGAGAAAGCATAACTAAAATACTAAGTCTGAACTGAAATAATATGCAATGAACAACAAGTAAACTGAGTTGAACTACTGATATTAACTGAAATGGTCAAGATGGCCCTGTATGATGGTCAAAGACATGCCTTTAGTTTGAAAATTATGAGTTTGAGATTCATGACTGAGCTGAGCCAAACTGATAAAACTGGAACTGAACTGAGTTGTTTATTCTAGACTGGACAAAACTGACTAGTGGGAGAGTCTATAACCGACACATAACCATATGAGCTAGATGTGGAGTCTGATGTATACACCCCACCGGTAGGACCCAATATACCTTGCCAGGGTATAAAGGCATGAATTGGGTGATCACAAATGTCTAGGGCCAATCAGGCCAAGTAATACTGTAACCTATGTTGGCAACGTAGTTTTGAGAAGCTGGGTGCACTGGAAACCCAGCTAGCTCGGTGCTATGTCCTACTTCCACTGGAAAACCTATACTGAACGACTAGGCTGATAGCTCGAAATTAGGGTCCAAGACTAGTCAGGGTCGTATAACTGAAAGTACCCTGAGAGTCTTGGCAGACCAAATTCTGAAATTGGGTTTTAGATTGGTTAGAGCTGCTTGTCTAGAAGTGTCGTTACCATCTACGAACAAACTGTAAATTGAAATGAGGTCCTGAGGCTAGTCAGATCTATATATATTGTCATGACCACCTAATGGACCAATAACTGAATTATGAATCTGATTCTGGTAACTGGGAAGCACCACTGACACCTCAGGAAAAGACTGATGTCAAACTGATAAGCTGACAATTTCTGACGGAAATTGAGACTTCTAAAGTTCTTACTAAAACTGAACTGACAATAATTGAGTCGAGACTCACTGCTATTAACAATATGGGGATTTCCCACAAAAGTAAGCTCAAGCTAAGATTCAATATTTCAACACTGGAACAAAGCTCAAGAATTTCTAACCCTTTGGTTATCGCTAAATTTTCATCTCACAATTCTAATCATTTCTTCTGATGTCATGAAGTGGGGAAAGATAATTATAATCAACAAATGATAATATTCCACACGAAATAAATGAGGTCTATCAAAATATTACTGGACATTCGAAAAGTCTACAGGGCTAAAATTCACTTTTTGCATGAACATCAATAATTTAGATAAGGACTGATAGAGATCATATCAATAATGAGCATGGATATTATTCTATGTGAAATTAACGAATAACAATATGTAATCTCTTCGATTCGGGAACTCAGGGCTAAAACTGATAGAGAGAACTATAAGAGGGTTTTTGGGGAGACAATGGAAGAACAATTCTCTTGTTGAATTCCCACATACCTGGCTAAGAAATTCCCCTGAGGATTAAGATTAAATTTCTAAGATGAATGAGAAACCCTAGACCTTGATTTGAGAGCTCTTGAAAGACTTGTCGATATTTTTCTGAGAATGAACGTGGGAATAAGGGGAGGAACCATTCAAACTCTCTAATATCCTTGGAATTTTACCTAAAATGATGTAGTTTAGAGTCTAGTAGAATAGGAAATTACCAAATAGCCCTTAGGAAAATTGCTGGGAAAAATTGCTACTGACCCTAACGGGTGACCTAACGAGTCGTGGTGACTGACCATGACTCGTGGTCACACCTGTTGGGTATACTGCCAAGGTTCCTCTGTAGGTCACCAAGAGGGACTTAACAAGTCGTTACAGGTGTCCACGATTCGTGGTCACAATCCTTCAAGTACACTGCCCACTTAAAAAGTTCCTGACTCAGGCCTGATCACGAGAGACCTAACGGGTCGTGGTCAGTGACCACGACTCGTGGAGTCTCTAGTTGGGTACACTGCTTCTCACTTTATCCTTATATTCCCCCTTTCCCACGACTAACCTAACGAGTCGTTGGGTCTCATAATGACCCGTTAGGTAATTCGTCCTATAGTTTTCTATAGATTTTCCAGATTTTCCAATTTATGTCCCGGTTATAGTCTGTGAGTTTCTGGGGAATTACAGAATAAGGTCACCATCAAGAAAAGTTATTCCCTCCCCTGAATTGATGACTTGTTTGACCAACTTCAGGGTGCCAAGTGTTTTTTAATGATAGACCTTAGATCCGGATATCATCAGCTTAGGGTTAGAGAGAATGATATCCCGATGACAACCTTCAGGACTCGGTATGATCACTATTGATGTTTCCCAAATTACACCTCGTAATGAGATATAAAATGGTCGATGTTGAAATATAGACCCCAACCAGGGTTAGGGTAGAATACCACGAGGAATATGGAGAGGACCTTAGTTAATGCGTTTAGCTACTACTATTGGCTTACTTCCTATGGGGAGAAATTGTAGCAAAAAATAATAGAAAACAGTAGAGAGTAATCAATAGATCCTTTATTTAAAATTGATTGACTTCAAAGAGTGAGTTGACTAGGATTGTGTTCCCAATGACTTCATCACCACAAGGCGTTTTATACCAATGATCTATTCTGGTGTCTAACATGCAATATCGATAATTTAACTTCACCTAAATGGTTGGTCCCCTACATAGAAGATTATCACCAGGAAACTTGATCCGTATGCGCATGTACACTTGATTTCCCCTTAACCTTGATATCAGATTAGCTATTCCAGAACAAGGTCAAGCTATTACATGAGGGTTCATAGCCTCAAATCTTCGTTGTTAATCCCTTTTTCCATTAACTACACTCCTTGATCTAGTGAGTAAGACGAAGGCAAATTCTAATGTTTGCAACTACTAAGAAATAATTAAAAAGGGAAAAACAATACATGCATAAACCCCAATCATGATTCACTCAGTTTTTACCTATGTGTGTTAATTCATCATGGTTCCAACAACCATAGTTATGGGTTAAGCTACTCATGCTTGAAAGATTACAATTAGAAATTAGAGAAGAAATCATTATTGCAATTTACAATACTTCGTAGAAAAAACTACTCGTCTTGAATAAATCAACTAGAATCTAAGATTGATAATCCAAAGTTGTTTGAATCCCTGAATTCAAGAAGAAAATTATGAAACTTGTTTCTTGAACCTTAATGTTAATTAACAACTACGAACAATATGGTCAAAAGTTGTAATAGTGCATAAACTGTAAAATAAACATAAACAAAATATATATTGACATAAAACAAAACCTTTCTAAAATCAACTTGGATTCTTGTGTCGGTAGGTACCACAGTCTGTTGGTTCAATCATTGTTCCCCTCAGACTTATCTTTTTTTCAGCATCTGGCTTCAGACAATGGCTCGTTGTGATATTCTAGAGTTGTTGGTTCTGTCCATTATTCCCTGGCCTCCTGAAAATGGTCTCTGATCGTCACAGTACGGATGCTTAGGATGACCCGTCCTTTGATGAGATGGTCCGTTCTTTCTATCCGTTGAATGAGGCATTCTCTAATCACTCGACTCTGATCCTTCCCATGACCGGACAAGATGATCCATTATAAGTTCATATGGTTCGTAGGATCCATCTGTTGAATTAGACTCATTTTAACATCCTCTCTAAGCCAACCCACGATCGAAAAGGACAGTTCATTGTATGCTCCTACGGTCCGTGAGTTTCAGCCGTTGCTTGGCACTGTACTTAACCACTTCTCTTAATTGGATGCAACGATTTCCACGGACGGCTCGTGGTAAAAACCAACGGTCCGTAGTAAGGCCAGTTTGAGGCACTTTTCCCCTTTTACTATTCTTTTCTCAGTTTTAACTCCCATGACCTATTTTACATGCAAAACTACCAAACACCTCATATCCACATAAACGTACCTAAACTCATGCATATTCATAGAGTTTTAAGCATCACTAGTGCCATAAAATCACTACGCATCAACACCCTCAACTTAGCATGTTTGCATATCCTCAGGTAAACAAAATAAAATTAACTAGACAAAGCCTAGGAGATGAATAGCAATCCAAACTCACAAAGCATACAAGATGTTCAGTCAATCAAACTCCCTCCTACTGTGTTAAAATAGAAACTGGTGTGACGACTCAGCAGTTCTTAGCATGACAGAATAGGATCAAAGGATGGCAACATATTATCACGACACAATCAAACACACATAATTGACATTTATCATAGGTATGCTAGCAATCCACCAATACAATCACGTGCCCTCACCGCAAAGAAGTCCCCCCCCCCACATATATATTTGATCATGACAATGTTTTATATTTGCAGTGGGTAATAACTCAGTCACTCTCATAAAGAAATTCTAACTGCGCACATACAATACCATAAGCTTGCCTTTACTTTTAATACCTTGATTTTTAGAAGGTTGAACTAGGATCACTATAGGACTTCTTTTTAACTTATAATGTAGGCTTAGGGTTGGGTATGGTAGATATAGGAATAGTAACTTAACCCTCCTTAGCACTACACTAACTTTGGCTCCACTTAACCTTTTTTTTCTCCCTTATTCCTTTGCTTTCCTCTTGTCTGTCTTTCTTTTACAACTACGGGTGCGGTTTTCCTCCTTTCAAGCATCTCTTTTTCTCTTGTCCTTTTTTTTTGAAATTCGGCCTACACCCACCTTTGGTTTGTATTTCTCAATTATTTCCCACCCTACTCTTCTTATTCAACCCTATAATAGCCACCTTGAACATAGGCAATTTGCCTAAGTTGAGATTCAGAGTGTCCAAGGAGGGACCAGGGTTAAAATAGATGCATTATACTCACAACAGAAAGGTGAATTGGCTAGAAATCAAAATGGGTTAATTTTTCAGCTCAAAAACGGGATCAAGGGATAATTAATTCCATTTGGTAGGTCATTTTAGGCTAAAGTGGACTACTCATCAAGAACGGCTTATGATCCTTTCCTAATTTCCCCTCCTATACCTCGGTATGACTGATCAGGTAAGTTCTATATTGGCACACACAGCAGAACTAAGTCTATGCCCTATTCACACAAGCACTTGATTGCACGACTAGGTTCTAACTATAGGTTAGTGCACAACTTAGGCATTAATTGTCCTTGTGATACCTATGATTCCATACAATAATCGACATTCTTCATGCCTCACATAACAAGTATATTCACACAAAAGCATTTAGGAGGGGTGTCATTTTAACATACATCGCATGCTTTATTTGACTACTCTTATGCCTCCTATCTTTCTTCCAGTTAATTAACAAGACAAAATAAAATAAAAACCCTAAACATGCCAGTTCTGCTAGATAAAGACACCCTAGGGAAAAGACATCCAACAGGAAAATTCCTCGGGTTATGTTCAACAAAAATCAAGTACTACCCCACCCCCATCAAAAAAATCATGCAGCATCCTAGACACATTTCAAAAGTAAAACATGAGAATAGGGACATACCTGGGCATCCTAGACGCCTGTGGTCTAGTCAAACAGGGGTTGCAGATACAACCCTAGAATCCTCAGCAGCTGGAGTCTTAATCACGAGTACAACCTATGGTAGTAGTGGCACCGGTTGTTGCCTGTGCATTCTCAGAACCTATCCTCACGGGGGAATTAACTGTGCCCCGACTCTCCTTGAGCACCACCTATACATCAGAGCTGCCGACACCATTCATCCTTTCTAGTATCTCCCTCTCCTACACATCGGCGGTGTTTCGGCTATATTTGAGTGCAGCCATCAATGCCCTCTTTTCCTTATTTTATTTTCTTCATTCCTCATCCTCCGCTCCCTCGGCGGCCCGCTTCTTTTTCCCTTTTATGTGTGGGGCCAGCTTGAGGTCAAAAAACTGAGGAATCTCTACATCCAAGTCCTCCTCTATCACTGATAAAGTCTGTGGTAGTAATAGTGGAGTCGATCTGGATGACAACTCCACCATAGAGGCTCTAAATGCTGCTAGCTCTCTCTCCATCGCAGTCCCAGTCCTGAGTCTGAGCATTAAATCATAACTAGTTTAGGCATACCTTACAACCATCCAATCTCATGTGTAACCCTCATGCTGCATCTTCTAACTCATTTTTTACCACGGCTTGACTTTCTCGAGTAGCATGTCAATCTTCTGCTCCACAATTGTCAATCTCTTGGCTATCTTTCAGATGTTAGTCTCTGGGACCAGCAAGTACCCAGTGAGAATGGATTGGGTTGTGCTACCTGATGGAATAGGAGTGGTAGCTACGACATCATCAGCTTGAGTTGAAGGAAACTCCATGGACTGCTCAGTCTGACCAGATGTATGACACTGCTCACCTCCTTCCGGTGCACTCTCACTCAATTTGGGTCCACCAAATGGAACTCGGACCCGGGCAGTCGAATTTAAATCATCCTTAATCAATGCCATGTCTGTCGTCCTGATGTTAGTAATCAAATGATCAATTTTTAGGAAGACAGGCACTCCAGATTCCATGCACAACTAGTAAACCAAGCTCAAGAATGGAAGCATAGTGTGATCTTTGATTGCCCAATCCCGAATCAATGTGGCAATAATCCAGGGAATGTTCAGCAGGTACTCAGACATAATGCATGTCACCAAAGCTGCCTTATTCACGCTCAAAGCATTATCATTCATTATAGGCGCGAGCCGATATCGAAAAACGGACAATCATGACTTGGCCAAGAAGTTTGGGGAAGCCTTATAGATAGGTTTCCTGCACGTGACCCACTATGCTTCCTCCTTATCCTAAGAAATAATATTATCCATCAGCCAAAAATGCATTAACTTGTCCTTGGTGCTCAATTTCCTGACCCCTTTCATTGCCTCCATCTGGTGGTGATACTTAGTAGTTCGGTTGGCACTGTATAGTCACCACCCATCAAGACCCAGGTGATGGTCCGCCCAGATATGTCAATTGGGATAACTCTCACCCGTATAGAGTCTAGCATGAGTTCCTTCTTAATTGTATTCTTTGAGGGGGCCTTTGTTTCTAGGGTGCAGTAGTAATTTGCGTAGAACTCACGCACTATCTCCACGTCATATTTACCTAGAGTCTTGGCCATCTAGTGCATGTTGTATCCCTTGAAGAGTCTTTTGTGCTCTGGAACCTCATTCAGGGCATTGATCCGGATCTTGGGCTACTCCCGTATATTGCGGCTGGGGTTCCCTTTATCATTGAGAGCAAGCCCTACATAATACACATCCTGGGATCCCTGTACAAACCATCTTTTGGACCTCGATTTTTATGTGGTAGCTGGGTCAGAGTCCTCCACCTGCTCGCTAGACTTTTAAGCACCACTCTCCTAGTCACCGGACTCCTCTGCCTTAGTATCATCATCCCCTAACTCTTCAGCATCATCATTTCCCTCCTATGCATCATCTGTAGGAGGGTCTTCACAATCAAACTCAACCTCATCTCCTCCCTCTTCACACTGGGAAAGTGGAGAAGTAGCCATTGTAGCTTCCTGGGCTTTGGATTTCTCCCTAGTGGTGACTACTGGGGACTCCTTGGAGGTTTCAATGCTATACTGCACCTCTGCACCACTAGAGTTGTCCGATTCTGACTCATCCTAGAGTTGCCACATTTTAGCAATTTCATGCGGCAGCTTACTGTTGCTTCTTATTGCATGTTGATGTCATTGTACCTATGAGACAAATTGTTAGCTTCACAAAAGTACGACAAGCTACGACAAGCTATATATTAATATTTTTTCTTTTTCATAATAGATGACCGTCAATACGGGTCATTGTACGAAACAACGACCCGTTTCTGCGGTCGATGAGTCACTCTCTGAAAGTTGTCAAGTCAATCTCTACCCACGAGCCAATACAACGGTCCATTGTAAGATACAACGTCTGTCTAATTGGTCCATGCTAGGGGAGTACAAGGCTTTAGGCTTCGGATCTTCGCACATTGACTAGTTCAACAATTCGTTATGTGAACCAACGACTCGTTGAATTAGTTGTTTTGAGACTAGTGTCTGGGATCCCTAAGCAGTCCCAACGACCCAATCAATAAGCCGTTGTTGGTTACAACAGGTCGTTAATTGGGCTACACAGCCTGCCCTCACCCACGTCTATTCCATTCAGGACTTGGTAAAACCCAGGTGTTATTTTAGGCATTTAGAGAAAATGTTTGGGGATTACTCAGCCTTTACCCCAATCACAATTTCATGTTACACAGATTAGCTAGTCAAGCAATTAACCTTCGATTCAGCTTTAAAATCTGGCCATACTCGCTCCAAGTCATTTAATTCCATACCAAGTTATAACAGCTGGTTGTGAGGCTCGTGGTTTTAGATCTGAACTGAATCATTCGAGTTTCCTTTTTCCTTAAACCTGCACATTTCAGCACTTGTGAACACTATATTTATAATACAATTACAACTTGGGTTGCCTCCCAAGAAGCGCCTGATTTAATATCGTGGCTCGACGCGGGTATCTTGATACCTCTATGGGTTGCCTCGCATATAGCGCCTGATTTAACGTCGCGACATGATGTAAGTCCCCGTGTTACACAGACTTCACCCAGAGCCCAAAGGTCCACTAGTTTGATTTCTTCACTCTTCCCCAAATATGCATTCACCCATTGGCCATTCATCTTGAACCATTTTCCTTCATGATTATCCAACTCAATTGCACCATAAGAGAATACATGGACCACTCGAAATGGTTAACCATTTGGACTTCAACTTGCCAGTAAACAAGCGAAGACTAGAATTAAATAACAACACCATATCTCTAGGGATGAACTCTCTTTGCCTAATTTCTGGTCATGCTGTATCTTCATCATCATTTTGTAAATTTCTGAACATTCATAGGCTTTCAAATGAAACTCATCTAGCTCATTCAACTAATCAAGCCTCAAGTACACAACATTGCTCCAATTTAGATTCAGCTTCTTGAGCGCCCACATAGCTTTGTGCTCAATTTCAATCGGAAGATGACATTCTTTCCCACACACAAGATGATAAGGAGAAATGCCTATAGGGTTCTTGAATGCGGTTCGATATGCCCATAATGCATCATCTAGCTTCCTAGGCTAATATGTCCTTTTGGCATTTACAGTCTTTGCTAAGATGGTTTTTATCTCCCAATTAGAGACATCAACTTGCCCACTAGATTGTGGATGATAAGGTTTTGCCACCCTATGTTTCACACTATATTTCTCAAGCAAAGTTTGGAACAACTAGTTGCAGAAGTATAAACCCCCATCAGTAATGATGGCTTTAGGAGTCCTTAATCTGGCGAAAATATTCCGCTTTAAGAATGTTGTGACACTCTTACCTTCATTTTCTGGAAGTGAAATTGCCTCCACCAACTTAGAAAAATAGTCCACAACTACAACTATGTACTTCATCCCATTTGAGCTCACAAATGGGCCCATGAAGTTAATGCCCCAAAAGTCAAACAGATCAATGATAAGGATGGGAGTAAGTGGGAGCTCATGCCTCCTTGACTTTGGTATGCATCACATGTCTTTGCAAAATCATGTACATCTTGGTGAATGGTTTGCCAATAGTACCCATATTATAGAATTTTATGGGCTGTGCGAATTCTACTGTGATGACCCCCATCAAGGGATGAGTGACAACCCTCCAATATGCTCAACATTTTAGCCTCAAGAACATATATCTGAATTACTCCATTAGCACATATGTGGAATAAGTAGGACTCATCCTAGAAAAACATCCGCACATCAGACTTGAATTTCTTTCGCTGGTGAAAAGATAAATCTTTCGGTACCACATCACTCACCAGATAATTAATGATGTTCGCAAATCATTGGATGAGATCCTGGGAAGCATCTTAAACTTGGTTGTCGGTAAGTGTGTCATCAATATCAAGCTCATTTCTAACTTCTGCATTTTCCTCTAATCTTGACAAGTGATTTGCCACTGATTTTCAGTCCCTTTCCGGTCCTTAACCTCAAACTCGAACTCTTGTAGTAACATACACCATCTAATAAACCATGATTTTTTATCCTTCTTTGCAATCAAATAAAGTAGAGCTGCATGGTCTGTATGAAGTATCACCTTAGTTCCAAGCATGTATGCCAAAAACTTCTCGAATACAAATACCATAGCCAATAACTCTTCATCCGTTGTAATTCTTCTGAGCTTCATTAAGCTCCTTGCTAGCAGAATAAATTGGATGAAAAATCTTTTCACACCTTTCGCCCAAAACAGCTCCCAGGGCCACTCCGCTAGCCATCGTACATAACCTCAAACGGTAAGGACCAGTCAGGTGCCACTATGATCGGGCAATAGTCAATCTCTCCTTCAGGCATTCAAAAGCCTTCAAAGATGCATAATCAAACACAAACATCACCTCTTTCTCAAGTATCTTGCATAAGGGATGTGCAATCTTTGAGAAATCCTTGATGAATCTCCGATAAAATCCTGCATGACCTGAAAAGCTTCGAAAACCCTTTACCAAAATTGGAGGTGGTAGACTAGAAATTACATAAATCTTTGCTTTGTTTACCTAAATTTCTACCCCAAAAATCCTGTGGCCGATCAGTATAACCTCTCTGACCATGAAATGACACTTTTCCCGATTAAGCACCAATTTGGTCTCTTTGCATTTCTGCAGCACCTTCCTCAAGTGAGCTAAACAATCATCAAATGAGTCACCCACCATTGAAAAATCATCTATAAAGACTTCAATGGTGTCCTCCACCATGTTAGAGAATATGGACATCATGGAGTGCTGAAAAGTAGCGGGCGCAATACATAACCTGAATGGCATCCTCTTGAAACAAAATCTCCTATAGGGGTAGGTGAAAGTAGTTTTCTCTTGGTCTTCGGGGTCTATAGAGATCTGATTGTACACCGAAAAACCATCAAGAAGGTAGTACCACCCTCTTCTTATGAGTCGATCTAGTATCTGATCCATGAATAGCATCGGAAAATGATCTTTCTGCATCCAGTGGATTAGCTTCCAATAGTCCATGCATACTATCCAACCTGTGACTGCTCTCAGTGGAATGAGCTCATTGTTAGCATTCGGGACCACAATGATTCCTCACTTCGTTGGTACGCACTAAACTAGGCTTATCCATTTGCTGTCAACAATAGGGTAAACCATACCTACATCCAACCACTTAATTATTTCCTTCTTGACCACCTCTTTAATAGGCAGATTCAACCTATGATGATGCTTAATGCTAGGAATACAATCTGGCTTAAGCTGGATCTTATGTGTGCAAATACCGGATAGGGTCCCAATAATATCAGCTATGGTCCACCCAATGGCCTTTTTATACCTCTTCAGAATGGAGACCAAAGCCTCCACTTGCCATTTCACCAAGTCAGCTGCAACTATGACCGGTAATAGGTTTTCGATCCCCAGAAATACATATCGTAAGTGAGATGGGAGTGCCTTGAGCTCCAATACTAGAGGCTCCTCAATAGATGGTTTCGTCGGTGGGTTCACATGATTTTTTAGATCAAGATCAATCTTCTTCGGAGCATGTGTATGACCCCATACCTACAAGTGCATTAACGATCTCATCACCCCCATTGATCTCTTCAGCATCAACATTTATCAATACTGCTGTTAAGTCCTCAATACTCACCCTCTGATCAATAAGGATGATTGGAAGCTCAGCCTCCACAATATCAATCACTGAGACCACCCGCATGTCGTTTGGCTGTTTCATGGACTAGCACACATTAAATGTCACCTCTTCATTGTTCAATCAGAATTTTAGATGTTCAGTCTCCATGTCTACAAGAGCACGCCCGGTGGCGAGTAATGGTCGCCTTAGGATAATGGGGACCTCAAAATCAACATCATAGTCTAGAATAACAAAGTTGGTTGGAAATATAAAGGACTCCAGTTTCACCAGCACATCATAAAGAATTCCCACTGGATTATTCACCGTGCAATCTGCCATTAATAGCCGCATTGTAGTCGGTTTGAGGGCTCCCAACCCCAACTCTCTAAACTCTGCCAATGACATCATATTTATACTAGTACCCAGATCACATAATTCCTTAGCAAAGTTTAAAGCTCCAGTAGTGCACGTTATGGTGAAAGCTCCAGGGTCTTCCTTCTTCTGCACAAGAGACCAAGATGCTATTACACTACTGTGGTGCAAATTATCAGCAGGTTCAAAGGCATGGTCCTCTTTCTAGTGAAAAGGTCCTTTATAAATTTAGCATAGCCGGACATTTTCTCAAGTGCCTCAGCTAATGGGATGTTCATAAATAATTATTTCTGCATTGAAATAAATTTGTGATACTTCCTATCTTCAACCTTCTTCTTCAGCCTTTGTAGGAAAGGGTGAGGAGGTCTAGGAATGGGTGTTATCTTTTGAGTTACCTCCTTCTCTTTCCCTTTTTCAAACCCATGCTCTTCTGTATTACTAGGAGCTGCCTTCTCAACTGCATAATCAATCAAAACCTATTCCTCAAAGTCCGCCACCTTATTATCATCAATAACCGAGGGCTTGACTATCTCATCAGTAACAATCAATATAGGAGGATCAACTATCGCCTTTCCACTCCTAGTAGTGACCTCCATGCAATGGCTTTCATTTTTGGATTCTAAACTATATTTCTAGGAAACATGTCCTTTTGCCTCTTGATCATAGCAATAGACATCTGACCAAGCTTTTGCTCAATCTGCTTTATGGGAATAGCATATGATTCCACCTTTTGGTTCATACTAGAAATGTCAGAGCGGAGTTCCTTAAAATGGCCATCTATCACCTCCATCTAATTGAGTACTTTCAACAACATATCTTTCACACTTGAACCACTAGACTCTAGGTCACGATTTCTTTGAGGAACATAGAGACTACTTCTATCATTTTGTACTCCTCATGCTTTTTCCTGTCACCATTGTCTCTACCTCTACTCCTATCCCTGTATTGGCCTCGGTTGTAGTCATTTCCTCCATAATAATTCTAGCCTTGGTTCCCATTGACGCCAAGAGTCTTGGTTAGACCCTTGTGTGTTGGTCCGAAAACCCACCCCTTAATCATTCAAATAATTGAATTCCTCCTCATACTCTGACCCGTCTCTATCATTACTCGGGGCCTTGCCCTGGGAACAAACTACATTCAACTTTTCTATCCCAACTATAATAATATGTTTATCAAGAAGGCCCATTGTGGTTTTGATCTTAGAAATATCATGATATCGCTCTTCCTCCTTTCTTCTCTACTCTACATACATACCCACTGCATAAGGACTAGCCGAGGCTTCTGACTCTCTTGTGTGCCATTTGTGGTTGGTTTTGATGATCCTATCAAGGACCTCAGTAGCCTCAATATATGTATGACTCATGAATGTTCTTCCAGAGATAGTATCTGTCACTGCCTTGGTATTAGCATTCAGAGACCTATAAAATATTTCAAACAGTGTATCATCTGGGATCCCATGGTTGGGCACCTTTTTTAGCTACTTGTTGAACCGCAACCATGTCTCCTGAAGTTCTTAAGAATTCGATTACCTAAATTTATAAATTTCATCTTTTAGCTGCAATGCTCTGGAAGATGGAAAGAATCTCTCAAGAAAAGCTCTTTAGAGCTCCCTCTAAGTAGTGATAGAATTATTTGGTCGTTTAGCCAACCACAATGTTGCCTCACTCCATAGGGAAAAGGGAAATAACCTCAGCCTTATCACATCTTGACTCACCCCCGGTTGCTTGTATGCTTTGTAAATACCCAAAAAATTTGTCAAGTGAGTATGTGCATCATTAGTGGGATGACCCGCAAATATCCCCTACATGTTGAGCAATTGGATCATCACACTGGTAATATAAAACTTTGCCCCAGCAGGCAAAGTGGGAGGGACAATAGCTCTAGTGGCACCGTCCTCATCAATATCATCATCATCATCATTATCAAAGTATCGGTGCCTCTACCGTCTGTACCTGTATTCCTTCTAGCCCGCTCAGCTTCGATAGCTTGGCGTCGCTCTTCAGCAAGCTGATCTTGGGCAAATTTATATGCCCAAGTGATACTCAAAAGTACCATTTTAGCCTTGTTTATCTACCAATGTGTATACATTCTCATGTAATTGGTAATAAAATGTGAATTTATACTAACCAACATGATTAGCATTGTTTTGCAGGTAAAATGTAATTTTGGGATTAGCACTACTCGGGGGGGGGGGGGGGGGGGGGCGGTGATCGAGAGAAATCATCCATCACCCTAGAGGACAATTGAGCTTAACGACGTCGAGCCGCGACGGTAAACCAGGCGCTGCACGGGAGGCAACCCGTGAAATTTTTTTTTTCATTTTGTAAAGTGTAAATAGATTTTTCTTTTCTTTTTCTTTTTCTTGATTTACTACAAAAATTTTTTGTTTTAGTTTTTGTTTTATTTGTATTTAGAGTGAAACCTATAATTCTAACCAATTTTGTACAGTGAGATGAATTTCAGGTCAAACGAAGAAAAATATGCACGAAATCGTGAAGGAAAAGTCGAGGTATGGAAAATTAATAAAAAGTGGCAAACAGTGAGTTGAGGCGACGCGTTACCTCCGTGACATGAGGTATAATTCGGAAATTTTAAAAATTTTCAGAACAGTCTCGCGATGGCTCCATGTCACGGAGGCAGTGCACACACGTTGCCTTGTATATCGCGATGGGTCACACCGGGTCGCCGGGTGACCCGCGCGATTTCCTTACTTTTTAACCCCGAAAACCCTCCCTTTTCCCTCATTTTTTAATCTCTCCGCGACCAAACCCCCCAAAACCCATCCCCCATCAACGTGACACGGAGTAAGGCAAGAAAGTCAACAAGTTTTCTTCGATTCTTCAAAGTCATGGTATGTTTTTCGAGTTCCTCTCAAATTCTTGTCAATTTTCTTCGATATTGAGCATGGGAGGTGAGCTAAATTGCCCTAAGTAGAAATTAATCATGAATTCAAGTTTAATTGTTGTTGATGAGTGTTCGGAATGTTGTTATGATTGCTTGAACTTGTCGATTGCATAAATTAATCGAATTTGCTTGATAACATCAATTGTAGGGCTTGTTTTTGAATTTGAAGTTGAAAATGTTGTGAAATTATGAATTTCATGCCTTGATGTACATGTTGAATGAGATGAGTCGATATACAAATTGTTAGGATGTTAATAGAACGACGGATTCTTTGGTTAAGGGAATGTTGAAATTTGTAAGAATTTGGTTAGTTGTATAGGTTCGTGTAGATAAATTTTTGTTGTTGTTTTTGTTTCTTTGTTTTTCTTTGCTAAGTGTGATGGGTAAAATGTTAGCGATGGCAGTGATTGTGATTAGCTGTACGAAGTCTGAGTAGTACGCAGAAGATATACCGTCGAATTTTTCGAACGCACTAAGCATGTTGTATAGTTAATTATTATGTGTAAATAAAGATAATCTTGTCGTAGTGTTGTAACTGTAGCTAAGGACTAAGTGCGGGGTAACCTAGCGTAACCCAACCTTAGCCAAAGTTAATATCTGTTAGCTTAACATTGATCTTGTCTACTTGGGTTGACAGGTAAAATGGCAAGCAGGCAAGAGAAAGGGAAAGGCGCATCAACTTCGGGCACCGGAAGGTAGCGAATCAGACTGGGCACAGCAGTCCCAGCTGCACCAGCAGTTCCACACGGCCCACGCCACCAATACAGAACGATATGGGTGACTGATGAGGGGAAAAAGTGGTACGCGAAGCACAAAGAAAACAAATATTTCCCCGAGGAGCATATAGCACGGGAACCATTGGCACAGGAGTTCCCTAGGATGGTCCACCGGATCGAGGCAGCTGGGCTCAATTTCATATTTGAAGAGCCCAAGGAATGCAATTTGCACCTGGTTCGGGAATTTTATGCCTATTGGAACTCGACGATCAGAAGTCACACCATCAAGATCAGAGGGCAAATAGTCACCTTGGAGTCCCACCACCTCAATGCCATCATAGGAGCGCGGGACACAGACGCCCACGTACTCCGACAGCTGAACATTACCCCACCGTATGCGGACATCAGACGCACATTGTGTGGGACCCGATCGACAGCTAGATGGAGCAGACACAAAGAGAGGGGCTACCACCAGACTTTGCCATATTCACAGATGAACAGGGAACCCCGAATCTAGCTGAAGATAGTCTGCTCATGCCTAATCCCGGGGGTACATATGACTGATGTAACCCGAGATCATGTATGCCTGGTGTACGCCCTGATGAAAGGGCTGGAGATCAACGTGGGGGCGGTAATTATCTCCGCCATGAAGAGAGCCCGGTTGCACCAGGGGCACAGGTATGGCTTTGGTGAACTACTTACCACCTTCCTCAGGGGCCTAGATGTCAAGGAGGAGGCCCTTGACTATATCCCGCAGATGGAGCAGCGGGCCTTAGATGTTACTAAAACTAAGGCTCCCGACAGCACCCACGGGCCAGTGCTTACACTTGGCGAGCGACATGCTCGTGATGACCAGTATATGGCTCAAATGTATGGGATGCAGATGCTCCAGCTGAGGATAGGAGGGAGGCCGGCGACAGAGGAGGAGCTATGGAAGCTCGAGCTAGACTACCCCTTCGGCGAAAACGCCAGGGCTCTATGCCGAGTGGGGCCAGCATTTGTAGAGCCCACATATGATGATGTCCCCACAGATGAGGAGACACGTCGGGAGGACTTCGATGTGGAGTCCGATGATGACGATGGAGGCGACTCGGACATGGGAGGTGAAGCAGCAGCACCCGACGAAGAAGTGGAATACTTTGACTGATCAGGGAGTTCCACCACCCGATTTTGTGCTATTTTAATTTTTATGAACACTGGGGACAGTGTTCGAGATAAATGTGGGGTGGGAGTAGTTAGGTGCTGGGCTGGGCTGTTTTGTATGTATGCTCTATTCTGTGGTCGTGTATGTGAAAATTTGTTTGTCCCTGTGAGTTGTGAATTTTTAATTTGTTGTTATGTGAAATTGATGTGTGTTGCTGAATGTTGCTAGCTGATTCTGATTCTATACATATTTTTGTTATCGAAATGATCGATATTTTTTTTTAATTTTTTTAAAAATATTTTGTACATATTTTTGTTATCGAAATGATCGATATTTTCAACATTTTTTAATTCTTGGGTTTCTCGGTGTTTGTTTTCGGTTCTTTTACCGAGAATGGTCCCATTGAATCAAAGTCATAGTTAGTGACCGTTCCCTATGATGGATGGATGACGACCGTCTTAAGGGAAATGTAGTCGTTAGGAGTAGTTTTTTTTCAATTATTTTTTAGTTTTTTTCTTGGTGGGTTGCATCCCAAAACCTGTAGTTACTGTATGGTTGCGAAATTCTGGTTGCGTGTTGTACATGATATTTAAAATGCAAAGGTGATTCGTATGAAAGCATACAACTTTGTAAATATGTTGAGATACCTAGGCCATAAAGTTCGATTCAGTGTTATTGAGGCTTAATGTTTGAATTCCTGTAATTAGCTGATTGAAGAGTCTGTGAATACATCTTGAATTGAGCATGTGCAGAGAGTGTGAAGTGAGGTGTTGATATTCCATGCTATTGTGAAGTGTCTAGAACTTTCCTGGTGTGTGTACAAAACGAAATGAAGAAGGTGTATTGTAGGAAAGGATGTAGGTATTTCTTTGTTTTAACCGAGAGTTTCTATTTTTCCTTGTCGTACACACCTTGATTGTATACCCTAGTCAGCCCATTGAGCCTTTAGCCTATTATTTTTTTCTTTTGTCATAAAGTGTAAATCGAGCTTAATTCCTTCTTTTCATTAGCCGTAAAGTCTATACAAAACTCTTAAGCACTTAAGAAGAGAAAATCATCTTCCCGAATTGTCAAGGAGTGAGAATGATGAAAAGAAAAAGAAAAGCAGAGTGATAGAAGAAAAGAAAAGGTTGAAGGTGCACTTGCTATAAATAAACGATAATGAAGGTGCATGAATAATCTTTGTTGTTGTGTCAAGCGTGCTTCATACGATGGGCCATACTAAAGAAAATCATCAAGAAGGGGATGATGAAAAAAAAGAAACAATGTCCATGAGTTGATGGGATGTGTTGAAAAGGCGCTTAAGGATGCTAGTGGCTATTATTAGCTAATCCAATATTTACTAGTTCCGTAGCTTCCATTACAACCCGTTCAAGTCCTACGTGATCTTACATCGCACTTCTTTATATTAGTGGAGTAATACACTAAGGGAAAGCTTATGGGTCATGACACGATGCATGTGAATTCTTTTAGGAGAGAGAGCGAAATTGTTTTTACATGCCCCTGCTTGAATTTTTGTGAGTCATATGAGCAAAAAAGGGAAGATTCTCTTGTGTTGTGAGGGCACATGCTTGATGAAAGATTAATTTTCGTGTCGGATATCTTGATCAGCTGATTTGTATGAGTTTGCCAATATCGAGAGTCGATTCTTAAAGTCTAGGGGGTCTTAATGTATTGAAGGTCATTGCATTGATAAGACCATGCATGTTTTCTTGATGATTTGTTGTGTTGAATAATCGGTATGACCGTAGCCTAAATTGTCGAACCAAAGTAGCGAGGTTGGGATGTAAATTGCATGAAGTGTAGGATTGTTGTTCGAGGACGAACAAGGATTTAAGTGTGGGGTAAGTGATCTTGGGCAAATTTATATGCCCAAGTGATACTCAAAAGTACCATTTTAGCCTTGTTTATCTACCAATGTGTATACATTCTCATGTAATTGGTAATAAAATGTGAATTTATACTAACCAACATGATTAGCATTGTTTTGCAGGTAAAATTTAATTTCGGGAAGCTAAAATGCATGTTGGAGGATATCGGGGTTGGACTTGGATGCGAGCAAGGAACAAGGCATTGGACAGCATGAAATAAAGGGGCTCCGCGATGGAGCCGTGTCACGCTGCCATCGCGGAGGCCTTCTGCCTGGATAGGGAAAGTTCGCCCAAATTCTAGAGAGGGTCCGCGTCCGGTCCGTGGCACGGTGGCTTGGCTCCCCATTGCACGCCGTGCCACGTTGGGCCTTAATTCCTGGACCCCCAGTTCCAGTGACAGTCCGCGTCCGTAGCGTGTCACGGAGGCAGTGCTCCGCGATGCACTCCGTGACACGTTGCTCGTTATTCCGGGAAAAATTCCCAGCAGTATAAATAAAACACTTAGGTTCATTTTTCAATATTCTGACTTGGTGGAGCAAGAACGTGGGTTACAGGCAATTGAGGGACGAAAATATCAGGGTTTTTTCTCTCTTTCTTTCTTCTTCAATTCAATTGCTTGTATGATTAACACTCATTTTAAGATGTTTAATCCACAAATGAGTGGCTAATTCCTCTTCTTGCTGAGGTTATGAACAATTGTGATGAAATGTGATCATTGATTCTTTGGTTTTTCATCTTTTCTTCCATGTTATTCTATTAATTCTTGTTCTTACTGCATTAGTGTGTGGTCTGCGTTAGTGTATATCTAAAAAGTCCGGTTTCACTCGAGAGAGCAAGAAATTGGAAAGTTGTGAATTAATAGGATATGTTCTTTACTTGGTTTGGGAAAATTGAGTCTTGATTTGCTTTAAGGATAGAAATATACCTGAAAGTCGTATGAGTCAATTTAGGAACCGGAATTGTATGGCTAGAACATGAGTTGCATTTAATCACAGAAATGTAGGTGGATGGTTCATGATTCTTAAGTGAGGTTAAATACGAGAGTTTTAATCTCTTGGAAAATGTTCTTGGCTAGCAACTGGAGGAAAAGATTAACCAAAGTATGATGATAATTAATTTCATTACATGTTCGTTTAACCTCAGCATGCTCTCATTCATAGTTCAGACTCAAATTAGATAATTGTTTTAGCTTTAGTATAAAAAATTATAAAACAAAATATCAACTTTTTGGTTACACTGTTGTCTGCATTTTTAGAAGTAAAATATAGTACACTTGAGCAGATTGAACTTCATCCAAGTCTCTGTGGGATCGATACTTGGCTTACTAAAGCCACTTTACTACTTGTTCGACCACGTGCACTTGCGTGTCATTTTATATACACACAAAACACCCGAACAAGTTTTTGGCGCCGTTGCCGGGGACTTGGCAATTGGTGAATTTGTTTTAAGTGTTAATTTACTGTATTTTTATTTTCTTAGTGTTGACAACTTGGTCTTAGCTTGTATTTTGCAGACTTAATTTTTGTTGAACACTGGAAAGAGACAAGGAGCTGGTGGAATCATATATAGAGCCAGAAAGAATATTTCACAGTAAATGGAGAGAAGCTCTACAAAGAAAGCTGCAGTTGCTCAGACAGATGATCATGGATTAACAACAGAATCCACCGGTAGTACGTGCAGTGTTAGTGCCGAAAAAGTAGCAGCTCGGCCGGTTCGCGAGGTGGCAATCCCACATGCCAATAATGTTACATCTAGTATCCGCAAACCTGAGCCAGGAGGGAGATTTGAACTTAAACAGAATATGGTGCAGTTGTTGCACACTAGCGGGCAGTTTACCGGTCTCCCTCATGAAGATCCACAGCAGCATCTCCAAAATTTTTTGGAGATAAGTGACAGTTACATCCCTGTTGGAGTGTCATCAGACTATGTCCGGCTTACATTGTTCCCATTCTCATTATTGGGAGAAGCCAAGAGGTGGTTGAAAGCTGAGCCACCGAATTCTATTTCTACGTGGGATGATCTTGCACGGAAGTTTTTGATACGGTTTTTTCCCTCTGGTAAAACAGCAAGACTTAGAAGTCAAATTCTAAGTTTCAAACAGAGAGAGGGAGAGAATTTATATCAGGCCTGGGAGAGATTCAAATCTATGTTGCGGGATTGTCCTCATCATTATCAGTCCAATGATGTGATGGTGCACACTTTTATAGAGGGTTTGGAACCCCACACCAGAATATTGCTAGACTCAGCAGCTGGAGGGCAAGCGCTGGAAAAAACTTATGAGGAGCTGTATACCTTGTTGAACCATATTTCGCAGGGCAATCCAGAATGGAATGCTGATTCATCAAGAGGTGGGACAAGGAAAGCAGCAGGAGTCCTTGAAGTGGATGGGTTTACAGCTATTGCTGCACAGATAGCTGCATTGCAAAATCAACTTAACACCCACTTCAGCAACATGACATTGAACCAGCCTCAAGCCCCAGTTAATGCTGTGCAGCAAATGTGGTGTGAAGTGTGTGGAAGCAGTGAGCACTCAGCTGAGTGTTGTGGAGCCAATCCTGACTCGGTAAACTTTGTGGGAAATGCGCAAAGGAACCACCAACAGTATGGTAGTAGCTACAATTCCAATTGGAGGAATCACCCTAATTTCTCATGGGGTAGCAACAACCATCAGGGGCAAAGTTCGGGTCAGGGTGTGCAAAGGAACCAAGGAGGGTAGCAGAATTATCAAGCACAATTCAGAAACAACAATGCACCTCCTCCACCACCATCACCCAGTATTGAGGAGATGTTCAAGACCATGATAGCTAACCAAGCTCAATTGCAGGCTGACTATGTGAAATTGGCAGCCGAAGTGAAAAACAACCAGTTAGCTACCAAGGCGCTTGAATATCAATTTGGGCAATTCGCTAGTGCCCAAAACACAAGGCCTAGAGGAGGACTGCTGAGCGACACGGATCCCAATCCCAAACAGGTAAATGCAGTGACCACAAGGAGTGGTTTGCAGCTGAAAGTGGTGGAACCAGAAAGACCACCTCAACAGTCGGGAGTAGCAGAAGTTGAGAGGGAGCACAGTACTAAAAGGGGGAAGACTAAGGAAGCTGAATCAGAAAGACCTCCACCCCCGTTCCCTCAGCGACTAAAGAAACACAAGGAGGAGGTGTGTTTCAAGAAATTCATGGAGGTGCTGAAACAGGTACATATTAACTTACCTCTTGTTGATGTATTGCAGGGAGTGCCGAAATATGCTCAGTATATCAAGGACATCGTGGCAAACAAAAGTCAGTTGACTGAGTATGCTATGGTGGCTCTAACCGAGGAGTGCACTTCCCGGATTCAAAATAGACTGCCCACAAAGCTAAAAGACCCTGGGAGGTTTACTATCCAGATTACTATTGGGCAGAGCATCTGAACGCGTGGATTGTGTGATTTGGGAGCGAGCATAAATTTGATGCCGTATTCGGTATTCAGAAAGTTGGGTCTAGGGAGTCCTAGACCCGCAACGGTAATCTTGCAGTTGGCGGATCGTTCCTTAGCCAGACCTGATGGCATTGTAGAGGACGTTCTGGTGCAAGTTGGCTCCATGATTTTCCCGATAGATTTTGTCGTGCTGGATTTTGAACCAGACGCGGAAGTCCCATTTCTTTTGGGACGTCCTTTCTTGGCAACCGGGAAAGCACTAATTGACGTAGCTGCGGGGCAGCTAACAATGCGAGCACATGACAAGGTGGAGGTGTTCGATGTGAACAAGGCACCCAAGCTCCCGATGGTGCACGAAGAACTCTCGGTGATCAATGTGATTGATCAAGGCTATGATAAGCAGATTAAGGATTCACGGGAGTTAATGGGAACACCACCGGATAGGTGTAAGCACTACTGGGGGGGGACGGTGATCGAGAGAAATCATCCATCACCCTAGAGGACAATTGAGCTTAACGACGTCGTACCGCGACGGTAAACCAGGCGCTGTACGGGAGGCAACCCGTGAAAAATTTTTCTTTCATTTTGTAAAGTGTAAATAGATTTTTCTTTTCTTTTTCTTTTTCTTGATTTACTACAAAAAAATTTCGTTTTATTTTTTGTTTCATTTGTATTTAGAGTGAAACCTATAATTCTAACCAATTTTGTACAGTGAGATGAATTTCAGGTCAAACGAAGAAAAATATGCACGAAATCGCGAAGGAAAAGTCGAGGTATGGAAAATTAATAAAAAGTGGCAAACAGTGAGTTGAGGCGACAGCTCCGTGTCATGGAGGTGGACCTCCGCGTTACCTCCGTGACATGTTGAGGTATAATCCAGAAATTTTAAAAATTTCCAGAACAGTCTCGCGATGGCTCCGTGTCACGGAGGCAGTGCACCGCGATGCACTCCGTGACATGTTGCCTTGTATATCGCGACGGGTCACACCGGGTCGCCGGGTGACCCACGCGATTTCCTTACTTTTTAACCCTGAAAACCCTTCCTTTTTCCTCATTTTTTAATCTCTCCGCAACCAAACCCCCCAAAACCCATCCCCCATCAACGTGACACGGAGTAAGGCAAGAAATTCAACAAGTTTTCTTCGATTCTTCAAAGTCAAGGTATGTTTTTCGAGTTCCTCTCAAATTCTTGTCGATTTTCTTCGATATTGAGCATGGGAGGTGAGCTAAATTGCCCTAAGTAGAAATTAATCATGAATTCAAGTTTAATTGTTGTTGATGAGTGTTCGGAATGTCGTTATGATTGCTTGAACTTATCGATTGCATAAATTAATCGAATTTGCTTGATAATATCAATTCTAGGGCTTGTTTTTGAATTTGAAGTTGAAAATGTAGTGAAATTATGAATTTCATGCCGGGATGTACATGTTGAATGAGATGAGTCGATATACAAATTGTTAGGATGTTAATAGAACGACGGATTCTCGGGTTAAGGGAATGTTGAAATTTGTAAGAATTTGGTTAGTTGTATAGGTTCGTGTAGATAAATTTTTGTTGTTGTTTTTGTTTCTTTGTTTTTCTTTGCTAAGTGTGATGGGTAAAATGTTAGCGATGGTAGTGATTGTGATTAGCTGTACGAAGTCTGAGTAGTACGCAGAAGATATACCGTCGAATTTTTCAAACGCACTAAGCATGCTTGTATAGTTGATTATTGTGTGTAAATAAAGATAATCTTGCCGTAGTGTTGTAGCTGTAGCAAAGGACTAAGTGTGGGGTAACCTAGCGTAACCCAACCTTAGCCGAAGTTAATATCCGTTAGCATAACATTGATCTTGTCTACTTGGGTTGACAGGTAAAATTGCAAGCAGGCAAGAGAAAGGGAAAGGCGCATCAACTTCGGGCACCGGAAGGAAGCGAATCAGACTGGGCACAGCAGTCCCAGCTGCACCAGCAGTTCCACATGGCCAACGCCGCCAATACGGAACGAGATGGGTGACTGATGAGGGGAAAAAGTGGTACGTGAAGCACAAAGAAAACAAATATTTCCCCGAGGAGCATATAGCACGGGAACCATTGGCATAGGAGTTCCCTAGGATGGTCCCCCACTTCGGTTTGTGAGGTTATATTCCTCATTTAATTTCCAGAAAACGCAGAGAAACAGAGAGAGATGAAGAGGGGTAATATATTATCGTTTGATTACGCTGCCTAATGTAGTCTAAACTCAAATTAACCTCAAGTACCGGACTAAGGTAAGTGGAATTGCTCCAAACTAGTGTCTATGTGTTCCTAGCTGTGAAGTGAATACTTCTCCCTTCTAGACTTCTGAAAAATAGCAAGCTTTCGACCGTCTTTCGATAGGCCTAAGTTTAGGCTATAATTATATCGAAAGTGACGTCGTCTTTCATAAAAGTGTTGTATTTAGTGCTAATTGACATATTTACGAATGCAGTTGGGAGAAATAGCGAAAATACTGACCGAGCTACGCCATTTAGTCAGGAAATCAGAAGCGAAGGTATGTAAAACTAGTTTCCTCGGCAAGTTAGTAGTCTCGGTATAGTAAAATGGTTCAAAGTCCAGTAGAATGTTTCAGAAGTCGTATGTTATGTTTAGCATGAATATTAGTACGATATTGAAAGCATCATGTTATGTTTAGAGTGAAACTTTCTAGCATGATATAAATTCTAATACAAAATGTTAGGAACTGTACAGCATGCCCAGTATGTGATTTAGTAAAGTATGTTGGAGATTATTGTGTTCAATTGAAACTTAGTAAAGCAATATAAGTCACTGTAAGCTATATTAGAAATAGAAAGGTAGCCTAGAATGAAGTTTAGAAAGCATGTTAGAAATAGTAAAGCATGTTACTACAAAACTCAGTTATCCAGCATGATTTCCAGCAGAAAAGAACTATATCTTGTTCAACATTAGACTCACACAGTATGACAGCATGATTATATATATACCATTATCAATCTCAGGATGTATTAAATACATACATATCACTATAACTAGTCAGCATATAGTATGTATAGATACATTATCATCACTAGCTTCAGCATGCGGTATATGCAGATAGTATTACTAGTTGAGACCACTGTATTTTCTTGGGGTTGGATTACCTAGCATTCATGACCGCCCCATGGTTAATAGCTATGTTGACTCGTCCGCTAGAGGGATAGGATACGTCGCTCTATGGAGTGGCATGTCGTCCCACAGGGGACGAAGATGGGATGCCGGTTTCCCCATATTGTGCCTTGGTCGGCCTTTATACACCCTCGTCGAGCGGGTACGCCTGGGGTGTTGATTCAGGAGTCCTCCAGAATCAGGTACAGTTATAGTCAGGGGCTCAGCGAGCCCATGTGCATACCCAGGGGATCGGCAGGATGCTTATAGTTATTATAGGAGATGGGATGACCAGGGTAGGGGTATAGATTGCGTGTTGATTGTACCACCCGGCTTATGGGTGCTGGGTAAGGTTTGTGTGTGATATTCTATGTTATGTTGTGTTATGCCATGTTACATTAGATACGAGTAGATTGATAGTAGAGCGATACATCTCCAGGTATGACTCCTACTCCTTCCAGCATAGTTGAGAGTAGGCATAGCTTTACATTTTCAGTCAGTTTAGTCTATTCCTTTCTATTTCAGTTCCATCAGTTGTATTTTTGTTTTTAGATATCTTTCAGTTGTTGTTTTACATACTCCGTACCAGTGGTACTGATGCCCCTTGGGGGCACTGCGTTACTTGCCTGCAGGTACTCATAGACGAGGAGGCGATCCCTCGTGATCCTAGCCAGCATAGAGTCATCAGCTCCTGTCATTCGGAGATTGATATTTCAGAGATTTACATCATTTCATTTTGTTGTACAGTACGGGTAGGTCGGGGCCCTGTCCCGACCATCTTATCAGTATTCCTAGAGGCTTGCAGTCTGTATATATTTCCCTATGGTCAGTTGAGCCGGTCGTGTGAGGCCGTGCAGTTTGTTATAGCTGTTTAGCATTTCAGTTTATGTTGGTCGTGTGAGGCCTTATCCAGTCAGTATTGGTGACCTTGCCGGTCACGTAGCTTTCTAGTATTTCATTATTGAGTTACAGATGACTAGACAGCATGGTGGCCTTGTCGGCCCGCATAGGCTCCCTTATATTGGTATGTTTCTGGTTAGCTGTTAGTACAGGTACAGGTGGCTATAGGCCCAGTTGGCTGGAGGCTGTGTTTACAGCCGTTATATAGCCCTTTGCTTTCAGAAATCTGAGTTAAAGCCAGCCAGGCACCAGATATGCTCAGGCTCAGTAGTCTAGTGGTTCAAGTCCTAGTAGAGCACCAAGTGCCGGTCATACCCCCCAAGGCGGGGCGTGAAAAACTTGGTATCAGAGCAGGTCGTATCCCAGGGAGTCTGCAAGCCGTGCTAAGTAGAGTCCTGTCTATGGATGTGTTGTGCACCACATACTATAGGCAGGAGGCTGCGAGGCATGATAGGATGGTTACTTTTCTTTTTTATTCAGTCGTGCTGTAGAGCGGTACAGCATAGGGTCTTGTTCCTAGAGCTTACTGTATTCTTTGGTTACAGATAATGTCAGACCAGCGACATCCTATCACAGGTCGGAGCTTAGATATTACAGTAGGGGAAGGCACCGGCAGGATGCCTCACCCTCGTTTAGAAACAGCCCGATCAGAGGGCACTACAGAGGCATCGTCCAAGCCTTCTCAGCAGTCTCCACCACATCATCAGCCACTTGGGGCGACACTACCTCTGGTATTCCCTATACCGATACCTTCCGATCAGGAGGTTAGGAGTGCGGTAGTCATGTTAGCACAGATGATGGCTGCTCAGCGTCAGCCGATGCCGTCTACAGTTGCGGAGTCGTCAGGAGGGCCCGGTAGTTCGAGGGTCTGAGAGTTCTTGGCTCTGAATCCCCCACAATTTACAAGTACGGATCGGACAGAGGACCCTCAGGATTTTCTAGATCAGATGTAGAGAATTTTCAGGATTATGCATGCCACGCCTATAGAATCGGTTGAGTTGGTAGCATTCCGGTTACGGGACATCGCCGTATTGTGGTATGAAAGTTGGGAAAGGTCCCGAGGGAGAGATGTTTCCTCTCCGACCTGGTCCAGCTTCTCAGGAGTTTTTTTGGATCACTATTTGCCACGGGAGATTCGACAGGCCCGGGTGGACCAGTTCCTACATCTAGAGTAGGGGGCCATGAGCGTTCGGGAATACGCATTGCGGTTTGATTCTTTAGCCCGGTATGCACCGGCCTTTGTTGATACCATGGCATCCAGAGTACACCGCTTTATCATGGGGTTGAATTTAGAATATGTTGAGACTTGTATTACGGCCACACTGTGAGAGGACATGGATATTGCCCGAGTTCAGGCATTTGCCCAGAATATTGAGGGCATCAGGCAGCGGCATCGGGAGATCAGGAGAACCAATCAGGAACAGCGCCGCTGGGATAGGCCAGTTGAGTTACAGAGGGAGGCTCGTGGAGGACCTAGGCCACGATTGTTAGATAGGCCGCTAGGCGCCCACCTCCACCACAGCCGCGGAGGGGTAGATTTAGCCGCAGGGGGCAGTTAGAGACCGGTAGAGGCTCACAGATTGCAGATTCATTATTACAGAGGAGGGCAGAGCAGAGTAGGTATACCCTACCACTTTTCCCTATATGCAGCCGACGCCATTCTGGAGCATGCAGGTATGGCTCCACCGGATGTTATATTTGTGGCCAAGAGGGCCATTTGATGAGAGATTACCCAGCCAGAGGTCAGGAGGATCGGAATAGATAGGTCAGGGCATCCATAGGGTCACGAGCTACAACACCCTCGGCAGGGCACAGGCCCTCAGTTTCAGCAGGCAGGGGTCGGGGCAGATCAGGGGCCTCCAGTGTAGGTGCGGGTCCAAGCCGTACATATGCTTTACCAGGGAGGTAGGATTCAAAAGCGTCACCTGATGTTGTGAAAGGTATGATAACTATCTGCTCATACCCTGCTTATGTACTGATTGATCCAGGATCTACCTTGTCCTACATTACTCCATTTGTGGCACGAAAGTTCAATATTGCACCAGAATTATTGCAGCAGCCCTTTTCAGTATCCACGCCCGTCGGTGACTCTATTGTAGCTAGCAGAATTTACCGAGGGTGTACAGTAGAGGTTGCTGACCGTCAGACCACAGTAGATCTGGTCGAGTTAGAAATGATAGACTTCGATGCCATAATGGGTATGGATTGGCTAGTGCCGTGCTTTGCTAATGTTGAATGTTGGACCAAGACGGTCTGATTCCACTTTCCAGGAGAAGCAGTGCGGGAGTGGAAGGGCAGCACCGCTACGCGAAAAGGTAGGTTTATTTCCTACCTTCAGGCGAGGAAATTGATATCTAAGGGATGTATTTACCATCTGGTCAGAGTTTAGGATGTCAGAGCAGAGTTCCGGTGGTGAACGAGTTCCCTGATGTGTTTCCCGATGAGTTACCTGGTTTCCCCCAGAAAGGGAAATAGATTTTTCTATTGACTTGTTACCAGGCACTCAGCCGATATCAATTCCTCCCTATCGTATGGCTCCTGCAGAACACAGAGAATTAAAGGAGCAGCTGAAAGACTTATTGGATAAAGGTTTTATTAGACTGAGTACTTCACCATGGGGTGCGCTAGTTCTATTTGTGAGAAAGAAAGATGGATCACTCCGTATGTGCATAGATTATCGACAATTGAACAAAGTTAAAGTGAAGAACAAGTACCCGCTTCCCAGAATTGATGACTTATTTGATGAGTTGCAGGGAGCCAGATACTTTTCTAACATTGACTTGCGGTCCGGATATCACCAGGTTCGAGTACGAGAAAGAGATATTCCTAAGACAGAGTTCTGGACCCGATATGGACATTTTGAATTTCTAGTTATGTCCTTTGGGTTAACGAATACCCCAGCAATATTCATGTATTTTCAGACCTTTCCTGGACTTGTTCGTAATAGTATTTATTGATGACATTCTGGTGTATTCTCGCTCTGAAGTAGATCACCGAACTCCTTTGCGGACAGTGCTCCAGACCCTCAGGGACCGCCAGTTATATGCTAAACTTTCTAAGTGTGAATTCTGGCTTAATTCAGTAGCCTTTTTAGGGCATAATGTGTCGGATGCTGGTATACAAGTTGACATGGAGAACATAGAAGCAGTCAAATCATTGCCTAGGCCTACCACTCCGACCGAGGTCCATAGTTTTCTGGGATTAGCAGGTTATAACAGGAGGTTTGTTGAGGGATTCTCTACTATAGAAGCACCTCTTACTAAACTGACGCAGAAAGAAGCAAAGTTTCAATGGACAGAGGCATGTGAGCAGAGCTTCCAGGAGTTAAAAGATAGATTAACCTCTGCCCCAATGCTAGCATTGCTAGAAGGTACAGAGGGTTATTCAGTGTATAGCCACGCATCAGGTGTCTGGTTAGGTTGTGTGTTGATGCAGCATTGTAAAGTGATTGCGTATGCTTCCAGACAGCTGAGGAAACACGAAAAGAATTACCCTACCCACGACCTAGAATTAGCCGCAGTGATCCACGCCTTGAAAATGTGGAGGCATTACCTGTATGGCGTCCATGTTGATATTTTCACAGATCACAAGAGCCTACAGTACATCTTCACTCAGAGGGAGTTGAACCTGCGGCAAAGTCGCTGGTTCGAGCTGTTAAAGGATTATGATGTGAATATTCTACACCACCCAGGAAAAGCCAATGTTGTAGCAGATGCTCTCAGTCGTAAGTCCATGGGGAGTTTGGCATATTTGCAGCCCGAGCAGCGGGAATTGGTCAGGGTTATACATCAGTTAGCTAACCTAGCCGTTCGTGTAGCAAAAACAGAGGACGGTAGAGCGGTAATTTAAAACACCGCTGTGTCATCATTAGTTGTGGAAGTGAAAGGAAGGCAATATGAGGATCCTGACCTGACCCAGCTCAAAGACAAAATCCAGTAGGGTAAAGCGCCAGATTTTCAAGTAACTGAGGAAGAAGTGATGTTATGTAAAAGTCGCCTATGTGTTCCAGATGTTTCAGGGCTCCGCCAGCAGATTATGAACGAGGTACGTTACGCCTATTATTGTCTTCACCCCGGTGCGACAAAAATGTACCACGATATCAAAGAAATCTACTGGTGGCCAGGTATGAAAAGAGAAATTGCTGAATTTGTAGCTCAGTGTCCTAACTGCCAACAGGTGAAAGCAGAACATCAGAAACCAGGCGGTTTGACTCAGGACGTAGTTGTGCCTCTTTGGAAATGGGAAGCAGTTGGATATGGATTTTGCGGCAGGATTACCTCGTGCCAGACACAGATATGACTCTATATGGGTGATAGTTGATATATTGACAAAATCAGCCTATTTCCTGCCAGTAAAAGCAATTTTCTCTGCCGAAGATTACGCCGAATTGTATATCAGAGAAATAGTTAGATTACACGGTGTTCCAGTATCTATTATCTCAGACAGAAGAGCACAGTTTACGGCTAGATTCTGGCATTCGTTTCAGAGAGGTCTGGGAAAGCAGATTAATTTGAGCACAGCATTCCACCCTCAGATAGATGGACAGGCTGAACGCACAATTCAGACACTCGAAGATATGTTGCGAGCATGTGTGTTAGATTTCGGTGGTAGCTGGGATGAGCATTTGCCATTAATTGAATTTGCTTATAACAATAGCTATCACTCGGCTATTCAGATAGCGCCTTTTTAGGCTTTATATGGGCGGAAATGCAGATCACCGATTGGCTGGTTTGAAATAGGGGAATCGACATTGATTGGGCCAGACATTGTTCAGCAGTCAGAGGAGAAGGTAAAGCTTATTAGGGAACGCTTACGGACTGCACAGATATGCGGCGCAGAAACCTGGAATTCGATGTGAATGATTGGGTATTTTTGAAAGTGTCCCCGATGAAAGGGGTGATGAGGTTCGGCAAGAAAGGCAAGCTTAGTCCAAGATTTATTGGGCCTTATCAGATTCGTCGACGAATCGGTCAAGTGGCATATGAGTTGAACTTGCCTCCAGAGCTAGAATCCGTTCATCCGGTCTTCCATGTATCTATGCTGAGGAAATGCATAGGAGACTCATCCAGAGCAGTCCCAGTCCAAGATATCCAGGTTACAGAAAAGCTTGCCTATGAAGAGGTTCGAGTAGCTATCCTAGACAGACAGATTCGCAGATTGAGGACTAAAGATATTGCGTCTGTCAATGTATTGTGGCATAACAGGAACCGAGAGGAGATAGCCGAGTGAACTCCAAGGCATACTCCTGGATTGACATGTCGCCCTGCTTCAAATTCACAAACTCAGCCACCTTGAGCTCCCTCATCTCCCGAGGGAAGAATTGATCCATGAACGCAATGTGGAACTCATCCCAACCTATTGGGCCCGCACCCGCTGTCCTAGCACCTTTCCATTGCTTGAACCATAATATGTGCTACCCCCTTGAGCTGATAGGAGGTGAAATCAACACATTCCCCATTATTCACCCCCATAACCTGGGTGATCTTCAAAATTTCCTCAATAAAGTCATGTGGGTCCTCATCTACCTTCGATCTTGTGAACTCCAGAGGGCTAATTCTAAAAAGGTCCCTCACCCTAGCAGCTGCCGCATTCCCATTTTGTGGATAATGTGCGACAGTCTGATTCTAGACCTCAGCAATCATGGCCTGCGCCAACATCTGAATCGCCTCCCTAAACTCAGCGTGGGCGGCTGGCTATTGTACGTGCTCCTCATGAATGGGTGGAGCTGGCTGATGCTCTCCATCATGGGCACCCTCATGATCATCACCATTACGGTTCCTCCTTATATTTATTCGGCATGGAGGAATGATTCTGCAAATGCCAATAGCATGAATTAGAGGAGTAAAGGACGTTCATTGCACAACATAGTTCATGAAAGAAGGGAAAATTCCCAAACGTCTAGTAGCCTCTTCATCATATGTGTGGTGCGCTTCACACCCATGAAAAAGACTCTACATAACGCGGCTTTTAGACTCCCTAGGATACATAAACATATGGCTCGTAGACAAGGGATAAGGAGCTCTGAGAGACCCCAAGTTGACCCATGGCATGAGCATAAATCTAATTCAATCACATGAGCGGAAGACTTAGCATAGAGAACATAGTCATAACATAACATAAAGGAAAATAGTACAATACTTATACAATACGGAAGAATACAACTTTTTAGTCTAATAGCCTCTAAACATGAAAGGTGGATTGATGGGACAACTCCCAAACTAATCCAACATCCAGAAACTGAAGGAATAGCATAAAGTACGAACATGTAGCCCTTGGAACATGAGGACTCACGAAGTACGCAGTGAGCAGGTCCGAATCTATCTACAAGTGAGGATGAGCCTGAGAAATGGGACCTGTATCATGAAATGATACAACATAGAAAGTATGTGGTCAGTACGTGGACTGTACTGAGTATGCAAGGTAAGTAAAGCAGACATTTAAAACATGTTTGATACTCATAAATTGTCATAAGAGTAGGATAGAATGCTTGTATCATAAATCAGTAATACATATTATACAACTCAAGGTTTTCAAAACATTCATAACATAAACATAGTCAGAATCATAAGAGAAGAGCTACGTTTACCATAACTTAAGACAATATACCTAATCATAACATGCATAAATCATGAGGAACAGTTGGAGATTATCTTAACCGACATACCCCATATGAGCACACCTGAAGCCTAACTTGTAACCCTAGTCGGGAGGGTGTTCGTACCTTTCCAAGGGTAGGAACCATGAAGGGAGTGATCACAGTTTAATAGGGCCATTTGGGCCAGGGAAAAACATGAATGGGTCACAACATACCTACGGTGGCACGTAGTTCATGAGATCTGGGACTTAACCTGAACCTCGAACCTAGTCGGTGTTCAATACTACTCCTAAAACATATATAGTGCTCATAAATATACATACATGAGTTCATGGGATAGTAAAATCATGATAATCATAACATGCTTAAACATACGTGAACTAGCCCTGACTTGAGGGCCGTGAGTAGGCCAAAACATAATTCATGCTAAATAAAATACACACACACTTGTAGATCATTGAAGTACTTTATATTTCCATAAGTTCATAATAGATAACATAATATATTCATGATTTAATTCATAATATATGCTGGGCTTATCAAAAATATCAATGGATCAATGGATCATAAATCGGTTTATCATGGGTATGCATAATCAGGTTTAAATGGCTAGAAATTTGAAATTAGCCATACTAATATCAATTTAGGGATCAAAAGATGATCAAAATCATTAGGTAATGATGGGGTTTCAAAAACACAACACCCATAATTAAATCATTAAAATTTATACAAACTGAATATAAAACCCCATGAGTTTTTAAATAGATTTAGAGTAATTTAATAGAGAAGGAGCATGGGTGTGGAAGAATCCAACCATTGAAGACCTTACATATCTGGGATTATCAACTCCTAACCCTCATTAAAAGCCCAAGAATGAAATTGATTGAATTGAGGTGAAAAGCTGAAAATCCCCTTGAATCACCTCTCAAAGTTCTTGCATGCAGGAATGAGAGTTTAAGAAGGTCTATTTTCTTAAAAACCCATCTTTCTAAATCCAAAACAACGTAGTTTAGGGCCTTATATCATGAAAAAGTCAAAAATACCCTTAATGAACATACACTGAAAACTAGTCGGATGGAATCAACGGACAGCGCCAACGGGTCGCTGGAACCCACCACGACTTGTTGTGTCTCTTGTGGAATGAACTGCTGATGACCCATTCTCAGAACCAAACAACGGACCATCAGGATGACCCTTCACAACAAACAACGGGTCATTGTTCCCCTCCGTCAAACCCCACTAGAAAACTTAATCTCCAACAATGATTACAAACCACTGCTCGTGGCTCCTACTAACAACTTGTTGGGATGCCTGTTGAAAGCCATATGAAAATCCTAACTCCTTCCCACAACTGCTAACGTTAGCTTGTTATTTCCCATTCCCAGTCGTCCTACCTCCCATGGTTTACACTTCCAGTCAACCCGATCCTAGCCACGACTGCAAAGGACTGCCCGTTGTATCTCACAATGGGTCATCGTACTAACCGTTGTTTCCCACTGACAACTGAACACCTGAACCTATGAACATCAACGACAGCACGTGGTTACATACCACAGGTCGTTGTACCTATCATCCTACAACTTTTCCCAACTTTCAATAGTTTTGCATTTTAGCTTCCTGGGTCTACTCCTAAGCACTTCCGTGGTATTACAGGTACCAAGTCCCTTCTAAAAAGACTTCCCGAAATGTGAGGTGAACTAGGCACCTCTATCTGAAATTATGGATAATGGCACCCCATGATGTCAGACCAATTCCCGTATATAAAGCTTAGCATAGTCCTCAACTAAATCTGTAGTTTTAACAAGGAGGAATTGTGCTGACTTAGTCATTCGGTCTTCTACTACCCAAATAGAATCATGTTGCTGATGAGTTCGTGGCAGACCCGTAATAAAGTCCATGTTCACTTCTTCCCACTTCTAGGTGGGTATGCCGATATGCTGAGTCATACCTCCCGGTCTCTGGTGCTCTACTTTGACTTGTTGGCTTTTCGGACACTTAGCGAAAAATTCAGCGATATCTCTCTTCATGTCGTTCCACCAATAAATATCCCACAAATTGCGGGAAATTTTAGTAGCACTAGGGTAGATGGAGTATCTCAAGCTGTGTGCTTCAGCCAGTATCTTCTTTCTCATATCACCGACGTCTGTTACACATAATCTGCCCTGGTAATGGAGCACACGATCTCCCCCTTTAGAGAAAGCCTCAATTTATTTTCTGAAAACCGCTTCCTTAAGATTAAGTAAGATGGGATCTTCATCCTCTCTGGACTTATCTTCCACAACCAATGAGGAATCTGACCCACTCTACACAACTACTCCATTCTCAGCTGTGTCAACTAACTGTACTCCCAGTGTAGCCACTATGTGGATATCCTTTGCCATCTCCTTCTTTCCCTCTTAAACATGAGTTACGCTCCCCGTAGATACTCTGCTCAGGGCATTAACAACCATATTGGTTGTGCCTGGGTGATATAGCACACTCATGTCATAATCCTTCGGGAGCTCTAACCACCTTTTCTGACGAAGATGTCGGTACTTCTGACTGAATACATATTTAAGGATCTTGTGATCGGTGAAAACAGCCATGTGAGTCCCATTTAGATAGTGTCTCCATATTTTCAACCCATACACCATTGCTGCCAACTCCAAGTCATGAGTCGGATAATTCTTTTCATGAATTTTGAGTTGTCTGGAGGCATACACTATCACCTTTCCCCTCTGCACTAGAACGCAACAAAGTCTAAATCTGGAAGCATCGCAGTAGACTACAACCCCATCTAATACTTCTTGCAAGGTCAACGCTGGAGTGGTAGTGAGTCAAGTTTTTAATTCCTAGAAACTCTATTGACATGCATCTGACCATTGAAACTTCACCTTCTTCTGCATCAACCTAGTTAGAGGGGATGCAATAGAGGAAAAGCCTTCCACAAAGCGTCGGTAATAACCGACTAGACCCAAGAAACTTCTGATTTCGATTGGGGAGGTAGGTCTGGGCCAGTGTTTCACTGCTGCTATCTTTTCAGGATTAACATTAATACCCTCACCCAAGACCACATGACCTCGGAAAGTCACGAACTTCAACCAGAATTTGCACTTGCTGAACATGGCGAATAGCTGGGAGTCTTTGAGTGTCTGAAACAGTATCCTCAACTGATTAACATGCTCTTCCTCATTTCTGGAGTATACCAGAATCTCTTCGATAAATACAATGATGAACATATCCAAATACTGCTTGAAGACTCTGTTCATTAGGTCCATAAAGGCTACAGGGGAATTTGTTAGTCCAAACAACAAAACCACAACCTTGTAGTAACCATACCGAGTCCCGAAAGTTGTTTTCCATGTGTCACGCTCTCTCACTCTTAGCTAGTGATACCCTAACCTGAGATTTATTTTTGAGAAACAGCTAGCTCCTTAATGTTGGTCGAACATGTCATCAATTCTGGGTGGGGGTACCTGTTCTTGACCGTGACTTTATTCAATTGACAGTAATCGATGCACATTCTCAGTGTACCATCCTTCTTTCGCATGAATAGAACTAGAGCACCCCGGGGAGAGATGTTGGGTCTGATAAAACCCTTATCAAGAAGATTTTTTAGATGCTCCTTCAGCTCCTTAAGTTCAACCGGATCCATTCTATAAGGAGTGATGGAGATGGGCTGAATATTTGAGAGAAGGTTTATACCGAAGTCGATTTCCCATTAAGGTGGAAATTCGGGAAGATTTTCTAGAAACACATCAAGAAATTCGCTGACAACAGGGACTGACTGGATAGTTGGGGTCTCAGAGTCGGAGTCCTTGACCCGAACTAGATAGTAAATACATCGCTTAGATATAAGCTTCCTGGCCTTAATATAGGAAATAAACCTACCCTTAGGTGCTGAACTACTGCCTATCCATTCTAGAGATGGTTTATTAGGGAACTAAAACCTGACGATTCTAGTTCTGCAGTCGACTGAGGCATAACTAGAGTGTAACCAATCCAAACCAAGAATGATGTCGAAGACGACCATGCCTAATTCTACAAGGTCAGTTGGAATGACTTTATTTATGACTGAGATTGGGTAGTTTCTATGCACCCGGATGGCTCTAACTGACTCACCAACTGTTATGAGATTGAAAATAGTTCTAAGAGGACCTCTAGACTAAGATTAAACTAAACAGCTATGTATGAAGTCACGAACTATCGTATGGTCCCTAGATATAGTAGGGCATATACATCTAGGAGAAAAAGACGTAACATACCCGTGACCACATTCGGTGAGTTCTCCTGATACTGACGAGATGATAATGCATAAAAAAGGTTTTGGCGTTGACCGCCCTCCGTACCTGATATATTAGCTTGCAGAGCTGTTCGGCCTGCTGGAGTTGCTAAGGCAGTGGATTGTGACCTTCCCCGTCCTACTGAGGGGCATTCCTTAAGCTAATGACCAAGCTGTCCACAACCAAAACATCCCTCTCAACCCTGAAAACACTTTCCTGGGTGGTTCTTGCAGCACTTAGGGCAAGCTGGATATATGTTGCCTGTATTGTAGATCTGGGACTGAGAGTTAGAGGCTATACCCCTCCAATCCTAGTGAGATCGAAAGGTATGGGAGCTGGATGAGCTGGATGTTGGAGCCCTCTGCTGCTGCTGTTGTTGCTGTTATGGGCGGCTGCTACTGCTGCCTTATTCTTTTGCTCCATATCCCTCAGATTTTCTTCCTCAATCTGCTAGGCATAGACAATCAGGCTGGAGAGGTCGATATCCTTAATCACCATTGCAGTCCTACACTCTTTGAGGACCAGGTTTGATACCCCATTAACATACTTCAACATGCGAGCCCTTGGCTTGGCCACCATATCTGGAACATATTTGGACAACCGGTGAACTCTAGAGCGTACTGTTCTACTGTCTGATTTCCTTGTCTCAGATTCATGAACTCCGCTACTTCCGCCCCCTGAGCTCTCGAGGGAAGAATCTGTCCAGAAAGGCTTTAGTGAACTCCTCCCATTCCACCGGTCCTACCTCTGCTGGCTTCCCCTCCTTTCATTGCTCGTACCAGACCTGGGCTACCCCTTTCAGCTGGTAGACAGCCAAGTCGACACTCTCTGAGGGACTGACACCAATAATTTAGGTGATCTTTTTAATCTCATCCATAAAACCTTGTGGGCCTCTCGCACCTTATATCCATGAAAATCCAGAGGGTTCATTCGGGTAAAGTCTCGCACTCAAGAAGATGTTGCGGAACCATTGTTTTTGATTAGAACCACCTGTTGGTTCACCTAGTTGGTGACAGTTTGAGCGAGTAGCTGAATGGCTGCCCTGAATTCTGTGGTAGACACTAAGTCATCCAAAAGGACTGTCGGGGCTGGTGGGGCAAGTTGGTGAGCATTACCGTCCCTTTTTCCGTTACCACATCGTGGAGGCATCATTCACTGAAACAAAATAGAGCCCAAGTTCAAAGGATGATTCTTGAACTGAATTTTAATGCAGGAAAAGGAGTATGAAATAAAGGGAGTTTTCCTAATAATATCTCTTAGTCTCCCCGTCATAAGTGTGGGATGCTTCACTCCCATGAAAGTGAATCTACTCGATGTAGCTTTCATACATCTGAGGATACTCTAAACCTAGTGCTCTGATTCCAAGTTTGTCATGCCCTGAGTTTACACCATGGATAGAACGAACACGGTACTTGGAGTCATAAGTAACCCCAAGTCAACCCCTGGTCTATCATACACTAGCATTCTAAATAAGATATAAATTTATTCGGCGGAAGTTTAAAGCAAAATATAAATACTTTAAAGAAATAAAATTGGTTCATAGCATTTGAACATATTAGAATAATGCTATAAGTCTAAAAAATCAATTTGTGTCTAAAATCCACTACAACCGATGAGATGTTGGGACAAGCCCCCAGCTAACTCCAAATAAAAATAAAAGGAAAGAAAATGTAATTGAATTAAATTATCTCCATCCTCAAAGAATGAGGACTCACCAACTAGAATAGCTGAAGTCTTCGGAGAGCGTTCGGCTAGCGAGGCTGAGACTGAGATCCTGCAACTGTATCATAAAATGATACAACATAAAAGTATGCATCAGTACTTTGAATGTACTGAGTATGTATGAGAAAACATAACACTATGGAATAAAAGTTCTAAACTGAAAAGACAGGCAATGACCAACTAAAGCTACTGAACTGAATTGCTGAAATAACTGAGGTGGTCTAAAAGACCCTGTCTGATGGTCAAGGACATGCCTTATTTTTGAGATACTTAACTAAAGTGATCTGAAGCTGAATTGAGCAGACTATTTGGAGAGTCTATAGCTGACTTATAACCACGTGAGCTAGATGTAAAGTATGATGTATACATCGGTAGGACCCAATATACCTTGCCAAGGTATAAAGGCATGAACTGGGTGATCACAAGAGTCTGGGCAATGAGGCCAACTAAAATTGTAACCTACAATGGCAACGTAGTTCTAGGAACTTGGGCGCGATAGAACCCCAATCTGCTCAGTGCTAAGTCCTACTCTCACTAGATAGTTCTAGACTGAATACTAAGATGATAGCTTAAAAGTGGGTCCCAAGACTAATTAGGGATACATTTATGAGAAAACCAAGAGAGCCTTAATAGGCCGGATTCTGGAACTGGGTTCTAAGACTTGTCAGAGTTGCTTATCTAGAAGTGTCATAACTGTCTAAAGAACAAACTAATGTTTGAAACTAGGTCCTAAGGCTATTCAAAGCGGTTTATCTAGAATGTCATGACCCTCTAGTGGACCAATAAAACTGAATTCTGAATCTGATTCTGATAACTGGGAGGTACTACTGACATCTCGGGAATTTCTATAGTCAAACTGATCAGTTGACATTTTCTGACTGACACTAAGAATTCTAATATTATTACTAAAACTGAACTAACAATATTCTGATTTAGTTTCAATACTAGTAATAACAATGGAGTCCACAACACTAATAAATCTAAGAATATTTCGATATTCTAGCACTAATGCAAATTTCAAGATTTTCTAGTTCGAGAAATGGGGCTATATTTCACTCCACAAGATTTAGCATCATTTCAGTCACAAACTGGTGGGAAATATCTATATTTACCATGGTGTAATAATTCACATGATTTAGAAAACGTATGACTAGAAATTTCAACATTCAGTCATTTCAAGGCCAAGACCGATAGAGAGAAATAGGTAGGAATTTGGGGATACAAGGGAAGAAGTATTCCCTTGTCGAATTCACACAAACCTGGTGAAGAAACCCTAAGAATTTCTTGAGAATCTTAGGAGAAGTACGCTGCCCCAGTTCTTGTTCTGAAAGTTCTGGAGAATATTTTGCGATTTTTTTCTGAAGGTCTGAGTGGTGAATGAGGAAATAAACCGTTTAACCCCTCTAATAAGTATAAAGTATGCATAAAACGATGTAGTTTAAAGTCTAGGAGGGTAGGAAATTATTGAAAGACCCTTGAAAACTCAAAGGGGAAAACTGATCGTCAGTCCTCACGGGTGACCTAATGGGTCGTGGTCAGTGACCACGACTTGTGGTCACACTCATGAGGTGCACTACCTGGGATCCACTGATGGTCACCATGAGGGACCTAACGAGTCGTGGTTACTGACCACAACTCGTGGTCACCTCTCGTGGACTACACTGCCTAAATATCCCGGGAGTCCCCACAAGTGATACCACGAATCATGGTGTCCTAAATGAGTCGTGGTGAGGACCTATTGGGTACCTGCCAAACTCCTCGAACTCTTGACCAAGTCCTGATCACGAGTCACCCAACGGGTTGTGGAATGGACCACGACTCGTGGTGACAAGTCGTTAGGTGCACTGCCTAATCTTTCCCGGCCTTAATTTTATTCTTTGCCACGAGTCATATCACGACTCATCGGGGTTGACCATGACTCGTAGTCACACCCGTGGTCACCCTTTTCTCCAAATTTCAAAAAATCTCCCAGGCCTCACCACAACTCACTTAACGACTAGTGGTCACTCCGCTTGGGTCACAGAATGACTCATTCTGTGACCTGGTGCATATTTTCCAGTTTTCTATGATTTTAGTCCTAGGTCTAATCTGTGAGTTTTTAGGCCATTACAATATCTCCCCCTTGGGAACATTCATCCTAGAATGTTGAAAAACACATAGGAAAGTAGATAATGGTAATCTTTATACACAAATACTAATCATGAAATCTAAAAAGTAGGGGAATGACTATCCTTGAACTGAATCACAAGTCTGAACTGAGTTCACAAATCCTGCACCTATTCATTTATATGAAAAAAATTGATACATATGAACTAAATGCAATTTTAGGAAAGGAGTTGATACCTTGAACTGAAGTTGAATCGGAAGGGAACAAATGGGGGTATCTAGCCATCAAATCTGCCTTAGCCTCCCACATAGTTCCCTCAATATACTGATTTCTCCATAAAACCTTGACTGAATCTACCTCCTTGTTCCTTAGCTTACGAACCAGACGGTGAAGGTTCTAGACTGGAACCTCCTCGTACAAGAGACTATCTTCCACTCCCACACTTTCCAATGGCATAATTGTACTTGGATCATTGATGCACTTCCTTGATAGTGACACATGGAATACTGGGTGCACAGACGCCAACTCTGAAGGTAATTTCAACTCATAAGCCACCTTGCCAATTTGCCTTATAATTCTATAGTGTCCTACATATCTGGGTCTGAGCTTTCATTTCTTTCCAAATCTCATCACCCCTTTCATGGGTGAAATTTTCATATAGACTCATTCATCCACCGCAAGCTCTAATTCTCTTCTCCTCACATCAGCATAGGATTTCTGATGGCTCTGAGCTATTTTCAATCTTTACATAATGAGTTGTACCTTCTACATAGCTTCATGAACCGATTTTGGCCCGATTATAGCAGCTTTACCAACCTCAAACCGTCCAATAGGAGACTTGCACCTCCTTCCATACAATGCCTCAAATAGGGCCATCTGAATACTAGAGTGGTAGATGTTGTTGTATGCAAACTCGATAATAGGAAAGTGTTATACAACTTCCCTTGAAATCGATTGCGCACACTCTTAAAAAATTTTCTAGTGTCTAAATAGTCTACTCGGCTTGGACATCTGTCTGAGGGTGAAAAGCTGTGCTAAGCTTTACCTGGGTAGCAAGTCCCTTCTGAAAAGACTTCCAGAAATGTGAGGTGAACTAGGCACCTCTGTCTGAAATTATGGATAATGGCACCCCATGAAGTCTGAATAATTCCTGTATATAAAACCTAGCATAGTCCTCAACTAAATTTGTAGTTTTAACTGGGAGGAAATATGTTGACTTAGTCATCCGGTCTACTACAACCAAGATAGAATCATGTAGCTGACGAGATCAAGGCAGACCCGTAATATGTCCATGTTCACTTCTTCCCACTTCTAGGTGGCTATGCCGATATCCTGAGTCATACCTCCTGGTCTCTAGTGCTCTAATTTGACTTGGTGGCAGTTAGAACACTTAGCTAAAAATTCAGCAATATCTCTCTTTATGCCATTCCACCAGTAAATATACAGCAAATTGCGGTACATTTTAGTAGAACCAGAGTAGATGGAGTATCTCGATCTATGTGCTTCAACCTGTATCTGCTGTCTCAAATCACCGACATCCGATACACACAATCTGCCTTGGTAACGGAGCACATGATCTCCCCCTTTAGAGAAAGCTTCAACCTCTTTTCTGAGAACCGCTTCCTTAAGCTTAAGTAAGATGGGATCTTCATCCTGTCTATACTTAACTTCCAAAACTAATGAGGATTCTTACCCACTCTACACAACTACTCCACTCTCAATTGTATCAATTAATTGTACTCCTAACTGAGCCAATCTATGGATATCCTTAGCTCCTTCTTGCCCCTTCAAAATGAGTTACGTTCCCCGTAGATACTCTGTTTAGGGCATCAGCCACCACATTGGCTTTAGCCGGGTGATATAACATGCTCATGTCATAATCCTTCAGGAGCTCTAACCACCTTATCTAACGAAGATTTAAGTCCTTCTGACTGAATACATACTGAAGGCACTTATGATCGATAAAAACATCCACGTGAGCCCCAAACAGATAGTGTCTCCATATTTTCAACCCAAAAACCATTGCTGCCAACTCTAAGTAATGCGTCGGATAATTCTTTTCATGAATTTTGAGCTGTCTAGAGCCATATGTTATCACCTTGCCCCTCTGCATTAGAACGCAACCAAGTCCAACTCTAGAAGAGTCGTAGTAGACTACAATCCCATTTAATCTTTCCGGTAGGGTCAACACTGGAGCGGTAGTGAGTTGAGTTTTTAATTCCTAAAAACTCTTCTCACATGCATCTGACCATTGAAACTTCACCTTCTTCTTCATCAGCCTAGTTAGAGGGGATGCTATTGATGAAAAGCCTTCAACAAAGCGTCGGTAATAATCGGCTAGACCCAAGAAACATCTAATTTTTATTGGGGAGTAGCTCCAGGACAGACTTTCACTGTTACTATCTTTTGAGGATCAACCTCAATACCCTCACCTGAGACCACATGACCCCTAAAAATCACGGATTTCAACCAGAAATTGCACTTGTTGAACTTGGTGAATAGCTGACGGTCTCTGAGTTTCTGAAGCACTATCCTCAGGTGATTAGCATGCTCTTCAACATTTCTGTAGTATACTAAAATGTCGTCGATAAATACAATGACGAACATATCTAAATACTGCTTGAAGACTCTGTTTGTCAAGTCTATAAAGGCCTAGGGGCATTTATTAGTCCGAAGGACATAACCACAAACTCGTAGTGAGCATACTGAGTCCTAAAAGCTATTTTCGGTATGTCACACTCTCTGACTCTTAACTGGCAATTCCCTGACCTGAGATCTATTTGGAGAAACAGTTGGCTCCCTAAAGTTGGTCGAATAGGTCATTAATTTTGGGTACGGGATACCTGTTCTTGACGGTGACATTATTCCACTAACGGTAATCAATGAACATTAAGAGGGTACCATCTTTCTTTCGCATGAATAACACTGGAGCACCCTAGGGAGAGATGTTGGGTCTGATAAAACTCTTATCAAGAAGATCTTTTAGCTTCTCCTTCAACTCCTTAAGTTCAGTCAGAGCCATTCTATAAGGAGGGATGGAGATGGGCTGAGTATGTGGGAGAAGGTCTATACCGAAGTCGATTTCCCATTCAGGAGGAAATCTGGGAAGATCTTCGGGGAACGCATCTAGAAATTCGCTTACAACAGGGACTGACTGGATAGTTGGTGTCTCAGAATCGAAGTCCTTAACCTAAACTAGATGGTAAATACATCCCTTATATATAAGCCTTCATGGCCTTAAGGTAGGAAATAAACCTACCCTTCGGCACTGAACTACAGCCCATCCATTCTAGAGCTGGCTCATAGGGAACTGACACCTAACAATCCTACTTCTGCAGTCGGTTGAGGCATAATCGGAGTGTAACCAATCCATACAAAGAATGAGGTCGAAGCTGACCATTCCTAATTCTATAAGGTCCTCTGGAATGACTTTATTGAAGACTGAGATCGGGTAGTTTCTATACTCCCGGCTGGCTCTAACTGACTCGCCAACTGGGGTGGAAATTGAAAATGGTTTTGAGAGGACCTATGGACCAATATTTAACTAAACAACTCTGTATAGAGTCACGAACGGTAGTGTGGCCTCTGGATCTAGTAGGACATATACATCTAGGTGAAAAAGATATCACATACCCTGACCACATCCAGTGAGTTCTCCTAATCCTGACGAGATGATAATGCATAAAAATGGTTCTGGCATTGGCCAACCTCCGTACCTAATGTATTAGCCTGCTGGGCTGGTCGGCCTGGTGAGCTGCTGAGGCAGTGGATTATGACCTTCCTCGTCCTACTGAGGGACATATCTTAAGACGATGACCAAGTTGTCCACAACCAAAAAATCCCTCTCGACCCTAAAGACACACTCCTGGGTGGTCCTTGCTACACTTAGGGCAAGCTTGATTTATGTTATCGACATTGTAGCTTTGGGATTGAGATCAAGATGCTCCACCCCTCCAATCTTAGCAGGATCAAAAGGTAGGGGTGCTGGCTGAGCTGGTGTTGGAGCCCTCTACTGCTATTGTTGCTGCTGTTGTGGGTGACTGCTACCGACAGACCTTTGGTGTCCATGGTCTGATTGGATAGTCCATGCCCGCTTGTTCTTTTGCTCAATGTCCCTTAGTTTTTCTGCCTCAATCTGCTGGCCATAGAAAATCAGGCTAGAGAGGTTAATATCCTTAACCAGCAACGCTGTCCTACACTCTTTGAGGACCAGGTTTGACACCCCATTAACAAACTTCAGCATGCAAGCCCTTGGCTTGGCCACCATCTCTGGAGCATATTTTGACAACCTAGTGAACTATCGAGCGTACTCTTCTACTGTACGGTTTCCTTGTCTATGATTCATGAACTCCTCTAATTTCGCCCGCCTGATCTCCCGAGGAAGAATCTATCTAGGAAGGCTATAGTGAACTCCTACCATTACACCGGTCCTACCTCCATTGGCCTCCCCTTCTTCCACTGCTCGTACAAGACCTGGCTACCCCTTTTAGCTGGTAGGTAACCATGTCGGCACTATCAAAGGGACTGACTCCCATAATTCAAGTGATCCTTTTAATCTCATCAATAAAACCTTGTGGGTCCTATCCCACCTTAGATACATGAAATAGAGATGATTTATCCGAGTGAAGTGCCACACTCGAGCAGCTACTGCGGAACCATTGTTGTTGATTTGAACCACCTTCTGGTTCACCTGGTTGGTAACAGTTTGAACAAGTAGCTAAATGGCCACCCTGAATTCTTTAGTAGACACTGAATCATCTTGGAGGGATGTCGGGGCTGATGGGCAGGTCGGTGAGCATTGCCGGCCCTTCTTCCGTTACCACGTCGCGGAGGCATGATTCACTGAAATGAAATAGAGCATGAGTTAGAAGGATGTTTTTGGAACTGAATTTCAACTCTCCATAAGAAGTATGAAATACAGGGAGTTTTCCTAATAACATGTCGTAGTCTCCCCGTCATAAGTGTGGCATGCTTCACTCCCATAAAAGGGACTCTACTCAATGTGGCTTTCAGACATCTGAGGATTCTCTAAACCTGGTTCTCTGATAAAAAGTTTATCACTCCCCGAGTTTACACCCTAAACGGAACACGGCACTTAGAGTCACAAGTAACCCTAAGTCAACCCTGGTCTATCATACACTGGCATCATGAGTAAGATATAAATTTATTCGGCGGAAGCTTAAAGAAAAATATAAATATTTGAAAGAAATAAAACTGGTTCATAGCAATTGCACATATTAGAACAAAGCTACAAGTTTGAAAAACCAAATTTGTGTCTGAAAGCCATTACAACTGATGAGTTGCTGGGACAAGCCCCCGGCTAACTCCAAATCTAAATAAAAGGAAAAAAACGTAACTAAATTAAATAATCTCTGTCCTCTAAGAATGAGGACTCACCAACTAAAATAGCTGAAGTCTTCGGAGAGCGTTCAACTAGCGAGGTTGAGACTGAGATCCTGCAGTTCCATCATAAAATAATACAACATAAAAATATGCGTCAGTACTTTGAATGTATTGAGTAAGTGGGAGAAAACATAACACAGTGGAATAAAAGTGCTGAACTAAAAATACATGCAATGACCAACTAAAGCTACTGATCTGAATAGCTAAAATAACTAAGGTTGTTTAAAAGACCCTGTCTGATGGTCAAAGACATGCCCTATTTCTGAGATACTGAACTAAACTGATCTGAAACTAAACTGAGCTGACTAGTGGGAGAGTCTATAACCGACATATAACCACGTGAGCTAGACGTAGAGTTCGATGTATACACCCTATCAGTATGAATCAATATACCTTTTCAGGGTATAAAGACATGAACTAGGTTATCATAAGAGTCTGGGATATGAGGCCAAATAAAACTGTAACCTACGGTGGCAACATAGTTTTAGGAACCTGGGTGCGCTAGAACCCTGATCCGCTCAGTGCTAAGTCCTACTCTTACTGGATAGTCCTAGACTGAATACTAAGCTGATAGCTCGAAAGTGGGGCCCAAGACTAGTCATGGATACATGTATGAGAATATCAAGAGAATCTTATCGAACCGAATTTTTGAACTGGGTTCTAAGACTAGCCAGAGCTGCTTATTAGAAGCGTTGTAACCATTTAAAGAACAAACAATAATATAAAATTTGAGTCCCAAGGATATTCATGTTGTTTATCTAGAACTTCATGACCGCCTAGTGGACCAATAAAACTGAATTATGAATTTGATTCTGATGACTCGAAGGTACTACTGATACCTTGGAAATTTCTTTAGTCAAACTAATCAGCTGATATTTTCTGACTGACACTGAGAATTCTATCATTATTACTAAAACTAAACTTACAATATTCTGATTAAGTTTCAATACTACTAACTACATGGGAGTCCATAACACTGATAAATTCAAGCAATATTTTAATATTCAAGCACTAGTGCAAATCTAAAGATTTTCTAGTTTAAGAAATAGGGCTCAATTTCACTTCACAAGATTTAGAATCATTTAGTCACAAATTGGTGGAAAATATCTATAATTACCATTGTGTGATAATCCACATGATTTAGGAGAAGTAATACAAGAAATTTCTTGACATTCAATAATTTCAAAGCTACGACCGATAGAGAGAAATAGGGACGAATTTGGGGACACAAGGGAAAAAGTAATCCCTTGTTGAATTTTCACATACCTGATGAAGAAACCCAAAGAATTTCTTGAGAATCTAAGGAGAATTAGACTAACCTAGTTCTTTCTATGAGAATTCCTAAGATAATATTAGGGATTTGTTTTCTGAAGGTTTGAGTGGGGAATGAGGAAAATAACTATTTAACCTCTCTAATAAGTCTGAAAATATGCATATAATGATGTAGTTTAGAGTCTGGGAGGGTAATAAATTACTGAAAGACCCTTGAAAACTCAAAGGGGATAACTGATCGTCAGTCCTCACAGGTGACCTAACGGGTCGTGGTCAGTGACCACGACCCGTGGTAACCTCTCGTGGACTACACTACCTGAATATCCCGGGAGTCCCCACGGGTGACACCACAACTCATGGTGTCCCAAAGGAGTCGTGGTGATGATCCATTGGGTACACAACCAAACTCCTCTAATTCTTGACCAAGTCCTGATCACGAGTCAGCTAACGAGTTTTGGCATGGACCACGACTCGTGGTGAGAAACCATTAGGTGCACTGCCCAACCTTTCTCGGCAATAATTTTATTCTTGACCACGGGTCATATCACAACTCTTGGGGGTTAACCATGACTCGTGGTCACACTCGTGGTCACCCTTTTCTCCAAATTTCAAACTAAGCTCCAAAGCCTCGCCACGAGTCGCTTAGCGACTCATGGTCACTCACCACGGATAACATAACGACTCGTTCTATGACCTGGTGCAGATTTTTCAGTTTTCTCTGATTTTAGTCTTGGGTCTAGTCTTTGAGTTTCTGGTGCATTACATGTATAAACAACACGTAATGTACAAATAAGTTAAATGAGTATAAATTCAGAACATCCAAATAATAATTAAATTAAGATTTGTTCTAAGAAATCATTAACAATAATGGATCGATAAGTTTAAAAAGCTAAAATTTAGTCTTATGGTTATGGTTTAGATGAACCTTGTGATCTTTCAGGGAACAAAAAGATAACCTCTAATTGAATCAATGAGAAACCAAGAATTAGATGAGATGAGAAGCTAAAGTTCTCGGAGCCTTGCTGACCAATAAGAGATCATATTTTGTATTATATACAATAATGTGATATATTATTTTATATTTAAAAATATATATTTTCACCTATATTTATTAGCCCATTGTCTGCTTGGAAAGGTAATTTTGACCTTTTGATATTTTATTTATGATACAAGATTTCATATATTTATTTTAAATATAAATAATTCAAATATTTGAACAATCTATGCTCTTATAATAAGAATTTTACTTAAATGAGATGCAAGAACGGATCTTATTCATCTATATGATATATCATTAATTCATGTTATATTTGAATAAATCATCAGCTTATCATTCTAAATTACTTATAAATATTTAAAAAATCAGTAATCAAAATCTAATAAAATCTACGTAAAAGTCGACATCTTCTTTGGCTTAGTTTGTTTGATTTTCAAGGGTAAAATAAAAATATTGTATTATGTTCACTTTTTAATTAATATCAAATAATAATTAAAAATAATTATTTATATATATTTATGTGTGTGTATGTATCATAAAACTTCTTTTGAGTTTATTCACGAAGTTATTTTCATGAGATCATATTTCTCTATGTTTGATTTTACTATAATTAATTTATTTTTTAATTATTAAGAATAGTTAATTTTCAAAGTATGTATTAGTATAAGGTTAATTGAACATGATTGTAAACTTTCATCGTGAATATTAATTATCTATCAGTATTCTCATAGTTGGTGAGTTGTATTTATACTTTAATTTATATCTACTAGAGTTCTATATATTGTTTGCATTAAAATATTTTTATTTCTATTAGATTTTACGGGATATAGAACTATGCTCCATGATAGTTTTGATAGGTTAGGAGGGCTACTTATTACTTAGTTGGGTCGTTTGCATGTAGCGTGATGTACTCGGGCATGTTTTGGGTCATTGGATGAAATTATAGCATTTTGAAAGATTAGAATTGAGTACAGGTCAATATTTCATCAAGATAACCTCAAAATAGTGATTTGATAATTTTCATAGTTTCGAGACTTACATTATGGTTGATTTAGCAATAACTTTATTTTGGAGTTTATTCATGAGTTTGCATATTTCTATATTTAATTTAATTAGAAGAAGTTTATTTTATAAATTATTAAGGTTTGTTATGTTTGAAAGCATATATGATTTTAAGGTTAAATGAATATATCATAAAGTCTCACTCTGAATTTCTTTTATTTTTAGTATTCCTACGGCTGGTTAGTGTTTCTTATGCTTTAACTTATATATACTAGAGTTAGCTATCAAGTTCTCATTCAAACTTTGTTAGTTGTATATGTATTTTGGGAATTAAAATTATGCTCTATGTACTTGCAAGTGTGTGATTATTTATTTTGAATGCGAAATTATACTTATAAATATCGACTTTATGGTACAACTTTATTTATCTCATGTTTGTTTCTTATATTAGATAGTGGTGGTCGCAACCTATCTGCAAAATATAAATTCAATTATTAAACACAAAATTTAAATATCAATCCATTTGAATAGCGAATCGAATAAATAAATAACCGTAGTCAAAATGGAACTATCATAATTGGACCCTACACACAAATTTGGTCTTACAAATCCGTGTGTAGGATTATGATAGTTCTATCGTGACTACGGCTATTTATTTACATTATTCCTTATCTTCATCAACTTATTAATCCTTTGAACGTTTCCTTGTCCAAGTGCCCCACCACCAAAACCCCCTCTATAATTTTTTTCTTTGAAGTCATATTCTTGAAGGCGTGCTCACAAGTTTCTTGTTTTTCTTTTTACATATGTGCCTTTTTCACGCCTGCTTGAATTTCCACAAACTTATACCTTAAAACATTAATTTCACAGTCCTTAACTTCCTTCCTTGAAGTAGCCAGTGATAGTTTATCCTGTAATTCTGCTATTTGTTTATTGATCTCTTTATCAACTGGGCTATAGTCATAGTGATCCTCCTATTCAACTACTTCGACCATTTCCGAGCACATCATATATTTTCGGGGCGTCCGAAGATTCGATCACAAAAAGTGTTGATCATAATATTTTCGATTTTGAATAACGACACATATTAGTTTAAGGTTAAGTTAATTAGGTATTGTCTCCCATGATTATGGTCATTTGATAACCTGGCAAGGACAATAATTTTTGCAATTTAGTTATAAATTTATATTTGATTTTATTTATTAATCTAGACATTTTATGATCATATTTGAAGAATCTTTATTTTTATGGTGAAAATTTAATAAGACAAACTGATTCTTCTCTACATGTGGGAAGTGTTAATTCATATATCTTTAATACAAAAGTTAAGTACGTAATTATCATACCTCATTTTTAATCAATAGATATATATTTGATAATTATTCTTTTCTCTAATTTATTTTTATTTTATGATGACAAAGATATACATTTACAATAATATATAAGCAAAATTATTATTTAAGCACAGATTTTTTGAAAATGGAACAAAAATGTACAATGGTCTGTGAAAATTTAAAAGTTGAGTTATTAAGGTAAGAAATTAATAAATTAAAGAAAAAATCGGATATAAGTATAATTCCCACATATACATTGTAATAGGATGACTCAATTATAACTTTGCAATTCAGTCGTCCAAAAACAGTAGGCTTAGGTCCAAAAAGAGAGTATTTTCTTCTTTTCTTTTATTTTGCATTTATTCTGGCGCAAAAATTGAATGATTTTTCATTCTCCTTCCCAAAGTTTAAATAAATTCCTTTTCTATATATAAAAACAAAAATTTATAAAATATGAAAGTCAAAGATCTTAAAATTTCATCATCTCCAAGATTCAAATAGAATAAAAATTTTGAAAAAATTGCTACAACTTCATGATTTGATAGAGAAAACAACAAAAAAAGTTGATCTGTATATAGATTGTTCGAGAAAAAGTAACAAAACACATAAAAATAATTTTTTATTTCACATGTGCAGTACATTCTATAGGCAGGAGGCTACGAGGCATGATAGCGTGGTTACTCTTCTTTCTTCTCCAATCATGCTATGGAGCTATGTTGTACAGGGTTGAGTCCCTAAGCATACGTTATTCTACTTATCTACAGAGGGAAGTTCTGACGCACGATAGATCACTACGGGTTGGGAGCTATATACCGCAACAGGAGAGGGAACTAGTAGAGTGCCACCGTCAGAGACGACCTGACTTAAGGGCAATAGGGAGACATCATCTTGGTCTCCCCAGCATTCTCTGCCACACCAGGAGCCCCCCAGGGCAGCAGATATGTAAGCACCACCCCAGCACTCCCTATTCCTATACCACCAGATCAGGAGGTTAGGAGCGTTATTTATATACTGCCTCAGATGATGGCCGCTCAACGCCAACCAGTGGTACCAGTTGTCGCTTAATCTACTAGAGGACTCGCAAGTTCGAGGGTCCGAGAGTTTCTTTCCCTAATTCCTCTACCATTCACGCGAACAAACCGCGGATAGGATCCTCAGGACTTTCTGGACCAGTTACAGAGAATATTTAGGGTGATACATGCCACAACCACAGAGTGAGTCGAGTTGGAAGTATTTCGACTATGAGACATAGCGGTGTAGTGGTACGGGAGTTAGGAAAGGTCCCCAAGTACAGACGTACCCCCTCTTACTTGGTCCAGTTTTTTAGAGGCCTTCATAGATCACAGTATTCACCACAGGAAATCTGACAGGCCTGGGTGTATTAGTTCATACACCTGGAACAGGGTCCAATGAGCGTTCGAGAGTATGCAATGAGGTTTGACTCTTTTTCCAGATATGCGCCAACGTTTATGGACACCATGACAGCTAGTGTACACTGGTTCATCAAAGGCTTCTTATAAAATATGTGGAAACCTGTGTTACAGCTACCTTACGGGAGGATATGGACATTGCGCGCATTAAGGCTTTTTCTCAAAACATTGAAGAGATTAAGTGGTGTCGGCATTAGGTAAAAAGAGTGAATCAAGAGCAGCGATGAAGGGCCATGCCCACTGATACACATACATAATTTCATGGAGGCACCAGGCCGCGAATATCAGGTAGGCCCCCCAAACCTTCACCTCAGCAGCAGCAGAGCGGTAGATCAGATCATCACAGACAGTCAGGTCTCGACGAGAGCTCGCGAGCATCAGGTTCCCAACAGTAGAGGGGATTATATCAGAGTAGGACAATTGTACCGCATTTTCCCATTTGCAGTCGACGACATTTTGGAAGGTCTAGATACAGCTCTACTGCTTGTTATGGTTATTAGGAAGATGGACACATGACGAGGGATTGTCCAAACCGAGATCAGGGTGACTATAAACTATTGTGCCTCAATCTCGCCGCCTTGCCTGCCGTTTCCTCGCCCTGTCTTACCCCCTCTTGTTATCAGAGCCAGAACCATGTCCTTTTTGAGGGAGGAGCAATTTGAATAGCTATGACTGAGTCTACATCCAATCCTTGTAAATATTCTTCTTCTTCTTCGTCTAGTCTCTATAAATCTATTACCAAAGTACCTATGTCTACTACACTTAGGAAAACTCTGTCTTGTAAATTTGACTATCTTTATGAAGTAGATATACTGCCAGATGAAAATAATGTGTCCAGTACATACTTTCCTCTCCTAAATCCTTATTCTGCGTTTGCAAAAAAGACAACCAATCCATGGTTACAAATTCATTCTTTGGTCAAACATAAACCAAAAGGAGTAAAGGAATATGCTGCTGCTTCAGAACTCGATCAACATCCTATTCTCGCAACTCAAGAAGAATAGTTTGTCACCTTGCAGATTTTCGATGATTTTCCAAAGCAATGGAAAAGTCATGGATTCACCCATATTCATTTTGGTGTTGTCCAAATCACCTTGTCATATAATGGAAGAAAAGACCAACCTATTTTTGCGTGCCTTTCACACCTTGATACTTGATACAAGGAGTACCGACATGATAATTTGAGTACAACTACGATCACCTTAAACGCTGGGACAGTTTTTGTCACTTTATATCCAAATTTCTACATGTCCCATAGAGACCCATATCTTACAAAAGCCTTAAAGATCCAAGTCCAAATATAGGGAACTACACGAGTTAGAGATGCTATTCAGGCAACTCTTCACTACCAAATAGCTTGGCGAATTCAGAACCATGCCATGGATCTTTCATTTTCGAGTAGAGATGAGGCTTTATTGCTACATATAGATTCCACCAATGGAACTACCACATGCACTGAAATACCCAGAAAAATACCAAAGGAAGAGCTTGTCAAAATTCTTCCTGACTCATGGGTTACCAAATATGAGCGGATTAGAGAACCTCCTGTTTAACCTCTTCGATCCACAGAACCAATCTTTGACAAAAAATAGGATAAAACTGTAGCCATCAACTCTGACCACTCTCATCTTAAAAAACCAAACAACACAACCTTTTCTCTTAAGAGGTACCAACCTACATCCGAACCTTTGCTTGAAGATAAAGAGGATCCATTTGATTGGAGCCTTCAAGCTGTCATGAGTGAACATGATTGGATCAAACAGTTCAATCATAAAGGTCATAGCGTAAGATGGTTCAAATGTCCCTTCACTGAGCACTGCCCTTGGGATATCAAATGTGACTGTCAAGAATTTCTGGAGGATGAAGCTGAATATATAGAGAAGAAGGCCAAACCCAAAAAGAAGAAGGGGAGATGCTCAAAAAAGGAATTCCACAAGCGATATGAAGATGGGGATCCATCTGTCAGTTTACTTAGCCATACAGGAAAATATGAATTCCTTGTCTCCTAAAAGATCCAAGATTGGCCAACTCTACCTACTCCAGCTAAAAGACTACACAACCCTCAAATCTTTATGAATTAGTCCATATAGCTCTGGCCATACTCCAGAATTTCCATCACAACAACCCTTTGAAAATGATGGTGTAAGACATGCACCAAAAATACCAAATAAAAATGTTTCGTTGCCCACTGGAGAAAAGCCACCTACTAGTGATATTGAGGCTACCATCAACTGGCAATCAGAGATTGCAATCTGCTAGAACAAGGTGCTGACCAACATCGACACTTCCCTCAAGAACGTTGCTCAAACAGAGAATAAGATGATGAGCAAGGTATAGAGCATTGAGAAGAAAGTGGAACAGACATCCAATCAACATGCCGGTCTTATCCGAGCTGTGGAATTATGATTGCAGAATATGCAATATGAGATCTGTCCACCAGGCACTTCACTTTTTCACTTCTTTTCACAAAAACAAAAGGAATTGGTTGACATCAATGAAAAAATCAAACTACTAAAAAATGGACCTTTTTAGCCACAAATAACCCAAATCCACTCTCCAAAATCCTCTTTTTTCCCTATGTCGTCACAGACATACTCACCTCCTAAATTAGCCCGTCTAGGTACTACCTCTCCTTTCACTCCATATGAACCCACACCTTATCCTCGAAAACCCAAATAAGAAATGGAGTTTGACATTGCAAAATGGGTTTGGATAAGGAAAGAAGCCGTTGCAGCAGAAAAGCAGGCAAAAAGAAGGAAATAGGTTGGAGAAAGTCAAAAGGAGCCAGATCCAGAAAACTTGATGATCTAACATCAAGTTGTTCCTGAACTTTATTGCTTTGATGAAAATGATAGCACAGGGTATCGATAGATGGATCCCCATCTTCATTTCGCTTACATAATTCCTTTTTTGAGCATCTCCCTTTCTTCTTTTTGGGTTTTGCCTTCTTTTCTATATATTCAACTTCATCCTCCAGACATTCTTGGGAGTCACATTCGATATCCCAAAAGCAGTGTCCAGTGAAGGGACATTTGAACCATCTTACATTATGACTTTCATGATTGTACTGTTTGATCCAATCATCTTCACTCATGAAAGCTGGAAGGCTCCAATCAAATGCATCCTCTTCATCTTTAAGTGGAGGTTAGGATGTAGGTTTGTACATCAAAAGAGAAAAGGTTGTGTTGTTTGGTTTTATAAGATGAGAGTGGTTAAAACTAATGGCTACAATTTTATCCTATTTTTTGACAATGATTGTTTTTGTGGATCGAAGAGGTTCAACGGGAGGGTCTCTCATCCGCTCATAATTGATAACCCACGAGTCAAGAAGAATTTTTACAAGCTCTTCCTTTGGTATTTTTTTGGGTATTTGGGTGCATGTGGCAGTTCCATTGGTGGCATCTATATGTAGAAGTAAAGCATCATCTCCACCCAGAAATGAAGGATCCATGGCATGGTTCTGAACTCTCCAAGCTATTTGGTAGTGAAGAGTTGCCTGGAATAGCATCTCTAGATTGTGGAGCTCCCTGCATTTGGACTTGGATCTTTAAGGCTTCTGTAAGATATGGGTCGCTTAGTGTCATGTTGGATATAAAGTGACAAAAACTGTCCCAGCATTTAAGGTGACCTCAGTTGTGCCCAAATTTGCATGTTGGTACTCCTGGTATCAACTATCAAGGAGTGAAAGGCGTGCAACAATAGGTTGTCCTTTCCTCCTTCCAAGATATGCCAAGGCGATTTGGACAACACCAAAATGAATATGGGTGAATCCATGACTTTTCCATTGCTTTGCAAAATCATCAGTAATCTGCAAGGTACAAGCTGTTCTTCTTGAGTAGCGAGAATAGGATGATGATCGAGTTTCGAAGCAACAACATTTTCCTTTACTCCTTTTGGTTTATGTTGGACCAAAGAACGAATTTGTAACCATGGATTGGTTGTATATTTGGCAAAGGAAGAATAAGGATTCAGGAGAGGCAAGTATGTACTGGACACTTTATTTTCACCTGGTAGTATATCTACTTCATAGAGAGAGTCATTTTTCCAAGATAGAGTTTTACTAAGTGTAGTAGACATAGGTACTTTGGTGATAGATTTATAGAGAGTGGACGAACAAGAAGAAGAATATTTACAAGGACTGGACGTAGACCCACTCATAGCTATTTATATTGCTCCTCCTTCCAAAAGGACATGGGTCTGGCTCTGATACGAAAATGGGTAAGACAAGGCGAGGAAACAACGGGCAAGGTAGCGAGATTGCAGGCACAATAGTTTTCCTACGAAGGAGGACTAGGCTTCAACATCTTCATTAGATCATTCAAAATGGGCCATACTCAGAAATTTGATACTTATCACTGAAGATGAATAGATAAGAGAAATCGAGCAACAGTTGATGGAACATTCATGTGTTGAACCTCCCAACCCTCAAATCTTCATGATGAGTCCATCTAGCTCTAGCCATACTCCAGAATTCCCATCACAACAACCCTTTGAAAAAGATGGTGTAATCCATGCACCAAAAATACCAAAGAAATATGTTGTGCTGCCCACTGGAGAAAAGCCACCTACCAGTGATATTGATGTTACTATCAAGTGGCAATCAGAAAATGCAATCTGCCAGAACAAGGTGTTGACCATCATCGGCACTTCGCACAAGAACATTACATAGACTAAGATGATGAGCAAGGTAAAGATAATTGAGAAGAAAGTGGAACATACATCCAATCGACATGTCGATCTTATTCGAGCTGTGGAATTATGATTGCAGAATATGCAATATGAGATCTGTCCAACAGGCACTTCACTTTTCCACTTCTTTTCACAACAATAAAAGGAAATGGATGACATTAAAGAACAAATCAAACTACGAAGACATGGACCTTTTGAGCCACAAATAACCTAAAGCCACTCTCCAAAATCCTCCTTTTTTCCTATGTCGTCACAGATATACTCACCACTTAAATTGGCCTGTCCAGGTACTACCTCTCCTTTCACTCCATATGAACCAACAACGTATCCTCTAAAACCCAAAGAGGAAATTGAGTTTGACATTGAAAAATGGGTCTGGAAAAGGAAACATGCCCTTGCATTAGAAAAGCAGGACAAAAGAAGGAAAGAGGTTGGAGAAAGTCCAAAGGATCCATATCCAGAAAACGTGATGATCTCAGATCAAGTTGTTCTGGAACTCTATCGCTTAGACGAAAATGATAGCACAGGATCCAGTATAGAAGAGACAATAGACAGCGATCCTATTGATGAAACTAAAGAAAAGGAGATTGAGTCAAGTGAGAATCTCTCACTAGACACCTCCGAGGAAAATAATCCATCGATATACATGAACCAACTAAGAGAACCAGAAGTTTGTGAAGTCGATGATGATCAAGACGGGATAACTAAAGACCCAATTATGGAAAGGAAACCAGAACAACCAATGGAAATATTGGTTGGAATTGGATTCCAGACTTTCACTCTTGAGGATGTCAAGGTTTCGAAATGGCCACAAGGGATCCAAGATTTCCTTACTTGGATGGTAACGAAACACTTTGTGGAGAGGGAGAAATATCTTATCCTATCAGAGCTCACATCAAGGTTCTCCGACATCCTTAGAGATTGGTGGATCGCACTGGGAATGTATGACAAGAATACTTTCCTCATGTACCAATACTTTGCTTTCAACATCAGAATCCTGCATGAAGTCTTTTGTGGAGATACAGGCCATAGGCAAGAAAAGCTACGAAGACAATTCTTTGAGATGAAATGCGTATTATTTGACAAAGATGTGATAGATATTCATTTCTAGAAGATGGAAAAAATATACGTTGACCTTTGTGGAGACACCAGTTTGAAGCAAGCTTTCCTTTCATCCTTGCAAAGATGTTAGCAGGACGAACAATGATGATTATCGAGGAAAAGTTCAAGTCAATCACAATCCGTCAATTTGGGTATATAAGGCAAGCAATTTTCATGGCACTAGAATATATCGGTACAAAAAGATCTTTTCTGAAGCAGATCATGCACAACAATCAAACCGTTGATAAAGCCTGCAGCAAGATTGACCTAATCATTGCATTCATGGATTCTAGTGCAGCCTCATCATTGATGAATGCAGCAGTACTTCCTGATGATCAATGGATTTCAAATTTCAAGAACTTCAACACCACATCAAAGGAATCCTGACAACCACGGTCATCACAAAACATCACCGCATCCACATTGGAGCCTATGGAATAGCGTTCAAAAAGTAGTTCAAGCCATACTCTAAAGTCTCACGCTTATTCCAGATCACTGAAGATGAACAGATCAGAGAAATTGAGAAACAATTGATGGAACATTCATGTGCTGAATCTCATAAGGAGTTCATGAAGAAATATCACAACCCACTCTAGATGAATGAAGAATTGTTCATCAAACTCCCATTCAATAAGAATGAAAACATGAACCCAACCAAGGCAAGCCACTCTGGCATGAATCCAGAGCACCTCCAGCTTGCAAAGGAGTGTGCTGAACTCATGGAGTTTGGACTGATCGATCCATGTTATTCTAAATGGGCATGTGAAGCATTTTATGTCAACAAGAGAGATGAGTAGACAAGAGGTAAACTCAGATTAGTCATAATCTACCATCCACTCAACTATTTCGTCCAAGATGAAAAATTACCTATACCAAACAGGCTTACCCTATTTTTACACTTAGCCAAACTTAGACATTTTTCCATGTTTGATCTCAAATATGGATTTGGGCAATTGGGTATACATCCTGAGGAAAGACTAAAAATAGGATTATGCATTCCTGATCAGCACTTACAATGGAAGGTTATGCCATTTGAGCTGAAACCTGCACCCTCTCTATTCCAAAAATCTATGATCAAAATCTTTCATCCTATCCTCCACACCTCACTAGTATACATGGACGATTTCCTATTATACAATGATACTCTGGAGGAACACCTTTCCTTATTCCGTCATTTTCATGATATAGTAAGAGCAAATGAAGTTATGCTCTCTGCGAAGAAAATTGTCCTTGTTCAAAAATAAATTGATTTCTTAGGGATGCATTTTAGCAATGGAGCATATAGTTCGGGTCTATACATATGTCAGGAATTACTCAGATTTCCAGACACCAACTTCACCACAAAGATGCTTCAAGAATTTTTACGGATTATAAATTATGTTAAAGATTTTTTCCTAAAGACTCTACATATATTTCTCCACTTACAAAGATGCTCAAAAAGAATGCCCAAGCATGGTGTAAAGAGAAGGATGAAGCTGTCCAAAGAATCAAGAAGATGTCCTAACAGGTGAAGACTCTCCATATTCCTTCAGATGGAAAGAAGATACTGCAGATTGATGCCAGCAATGAATGTGGGAGTGTAGTTCTTATGGAAGAAAAAGATGGCCATAGAAAGAAATACGGATATCCCAGCGGAAGATTCAAGGATTTAGAACAACACTATCTTTCCACCTTCAAAGAGATTCTTGCGGTGAAGAATGGAATCAAGAAGTTTAACTTCTTCCTGATTCACACTGAATTCCTTATCGAGATGGATATGAAGGCGTTTATGAAGATGATCCAGTTGAATCCGAACATACTTCCACACCCGCAATTTCTTAGATAGGAACAATGGTTCTCACCATAAAATTCCAGGTAGAGCACCTAAATGGGAAAGATAATTTCTTGGCGGACATCCTATCCCGACCGGATTAATTCGCAAAAAGGTTTTTGACAGAAAGACCCAAGAAGATGAAAGAATCAGTCGGCCATGTGTTCATGATTACCAGCTCACCAGGTCCCAGGTCATCAAGGCTTCCAAGCCATCGCCAGACTTGTTCAGTCCATATGTGGACCCATTTGATCCGTCAATCCTGATAAAAAGACAGAATTTCTATGAGCTATAAGTTTTCAGAAAATACGAAGGATCCATCCTAAAACCCTATGGAGTCAACCAAAATACCCATTATGTCACGTGTTCATACCACTTGCTAATGACTTTCCATAGAAACTCTTATGGTTCTTCTAGTACTTATGTTACTAGTATTACATCCTAATGGAATTCAAATGCAACGTGTTCAGGAACTTTGACAAGATTGAACCAGCTTTAAAAATATTTCTATAGTGGTTTAGACTGCGGAAATACTGGGTTCAATGCTTCAAGAATTCATATGATGCAAAAATATTCATGTTGCATCGACCAATAAAGTTAATCGACGGGAAAGTCCATGCAAAGCCTGAACTCTCTTTCTATTGGAAATTTCCAGTATCTATTTTGTCTTTGGAAGAGGAATACTATGAAGCACAAAGGTTTATCTTCAAGCAAAATAAGTGAATTCCAAAAGAGGTTTGGCCGAAAGAATGGGCACCATGAAACCACACTGATAAACATCCTCACTGGGAAGAAGTCCGAAAGGCGAAAAAGAAATATCAGTCACCCTACGAGATCACCAGGGATGAAATCACTTAGGACATTACATGGATAAAATTGAACATCCCATCAAATAATTCATCATAGGACTCTCAAATATGAAGCAAGTTGTTGCAAAAACATCAATAAAAAAATTCTACTTTACGAGATCATTAAAATGGAGTTTGCATGATACGAGCTTCTTCGATGGCAAACATGGAGTCCAATGGGATCTATTCTTAGGCAAATTTATATGCCCAAGTGATAATCAAAAGTACCATTTTAGCCTTGTTTATCTATCAATGTGTATACGTTCTCATGTAATTGGTAATAAAATGTGAATTTATACTAACCAACATGATTAGCATTGTTTTGCAGGTAAAATGTAATTTCGGGAAGCTAAAATGCATGTTGGAGGATATCGGGGTTGGACTGGGATGCGCGCAAGGGACAAGACATTGGACAACATGAAATAAAGGGGCTCCGCGATGGAGCCGTGTCATGCTGCCATCGCGGAGGCCTTCTGCCTAGATAAGGAAATTTTGCCCAAATTCTAGAGAGGGTCCGCGTCCAGTCCGTGGCACGGTGGCTTGGCTCCGCATTGCACATCATGCCACGTTGAGCTTTAATTCTTGTACCCCCAGTTCCAGTGAAGGTCCGCGTCCGTAGCGTGTCACTAAGGCAGTGCTCCGCGATGCACTCCGTGACGCGTTGCTTGTTATTCCAGGAAAAATTCTCACCAGTATAAATAGAACACTTCGGTTAATTTTTCAATATTCTGACTTGGTGGAGCAAGAACGTGGGTTACAGGCAGGTGAGGGGACGAAAGTCTCAGGGTTTTTCTCTCTTTCTTTCTTCTTTAATTCAATTGCTTTTATGTTTAACACTCATTTAAAGATGTTTAATCCACAAATGAGTGGCTAATTCCTCTTCTTGCTGAGGTTATGAACAATTGTGATGAAATGTGATCATTGATTCTTTGGTTTTTCATCTTTTCTTCCATGGTTGTTCTATTAATTCTTGTTCTTACTGCATTAATGTGTGGCCTACGTTAGTGTACATCTAAAAAGTCCGGTTTCACTCGAGAGAGCAAGAAATTGGAAAGTTGTGAATTAATAGGATATGTTCTTTACTTGGTTTGGGAAAACTGAGAATTGATTTACCTTCAGGATAGAAATATACGTGAAAGTCGTATTAGTCAATTTAGGAACCGGGGTGGTATGGCTAGAACATGAATTGCATTTAATCATAGAAATGTAGGTGGATGGTTCATGATTCTTAAGTGAGGTTAAATACGAGAGTTTTAATCTCTTGACAAATGTTCTTGGCTAGCAACCGGAGGAAAAGATTAACCAAATTATGATGATAATTAATTTCATTATATGTTCGTTTAACCTCAGCATGCTCTCATTCATAGTTCAGACTCAAAGTAGATAATTGTTTTAGCTTTTGCGTAAAAATTATAAAACAAAATATCAACTTCTTGGTTACACTATTGTCTGCATTTTTTGAATCGAAATATAGTACACTTGAGCAAATTGCACTTCATCCCAGTTCCTGTGGGATCGATACTTGGCTTACTAAAGCCACTTTACTACTTGTTTGACCACGTGCACTTGCGTGTCATTTTATATACCCCACAAATCACGCGAACAAGTTTGTGGCACCGTTGCCGGGGACTTGGCAATTGGTGAATTTGTTTTAAGTGTTAATTTACTATATTTTTATTTTCTTAGTGTTGACAACTTGGTCTTAGTCTGTATTTTGCAGACTTAATTTCGGTTGAACACTAGCAAGAGACAAGGAGCTAGTGGAATCGTATATAGAGCCAGAAAGGATATTTCACAGTAAACGGAGAGAAGCTCTACAAAGAAAGCTGTAGTTGCTCAGACAGATGATCATGGAGCAACAACAGAATCCACCGGTAGTACGGGCAGTGTTAGTGCCCGAAGAAGTAGCAGCTCCGCCGGTTCGCGAGGTGGCAATCCCACATGCTAATAATGTCACATCTAGCATCCGCAAACCTGAGCCAGGAGGGAGGTTTGAACTTAAGCAGAATATGGTGCAATTGCTGCACACTAGCGGGTAGTTTACCGGTCTCCCTCATGAAGATCCACAGCAGCATCTCCAAAATTTTTTGGAGATAAGTGACACTTACATCCCCGCTGGAGTGTCATCAGATTATGTCCGGCTTACATTGTTCCCATTCTCACTATTGGGAGAAGCCAAGAGGTGGTTGAAAGCTGAGCCACCGAATTCTATTTCTACGTGGGATGATCTTGCGAGGAAATTTTTGATACGGTTTTTTCCCTCCGGTAAAAAAGCAACACTTAGAAGTCAGATTCTAAATTTCAAACAGAGAGAGGGAGAAAATATATATCAAGCCTGGGATAGATTCAAATCCATGTTGCGGGATTGTCCTCATTATCATCAATCCAATGATGTGCTGGTGCACACTTTTGTAGAGGGTTTGGAACCCCACACCAAAATATTGCTAGACTCAGCAGCTGGAGGACAAGCGCTGGAGAAAACTTATGAGGAGCTGTATACCTTGTTAAACCGTATTTCGCAGGGCAATCTGGAATGGAATGCTGATTCATCAAGAGGCGGGACAAGGAAAGCAGCAGGAGTGCTCGAAGTGGATGGGTTTACAGCTATTGATGCACAGATAGCTGCATTGCAAAATCAACTTAACACCCACTTCAGCAACATGACAATGAACCAGCCTCAAGCCCTAGTTAATGCAGTACAACAAATGTGGTGTGAAGTGTGTGGAAGCAGTGAGCACTCAACTGAGTGTTGTGGAGCCAATCCTGACTCGGTAAACTTTGTGGGTAATGTGCAAAGGAACTACCAACAGTATGGTAATAGCTACAATTCCAATTGGAGGAATCACCCTAATTTCTCATGGGATAACAACAACCATCAGGGGCAAAGTTCGGGTCAGGGTGTGCAAAGGAGCCAAGGAGGGCAGCAGAATTATCAAGCACAATTCAGAAACAACAATGCACCTCCTCCACCACCATCACCCAGCATTGAGGAGATGTTCAAGACCATGATAGCTAACCAAGCTCAATTGCAGGCTGACTATGTGAAATTGGCAGCCGAAGTGAAAAACAACCAGTTAGCTACCAAGGCACTTGAATATCAATTTGGGCAATTTGCTAGTGCCCAAAACACAAGGCCTAGAGGAGGACTGCCGAGCGACACGGATCCTAATCCCAAGCAGGTAAATGCAGTGACCAGGAGGAGTGGTTTGCAGCTGAAAGAGGTGAAACCAGAAAGAACACCTCAGCATTCGGGAGCAGCAGAAGTTGAGAGGGAGCAAAGTACTGAAAGGGGGAAGACTAAGGAAGCTGAATCAGAAAGACCTCCACCCCCGTTCCCTCAATGATTAAAGAAACAGAAGGAGGAGGCGTGTTTCAAGAAATTCATGGAGGTGCTGAAACAGGTACATATTAACTTACCTCTTGTTGATGTTTTGCAGGGAGTGCCGAAATATGCTAAGTATATAAAGGACATCGTGGCAAACAAAAGTCGGTTGACTGAGTATGCTACGGTGGCTCTAACGGAGGAGTGCACTTCCCGGATTCAAAATAGACTGCCCACAAAGCTCAAAGACCCTGGGAGCTTTACTATCCAAATTACTATTGGACAGAGCATCCGAGCTCGTGGATTGTGTGATTTGGGAGCGAACATAAATTTGATGCCGTCTTCGGTATTCAGAAAGTTGGGTCTAGGGAGTCCTAGACCCACAACTGTGATTTTGCAGTTGGCGGATCGGTCCTTAGCCAGACCTGATGGCATTGTAGAGGACGTTCTGGTGCAAGTTGGCTCCCTGATTTTCCCGATAGATTTTGTCGTGCTGGATTTTGAACCAGACGCGGAAGTCCCATTTATTTTGGGACGTCCTTTCTTGGCGACCGGGAAAACACTAATTGACGTAGCTGCGGGGCAGCTAAAAATGCGAGCACATGACAAGGTGGAGGTGTTCCAGGTGTACAAGGCACCCAAACTCCCGATGGTGCACGAAGAACTCTCAGTGATCAATGTGGTTGATCAAGGCGATGATAAGCAGATTAAGGATTCACAGGAGTTAATGGGAAAACCACTGGATCGGTGTAAGCACTACTGGGGGGGAGGACGGTGATCGAGAGAAATCATCCATCACCCTAGAGGACAACTGTGCTTAACAACGTCGAGCCGCGACGGTAAACAAGGCGCTGCACGGGAGGCAACCCGTGAAAAATTTTTCTTTCTTTTTGTAAAGTGTAAATAGATTTTTCTTTTTCTTTTTCTTAATTTACTACAAAATTTTTCATTTTGTTTTTGTTTTATTTGTATTTAGAGTGAAACCTATAATTCTAACCAATTTTTTATAGTGAGATGAATTTCAGGTCAAACGAAGGAAAATATGCACGGAATCGCAAAGGAAAAGTCGAGGTATGAAAATTAACAAAAAGTAGCAAAACAGTGAGCTGGGGCGATAGCTCCGTGTCACGGAGGTGGACCTCCGCGTTACCTCCATGACATGTTGAGGTATAATCTGGATTTTTTAAAAATTTCCAGAACAGGATCGCGATGACTCCGTGTCACGGAGGCAGTGCACCGCGATGCATTCTGTGACACGTTGCCGTGTATATCGCGACGGGTCACACCGGGTCGCCGGGTGACACGCGCAATTTCCCTACTTTTTAACCCTAAAAAACCCCTTCCTTTCCTTATTTTTCAATTACCCCGCGACCAAAACTCCCCAAAAACCATCCCCCTTCAACGTGACACGGAGGAGGCGTAGAAAATCATCAAATTTGCGTACATTCTTTAACTTCAAGGTATGTTCTTCGATTCCACCTCAATTTCTTGTCGATTTTCTTTGATATTGAGCATGTGAGGTGAGCTAAGTTTGCCCTAAGTAGAAATTAATCATGAATTCAATTGAATTGTCGTTTATGAATGTTTGGAATATCATTATGATTGCTTGAACTTGTCAATTGCATAAATTAATCGAATTTGCTTGATAACATCATTTCTAGGGCTTGTTTTTGAATTTGAAGTTGAAAATTTAGTGAACTTGTGAATTTCATGCCGGGATGTACATGTTGAATGAGATGAGTCGATGTACGAATTGTTAGGTTGTTAATAGAACGACGGATTCTCGGGTTAAGGGAATGTTGAAATTTGTAAGAATTTGGTTGGTTGTATAGGTTCGTGTAGATAAATTTTTGTTGTTGTTTGCGTTTCTTTGTTTTTCCTTGCTAAGTGCGATGGGTTAAAATGTTAGCGATGGTAGTGATTGTAATTGGTTGTACGAAGTCTGAGTAGTACACAGAAGATATACCGTCGAATTCTTCGAACGCACTAAGCATGATTGTATAGTTGGTTATTGTGTGTAAATAAAGATAATCATGCCGTATTGTTGTAACCGTAGCTAAGGACTAAGTGTGGGGTAACCTAGGTTAACCCGACCTTAGCTGAAGTTAATATCCGTTAGCTTAACATTGATCTTGTCTACTTGGGTTGACAGGTAAAATGGCAAGCCGGCAAGAGAAAGGGAAAGGCGCATCAACTTCGCGCGCTGGAAGGAAGCGAATCAGACTGGGCGCAGCAGTCCCAGCAGCACCAGCAGCTCCATGCGGACAACGCCGCCAATACTGAACAAGATGGGTGACGGATGAGGGGAAAAATTGGTATGCAAAGCACAAAGAAACCAAATATTTCCCCGAGGAGCATATAGCACGGGAACCATTGGCACAGGAGTTTCCTGGGATGGTCCACCGGATCGAGGCAGCTGGGCTCAACTTCATCTTTGAAGAGCCCAAGGAATGTAATTTGCACCTGTTTCGGGAGTTCTATGCCAACTGGAACCCGACTATCAGAAGTCACACCATCAAAATCAGAGGGCAAATAGTTACTTTGGAGCCCCACCACCTCAATGCCATCATAGGAGCGCGGGACACAGACGCCCACGTACTCCGACAACTGAACATTACCCCACCATATGCAGACATCAGACGCACCTTGTGTGGGAACCGATCGACAACTAGATGGAGCAGACACAAAGAGAGGGGCTACCACCAGACTTTGCCCTATTCACAGATGAACAGGGAAGCCCGAATATGGCTGAAGATTGTATGTTCCTGCCTCATCCCGGGGGTACATATGACAGAAGTAACCCGGGATCGTGTATGCCTGGTGTACGCTCTGATGAAATGGCTGGAGATCAACGTGGGGGCGGTGATTATCTCCGCCATGAAGAGAGCCCGGTTGCATCAGGGGCACAGGTATGGCTTTGGTGGACTACTCACCACCTTCCTCAGGGGCCTAGATGTTGAGAAGGAGGCCCTTGACTATATCCCGTAGATGGAGCGGCGGGCCTTAGATGTTACTAAAACTAAGGCTCCCGACACCACCCACGGGCCAGTGCTTACACTTGGCGAGCGACATGCTCGTGATGATCAGTATATGGCTCGAATGTATGGGATGCAGATGCTCCAGCTGAGGATAGGCGGGAGGCCGGCGACAGAGGAGGAGCTATGGCAGCTGGAGCTAGACTACCCCTTCGGCGAGAACGCCAAGGCTCTATGCCGAGTGGGGCCAGCATTTGTAGAGCCCACAGATGATGACGTTCCCACAGACAAGGAGACATGTCGGGAGGACTCCGATGTGGAGTCCGATGAAGACGACGAGGGCGATTCAGACATGGGAGATGAAGCAGCAGCACCCGACGAAGAAGTGGAATACTTTGACTGATCAGGGAGTTCCACCACCCGATTTTGTGCTATTTTAATTTTTGTGAACACTGGGGACAGTGTTCGAGCTAAGTGTGGGGTGGGAGTAGTTAGGTGCTGGGCTGTGCTGATATGTATGTATGCTCTAATCTGTTGTTATGCATTTGAAATTTTGTTGTTCCCTGTGAGTTGTGAATTGTTAAGTTGTTGATTACGTATTTGTAAATTTATGTAAAATTGATGTGTGTTGCTAAATGTTGCTAGCTGATTTTGTATATACTTTTGTTATCAAAATGATTGATATTTTTAAAATTTAAAATATTTTGTACATATTTTTTTCTATCGAAATGATCGATATTTTCGACATTTTTTTACTTCTTGGGTTTCTCGGCGTTTGTTTTCGATTCTTTTACCGAGAATGGTCCCATTGAACCGAAGTCATAGTTGTGACTGTTCCCCATGATGGATGGATGACGACCGTCTTAAGGGAAATGTAGTCGTTAGGAGTAGCTTTTTCAATTATTTTTCAGTTTTTTTTCTTTGGTGGGTTGCATCCCAAAACCTGTAGTTACTGTATGATTGCGAAATTCTGGTTGCGTGTTGTACATGATATTTAAAATGCAAAGGTGATTCGTATGAAAGCATACGACTCAGCATGCTCTCATTCATAGTTAAGACTCAAAGTAGATAATTGTTTTAGCTTTAGCATAAAAATTATAAAACAAAATATCAACTTCTTGGTTACACTGTTGTCTGCATTTTTTGAATCGAAATATAGTACACTTGAGGAAAATTGCACTTCATCCCAGTCCCTGTGGGATCGATACTTTGTTTACCAAAGCCACTTTACTACTTGTTCAACCACGTGCACTTGCATGTCGTTTTATATACCCCACAAATCACGCGAACAGGATCCAGGTAGAAAATGCTCAAAACCAGCAGTGGTGTCTCCACACGTTGTCCCACCAGATAATGGTTGATGACGTATGCTAGACACATGCAAGAATCTGGAAGCTCACCGCCTCAGATCACCCACTGAAATTTACTACCCATATCAAGACAAAAGCGGGCGCCACTTCACATGCCATCACATGGGCTTCCTTGTACATATTAGGCTAGCTGTTTTATTAGGTCATTTTTCTTATTAGGCATCTATTGTTATTAGGCTTCATTGACGAGTTTGTTTAAATAAGAGTGCCAAATTTGTCTTTATCAGGCTATGTAAATAGGTGTGTCGTTTTCATTTTGTTAGGCTTTCTAGAAAGGTGTGCCAAGTCTATCTTGTATGGAGTCTTATCTAGTAGTCTCCTAACCTCTATATAAAGGAGGATAGGCTATGCATTGTATATCAGAGTAGAAGGTAGCTAGTTGAGTCTTGTAAAAAATTTCCTATGTTTGCTAAATTCTCTCTTGTTCTTCCTTTCCAAAGGCATGGTATGGCTGATCCTTTTGAAGTAGTATAGGGTCTCGACATATCAGGCAAGAAAGCTTGTAACAAGTACAATAGTTTTCCGAAGTTTATAAACAGATAAATTTATAAGTAGAGTAAAAGATTTCCCAAGTTGTGTGGCTTGGCAAACCATTCGGGTGGATGTAGAAGCCAGTTCCTTTTCATAGGGAAATTATTTTATGTCTATGATGAAATTTACTGTTAGACTGACTTGGCAGGCCATCCTCCACGATGTCGAAGCTGGGTGTTGTGGCAAGCCCTCCATCGGGATGTTGAAGTCCAGTCCCCCTTCGTAGGAAAGCTATTGTGCCTGCAATCTCGCCACTTTGCCCGCCGTTTCCTCGCCCTGTCTTACCCCCACCCCTTAGTATCAAAGCCAGGTTCAATAATATGATACGAAATCCTGGCTCTGATACAAAGCCGGGGTAACAAATGGAGAGGAAACGGCGGGCAAGACGGCGAGATTGCAAGCGCAATAGTTTTCTACGAAAGGGGACTAGGTTTCAACATCCTGAAGGACGGCTTTCCACAAAACCCGGCTTGAACATCCTAGAGAATGGTTTGCCAAGTAAGTCTAATAGTAAATTTCATCATAGATATAAAAGAATTTCTTTACAAAAAGGAGATGGCTTCTACATACACCCCGACGGTTGTCCAAGCTACACAACTCGGGAAATCTTTTACTTTACTTATAAATTTAGCTGTTTATAAACTTCGAAAAACTATTTTAATTTTAAGAAGCTTTATTACCCAACGTGTCGAGGCCCTATACTACTTCAAAAGGATCATCCATACCCATGCCATTGGAAAGGAAGAATAAGAGAGAATTTAGCAAACACTCATATTATTGAACATAAGAAATTTTTTACAAGACACAACTAGCTGCCTTCTACTCTAAAATACAATGGACAACATAGCCTCGTTTATATAGAGGTTAAGAGACTACAAGATAAGACTCCATATAAGATATACTTGGCACACCTTTCTAGAAAGCCGAACAAAATGAAAACGACACACCTATTTACATGGCCTGATAAAGCCAAATATGGCATGCTTATTTAAACAAAATAATCTACAAAGCCTAATAACAATAGAAGCCTAATAAGACAAACGACCTAATGAAACGGCTAGCCTAATATGCACAAGGAAGCCCATGTGATGGCATGTGAAGTGGGGCCCTCTTTCGTCCTCATATGGGTAGTAAATTTCGGCGGGTGATTTGAGGCAGTGAGCTTCCTTGTCGCACATCATCCATTATCTGGTGGGACAATGCATGAAGGTGCCATTGGTGGGTTTGAGAATTCTTCACCTGGATTCCATTAGACTCCATGTTTGCCATCTAAGAAGCTTGTATTATGCAAACTCTATTTTAATGATATCGTAAAGTAGCATTTTCTGCTTGATATTTCTGCAACATCTTGCTTCATATTTTGAGAGTCCTGTGATGATGTATATGATGGGATGTTCATCCTGATCCGTGTAATGGCTTGAGTGATTTAATCCCTGGTGATCTCGTAGGGCGCCTAATATTCCTTTTTCGCCTTTCAGACATCTTCCTAGAGGATGTTTATCAGTGTGGTTCCATGGTGCCCATTCTTTCGGCCAAACCTCTTTTGGAATGCACTTACTTTGCTGGAAGACAAACCTTTGTGCTTCATAGTATTCCTCTTTCAAGGACAAAATAGATAAAGGAAATTGCCAACAGAAAGAGAGTTCTGGCTCGGCATGGACTTTCCTGTCGATTAACTTTACTAGTTGACACAGCATGAATATCTTTGCATCGTATGAATTCTTGAAGAATTGAACCCAGTATCTCCACGGTCTGAATCACTATAGAAATATTTTTAAAGTTGGTTCAATCTTTTCAAAATCCCTGAATACGTTGCATTTGAATTCCACAGGATTTAGAACTAGTGATACAAGTACCAGAAGAACCATAAGAGTTCTTGTGGAAAGTCATTAGCAAGTGGTAAGAACACGTGATAGAATGGGTATTCCAGGTTGACTCGATAAGGCTTTAGGATGGATCCTCCACATTTTCTAAAGACTTGTAACTCATAGAAAATTCATTTTTTGTTCAAGATGGATGGATCGAATAGGTCCACATATTGACTGAACAAGTCTAGCGGATACCTTATAAGCCTTGATGATCTAGGTCCTGGCGGGTTGGTACTCATGAACACATGGACGACTGGTTCTTTCATCTTCTTGAGTTTTTTTGGCAAAAACCTTTTTGTGAATTCATCCGGTCAGGATAGGAAGTCTAACAGGAAATTATCTTTCCCTTTCAGGTGTTTCACTTGGAATCTATAGGGTGAGAACCATTCTACCCATCTGAGAATTTGCAGGTGTGGAAGTACCTTCGTATTTAACTGGATCATCTTCAGGAACGCCTTCATATCCATCTCGATTAGGAATTTAGTGTGAATTAGAAAGAAGTTTAACTTCTTGAATCCATTTTTCATGACTAGAATCTCCTTGAAGGTGGAATGGTAGTGCTGCTTTGAATCCTTGAATCTTCCACTAGCATATCCGCATATCCTTCTATGGCCATCTTTTTCTTCCATAAGAACACTCCAGTATTCATTGCTAGCATCAGTCTGCAGTATTTTCTTTCCATATGAAGGAATATGGAGATTCTTCAGATGTTAGGACATCTGCTTGATTTTTTTGGATAGCTTCATGTGTTCTTTACTCCATTCTTTGTCATTCTTATTGAGCATATTTGCAAGTGGAGAAATATATGTTGATATGTCAGGAATAAAATGTCTAACATAATTTATAATTCCAAAAAATTGTTGAAGCTTCTTTGTGGTGAAGTTGGTGTCTGGAAATCTAAGTAATTCTTGACATATATGTGGACCTGGACTATATGCTCCATTGCTAAAATGCATCCCTAAGAAATAAATTTCTTTTTGAAAAAGGACCATTTTTTTTACAAGGAGCATAACTCCATTTGCTCTTATATATCATGTAAACGATAGAGTAAGGCAAGGTGTTCCTCCGGAGTATCACTGAACAATAGGATATCATCAACGTATACTAGTGAGGTGTGGAGGATAGGCTGAAAGACTTTGATCATGGATTTTTATAATAGAGAGGGTGCAGGTTTCAGGCCAAATGGCATAAGCTTCCATTGGAAGTGTTGGTTAGGAATGCAAAATCCTGTTTTTGTTCTTTCCTTAGGACGTATCCCCTATTGCCAAAACCCAAATTTGAGATCAAACTTGCAAAAATATCTAGCCTTCGCTAAGTGTGAAAATAGGGTAAGCCTATTTGGTGTAGGGAATTTATCATCTTGGAGGAAATGATTGACTGGTTGGTAGTCTATCTCTAATCTAAATTTACCTCTTGTCTGCTTAGCTCTCTTGTTGACATAGAAACCTTCAAATGCCCATTGAGAATTAAACGGATCGATCAGGCCAAACTCCATGAGTTCAGCGTACTCCTTCTTTGCAAGTTGAAGGTGCTTTGGGTTCATGCCAGATTGTCTTGACTTGGTTGGGTTTATGTTTTCATTCTTCTTGAATGGGAGTTTGATGAAGAATTCCTCACTTAGCCAAAGTGGGTTGCGACATTTCTTCATGAACTCCTTTTGAGATTTAACACATGAATGTTCCATCACCTATTGCTCGATTTCTCTAATCTGTTCATCTTCAGTGATCTTGAATAAGCGTGAGACTTTTGAATATGTCTTGAACTACTTTTTGAACGCTATTCCATAGGCTCCAATATCGAGTCGATCCTTGAGTTGTCTAAAGATATCGAATCCGATTATGGGATCCTTTCCTAGGACATCTGACCCAAACAACTTTGTTTTGAATTTTAGTCCTGGGATGAACTCCATTGTTATCAGATGTTTTGTGATGACTGTGGTTGTCGGGATTCCATTTGATGCGGTGTTGAAGTTCTTGAAATGGGAAATCCATTAATCATCAGGATGTACTGCTGGATTCATCAATGTGAGGCTGCACCAATATCCATTAATTGATATATCCCATTTAGATGGATAAACATTTAGCTGGACCTGAGGAATATTGATAATGCTATTGATTTCCTCTGCCTCTTAAATCTGGTAATGGTCATGCCCATGTTCTTCATATACCTCCATGGAGAAAAGAGTGTCCTCTAACGGCTCATCTTCTGCTGAAAGGGCTGATTCGAGATCATTGTCCCTGACATCAGCGTATTCTTCTACTTTTTTAAGAAGCCGAATAGATCTTTTAGCTTGAGGACAGTTCTTTGCGAATTGTTCGATCTTGTGGCAGATGAAGCATCTGTAATTCTATTGGAACCTTTCTGGAAGCTTTCTCTTGAAGTATTTGGTTCGCCTGGTGTATTTCGATCTTCCTCCAGAAGGATTTGGCCATTTGAACTTCTTGAATTTCTTGTATTTGCTTTGCCTTCTAACATGGCAAGAGCAACTTACCCGGTGATTAGATTAGTCTTGTTGCAAGCTTTATCAGGCGCTGGATTGTTTTGCATGATCTATTTCAAAATAGATCTCTTTGTACATATATCTTCTAGAGCCATGAAAATTGCCTGCCTTCTATAGACAACTTGAGAAATTGTGATTGACTGGAACTTTTCCTTAATAATCATCATGGTTCATCCTATTAACATCTTTGGCAAGGATGACATGAAGGCCTGCTTCAAACTGGCGTCTCCAACAAGTTCAAAGTATGTTTTTCCATTTACTGGAACTGAATATCAATGACATCTCTTTCAAATGATACGCATTTTATCTCGAAGAATTATCTTTGTAGCTTTTCTTGCCTCTGGCTTGTATCTCCACAAATGACTTCAAGCAAGATTTTGATGTTGAAAGCAAAGTCTTGGGACATGAGGAAAATATTCTTGTCGTACATTCCTTGTGCGATCCACAAATCTCTAAGGATGCCAGAGAACCTTGATGTGAACTCTGACAGGATTAGATATTTCTCCCGCTCAACCAAGTGTTTCATTACCATCAAAGTAAGCAAATCTTGGATCCTTTGTGGCCATTTCAAAACCATGACATCATCGAGAGTGAAAGTGTGGAATCCAGTTCTAATCGATTTTGGCGTTGGTTGTTCTGGTCTCTTTTTCGAAATTGGGTCTTATGTTATCCCGTCTTGATCATCATCAACTTCAGAAACTTTTGGTTCTCTTGGTCGGTTCATGTATATTGGTTGATTGTCTTCCTCGAAGGTGTCTAGTGAGTGATCCTCACTTGACTCAATCTCCATTTCTTAAGTTTCATCAGTAGGATTATTATCTGTTGTCTCTTCCGTACTGGATCCTGTGCTATCATTTTCATCTAAGCCATAGTGTTTCGGAACACCTTGATATAAGATCATCAAGTTTTCTGGATCTTGCTCCTTTGAACTTTCTCCAACCTCTTTCCTTCTTTTTTCCTTCCCTTCTGTTGCAAGGGCATCTTTTCTTTCCCAAACCCATTTTGCAATGTCAAACTTAGTTTACTCTTTGGTTTTTGAGGATAAGGTGTGTGTTCAAATGGATTCAAAGGAGAGGTAGTACCTACATGTGCTAATTTAGGTGGTGAGTATGTCTGTTACGACATAGGGAAAATGAGGATTTGGGAGAGTGGCTTCGGGTTCTTTGTGGCTCAAAAGGTCCATGTCTTCGTAGTTTGATTTGTTCTTTGATGTCAGCCATTTCCTTTTATTGTTGTGAAAAGAAGTGGAAAAGTGAAGTGCCTGTTGGACAGTTCTCATACTGCATATTCTACAGTTGTAATTCCAGGTCTCCGATAAGATCGACATGTCGATTGGATGTCGTTTCCACTTTCTTCTCAATTCTCTTTACCTTGCTCATCATCTTAGTCTATGTAACATTCTTGTGCGAAGTGCAGATGTTGGTCTGCACCTTGTTCAGGCAGATTGCATTCTCTAATTGCCAATGATGGTAGCCTCAATATCACCGATAGGTGGCCTTTCTCCAGTTGGCAATAGAACATTTTGCATTGGTATTTGTGGTGCATGGCTTACACCATCTTTTACAAAGGGTTATTATGATGGGAATTCTTGAGTATGGCTAGAGCTAGATGGACTCATCATCAAGATTTGAGGGTTGTGAGGTTTTTTAGCTAAAGTAGGTAGAGTTGCACAATCAAAAAAGAAGAAGAAGAATATTTACAAGGACTGGATGTAGACTCACTCATAGTTATTAAAATTGCTCCTCCTTTCAAAAGGACATGGTTATGGATTTGATAACAAAACGGGTAAGACAGGGCAATAAAATGGAGAGCAAGGCAGCGAGATTGCAGGCACAATAGTTTTCCTATGAAGGGGGTCTAGGCTTCAACATCCCGAAGGACGGCTTGCCACGAAACCCGGCTTCAACCTCCCGGAGGATGGCTTGCCAAGTAAGTCTAACAGTAAATTTCATCATAGACATAAAAGAATTTCCTAGAAAAAAGGGCTGACTTCTACATCCTCCCGGACAGTTTGCCCAAGCTATACAACTCGGGAAAGCTTTTACCTTATTTATAAATTTAGCTGTTTATAAACTTCAAAAAACTATTGTAATTGTAATAAGCTTTCTAACCCGATGTGTCGAGGCCCAGTACTACTTCAAAAGGATCAGCCATACCACGCCTTTGGAAAGGAAGAACAGGAGAATGTAGCAAACACTCACATTATTGAACACAGGAAATTTTTTACAAGACTCAACTAGCTGCCTTCTACTATGATATACATTGGACAACCTAGCGTCCTTTATGTAGAGATTAGGAGACTACAAGATAAGACTCCATACAAGATAGACTTGGCACACCTTTCTAGAAAGCCTAAAAAAACGAAAACGACACACTTATTTACATGGCATGATAAAGACAAATTTGGCACGCTTATTTAAACAAACTAATCTACAAAGACTAACAATAAAAGATGCCTAATAAGACAAATAGAATAATAAAACGGCTAGCCTAATATGTACAAGGAAGCTCATGTAATGGCATGTGAAGTGGGCCCCGCTTTCTTCTTGATATGGGTAGTAAATTTCGGCGGGTGATCTAAGGCAGTGAGGTTCCAGATTCTTGCACGCGTCTAGCAAATCTCATCAACCATTATCTGGTGGGGCAACGTGCGGAGGTTCCACTGGTGGTTTTGAGCACTCTCCACCTGGATTCCATCGGACTTCATGTTTGCTGTTGAAGAAGCTCGTATCATGAAAACTCCATTTTAATAATATTCTAAAGTATCATTTTATACTTGATGCTTCTGCAATGGCTTGATTCATATTTTGAGAGTCCTCTGATGAAGTATTTGATGGGACGTCCCGCCTGATCCCTGTAATGTCCTGAGTGATTTCATCCCTTGTGATCTCGTAGGGTGCCTGATATTCCTTTTTTACCTCTAAGACTTATTCCTGTGAGGATATTTATCAGTGTGGTTCCATGGTGCCCATTCGTTTGGCCAAACCTCTTTTGGAATGCACTTATTTTGCTGGAAGATAAACCTTTGTGCTTCATAGTATTCCTCTTCCAAGGACAAAATAGATACTAGAATTGCCCACAGAAAGAGAGTTTTGGCTCTACATGGACTTTCTCGTTGATTAACTTTACTAGTCAACCCGGCATGAATATCATTGCATCGTATGAATTCTTGAAGAATTAAACCTTGTATCTCCGTGGTCTGAACCACTATAGAAATTTTTTTAAAGATGGTTCAATCTTGTCAAAATCCCTGAATACGTTGAATTTGAATTCCATCAGGATGTAGTACTAGTGACATAAGTACCAGAAGAACCATAAGAGTTCCTGTGGAAAGTCATTAGCAAGTTTTATGAACACGTGACAGAATGGGTATTCCAGGTTGACTCCATAAGGCTCTAGGATGGATCCTCCATATTTTCTGAAGACTTGTAGCTCGTAGAAAGTCTGTCTTTCATTCAGGTTGGATGATAGAATGGGTCCACATATTGATTGAACAAGTTTGGCGGATGGCTTGGCAGCCTTGATGACATGGGACCTAGTGGGTTGGTAATCATGAACACAAGGTCGGCTGAATCTTTCATCTTCTTGGATTTTTCTGGAAAAAACCTTTTTTGTGAATTCATATGGTCGGGATAGAAAGTCTTCCAGGAAATTATATATCCCTTTCAGGTTCTTCACCTGGATTCTATAGGGTGAGAACCATTGTGCCCATCTGAGAATTTGCAGTTGTGGAAGTATCTTCGGAATTAACTATATCGTCTTTGGGAATGCCTTCATATCCATCTCGATCAGGAGTTCAGTTTGAATTAGGAAGAAGTTGAACTTCTTTATTCCATTCTTCACGGCTAGAATCTCATTGAAAGTGGAATGGTAGTGCTGCTTCGAATCCTTCAATCTTCCGCTAGCACATCCACATATCCTTCTACGGCCATCTTTTTCTTCCATAAGAACTGCACTCCATTATTCATTGCTGGCACTAGTCTGCTGAATCTTCTTTCGATCTGAACGAATATGGAGCATCTTCACCTGTTGGGACATCTACTTGATTCTTTGGACAGCTTCATCCTACTTTTTACCCCATGCTTGGGCATTCTTTTTGAGCATCTTTGTAAGTGGAGAAATATATGTAGAGACTTCAGGAATAAAATCTCTAACATAATTTATAATCCCTAAAAATTGTTGCAGCTGCTTTGTGATGAAGTTGGTGTTTGGAAATTTGAATAATTCCTGACATATGTGCGGAAATGGATTATATGCTCCATTGCTAAAATGCATCCCTAAGAAATCAATTTCCTTTTTAACAAGGACCATTTTCATCGCAGAGAGCATAACTCCATCTGCTCTTACTATATAATGAAAATGACGGAGTAAGGAAAGGTGTTCCTCCAGAGTATCACTGAACAATAGGATATCATCAATGTATACTAGTGAGGTGTGGAGGATAGGCTGAAAGATTTTGATCATGGATTTTGGAATAGAGAGGGTACAGGTTTCAGCCTAAATGGCATAACCTTCCATTGGAAGTGTTGGTTAGGAATGCAAAATCCCATTTTTGGTCTTTCCTTAGGATGTATCCCTAATTGCCAAAATCCAAATTTGAGATAAAACTTGGAAAAATATCTAGCCTTGGCTGAGTGTGAAAATAGGGTAAGCCTATTTAGTATAGGGAATTTATCATCTTGGAGGAAATAGTTGAGTGGCTGGTAGTTCATGACTAATCTGAGTTTACCTCTTGTCTGCTCAACTCACTTGTTGACATAGAAAGCTTCACATGCCCATTGAGAATCAGATGGCTCGATCAGGCAAAACTCCATGAGTTCAGCGCTCTCCTTCTTAGCAAGTTGAAGAGGCTCTGGTTTCTTGCCAGAATGGCTTGCCTTGGTTGGGTTGATGTTTTCATTTTTCATGAATGGGAGTATCATGAATAATTCTTCATTCAGCCAGAGTGGGTCGCGGCATTTCTTCATGAACTCCTTATGAGATTCAGCACATGAATGTTCCATTACCTATTGCTCAATTTCTCTGATTTGTTCATCTGCAGTGATCTGGAATAAGTGTGCAATTTTGGAATATGGCTTGAACTGCTTTTTGAACGCTATTCCATGGGCTCCAATATGGAGTCGGTCCATGAGTTGTCTGAAGATATCAAATCCGATTGTGAGATCCCTTCCTAGGACATCTGATTCGAATAGTTTTGTTCTGAATTTTTGTCCTGGGAAGAACTCGATTATTATCAAATGTTTTGTGATGACCATGGTTGTCAGGATTCCATTTGATGCGGTGTTGATGTTCTTTAAATGACAAATCCATTGATCATCATGAAGTACTGATGGATTCATCAATGATGAGGCTGCACCAGTATCCATGAATGCAATGACCTGAATTAGCTTATCCCATTTGGACGGATAAATGTTTAGCTGGACCTGAGGAATATTGATAATGCTATTGATTTTCTCAGCCTCTGAAATTTGGTAGCGGTCATGCCCATGTTCTTCATATACTTCCATTGAGAAAAGAGTGTCCTCTAACGGCTCATCATCTGCTAAAAGGACTAATTCGAGATTATTGTCCCTGGCATCAGCGTATTCTTCTATTTCCATAAGAAGCCAAATAAATATTTTAGCTTGAGGATAGTTCTTTGGGAAGTGTCCGATCTTGTGGAAGATGAAGCATCTGTCATTCTTTTTAAACCTGCCTGGACGCTTTCTCCTGAAGTATTTTGTTCGCATGGTGTATTTGGATCTTCCTCCAGTAGCCTTTGGCCATTTGAACTTCTTGTATTTCTTGTATCTACTTTGCCTTTTGGCCTGGAAAGAGCAAATGGACCCAGTGATTAGATCAGTCTTATTGCAGGCTTTATCAAGGGCTGGATTGTTGTGCATGATCTGCTTCAGAATAGATCTCTTTGTATTTATATCTTCTAGTGCCATGAAAATTTCTTGGCTTATCTAGCCGACTTGAGGGATTGTGATTTATTAGAACTCTTCCTCAATAATCGTCATGGTTTGTCCAGCTAACATCTTTGGCAGGGATGAAACGAAGGCTTGCTTCAAACTAGCATCTCCACCAAGTTCAAAGTATGTTTTTCCATTTTCTGGAAATGAATATCAATGATATCTCTATCGAATGATACGCATTTCATCTCAAAAAATTATCTTCGGAGCTTTTCTTGCCTCTGGCCTGTATCTCCACAAAAGACATTAAGCAGGATTCTGATGTTGAAAGAAAAGTCTTGGGACGTGAGAAAAGTATTCTTGTCATACATTCCCAGTGTCCACCAATCTCTAAGGATGCGTGAGATCCTTGATGTGAACACTGACAAGATTAGATAATCTCACGCTCTACCATGTGTTTCATTACCATCCAAGTAAGGAAGTCTTGGATCCTTTGTGGCCATTTGAACCTTGACATCATTGAGAGTGAAAGTGTGGAATCTAGTTCCAACTGATTTTGGCGTCGGTTATTCTGGTCTCCTTTCCAGAATTGAGTCTTCTGTTATCCCTTCTTGATCATAATCGAATTTAGAAACTTCTAGTTCTCTTGGTCGGTTCATGTATATCGGTGGATTGTCTTCCTTAGAGGTGTCTAGTGAGAGATCCCCACTTGACTCAATCTCCGATTCTTCAGTTTCATCAGTAGTATCTCTCTATATTGTCTCTTTTGAACTGCATCCTGTGCTATCATTTTCGTCTAAGCCATAGAATTCTGGAACAACTTGATCTAAGATCATCAAATTTTCTTGATTTGGCTCCTTTGGACTTTCTCCAACCTCTTTCCTTCTTTTGGCTTGTTTTTCTGCTGCAAGGGAATCTTTCCTTTCCCCAAACAATTTTGCAATGTCAAACATAGTTTCCTCTTTGGGTTTTTGAGGATAAGGTGTGGGTTCATATCGCGTGAAAGGAGAGGTAGTACCTGGATGGGATAATTTAGGTGGTGAGTATGTCTGTGACGACATAGGCAAAAAGGAGGTTTTTGGAGAGTGGCCTTGGGATCTTTGTGACGACATAATAGTTTGATTTGTTCTTTGATGTCAGCCATTTCCTTTTGTTGCTGTGAAAAGAAGTGGAAAAGTGAAGTGCTTGGTGGGCAGATCTCATACTGCATATTCTGCAGTTGTAATTCCAGGGCTCGGATAAGACCGGCATGTTGATTGGATATCTGTTCCACTTCCTTCTCAATGCTCTCTACCCTTCTCATCATCTTAGTATGTGTGTGAGCAACGTTCTTGAGGGAAGCGCCGATGCTGGTTAGTACCTTGTTCTGGCAGATTGCATTCTCTGATTGCTAGTTGGTGGTAGCCTTAATATCAATGGTAGGTGGCTTTTCTCCAGTGGGCAACACAACATTTTTCTTTGGTATTTTTAGTGCATGGCTTACACCATCTTTTCCAAAGGATTGTTGTGATGAGAAAACTGGAGTATGGCTACAGCTAGATGGACTCATCATGAAGATTTGAGAGTTGTGAGGTTTTTTAGCTGGAATAGGTAGAGTTGGCCAATCTTGGGATTTGTAGGAGAGAAGGAATTCATATTTTCCTGGACGGCTAAGGGAACCGATAGATGGATCCCCATCTTCATATCTCTTATGTAATTCCTTTTCTAAGAATCTCCCCTTCTTCTTTTTGGGTTTGGCCTTCTTCTCTATATATTCAACTTCATCCTCCAAACATTCTTGGCAGTCACATTCGATATACCAAGGGAAGTACCCGGTGAAGGGAAATTTGAACCATCTTACGCTACGACCTTCATGATTGAACTGTTTGATCCAATCATGTTCACTCATGACAGTTGGAAGGCTCCAATTGAATGGATCCTCTTGATATTCAAGCAGAGGTTTGGATGTAGGTTGGTACATCTAAAGAGAAAAGGTTATGCTGTTTGGTTTTTTAAGATGAGAGTGGTCAAAGATGATGACAGTTTTATCCTATTTTTTGACAAAGATTGGTTATGTGGATAGAAGAGGTTCAATAGGAGGTTCTATCATCCGCTCATAATTGGTAACCCATGAGTTTGACAAGCCCTTCCTTTGGTATTTTTCTGGGTATTTGTATGCATGTGGTAGTACCATTAGTGGGATCTATCTGTAGTAGTAAAGCATCATCTCCATTCGGAACTGAAAGATCCATGTCATGGTTCTAAACTCGCCATGCTATTTGATAGTGAAGAGTTTCCTGGATAGCATCTCTAGCTTATGGAGCTCCCTGTATTTGGACTTGGATCTTTAAGGCTTCGGTCAGATATGGGTCGCTTAGGGACATGTTGAAATTTGGATATAAAGTGATTAAAACTGTACCAGCGTTTAAGGGGACCTCAGTTGAACCCAAATTTGCATGTTGGTACTCCTAATATCGAGTATCAAGGAGTGAAAGGTGTGCAACAACAGGTTGGCCTTTCCTTCCATGATATGACAAGGCGATTTGGACAACACCAAAATGAATATGGGTGAATCCGTGACTTTTCCATTTCCTTGGAAAATCATCGGGATTCTGTAAGGTGACGAACTATTTTTATTGAGTAACGAGAATAGGATGCTTATCGAATTTCGAAAAAGCAACATATTCCTTTATTCCTTTTGGTTTATGTTGGACCAAAAAACGAATTTGTAACCATGGATTGGTTGTCTTTTAGGCAAAGGCAGAATAAGGATTTAGAAGAGGTAAGTATGTAATGGACACTTTATTTTCATGTGGCAGTATATCTACTTCATAAAGATAGTCATATTTACAAGACAGCTTTTTACTAAGTGTTGAAGACATAGGTACTTTGGTGATAGATTTATAGAGACTGGACAAAGAAGAAGAAGAATATTTATAAGGACTGGACGTAGACTCACTCATAGCAATTCAAACTGCTCCTCCATCCAAAAGGACATGGTACTGGCTCTGATACCAAAACGGGTAAGACAGGGCAAGGAAATAGTGGGCAAGGCAGCGAAATTGCAGGCACCATAGATTTCTTACGAAGGGGGACTGGGATTCAACATCCCGAAGGATGGCTTGCCACGAAACCCGGCTTCAACATCCCGGAGGATGGCTTGCCAAGTCAGTCTAAAAGTAAATTTCATTATAGAAATAAAAGAATTTCCCTACAAAAAGGGGCTGGCTTCAACATCCACCCAGACGGTTTGCCAAGCTACACAACTTGGGAAATCCTTTACTTTACTTATAAATTTAGTTGTTTATAAACATTAGAAAACTATTGTATTTGTAACAAGCTTTCTTTCCCGACATGTTGAGGCCCTATACTACTTCAAAAGGATCAACCATACCATGCCTTTGGAAAGGAAGAATAAGAGAGAACTCAGCAAACACTCATATTATTGAACATAGGAAATTTTTACAAGACTCAACTAGCTGCGTTCTACTTTGATAAAAAAATGGACATCCTAGCCTCCTTTATATAGAGGTTAGGAGACTACAAGATAAGACTCCATACAAGATAGACTTGGCACACATTTCTAGAAAGCCTAACAAAATGAAAACGACACACCTATTTACATGGCCTGATAAAGACAATTATGGCACACTTATTTAAACAAACTCGTCTACCAAGCCTAATAACAACCGATTCCTAACAATACAAACATCCTAATAAAACGGCTAGCCTAATATGTACAAGGAAGCCCATGTGATGGCATGTGAAGTGGGGCCTCATTTTGTCTTCATATGGGTAGTAAATTTCGACGGGTGATCTGAGGCGGTGAGCTTCCAAATTGTTGCACGTGTCAAGCATACTCCATGATCTTGGGCAAATTTATATGACCAAGTGATACTCAAAAGTGTCATTTTAGCCTTGTTTATCTATCAATGTGTATACATTCTCATGTAATTGGTAATAAAATGTGAATTTATACAAACCAACATGATTAGCATTGTTTTGCAGGTAAAATGTAATTTTGGGAACTTAAATGCATGTTGGAAGAGATCAGGGTTGAACTCGGAAGTGAGCACGGGACAAGGCATTGGAAAGCACAAAATAAAGGGGCTCAGCGATGGAGCCGTGTCACGCTGCCATCGCGGAGGCCTTCTGCCTGGATGGAAATTTTCAGCCAAATTCCAGTGTGGGTTCGCGATGGGTCCGTGGCACGGTGGCTTGGCTTCGCGTTGCACGCCGTGCCACATTGGCTTTATTTCCTGGACCCCCAGTTCCAGTGAAGGTCCGCGTCCGTAGCGTGTCACGGAGGCAGTGCTCCACGATGCACTCCGTGACACGTTGCTTGTTATTCTGAAAAAAATTCCCACCAGTATAAATAGAACAGTTAGGTTCATTTTTAATATCCTGACTTGGTGGAGCAAGAACGTGGGTTACAGGCAGTTGAGGGGATGAAATTATCAGAGTTTTTCTCTATCTCCTTCTTCTTTAATTCAATTGCTTGTATGTTTAACACTCATTTTAACGATGTTTAATCCACAAATGAGTGGCTAAATCCTCTTCTTGCTAAGGTTAAGAACAATTGTAATGAAATGTGATTGTTGATTAAGTTGGTTTTTCATCTTTTCTTCCATGGTTGTTCTATTGATTCTTGTTCTTACTGCATTAATGTGTGGCCAATATTAATGTACATCTAAAAAGTCCGGTTTCACTCGAGAGAGCAAGAAATTGGAAAGTTGTGAATTAATAGGATATGATCCTTTCTTAGTTTTGGAAAATTAAGAATTGATTTACCTTCAGGATAGAAATATACCTTAAAGTCGTATTAGTCAATTTAGGAATCGGTTTTGTATGGCTAGAACATGAATTGCATTTAACCACTAAAATGTAGGTGGATGGTTCATGATTCTTAAGTGGGGTTAAATACGAGAGTTTTAATCCCTTGGCAATAATTCTTGACTAGCAACCGGAGGAAAAGGCTAACCAAATTATATCGACAATTAATTTCATTACATGTTCGTTTAACCTCAACATGCTCACATTCATAGTTCAGACTCACATTAGATAATTGTTTTAGACTTAGCATAATTATTAGAAATCAAAATATCAAACTCTTTGTTACACTGTTGTCTTCATTGTTAGAATTAAAATATAGTACACTTGAGCATATTGCACTTCATCCCAGTGCCTATGGGATCGATACTTGGCTTACTTAAGCCACTTTACTACTTGTTCGACCACGTGCACTTGCGTGTAGTTATATACCCATATAACAAACAGACCAAACAAGTTTTTGGCGCCATTGCCGAGGACTGACAATTGGTGAATTTGTCTTAAGTGTTAATTTACTGTATTTTTATTCTCTTAGTGTTGACAACTTGGTCTTATCCTGTATTTTGCAGATTTAATTTCTGTTGAACACTGGAAAGAGACAAGGAGCTGGTGGACTCGTATTTAGAGCCAAAAAGAATATTTCATAGTAAGCGGAGAGAAGCTCTAGAAAGAAAGCTGCAGTTGCTCAGACAGACGATCATGGAGCAACAACAGAATCCACCGGTAGTACGGGCAGTGTTAGTTCCTGAAGAAGTAGCAGCTCGGCCGGTTCGCGAGGTGGCAATCCCACATGCTAATAATGTCACATCTAGCATCCGCAAACCTGAGCCAGGAGGGAGGTTCGAACTTAAGCAGAATATGGTGCAATTGCTGCACACTAGCGGGCAGTTTACAGGTCTCCCTCATGAAGATCCACAGCAGCATCTCCAAAACTTTTTGGAGATAAGTGACACTTATATCCCAGCTGGAGTGTCATCAATATTATGTCCGGCTTACATTGTTCCCATTTTCACTATTGGGAGAAGCCAAGAGGTGGTTGAAAGCTGAGCCACCAAATTCTATTTCTACGTGGGATGATCTTGCAAGGAAATTTTTGATACGGTTTTTTCCCTCCGGCAAAACAGCAAGACTTAGAAGTCAGATTCTAAGTTTCAAATAGAGAGAGGGAGAGAATCTATATCAGGCCTGGGAGAGATTCAAGTCCATGTTGCGGGAATGTCCTCAGCATCATCAGTCCAATGATGTTCTGGTGCACACTTTTATAAAGGGTTTGGAACGCCACACAAAAATATTGCTAGACTCAGCAGCTGGAGGACAAGCGTTGGAGAAAACTTATGAGGAGCTGTATACCTTGTTGAACCGTATTTCGCAGGGCAATCCAGAATGGAATGCTGATTCATCCAGAGGAGGAACAAAGAAAGCAGCAGGAGTGCTCGAAGTGGATCGGTTTACAGCTATTGCTGCACAGATAGCTGCATTGTAAAATGAACTTAACACCCACTTCAGCAACATGACAATGAACCAGCCCCAAGCCCCAGTGAATGCTGTGCAGCAAATTTTGTGTGAAGTGTGTGGAAGCAGTGAGCACTCAGCTGAGTGTTGTGGACCAAATCCTGACTCAGTAAACTTTGTGGGAAATGCGCAAAGGAACAACCACCAACAGTATGGTAATAGCTACAATTCCAATTGGAGGAATCACCCTAATTTCTCCTGGGGTAGAAACAACCATCAGGGGCAAAGTTCGGGTCAGGGTGTGCAAAGGAACCAAGGAGGGCAGCAGAATTATCAAGAACAATTTAGAAACAACAATGCACCTCCTCCACCACCATCACCCAACATTGAGGAGATGTTCAAGACCATGATAGCTAACCAAGCTCAATTGCAGGCTAACTATGTGAAATTGGTAGCCGAAGTGAAAAACAACCAGTTAGCTACCAAGGCACTTGAATATCAATTTGGGAAATTTGCTGGAGCCCAAAACACAAGGCCTAGAGGAGGACTTCCGAGCGACACAGATCCCAATCGCAAGCAGGTGAATGCAGTGACCACAAGGAGTGGTTTGCAGCTGAAAGAGGTGGAACCAGAAAGACCACCTCAACAATCGGGAGCAGCAGAAGTCGAGAGGGAGCAAAGTACTGAAAGGGGGAAGACTAAGGAAGCTGAATCAGAAATACCACCACCCCCGTTCCCTCAACGATAAAAGAAACACAAGGAGGAGGTGTGTTTCAAGAAATTCATGGAGGTGCTGAAACAGGTACATATTAACTTACCTCTTGTTGATGTTTTGCAGGGAGTGCCGAAATATGCGAAGTATATAAAGGACATCGTGGCAAACAAAAGTCGGTTGACTGAGTATGCTACGGTGGCTCTAACCGAGGAGTGCACTTCCCGGATTCAAAGCCGACTGCCCACAAAGCTCAAAGACCCTGGGAGCTTTACTATACAGATTACTATTGGGCAGAGCATTCGAGCTCGTGGATTGTGTGATTTGGGAGCGAGCACAAATTTGATGCCGTCATCGGTATTCAAAAAGCTGGGTCTAGGGAGTCCTAGACTCACAATAGTAATCTTGCAATTGGCAGATCGGTCCTTAGCTAGACCTGATGGCATTGTGGAGGACGTTCTGGTGCAAGTTGGCTCCCTGATTTTCCCAGTAGATTTTGTCGTGCTTGTTTTTGAACCAGATGCGGAAGTCCCATTTATTTTGGGACGTCCTTTCTTGGCGACCGAGAAAGCACTAATTGACGTAGCTGCGGAGCAGCTAACAATGCGAGAACACGACAAAATTGAGGTATTTGATGTGTTTAAAGCCATGAAGTTGCCAGCTATACATGAGGAGCTTTCAGCAATCAGTGCGGTCGAACATGAAGAAATTCGTCAGATTGTTGAATCTCAAGACCCATTGGAAAGAGTGTTGATGCACTCCGATCATTTTGGAGATAGAGAGGCGTATGGAATGGTCCAAATGTTGAACGAAGCACAAAATCATCCGAGGAGACAGGAATTTCAATCATTGATGAGGTCTCTAGAACCTTTGCCGAAACAATCCGTTGAGGAGGCACCGAAGCTGGAGCTGAAAGAATTGCCTCCCCATTTAAAATATATATTTTTAGGGGAGGATGAGACGTTACCAGTCATCATATCTGCAGACTTGACGGAGGCACAGGAGAAGGAAGCATTGGGTGTCCTCAGAAAAAGGAAGAAAGCAATGGGTTGGCAAACGTCAGACATTCAGGGTATCAATCCAGCTTTTTGCACACACAGGATATTCATGGAGATAGGAGCCAAACCAACCGTTCAGCTGCAACGGAGACTAAATCCAGCAATGAAGGATGTGGTGAGGAAAGAAATAATCAAGTGGCTTGATGCAGGTGTGGTCTACCCGATTTCAGACAGTGAATGGGTCAGCCCCGTTCAGTGTGTTCCAAAGAAAGGGGGGATGACTGCGGTCACCAATGAGAAAAATGAGTTGATTCCTACTCGAACTGTCACAGGCTGGCGGATTGGCATGGATTACAGGAAGCTTAATGAAGCCACGAGGAAAGATCATTACCCCATCCCATTTATTGATCAAATATTGGATAGGTTGGCTGGACAGGAATATTATTGTTTCCTTGATGGGTACTCTGGTTATAACCAAATAGCCATAGCTCCAGAGGATCAAGAGAAGACTACTTTTACCTGTCCTTATGGGACATATGCTTTCAGGCGAATGCCGTTTGGGTTATGCAATGCACCCGCCACATTCCAGAGATGCATGATGGCTATTTTCCATGACATGGTGGAGGATTTTGTTGAGGTATTTATGGATGATTTTTCTGTTTTCGGTAATTCGTTTGCTACTTGTTTGCAGAATCTTGACAGGGTGCTGGCTCGCTGTGAGGAATCCAACCTTGTACTAAATTGGGAGAAATGCCACTTCTTAGTGAAGGAGGGTATTGTCCTTGGCAACAAAGTGTCTCGAAAGGGGTTGGAAGTCGATCGTGCTAAGATCGAGGTTATTGAAAAGTTGCCACCACCTGTGTCAGTGAAAGGTGTGCGCAGTTTTCTTGGGCATGCAGGATTCTACAGATGATTCATCAAAAACTTTTCCAAAATTTCTACACCACTATGCAGATTGCTGGAAAAAGAGGTAAAGTTTGAGTTGAATGATGAGTGTGCTAAAGGATTCGAAGAGTTGAAGCAGAAATTGATAGAAGCACCTATCCTTACTTCTCCGGACTGGGAACAACCATTTGAGCTGATGTGTGATGCCAGTGATGTGGCTGTGGGAGCTGTATTGGGGCAAAGAAAAAATAGAATCTTTCATTCTATTCATTATGCAAGCACAATGATGAATACGACCCAAAGCAATTACACAGTCACAGAGAAGGAAATGCTAGCCTTGGTGTTTGCATTTGACAAATTCAGGTCCTATTTGGTGGGTTAGAAAGTTGTGGTGTACACCGACCATGCAGCGATTCGGTACCTATTCAACAAGAAGGATGCTAAGCCCAGGTTGATCAGATGGATCTTGTTGTTGTAGGAGTTCGACCTTGAGATCAAAGACAGAAAGGGGAGCGAGAATCAGGTAGCAGATCACCTGTCACGATTGGAAAGTCGGTCGCATGTGATGGAAAGTGATAACATAAATGAAGAGTTCCCAGATGAGAAACTCTTGGCAGTTGGGGAAGCTGAAGTTCCCTGGTACGCAGACATAGTCAACTTGCTAGTGAGTGGAGTCTACCCACCTGAGGCAACAGACCAGCAGAGAAGGAAATTGAGGCATGATTGTCGGCACTTTGTCTGGGATGAACCATACTTATTTAAACAAGGACCAGATCAGGTAATGAGAAAATGCATCCCAGAGAGTCAGATTGCAGAGGTGTTGAGGGGCTTTCATTCTTCATTGTATGGGGGTCATCATGGAGGCGAGCGAACAACACACAAGGTTCTACAGTCAGGTTTCTTTTGGCCGACACTGTTCAGAGACTCTATGGCATACGTCAAAATGTGTGATAGATGTCAGCGTACAGGAGCAATTGGCAGAAGACAAGAGATGCCGCTGCAGAATATACTGGAAGTTGAGCCCTTTGATGTATGGGGCATTGATTTCATGGGCCCATTCCCACCGTCATTTGGTAATCGTTACATCTTGGTGGCCGTAGATTATGTATCAAAATGGGTGGAAGCAATAGCTTGTCCCAGGAATGACAACAAGGTAGTAACGAAGTTTGTGAAAAAACACATCCTCACCAGGTTCGGGACACCCCGAGCCATTATCAGTGATGGAGGGGCTCATTTTGTCAATGCAAGTTTCAAGAAATTACTAGCCAAGTATGGGGTGCACCATAAAGTGGCGACAGCATACCACCCCCAAACTAGTGGGCAAGTAGAGGTGTCAAATAGAGAAGTGAAGCAGATTCTCCAGAAAACGGTAAATACACAACGGAACGATTGGTCAAGCAAACTTGATGATGCGTTGTAGGCTTACAGAACTGCTTACAAAACACCGATTGGAACCTCACCATACCGACTGGTCTATGGTAAAGCGTCTCATTTTCCGGTGGAGTTAGAGCACCGAGCCTTTTGGGCTGTCAGGAAGCTAAATATGGACTTAGAGCTGGCGGGCAAGAAGAGACTAATGCAGCTCAGTGAACTTGAAGAGTTCTGCTGGCATGCCTATGAGAGTGCCAAGTAGTACAAGGAAAGAATGAAAAGATGGCATGACAAGCATGTGGTGCATCGCATTTTCGAGCCAGGACATAAAGTCTTGCTCTTCAATTCAAGATTGAAGTTGTTTCAAGGAAAGTTGAGGTCTAAATGGTCGGGACCATTTGAAGTGATGAGAATTATCCCGCACAGGGCAATAGAGTTGTGGCAAGAAGATCGGAGTGCCACGTTCTAAGTAAATGGCCAGAGGTGTAAGCACTACTGGGGGGAGGACGGTGATCGAGAGAAATCGTCCATCACCCTAGAGGACAACTGAGCTTAACGACGTCGAGCCGCGACGGTAAACCAGGCGCTGGACTGGAAGCAACCCGTGAAAATTTTTTTTTTCTCTCTTTTTAAATTGTGAATAGATTTTTCTTTTTCTTTTTCTTGATTAACAACAAAACTTTTCGTTTTAGTTTTTGTTTTTATTTTTATTTAGAGTGAAACCTATAATTCTAACCAATTTTGTATAGTGAGATGAATTTCAAGTCAAACGGAGGAAAATATGCACGGAATCGCAAGGGAAAATTCGAGGTATGAAAATTAACAAAAAGTGGCAAAACAGTGAGCTAGGGCGATAGCTCCGTGTCACGGAGGTGGACCTCCGCGTTACCCTCCGTGTCACGGAGGTGGACCTCTGCGTTACCCTCCGTGACACGTTGAGGTATAATTCAGAATTTTTAAAAAATTTCCAGAACAGGCTCGCGACAGCTCCATGTCACGGAGGCAGTGCACCGCGTTGCACTCCGTGACACGTTGCCGTGTATACCGTGACGGGTCACATCGGGTAGCCGGGTGACCCGCGTGATTTTTCTACTTCTTAACCGCGAAACCCCCTCCCTTTTCCTTATTTTTCACTCACTCCACGACCAAACTCCCCCAAACCCATCCCCCTTCAACGTGACACGGAGTAGGGCAAGAAAATCGTTGAGTTTGCTTCAATTCTTCAACTTCAAGCTATGTGCTTCGATTTCATCTCATTTCTTATCGATTTTCTTCGATATTGAGCATGTGAGGTGAGCCAAGTTTGCCCTAAGTAGAAATTAATCATGAATTCAATTGAATTGTTGTTTATGAATGTTCGGAATGTCATTATGATTGCTTGAACTCGTTAATTGCATAATTTAATCGAATTTTCTTGATATCATCATTTCTAGGGCTTGTTTTTTAATTTGAAGCGAAAAATGTAGTGAACTTGTGAAATTAATGCCGGGATGTACATGTTGAGTGAGATGAGTCGATGTGCTAGTTGTTATCATGTTAAAATACCGACGGATTCTCAGGTTAGGGGAATATTGAAATTTGCAAGAATTGGGTTGGTTGTATAGGTTCGTGTAGATAAATTCTTGTTGTTTTTTTCGTTTCTCTATTTTTTCTTGCTAAGTGCGATGGATTAAAAGGTAATGGTAATGATTGTAGTTAGCTGTACGAAGTCTGAGTAGTACATAGTGTATATATACCATCGAATTCTTCGTATGCACTAAGCATGTTTGTATAGTTGGTTGTTGATTTATGCAAATAAGCATGATCTTGCTAGTATGTTGTAAATGTAGCTGAGGACTAAGTGTTGGGTAGCTTAGCTTTACCCGACTTTAGCCGAAGTTAATATTCATTGGCTTAACATTGATCTTGTCTACTTGGGTTGACAGGTAAAATGGCAAGCAGGCAAGAAAAAGGGAAAGGCGCATCAACATCTGGTGCCAGAAGGAAGCGAATCAGACTGGGCACAGTAGTCCCAGCAGCACCAGCAGTTCCACGCGGTCAACGCCACCAATATGGAACCAGATGGGTGACAGATGAGGGGAAGAAGTGGTACGCAAAGCACAAAGAAAACAAATACTTCCCTGAGGAGCATATAGCATGGGAACCGTTGGCACAGGAGTTCCCTAGGATTGTACACCGGATCGAGGCAGCCGGGCTCAAGTTCATCTTTGAAGAGCCCAAGGAATGCAACCTGCATCTGATTTGGGAATTTTATGCCAACTGGAACCCGACGCTCAGAAGTCACACCATAAAAATCAGAGGGCAAATAGTCACATTTGAGCCCCACCACCTCAATGCCATCATAGGGGCGCGGGACACAGACGCCCACGTGCTCCGACAGCTGAACATTACCCTACCGTATGCAGATATCAGACACACATTATGTGGGACCCGATCGACAGCTAGATGGAGCAGACACAAAGAGAGGGGCTACCACCAGACTTTTCCCTATTCACAGATGAACAGGGAAGCCAGAATATGGCTAAAGATCGTCTGTTCCTGCCGAATCCCGGGGGTACATATGACAGATGTAACCCGGGATCGTGTATGCCTGGTGTACGCCCTGATGAAAGGGCTGGAGATTAACGTGGGGGCGGTGATTATATCCGCCATGAAGAGAGCCCGGTTGCATCAGGGGCACAGGTATGGCTTTGGTGGACTACTCACCACCTTCCTCAGGGGCCAAGATGTCGAGGAAGAGGCCCTTGACTACATCCCGCAGATGGAGCGGCGGGCCTTAGATGTTACTAAAACTAACGCACCCGACACCACCCACGGGCCGGTTCTTACACTTGTCGAGCGACATGCTCGAGATGATCAGTACATGGCTCGCATATACGGGATGCTGATGCTCCAGCTGAGGATAGGCGGGAGGCCGGTGACAGAGCAGGATTTATGGCAGCTCGAGCTAGACTACCCTTTCAGCGAGAATTCCAGGGCTCTATGCCGAGTGGGGCTAGTATTTGTAGAGCCCAAGGATGATGATGTCCCCACAGACGAGGAGACACGTCGGGAGGATTCCGATGTGGAGTTCGATGAGGACGACGGAGTTGATTCAGACATGGGAGATGAAGCAGCAGCACCTGATGAAGAAGTGGAGTACTTTGATTGATCAGGGAGTTCCACCACCCAATTTTTATGCTATTTTGATTTTTGTGAACACTGGGGACAGTGTTCGAGTTAAGTGTGGGGTGGGAGTAGTTAGGTGCTGGCTGTGTGGTTATGTATATAATATATTCTAATCTGTTGTCGTGCCTGTGAAATTTTGTTGTTCCCTGTGATTTGTGAATTGTTAAGTTGTTGTTCTGTATTGTAAATGTATGTGAAACTGATGTGTGTTGCTGAATGTTGCTAGCCGATTTTGTACATATTTTTGTTTATCGAAATGATCAATATTTTCAAAATTTTTTACTTCTTTGGTTTCTCGGCGTTTGTTTTCGGTTCTTTGACCGAGAATGGTCCCATTGAACCGAAGTCTTAGTTAGTGACCATTCCCTATGATGGATGGATGACGACCGTCTTAAGGGAAATGTAGTCGTTAGGAGTAGTTTTTTTTCAATTATTTTTCAGTTGTTTTCTTTTTTGGGTTGCATCCCAAAACCTGGAGTTACTTTATGGTTGCGAAATTCTGGTTGTGTGTGTACATGATATTTAAAATGCAAAGGTGATTCGTATGAAAGCATGCAACTTTGTAAATATCTTGAGATACCTAGGCCATAGAGTCGATTCAATGTGATTGAGGCTTAATGTTTGAATTCCTGTAATTAGCTGATTGAAGAGCTTGTGAATACATCTTGAATTGAGCATGAGCAATAAGTGTGAAGTGAGGTTTTGTTATTCCGTACTATTGTGAAGTGTCTAGAACTTGCCTGGTGTATGTACAAAACGAAATGAAGGAGGTGTATTGTAGGAAAGGATGTAGGCATTTCTTTGCTTTAACCAAAAGTTTCTATTTTTCATTGCCGTACCCACCTTGATTGTCTACCCTAGTCAGCCCGTTGAGACTTTAACCTATTATTTTTTTTCCTTTTGTCAAAAAGTGTAAACCAAGCTTAATCCCTTCTTTTCATTAACCGTAAAGTCGATACAAAACTCTTAAGTGCTTAAGAAGAGAAAATAATTTTCCAAAAGTGTCAAAAGAGTGAGAGTGGTGAAAAGAAAAGAAAAGCAGAGTGATAGAAGAAAAGAAAAGGTTGAAGGTGCACTTGTTATAAATAAACTATAATGAAGGTGCATGAATAATCTTTGTTGTTGTGTCAAGTGTGCTTAATAAGATGGCTAAACTAAAGAACAACGTCAAGAATGGGAGGATGAAATAGAAAAAAAGAAACAATGTCCATGAGTTGATGGGATGTGTTGAAAAGGCGCTTAATGATGCTAGTGGCTATTATTGGCTAAACCAATGTTTACTAGTTCCATAGCTTCCACTACAACAAGTTAAAGTCCTACGTGATCTTACATCGCACTTCTTTATATTAGTGGAGTAATACACTAAGGGCAAGCTTATGGGTCATGACATGATGCATGTGAATTCTTTTGGGAGAGAGAGCGAAATTGTGTTTACATGCCCCTTCCTGAAATTTTGTGAGTTCATACGAGCAAAAAGGGGAAGACTCTCTTGTCTTGTGAGGGTACATGCTTGATGAGAGATTAATTTTCGTGTCGGATATCTTGATCAGCTGATTTGCATGAGTTTGCCAATATCGAGAGTCGATTCTTAAGTCTAGGAGGTCTTGAGGAATTGAAGGTCATTGCATTGATAGGACCATGCATGTTTTCTTGATGATTTGCTGTATTGAATAATCGGTATGACCGTAGCCTAAATTGTCGCACCAAAGTAGCGAGGTTGGGATGTAAATTGCATGAGGTGTGGGATTGTTGTTCGAGGATGAACAAGGATTTTAGTGTGGGTTAAGTGATCTTGGGACAATTTATATGCCCAAGTGATACTCAAAAGTGTCATTTTAGCCTTGTTTATCTATCAATGTGTATACATTCTCAGGTAATTGGTAATAAAATGTGAATTTATACTAACCAACATGATTAGCATTATTTTGTAGGTAAAATGTAATTTTGGGAAGCTTAAATGCATGTGGGAAGAGATCGGGGTTGAACTCGGAAGTGAGCACGGGACAAGGAATTGGAAAGCACAAAATAAAGGGGCTCCGCGATGTGTATACATTCTCACGTAATTGGTAATAAAATGTGAATTTATCCTAACCAACATGATTAGCATTATTTTGTAGGTAAAATGTAATTTTGGGAAGCTTAAATGCATGCTGGAAGAGATCGGGTTTGAACTCGGAAGTGAGCACGGGACAAGGCATTGGAAAGCACAAAATAAAGGGGCTCCGCGATGGAGCCGTGTCACGCTGCCATCGCGGAGGCCTTCTGCCTGGATGGAAATTTTCAGCCAAATTCTACTGTGGGTCCGCGATGGGTCCGTGGCACGGTGGCTTGGCTCCGCGTTAAACGTCGTGCCACGTTGGGCTTTATTTTCTTGACCCCCAGTTCCAGTGAAGGTTCACGTCCGTAGCGTGTCACGGAGGCAGTGCTCCGCGATGCACTCTGTGACACGCTGCTTGTTATTCTGGAAAAAATTCCCACCATTATAAATAGAACACTTAGGTTCATTTTTAATATTCTGACTTGGTGGAGCAAGAACGTTGGTTACAGGAAGTTGAGGGGATGAAATTATCAGGGTTTTTCTCTATCTCCTTATTCTTTAATTCAATTGCTTGTATGTTTAACACTCATTTTAACGATGTTTAATCCACAAATAAGTGGCTAAATCCTCTTCTTGCTGAGGTTAAGAACAATTGTAATGAAATGTGATTGTTGATTAAGTTGGTTTTTCATCTTTTCTTCCATAGTTGTTCTATTGATTCTTGTTCTTACTGCATTAATGTGTGGCCTATATTAATGTACATCTAAAAAGTCCGGTTTCACTCGAGAGAGCAAGAAATTGGAAAGTTGTGAATTAATAGGATATGATCCTTTATTATTTTGGGAAAATTGAGAATTGATTTACCTTCAGGATAGAAATATACCTAAAAGTCGTATTAGTCAATTTAGGAATCGGTTTTGTATGGCTAGAACATGAATTGCATTTAATCACAGAAATGTAGGTGGATGGTTCATGATTCTTAAGTAGGGTTAATACGAGAGTTTTAATCCTTGGCAATAATTCTTGACTAGCAACCGGAGGAAAAGGCTAACAAAATTATATCGACAATTAATTTCATTACATGTTCGTTTAACCTCAGCATGCTCACATTCATAGTTCAGACTCACATTAGATAATTGTTTTAGACTTAGCATAATTATTAGAAATCAAAATATCAAACTCTTTGTTACACTGTTTTCTTCATTGTTAGAATTAAAATATATTACACTTGAGCAGATTGCACTTCATCCCAGTCCCCGTGGGATCGCTACTTGGCTTACTTAAGCCACTTTACTACTTGTTCGACCACGTGCACTTGCGTGTAGTTATATACCCATATAACAAACAGACCGAACACTCCATCAACCATTATCCGGTGGGACAACCCACAAAGGTGCCACTAGTCGTTTTGAGCATTCTCCATCTGGAGTCCATTGGACTCCATGTTTGCTGTCAAAAAAACTTGTACCATGCAAACTCCATTTCAATGATCTCATAAAGTAGCATTTTTTGCTTGATTTTTCCACAATGACTTGCTTAATATTTTGAGAGTGTTGTGATGAAGTACTTGATGGGATGTTCAGCCTGATCCGTGTAATGGCCTGAGTGATTTCATCCCTAGTGATCTCATAGGGTGCCTGCTATTCTATTTTTTGCCTTTCGGACTTCTTCCTATTGAGGATGTTTATCAGTGTGGTTCCACCGTGCCCATTCTTTCCGCCAAACCTCTTTTGGAATGAAATAATTTTGCTGGAAGATAAACCTTTGTGCTTCATAGCATTCCTCTTTCAAGGATAAAATAGATACTGGAAATTGCCAACAGAAAGAGACTTCTGGCTCTGCATGGCTTTTCCGTTCTTTAACTTTACTGGCCGATGTAGCATGAATATCATCACATCGTATTATTCTTTAGGCATTGAACCCATTATTTCCTCGGTCAGGACCATTGTAGAAATATTTTTAAAAACCTGGTTCAATCTTGTCAAAGTCCCTGAACACGTTGCAATTTAATTCCATCAGGATGTAATACTGGTCACATAAGTACCAGAAGAACCATAAGATTTCTTGTGGAAAGTCATTAGCAAGTGGTATGAATAACTGACATAATGGGTATTCCGGTTTGACCCCATAGGGTTTTAGGATGGATCCTCCTTATTTTATGAAGACTTCTAGCTCTAAGAAAGTCGGTCTTTCAATCAAGATGGATGGATCGAATGGGTCCACATATTGACTGAACACGTCTGGCGGATGGCTTGGCAGCCTTGATGACCTGGGACTTGGTGGGTTGGTAATCATTAACACATGGCCGACTGGTTCTTTCATCTTCTTGGGTTTTTTTGGAAAAAACCTTTTTCCGAATTCATCCGGCCGGGATAGGAATTCTGCTAGGAAATTATCTTTCCCTTTTAGGTGCTTCACCCGGAATTTGTAGGGTGAGAACCATTGTACCCATCTGAGAATTTGCGCTTACTATATCATGAAAAATGACAGAGTAAGGCAAGGTGTTCCTCCAGAGTATCACTGAACAATAGGATATCGATCAATGTATACTAGTGAAGTGTGGAAGATAGGCTGAAAGATTTTGATCGTGGCTTTTTGGAATAGAGAGGGTGTAGGTTTCAGCCCAAATTTCATAACCTTCCATTGGAAGTCTCGGTTAGGAATGCTAAATCGCGTTTTTGGTCTTTTCTCAGGATGTATCCCTAATTTCCAAAATCTAGATTTGAGAGCAATCTTGGAAATATGTCTAGCTTTGGCTAAGTGTGAAAATAGGGTGGCCTATTTTGTATATTGAATTTGTCATCTTGGAGGACATAGTTGATTGGCTGGTAGTTTATGACTAATCTAAGTTTACCTCTTGTCTTATCAGCTCTCTTGTTGACATAGAAAGCTTCACATGCCCATTGAGAATTAGATGGCTCGTTCAGTCCAAACTACATGAGTTCAGCGCACTCTTTCTTTGCAAGTTGAAGGTGCTCTGGATTCATGCCAAAATGTCTTGCCTTGGTTGGGTTGATGTTTTCATTCTTCTAGAATGGGAGTTTGATGAAGAATTCTTCAATCAACCAGAGTGGGTTGTGAAATTTCTTTATGAACTCCTTATTAGATTCAGCACATGAATGTTCTATCAACTGTTGCTCGATTTCTCTGATCTGTTCATCTTTAGTGATCTGGAATAAGTGTGAGACTTTTGAGTATGGCTTGAAATGATTTTATAAAGCTATTCCATAGGCTCCAATGTGGCGTCGATCCTTGAGTTGTCTGAAGATATCGAATCCAATTATGAGTTCCTTTCTTGGGACATTTGACCCGAACAACTTTGTTATGAATTTTAGTTTGGGGAAGAACTCGATTGTTATCGGATGTATTGTGACGACCTTGGTTGACAGGATTCCATGATGCGGTGTTGAAGTTCTTAAAATGGGAAATTCATTGATCATCAGGAAGTACAGCTGGATTCATCAATGATGAGGCTGCACCTGTGTTATACCCCGTAGAATTCCCGGCACCTAGACGACCTATTCGCACGTTGGTTAAGCATATTAGAAGGCCATACGTGCTAGAGAATGGCCGGGAAAAAGATCGGACGAGAAACCCGTCGAACCATCGCGGGAGGAGCTGAGGCAGAGCCCCTCCGCGATGGCAGCGTGTCACGGAGGTGAGGCCTCCGCAATGGCTCCGTGACACGTTGCCCAAGTTCAGGCTCAAGTATATAAAGCCCCCACTTCGGTTTAATATCATTTAACTCATTTTAATTTCCAGAACACGCAGCAAAACAGAGGAAGACGAAGGAGGGATTATTATTTTCGTCCGATTACGCTGCCAAACGCTGCCCAAACTCAAATTAATCCTACATACCGAAGTATTTAGCAGCAGAGAGCATTCCTACGGATTTAGTTTTGTGAAATACGGCCGACGAATCGGCGAGCCACCGAGCTAAGGTAAGTAGAATTGCTCTAAATTAATGTCTATGTGTTCCTAGCTGAGAAGTGAATATTTCTCCCTTCTAGACCGCTGAAAAATAACGAGTTTTTGACCGTTTTTCGAAAGGTTAAAGTTGGGATAAATATATATATCTAAAGTGACAATTTCTACCGAATATTAATGTATTTAGTTCTAATTGACGTGTATATGAATGTAGTTGGGAGAAACAGCAGAAGTACCGACGGAAATCACACCGGTCAGTCGGGTACTCAGAAACCAGGTATGTAAAGTTATTCTTTCGGCAAGCCAGGAAGTACAGCTGAGAAAGTAAATAGAATAAAGGCTATTAACCGATACCCAGCGTACAGGAACGATTTTAGTACAGTTTCCAGCAAGCATGCTAGTATATTAATCACGTATCATGCGATAATCAGAATAGTAGATATTCGGGCAATACGTAGTACATCTGTTGAGATTGTATCCAGTAGTAGATGGTACATTTTATGTTATTGAGCTATATCCAGATATAATCAGATAGACAGATAAAGGCCAGGTAGCAGTTAGTCCAGTAATCAGAAATAGTGTAAAACAGAATATAGTATCAGTTATTTAATACAAACTGGCCTTCAGATACAAGAAGAGAATATGATTAGTATTTTTCATTTAAGCATGCTTGCTGTGTATGTGTTTTGTATGTTGAGACTTGTTGTGGCATGTGGGCACCCTTTAGCATCCCCACCGCCCCTGGGTTATAGCTGTGTCGATACCAGATTCAGATACCGCCAGCAGCTGGGCGATGCCGTCCGACTAAAGGACGATGATGGCCGACCACCATGATAATACGGTCCAGACCACCCTGCTTGCAGGGGTAGTTCAGTTTACTCTGCGCAGAGCTAGCACACCCTGTTTACAGGGGCAGACCACTCTGTGTGCACACCTGTGCCCAGAGGCAAGAGTCTTCGGACTCAGACACAGTTTATTGTCAGAGGCCAAGGCCTGAGCTACGTACCCAAGGGGGCCGGTAGGAGGAGCTCACAGTTATCAGATGAGTGGAGTGACTTGTTTTTGGTTGGTTTATACCCGGGTAGGGGTAAATAGATTGCTTGCTTGGTTGGCACCTTCCGGCTTATGGGGGTCGGTCAGGTATTGTGTGTATTATTATGTATATTGATATGTTCTAGTAGATACTGATAGACAGAAGGACGACGCGTCTTCAGGTACGCTTAGTTAGTTACAGAATGTATAAACTCTCCCCAGTTGTCCACATCCAGATAGACTCAGCTACTTCTTGCTTAAATGTCATGTTATTGTGCTATTCGTTTCAGTTGCATATTTCAGTTTGCTTTACATGCTCAGTACCTGTGGTACTGACGCCCAGCGGGGCGCTGTATTGCTTGCCTACAGGTACTCACGGACGAGGAGCCGATCCCTCGTGAATCCAGCCAGCCAGTGAGTCATCGGCTCCTGTTATCCGGAGTCTGATTCCCAGAGGTGTAGCTCCTTTTCTTTTGTTGTGCAGTATGGGTAGGTCGGGGCCCTGTCCCAATCATTTCTATTAGATTCTTACAGTATTCATAGAGGCTTGCAGTCTGTATATATATTCCCTGTGGTTAGTTGAGCCGGTCGTGTGGGGCCGTGCAGTCTGCTGTAGTTGTTTTGTATTCCAGTATATGTTGGCCGTGTGGGGCCTTAGTTTTACAATAATGGTGACCTTGCCGGTCATGTAGTTTTACAGCAGTCTTGTGTTGAGTTACAGATAACTAGACAGCATGGTGGCCTTGTCGGCCTGCATAGGTTCCTTGTTACAAGTCTGTTTCTGGTTAGCTGTTGTTACAGGTACAGATGGCTACAGGCCAATTAGCCGGAGGCTGTAGTTACAGCCGTTATATAGCCGATTTGTTTCTTGAAATAGAGCCAAAGCTAGCCAAAGCACCAGATATGCTCAGGCTGGACCAGTTAGCAGTCCAGAGTCTAGCAGGCACCAAGTGCCGTCATACCCCCCAAGGTGGGGTGTGACAAACTTGGTATCAGAGCAGGTCGTATCCCAGGGAGTCTGCAAGCCGTGCTAAGTAGAGTCTTGTCTATGGATGTGTTGTGCACCACATACTATAGGCAGGAGGCTGCGAGGCATGTTAGGATTATCACTTTTCTTTCTTATTCAATCGTGCTATAGAGCGGTACAGTATAGAGTTGACTTTTGAAACTCACCACCCTCTTTGCTCACAGATATTATGGCAGACCAGTGGCACCCAGCTACAGGTAGGAGAGTGGATACAGCAGCGGGCGAAGGCACCAGTAGGATGCCTCACTTACAGCCAGATTTCGCCCGGTCTGAGAGCAATATGGAGGCGTCATCTCGGCCCTCCCAGCTCTCTCCGCCTAGCCAGGCACCATTTGAGCCAGCACCGCCTCCCACAGCTCCTGCACCCATTTCATCTGATCAGGAGCTACGTAGTGCGGTGGTTATATTGACTCAGATGCTAGCTGCTCAGCGTCAGCCAGCACCACCTACAGCAGCAGAATCCCTAGGGGGGCCGAGACCACGGTTTTCAGATAGGCCACCCAGATCTCTACCACCGGTACAGCAGCAGAGGGGCAGGTTCATTCGCCGGAGTCAGTCGGAGTCCGGTAGCAGTTCACGGACAGCAGCCTCACCTCAGCAGCGGAGGGTAGAACAGAGTAGATTTACATCCACCCCTTGTCCTATATGTCATCGACTACATTCTGGAACCTGCAGGCAGGGCTTCCCAGGGTGTTATTACTGCGGACAGGAAGGGCATTTTATGAGAGATTGTCCAGCCAGGGGACAGGGTAGTCAGGATGATCGGGATAGAGCGTCAGCAGGGCCACAAGTTCCAGCAGCCTCAGCAGGGCGCAGACCCTCAGGTTCAAGGAATAGGGGTCGAGGTAGACCAGGAGCCTCGGGCTCAGGTGCAGGCCCAGCCGTACCTATGCATTGCCGGGGAGGCAGGATTCAGAGGCATCTCCCGTCGTGGTCACAGGTACATTGATTATCTGTTCATATCCTGTTTATGTATTGATTGATCCAGGGTCTACATTGTCATATATCACACCATTTGTGGCCCGAAAGTTGGGTATTGAACCAGAATTGCTTCAGCAGCCCTTTTCAGTGCTTACACCGGTCGGTGACTCGATTACAGCTAAAAGAGTTTACCGAGGGTGTACGGTAGAGGTTGCTGATCGCCAGACCACAGTAGACTTAATAGAACTTGAGATGGTCGACTTCGATGCTATTATGGGTATGGACTGGTTAGTGCCATGCTACGCCAACTTAGAATGCTGGACCAAGACGGTCCGATTCCACTTTCCGGGGGAGGCAGTGCGAGAGTGGAAAGGGAGTACACCTACGCCGGAAGGTAGGTTTATTTCCTACCTTAAGGCAAGAAAATTAATAGCAAAGGGATGTATTTGCCACCTAGTTAGAGTCCAGGACGTTTGGGTGGAACCTCCGACTCTTCAGTCTGTTCCAGTGGTTAATGAATTCCCTGACGTATTCCCGGATGAGTTGCCTGGTGTCCCTCCCGAAAGGGAGATAGATTTTGCGATTGACTTGTTACCAGGTACTACGCCGATATCGATTCCTCCTTATTGTATGGCTCCTGCAGAACTCAGAGAATTAAAGGAGCAGTTGAAAGATTTGTTAGATAAAGGTTTTATCAGGCCGAGTACTTCACCGTGGGGTGCACCAGTTTTATTCGTGAGAAAGAAAGATGGCTCGCTCCGAATGTGCATAGATTATCGGCAACTAAACAAAGTTACAGTGAAGAACAAATACCCGCTCCCGAGAATAGATGATTTATTTGACCAGTTACAGGGGGCCAAATGTTTCTCTAAGATAGATCTGAGGTCCGGATACCACCAGGTCCGGGTTCGTGAGAGAGACATTCCAAAGACTGCTTTCAGGACCAGGTATGGTCACTTTGAATTCCTAGTTATGTCTTTCGGGCTGACGAATGCTCCCGCAGTGTTTATGGACCTGATGAACAACATATTCAGACCATATTTGGATCTGTTCGTGATAGTATTTATCGATGATATTCTGGTATATTCTCGTTCAGAGACAGATCACCAGAACTATTTACGAACAGTACTCCAGATCCTTAGAGAACGTCAGCTGTACGCCAAGTTTTCTAAGTGCGAGTTCTGGCTGAACTCAGTTGCCTTTTTGGGGCACATCGTGTCGGATGCTGGTATACAGGTGGACACACAGAAAATAGAGGCGGTCAAGACATGGCCCAGACCTACCACTCCGACCGAGGTCCGCAGTTTCTTGGGTTTAGCAGGATATTATCGGAGATTTGTTGAAGGATTCTCCACTATAGCAGCACCTCTGACAAAGCTGACATAGAAAGCAGTAAAATTTCAGTGGACGGAGGCATGTGAGCAGAGTTTTCAAGAGTTGAAAGACCGATTGACCTCCGTCCCAGTACTAGCATTGCCAGAGGGAACAAATGGGTATGCGGTGTATTGCGACGCTTTAGGTTTGGTACTGGGTTGTGTGTTGATGCAGCATGGTAAGGTGATTGCTTATGCTTCCAGACAGCTGAGGAAACACGAAAAGAACTATCCGACCCATGACCTGGAACTGGCCGCAGTGATCCACGCTCTGAAAATTTGGAGGCATTATTTGTATGGCGTCCATGTAGACATTTTCACAGATCATAAAAGTCTGCAATACATTTTTACACAGAGGGAGTTCAATCTGCGGCAACGTCGCTGGTTAGAATTGTTGAAAGACTATGATGTAAATATTCTCTATCACCCAGGAAAAGCTAATGTAGTAGCAGATGCCCTGAGCCGTAATTCAATGGGGAGTTTGGCGTATTTGCGGCCTGAGAAACGGGAATTAGCCAAGGAAATTCATCAACTAGCTGGTTTAGCCATTCGAGTAGTGGAGACAGAAAATAACAGAGCGGTAATTCAAAATTCTGCCGAGTCATCACTAGTTACAGAGGTAAAAGAACGGCAGTACGAGGACCCTGACTTAGTCCAGCTTAGAGATAGAATTCAGAAAGGTAAGGAGTCAGATTTCCAAGTGACTGAAAATGAAGTACTACGTTGTGAGGGCCGTCTATGTGTCCCGAATGTTTTAGGGCTTCGCCAGCAGATCATGCATGAGGTACATTACGCTCGTTATTCCCTCCATCCAGGAGCAATGAAAATGTACCACGATATCAGAGACATTTACTGGTGGCCAGGTATGAAATCTGAAAAAGCTGAATTTGTATCTAGATGTCCTAACTGCCAGCAGGTGAAAGCGGAGCACCAGAAACCGGGCGGTCTGACGCAGGATATAGCTGTGCCTATATGGAAATGGGAAGCGATAAATATGGATTTTGTAACAAGATTATCCCGTACCAGACGCAAAAATGATTCCATTTGGGTAATAGTAGACAGGCTAACAAAATCAGCTCCTTTCCTACCAGTGAAGGCTACCTTCTCAGCTGAGGATTATGCCGAATTATATATCAGAGAAATAGTTAGATTACATGGAGTGCCGGTATCTATTATTTCAGACAGGGGAGCATAATTCACAGCTAGATTTTGGCAGTCGTTCCAGAGGGGTCTGGGAACGAAGATTAATTTGAGCACAGCATTCCACCCTCAGACAGATGGACAGGCTGAGCGGACTATCCAAAAGCTCGAAGATATGCTACGAGCATGTGTACTAGATTTTGGGGGTAGCTGGGATGAACATCTGTCGCTGATTGAATTTGCTTATAATAATAGCTACCATTCAACTATCCAGATGGCGCCTTTCGAGGCATTATACGGGCGAAAATGTAGATCACCGGTGGGCTGGTTTGAAATAAGAGAATCAACATTAGTTGGCCCAGACATTGTTCGGCAGTCCGAGGAAAAGATAAAGCTAATCCGAGAACGTTTACTGACTGCTCAGAGCCGCCAGAAGTCGTATGCAGATATGCGGCATAGAAATCTAGAATTTGCGGTAAATGACTGGGTATACCTGAAGGTGTCTCCGATGAAAGGGGTGATGAGATTTGGTAAGAAAGGCAAGCTTAGCCCGAGATTCATTGGGCCATATCAAATTCGGCGGAGAATAGGCCGAGTTGCATACGAATTGAACTTGCCTCCGGAGTTAGCATCTGTTCACCCAGTATTCCATGTATCTATGTTGAGGAAATTTGTAGGAGACCCTTCCACAGTTTTTCCAGTTCAGGATGTCCAGGTCACCGAAGAGTTAGCTTACGAAGAGGTTCCAGTAGCTATCTTAGACAGACAGATTCGAAGGTTGAGAACTAAAGATGTTGCATCTGTCAAAGTATTGTGGCGTAACAGGAATCGTGAGGAAATGACGTGGGAAGCAGAAGAAGATATGAAAGTCAGATACCCTCACCTATTTCAGGCCTAGTCAGGCGACAGGTATGTCCATATTATTACTTATGCAGTACCTTATGATTGTATGTCTGTGAATGATAAAGGGTGATATTTAGTTATCCAGTAAATCCTACAATATTATGTGCAGTGCCTGTGTTGGACTTTTCTGCATTTCAGGTTTTTGTTATAGTCCATATTACAGGGGAAACTCTGCAGAAATTTTTCTAGAAAATAAAGTAAGTAGTCCTATAGAAAACAGTGTACATTCGAGGACGAATGTTCTTAAGGGGGGAGAATGTTATACCCCGTAGAATTCCCGGCACCTAAACGACCTATTCGCACGTTGGTTAAGCATATTATAAGGCCATACGTGCTAGAGAAAGGCCGGGAAAAAGATCGGACGAGAAACCTGTCAAACCAACGCGGGAGGAGCTGAGGCAGAGCCCCTCCGCGATGGCAGCGTGTCACGGAGGTGAGGCCTCCGCGATGGCTCCGTGAAACGTTGCCCAAGTTCAGGCTCAAGTATATAAAGCCCCCACTTCGGTTTAATATCATTTAACTCATTTTAATTTCCAGAACACGCAGAAAAATAGAGGAAGACGAAGGAGGGATTATTATTTTCGTCTGATTACGCTGCCAAAAGCTGCCCAAACTCAAATTAATCCTAGATACCGAAGTATTTAGCAGCAGAGAGCATTCCTATGGATTTAGTTTTGTGAAATACGGCCGACGAATCAGCGAGCCACCGAGCTAAGGTAAGTAGAATTGCTCTAAATTAATGTCTATGTGTTCCTAGCTGAGAAGTGAATATTTCTCCCTTCAGAACCGCTGAAAAATAACGAGTTTTCGACCATTTTTCGAAAGGTTAAAGTTGGGATAAATATATATATCTAAAGTGACAATTTCTCCCAAATATTAATGTATTTAGTTCTAATTGACGTTTATATGAATGTAGTTGGGAGAAACAGCAGAAGTACCAACGGAAATCACACCGGTCAGTCGGGTACTCAGAAACCAGGTATGTAAAGTTATTCTTTCGGCAAGCCAGGAAGTACATCTTAGAAAGTAAATAGAATAAAGGCTATAAACCGATACCCAGCATACAGGAACGATTTTAGTACAGTTTCCAGCAAGCATGCTAGTATATTAATCACGTATCATGCGATAATCAGAATAGTAGATATTCGGGCAATACGTAGTACATCTGTTGAGATTGTATCCAGTAGTAGATGGTACATTTTATGTTATTGAGCTATATCCAGATATAATCAGATAGACAGATAAAGGCCAGGTAGCAGTTAGTCCAGCAATCAAAAATAGTGTAAAACAGAATATAGTATCAGTTATTTAATACAAACTGGCCTTGAGATACAAGAAGAGAATATGATTAGTATTTTTCATTAAAGCATGCTTGTTGTGTATGTGTTTTGTATGTTGAGACTTGTTGTGGCATGTGGGCACCCTTTAGCATCCCCACCGCCCCTGGGTTATAGCTGTGTCGATACCAGATTCAGATACCGCCACCAGCTGGGCGATGCCGTCCGACTAAAGGACGATGATGGCCGACAACCATGATAATACGGTCCAGACCACCCTGCTTGCAGGGGTAGTTCAGTTTACTCTGCACAGAGCTAGCACACCCTGTTTACAGGAACAGACCACTCTGTGTGCACACCTGTGCCCAGAGGTAGGAGTCTTCGGACTCAGACACAGTTTATTGTCAGAGGCCAAGGCCTGAGCTACGTACCCAAGGGGGCCGGTAGGAGGAGCTCACAGTTATCAGATGAGTGGAGTGACTTGTTTTTGGTTGGTTTAGACCCGGGTAGGGGTAAATAGATTGCTTGCTTGGTTGGCACCTTCCGGCTTATGGGGGTCGGTCAGGTATTGTGTGTATTATTATGTATATTGATATGTGCTAGTAGATACTGATAGACAGAAGGACGACGCGTCTTCAGGTACGCTCAGTTAGTTACAGAATGTATAAACTCTCCCCAGTTGTCCTCATCCAGATAGACTCAGCTACTTCTTGCTTAAATGTCATGTTATTGTGCTATTCGTTTCAGTTGCATATTTCAGTTTGCTTTACATGCTCAGTACCTGTGGTACTGACGCCCAGCGGGGCACTGTATTGCTTGCCTACAGGTACTCACGGACGAGGAGCCGATCCCTCGTGAATCCAGCCAGCCAGTGAGTCATCAGCTCCAGTTATCCGGAGTCTGATTCCCAGAGGTGTAGCTCCTTTTCTTTTGTTGTGCAGTATGGGTAGGTCGGGGCCCTGTCCCGATCATTTCTATTAGTTTCTTACAGTATTCGTAGAGGCTTGCAGTCTGTATATATATTCCCTATGGTTAGTTGAGCCGGTCATGTGGGGCCGTGCAGTCTGCTGTAGTTGTTTTGTATTCCAGTTTATGTTGGCCGTGTGGGGCCTTAGTTTGATAGTAATGGTGACCTTGTGGGTCACGTAGTTTTACAGCAGTCTTGTGTTGAGTTACAGATAACTAGACAGCATGGTGGCCTTGTCGGCCCGCATAGGTTTCTTGTTACAAGTCTGTTTCTGGTTAGCTGTTGTTACAGGTACAAATGGCTACAGGCCAGTTGGCCGGAGGCTGTAGTTACTGTCGTTATATAGCCGATTTGTTTCTTGAAATAGAGCCAAAGCCAGCCAAAGCACCAGATGTGCTCAGGCTGGACCAGTTAGCAGTCCAGAGTCTAGCAGGAACCAAGTGCCGTCATACCCCCCAAGGTGGGGTGTGACAACCAGTATCCATGAATATAATTACCTGAATTTGTTTATCCCATTTAGACTGATAAACATTCAGTTGGACCTGAGGAATATTGATAATGCTGTTGATTTCATTAGCCTCTAAAATCTGGTAATGGTCATGCCCATGTTCTTCATATACTTCCATGGAGAAAAGAGTGTCCTATGATGACTCATCTTCTGCTGAAAGTACTGATTCGAGATCATTGTCCCTGACATCAGCATATTCTTCTATTTCTGAAGCTGGATAGATCTTTTAGCTTGAGGATAGTTCTTTGTGAAGTGTCCGATCTTGTGGAAAATGAAGCATCTTTCATTCTTTTGGAACCTGCCTGGACGCTTTCTCCTGAAGTATTTTGTTCACCTGGTGTATTTGGATCTTCCTCCAGTAGGCTTTGGCCATTTGAACTTCTTGTATTTCTTGTATCTGCTTTTCTTTCTGGCATGGCAAGAGCAACTGGACTCGGTGATTAGGTCTGTCTTGCTGCAAGCTTTATCAAGGGTTGGATTGTTGGGCATGATCTCCTTCATAACAGGTCTTTTTATACAGATATCTTCTAGTGCCATGAAAATTGCCTGCCTTATATAGCCAACTTGTGGGATTGTGATTGACTTGAACATTTCCTCAATAATCGTCATGGTTCGTCCTGCTAACATCTTTGGCAAGGATGAAATGAAGGCCTTCTTCAAACTGGTGTCTCCACCAAGTTAAAAGTATATTTTTGCCATTTTTTGGAAATGAATATCAATGACATCACTGTTCAATGATACGCATTTCATCTCAATGAATTGTCTTCGCAGCTTTTCTTGCCTTTGGCCTATATCTCCAGAAAAGACTTCATGGAGGATTCTGATGTTGAAAGCAAAGTCTTGGGACGTGAGGAAAGTATTCTTGTCATACATTCCCAGTGCGATCCACCAATCTCTATGATGCCGGAGAAGCTTGATGTGAACTCTAATACGATTAGATATTTGTCCCGCTCTACTAAGTGTGTCGTTACCATCCAATAAACGAAATCTTGGATCCTAAGTGGCCATTTCAAGACCTTGACATCATCGAGAGTGAAAGTGTGGAATCCAGTTCCAATTGATTTTGGTGTTGGTAGTTCTGGTCTCCTTTCCGAAATTAGGTCTTCTATTTTCCCGTCTTGATCATCATTGACTTCAGAAACTATTGGTTCTCTTGGTCAGTTCATGTATATCGGTGGATTGTCTTCCTTAGAGGTGTCTAGTGAGAGATCCTCACTTGACTCAATCTCTGTTTCTTCAGTTTCATAAGTAGGATCACTGTCTGTTGTCTGTTCCATACTACATCCTTTGCTATCATTTTCGTCTAAGCCATCGAGTTCCGTAACAACTTGATCTGAGATCATAAAGTTTTCTGGATCTTGCTTCTTTGAACTTTCTCCAACCTCTTTCCTTTTATTGGCTTGGTTTTCTACTGCAAGGGAATATTTCCTTTCCCAAACCCATTTTGCAATGTCAAACTCAGTTTCCTCTTTGGGTTTTTGAGGATATGGTGTGGGTTCATATGGAGTTAAAGGAGAGGTACTACCTAGACGGGCCAATTTAGGTGGTGAGTATATCTGTGATAACATAGGGAAAACAGGAGGATTTTGGAGAGTGGCTTTGGGTTCTTTGTGGCTCAAAAGGTCCATGTCTCAACTGTTTGATTTTCTCTTTGATGTCAGCCATTTCCTTCTATTTCTATGAAAATAAGTGCAAAAGTGAAGCGCCCGGTGGACAGATCTCATACTGCATATTCTATTGTCGTTATTCCAGGACTCGGATAAGACCGACATGTTGTAGGAATCACTTCTAATTGAGTCCTAAGTGGCTACAAGTAATTGGAAAGCATTTCTACCTTCTAAACTCTCAAAATTTGTGAGATTTTGGCTGAATTAAACGATTTGAGTTATAGCAAATACTATTGATAGATATCATTATTTGGCAATTCCACCTATTGAAATAGCCTTATTCTATCAGCATAGAGGCTACAATTGAGTGGAATTATCAGCTACAACTTGGGACTATTTGGGTGAACGAGGATCGTCTTTCGAGGTATGTTAAGGCTAACCTTTTTGGTAAGTTATTCCTGTCATATAGTAATATGACCTATGTACTTGTATGCAAGTTGTAAGGTTGCATATTATGATTAGCTGCTATAGATAGTTTTGAGATTAAAGGGTATTATTTCGATTGGAAATGACCCTACCTAATATAGCCTTCCGTCGACCAACCTCAGGGTTATTAGTTGTTTCATCGCCTACGAGGCTATAGATCGCTTAGAGGAGAAATATGATGTGTGACAGGACTATATTCAAGCCTATAAGGCCATATTATAGTCCATCCACGAATGGACTTCTTCCTATGCAATATTGGCATCACTGACCCTCCGTAAAGACTTGTGTGGCCAGGGTGCTGTTATAGGAGCCTAGAGGGCAAATACACAGCTACAAGAACCTAGTGGGCTCAGTTGCGGACCCAGAGGCCAGGTAGGTTGGCTATAGCTACCAGTTGAATCATATTGACCATACTAGGGGTATATCGATTGGACTGTACTTGTTAGAGCTTATGGGGGCCTAGGTAGGTTATTCTGTGCTGATTGTATCTTCCAGGCTTATGGGGGGCAAGTAAGGTTCTTATTTGTATTACTTACTTATTAGATATACTTTGGGTTGTGAGGCTATTCAGGTTATAACTCTCATCATTCTTATTGAGTACTTTCATTTCATTTATAAATTCTATTATGTCATTTTCATTAATGCCTTACATATTAGGTACATATTGTACTGACTCCCATCTATAAAGAGTTGTACACTTGCTTGCAAGTGCGGATAGACGTGGTTCAGGACCTTCTTAGAAGTCAGCCAGAGTTAGCAGTCCCGTCAGCTCCTTTACTTCGAGGTTGATAGTTAGAAAGGTTTGTTCTTTTTGTTGTACAACTTTTGGGTAGGTCGGGGCCCTGTCCCTACTACTTTTCCACTCTTAGAGGCTGGTGGACTACAATTTTTTAGTTACTGGTTGTTGTTGGTCGTGTAGGGCCTATGTGTGTTATATTTTGCATGTTGGCCATGTGGGGCTGAACTTAGCTAGTTAGTTCGCAACCTTGTCAACTATAGTATGAATATGAATACTTGTTTTCCTTCAGTTATGACTAGACAACATGGTGGTCTTGTCGGCCTGCGTAGGATCCTTTATTGTTATGTTGGATAGGTTTGCTATTTTCTTTTATTTGTTTGTTGTGTGGCCTTGTCGGCCCAGGGTTGTGTTTACAGCAAAAATATAGCTATTTATTTTCTTGATTTTGAGTTGTTAGCAGGAACCAGAGGTGCATATGCCCAGCTAAGTCAACCCAGGTCCCAGTGTGGCATTTGGTGTCAGTCATGCCCCACAAGGTAGGGCATGACAATTGTTCAATAATGTATACAAAAAACTAAATTTCATCTTCAACTTTATTTTTCAACTGGTATGATTTTTAGGAGCAATGTTTATTAAAGTCAATCAAGCCAGCATCAAAGATTATAGTTAATGCAAGATTTTCAATGATTTTTTATTTTACTCAATCATTTTTGAGTATGATTTTTTAGATTTGGGTTGAACTTCAAGCTTCAAAACTCTTTCAGTGGAGTCTGAGTCTCTCTGTAATAAGATTTTGAATTTCGAAGCTCCTTCAATTGAGTTTGAATCTCCCTCAGTAAAATTTTGAGGCCTGAAGCTACTTCAATGGAGCACTTGAACATATGTCATGTATTAGATAAACAAAACAAAGAGGAGCACATTCTTCCCCCTTGAATCTTAAAAAGAATCTCAATATTAGGTTATATTCTCTATTTCTCTCCACCCATATATTCATATGTGTGTGTATCATACATAAAATATTCAAATTGCAAAGCATGCAAAGAAAACACAGGAACATAGAAAAGTAGGCAATTTCCCGCAATTCAATATAAAGAGATGAAATCATAAAATTTAGATAGAATTGAACCTTGTATGAGGATAAGAACAAATATAGAGATGAGATCCGATGCTTTTTTATCTTAAATTTCATTTGTTAAAGTTGAAAAATTCAAAATATTCAAGAATTTAAAGCTTCAATTAGGACAATTATGAACCCTAACTAATGAATATACTGAAAAAAATGAAAATATAATTAATCTTCTAGAATTCTTTGAACCTAAATTTATGTGATTTTGCTCTGCCAAACAATTAGAAATGTGATCTGCATTCATTATCTAATGGGAGAGTGTTGATTTATACAAGGAAATTTCAAATCTTTATTGTTGGGCTAACAAATGAAAAATAAAATTATGTTATATATAAAGTGGACCATATTAGGTATGAAGGTAAAATATAGATTTTGATTCCATCAGTGCACTAATTGACATAGAGATAGTATGATCTCATTTATTTTCAGTAAGATTAATACGTTCGTATTTGAATGTACATATGAATTATAAAAATATTGTCTATCGATTGATCACTGAATTATTAAGCTTTTTTATTATTTGATAAAAAATAAAATATTTATGTGCGCTAGTGATGTGGAGATGACTTGTAGTGGTGATCGTGGTAATGATTGGTATTAGTGGCTAGTAATTATGAAGGTAATATTTGATAGTAATAATGTGGTGGTAGTGTTGATGATGGAGGTAGTAGGTGTTATCGTGACTTATGTGATAGTGGTGATTGTGATGGTGAAGTAGTTGATGATGATAGTTGGCGGTGTTGATATTGATGGCCGAAGAATATGTGGTGGTTGTTGCGTTTCTCATTGTAATTGTGATGGTAGTTGGTAGTAAGGATTAGTCGCAGTGGTAGTTGATAATGCTCAAATCATACCCCTGGAAAAGTACGACATGCATATCTTCAATAAAGAACCCAACAAAGGTTGGAGTCGATCCCACAAGGAATATGGTCAAGATATAGAATAACGCTAGTATTTAAGCTTTTAACTATGTTATCTCCAAAAAGGGAGGTTTTATAAAAGCAATGATATGACAATATTGAGAATTGATTGTTATTTATCAAGATTATGCAAATAATTAGGGTAAGTGTTCCCCATGGGTTCATAACTACTTCAAGTTTTACACTTGTTATCTATCTCAATGCTGACCTGCAGAACTTGATAACTAGGGTTCATCCAAACAACTGGTTTGTCCCTATTGGATGCCTATACTCAATCACTAGGTTAGGTCTCATGAGCGATTTCACTTCAACCATTATCAATTTGTCCCAAATTAACTATCCTACGACCATAGCTCAAGTCATATAATGACCCATAAAGATCAAGTCTTGTTGTAATTCGCATTTCCTAATCTCTACTTCTCTAGTTTCAAGCAAGTAAAGAATTCGGGTAAGTCCTAGCGTTGTTCTTCGCTTAGAAGCATTAAATATGAAGAGAATTCAATACAAGTATTTACCACTGGTTTAGAATCACTTTGTGCAACCCTAGGTTGTTAATTCTACATGGTTCCCACAATCCTAGTTGTGGAGGTTTTAGCCTCTCATGATTGTAAGAGAGCTATACATATTAATAGACAAACATATAATTTAGAACGTACAAAGATGATTGGACAAAAATCCACTTGATTGTTTCAAGAATTAATGAAGAAAAACAAGTCAAGAATAATGGAAGAATCAACTAAAGAAATCCCAAAAGTTGTTCTCTAATACTCTAAATTCTCTACATTCGGTCTCTCTCTAATTGTCACTCTCCAAATCTAACTCGCTTTAACAAAAATAACCTAGAAAAGTATTTATACAAATAATTAAAAACATTTCCTAATTAATAGAGAAACAGCAAAAACTACTGCCAACTTTACCTACGACTCGTAATATGATTGTACGGGTCATACCTTCAGTCATACATTGACTAGCTTCTTCTGATTTGTTTAAGTGTTGTAAGCTAGTACGACTCGTATCATGAACCTACGAGTTGCACAATCTGGTCATGGTTTGACCTTGCAACTTTTGGCATCCTCTGTTTTCTTTCACGAGTGGCTTTGTACGACTTGTACCTTCATCCTACGACTCGTGACTTCCAGTTGTACATTAAGATCTTCCATTGTTCAATGATTCTGGAGCTCACTGTGGCTCCTTGGTATGGCTCTTACGTAGATATCATGATCCGTAGTTACTACCTGTATGGAGACATGTCTTGTGCAGCATCTTATGGTATTTATCACAACTACTACGGTACAACTTGTACCAGTGTGTTACAACTCATATAATAAGTCGTGCACCACCTTGTGACTCAAACATTTAGTCTGTACTTTTCCATGACTCTCAGTACAACTTGTACGGAAGGTAAAACTCGTATTGAGATTTGTAATAGCCCTTTGTCTACTTTTTTTTCATTCTTTTGCACATTTTAACTCCAACACCTAATTTCCTTGAAAACAAATTTAAAGTGCCACATATCCATATAAGAACACCTCAGTCCATTCTTATTTACTCAGTTTTAAGCGTCGAAAGTGTTGTAAACCCACAACACATCAATAGTAGTGAGTGGTAATCATAGAGGTGATGGTGATGGTTATGGAGGTTGAAAAAATGATGACAATAGACATATAAATATAATAATGGAGGTGCAGTGTGCGGTAATGACTAACTGTAGTGGTTCGAAATAGTGGTGGATGTCAGTGATTGTTGCAATGAGAGGGATTGTTGATGATGGCAATGATGGTTAACAACAGAGACACATGTTGATAGTGTTGCTGATTGGTGGCTGGCTGTGGTAATGATGGTACTGGTTTGATGAGTTGATAATTTACCAACTCATTAAGCTTTTAAGCATGAATTTTAGCTTAGTTTTTAAGTCTTTTTGTAGGATTTTATGAACTTTTTCCTTTGGATGTTGTAGATACCTAACATTAAGAGAAGGAGAATGAAAATGAGTAAAAAGGATGAGATTTAGGTGCAAACCAGTGCTCCACCGAAGGATATCAGCGAAACGCCGGCTGACCGCAGGCACCCACTGGAATGAGGAACAATTGCAACTGGCGGCTCATAGAACAACAGCCGGCGAACTTCTAGTGCCATTGCCAAAATGCTTTGGAATACACTAGACAATAGATGAGATCAACCGGAGGCTCACAGATGGACACCAGCGAACTGACGGTTACTCCCAAGTGAAAGATGCCTGAAAAGGGAAAAAATGTCTAGCCCAGAAAAAGAGAATGTTATGACCTACTTTTGTACATATTTGGTAGAGTGATTTACATTGAAAATAGAGTTTTGAATATTTCTATTTCATCTTCATCTTCATCTTCTTCAGCAAGGTATATCCACCATTGTAGAGACATTTTGAGCTTGATTGTAAATCATCTTCTTCAGCAAGGTATATCCACCATTGTAGAGACATTTTGAGCTTGATTTTGTTTACTCTTAATTATAAAATTGTTGAGTCTATAGATAAATAAGCTCTTGTCTTTCTCAATTATGAGTAGCTAAATCTATAGCAAGAGGTGTGTTATGATGGGTGCTTGATTTAATTGGGAATTTATAGATTTATCTTCTTATTACTTAATTAGTGTAAATCTATTGATTTCTCCGCATATTATAGTTGATTACTCGTAGTTGTAAATATGGATATTGTTTCTTACTTAATTTTGGATTGAAAAAGATGAATTAAGTAATGGGAGAGAACTTAATAGTGGGTTGGGATTTGATTATGTGGGTTTGGGATAGAAATAGCCAAAACCCATGGTTATAATTCCATTAAAGATTGATGGCTAGAAATAGCTCAACCCCTAACCCAAAGTATATTGGAATAGTTGAATTGCACCTTGCAGTTTGAACGAACTTGAGGAAAAAGTACCTAAGTGGATGAAAAACACGGGGCACAATTTTTTCCAAGGTTATTTACACATATTAATAATAACTTGACTGACTAGTAAATCCCAATTCAATTGGCATCCCATCTACATCACACCTCTGGCCTTTGTTCATTGTTGTTTCTCGATTTTGATTATCTTTCTCTCTTGACTAACTAAGTTTAGATTCAATATTGTTATTTCATTTTCTCCATCAAAATTTTCATTTACTTTCCTTGTACATTGATGCAAATTAATTCTAGTTAATATACAACTATTGTGTGATCATGTAACCTTTCTTTTGGGATTCGACCCAAACATCCGTCGGGTTATTTATTTTGATACAACGACCGTTTGCGCTCTTTCATAGAGAAGGGTGTAATTTGGACATTATCAAAAACGGTGTCATTGCCGGGCAATGTAGTTTGACATCCTTTAGTTTTTGTTATTTTGAATTGATCTTGCATCTTAATTAGTTTGACATTACAATCTTAGTTGGTTTCTTCTAGGTTGAAGTTGATATGAGCCAACATTCACTAGAAGGAGAAGGTTTGGTTGATGGGCATATGGATTATAAGGATGATAATCCCGTGATGCCCGATGTGGGCAATTCGCCTACCTCCTGCGGCATGGAATGTTATTTTCCATGTGACAAGTACAATGCTACACTTAGCTCAAATGAATGGACTCTTTGGAAGAATGCCCAATGAGAATGCAAACGGGAATCTACGCAATTTCTTGGAGATTTGTCAATCTTTCAACATTACAAATGTCACTCAAGAGTCAATCAGATTGAGATTCTTACCATTCTTACTCACTGGGGAAGAAACTGCATGGTTGGCGAAGCTGCCTCCCGGGTTTATTACCTCTTAAAATGAACTAACAAAGGCATTTTGGGATAGGTTCTTTCCTCCCTCGAGGATGTTTCAGCTGAGCGATGACATTACTAATTTCGGCCAGCTTGTGGGAGAAACAATCCATGAAGCTTGGTTGAGGTTTTAGAAAAAGGTGGCCATTTTTCCGAACCATGGTTTACCCGATGGGGTTTTACTTCAGAGCTTCTTCCGATCACATGATTCTATAAATAATTTGGTGGAAAATAATTTGGCTGGGGGATCAATCATGGATTATCCCTACGGTGTAGCCAAGGCATTACTTGATAGAATGGTGAAAACTAACCGAGCATGGCACGCTAAAGAAGTTGAGGTATCCTCTAGTGGTGTTGCTTCTAATATTGTGAGTGCAGAGTTGAGGAAGAGAGATGAGACTACAGCAGCGGATGTATCCTCTATTGATATTACTTCAACAAAGGCTTACCTTGAAGAAAAAGAAGAAAAGGCTATTTAATATTTTTCTTTTTACCTCTCTATAAATCTAGAATGGAATAACTGGTATTTTTTAGATAATGTCCTAAAATAGGTTTAAAAATGCTCCTCAAAGTTTGTGCTGGATGATTTTTTCCTCCTGAAGGCGGCCTCACTTACGAGTCCCGCCATTCCGCTAGTGCCTATTCGCGGAACACCACTACCTCGTAGGTTAGGAGGAAAGTGACTTTGGGTCAGGCCGGCATTGGGCACTGGTGGTTCACAAGTGTTGACCCATATTCCTCTGGTGCACCTTCCACTCTTGTCCAATTTACTCTTGCGTTTCAGCTGGCGTTTCGCTAGCTACATCCGGTGGAGCACCGGTCCTACCCTGTAAAGCTTCAGTCCTCTACTTTAATTTCGTGCTTTTGTCCAAGTTATTTATTTCTTTCCTTAAATTAAATACCTGTAAAAACTAAATAAAAAGAGCATAAAATCCTTTTAAATGACTTGAAAATTAAGAAAAGCCCATGTTTAGAAGCCTATTGAGTTGCTAAATTACCATCTCATCAATCATCAATTTACATTACTCCCTCCACAACACTTCTCTAACTTCTGTCTAGCCTTGTTTAGAGTATTCTAGGTTCATTTTTTCCATTTTTCCTTGAAATGACATAAGGTCATTACATTAGATATCAATTAATATATTGTTCGTCCCCAAATGTTCTCAAAAGCAAGAAAGAGTACGTACCCTATTTCGCAAATGGTTGAGGATATTTGATCTGTATATCAACCTCATCTCCTAAGTGGCTTCCACTATAGGACAATTCTTCCACTAGACCTATACTGTCACAATTTCTTTTGATCATTGCTTGTGGACCACCCTAGTCAATATCGCCACAAGCTCTTCCTCATAGGACAAGTTCTTATCTAGCAACACGGAGTCCCCATGTTATTTCCTCAACATTGAAACATGGAACGTCGGATGTACCCCAGACAACCCTGGAGGCTAAGCTATCTCATAAGCTAGTTCTCGCACACGCCGGAGGATTTCAAATGGTCCAATGTACCTCTAGCTAAGATTGGCCTGCTTGCTGAACCTCATCACCCCCTTCGTGGGGGATACCTTGAGGAGAACTCGTTCTCCCTCCATAATCTCCATCTCTCTCACATTCTTGTCAGCATGACGTTTTTTTCTACTTTGATCCACCACAAGATGATCTTGGAGTATCCCCACACTTTTTAAGGATTCCTTCAGCAAATCATTCCCCAAGGTCTCACCTCAAATGCATCAAACCACCCAATTAGAGACCTGCATTTCATCTCATACAAAGCTTCAAATGGGGCCATGCCAGTGCTCATGTTATAGCTGTTATTGTAGGCGAACTCTGCTTAGGGTAGAAATTTATACCAGCGGCCTCGAAAATCTATAACATAGGCCCAGTGCATGTCCTTTAATATGTAGATGGTCCTTTCTGACTATCCATCTGTCTGAGGATGGAAGCCTCTTCTCAAGTCCAACCTGGTGCCTAACTCCGCCTGCAAGGTCCTCTAGAAATGAGAGGTGAACTGAGTACCCCTGTCAAACACAATCGACATCGGCACCCCATGCAACCGAATCAATTCCTTTACATATAGTTTGGCCAACCTCTTAGCATTGTATGTCACCTGGATAGGAAAGTACTGAGCAGACTTTGTCAATCATTCCACAATGACCCAATTAAAGTCATACTTTCCCAAAGTCTTTGGAAGCCCAAGTACGAAATTCATAGCTATTCTCTCCCTTTTTCACTCGGGAATTGACATCCTCTGAACTACTTCCCCAGGCTTCTGGTGCTCGTATTTCACCTACTAATAATTCAAACATCGAGGAAACATAGTAAATAATATCTTTTTTCATTTTTCCCCACCAATAGTGTTGCTTCAAGTCATGGTACACTTTGGTGACTCTAGGATGAATGGACTACCTTGAGTTGTGAGCTTCTACGAAAAGAGTCTTAATTAGGTCACCAACTCAAGGAACATACATGCACCCCTTTATCCTCAAGACCCTTCAACATCTAGCACTGTTTCCTTCGCCTCTACCCGCAGAACCTTCTCTCAAATCTTATCCAACTTTTCATCCTCAAATTGTCTGGCCTTTCTTTCCTCTAATGTCTATGACTTAGCCTCCATGCTAGCTAGTATCCCACTTATTTCTATCAAAGAGAGCCTCACCAAACTGTTTTCCAGTGTTTGAACTTCTTTGGCCATTGGTCATCGAGTAGCTTCCATGAAAGTTAGACTGGCCATACTTTCTACTTTTTGACTCAACGCATCTGCCACAACATTAGCCATCCCTGGGTAATACAAGATGGTGAAGTCGTAGTTCTTGAGCAGTTCCATTAACCTCCTGTACCTCAAATAAAAAGTGGGAGGCTTCATCTTGATGAACCTCCAGAATAAGTCATGCTCATCCCCTGTCATCATAGGCCCAACCACCGGCCTGGGGAACATGATTACCTCAGACATATCATCATTATGAGGAGCCATTGCACCTGCATGCTATATCCCAGACTACTGCCTGATAATGCTCAAATCACACACTTGAAAAAGCTTGACGCGGACATTGTCCATATAGAACACAAATAGGTTGGGGTTGATCCCATAGGAGATGAGGTCAAGACAAACAATAATGCTAGTATTTAAGCTTTTAAGTCTTTTATTTCCTAAAAAAGGGGTTTTATAAAGAATTAAACATGTAACAATATGGATAGTAGGGTTGTTATCAAGATTATGCAATTAACAAGGGGAGTGTCCCCATGGATTCATACAACTTTGGGTTTTACAATTGTGATATATCCCAATACCTATCTTGTATAACTGATAACATGGAATCATCCAATGAACTAGTTCGTCCTATTTGATGATTATACTCACTTACCGGGTTAGGTCTCATGAGTGATTTCACTTTACCGTTTTTAATTTTTTCCAAATTATTTATCCTGCGACAGCAGCTCAAGTCATACAATGAACCACAATGTTAAAGGCTTTGGTGTTATTCTCCTTTCCTAATTTCTACTTCTCTAGATTCAAGCAAGTAGGGAATTTAGGCAAGTCCTAATAGTACACATCATCAAGAAACGTTTAAGATGAAGAGAATACAATAAAAGCATTAGCATTGGTATAGAATCACCTTGTGTAAACCCTAGTTTGTTAATTCACCATAGTTCCCACAACCCAAGTTGTGGAGGTTTTTAGCCTCTCATGATTGTAAGAGAATTATAAGCATTCATAGACAAATACATAATTTAGAACTTACAATAATGAATGAAAAGTAAACTCACTTGATTATTGCATAATATCAATGAAGAACAATTCAAGAACAACGGAAGAATCAAAGCAAGAAATCTCCAAAAGTTGTTACCAAAAATAAAGTTCTTCTTTAAAGATTCATATTTTGTTCCTCTCTTAACAAAAATAACCTATAAAAGTATATACAAATAACTAGAAACTTTCCTAAATTAACAGGGAAACTGCTAAACTGCCGTCGAATTCACTTACAACCCGTACCATGATTGTACTGGTCATACCTTCACTCGTACAATGGCTTGTACTTCTAATTTTTGCTAAGTGTTGGAAGCTGGTATGACTCTTACCATCAACCTAAGAGTCGAGCTATATTGTCACAGTTTGAACTTGAGAGTTTTGGCATCCTCTGAATCTTTTCACAATTTGCTTGGTACGACTCGTACTTTCATCCAATGACTCATGACTTCTTGTCATGCTGTGGGATTTGACATTCTTCAATTCTTCTAAAGTTTACCATGGTTCCTTGGTATGGGTCATAGGTATATAACACGATTCATGGTTGCTACCTATACCAGGAGACTGACTTAGTGCAATATCCTCTAAACTTTATCACGACTGCCTTGGTACGACTCATACCAGGATGGTATGACTCGTACCAAGAGTCGAACTTTGACTCTTTGTTCAGCACATCTTCTAGACTTTTCCATGATTCTCAATACGGCTCATACCATGATGGTATGGCTCATATTGTGGTTCGTACTTAGCCCCTTTTTCCTACATGTTTTCACTATTTTTGCACATTTCCACTCCAAACCTAATTTCATTGAAAACAAAGTAACAGTGCATCATATCCATATAAATATACCTAATCCATGCTTATTTCCTCAGTTTTAAGCATCAAAAGTGTTGTAAACCAACAATACATCACACCCTCAACTTAAAACCATTGCATGTCCTCAGGGAAACAAAACAAAACTATTAAACGATGCTTAACTCGAAACTAAACTAGAAGACCTACAACCAACATAACCAAACTATGCACAGAAACCACAATCAGCTTTTGAGCCCCTTTTTTCATTCAAACCAAGTTAGATATGCACTTATGCAACTACAACTCATGATATAAAGATATCAAAATATGGCATCTAACTATTAACAGATAATCAAGCTATCACTATTGCTACTCACACTAACAATTGACAGAACATAATACAAACCAAGTACTCTCCCAGCAATTGAAGTCCCCAAATTTCATTGATATCTAGAAATATGAAACTTGGGTGTAATCAAGTAATACTGTCACTCTCACAATGAAGTTATAAATACTGCACATCTGATACAGTAGGCTTGACCTTATTTTCTCTACTTCATTTTGTCAAACAGTTAGGCTAGGATCACTATAGTAATTTATTCGACTTGTAATATAGGCTTCGAGCTGGGTATGGTAAATATGGAATTTAGTGACTAAACCCTCCGTGGCACTACGTAGTTGGCTTCACTTTCACTTTGTACCCATTTTTCTCTTTTTCGACTTTTCCTCCCTTTTTTTTGCTTAAAGGCATCTGTGAGTGTGGTGTATTTTTCTCATCTTTTTCACTTCTTTTTCTTTTTCTCTTCTTTTAGTTTTCATTTCAGCTCTTCTTTTATACATTTTTCTTTTCACACCACACCCACTTTTTATTTGATTGTTTCCTTTCTTTTCCACCTCATCACAGTCTACGCACCCCTACTATAACCACCCTCAACATAGGCATTTTTCCTTAGTTGAGGTTCACAATGTCCAAGGAGGGAACAAAGGCCAAACAGGTTCACTATAAACAACAGGAAAGGTGAATGGGTAATCAAAGAAAAATGGTCAATTTAAGCCTCAAAGTCGGGATCAAGGGCTTCCTTTTTATTTGGTTGGGTAATTTAAGCTAAAATAGCTAAAATAAAAAATAGCCTATGATGCTTTGCTAACCAAAAATTCTATAACCTGTCACAACCCGAACATAGGCCCGGATCGGGACATGGAACAAAGAACCCCGAGAGGCTCTAAGTTGACCCATGGCATGAACATGATATCTAAAATCAACATACTCTGAATCCCAACATATATAATAAAGCAAAAGTCTTAAAATATCACATCATCTGATTACACAACATAAGGTTGAATACTGAATACATACTATATATCTGAAAAATCTCTAATACGATGAGTTGATGGCACAAGAACCCAACTAACTCGCTATAGTCTGAAAATGAAAATGCGAAACATAACTAATAATAAAGGCCCTTGAAAGATGAGGATTTCACCAACTCTAATCGGGAATTAATAATGCTGGGAATCTAACTAACGGCGGGATTGAGTCTGGATATCGGAGCCAGTATCATAAATGATACAGCATAGAGTATGCGGTCTGTACGTGGAATGTACCGAGTATGCAAGGTAAGATAAACTTCTAAGTGAATAAAATCATAAATCAAGCATATTATAAAACATAACCAAAATAAAATTCTGAGAGTAGGGCTCGCATGCTATATTATAAAATCATGATCTAAACTTAACTGAATATCTTAACTTAGTCGAATGACCCAAAGCTGAAAACAGATAATCATAAGTAAAACTGAACATTAGACCAAACCTAAAGAAATATAATATCATGATTAATGAACATGCATAACTGAAATCATGAGGAACAATGGGAGACTCTTCATATAACCGTCATTACCATGATAGTGCTTACATGGTCCTAACTATCACACTGAAGTGGGCAGAGTCGTCCAAAGCCTTGGCAGGGATAAGTATATTACCATGATATCTATATCAGCTGAAGGCCCCTTGGGGGCAGGGGAAGCTCACAAGGGAGGTCCCAAATAATCTTAATAAACCTATATTGGCGAGTAGCTCTAAGGCATAGGGTCAATTGACCCTTAGCCTACAAGGTGGTAGACACTACTCTTAAAAACATGCATATGCTCTCCATCATTTTTCAATGAAGCTGAACCATCATCTCGTGATAAAGTTGACTCATAACATACATATATAAAACTTACATAACATGAGGAGCCTTGGCTCAAATCATACCATAAGCTGAAATTAGTGGGAGTCTAAACTTCAAAATTCATGTGGTAAGCTAATACATGATGTTCAGATAAATTCATGAAATATACTTGATCATATGGGCTTCTCAATACTTAAACATGCTTAACATAGACTTGATCATTCTAAAACATGAACATAGACATGGGTATTTCAAACTCACACTTTCTTCATAAATATCTCATCATACTTGAACACATTTGTCTTAGATCTCAACTTTCATGAACTTCCATGGATGGGCATCATAATTTATAAAACTTAAAAACAAAATTTATAAATGAACATATTGTAAAATATGCCCATTAATCATAATTTAACATCAGAATCATGCTTAGATCATACCCATGATTGAAACATAGAAAATTCACATGTTGGGTAAAAACCCCATAGACTCATCAGTTAGAGTTTCACGAATTGAGAGGGAATTGGCATGGGTGTGGACAATTGCCCCCATTCATAGCCTTACATACCTGAAGAGATTGAATTTCTCAACTTCCTTTATTGCCCAATGGAAATTTTGGGAAGAACCTTGAAGAAGCTAGGCTTGATCACCCCTTAAACATCTAAGCCATAATGCATGAATTAGAATAGGCTTAGAATAATTAATCCTTCTTAAAACACACTATTCAAACCATAAAACATAGTATTGTAGGCCTTAGGAACTTAAGAATTACAGAAAAACCCTTAATAAATTCACTGGAAAATATACACTGTTAGTCCCAATGAGGGACTGGAGGAATTGTGGTCTAGGGGATGACTCGTCTTCTGCCTGTCGGGATCAACGCTGCCATTTTTCATCTAAGGGTCACCACGAGGGACACCACGACTCGTGGTGTACCCAATGAATTGTGGTGACCAACCTGTTACCACCACTGCCGGAACATCTCATCTTTCAAGCATCCCTTGGCCATAGGTGACATAACGAGTCTTGGTGCTGACCACGACTCATGGTCACATCCGTGGTCACCCCGAAGCTAAAATTTCAACCAAGACTAAACCCCCTCCCACGAGTAACTCCATGACTAGTGGTGCACACTATGGGTGAACATGAGCTGAATCTGAATCTCAATGCATATATTTATTGCCATTAAAGAAACTGGGGCACATGAGCGGAACATGAATCTGAATAGAGTACTCAGTAGGAAACTAATACCTCAAGCTTAAACTGAGCTGAAAGGGAATAGATGTGGCTATTTATCATATTTACTTTAGCTTCCCACGTAGCTCCCTCAACATGTTGATTCCTCCATAAAACCTTGACCGAGGCTACTTCTTTCGTTCTTAGCTTACGAACTTGACAATCAAGTATTTCCACCGAGACTTCCTCCTAACTAAGGTTATCTTTCACACCAAAACTATCCACCAGAACAATCAGAGCTGGATCACCCAAATACTTCTTGAAGAGTAATACATGGAAAACTTGATAAACTGAAGCTAATTCTGAGGGCAACGCCCACTCATATGCTACCTTGCCAACCCGTTTCACAATCCTGTACGACCAACATAACGAGGACTGAGTTTCCCTTTCTTTCCAAACCTCATCACTCCTTTCATGGGGGATACTTTTAGAAACACCCAATCATCAACTTCAAACTCAAGCTCTCTCCTTCTCACATCTACATAGGACTTTTGGCGACTCTGAGCTATTTTCAACCTATGCCTTATAAGCTGAACTTTCTCCATTACCTCATGGACTGAATCTGGTCCTATTATTGCAGCTTCACTGACTTCAAACCAACAAATATGCGATCTACATCTCCACCAATAAAGAGCCTCAAACGGAGCCATCTGAATGCCGGAATGGTAGCTGCTGTTATACGCAAAATCAATTAGAGGCAAATGATGATCCCAAATACCCTTGAAATTAATCACTCATGCTCTCAACATGTCCTCAAGAATTTGAATGGTCCGCTCAGCCTGACCATCCATCTATGGGTGAAATGCTATGCTAAGCTTGACCTTAGTACCAAGTCCTTTATGAAATGATCGCCAAAATCGGGAGGCAAATTGAGTACCTCTACTTGATATGATGGACAAGGGAAATCCATGCAACCAAACTAACCCCCCAATGTACAACTTGGCATAATCTTCCGCTGAGTCGGTAGTTTTGACTGGTACAAAATGGGCTATCTTAGTCAATCTATCCACAACCACCTAAATAGATTCATATTGCCAACGAGTGTAAGGAAAACCTGTAATAAAGTCCATATTTATCTCTTTCCACTTCCATGTAGGGATACTAATATCTTGAAGAACACCTTCAGATCTTTGATGCTCAACCTTCACTTGTTGACAATTCGGACACTTAGACACAGATTCTGCTATGTCCTTCTTCACGCCATTCAACCAATAGACTTCTCGTAGCTCACGGGATATCTTAGTGGCACCTAGATGAATAGAGTATCTGGAACCATAAGCCTCATGCAAAATATGATCTCTCAAATTATCAACATCCGGAATACACAAGTGACCCTGATATCAAAGCACACCATCTCCCCCTTTGGAGAAAATTTCTACCTTCTGATTCTGAACGACTTCCTTAAATTTTAACAAAATAGGGTCCTCCTCTTTTCTAGCTTTAACTGCAATCACTAAGGGAGATTCTGATTTGTTCTGAACAATAACACAACGATCTGCCGAATTAGCTAGACGAACTCCTAGTCGTGCAAGTCACTGCACATCCTTTACTAGCTCTTTCCTCTCCTTGTCTACATGAGATACACTCTCCATGGAAATCCTACTAAGAGCATCTGCCACCACATTTGACATGCCCGGATGATAGATAACACTCACATCATAATACTTCAAAAGCACCATCCACCTTCTCTGGCGCAGATTCAAATCCTTTTGGGTTAATAGGTAATGTAGGCTCTTAGGGTCCATAAACACATCTACACGGATCCCATACATATAGTGTCTCTAAATCTTCAAGGAAAATACTACCGTTGCCAATGTGAGATTATGAGTCGGGTAGTTCTTTTCATGGACTTTCAGCTAACTGGAAGCATAGGCTATAACTTTACCATGCTGCATGAGTACAAAACCAAGGATGATTCTCCAAGAATGACAATATACCACAAACCCATCAGTAGCCTCAAGTAGGGTCAACACTGGTGCTGAGGTGAGTGGAGTCGTCAAATCTTAGAAGCTCTTCTCACAAGCCTTTGGCCATTGAAACTTCACTTTCTTTTGGGTCAGCTTGGTCAACGGTGCTGCAATAGATGAAAACCCCTCAAAAAACCTCCAATAGTAACCAGCTAAACCTAAGAAACTCCTGATATCCGAAGCACTCACTAGTCTAGGCCAATTCTTCACCGCTTCTATCTTTTGAGAGACTACCTGCCCAACCTCACTTGATACCACATGGCTAAAAATGCCACCGAATTCAACCAATCCACATATTTTCCAAACATAGAATATAACTGCCGATCTTTGAGAGTCTGTGGCATCACCCTCAAATGAGTAGGATGCTCCTCCTCGCTCCGAGAGTTTATGAGCATATCATCTATGAACACAATCATGAACATACCAACATATGGCTTGAAAACCATGTTAATCAAATCCATAAAAGCTGCAGAAGCATTCGTTAGTCTAAGAGACATAACCACAAACTCATAATGACCATAAAGAGTCCTGAAGGCTATTTTCAGGATGTCACTGTCCCGATCCCTGAGCTGATGGTATCCGGATATAAGGTCTATCTTTGAAAAGCACTTAGCACCCTGATGCTGGTAAAAAAAATCATGAATCCTATGAAGAGGATACCTGTTCTTGATGGTAACTTTGTTCTATTGCCGATAATCAGTGCACATATAAGAGAACCATCCTTTTTTTGGACAAAAGGAAACTGGTGCACCCCATAAGGATTTGCTAAGTCAGATGAAACCCTCATCTAAGAGATCTTTCAACGGCTCCTTCAACTTGTTTAACTCGGCTGGGGCCATTCTGTAAGGAGGAATAGATATAGGCTGCATATCAAGAAGAAGGTCAATACAAAAATCAATCTTCCGCTCGGGAGGGATTCGCAGTACGTCATCCGGATACACTTCTGGATACTCACACACTACTGGCACTGACTGGATAATCGGGGTTTCTGAGATAGTATCCTTAGCCCTAACTAAATGGTACACGCTACTCTTAGAAATCATTTTTATTGCCTTAAGGTAGGAAATAAGGTGACGTACATGCACAACTGAACTGCCCTTCCATTCCAGGACTGGCTCACCTAGAAATCTGAACTCTACTACACAGGTTCCGCAATTGACTGAGGAATAGCATACATATCACCAATCTATGCCGAGGATAACATCAAAATTAGTCATGGGTAACTCTACTAAATCTGCTGAGGTGACTTTCTGAAAACTGTGATAGGGCATTTCAATATACATGTCTTGCTATAACCGAATCACCGACTAAAGTAGAGACTAGAATGGTTTTAAAAAGATTTCGAACTGAGTCCGAAACTACTAGCAACATAGGGCACCACAAAAGATAAAGTAGCCTTTGGATCTAACAATGCATACAAATCAAGGTGGAATACTTTTAACATACTAGTGATTACATCTGGGAAGACCTTCTGCTCCTGGCGAGATTCTAGGTCATGGAATTTGTTCTACCGCTGACCACCACCAAAACTGGCAGATGCCCTCTGTTGTGCTGGGTGTGCTAGTGGAGCTGCTGAATTGAAAGTTGGGCCTAGGCCCCTATCATGGCCCTATCCAGAGTGCTGGGAAATCTCTGAGCATATGTCTGAGCTTCCCGCACCCGAAAAAAGCACCTGAACCTACTAAACACTAACCCACGTGTCTCTATACACATCTGCTACACTCTGGAGTGCTGGTCTCTGCGGGTCTACTACCCTAACCCCTAGAGCGTGATGCTGGTCCCCTCTGATCACGCCTGGATCTAGATGGCACACTCATAGCCAATGGCCCCGGGGCTGAAGATCTCTAGTTGGACTGCTGACGGTGCCCACTAGGTCTCTGCTGGAAGAATCTAAAGCTATGAGTCCTTTCCTCTTGGACTCTCTCTCCCGCTCACTCATCTGTACCACCTCCATCTACTGGGTGTACAAGATTATTCGAGAAAAGTCAATGTCGTGATGAAGTACTGCAGTCTGATAATCCTTGACTAGGTAATCTACTACCCTATGCACGAACTGGCTCACTAAGGCTCTCTAATTTTCCACCATCTTAGGTGCATACATGGATAGATAAGTAAATTCCAAGGCAAACTCCTGAACTGCCATCTTCCCTTGCTTTAGGTTCACAAATTCGACTGCTTTGATCTCCGTCATCTCACGAGGAAAGAACATATCAAAAAAAGTGATATAAAACTCATTCCAACCAATAGGGCCTGCTCCAACTGCCCTACTATCCTTCCATTGCTTGAACCAGATGTGTGTAACCCCTTTCAACTAATATGAGGAAAGATCAACGCACTCCACTCTAGTCACCCCCTTTATCTGGGTGATCTTCAGAACCTCATTAATAAAATCGTGTGGATCCTTGTCCACCTTTGATCCAAGAAACTCTAGAGGGTTCATCCTCAGAAAATATCTAACTCATGCCACCACCACATTCCTGTTATAAAGGACATGAACTACCGCCTGTTAGTTAACTTGGGAAGTCAAGGCCTGAGCTAACATCTGAATGGCTGCCCTAAACTCAGCATGGGCAACCAGCTTGGGTACCTGCTCTTCATGGGCTGGTAGGGCCTACTGGTGCTCTTCTCCATTTCCATTCTCGTGTCCATTTCTTCTCCTTTTAACTCATCGAGGAGAGTTAGAAGGATAGAGAGACATCTCATTGCACGACTTAGATCATGAATGGAGGGAATGTTTCCTAAATGTATCGTAGCCTCTTCGTCATAAGTGGGACGCGCTTCACACCTATGAAAAAAAACTACTTAATGCGTCTTTCAGATGCCCTAGGACACTTCAAAACCTAATGCTCTGATACCAAGTTTGTCAGGACCCATACATAGGCCCGGATCGAGACACAGGACAAAGAACCCCAAGAGGCTCTAAGTCAATCCATAGCATGAACATGATATCTAAAATCAACATACTCAAGTGGAAGCCTAACATATATAATAAAGAGTAAGTCTGAAAATATCAGAAAATCTAGTTACATAACACAATGCTGAATACTGAATACATACTATATCTGAAAAGCCTCTTATACTAATGAGTGGATGGGACAAGGCTCCAACTAACTCACTATAGTGTGAAACTTAAAATATGGAACATAAATGATAAGAAAGGCCCTCGAAAGATGAGCACTCACCAACTCTTCTCGGGAAGTACTAATGTTGGGAATCTGGCTAGTGGGGGACAGAGTTTGAATATCGAAGCCTGTATCATAAAATGATACAACAAAGAATATGCGGTCAATATGTGGAATTTATTGAGTATGCAAGGTAAGTAAAAAAGCTAAGTAAGTTAAATCATATATCATGCATATTATAAAACATAACCAAGATAAAATTATGAGAGTAGGGCTTGCATGCTATTTTCTAAAATCAAGATCTGAACATAATTGAATATCTTAACTGAATTAAATGACCCAAAGATAAAACTGATAATCATAAGTAACACTGAACAGTGGGTGAAACCTGTTGAAACATAATATCATGACTAATGAACTTTCATAACTAAGATAATGAGGAACAATGGGGGATGCATCATATAACCGACATTACCATGAGAACGCTTACATGGTCCTGACAATCACACTCAAGTGGGTAGAGCCGTCCAACGCCTATCTAGGGATAAGGACGCTATCATGATATCGATATCAAGATGAGACCCCTTGGGGGAAGGGGAATCTCACGAGGGAGGTCCCAAATAATCTAATAATACCTACATTAACGCGTAGTTCTAAGGCATAGGGTCGACTAACCCTTACCCTACTCGGTGCTAGCCACTACTCCCAAAAACATGCATATGTTTTCCATCGTTTTTCATTGAAGCTGAACCATCGACTAGTGACAAAGCTGAGTCATAACATACTTACATAAATCTGAAATCATAACAGGAGGATCCTTGGCTCAAACAATACCACTAGCTAAAAATAGTGGGAGTTTAGACTCCAAAATCCATGTGGTAAGCCAATACATGAAGTTTAGATAAATTCATGTAACATACTTGATCATATGGGCTTTCCCAATACTTAAACATGCTTAACCTAGACTTCACCATTCGAAATCCTGAACATAGACATGGGTATTTCGAAATCATAGTTTATTAATAAATCTCATCATACATGAACACATATTTCATGGATCTCAACTTTCATGAACTTCCATGGATGGACATCATAATTTATAAAACATAAAAACAAAATTTATAATTGAAAACATTGTAAAATATGCCCATTAATCCTAAGTCAACATTAGAATCATGCTTAGATCATACCCATGATTGAAACTTAGGAAATTCACATGTTGGGTAAAACCCCCGCATAGACTCATCAATTAGAGTTTCATGAATTGAGAGGGAATTATGCATGGGTGTGGACAATTGCACCCATTCATAGCCTTATATACCTAAAGATATTTGATTTCACAACTTGATTAGCCAATGAAAATTTGGGGAAGAACCTTGAAGAAGATAGGCTTGACCACCCGTTAAACCTCTAAGCTTGCATGCACGAAATAGAAAAGTATTAGAATAACTTAACCCTTCTTAAAATACACTATTATAAGATGAAAACGAAGTAGTTTAGGCCTTAGAAACTTCGTAATTACAGAAAAAACCTTAATAAATTCACAGGAAAATACACACTTCCAGTCCCAATGAGTGACTGGACGAATCATGGTCTAGGGGACGACTCGTCGTCTGCTTTTCATGATTAACACTACCATTTTTCATTTGAGAGTCACCACGATGGACACCACGACTTGTGGTGTACCCAACGACTCGTGGTGACCAACCCGTTACCACCACTGCCAGAACTTCTCATTTTTCAAGCATCCCTTGCCCATGGCTGACATAACGTGTCATGGTGCTGACCATGACTCATTGTCACATCCGTGGTCACCTCAAAATTAAAATCTCAACCTACACTGAAACCCCTCCCCACGAGTCACTCCATGACTCGTGGTGCACCCCACGGGTCATGGGATGACTCATCCTATGACCTGGTACAAAAAATTAAGTTTTCTCCATTTTAACTCCTGGGTTTGATGTTAAGGTTTTCGGGGTATTACATAACCAATGTAAAAACAACTTGGGCATGATCTAAATCCTCACTCACTCATTGTACAAGTTTGCATTAATTCTACCTATCCAGTTCATGCATAGCTAAGCTATTATTACACATGATAATAGACTAAATTCCATAAAAAGATCCATACAAATCATGCATTGCACTCAACATACACAGCTAAACACCAATAATTTTCAAACTGGGCCATTTTTCTTCAACATTTCAAAACATTTGTAGTTATTGGCTCTTAAGTACTCCTAACTACTTCTAGCTAAAAAAACATGGAACAAAATCCTAAACAAGCCGGTTCTACTAGATAGCATGTCCGATGGATAAGAAACACGTCAACAAAAACCTTCGGACGAAAGTCAAAACCAAAAAGAATCACATGTATACCCCCATAATAAAAGAATGTTTTGTCCCCAGAGCATCAACTATAACAATAAGGGAAAGGACATATCAGTGGTGCTCTAAGAACTTTTGTCATCCTACGGAGATGGGTGTGCAAGCACACGTTCCTCTGCTCCAACCGTGGCGCTAGCGGTTGTCAGCAAACTAAATGATACATCACTTAGGGGAATGGTTACCCCCTCAATAGTAGAGGTCGCCTCAGCAACCTCAGTATGATCTCGTGCTTAATATGGCTCCTCCAAGGGGTCCTTACCACCCGCAAGCTCTCCAAAGGTAGTGGTGGAGCTCGCTGCTCCTTTGGCTCTCTTATGAACCTTAGACATATGCTCACCATGAGTTTACATACTATCCACTGCCATCCACTTGCTCTCTTTTCTCTCTTTTTTCTTCCTCTTCTACTTTAAGGACTCGTCTTCCACTCTTTTGGAGACCTTTTTCTTCCCTTTTCCTTCATCAGCCGTTGTTGGATCCTAGTATGCCATCAAATGTAGATCCTCATCCAGCTCATCATCTAACTTTGAAATAATGGGGGATGATAATATTGTCGACTGTCTAGATAACAACTCAGCTACCTGGCACTGCAAAGCTCCCAACTCCTCTCTGAGGATGCCTATGGCAGGTTACATAGCTAGGCGCTCATTGAGGCAGATGTCAATACTATCTAGATGACCGTGCAATAATCTCATAGCCACATCAATCTTGACCTTCACCCAAGGCTTGCAATTTTCCATCATTGAGATGAACTTCTACTCAGTCAGTGTCAGCCTCTTAGCCATTGTTTTGGAGGAACTCCTATGGGACCAACATATAACCTGTTGGGGTCTGACTTGGTATGCCCATCAGAGGTGCGGAAGAAGTACTGGGAGCTGCATCTATGTTGCTAGTCTCTGTAATTGGCTCTCTCCATGCTACACTAAAGTGGGGGCATCAATATGCTCGTCGCCGAATGACTGTAGTGGTGGGACTATAATAGGTAGTCTAATCTAGCTCACTGAATTTATCTCATCACGTATAAGTCTTATGACTGTAGTTTTGTGGACTCCGATACGGCAATCCATCTCCTGATTCACCCTAACACCTGCATATACGCATAATATTTACAAGAGACTCAGGAATAGGATGGTAATGCTCAACCCAAGAGCCCTGTCTCAGATCTCCTCCATTATTACCCTCAGAATGCTGATGGCATATATTGACATGATACATGCCACCAAAGTTGCTCTATCTGCACTGAGGGTGTTGTTATTGACTGTTGGCGCCAGCAGGCCTTTGCTATAATGTTTAGCGAGGCTTTTGTGACCTACCGATCACTATTCACCCACTCTACTTCCTCCTTATCCTCTGTTATGACCCCAGCTAGCCATTTCACTTGGCTTTGTCTTTCCTCGAATCTAGAGCTTCTACTTCGTAATTGAACTCAATTGTGGCATCCGGAGCTCTGAATTGTGGCCCATATAACATCCGAGCAATAGTCCGCTCGGAGATGTCAACCATGTGTCTCCGGACCTGGACACAGTCTAGCTTAGTCTATTCCATCAATTCCTGCCCAGCTTTTGCTTTTTGCTTCATCGTTGCCAAATAGTTGGCATAGAACTCCCGGACTATCTCGGCACTATACTTTTGGGGAGTTTTAGGCATCCAATCAAACCCATAGAAGCTAAAAATCTGCTTTATCTCCTCAACCTCATTTAGTGAACTGGTTTGGATCTATGGTTTTGATGAGTTCGTAATTTACCAACTCATTAGGCTCTTGAGAATGTGTTATAGCTTAGTTTTTAAGTCATTTAGATGAATTTTATGCCTTTTTTGCCTTTTTATGTGCAGGTACTTGAGTTGAAGAGAAAGAGCAAGAACAAAGGATGAAATCTGGTTGAAACCAGTGTTCCATCGAAGGGAAATGGCGAAAGCCAAGTCAAACGAAGATGATCATTGACTTGAGGATAGTCTGCAACTGGTGGCCACAGATATCAACCAGTGACTCGCCAGTCAAAGCGCCTACTAGTGTCTGTAATTTCTGGACCTAGGAGTAAATGAAATGGCAGGTCATGGATGAAGGCTGGCGAATCACTGAAGGTGTTTCCGAATGGGCCAGTAGAATCACTGGATGTACAGCAGGCGATGGATGTCGGTTCGCAAAATGTAACCGATGAACCGCCAGTGCCCCAGCAAGTGACAAAATGCCTTAATAGGTGCAATTATGTCCAGCATTGAAAAAGAGGAGATTGGTTCCCCTATTTTTGTACATAGTCTAGAAGAAAGTACTCTGTACAAAACATTTATACTTTTTAACTTTTTGAACATTCCTTTTGCCTTGGAAAGAGAAGAACTCCATTAGAGGAGAGTGTGAAATATTTCTTTTTTTATTTTCCTCTTCTTCCATTAGCAAGGTACAACCATTGTTGTAGACTTATTTTGAGTTTGATTTTTCTTGCTCTTACTAATAAAATCATTGAGTTTATTGATGAATATACTTTTTAGTTTCTTAATCATCAGTAGTTAAATCATCAACTATAGGTGTGTGAGATGGGTTCTTAGTTAGATTAGGCATTGCTAGATCCATCCTAATATTGTTTAATTAGTGTAAATTTGTTGAGTTCCCTCCGATCTATGATTGATGATCCATAGTTGCAAATGTGGGTTTCCTTTTCTTGCTCGATTTAGCTTGAAAAAGGAGAATTCAAGTATTGGGGGAGAATTAGATAGTGAGAATGGATGTGATTGTGTGGAGTTGGGCTAGAAATAACAAAAACCATGTTTATCATCCTAATTAGTAGTTGATGGCTAGAAATAGCTCAGCTATTAACCCAAACTCTATTAGGCTAATTGAATTGTGTCTTGACATTTTGAAAGGACTCGAGGAAAAGGCACTTAGCACCCCATTTACACCACACTTCTAGTCTTCTATCATTATTGTCTATCAATTATGGTTATTTGGGCAAGCTGGTTTGAAATCCACAATATTGTTAACTCTAATGTTTTCCCCAAAAATTTCCTATTTTATTTTCCTTAATTGTTGCGAATTTAATTCAAATATCCTAAAACAACACTTGCACACATCATTAGCTAGTCTCTGTGGGATTTGACCCCAACATCCATCGGGAATATTTATTTTTACACAAAGATTACTTACACTTTCTCTAAGTGAGGACTATATTGGAGCGTTATAAAAAATGACGCCGTTACCGTGTATTAGCTCTTGATATCCTTCTGTTGTTTGTTAATTTGAGTTAATCTTGTATCTTAGTTATTGACATAGATGTTGTTGTAGTTGGCTTTTACTATCGGAGTTAGAGATTCATTTTGCCATTGTTGAGTGATCATTTTCATGCTAATGAGCCCTTTTGAAAGGCTGTTCTGGGACCCCGATGGGGCACCTTATATGGAGACTCTCAAGTTGATGAATAAGATGTGGAATAGAGAAGGGAGGAAAGATACAGTGTTGCTGGTGATGATGAAACAAATAGAGCTATTAATGAATTATATGAAGGGTATTCATATAAGGTACCATCAAGCCAACCAAGTATATGGATATTCTTATAATTAAAATAAAGGTCAGAGCGATGTCTGTTTAGCTGAAACAAGTAGTCAAGGAAGTGATGATTCACTCTTATCTCGCATGGAAAACACTCTTGAGGTGGTGCTTAAAAAAATTATTTCAACTGATTCAGGAGTATAAGAGGGCAAGAGTGACTTGTTGGACCTCACTACAAATGTGAAAAATCATGATGTAGCAATAAAACAGTTAGAGGAAAAAATGAATATGTTACCACTTCAAGTGGCAGCTCAACAAGTAACGAAGGAAACAAAAGTCACCACCCCAACCCAACATGGATGAAGAAACATTTGGATTGGAGATGGAAGAAGAGATTCTAGAAGAAACGTTTTCTAGCCTTTTCTGGCGCGGTGAAGAATGGGAGGAGCTATGTCACGTGAACAAAGGGATAGGAACTTATACCTTCGAATCGAGGAATCTCGACCTCGAACTCGACCTCAAAAATCAGACAACCCCACTGTCACAACCATACATTGTTGCACCTCCAAGTTTGGAACTCAAACCCTTACCTACCAACTGGTGATATGCATATCTGGGGGAAAATAAGACACTCCCTGTCATTATTTCAGCAATGCTCACTCCGAACCAGGTAGAAAAACTCATATTGGTATTGAAAGGGCATATTCGAGCCTTATGGTGGTCGATAGCTGATATTATCAGTATTCCTACGGGAATTTGCACTTATAAGATTAATCTTCAAAAGAATTGTAGCCCATCAATTGAGCATTAGAGGCATCTAAATCCACTTTGCAAAAGGTAGTCAAGAAGGAAATTCTTAAATGGCTAGATAAGTAGTGGTATATCTTATTGCCGATAATAGTTGGGTAAGCCCCATACATTGTGTGGCACAGAGAGGGGGCATTACGCTTGTCCCAAGTGCAAAGAATGAATTAATGTTAACCTGTCCAATTACCGGATGGAGAGTTAGCATGGATTTCCCTAAGTTAAACTCCTAGACAAAGAAAGATCACTTCCATGTGCCCTTCATTGATAAAACGCTAGATCACTTGGCCAGAAAAGAATATTATTATTTCTTGGATGGATAATTAGGTTACAATCAATTCCCTATTGCACCTGAGGATCAAGAGAAAACCACTTTTACATGTCCCTATGAGACTTTTTCCTTCAAGAGGATGCCTTTTTGGTCATTGCAATGCTCCCGCCACTTTCCAAAGATGTATGATGTATATCTTTTCAGATATGGTGGAGGACACTATTGAAGTCTTTATGGATGACTTCTTAGTTGTGGGGGATTCATTTGAAGATTGTTCGTTACACCTAGAAGAGGTATTGAAGAGATGCGAGAAGACAAACTTGGTCCTCAATTGGAAAAAAATGTCATTTCATGGTAAAAGAAGGGATTGTATTGGGGCACAAAATCTCTGAGAAAGGAATTGAGGTAGACCAAGCTATGATCAATGCTATTGCTCAGTTACCGCCACCAAGCACAGTGAATGGTATTAGGAGTTTCCTAGGGCAAGCGAGATTTTACCATCGTTTTATTACGGATTTCTCTAAGATAGCTCATCCTCTATTTTGGCTGCTAGAAAAAGAAGCAAAGTTCAATTTCGATGAGGGGTGTACAAAGGCCTTTGAAGAGTTAAAGGAAAGGCTGGTTTCCTCTCCAATCATTACATAACCTAATTGGTCAAACCCCTTCGAGCTCATGTGCGATGCCAGTGGGGTAGCATTAGGGGTCGTCCTTGGTCAGCGGAAAGAAAAGATGTTTCATCCTATTTACTATGCTAGCAAGGCCCTAAATGATGCACAAACAAACTATACAGTGACTGAACAAGTTACTCGCTGTTCGAGCATATTTGTTGGGAGCCAATATGGTGGTGCACACGGACCATGCAACACTCAAGTAGTTGATGGCCAAGAAAGATGCTAAACCAAGCTTATTAAGTGGGTTCTATTGTTGCAGGAATTTAACTTTGAAGTGAAAGATCGTAAGGGGTGCGAGATTCAAGTGTCCGACCATCTATCACGCCTAGAGACAAGTGGTTAACCGGAAGTCCAAGGGTAAATCAATGATAACTTCTCGGATGAACATATTCTAGCTACAACCCACGACTTAACACCGTGTTTTACCTACTTTGCTAATTATTTTGAAAGAAACCTCATACCCGAAGGTTTAAACTTTCATCAAAATAAGAAATTCATGCATGATGTCCGAAAGTTTTATTGGGATGAACCTTGCTTTATTCGTAGTTGCACTGATGGTTTTATTCGATGGTGTGTCCTAGATGTGGAAATGTTACCAATTCTTTAGGCTTGTCAGTCTTCACCTATTGGGGGCCATTATGGAAGTCTTTGGACATCCGGAAAGGTGTTACAGTGTGGATTTTATTGGCCTACCCTACATCAAGATGCTCATGACTTTGCGAAGCAAGGAGATCGGTGTCAACAAAAAGGGTGTCTTTCAAGGAGGCATGAACATCCATTGACACCAATCGTAGGGTTAAGTTGTTCGATGTATGGGGGATTGATTTCATGGGCCCCTTTTTAAGCTCGTGTGGGAATAAGTATATCTTAGTGGCAGTAGATTATGTCTCTAAGTCGGTAGAAGCTGTATCATTACCCAACAACGAGGAGAGGAGTGTAACAACCTTTTTTAAGAAGCATTTTCTCCCGATTTGGCACACCCCTAGAGCTATCATTAGTAATGGAGGATCACATTTTTGCAATCGATAGTTCAGCATCATGTTATCCAAATATGGTGTGAAGCACAAAGTGCTAACGCCTTATCACCCACAGACCAGTGGTCAAGTAAAAATTTCAAATCGGGAGATCAAATCTATCTTGAGTAAAATAGTCAATGCGAACATAACAGATTGGGCTCAGAAGTTAGATGATGCCTTGTGTGCATATCAGACTGTATTTAAGACACCGATTGGAATTTCTCCATATCAGCTTGTCTTTGGTAAGGCATGCCACCTCCACATTGAGTTAGACCATAAGGCCTTGTGGGCATTGATGAATTTGAACCTTGAATGGGGGAGAGTTGTCCAAGGGCGAGCAAAAAATCTGCATGAATTGGATGATTCAGGATGAGGGCATATGAGAATGAAGCTATTTACAAAGCCCGTATGAAGCATTATCCTGACCAATCTTTAATTGATGATCCATAGTTGCATATGTGGGTTTACTTTTCTTACTTGATTTAGTTTTTGAAAAAGAAGAATTCAAGTATTGGGAGAGAATCTGATGATGAGAATGGATGTGATTTTGTGGAGTTGGGCTAGAAATAGCCTAAACCTATGTTAATCATCAAAATTAGTAGTTGATGCCGAGAAATAGCTCAGCTATTAACCCAAACTCTATTGGGCTAATTGTATTCTGTCTTGAGGTTGAGAGGACTCGAGGAAAAGGCATCTATGAGGTTGAAAAACATAGGATGCCATCTTGCCCAAAGTTATTTTCACGTATTCACAATGATTTGATGAGCTAGCATTTCTTTATTTTATTAGCACGCCATCTACATCACACCTCTAGTCTACTCTCATTATTGTCTATCAATTTTTGTTATTTTGCTATTTTTGCAAGCTGTTTTGAAATCCACAATATTGTTAACTAAATTGTTTTCCCAAAAAATTTCCTGTTTTATTTTCCTTCATTACTGTGAATTAATTCAAATTTCCTAAAACAACGCTTGCGCACATCATTCACTAGTCTCTATAAGATTCAACCCTGACATGCGTCGAAAATAATTATTTTTATACAATGATCGCTTACACTTTCTCTAAACGAGAAGTGTATTTGAGCATTATCAAAAATGGCATCATTGCCAGAGATTGAACCCTGGTCACCGACGTGATAGGTGAGAATACTTACCACTATCACTTGTCTCTTGAGCATGAGCTTTAACTTAGTGTATTTTATGCTCTTTTTGCCTTTTTATGTGCAGGTATGTTAGTTGAAGAGAAAGAGCAAGAAGTGGAGTAAAAAGGATGAAATCAGGTAAAAATAGGCATTCCACAGGAAGATACTGGTGAAATGTCGATCAAACGCAGATGATCACTCAGTTGAGGATAATATGCAACTGGCGGCCGCGGACATCAAATGGAAACTTGATAGTCAAAACACCTACCGGTGCCAGTATTTTTTGGACGGAGAAGTCAATGAAATGGCGGATCACGGATGAAGGCCGGTGAACTGCAGAAGGTGTTGCCGAATGGGGCAGTAGAATCACTAGATGTGCAGTAGGCGATGCACAGCGATTTGCAAAATGGAACCGGTGAACCGCAGGCACCCCCGTAAGTGACCAAACACATGAACAGGGGAAATTACTTCTAGCACTAGAAAAAGAGGAGATTGATTGCCCTATTTTTGTATATAGTTTAGAAGGAAGTATTTTGTACAAAACTTTAATTCTTTTTAGCTTTTTAAACATTTGTTTTTCCTTGGAAGGAGAAGAGCCCCATTGGAGGAGAGTGTGGAATATTGCTTTACTTATTTTCTTTTTCTTCTATTAGCAAGGTTTGAGTTTGATTTTGCTTGCTCTTACTAATGAAATCATTGAGTTTATTTACAAATGTACTCTTTAGTTTTTTATCATGAGTAGTTAAATCGTCAATTAAAGGTGTGTGATGATAGGTGCTTAACTAGATTGGGTTTTTCTAGATTCAATCTAATATTGCTTAATTAGTGTAAATCTATTGAGTGTCTCCAATCTATAATTGATGATCCATAGTTTAAAATGTGAGTTCACTTTTCATACTTGAATTAGTTTTAAAAATGAGAATTCAAGTATCGAGAGAGAATTTGATGGAGGGAATGGATATGATTGTGTGAAGCTGGGCTAGAAATAGCCAAAACCCATCTTCATCATCCAAATTAGTAGTTGATGGCGAGAAATAGCTCAGCTATTAATCCAAACTCTATTGGGTTAATTTAATTGTGTCTTGAGGTTCAAAAGGCCTCGAGGAAAAGATATCTATGAGGTTGAAAAGCGTAGGATGCCATTTTGCCCAAAGTTACTTACATGTATTCGTAATGATTTGATGAGGTAGCATATCTTTATTTTATTAGCACGCCATCTACACCACACCTCTAGTTTACTCTCATTATTTTCTATCAATTTTTGTTATTTTGCTATTTTTGCAAGCTGGTTTGAAATCCACAATATTGTTAACTAAATTGTTTTTCCGAAAAATTTCCTGTTTTATTTTTCTTCATTGGTGTGAATTAATTCAAATTTCCTAAAACAACGCTTGCGCACATCATTCACTAGTCTCTATAGGATTCAACCCCAACATGCGTCGAAAATAATTGTTTTGATACAACGATCGCTTACACTTTCTCTAAATGAGAAGTGTATTTGAGCATTATAAAAAATGGCGCCATTGTCGGCGATCGAACCCGGGTCACCGGCGTGATAGGAAGGAATACTTACCACTATCACTAGTCTCTTGAGGATGAGCTTTAACTTAGTTTTTAAGTCATTTAGACGAATTTTATGCACTTTTTTCCTTTTTTGTGCAGGTATCTTAGGTGAAGAGAAAGAGCAAGAAGTGGAGTAAAAAGGATGAAATCAGGTATAAAAAAAAAGCATTCCACTGGAGGACACCGGCAAAACGCTAGTCAAATGCAGATGATGACTCACTTGAGGATAATATGCAATTGGCAGCAGCGGACATCAAATGGCGACTCGTCCATCAAAGAACCTACCGGTGCCTATATTTTTTTGACCAAGGAGTCAATGAAATGGTGCATCATGGATGACGGCCGGCGAACCGCCGAAGGTGTCGCTGAATTGGGTAGTAGAATCACTAGATGTGTAGTAGGCGATGGATGGCGGTTCGCAAAATGCAACTGGTGAACCGCAGGCGCCCCCGCAAGTGACCAAACACCTAAACAAGGGAAATTACTTCTAGCACTAGAAAAGAGGAGATCGGTTGCCCTATTTTTTGATATAGTCAAGAAGGAAGTACTCTATACAAAATTTTTATTCTTTTTAGCTTTTTGAACATTTCTTTTGCCTTGGAAAGAGAAGAACTCCATTGGAGGAGAGTGTAGAATATTGCTTTACTTATTTTCTTCTTCGTCCATTAGCAAGGTACAACCATTATTGCAGTCATATTTTGAGTTTGATTTTTCTTGCTCTTACTAATGAAAATTGAGTTTATTTATGAATATACTCTTTAGTTTCTTAATAATGAGTAGTTAGATCATCAACTAGAGGTGTACGATGATAGGTGCTTAATTAGATTGGGTATTGCTAGATTCAACCTAATATTTCTTAGTTAGTCTAAATCTATTGAGTGTCTCCAATCTATAATTGATGATCTATAGTTTCAAATGTGGGCTCACTTTTCATACTTGATTTAGTTTGAAAAACAAGAATTCAAGTATTGGGAGAGTATTTGATGGTGGGAATGGATGTGATTGTGTGGAGTTGGGCTAGAAATAGCCAAAACCCATGTTCATCACTCAAATTAGTAGTTGATGGCGAGAAATGGCTCAGCTCATAATACAAACTCTATTGGGCTAATTTAATTGTGTCCTGAGGTTCGAAAAGACTCGAGGAAAAAACTCAATGAGGTTGAAAAACGTAGGATGCCATCTTGCCCACAGTTATTTACACATATTCGTAATGATTTGGTGAGCTAGCATATCCTTATTTGATTAGCACCCCATCTACACCACATGTCTAGTCTTCTCTTATTATTGTCTATCAAATTTGGTTATTTTTCTATTTTGGAAAAGTGGTTCGAAATCCGCAATATTGTTAACTCTATTGTTTTACCCAATCATTTCCTATTTTATTTTCCTTCATTGGTGCGAATTAATTAAAATTTGATAAAATAATGCTTGCACACATCATTCACTAGTCTCTATGGGATTCGGCCCCGATATTCGTGTTACACGCCGTAAGTTTTTAACATTTAGTCGGCCTATTCCTATGTTGTTTGAGAGTTTAAGAGTGCCATAAGTACGAGGAAAGGGCCGGGGGGAAAGGTCGAACGATTGCAAAGTCGGGATTTTGCGAGAGGAGGCCGTACCAAGCTGTCCAGAGGGGCAAAGTGGCATGGAGCAGATCCTCTACATTGGCCAACATGGCACAGAGCAGAATCAGCGCGATGGGCAGCGTGCCACGTTGCCTTGTCTACTGCCTCAAGTATATAAAGGTCTCACTCATAGAAACGAGATCATAATTTATATAATCACGACCAGCAGAGGTGAGAACGAAGGAAAACATTTAATTTTCATACGATTACGCCGCTAAACACCGTCCAAATTTGAATTAACTTCGAGTATCCAAGTATAACACTGCAGGGAGCATTTTTACGAAGTTAGTTTCGTGAAATTAGCTCGGTGAATCATCGTCCCACTGAGCCAAAGCTGTTGAAATTTCTCCAAACTAGTGTCAATACGATCCCAGGCTTAAAGCAAGCATTTATCCCTTTTAGACTTTCGAGAAATAATGAGGTTTCGACCGTGTTCTGTAAAGTTGGAATATAGTTAATATTTATATATAAAGTTTTCCTTTTTGTCGAATTTAGTGTTAAAACTAGTCCTATCTTTCCAGTAACACGATTTCAGTTGCGAAGAGCTATTTAATACTAATTGGAACCTATCAGTTAATCAGAAACCGACAATCGAGGTATGTTAAGACATTTTCTTTCGGCAAGTTAGTTTCTTCAGCATAGTAGTCTAGTATGAATCCCAGTAAAACATGTAATTAGTATGTTATCATGTTTAGTTTTTGTTGTCAGTTGAGACACGTAAATTGTATTGTTTTGGGCTGGATTATACTTGTATAGCTTCCGTAACCACCCCAGGGTGAATAACTATGTCGCCGCCCGCCAGGGGCGAGGATACGTTGCTCTACGTAGCGGCATGCCGTCCGCAAGGGACGAAGATGGGGATCTAGATCCTTATATTGCCATGGTTAGCCTTATACACACCCCCACCGAGCGCTTCTGCCCGAGGTGTAGATATCAGCAGTCCTCCAGACTCAAACACAACTACAGTTAGGGGCTGAGCGGGCGCAGTTGTAGACCTAGGGGATCGGCAGGATGCTAATAGCTGGTAGTTGACTCAGTATCACCTGGATAGGGGTATATAGATTGACTTGTACTCACTAGGGCTAATGGGGGCCCAGGTGGGTTATTCTGTGCTGATTGTACCTTCCGACTTATGGAAGCCATGTAAGGTTTATGCTTTCTTTAGTTACTGATAGTTAGACAATAAGACGCCTTGTTTGTCAGGTATTACCCCTACCCTCTTTATTACAGTTATGTTAGCCCTGATTTCACCACTTCAGTCATCTTCAGTCCATTTCTTTACTTCAGTCATTGTTAGTTCTATTTCTTACTTTAAGTTATTTAAAGTTACTACTTTACATACTCAGTACCTGTGGTACTGACGCTCTCTTCTGGGGTGCTGCATTACTTGCCTGCAGGTACAGATAGATGAGGAGCAGGTCCCTCGTAGTTCTAGTCAACTGAACGGAGCTGTCAACTCCCTTCTTCGAGAGCTTGTTTGATAGAGGTTTACTTCTTTTTTTATTACAGTATGGGTAGGTCGGGGCCCTGTGCTGACCATCTTATTACTCCTAGAGGCTTGCAGATTGCATTACTTCCCTATGGTTAGATTACATTGGTTGTGTGGGGCCCATATGTGTTTTAGACTATGTGTGTTGGCCACGTGGGGCGCTGTTTTGCTTTTGATTGGTGGCCTTGTTGGTCATAGCTCAGTCTAGCATCTATTTTCACATTCCAGTTATAACTAGATATCATGGTGGCCTTATCGGCCCGCATAGGACTCCTTATATTTGTTTGTCTCTGGTTAGCTGTTTATTTTCACAGGTGGCTATAGGCCTTGTAGGCTGGGGGTTGTATTTACAACTGCTATATAGCCCATTGATTTCTTGATTCTAGAGTTAGAGTCAGTCCTGCACCAGAGGTGTTTGGGCTCAGTCAGCTCAGCAGTTCAAGTCCTAGTAGGGCAACAAGTGACAGTCATGCCTCCCAAGGTGGGGTGTGACAAACTTGGTATCAGAGAAGGTCGTGTCCCAAGGAGTCTGCAAGCCGTGCTAAGTAGATTCTTATCTATCGATGTGTTGTGCACCACATACTATAGGCATGAGGCTTCAATGAATGATAGGATGGTTACTCTTTCTTCTTATTCAGTCGTGCTATAGAGCGGTACAATATAGGGTTGAGTCCCCAAGCTCATTATACTCTTTTGTTTACAGAGTAATGTCAGACCATCGACTCTCTATGACAGGTAGGAGGTTAGATGTAGAAGTAGGAGAAGACACCAGTAGGGTGCCTCAGCCGCGAGCAAAATCAGCCCGATCTGAGGGAGATACAGAGGTACCATCTCGATCTCCCTAGCAGTCTCCACCATGTCAGGAACAGCTTGGGACGGCCGGTGTGACAGCACCGCCTCCAGCAGTTTTTATACCCGTACCATCTGACCAGGAGGTCAGGAGCACGGTGGTTATGCTAGCACACATAATGGCAACTCAGCGCCAGCCAAGACCACCTACAGTTGTAGAATCTTTAGGTGGCCCTAGTAGTTCGAGGGTTCGAGAGTTCCTAGCACTAAGTCCCCCACAATCATAGGAACAGATTGGACCGAGGACCCTCAGGACTCCTTAGACTAGATGTAGAGGATTTTCAGGGTAATGCATGCTACACCCATAGAGTTAGTTGAGTTGGTGGTATTCCGGCTACGGGACATCGCTGTGCTATGGTATGAAAGTTGGGAGAGGTCTCGAGGGAGAGATGCTTCCCCTATGGCCTGGCCCAGCTTCTCAGAGGCTTTCTTGGATCATTACCTACCGCGAGAGATTCGACAGGCCTGAGTTTATCAGTTCCTACCCTTGGAGCAGGGGTCGATGAGTGTTTCGGGAATATGCCATGAGGTTTGATTCCTTGGCTCGTTATGCGCCAGCTTTTGTGGACACAATGCCAGCCAGGGTAAACCGCTTTATTATTAGGCTAAACTCAGAATATGTTGACACCTACATCACAGCCACACAGCGAGAGGATATGGATATCGCCCGTCTGCAGGTTTTTGCTCAGAATATTGAGGGTATCAGACAGCGGAAATGAAAGATTAGGAGAACAAGTCAGGAGCAGTACCACAGGGACAGACCGGATGAATTACAGGAGGAGTCCTGAGGAGGACCTAGGCCATGGTTATAAGATAAGACGCCTATACCCCCGCCTCCATCGCAGCGGCAGAGGAGCAGGTCTAGTCGCCGAGGGCAGCCAGAGCCCACCGAAGGTTCGCGACCAGTAGGTTTATAGCATCAGAGGAGAGTGGAGCAGAGTGGGTTTACAATACCACTTTTCCCTATTTGCAGTCGACGCCACTCTGGAGCATGCAGATATGGTTCCACAGCATGCTACATATGTGGACAGGAGGGTCACCAGACGAGGAATTGTCCAACTAGGGGTCAGGGTGATCGGGATTGACAGGATAGGTCCTCGGCAGGATCACGAGCTCTAGCATACCTGGTAGGGCGTAGGCCCTCAATTTCAGCCGGCAGAGGCTGAGGTAGATCGGGGGCCTCCAATTCAGGTGTCGGGCCAGACCGTACTTATGCACTACCAGGGCGACAGGAGTCAGAGTCGTCACCGAATATTGTGACAGGTATGCTGAACATTTGCTCTCATCCTGCCTATGTGTTGATAGATCTAGGATCCACCTTGTCCTATGTTACACCGTTAGTGGCTCGGAAGTTTAGTATTATGCCAGAATTGCTTCGATGACCTTTCTCAGTGTATACACCTGTTGGTAACTCTATTATTGTCAGAAGGGTCTATCGCGGGTGTACAGTAGAGGTTGCCAGTCGTCAAACTATGGTAGACTTGATAGAACTAGAAATGGTTGATTTTGATGCTATTATGGGTATGGATTGGCTAGCTCTATGCTATGCCAATGTCGAATGTTGGACCAAGATTGTCCGATTCCACTTTCCAGGGGAGACAGTACGGGAGTGGAAAGGTAGTACAACCACGCCAAAAGGTAGGTTTATTTCCTATCTTTGGGCGAGAAAATTGAGAGCAAAAGGGTGCATTTATCATATTGTCAGAGTTCAGGATGTTCGGGCAGAGTCTCCGACCCTTCAGTCTATTCCAGTGGTTAATGAATTTCCCGACGTATTTCCAGATAAGCTTCCTAGTAATCCCCCAGAAAGGGAAATTCATTTTGCAATCGATCTATTACCTGACACTCAGCTTATATCTATTCCTCTATATCGTTTGACTCCTGCTGAACTCAGAGAACTAAAGGAACAATTGAAGGATTTGCTAGACAAGGACTTTATCAGGCCGAGTACACCATGGGGTGCGCTAGTTTTGTTTGTGAGGAAGAAGGATGGCTCCCTCCGTATGTGTATAGACTATCAGCAACTGAATAAAGTCACTATCAAGAATAAGTACCCGCTTCCTAGAAGAGACAACCTATTTGATCAGTTACAGGGAGCGAGGTATTTTTCAAAGATCGACTTAAGGTCCGGATATCATTAGGTCCGGGTTCGTGAAAGAGATATTCCAAAGACTGCCTTCAGGACTAGATATGGCCACTTTGAATTTCTAGTCATGTCCTTCGGACTGACAAATACCCCAGCAGTGTTTATGAACCTGATGAACAACATTTTCAGACCATACTTGAACTTGTTCGTGAAAGTATTTATCGATGATATTCTGGTGTGTTCCCGCTTAGAGGCAGATCACCAAGATCATCAACGGACAGTGCTCCAAATTCTCAGAGATCGCCAACTATATTCAAAATTTTATAAATTTGAATTTTGGCTGAATTCAGTAGCCTTCTTGGGCCATATTGTGTCAGATGCTGGTATAAAGGTAGATAGGCAGATGATAGAGGCAGTGAAAACATGTCCTAGACCTACCACTCCGACCAAGGTATGTAGTTTCCTGGGGTTAACTGGGTATTACAGAAGGTTCGTGGAAGGATTTTCCACTTTAGCAGCACCTTTAACCAAACTGACACAAAAGGCAGCAAAATTCCATTGGACTGAGGCGTATGAGCAGAGCTTTTAGGAAATGAATGACAGATTGACATCAGCACTGGTGCTAGCATTGCTAGAAGGAACAGAGGGTTATGCAGTCTATTGTGACAATTCTTGTGTTGGGTTAGGATGTGTTTTGATGCAGCATGGTAAGGTGATTGCCTATGCTTCCAAGCAGCTGAGGAAGCATGAGAAGAACTACCCTACCCATGAGTTGGAGTTAGCCGCGGTAATTCATGCCTTGAAAATATGGAGACATTACCTGTATGGAGTCCACGTAGATATTTTCACAGATCACAAAAGCCTGCAATATATTTTCTCCCAGAAAGAGTTGAATTTGCGGTAGCATCGCTGGTTGGAGCTATTAAAGGATTATGATGTGAATATTTTGTATCACCCAGGAAGGGACAATGTTGTAGCAGATTCCCTTAGCCACAAATCCATGGGAAATCTGGCATATTTAAAGCCCGACCAGCAGGAATTGGCCCAAGAATTGCATCAGCTAGCCAGTTAAGCCGTTCATATAGTAGAATCAGGAGATAATGGAGCGGTAATCCAGAATACCGCAGTTTCATCAATTGTTGTGGAAGTGAAAGAATGACAGTATGAAGATCCTAGCCTGGTTTAGCTCAGAAATAGAGTCCAGCGAGGGGAATTGAAAAATTTCCAAGTAAGCGAGGATAAAGTTTTGAGATATAGGGATCACCTCTGCATTCCAGACGTGGCAGGGCTTCGCCAGCAAATTATTGGCGAGGTACACTATTCCCGTTACTCTCTTCATCCAGGTTCGACAAAAATGTACCATGACGTAAAATATATTTACTGGTGGCCGGGAATTAAAAAGGGGATAGCAGAATTGGTAGCTCAATGTCCCAATTGCCAACAGGTGAAAGCTGAACATCAAAAACTAGGCGAAGTGACATAGGTTATAGCCGTGCCTTTATGGAAATGGGAGTCTGTTAATATGGATTTCGTAGTAGGGTTACCTCGTACCAGACATAAGTATCATTCTATCTGGGTAATTGTTGACAGGTTGACAAAATCAGCTCACTTTCTGCTAGTAAGAGCTACATTTTCCACTAAAGATTATGCTGAGTTGTATATTAGAGATACAGTCCGATTGCATGGTGTTCCTCTATCAATTATCTCTCACATAGGGGTGTAGTTTACAACTAAATTTTGGTAATCTTTTCAGTGGGGCCTGGGGACACAGGTTAACCTGAGCACAGCCTTCCATCATCAGACAGACGGGCAGGCAGAATGTACCATCCATACGCTCAAATATATGTTACGGGTGTGTATGTTAGATTTTGGAGGCAGTTGGGATGAACATCTACCACTTATTGAATTTGCCTATATAACAGTTATCATTTAGCAATTCAGATGGCGCCTTATGAAGCATTATATGGGTGGAAGTGCAGATTGCCAGCTGGTTGGTTTGAGGTAGGAGAATCAGCATTGATTGGGCCAGATATTATTCATCAGTCAGAAGAGAAAGTAAAGCTTATCAGGGAATGTTTTCTGACTGCTCAGAGCCGCCAGAAATCTTATGCTAATGTGCGATGAAGGAACCTAGAGTTTAATGTGGGTGACTGGGTATTCCTGAAGGTTTCACCAATGAAGGGTGTGACGAGATTTAGTAAGAAAGGCAAGCTTAGCCCAAGGTTTATTAGGCTTATTAGATTTGCCGAAGGATAGGCCAGGTGGCTTATGAATTGGATTTACCACCAGAATTAGAATCCGTTCACCCTGTTTTTCATGTATCAATGCTGAGGAGGTTCATAGGAGATCCCTCCCAGATTGTCCCAGTCAAAGACGTCCAAATCACTGAGAATTTAGCTTATGAAGAAGCTCTAGTAGCCATACTAGATCGACAGACTAAGAACTAAAGATGTTGCTTCCGTTAAAGTGTTATGGCGAAATAAGAATTGAGAGGAGATGACCTGGGAGGAAGAAGATGATATGAAAACCAAATATATTCAGTTATTTCAGACTTAGTCAGATTGTGTAGCTAGAGGCATGTTGTGGTTGTTGTTTCATATGTTTTATTATATACATGTATATGTAGAGTAGTTGACTTCAGTCTATTGTGAAATGAATGCCATAGTATTGTGTGGAGTAACTGTATTGGACTTTTCTGCGTTTCATGGCTTTTGCATAGTCCATGTAATAGGGGAGAATCTGTCGAAATTTTTCTAAATTAAGTAATTGCAAAGTTAAGGTTCTTGCAAGTAGGAGTTAACATTCGAGGATGAATGTTCTTAATGGGGGGAGGATGTTACACCCCATAAGTTTCTAATGCTTAGTCGGCTTATTTGTATGTTGGTTGAGAGTTTTAAAGTGTCATACGTACGAGGAAAGGTCCGTGGGAAAGGCCGAACGGGATTTCGTGGGAGGAGGCCGAACCAAGATGCCCAAAGGGGAAAAGTGGCACGGAGCAGCTCCTCGGCGTTGGCCAACGTGGCACGGAGCAGAATCGGCGCGATGGGCAGCATACCAGGTTGCCTTGTCTGCTCTCTAAAGTATATAAAGGTCTCACACATAGAAATGAGATCACAATTTATATAATCACGACCAGAAGAGGTGAGAACAAAGGAAAACATTTAATTTTATCCAATTACGCCGCTAAACGCCGTCCAAATCTAAATTAACTTCGGGTATCAAAGTATAAGGCTGCACGGAGCATTTCTACGGAGTTAGTTTCATGAAATTCGCCCGGAGAACCATCGTTCCGCCTGGCAAAAGTTGTTGAAATTGCTCCAAACTAGTGTCAATATGATCCTAGGATTAAAGTAAGAATTTCTCCCTTCTATACTTTCGAGGAATAACGAGGTTTCGACCGTGTTCCGTAAAGTTGGAATATAGTTAATTTTTATATATAAAGTTGTCCTTTTTGCCGAATTTAGTGTTAAAACTAGTCATATCTTTCCAGTAACATGATTTTAGTTGGGAAGAGATGTTGAATACTAATTGGAACCAATCAGTTAATCAGAAACTGACAATCGAGGTATGTTAAGATATTTTCTTTCGGCAAGTTAGTTTCTTCAGCATAGTAGTCTAGTATGAATCCCAGTAAAGCATGGCAGGAGTATGTTATCATGTTTAGTTTTGTTTTCAGTTGAGACGAGTAAATTGTATTGTTTTGGGCTGGATTATACCTATATAGCTTCCATGACCACCCAGGGTTAATAGCTATGTCGCCGCCCGCCAGGGGCGAGGATACGTCGCTCTACGGAGCGGCATGCCGTCCGCAAGGGACGAAGATGGGGATCCAGATCCTCATATTGTCGTGGTTGGCCTTATACACACCCCCGCTGAGCACTTACGCCTGGGGTATAGATATCAGGAATCCTCCAAACTCAGACACAACTACAGTCAGCGGCTGAGCTGGCCTAGTTGCAGATGCAGGTGATCTCAGGACGCATATAGATGGTAGTTGACTTAGTATAACCTTGATGGGGTTATATAGATTAAGGTGTACTCATTAGGGCTAATGGGGGCCCAGGTGAGTTATTTTGTGCTTATTGTACCTTCCGGCTTATGGGAGCTAGGTAAGGTTTATGTTTGCTTTAGTTACTTATAGTTAGACAGCAAGATGCCTCGTTTGTCAGATATGACCCCCACCCTCTTTATTACAGTTATGTTAGCACTAATTTCACTACTATAGTCATCTTCATTCTGTTTCTTTACTTTAGTCATTGTTAGTTCTATTTATTTCTTTCAATTATTTAAAGTTACTACTTTACATACTCAGTACCTGTGGTACTGACGCCCTCTTGTAGGGGGCTGCATTACTTGCCTGCAGGTACAAATAGGCGAGGAGCAGGTCCCTCGTAGTTCCAGTCAGCTGTACGGAGCTGTCAACTCCCTTCTTCCGGAGCTTGTGTGATAGAGGTTTACTTATTTGTACAGTATGGGTAGGTCGGGGCCCTGTCCCGACCATCTTATTACTCCTAGAGGCTTGTAGATTGCTTTACTTCCCTATGGCTAGATGATATCGGCCGTGTGGGGACCATATGTGTTTTAGACTATGTGTGTTGGTTGCGTGGGGCCCTGTTTAGCTAGTGATTGGTGACCTTGTCGGTCATAACTCAGTGTAGCATCTGATTTCGCTTTCTAGTTATAACTAGATATCATGGTGGCCTTGTAGGCCCGCATAGGACTGCTATATTTGTTTGTCTCTGGTTAGCTGTTTATTTTAACAGGTGGCTATAGGCCTTGTCGGCCAGGGGTTGTATTTACAGCCGCTATATAGCTCGTTGTTTTTTTTATTCTAGAGTTAGAGTCAGTCTTGCACCAGAGGTGTTTGCGCTTAGTCAGCTCAGCAATTCAGGTCCTAGTAGGGCAACAGGTGCCAGTCATGCTTCTCAAGTGGGGCCTGACAATTTGCTGGGAATATTTGTTTGATATAACGATCGTTCAAACTTTCTCTAAATGAGGAGTGTATTTAAGCATTATCAGATTCCTCTTGAATACTCCACCTGGAATGCTTCTTGGAGGTGAGAGCAATACCCTACTCATAGATCTCTTGAGCACCGGGTACATGCCACCTCATAGTCTTACTCTCCCAGGGCAGAGTCTGCTCAACTTCTTCTTCAACAACTTCTTCCTCAGATAAGGTCTCATCATTACCATCTCAGGACTGGGCCTCCTCAGACCCTTCCTCAGCATTTGAGCCACTACCACACTCATGAGTCTCATTCCCTGCTCCATCCTTAAACTAGGGAGTAGCAGTTGTTTCTTCAGCTTGAACCTTGGCCTGTGCCATAGTGGTCTATGGCTCATTAGTGTTAGTTGTATCCACTTGGTATGCCTACATTGAACCACTAGGGGTGTTGCCTTCTTTGTCGGAGTCAGAGGGCTCATCTCTCAATGCCCTCTGATCAGCAATTTTAGCCTTGGCTCTCTTGTCTTAGGCCTTCTAGATTGATTTCCTTTTAAACGTCATTGTACCTATGGAGAAAAGTGTTAGTATGTACACTCTAAGAAAAAAAACATGAAAAATGTCCTTTAAAATTTTCCACGAGTCTACAGTACGGGTCGTACCTTAGTGGTTTGATTCGTACTGAGACACATATCATTTAGTGATTCTGGTATAGCTCTTTGGTATGACTAGTATCAGGTTAGTGCAGTTCATACTATGATTTGTGTGAGGATTTCCCTAGAATTCTGATGTTCTGTATTTTTGTATGACCCTAGTTATAAATCATGATTAGATTCTACAAGTTGTACAAAGGCTCGTACTTTACTTTTGAACTTTGACCCTTTTATAATCTTGATACAGTCAATAGGTACGACTTATAGTAAGATACAATGGGTTGTACAAGGATCTGTACCATATCTTTCAGTTAAAATGGTCTTTGGATAGTCCCAATGAGCCCTCCTATGAGTCTTATCTTTGAACCATGAGTCGTGAGGAAGCTCGTGAAGCCTTTCCTCACCTAGGCAGTGAACCATGAGTCGTGAGGAAGCTCGTGAAGCCTTTCATCACCTAGGCAGTGTCAGTTATCTAGGGAAACAATTATTTTGAAATGGGTACTCCAAGTTCCCCAGCTTAGTTATGAAAGCTTCATCAATTTTGACATGCCCAGCTAACAACCAACATGCTTCACACCCCGTAACTCATTTACTATAATCAAGTTTTCAATGTTTGAGCATTTGGGATTTCTACCCATTCAATATGTTAGCAAAACAAGCTACTGACCACCTTTCTCTTCCCCATTTTCATGGGTTTTAAGGAATCACATTTTTCTTTCAGTTTAAACATAGCAAGATTTTCTTTTAAAATTAAACACATTCACTTACATGATTTTTTCAAGTTGTTTCATGAGTTTAAGCTTGCTTAAGTTTTAGGGTAAGAATTCAAAGAGCTCGTGTAGATTCACTTGCACAGATTTAAGCTTGAGCAGATTTGAGCTTGCGTTACGGGTGTGAGGGTTATGGGAAATAATCGTGGGTTGAAGTTATGTTTGCGTGGGAGTTGAAATCCAAAAGATTTTGATTTAAATAGATTAGGCCAAATTTTTAACAATTCGGGTCGATTCTGGTCAATTTCATTACTTTAGCCCATCGCGACTTGCACCATGAGTTATATGTATTACCTATGACTTTTCCCTTGGACTCGTAGAAAAAGACTTGAAGGAACATACCTCGGGACCTACTATGACTCGAAAGTCATTAATTTATGCACTTCCACATTTAGCATGGTTCACCATAAGTGGGTACTATGACTCATATGATGCAAGTACAATTATATAATACCCTGAAAAGACCTAATATTAGATCCGAGGGTTGAAACAGAGAAACAAGATTTTCTACACCGGTTCATAGGATGAGTTGTCCAGTGACTCGTGCAGTAACCCACGAGTCGTTAAGTGACTCGTGAGCTAGGAATGAGTTGGCTAAGATTTTGATTCCTAGGGACCACGAGACCAGCTACGACTCATGGTTAGAGCAACGAATCATTGGGTCACTCGTGGTCAAAAGTTGGCATGAAGGTGAGAATTTTGGGCAGTGCTCGTCACGACTCGATCACCACGAGTCGTTGGGTACACCAGGAGTTGTGTTGTCCCTTGTGGTGACCCTCAAAGGTATAAATTCTAGTGTTGGTGATGATAGGCTGGCCACAAGTCTTCCTCTCAGGCCAAAAATTGTCTAGTCCGACGTTGGGACTGGTAGTGTGTATTTTCCTACGAATTTATTAAGGGTTTTTCTCAAATCCTTAGTTCCTAAGGCCTAAACTATGTCATTTTAAGCTCAGATAAGTATGTTTTTAGAGGGTTAATTCATCATAAGACTATTCCTCTCCATGCATGCAAGCCTACTATTTTGTAAGGGTGATCAAGCTTTGGATTCATCAATTTCTTCCCCAAATTCCTATTATAACATAACAAAACTTTTCTTGCCCAGAATCAGGCATTTCAATAAAGTGTAGAAGAAAAACCAAAAATTTTACTACAGGACGACCCAAACAATGGGCTGTGATAATCTCCAATGGGTCATTGTCTGAGTAGTTGTCAGCGTAGCAGTTTTCCTTTAGGGAAATAATGAGGCATAGGACGACTTGTTAGTTGAACCAATGAGTCATCCTATCGTCCGTTGGATCCCAAGTTCAGAATCCTAGCGGACCTTTCCCTGAGGCAACGAGAGGAACCAACAGCTCGTGGTTCCTACCAATGAGTCATTGCTACCACCCGTCGCCCAGTCCCAGGCCCTAGCTATTTGGACCACAAATCAATGCAACGACCCGTTGGTCCTACAAATGAGTCATTCTGTTGATCTTTGCCTCAAGGCCAAGTTTTCCTGTCGGTACTAATGAGATGTACCAACCACCCGTCCATTCTTCCAATGGATCATGGTACACTCTGGTGGTTCATTTCCAATGGGCATAGTTTTTGGATCCATAACCAATGATGGGTTTCAATGGGTCATGGGTCCAACTAACGACCCGTTCTGAGGCCCGTCGTTCAGTGTTGACTAATTTTCAGTTCCTTCTTCCAGGTGTAAGTTGGTAATTTTCCACCATTTTAATACCTAAACCCTGTCATTTTGGGCTCGTTTAGGAGGGAGATAAAGGGGTAGAATGACCTTTTCCCCTTCATTTCACTCTCCTTCCCTCAAGTCTAAGCATAGAAGAGACAAGAAGTTCAGAGTAGAAGCTAGGGCAAACATTGTGTTCTCAGAATTTTCTTAGTGATTTTCTCCATAAATTCTTAGCAAGGTATGTGGGAATTCGACAAGGGAATAGTTCTTCCCTTGTGTCCCCAAAATCCTTCTTCATTTTCTCTATCAGTTCTTGCCCTGAGACTTTCGAATGTGATGAAATTATCTGTCAGACCACATTTAAATCAAGTGGAATATCATTCATGTTAAATGTTGATGTTTGTCCACTAGTTTGTAACTATGTTGTTGCTTGTTCATATAACATGAAATCTAGTCATAGTCTTGAATACAGAAAAAACTAGAATCTTGCAATAGTGTTTACATATAAAAATTTTGCTTGATTCTATCATTGTTGGGGACTCTCATGTTGTTAATAGTACTTAAAATCAATCAGACTATTTTCCGTTTAGTTTCTGTCAAAATGTTGGAATATCTAGTGTTAGTCAAAAATGTAAGTCAATCAGTTTGACTACAGAAATTCCCGAGGTGTCAGTAGTGCCTCCCAGTTATAAGAAATAGTCATAATATCAGTTTTAGTGGTTCTTTAGGCGGTCATGAAACTTTCAAATAAGAATCTCTATCCAGCTGTAGGACCCCAACTTCAGATTACAGTTTGTTCTTTAGATGGTTTCGACGCTTCCAAATAAGCAGCTCTACCAGTCTTAGAACCCAGTTATAGAATCCGGTCCGATAAGAATCTCATGGTGCTTCTAGATAGGTATTCTTGATGAGTCTTGGGCCCCAGTTTTGAGTTATCGGCTTAGTATTCAGTCTAGGACTATCAAGTGGGAGTAGGACTTTGCACCGAGCGGACCGGGGTTTAGCGCACCTAGGTTCCCAAAACTACGTTGCCACTGTAGGTTACAGTTTATTGTACTCACGTCCTCAGACTTGTGATCACCCAGTTCATGCCTTTATATCCTAGCAAGGTATACTGGGTCCTACTGATGTGGTGTATAATCGAACTCCACATCTAGCTCACGTGGTTATATGTCGGTTATAGACTCTACCACTAGTCAGCTCAGTTTAGTCTTAGATTAGTTAGTTTAGTTCAGTTCAGTATCTCAGATTTAGGGCATGTCCTTGACCATTAGACAGGGTCTTTCAGACCATCTCAACTTACTACAGCTATTCAGTTTAAGCAGTTTAGTTGGGCATTACACGTCTTTTCAGTTTAGTTATTTCATTTCTTGTGTATGGTTTCTCTCACTTACTCAGTACATTCAAAGTACTGACACATATCTTTTATGTTGTATTGTTTTACGATACAGTTGCAGGATCTCAGTCTTAACCTCACTAGTCGATTATTCTCAAAAGACTGAAGTTGCACTATTTGTGAGTCCTCATCTTTCAAGGACGGAGATAATTTATTTTAGTTCTATTTTCTTCTATTTATACTTGGCGTTAGCTGGGGGCTTCTCCTAGCAATTCATAAGTTGTAGTCGCTTTCAGTCTCGGACTTGGTTATTCAAACATGTAGTTTTGTTCAGATGTTTTTAAACATTATGAATCAGCTCCATTCTCATAAATCTTTTATAGTTTACTTAAAAGCTTCGACTATATTTATATTTTTACTTAGACTGCTAGTGTATTATTGACTAGGGGTTGACTTGTGGTTACTTGTAACTCCAACTACCGTGTTCCGCCTAGGGTATAAACTGGAGGTTTGATAGACTTGGTGTTAGAGCCCTAGGTTTACAGTATCCTTGGATGCCTAAAAGCCGTTGAGTAGATTCCTTTTCATGAGTTTTAAACACGCCACACTTATGATGGGGAGGCTACAAGATGTTATTAGGAATATTCCTTTTCATTCAAACTCTTTATTGTGCATTGAAATTCAGTTCAAGAATCATTTTACTAACTCATGCTCTATTTAATTTTAGTGAATTATGCCTCCGCAATGTGGTAATGGAAGAAGGGCCAATAATACATACCGACCTAACCCACCAGCTCCAGCATCCCCTCAGGATGACTCAATGTCTACCACAGAGTTCAGGGTGGCTATTCAGCTACTCACTCAGACTGTTACCAACCAGGTGAACCAATAGGTGGTTCCGATCAACAACAATAGGTTTGAAGTAGCTGCCCGAGTGCGAGATTTCACTCAGATGAACCATCCTGATTTTCATGGATCTAAGGTGGGAGAGGACCCACATGAGTTTGTGGACGAGATTAGAAAGATCAGCAAGATTATGGGTATCATCTCCTTAGAGAGTACTGACTTGGCTGCCCACCAGTTAAATGGAGTAGCCCAGATCTAGTACAAGCAATGAAAGGAGGGGAGTCCAACAAGAGTAGAATCGGTGGAATAGGAGGAGTTCGCTACAGCCTTCCTGGATAGATTCTTCCCTCGGGAGCTTAAGGAGGCCAAGGTGGTGGAATTCATGAACCTAAAGCTGGGCAACAGAACACTAGAAGAATGTGCTTTGGAGTTCACTAGGTTGTCTCAGTATGCTCTAGATATGGTAGCCGAGCCAAAGCTCGCATGCTGAAGTTTGTGAATAGATTTTCGAATTTGGTCCTTAAGAAGTGCAGGATAGAAATTCTTATCAAGGACATCGATATCTCCAGCCTCATAGTTCATGCCCAGCAAATTGAGGCAGAAAAATTGAAAGATTTGGAGCAGGTGAACAAACGAGCGAGAACCGGACAATTAGAACATGGCCATCAAAGATCTGGCGGTAGTAGTCGCCCACAACAGTAGGAGTAGATGTAGCAGAGGGCTCCAACACCCAGTTTAGCCAGCACCCCTACCTTTTGGTCCCGTAAGGATTGGAGAGGTGGAGCATCTTACTCTTAGTCCCAGAGCTTCAGTGCTAGCAATCATTATCCAGCTTGCCCTAAGTGTTGCAAGAACCACCAAGGACAGTTTCTTTAGGGTCGATAGGGTTGTTTTGGTATGGACAGCTTGGTCATCGACTTAAGCAATGCCCGTCAACAGGACGGGGAAGGTCACAATCCACTACTTCAATAGCTCCAGTAGGCCGACCAGCACAGCAGGCTAACACTTGAGGTATGGATGGCAGTCAACGCTAAAACCATTTTTATACATTGTCTTCTCATCAAGGTCAAGAGAGCTTACCTGACGTGGTCAGGAGTATGTTACACCTTTTTCATCTAGACGTATATTCCCTACTAGATCCAGGAGCCACACTTTGATTTGTGATTACTTATGTAGAAATCCAGTTCGATATCAGTCTAGAGGTCCTCTCAGAACCATTTTTAGTCTCCTGCCCAGTTGGCGAGTCAGTTAGAGCCTGTTGGGTGTATACAAACTGCCCAGTCTCAATCTTGAATAAAGTCGTTCCAGCTGATCTGGTAGAGTTAGATATGGTTGACTTTGACCTCATTCTTTGCATGGATTGGTTACACTCCAGTTATGCCTCAGTCGATTGCAGAACTAGGGTCGTCAAGATTCAGTTCCCTAATGATCCATCTTTATAGTGGACGGGCAGTAGTTCAGCGCACAAGGGTAGGTTTATTTCCTACCTTAAGGCCGGAAAGCTTATTTCCAAAGGATGCATTTATCATTTAGTTCGGGTAAAAGATTCCAGCTCTGAGACCCCAACTATCTAATCAGTCCCAGTTGTCAGCTAGTTCCCTGATATGTTTGTAGAAGATCTTCCCGGAGTTCCTCCTGAGAAGGAAGCAGACTTCGTTATAGACCTTCTCCCAGATACTCAGCGCATCTCCATCCTTCCTTACAAAATGGCTCATGCTGAGCTTAAGGAGTTGAAGGAGTAGATAAAAGACCTTCTTGATAATGGTTTTATCAGACCTAGAATCTCTTCTGGGGTGCTCCAGTACTAATCGTGCGAAAGAAACACTATACCCTCAGAATGTGCATCGATTAACATTAGTTCAACAAGGTTATAGTCAAGAACAGGTATCCCCCACCCAGAATTGATGATTTGTTCGACCAACTTCTGGGAGCCAACTGTTTCTCCAAAATAGATCTCAGGTCGGGGTATCATAGTTAAGAGTCATAGAGTGTGACATACCGAAAACAACTTTTAAGACTAGATATGGCCACTTAGAGAACACCAATTGTTCGCCAAGTTCAGTAAATCTGAATTCTGGTTGAAGTCCGTGACTTTCCTAGGTCATGTGGTCTTGAGTGAGGGTGTTCAGGTTGATCCTCAAAAGATAGTAGCAGTGAAAGACTGGCCCAAACGTAACTCCCCAATGAAAATTAGAAGTTTCTTGTGTCTAGCCAGTTATTACCAATGCTTTATGGAAGGCTTTTCTTCTATAACATCCCCTCTAACTAGGCTAACTCAAAAGAAGGTGAATTTCCAATGGTCAGATGCGTGTGACAAGAGTTTTCAGGAGTTAAAAACTCGAATCACTACCACTCATGTGTTGATCCTACCGGAAGGATCCGATGGGTTTGTAGTGTATTGCAACGCTTCCAAAGTTCGACTCAGTTGCGTTCTAATGCAGTGGGGTAAGGTGATAGCCTACTCCTCCGAACAGTTCAAGGTTCATGAAAAGAATTATCCAAGTCATGACCTGGAGTTAGCAACGGTGGTGTTTGCATTGAAAATGTGGAGACACTACCTGTTCGGGGCTCACGTGGATGTTTTCACCGATCACAAGAGCCTTCAATATGTGTTCAGTCAAAAGGATCTAAATCTTCGCTAGAGAAGGTGGTTAGAGATACTGAAGGACTATGACATGAGCATACTTTATCACCCAGGCAAAGCTAATGTGGTGGTTGATGCCCTGAGCAGAGTGTTTATAGGGAGCGTGGCTTATGTCGAGGAAGGAAAAAAGGAGCTGGCAAAGGATATCCATAGACTAGCTCTTTTAGGAGTGCAGTTAGTTGATTCAGCTGAGGGTGGAATGGTAATGAAAAGTGGGTCAAATTCTTCTTTGGTTGTTAAATTAAAGTCCAGATAGGATGAAGATCCCACCTTACTTAAGCTTAAGGAAGCGGTTCTCAGAAAAGAAGTTGAGGTTTTCTCAAAAGGGGGAGATGGTGTGCTTCGTTACCAGGGTAGATTATGTGTACTGGATGTTGGTTATTCGAGATAGCAGATACTAGCTGGAGCGCATAGTTCGAGATATTCTATCCACCCTTGTGCTATGAAGATGTAACATGATATGCGAGATATTTACTAGTGGAACGTCATTAATAGAGACATCGCTGAATATGTAGCTAAGTGCCCGAACTACCAGCAAGTCAAAGTAGAACACCAAAGACCAGGAGGTATGACTCAGGATATAAGCATAGTTACAAGGAAGTGGGAAAAAGTAAATATGGACTTTATTACAGGTCTACCTCGTACTCATTGGCAGCATGATTAAATCTGGGTGATAGTAGACTTGATGACTAAGACAATATACTTCCTCTTAGTTAAAACAACATACTTAGTTGAGGACTATGCTAGGCTTTATATCCGGGAGTTGGTCAGACTTCATTGGGTTCCCTTATCCATTATTTAATATAGAGGCCACCTAATTCGCCTCTCACTTTTGGAAGTCCTTTCAGAAAGGACTTGGTGATCACAGGCAAAAATATATGCCCGAGATACGCTTTACGACTTAAATTAGTCTTGTTTATCTAAGATTATTGTATACATTTTCATGTAATTTTAGATGAAGTAAAGATATGTGCTAACCAACATGATTAGCCTTTGTTTTGTAGGTTTCGATTACTTTTGAGAAACTAATCCATGAGTTGGTGAGGTAGAGGCTTGGAAACGGAATTAACACGCGAACGTCGGCGAAGAGGAGGCACAAAACAGCCCACCTGCGCGTTGGCAACGTGCCACGGCAGGCAGGCCGCTCACAACAGCCCACCTACGCGTTGGCAACGTGCCACCGCAGGTGGCCTCCGCGACCAAGGGCTGCCAACGCGCTGCCCAAGCAGCGTGACACGCTGCCAACGCGGCAGGGTGCTGCCCGGGCCAATTTCGGATGATTTCCAGAGGGCTTCCGCGTCCGTAGCGTGTCACGGAGGCCGTGCTCTGCGATGCACTCCGTGACACGTTGCTTGTTATTCCGGGAAAGAGTCCTACTACTATAAATAGCACATTTAGGTTTATTTTTCAAAGGCAGACTTGGTGGAGCAAGGACGTGGGTTACAGGCAGTTGAGGGACGAAAAGTTCAGGGTTTTTTCTCTCTTTCTTTCTTCTTTAACTCAATTGTTTGTATGATTAACACTTGTTTTAGGATGATTAATCCACAAATGAGTGGCTAATTCCCTTCCTTGCTGAGGTTATGAACACTTGTGATGAATTTTGATTATTAATTATATGGTTTTTCATCTTTTTCTTCCATGTTGTTCTATTAATTCTTGTTCTTACTGCATTGGTGTGTGGCCTACAATAATGTATATCTAAAAAGTCCGATTTCACTTGAGAGAGAACGAAATTGGAAAGTTGTGAATTAATAAGATATTGTTCTTTACTTGATTTGGAAAAATTGAGTTTTGATGTGCTTTCCTGATAGAAATATACTTGAAAGCCATATTATTCAATTTAGGAACCGGAATGGTATTGCTAGGTCATGAATTGCATTTGATCACAGAAATGTAGACGGATGGTTTATGATTCTTAAGTGAGATTAAATACGAGAGTTTTAATCTCTTGGCTAATGTTCTTGGCTAGCAACAGGAAGAAGAGAGTAACCAATTTATGATGATAATCAAGTTCATTACATGTTCTTTAACCTCGGCATGCTTTTATCCATAGTCCAAATTCAAAGAAGATAATTGTTAGAAGTTTTAGTATAGAATTATAAAACAAATTATTCACTTTTTGGTTACGTTGTTGTCAGCTTATTTACAAGTTAAATAAAATATAGTATAGTATACTTGAGCTAACTTCACTTAGTCCGAGTCTCTGAGGAATCGATACTTGGCTTACTAAAGCCACTTACTACTTGTTCGACCATGTGCACTTGCGTGTCAGTTTAGATACCCATACAAACACAGACCGAACAAGTTTTTGGCGCCGTTGCCGAGGACTTGGCAATAGGTGAATTTGTTTTAAGTGTAATTTACTGTATTTTTATTATTCTCAAGTGCTGACAACTTAGTCTTAGTGTTTGTTTTAATTCTTTTGCATTTTACTTTTTCTTTTTCGAATACCCTTATTGACATGACATCGTGGAATATAAATGGTTTCAATGGTAGATACTCATATTTTGGTGAATCTTGTCTGAATTGCGGAGGACACCACTTGTGGCAACAATGTAACACGTGCAATATATGTGGTGGTCAAGATGGCCATTGGGATTGTTGTCCGAATGCATTTTCCCCTCTCCCAAGCCCCTACTATGATCCTTCTGTTGTTTTTTCTGAATATACGCATGCTAAAAATGAGGACTTGGGACACCAAGCTCGAATAGATGACATGCTGAAACAACTGTTGGAGCAATCAGAAGCAATGAAGGAGGCGATGACAGTATTGAGAATTCAGCAAGAAGAGAATGCAAAGGCTCTAGAAAGGATGAGCATTAAATTCACGGAGATGATTGCTGAGGCTGAAGCTTGTGATAAATTACAGGCAACAGTTTTAGCTAATATTCGAGAGGAACTCCAAGAGGAAGACAAGGGTGAATTCTTGGATGAAGCCCAACAATTAGAATCTCTTGAGTGTCCCCATGATGGGCTCACACTTATGGAAAATCCATTCACGGAAGAAGAGATAGAGGATCCCCCATTGGACATTAATGGAGAGATGGATGTTGATGCTGAGAAGGAGTATACAAGTAAGGAGGTCAAGCATAATGCAGTTTTAGAGTTGAGATTTATTGGACCACACTCAAAGCATTTTTCGACATTAAGTTTGGTGGACAACATAGAAATAGAGTCTTCCAAGCTTATAGAGAAATGTCTAGAGGAGGATCAAGCCCCGTATATTTTGAAATTCGCTAACTCAGAGAGCCAAAATGACTTCGCTTACTTGAGGGCCAACAAGTGCAAAAGGCAATATCTACTACTTGGTCCTTACATTTTTTCACCACCACCCCTAGAACATAAGAGGAAATTAGAAAAGAAATTAGGGATGAGATTCATATCCTCAATGTGGAGGAAAAAGTGGTGAAACTTGGTACGTCGTGCCGCGACGTAAAATTAGGCGCTGCTTGGGAGGCAACCCAAGGGTACCACATGTACCATTTTAATTTTTTGCAATTGAGTTAATTTTTGTTTATTTTCATCTTGTGTTGTTTTGGTGGAAAGTTAAGCGCAGCTGGAGGGGAAGTCTGAGTACCCGTGGAGGAGGAAGCTAACAAGCATGGAAGAGAAAAAGTGTGGGGTCGAACACCCACTTCTGCAAAGTTGAAGAAACGCATGCTGTTAGCTAAGCTTAAAGGCCTCAGGGAGTATTTCTCACCCTTTGTAAATTGTAATTTGATGCTATGAGGACATAGCATGATTTAAGTGTGGGGTGAGGGAAATTTCAAGGGAAATTTCAAAATTTTCTGTGCTTAACGATTTTGGTGAATGTAATGCTTGTGCAAAAGTTGGTGAGAAATTTGAAAAATTTGAAAAATCTTTGTGAATTAAGCATGACTTCATCACCCGTTGGTTTTTCTGGTCAGTTCTTTTCCGATGGGGGGTCTTTGAACCGAAGAATAAAAAAAATAAAAAAAAATAATATATATATATATATATTTTTTTTTTCTTTTTCTATTTTTCCTTTGTCTGTATATAGTGTGTTTAGTCATAGTTAGGGACTGTTTCCGACGATGGATGGATGACGACCATCTTGAGGAAAAATTAGTCGGTAGGTGTTGGGTTTTTGAAACCATAGCTAATTGATTGCTTGATATTCTTGTTATGGGCTATAAATGTTTGTAAGAGGCAAGTATGTTCAGTGTGAAGCATGCAAGTGTATAACCTTGTTTGAGACACTTAGGCTCTTGAATTTGACTCATTATGTTTGAAGCTTAATTCTGAATTCTTGTGATTAGCTGAGTAAAAGTCTACTGATTGCGTCTTGATTTGAGCTTATGCCATGAGTGTAAGGTTTTTGAGTATTTTGTGCTATTATGAAATGTCTAGAACTTGCCTGGTGTGTATATAAAACGAAATGAAGGATGTGAATTGTAGGAGATGATTTAGGCATTTCTTTGAATGAACCAAACTTTTATCCCTCATTATACCTACCTTGAAAAATTAATCCTAGTTAGCCCTGTTGAGCCTTGAGCCTATTCTTTGACAACTGCAACATAAGCCTAATCCTTTTTCTTTCATTAGCCTTGTGTTTGATCAAAAACTCCTAAGCGCTTGAGTGAAAAAAAAAACAAAATCGGAAGGAGTAAAGGAGTGAGAAGAATGAAAAGAAAGGAAAAGTAGCAAGTTGTAGAAGTGAAAAAAGGACAAAGGTGCACTTGTGTGAAAATGATTGATTATGAGTAAGGAGCAAGAAAACAAATTAATGAAAAATTATTTATAGAACTCCTTACTAATAAGCTAAAAGTGCCTAAAGAAAGGGGGGAACAAAAGAGGAAAAAGAAAGATGAAAAGAGAAAAAGGTGAAGTGAGGGAAGGGAAGTTTGTAATGAAGGCGTGATGTATTATAAGCGCTTAGGAAAGATAGTCACTATTACTGATCATAATAGTACCTACCCGCACCTGGGTTACATTACAACCTAAAAGGTCCTACTTGATCTTACATTCATACATCCTTAAATTAGTGGAATAAAACACTAAGGGCAAGCTTATGGGTCATTACATGATGCATGTGAATTCTTTGTAAGAGTGAGTGTAATTCTATGCATGTACCCACACATATTGTGATATAAAAATTGTTTTTGAATGTGATTGGGTAACTCTCTTTCCGTGAGGGGCATATGTTGAATGAAGGATATAAATCATGTGGGATTTCTTAGTCAGTTGATTTGCATGAGTTTGCTAAAATTGAGAGTCGATTCTTGAGGTTAAGAAGTCTTAACATAGTTGTACTTCATATCAATGATCAAATCAGGCATGCTCTATTTTTAGCTTGTATCTTACGTAATCATTATAGCCGTAACTTGAATTCTCTTGCTAAATTAGTTACGTGGGAGTCTCCATATGCATGATATGCAAAAGGTTGTTCGAGGAAGAACAAGGCTTTAAGTGTGGGGTTGTGATCACGGGCAAAAATATATGCCCGAGATACGCTTTACGACTTAAATTAGTCTTGTTTATCTAAGATTATTGTATACATTTTCATGTAATTTTAGATGAAGTAAAGATATGTGCTAACCAACATGATTAGCCTTCAATTTGTAGGTTTTGATTACTTTTGAGCAACTAATCCATGAGTTGGTGAGGTAGAGGCTTGGAAACAGAATTAACACGCGAACGTCGGCGAAGAGGAGGCACAAATAAGCCCACCTGCGCGTTGGCAACGTGCCACGGAAGGTGGCCTCCGCGACCAAGGGCTGCCAACGCGCTGCCCAAGCAGCGTGACACGCTGCCAACGCGGCAGGGTGCTGCCCGGGCCAATTTCGGTTGATTTCCAGAGGGCTTCCGTGTCCGTAGCGTGTCACGGAGGCCGTGCTCCGCGATGCACTCCGTGACACGTTGCTTGTTATTCCGGGAAAGAGTCCTACTACTATAAATAGCACACTTAGGTTTATTTTTCAAAGGCAGACTTGGTGGAGCAAGGACGTGGGTTACAGGCAGTTGAGGGACGAAAAGTTCAGGGTTTTTTCTCTCTTTCTTTCTTCTTTAACTCAATTGTTTGTATGATTAACACTTGTTTTAGGATGATTAATCCACAAATGAGTGTCTAATTCCCTTCCTTGCTGAGGTTATGAACACTTGTGATGAATTTTGATTATTAATTATATGGTTTTTCATCTTTTTCTTCCATGTTGTTCTATTAATTCTTGTTCTTACTGCATTGGTGTGTGGCCTACACTAATGTATATCTAAAAAGTCCGATTTCACTTGAGAGAGCACGAAATTGGAAAGTTGTGAATTAATAGGATATTGTTCTTTACTTGATTTGGGAAAATTGAGTTTTGATGTGCTTTCCTGATAGAAATATACTTGAAAGTCGTATTAGTTAATTTAGGAACCGGAATGGTATTGCTAGGTCATGAATTGCATTTGATAAGTTGTCATTAATTTAAAAGCAAATAAAATAGGGGTAGGGGAGGTTTAAAATTTGCACTGAATTCTATTGGGTGAATTAGAGAAATAAAACAGCAAGATCAGCTAAGTTGTCAACAATAGTGTGAAAGACTAGAGGTGCGATGTAGATGAAATACTGACTAGATCGGGATATGAAAGGTCAACTTATGAGTTCAACAAGTGTAAATAATCTCGAGAACTGGGCAATTACAGATTTTCAGCCTTCTAATTACCTCTTACTAGAGTTTGTCCAATCTCCAGTTACGCTTTAGCTCAACCCGATTTGATTTGGATTAGTACCTGCACTAATTTTTAGCTCTTAGCTGCTAATAAGGAATGAGAATGCAGTTTCAGCTATTTCTAGCCCAATTTCACAATCTCTTATCCATACCCACTATTAAATTCTTTTCCAATACTTAATTATTCTTTTACAAGCAACAATCAAGAAAAAATAAATAGACACATATCCTAATCAATGGGCCTTCCTTTATAGATTGAATAGAACCTAATAGATTTACACTTATTTAAACAATATTAAGATGACTCTAGCAATACCCAATCTAATTAAGAATTCATCATCACACACCTCTAGTTAATGATTTAGCTACTCGTGATTAAGAAATTCAAAAACACACTCTTCAATAGCTTCATTGAATTTAATAGCAAGCGTATAAAAATCAACTTCACAAGATATTCTCCAACAATTATTGAAACTTACTAGTACAAAGAAGAAATAGAGAAGAGTACTTTTTTCTAAATTTACCACTCAAAATCTGTCCATTTCAACTAAGAGAATGTTCTGAAGCTAAAAAGGTAAACAACGATGTGATATATACTTTTGTTCTCTCTCAATATCTCCATTTCTATATCTTCTTCTGCCTCCCTGTACAAAGTACTTTATCTTTTATTTATATCCTGAAAAGTAGGGAACCTTTTATCTCTTTTATAGTGTTGGATGATTATACCCTTGAACACCATTTTAGAATCGGCGGACACACCGAAGGTTCGCCGATTCCAATCTTTGATTCACCAAATATCTTTTCTAAGACCTTACTAAATGCCAATGAACTTGGGCAGTTCGCCCGGCGTTTCGCCGATGCCAATCCATGAACCACCGGCTCTTCAAGCTATTTTCCAAAACATTGGGTGTCTTTTGGCGACTGAACCGGCAAATGGCCACTAGCAATTCATGAAAAACCAGTGGAATTAATCCTTAGAGGCAGTGATGTTCGGCTTTTGGTGTGCGTTTTGCCGGTTTTCACATATGGAGCGCCAATTTCCTCTCACTTCCTTCTTTTTGCTCCATTTTTGCTCTTTTACTCACATTTAGTCATCTACACAAAAACAAATGCAAAAAAGGGGATAAATTCCAGATAATCAACTCAAGAACTAAGCAAAAACTCAAGTTTTAAAGCCTAATGAGTTGGTAAATTACAAACTCATCAAACCCTCAAACTTAATTCATTGTTTGTCCTCAAGTAATGCAATACTCATTCGGTGAGAACTATGCCACCTCTATTCACAACTATACCTTGCCAATCACCTGTAACTATGACAACCCAAATGTATGCTCACCATGCTCACCAAAAAAGAGAAGAAAATACCCCAAGAGACCAAAACAACGAAGATGTTTCAAATAGGCTACCACTTCCCACCAATCAGAGCTTATGAAAGGATTCATTTAGTAAAACAAGGGCATTGCTGGACTATGAAACACACATAGCATCTCAAGTTATAATCAATGCACATTCAAAGCTTTCCTTAGAGTTTACACTCCTCGTGCCCTATTCTCCATTAACTCTGAATGTTCTTGTGTCCCCAAAAAGGAATAATGCCACTCACCAACATAAGAATCCCTATTCTTTTGATCATCTGATTATTTGAATTCACACAAGGGATTGTTTGGAAGAGACACTCATACTCACTCTCCTAAAAGAAATCTTCATGCATACACCTGACCCAGAGGTTTTCCTTTCATGTAGTTATCCACTAATGTAGAGTAGCTACACCTAGAATCATTTAGGGCTTGCAGGTTATGATGTAGGCTTGGTGTAAGGGTAGGATAAAAATTTGGCTATAGTGACTAGATCCCCTCTAATGCATTTTGTGCACATATCTTACATCAACTCCTTCCACGCACTTCACCTTGTTTCACTTCTTTCCTTTTTTATGACTTTCATTTCTTTAACAACCCTCCTTAAAACCCCTTTGGCTTTCACAACTAACCTTATTACCTAAAGAGGAAACACTGATTCACACAAATTGTCTTTCTTTTTTTGATTTATCCTTCAGTGTGTGTTGACACAATGTGGTGTTCCCCTTACACTGTAATTCTTATCTTCCCCTCTTTTTTGCATACCCCCAAACTTAGGATTTTGCCTCATTTCTCTGTTTTTTATCACTCCCTCTTTCTTAGGCTTTAAGCCTCATTTCATCACTTATCTTCTCACTCGCATTTAAGGAGAATGTGGGCCAAAGAGAGGTATTAACAATGGTCTTAAGGCTTGTAATGTGGTGGCCAAAGAAAGGGTCTAAGGCTCAACGTTGGATAACAAGGATCAATGCTCATGGAGGGAATATGGGTGAAGTGACTAGACAAAGGAAAGTCTAAAATCATGTTCTTGGCGCAAGTACATCTACGATTTTGCTTTGAATCACATTTGGGGTAAGTTCTAGAAAAGATATAATGCATGAGATTCATCAACAATTTCCTCATACACAACGAATCACCCATAAAGGGTCTACAAAACTTATTCTCAATACAGGACATCAAATTAGGACATCAAAGCAGGCAAACATCATAAGTCAAGCAAGGAATTTACAATGTATGATCAAGAAGGCTAAGCTACGGTGCCAACTCTTGCTCATTATCCTCATTTTCATGCCTTTGTTTTAAAATTCCATTTCAATAATTTTTTTAGTGGTGCCTCTCAAAATAATCTTCACAAAAAACTCAAAACAACATGACATTTTCCCTTAAGAATATTGCCACTCAAATCCATTATCGAGAAATACCAACCTAGTTCGACAAAAAAAACAAACAAAAAACATAAGAATTCTCCTCGGGAAAGAACCGTGGTCAAAAGAAAACCCTCGAAGTTTCAATTTCTACACTACTATATATAATGGTGTAAAAGGAACAAGACTTTGGGGTCATTTAATTCAAGATTTTCAAGATTTTACAATTCAAAGCAAAGACTCCATTTTGTCACTAATCATCAACCATAAAAAAAAAACTAAACCAACTCATTCATTTCAAAACAAGACACGCCCAACAAGGGTAATCATCTATTCATCAAAATAAAACAATAGCGCGACAAAGGATGTACTTGATCAACATCAAACAAGAACATAAGAACATCAAAAGAAACATCCATCCCTGGCCCCCTCATCAATTGCCCTCATCCTTCCCCCACTTAAGAGCATACATTGTCCCCAATGTAAATATGCAAAAGGGAAAGGGACAAGAAACTCCCTGAGTGGGTCACTCCTCTTCATGATCAGCATCTACCTCACCACCACCTCCGCTGGCCTCAACTAGCTTAGCAAAATCATTTCCCAGCCCTTCAAAAGATCATCAATTAGACCCCGAACTGAGGAAGGAGCAGCCTTTGCAACATCCAAGGCACTCATATATGGCACTTCTATAGAAGTCCGACTCTTCCAGTCTTTTACCTCAGTCCGGAGGGAAGTGACTACCCCTTCTACCGCATCTACCCTTTTTCATAGCATGATGACATTCTCGTACAATGACTTGAGCTCCTTTTTAATTGTTTTGGAAATGAGTGTGAGGAGGCTCTTAGCCAATTGTTAGATTTGGCTTTCGTGCGAGTTTTCCATCTCCATTAGTCTATGGAGTCCACTTGGCTGAGAGGATTGCAGAGGAGGATATGCTCCCCACTAAGGCATGTCTCCTGATGCTTGGACTGACATTTCTGGCTGGGGCATATTTGACTATGGGGCATGTGGTGGTTGGTCTGAACCATGGGCGACGAATCCTTCTTGCACTCTAAAGGCCTGCAACCACTTTTTGTCATTGTTGGTGCCTCGACATCTCTCTTTCGATCAATGTCTATCACTCCTAGAGCAGTGGAAGGAGTTTCATCGGGGAACAAAAGCACTCTACCTGCTGTGCAAAGATGGGAATTCAAGATGGCATAGGGCATTGGAGTGTTGGATTGTAAGGCCTTTTTCTTCATTCGTTGAGCAATAATTTCCCCGAAGTTAATAGGGACTCCCGTCATTATGCAAGAAATAAGGATGGCGGTTTCAAGGTTGACCTTTTGCTCATTTTTAGAGGGGATGATCCGTGCACAAAAAAAATTTAGCCACAACTTGGCCTCGAACTTCAAGTCGTGGCTAGAGATTTCGCACCCATTAAGGCCCCAAGAGGATTGTCAATAGTGATGATGCGGGCTACCCAAGTGAATTGATCCATCATATCAGCTACCCTTGCCATGTACTCCGTACCATAGTCAATCTCATCCACCCAGAATATGTAATTTATGGCAGCCAGGGTTATATCAACTTCCACTCCTCAGATCATAATTGATGGTATACATAGGAAGCCATCAACCTTGCCCTGGTGCTACATGTTGTCCTGTCGGGCTTGATTTGAGGCGTAGAACTCCGTCACCAAGCCTGGGTAGTAAGGCAAGCGAGATTTGGCAAATGCATGCAATTGAGTTTCTGTGAATTGCTCGGTGATGTTGGGAAAATCATCTCTCAACCCTGCCAAGTCAACCCGCTTCTCCACGGTGATTGATCGGGCTTGACAAATGACGTAGTGCTCTTGCATGTTGGGGACATAGAAAATTCTTTCTTCTTTTGTGTTGGCACATGGTGGAGTGGCCTTTTCCTTGCCCTTGCCCTTGCTAGAAGATGAGACAGAGGCCTTTCCTTTTTTCCTGTTTCCTTGATGAAGACATGGTTTGTTTTCCTGCTAGAATGATGTTAATGACAACTATTTGAAGAGAAAATTAAAATAAAATAAAAAACTAGCCTAAGGGAGAACCGAGAAACAAGGGAAACCAAACAATCATTTAGTGAACTGATAACACCAGCGAAGGACCGGCGGTTCGCAGAAGCAATTTCACAGATTGCTGGCTGCCCATCGAGGCCTTACAGAAAACTGGGCAAGTGATGACTATATCAGCAATGAAGTGGCGCATCTCCAGTCAAGATTCATGAACCGCCGAGTAACACGGGATTCACTTAGTGGCCTGAAGCCAATTATCAGAGTGAACCGGCGTTCCATCGGCGATTCACCGAATCTGACTGGTGAAATGCAGGACCCCATCATCCCCAATTTTGAACTTACAAAGCACAGGCACCCGTTAACACACACTCACACAAAGCATTATAAAATAACCACTAATCCGATTAAACACAATCTCATGACGTTTAGCTCTTAACAATGGCCTCACCCGGTCTATCATCGAGCAAAATGTTGCATTTTATTAAATTGACTACTCAGACTTCACCCTTTTCAAAATTTCCTACACATAAACACACCTTCCCAATTCCATTCAACAACCAAAGCATGTTCATAAGTTCAATAAGGAGGGGAAACAAAGTATTACTGCTAAAGAATTAAGAAGCAATGAGAAAATTAAGACAAGGGCAAGAAAATTTTTACCAGATTGTGGGATTGCTTGCACATTTGAACTTCAAAAAGCTTAGCTAAATCTTACAATGGCACTTTGAGATATATGTAGTAGTGGAAGGTAATGCGAGTTAAGTGAGTGTGTTAGTAAAATATGGAGAGTGTTTTATAGGTGAAATGTTGAAGTTTGATAGGTTGAGGGGAAGGTGAAGAGTTTAATGTGGGTGTGTTAATGGGAAGTGGGAAGGTGGAAAGGTGGGAAAGTGAAAAGGTCGAAAATAGAGGAATATGGGGAAATGGGAATGTTGGGTAATGGAGAGACAAAAATGGAATGGAAAAATGGTGGAAAAAGGGGAATTAGGCAAATATTTGAAGAATTGGGAAGCTGATCTCGTGGGCCCACTTTAAATTTCTCTTTTGAAACAAGCTTATGCCTCGATCAACACTTCATCAGCAGTTCACCTAATCATATTGGCGTTATGCCATGTTAATTTCCTCTTCCATGTATTTTGTGCCCAGTTATCTAATTCTTGGTCGGTGATCCACTGACAGTTCACGAATGGAATCGGAGATCCGCCTATTGCCCACTGCTCATGTGCCCAAGCTTCAAGGTCCTCTATCTTCCCTCGGCAACCCACCAGCAGTCCATAGTTTCAACTTGGCGGTTCACCGGTTCTTTAATCCAAACCCCATCTTTCTGTTTTGTACTCTCCGTCATCGGTGATTCGCACTTCTGGACCGGTAGCTCGCTGTTTCCATGTTGTTACTCTCTTCATGGTTTGTGTCTCCCTTTGTTCCTTACTTCACAGCTCATACAAAACAAAAACAAAGAAGACATAAAATAATTCACTAAACACTTGGGTTGCCTCCCAAGAAGCACCTTAGTTCACGTCGTGGCATGATGTAGACCTTTTTTCAACAACGCTTTTCCGACGAGTCATGATTCGACTCCGTTTCCTTCAACTCCAATCCCTTGTCCTCCTCTGCATTTTTCAACACTCCAACTACCTTGCATTCGGGGGGTGTTTCAGCTGATGGACACACCTTGAAGGTCACCTCCTCACTTCCAACTCAAAATTTTAGCTCTCCAAGCTCAACGTCCACTATGGCTCTCTCGTAGCCAACAATGGTCTTCCCAAAATAATGGGAACCTCTACATCCATTTCACAATCCAAAATAACAAAATCAGCTAATAGAATTAACTTGTCCAGTCTCACCAACACATCTTCTAACACCCCTACTGGTCTTTTTATTGGCCTATCTGCCATGACCAGCCTCATTGACGTCGACTTTGTGCTTTTGAGTCCCAATTTCTTGAAAATGAGCAAGGGAATCAAATTTATGTTGGCGCCAAGATCATGTAGAGCTTTTTTAGCACACATATCCCAATAGTAGATGGGATTGTGAAAGCTCCTGGGTCCTCCCGTTTGGAAGCAAGATTACTCATTATCACCGCACTGCAATGGTGCATTTTCTCTTCATTACCTACATCAACCACCTTTTTATTTTTCAACAATTCTTTCATAAGCTTTGTATAACAGGGAATTTGGAGTAGAGCATCCGCTAACAGTATATTTATAGACAACTTGCTAAACTTGTCAACAAATTTTTTGAAATGGTTGTCCTTATTTTTCTTGGCCAACCGTTGTGGATAAGGAGGTGAGATTATTTATTCAACCTTGTAATCAATTGGGACCTTTATGCCCACCTCATCATTAAAAGCATGTCAGAGGATTTCATCGTCCTTTCCCTCTCCTTCCTCATCAATTTTTTCTTTATTCCTTGGAGTCATTGGCACATTGTTGACATCATCTTCTTCATCCGATTTTGGGTTATCAACCTCTTTGGACTTCACTGAAGCATGTCCAATCACCTTCCACTCCTAGTGACAATAGCCATGCATTGACCATCTTTCATTGGATTAGGCATTATGTCACTAGGTAGTGTTCCCTTCATCCGGGGGTTCATTTGAGCCGACAAGTGATTCATTTGTGCCTCCAAATGCTTTATGGAGGCAAAATGTGAACTCACTATTTGGCAAGGTTATACACCTCCCCTCTTAATTCTTTCACCTCGATCTTGATCGACTCAACCTTCTTCAAAACTTTCGATAACATTTTTTAAATTTTTGAGTTACCCACATCACTCACGCCTGAATAATTGTGGGGATTTCCCACCTTTTGAGGGGAAACATATGGGTTCGAACTCTGGTGATAGTGATCATCCTCTTGGTTTGGCTCCCTATTACCCCACCTTTCATTTATTTCGATCCATCCCTGTGGCTCACAATTTCTCCAAACTTGGTTGTCATCCCTTGGGCTCTATGGGCCTTGGTTGTCTCCTTGGAATCTAGGTCAAGGACCTCCCATTTGGTTGCCCATGTATTGACATTCTTCTTCATATCCTGGCGGTGACTACTTTCCATCATATTCTAAAGGACCTTGCATTCCCACAACATTTACCACCTTGGGCCCTTCTCCCGTCACATGCTTTGTCATCAATTTTAATTATGTCATCATCTTGGAAAGATTCTCATCCCGCTCTTCATCCCTTTTTCGCAACTCAGCCGCCAATGCACTTGAGCTTATTTCATGGGTGGAAACATTTGTTTCTCTCGTCTGCCATGCCCTATTGGTCTTTGTCATTCTATCTAGGAGGGCTTTGGCCAACGGATATGTTTGATCCATGATACAACCATAAGCTAGGTTGTTGGCCATAGACTTATTGATTGAATCAGGGGCCTTGTAGAGGCTTTGGAGAATCAATCCATGATTTGGGCAAAGAGCAACATTCTTTTTAAACCTTGACCATGACTCATGCAAAGGCTGTCCTGGTTCTTGCTTGAAATTTCCAATATCATCCCTCAGTTGAAGCATCTTTGATGAATGGAAAAAGCAGTCCAACAAGGCCTCAGTTAACTCCTACCATGAAGTAATACATCCCATAAGGAGTTCCTCTAGCCACATTGTTGCCTCCCCCGTCAGTGAAACATGGAAGAGTCTCAACCTGAATGACTCTCGACTGATAGTTGTTATACTGAATGACTGGCATATTTCCAAGAAGTTTCTCAAATGCCAATCCGTTAACCGCTAGCTCTTCAAGTTATTTTCTAGAACTTTGGGTGTCTTTTAACGATTTAACCGGCGAATCTCTGCTAGCAATTTGTGAACACTAGTGGAATTAATCCTCAGACGCAGTGATGTTAAGCTTTCGGTCGGCGTTTTGCTGGTTTTCACCTATGGATCGCCAATTTCCTCTCACTCCTTTTTTTGCTCCATTTTTGCTCTTTTCTTCACATTTAGTCATCTGCACACAACAAAAGCAAAAAGGGCATAAAATCCAAAAAATCAACACAAGAACTAAGTAAAACATTAAGTTTTAGAGCCTAATGAGTTGGTAAATTACTAACTCATCAGTCAGTCAACCCTATACCTCAGAATTACGTGCCAACATAGGTATGTACAGATTATTTGGGACCTCCCTTGTGAGCTTCCCCTGCCCCAAGGGGCCTTAAGCTTGATATTGATATCATGGTAGCTTCCTTAGCCCTAGCATGGATTTGGATGGTTCTTCCCACTTGAGTGTAATAGTTGGGACCACATAAGCTCTATTGTGGTAATGTCGGTTATATGACTAGTCTCCCATTGTTCTGCGTGATTTTAGTTATGCATGTTCATTAGTTAATATATTATGTTTTCAACAGATTTTACCTAATGTCTAGTTTTCTTATGATTAATAGTTAACTTTCGGTCATTCGATTCAATTATGATATTCAGTTATGTTTAAGTCATGTTCTCAGATAATAACATGCAAGCCCTACTCTTAGACTCTTATTGTTATACCTCGTAAGATTCTCGGCACCTAGATGGCCTATTCGTGCGTTGGTTAAGCATATTTGGAAGCCATACGTGCTGGAGAAAGGCCCGGGAAAAGACCGAACGAGTAACCTGTCGAACCATCGCTGAAGGAGCCGAGGCAGAGCCCCTCCGCGATGGCTACGTGTCACGGAGGTGGAGCCTCCGCGTTTGCTCCGTGACACGTTGGCCTAGTCCAGGCCCAAGTATATAAAGCCACACTTCCGTTTTAAATCATTTATCCTTATAAATTTCCACTAAAACAGAGAGGAGAAACCAGAGGAGAGAAAAGAACGAAGAGGGTAATATAATTTCGTCCTATTACGCTGCCAAACGTAGTCCAAATCCAAATTAACCTCAGGTACTGAGGTATTTAGCAGCAGAGAGCATTCCTACGGATTTAGTTTCGCGAAATACGGCCGACGAATCATCGAGCTACCGAGCTAAGGTATGTAGAATTGCTCCAAACTAGTGTCTATGTGCTCCTAGCTGTGAAGGGAATACTTCTCCCTTCTGAACTTCTGAAAAATAGCGAGTTTTCGACCATCTTTCGATAAGCCTAAGTTTAGGCTATAATTATATCGAAAGTGACATTGTTCTTTAGAATAAAGCCATATTTAGTATTAATTAGCATATACATGAATGCAGTTGGGAGAAATAGCTGGAGTATTGACTGGGCCTCATCCAATAGATGGATAACTCGAGGTTAAGGTATGTAAAGCTAGTTCCCTCGGCAAGTTAGTAGTCTTAGCCTTGTATAGTACAATAAACACCATAGTAGAATTCCTGGAGTTGAATGTTAAGTATTGTGCAAGTTCAGTAAACCTAGTTTGCGTTGTTATATCGTATTCAGTCTGAAAGTTAGAAAAGCATGCGCCCAAGGGAAAGTTAGTATTTCAGATTCAGTATAGCCTATTACGTGATTAGCAAGCATGTAGTAGAATAAAAAGGAACAGATTTTCATAATAAAAGTCTGTAAAGAAAGATCAGATAGACAGACAGTTATGGCTACAGATTAGCCATTCAGACAGATAGTATCTTGGCTACAGATTAGCCGTACAGTTAAACAGAGATTACAGAATCAGTATAATTAGTAAGAATCAGTTCAGTGTAGAAACAGATCAAAATAAGAAGTTAGATTTCAGATAGTCTTTTCAGTTATACATGCTTGCTATTTATATGTGCTATTTCTCTGTTGAGACTTGCTATGGCATGTGGGTGTCCCTTTGCATCCCCACCGCCCCTGGGTTATAGCTTGGTCGATACCAGATTCAGATACCGCCACCAGCTGGGCGATGTCATCCCTCTAGAGGACGTTGATGGCCGACCACCATGATAATATGGTCCAGATTACCCTGCTTGCAGGGGCAGTTCAGTTTACCTTGTGCAGAGCCGGATTACCCTGTTTACAGGGGCAGATTACTCTGTGTGCGCTTGTGGCCGGGGGCAGTTTCACATACAAATTTTTATAAAATTACCCTGTTGCGTGCTTGCACCCAGGGGCAGTTTCAGTCACAGATACAACAGCAAATTACCCCTTTGCGCACTTGCGCCCAGAGGCAGGAGTCTACGAACTCAGACACAGTTTATTGTCAGAGGCCAAGGCCTGAGCTACATACCCAAGGGGGCCGGTAAGAGGAGCTCACAGTTGTGAGGCGAGTGGAGTGATTTATTTTTGGTTGGTTTAGACCCGGGTAGGGGTAAATAGATTGTTCTGTTGGTTGGCACCTTCCGGCTTATGGGGGTCGGTCAGGTATTGTGTGTATTATTATGTATATCTCAATGTACTATTAGATACTGATAGACAGTAGGACGACACGTCATCAGGTACGCTCAGTTTAGTTACAGAATAAATAAACTCTCCCCAGTTATCCTCAACTAGATAGACTCAGCTACTTTCTGCTTATATATCATGATACCGTTGTTATTCATTTCAGTTGTGTATTTCAGTTGCTTTACGTGCTCAGTACCTATGGTACTGACGCCCGTGGGGCGCTGCATTGCTTGCCTGCAGGTACTTACAGATGAGGAGCCGATCCCTCGTGATCCTAGCCAGCGCAGAGTTATCAACTCCTGTCATCCGGAGTTTGATATTCAGAGGTGTATTTAATTTTCTTTTGTTGTATAGTACGGATAGGTCGGGGCCCTGTCCCGATCATTTCTATTGTTATTCCTAGAGGCTTGCAGTCTGTATATATTTCTCTGTGGTCAGTTGAGCCGGACGTGTGAGGCCGTGCAGCTTGTTACGGTTATTTAGTATTTTTGTTCCTGTTGGCCGTGTGTGGACATAACCAGTCAGTAGTGGTGACCTTCCCGGTCACGTAATTATTTAGCATGCTATTGTTGAGTTATAGAGAACTAGACAGCATGGTGGCCTTGTCGGCCCGCTTAGGTTCCCCTATAGTAATGTGTTCTGGTTGGCTGTTTTACAGGTACAGATGGCTATAGGCCAATTTGCCGGAGGCTGTGTTTACAGCCGTTATATAGCCTTTTTTTCCAGAAATTTGAGTTAGAGCTAGCCAGGCACCAGATGTGCTTAGGCTCACCAGATAGCAGTCTAGGTCCTACTAGGGCACCAGGTGCCAGTCATACCCCCCCAAGGCGGGGCGTGACAAACTTGGTATGAGAGCAGGTCATGTCCCAGGGAGTCTGCAAGCCGTGCTAAGTAGAGTCTTATCTATGGATGTGTTGTGCACCACATACCATAGGCAGGAGGCTGCGAGGCATAATAGGATAGTTACCCTTCTTTTCATACTCAGTCGTGCCTAGCATAGTACAGTATAAGGTTGGCTCTTTTGAAACTTACCACCCTCTTTGTTTATAGATACTATGGCAGACCTGTGGCACCCAGCTACAGGCAGGAGATTGGATACAGCAGCGGGCGAAGGCACCAGTAGGATGCCTCATTTACAGCCATATTTAGCCCGGTCTGAGAGCAATACGGAGGTGTCATCTCGACCCTCCCAGCAGTCTCCGCCTCGCCAGACACCATTTGAGGAAGCACCGCCTCCCACAGCTCCTGCACCAACTTCATCTGATCAGGAGCTACGTAGTGCGGTGGTTATGTTGACCCAGATGCTAGCTACTCAGCGTCAGCCAGTACCATCTGCAGCAGCAGAATCTCTAGGTGGGCCAGGTAGTTCCAGGGTTAGAGAATTCTTGGCATTGGGACCCCCTCAGTTTACAGGGTCGGATTCAGCGGAGGACCCTCAGGACTTTCTGGACCAGATGCAGAGAATATCTAGAGTCATGCACGTAACCCTAGTAGAATCAGTTGAGTTATGGGATATTGCTGTTTTGTGGTATGAAAGTTGGGAGAGATCTTGGGGAAGAGATGCAGCCCCTCCTACTTGGTCCAGCTTCTCAGAGGCCTTCCTAGACCACTATTTACCCCGGGAGGTCAAACAGGCCCGGATGGAACAGTTTTTACACTTAGAGCAGGGGGCCAGGAGCGTCTGTGAGTATTCTTTACAGTTCGACTCCTTAGCCCGCTATGCTCCAGCATTTGTGGACACCATGTCATCCAGAGTCCACCGCTTTATTATGGGCCTTAATCCAGATTACATAGAGACATGCATGACGGTTACTTTGAGAGAGGATATGGACATAGCCAGGGTACAGGCCTTCGCACAGACAATTGAGGGCCTGAGATAGCGGCAGCGGGGTGACAGACAGGCGACTTCAGAGCAGCGCCGTAGAAGCAGACCCGCTGAGATTCATGGGAAATCCCTAGGGGACCGAGACCACGGTTTTAAGATAGGCCACCTAGATCTTTACCTCTGGTACAACAGCAGAGAGGCAGATTTGTTCGCCGAAGTCAATTAGAGTCCGGTAGCAGTTTATGGACAGTAGCATCACCTCAGCAGCGGAGGGCAGAACAGAGTAGATTTGCACCTACCCCTTGTCCTATATGCCACCGACCACATTCTGGAGCCTGCAGTCAAGGCTTCCCAGGGTGCTATTACTGCGGACAAGAAGGGCATTTAATGAGAGATTGTCCATCCAGAGGACAGGGTAGTCGGGATAGTCTGGATAGAGCATCAGCGAGGCCACGAGTTCCAGCAGCCTCAGCAGGGCTCAGACCCTCAGGTTCAGCAAGTAGGGGCCGAGGTAGATCAGGATCCTCTGGCTCAGGTGCAGGCCCCAATCGTACCTATGCATTACCAGGGAGGCAGGATTCAAAGGCATCTCCCGACGTGGTCACAGGTATATTGACTATCTGCTCATACCCTTTTTATGTACTAATTGATCCAGGATCCACCTTGTCATATGTTACCCCGTTTGTGGCACGAAAGTTCAATATTACACCAGAATTATTACAGCAGCCCTTTTCGGTATCCACACCCGTCGGTGACTCAATCGTAGCTAGCAGAATTTACCGGGGGTGTACAGTAGAGGTTGCTGATCGTCAGACCACAGTAGATCTGGTCGAGCTAGAAATGATAGACTTCGATGCCATAATGGGTATGGATTGGCTAGTGTCGTGCTTTGCCAATGTTTAATGTTGGACCAAGATGGTCCGATTCCACTTTCCAGGAGAAGCAGTGCGGGAGTGGAAGGGAAGCACCGCTACGCCAAAGGGTAGGTTTATTTCCTACCTTCAGGCGAGGAAAATGATATCTAAGGGATGTATTTACCATCTGGTCAGAGGTCAGGACGTCCGAGCAGAATCTCCGACACTCCAGTCTGTTCCGGTGGTGAATGAGTTCCCTGATGTGTTTCCGGATGAGTTACCTTGTATTCCCCCAGAAAGGGAAATAGATTTTGCTACTGATTTACTACCAGACACCCAGCCCATATCGATTCCTCCTTATCGCATGGCTCCTGCAGAACTCAGAGACTTGAAGGAGCAGCTGAAAGACTTGTTGGATAAAGGTTTTATTAGGCTGAGTACTTCACCATGGGGTGCGCCAGTTCTGTTTGTGAGAAATAAAGATGATTCACTCCGTATGTGCATAGATTATCGGTAATTAAACAAAGTTACAGTGAAGAATAAGTACCCGCTTCCCAGGATTGATAACTTATTTGATCAGTTGCAGGGAGCCAGATATTTTTCTAAGATTGACTTGCGATCCGGATATCACTAGGTTCGAGTTCGTGAAAAAGATATTCCCAAAACGACGTTCAGGACCCGATATAGACACTTTGAATTTCTAGTTATGTCCTTCGGGTTGACGAATGCCCCAGCAGTATTCATGGACCTGATGAACAGTATTTTCAGACCTTTCCTGGACTTGTTCGTAATAGTATTTATTGATGACATTCTAGTGTATTCTCGCTCTGAAGCAGATCACCGGACTCATTTGCGGACAGTGCTCTAGATCCTCAGGGACCGCCAGTTATATGCTAAATTTTCTATGTGTGAATTCTGGTTGAACTCAATAACCTTCTTGGGGCATATTTTGTCGGATGTTGGTATACAGGTTGACACACAGAAGATAGAAGCAGTCAAATCATGGCCTAGGCCTACCACTCCGACCGAGGTCCGCAGTTATCTAGGATTAGCGGGATATTATAGGAGGTTTGTCGATGGGTTCTCTACCATAGCAGCACCTCTGACCAAACTAACGCAGAAAGCAGCAAAGTTTCAATGGACAGAGGCATGGGAGCAGAGCTTCCAGGAAGTGAAAGATAGATTAACCTCCGCCCCAGTGTTGACATTGCCGGAAGGTACAGAAGGTTATTCAGTATATTTCGACGCATCAGGCGTTCGGTTGGGTTATGTGTTGATGTAGCATGGTAAGGTGATTATATATGCCTCCAGACAGCTAAGGAAACACGAAAAGAATTATCCTACCCACGACCTGGAGTTAGCCGCAGTAATCCACGCATTAAAGATGTGGAGACATTACCTGTATGGCGTTCATGTTGATATTTTCACAGATCACAAGAGCCTACTATATATCTTCACTTAGAAGGAGTTGAATCTGCGGCAACGTCACTGGTTGGAGTTGTTAAAAGATTATGATGTGAACATTTTGTACCACCCGGGAAAAGCTAATGTTGTAGCAGATGCTCTCAGTCGAAAGTCCAGGGGGAGCTTGGCGTATTTGCAGCCCAAGCAGCAGGAATTGGTCAGGGAGATACATCAGTTAGCTAGCCTAGCCATTCGTGTAGCAGAAACAGCGGACGGTAGAGCAGTAATTCAGAGCATCGTCGTGTCATCGTTAGTTGTGGAAGTGAAAGAACGGCAATTTGAGGATCCTGACCTAGTTCAGCTTAAAGATTATAATCCGCTAGGGAAGGCGCCAGGATTCTGGGTAACAGAGGATGGAGTGCTGCGTTGTAAAGATCGTTTATGTGTTCCCAATGTTTCAGGCCTCCGCCAGCAGATTATGTACGAGGTTCATTACGCCCATTATTCCCTTCATCCCGGTGCGACAAAAATGTACCATAACATCAAAGAAAACTACTGGTGGCCAGGTATGAATAGGGAAATTGCTGAATTTGTAGCCCAGTGTCTGAACTGCCAACAGGTGAAAGCAGAACATAAGAAACCAGTCGGGTTAACTCAGGACATAGTTGTACCTCTCTGGAAATGGGAAGCAGTGAATATGGATTTTGTGGTGGGATTACCCCGTACCAGACACAGACATGACTCTATATGGGTGATAGTTGACAGATTGACTAAATCATCTCATTTCCTACTAGTAAGAGCCACTTTCTCGGCTGAAGATTATGCGGAGTTGTATATCCGAGAGGTAGTCAGATTGCACGGAGTTCCAGTATCCATTATTTCAGACAGAGGAGCGCAGTTCACGACTAGATTTTGGCAATCGTTCTAGAAGGGACTGGGAATGCAGATTAATCTAAGCACTGCTTTCCACCCTTAGACAGACGGACAGGATGAGCTCACTATTCAGACGCTCGAGGATATGCTGCGAGCATGTGTGCTAGACATTGGTGGTAGCTGGGACGAGCATTTGCCGCTGATAGAATTTGCTTATAATAATAGCTATCACTTTGCTATTCAGATGGCACCTTTGGAGGCTTTATACGGGCGAAAGTGTAGATCACCGGTTGGCTGGTTCGAAATAGGGGAATCAGCGATAATTGGGCCAGACATTGTTCAACAGTCAGAAGAGAAAGTAAAGCTTATCAGAGAACGCCTATTGACTGCACAGAGTCACCAGAAATCATATGCGGACGTACAGCGCAGAGACCTGGAGTTTAATGTGAATGACAGGGTGTTTTTGAAAGTATCTCCGATGAAAGGGGTGATGAGATTCGGCAAGAAGGGTAAGCTCAGTCCGAGGTTTGTTGGGCCTTATCAGATTCGTCGAAGGATAGGCCGAGTAGCATATGAGTTGAACTTGCCTCCAGAGGTAGAATACGTTCATCAAGTCTTTCATGTGTCTATGCTGAGGAATTGCATAGGAGACCCATCCAGTACAGTCCCAGTCTAGGATATCCAGGTTACCGAAGAGCTGGCCTATGAAGACGTTCCAGTAGCTATCTTAGACAAACAGATTCGCAGATTGAGGACTTAAGATATTGCGTCTGTCAAGGTATTGTGGCGTAACAGGAACCGAGAGGAGATGACTTAGGAAGCGGAGGAAGATATGAAGACCAGATATCCTCACTTATTCCAGGCCTAGTCAGGCGACAGGTATGTCCGTATTATTACTTATGCAATACATTATAGTTGTGTAGGAATAAATGAGAAAGATTGATGCTTAGCTATCCAGTGAATCTTGAAGTATTGTGTGCAGTACCTGTATTGGACTTTTCTGTGTTTCAGGTTTTCAGTATAGTCCATATTACAGGGGAGACTCTGCGGAGATTCTCCTAGGGAATAAGTTGAGAAGTCCTCTAGATAGAAGTTTACATTCAAGGACGAATGTTCTTAAGGGGGGGAGAATGTTATACCCCGTAAGATTCCCGGCACCTAGATGGCCTATTCGTGCGTTGGTTAAGCATATTTGGAAGCCATACGTGCTAGAGAAAGGCCCGGGAAAAGACCGGACGAGTAACCTGTGGAACCATCGCGGAAGGAGCCGAGGTAGAGCCCCTCCGTGATGGCAACGTGTCACGGAGGTGGAGCCTCCGCGTTGGCTCCGTGACACATTGGCCTTGTCCAGGCCAAAGTATATAAAGCTCCACTACGGTTTTAAATTATTTATCCTTATCAATTTCCAGTGAAACAGAGAGGAGAAACCAGAGGAGAGAAAAGAACGAAGAGGGTAATATAATTTCATCTGATTACGCTGCCAAACGTAGTCCAAATCCAAATTTACATCAGGTACTGAGGTATTTAGCAGCAGAGAGCATTCCTACGGATTTAGTTTCGCGAAATACGGCCGACGAATCGTCGAGCTACCGAGCTAAGGTAAGTAGAATTGCTCCAAACTAGTGTCTATGTGCTCCTAGCTGTGAAGTGAATACTTCTCCCTTCTGGACTTCTGAAAAATAGCGAGTTTTCGACCGTCTTTCGATAAGCCTATGTTTAGGCTATAATTATATCGAAAGTGACGTTGTTCTTTAGAATAAAGCCATATTTAGTTTTAATTAGCGTATACATGAATGCAGTTGGGAGAAATAGCTGGAGTATTGACCGGGCCTCGTCTGACAGACGGATAACTCGAGGTTAAGGTATGTAAAGCTAGTTCCCTCGGCAAGTTAGTAGTCTTAGTCTTGTATAGTACAATAAACTCCATAGTTGAATTCCCGGATTTGAATGTTAAGTATTGTGCAAGTTCAGTAAACCTAGTTTGCGTTGTTATATCGTATTCAGTCTGAAACTTAGAAAAGCATGCGCCCAAGGGCAAGTTAGTATTTCAGATTCAGTATAGCCTATTACGTGATTAGCAAGCATGTAGTAGAATAAAAAGGAATAGATTTTCATAATAAAAGTCAGTAAAGAAAGATTAGATAGACAGACAGTTATGGCTACAGATTGGCCATTCAGACAGATAGTATCTTGGCTACAGATTAGCCGTACAGTTAAATAGAGATTACAAAATCAGTATAATTAATAAGAATCAGTTCAGTGTAGAAACAAATCAGAATAAAAAGTTAGATTTCAGATAGTCTTTTCAGTTATACATGCTTGCTATTTATATGTGCTATTTATTTGTTGAGACTTGCTATGGCATGTGGGTGTCCCTTTGCATCCCCATCGCCCCTGGGTTATAGCTGTGTCGACAGCAGATTCAAATACCGCCACCAGCTGGGAGATGCCATCCGCCTAGAGGACGATGATGGCCAACCACCATGATAATACGGTCCAAATTACCCTGCTTGTAGGGGCAGTTCAGTTTACCTTGTGCAGAGCCGGATTACCCTGTTTACAGGGGCAGATTACTCTGTGTGCGCTTGTGGCTGGGGGCAGTTTCACATACAAATTTTTATAAAATTACCCTGTTGCGTGCTTGCACCCAGGGGCAGTTTCAGTCACAGATACAACAGCAGATTACCCCGTTGCGCACTTGCGCCCAGAGGAAGGAGTCTTCGGACTTAGACACAGTTTATTGTCAGAGGCCAAGGCCTGAGCTACATACCCAAGGGGGCCGGTAGGAGGAGCTCACAGTTGTGAGGCGAGTGGAGTGATTTATTTTTGGTTGGTTTAGACCCGGGTAGGGGTAAATAGATTGTTCTGTTGGTTGGCAGCTTCCGGCTTATGGGGGTCGGTCAGGTATTGTGTGTATTATTATGTATATCTCTATGTACTATTAGATACTGATAGACAATAGGATGACACGTCATCAGGTACGCTCAGTTTAATTACAGAATAAATAAACTCTCCCCAGTTATCCTCAACTAGATAGACTCAGCTACTTTCTGCTTAAATGTCATGTTACCGTTGTTATTCATTTCAGTTGTGTATTTCAATTGCTTTACATGCTTAGTACCTGTGGTACTGATGCCCGTGGGGCGCTGCATTGCTTGCCTGCAGGTACTTACAGATGAGAAGTCGATCCCTCGTGATCCTAGCCAGCGCAGAGTTATCAACTCCTGTCATCCGGAGTTTGATATTCAGAGGTGTATTTCATTTTCTTTTGTTGTACAGTACGGGTAGGTCGGGGCCCTGTCCCGATCATTTCTATTGTTATTCCTAGAGGCTTGTAGTCTGTATATATTTCTCTGTGGTCAGTTGACCCGGACGTGTGAGGCCGTGCAGCTTGTTACGGTTACTTAGTATTTCTGTTCCTGTTGGCCGTGTGTGGCCATAACCAGTCAGTGGTGGTGACCTTGCAGGTCACATAATTATTTAGCATGCTATTGTCGAGTTATAGAGAACTAGACAGCATGATGGCCTTGTCGGCCCGCTTAGGTTCCCGTATAGTAATGTGTTCTGGTTGGCTGTTTTACAGGTACAGGTGGCTATAGGCCAATTGGCCGGATGCTGTGTTTACAACCGTTATATATCCCTTTTTTTCCAGAAATTTGAGTTAGAGCTAGCCAGGCACCAGATGTGCTTAGGCTCACCAGATAGCAGTCTAGGTCCTACTAGGGCACCAGGTGCCGGTCATACCCCCCAAGGCGGGGCGTGACACTTATGATGAAATATTTTATGATATGCATGATCTCTAATTTAACTTACTTAGTTGTTTTACTTATCTCGCTTACTCATTACATTCCACGTACTTGACCGCATACCCTATATTGTATCGTTTCATGATATAGGCTCAGACATTCAGCCTTAGTCCCGCTGCTAGCCAGATCTTCAGTATTAGCATCTCCCAATAAGAGAGGTGAATCCTCATCTTTCGAGGGCCCTACTTATCAGTTATATTTAGTATTTCATTGTCAAACTTTTAGTGAGTTAGTTGGGGTCTTGTGCAATCAACTCGTCAGTAGTAGAGGCTTATCATACATAGTATGTATTCAGCTTCCAACTTGTGTTATATTTTCAGATGTTCATATGTTATGAGATTTTTAGAATACTGCTATGTTATATGTTAGATTTCCACATATAAAATGTTGAGCTGAGATGTTATGTTCATGCCATAAGTCGACTTGAGCCTCTCAGGGTTCTTTATCCCGTGTATCGATCCGGTCATATGATCGGGTCATAAAAAACATGGTATCAAAGCATTAGGTTTTAAGTTGTTATATCTTAGATGTCCAAAGATCAGACCCAGGATTTGAAATGGAGAAAAATTTAAATTTGGTACCAGATCACAGGATGGGTCGTTAGGTGACCCATGAGGAGGGAACACGAGTCATGGGATGACTCGTGGTCACAAAAAGTGGAGTATGGTCTGGAGGGGTCACCCCGGTCATGACCACAAGTCGTGGTCAGGCCACACGACTCGTGGGGTCACCCATGGCCTGGACTGGATAGTGTTGAGTAGTGCGGATCACGGGTGGAGAGCACGAGTCGTCGTCAGCCACCATGAGTCGTGGGGTGCCTCGTGGGGTTCCTTGGTGGATTTTGCCAGTACACCTGACGGTTTCAGGCGATGAGTCGTGGCATCTGGGGATGAGTCGTCCAGTCCCTCGTGGGGACTGGCAGTCGGCAAAACCCTGCATTTTAAGTAAGGGTCTTTTCATAATTCCTATGCTCTAGAGTCCTAAACTACATTGTTTTGGGCTATGAAAGGTGGGTTTAAGTGGGGAAAACTATCCTAAAGTCTTCATTAATGCATGCAAAATAATAGAAGAGTGATATAGAGGTGATCAAGGATGACTCAAGGTTTTCTCCTTCAATTTTCTTTTGAGCATTCAAGAGAGAGTAAGATTCAGCCTCCAACAAGTATGTATGGTCATGAATGGGTGATTTCTTCCACACCCATGCCCAATCCTTCTCTTCAAAGTATGAAACTTTATGATGTATCTATGGGGTTTTCACCCAAATGCATGAATTATCTATTTCTACACATTAGTATGAATTGATTATATTTCTATTATCGAATTATGAATCATGAGAAATTTTTATAATGTTTTCAACTCAAATGCATGATTCTAGTTTTGTATTTCAAAAGCCCATAGATGAGATGTTCATAAAAAGTGAGATTTGTAATGAATAAGTGATGATGATGAGATATTATGCATAAAAGCATGTTTTAATGTTACCCATTTTATGATTGATATTTTTTTATAAGGATTTAGCATTTGTCTAGTATGATAAGGCTTTGGTCAAGGCCTACATGTTGAGTATAAATCATGATTTCCCTTAATTGAGCTTACCACATTGTTTTGGAGCGAAGACTGCCAATTCTATATTCTTAGCTTGTGGTATGTTTTGAGTTAAGTATATCTATGCATAGCTTACCATATGGTTTTGGAGCAAAAGCTCCCACTATGTTTTTAGCTTGTGGTATGTTTTGAACTAGACACTTCTCATATGCATGAATTCATACTTGAGATGTATATGATCATTGAGCTTCGTCAATAGACGATGTTAAGCTTCATTATAAACAATGTAGAGCATATGCATGTTTTTGGGAGTATGGTCAAGCACCGAGTAGGCTATGGGCCTGTCACCCTATGCCTCAGAACTAAGCACTAACATAGGTTTATACCATATTATATGATTTGGGATCTTCCCTTGCACGAATGGGCCTTTAGATTGATATCGATATCATGGCACCGTCCTTAGCCCTAGCTAGGCTTTGGACAACTCTTCCAACTTGAGTGTAATAGTCGGGACCACGTAAGCTCTATCGTGGTATGTTGGTTAAAAGACGAGTCTCCCATTGTTCCTCATGATTTCAGATATGCATGTTCATTGCTTAAGAGATTTATGTAAATGCATGTTCTAAAGAAGGTTTCACTCAATGTTCAGCTTTACTTATAAATGTTGGAATACTTCATTAAGTCAATCGATTCAGTTAAGATGTTATAAAGTTATGTTATGTTATGTTATGAAGATATCATGATTTCAGACAGTATGCATGCAAGCCCTACTCTCAGATTCTTATGTTTATGCTTACATTATGCATTGTCTTTAAATGAATTTATTTACTTTAGCGGTTTTACTTACCTTGCATACTCGTTACATTTCACTTACTGACTGCACACTTTCTTTGCTGTATCATTTCATGATACAGGACTCCACTCTCAGCTTCAACCTGCTCTTACTCCGCTTATCGGACTTAGCATTTGCTTTATTGGTGAGTCCTCATCTTACGAGGACTAGACTATCATCTTTTCTTTATGAATTTCAATTTCATCTTGTTGAGTTAGTTGGGGTCTTGTCCCATTAACTCTTCATGTATAGAGGCTATTCAGAAATATGTATGTATTCAACTTCGAATTTGATATTCTGATGTTATATTCAATTTAGATTCCACTATGATTGTAGTATTGATTATTTATTTTCTTGATTGAGTTAGACATATGCTTATGTCATGGGTTGACTTGGGATCTTTCAGGGCTCCTTGTCCCGTGTTACGATTTTGGCCTCCGTTCGGGTCATGAGAGAAGTGTCCTAGGGTGTCCGAAAGCTGCGTTAAGTACAGTCTTTTTCATAGGTGTCAAGTGTGCCATACTTGTGATGAAGGGACAACAAAACGTTTAGGAAATGTTCCCTTCTTTCATGATCTATGTTGTGCGATGAAATGTTTCTCTATCCTTCTAGCTCGTGCTATACGTGTTTGCAGAATGATGCCTCCTTGCCAAGTTAACAAAAGAAGGACTATAAATGGTAACTGCCGCGACAATTGAAATGGGGATGGACACCAGTATGCCCCACCAACCCCTTAGGATCATGCACCCGAACAAGTTGCCCACGTAGAGTTTAGGGCAATAAAATAGATGCTAGCTTAGGCTTTGACTTCCCAGTTCAACCAACAGGCGATAGGGAATGTCGCTCATAATGGGAGTGCGGCAATGACGAGAGTAAGAGATTTTCTGAGGATGAACCCTCTGGAGTTCCTTGGGTCAATGGTGGATGAGGATCCATATGAGTTTATTGATGAAGTTCTAAAGATCACCTAGATCATGAGGGTGACGGGGAAGGAGTGCGTAGATTAAGCCTCGTATTTGTTGAAAGGGGTTGCGTATATATGGTTATGGTAATGAAAGGATAGCAGGATAGTTAGAGCAAGTCCCACTGGCTGGGATGAGTTCTATACCGCATTTCTGGATCGGTTCTTCCCTCGTGAGAAAGAAGCTGAGTTTGTGATCCTAAGGCAAGGTAACATGATGTTGCAGGAGCATGCTTTGGAGTTCACACGCTTGTCCAAGTATGCACATGAGATGGTGATAGATCAGAGAGCTCGAGTGATTTAGTTCATATATGGGGTAGCAGACTATTTGGTTAATGATTGCCAGATCGCGATGCTTCATCAAGACATTGACTTTCCTCGGATAGTTATGTACGCCCTGTAGATAGGGCGGTACAGGTGACTTAGCGGGAGAGATAGTCCAAGAGGACCAGGATTAATGACCTTCGATTCTCCCAACAGAGACCTAGTTGTTGACACCATCAGCAGTCCCCCCAGAGATCTTCATCCCGAGTGCCATCAACTTTTAGTGTTCCATCAAGATCTAGACGTGACCAGATGGGATGACCATCAGGCTTTCGAGGTCAAGGGAGTAGACCCGCAGATTCAAGCATCCCAAAGTGTGGCAGGTGTGGTCAGAGAGACACCGGTCAGTATTTAGCCAGTTCAGGTGCTTGCCTAAACATATGCTTAGAGATTGTCCAGAAGGAAGATAGGGCCATGATAGGGGCTGAGGACCATCCACTAGCTCAGCAACCCCATCAGCACGTTCAGCTCAGCACGGTGCATCCACAAGTGCAGGTGGTGTTCAGTTCCAGAATAGATTCTATGCCCTAACATCTCGTCAGGAGTAGGAGGTCTCCCTAGATGTAGTCACTGGTATGTTACAAGTATTCCACCTTGATGTATATGCATTATTAGATTCAGGGGATACCTTATATTTTGTGATGCCCTTTGTTTCTAGTAGTTTCGGAGTCTGTCCCGAAATCCTATCAGAATCCTTCTCAGTCTCTACTCCAGTCGGTAATTTAGTTATAACTCGATGGGTATATAGAAATTGCCCTGTCACAGTCCTTTATAAAGTCACCTTAGCAAATTTTTTAGAGCTAGCCATGAAAGATTTTGATGTTGTCTTTGGCATGAATTGGCTACATGCATGCTACGCCTCAGTAAATTCTACAACCCGTGCGATAGAGTTCAAATTTTCGGGTGATCCAGTTATAGACTGGAAAGGTAGTTTAGCTATGCCATTAGGTCGCTTTATGTCCTACTTTAATGACAAAAAGTTTATTTTTAAGGGTTTCGTGTACCATCTAGTTAGGGTTATGGATGCTACTTCTGAAACCCCGACTATCCAGTCAGTTCCTGTTGTGTGCAAATATCCAGAAGTGCATTCAGATAATTTACCGGAAATTCCTCCTGAGCGGGAGATTGATTTTGGTATTGACCTTCTTCCCGATACGCAACGTACATCTATTCCTCCTTATAGAATGGCTCCAGTTGACCTTAAGGAGTTAAAGGAGCAGTTGAAGGACCTTATAGACAAGGGTTTCATTAGACCTAGCAAATACCCATGGGGTGCACTAGTCCTCTTTGTCCGAAAGAAGGATGGTTCCCTTCGGATGTGCATTGACTATTGGAAATTGAATAAAGTCACCATCTAGAATAACTATCCTCTCCCTAGGATTGATGATTTGTTTGACCAGCATCAGGTTCCAACTATTTCTCAAAGATAGACCTTAGATCTAGATACCATCAACTCAGGGTTTGGGAGAGTGATATTCCGAAGATAGCCTTCAGGACTCGGTATGGTCATTATGAGTTTCTAGTTACGTGCTTTGGACTAATGAATACTCCTGTAGCTTTTATGGATTTGATGAACACGGTGTTCAAGCCATATTTGGATATGTTCCTAATTATGTTCATAGATAATATTCTCATATATTCTCGGAGCGAGAAAGAGCATGCCGCCCATTTGAGAGTGATACTATAGATTCATAAGGATCGTCAATTAAATGCTAATTTCAACAAGTGCAAATTTTGGTTAGACCCAGTAGCATTTTTGGGTCACGTGGTGTCAAGTGTGGGTGTACAAGTAGACTCTAAGAAGATAGAAGCTATGAAGAATCAACCTAGACCAGTGAGTCCTTCGGATATCAGGAGTTTCTTAGGCTTAGCTGGTTACTACCAGAGGTTTTTTTGACTATGTTTACCCAGAAGAAAGCAAAGTTTCAATCGTCAGAGTCCTGTGAAAAGAGCTTCCAAGAGTTGAATACTGGACTCACCTTAGCAGCAGTGTTGACCCTATCTGAGTGTATCGATGGGTTTCTGGTATATTGTGATGCCTTGAAGATCGGTCTTGATTGTGTATTAATGATGCATGGTAAAGTTATAGCCTATGCTTCCAGGCAGCTGAAGGACAATGAAAAGAACTATTCGACTCATGATCTCGAGTTGGCGGCGGTAGTATTTACCTTGAAAATTTGGAGACACTATCTGTACGGGGTTCATGTGGATGTGTTTACAGACCACAAAAGCCTACAGTACGTGTTTACTCAAAAGGATCTGAATCTACTTTAGAGGATTGATTGGGGCTTTTGAAAGATTATGATACGAGTGTCCTTTATCATTTGGGTAAGGAAAATATGGTGGTATACACTCTTAGAAGGCTTTCTCTGGAGAGTGTGACCCACGTAGATGAGGAAAAGGAAAGATTTAGTGAAGGGGGTGTATCATCTTACACGACTAAAAGTTTGTCTTGTTAACTCGATGGATGGTTGTGTCATTATTCAGAATGGATCAAAATCTTCCATGGTGATTGAGGTCAAAGATAGACAAGACAAGGATCTTATTTCAGTAAAGTTAAAGAAAGTCGTTAAGAATTAGAAGGTGGAGGTCTTATCTCAATGGGAGATGTGGTACTCTGATATCAGGGTCGTTTGGGTGTACCGTGTATTGATGATTTGAGAGATTGGATGTTGCACGAGGCTCATGGTTTCAGATATTCTATAGATTCAAGTGCAACCATGTTTTATTGTGACATACGTAAAGTTTATTGGTGGAATGGTATGAAGAAGGACATAGTAGAATTTGTGGGTAAGTGTCTGAATTGTCAACAGGTAAAGGTTAAGCATCAAAGACCTAGAGGTGTGCTTCAAGACATTCGTATTCCCAAATTGAAGTGGGTGGATATCAATATGGACTTCATCACAGGGTTTCCTTGTCCTCGTTGATAGTATGACTCTATTTGGATGGTTGTAGACAGGTTGACAAAGGCAGCTCACTTTCTACTGGTCAAAACTATCGATTCAACAAAGGATTATGTCAAATTATATATTCAGGAGTTAGTTTAGTTGCATGGACTGTCCTTGTCCATCATATCAAACAGAGGTACTCATTTCACCTCCCAGTTATGGCGATTGTTTTAGAAGGGACTTGGTACTCAGGTCAGGCTTAGCACAACATTTCACTCGCAAACAGATGGTCAGGCGGAGCGAACCATTCAAACTCAGGAGGATATGTTGAGAGCTTGTGTGATTGATTTCAAGGGTAGTGGGGAAGGATCATTTACCTCTCATTGAGTTTGCATATAACAACAATTATCATTGCAGCATTCAAATGGCTCTGTTTGATGCTCTCTATAGGAAAAGATGTAGATCACCTATTCGTTGGTTCGAAATCGGTGAAGCTGCATTGATAGGGCCAAATTAAGTTCATGAGGCTTTAGAGAAAATTTAGCTTATAAGGGAAAGGTTGAAAATAGCTCAGTGTTGCCAAAACTCCTATGTGGATGTGAGGAGGAGAGAGCTTGACTTTGAAGTTGATGATTGGGTATTATTGAAGGTATCTTCCATGAAGGGAGTGATGAGATTCAAAAAGAAAGGGAAACGCAATCCCCATTATGTTGTTCCGTATTTGATTGTAAGACGGGTTGGCAAGTTATCTATGAGTTGGAGTTGTCCTCGAAATTTGCTTTAGTGCATTAAGTGTTTCATGTGTCACTTTTGAAGAAGTGCATGGGTGACCCGTCTTTGCTTGTTTCGGTGAAGAGCGTAGGTTTGAAGGTTAGCCTCAGCTACAAGGAAGTTCTAGTGAAAATACCTGATCATAAGGTTTGGAAGCTAAGGAACAAAGAAGTAGCCTCAGTAAAGGTTTTGTGGAGGAATCAGCAATTGAGGGAACTTTTTGGAGAGCCGAAGTAGATATGATGGTGAAATACCCGTATTTATTCCCTTTTGGCTCAGTTTCAGCTTGAGGTACCAGTTTCCTCTCGATTACTATATTCAATTTCATGTTCAGTTCATGTACACCCAATTTCTTTCATGTCAATGTATGTTTGTATGATTCATAAATTCAGTTCACTCACGTAGTCTAGTTCAGAGACGGTTGATCTTAGGCATAATTGCATGCCCAAGTGCTACCTTGTAACACAATTTAGTCTTGTTTATCCAATTATCTATATACGTTCTCGTGTAATTTTATGTAAATGTGAATATATACTAACCAACATGATTAGTCCTTATTTTTGATGGTTAATAATCCATTTGAGGAACTAATTCATGATTTGGTGAAGTGGAGGAATGGAATCAAGAGTAAAACGTGAAAGTCAACAAGAAAACATGCAATAACTGGCAACCTGCACGATAGGGGCCGTGGCACGCTGACAACGCGACAACACTTGGCCAAAAATTGCATTTTTTGGCACATTCCAGTGAGGGTACGCGTTACCTCCGTGTCACGGAGGTCAATTAGGGTGTTCAGCTCCGTGACACGTTGTTGTTCCACCACAGGCCAAATTTTGCATTTTTTCAGCATAGTATAAATTGAACCCTTAGCTTCTAAAATCAGGGAACATGGGATTTTCTTGAAAAACCGAAGGAGGCGCGAAGGAGACTTGAAGAATTCCTATTGGGTTCATATTTTCTTGGTTTCTTTTCATCTATTCTTGTATGTATATTACTCTAAACATGTTTTCGTGTAATTATAAGAACATGAGTGGCTAGAACCCTTCCTCTAGGGTTGAAGCCACAAGATATGATTGTGATTTTGCGGTTTGTTTTAGAATTAAGTTATTGATTGTTCTTTTTGTCTTGCATTCTGGATTGTTTGTTGTTTTCATTATGGATCACCATGAAAACATACACGTTAGCTTAGGCATATGCTTGAGAAAGTATTTATCTAGGTCAGAACATGAGAATGTAAGGAGCATGTTTGTATCTCACGATATAATTTTGTGTTAGGATAGAAATATACCTAATGCCTTGCTTGGTTGATAAAATGGGGGTATTTAGAGACCAACTTAGGTTCATCATATCAATACTCGAAGAAGTAGTTTTGAGTCTAAGTTGAGTTAAATGATTAGGTGCACGAAAGTCCCTAATCATTTCCACGTAAACCACAACATAATTGATTGCCCACGAACTATAATTAGCATCCTCTCTCACAATGATGCAGTGAGGCTAGTTTGTCATGTTTAGAGGCTCGAAGGACTATGAACATGCAATTCTAATTATGTGAGACGACAATCGATAGGTTCATACTTAAACCATTGCAAATCGTAGTATCGCATTATTATCTGGTTTTAACTCTATGATGCTCCTAGAGTGAATTCAGAATATTTCATTGACCATATTTAGACTTAATTAAACCTTCTCAAAAACCTCTAGAATCAACACTTGCGAAAGTTAATATCACACTTGAACTTGATAGTTAGCTGAATTGGTCCAGTCCATGTGGGTTCGACATTTCGGTTCTTAAAGAGAGCCACTATATTACTTGGATGACCCATACACTTGCGGGCACGAACAATTTTTAGGCGCCGTTTCCGGGGACTCTGCTAAGTTTAGTGAATTTGTCTATTTTTGAGTGATTTTTAAATTTCCTTAAGTGTTGAAAAAAAATTTTCTTCATTAATTTTAGATTTATTTTATTGTTAGTTTTTAATCTGACACCCTTCTTAACATGACATCGTGGAATATAAATGGGTTAAATGGTGGATACTCTTACTTTGATGAGTCTTGTCAGAATTGCGGAGGACCCCACTTGTGGCAACACTGTAACACGTGCAATATATGTGGTGGTCAAGATGGCCATTGGGATGGCTATCCGAATGCATACTCCCATCCCCCAAGCCCCTACTATGATCCTTCTGTTGTTTTTGCTGAATATAGGCATGATGAATATGAGGACTTGGGACGCCAAGCTCGAATAGAAGACATGCTAACGCATATGCTTAAGAAAACAGAAGCAGCGAAGGAGGTGATGGAAGCAATGAGAATTCAGCTAGAAGAGAATGGAGAAGCTCTAGAAAGGATGAGCGTAAAAGTCACGGAGATGATAGCTGAGGCTGAAGCTTGTGGTAAACTGCAGGTAACGGTTTTAGGCGATACTCAAGAGGAACTACAAGAAAAAGACAGGGGTGAAATTTTTGATGAAGCCCAACAATTAGAATCTCTTGAGTGTCCCCGTGATGGGCTCACACTTATGGAAAATCCATTCATGGAAGGAGAGATAGAGTATCCCCCAGTTGACATTAATCGAGAGATAGATGTTGATGCTGAGAAGGTGTATACAAGTAAGGAGGTCAAGCACAATGCAGTTTCAGAGTTGAGGTGTATTGTACCCCACTCGAATCATTTTTCTACATTGAGTTTGGCTGACAACATAGAAATAGAGTCTTCCATGCTTGTGGAGAAAGATCTTGAGGAGGAACAAGCCCCATATATTCTGAAATTTGCCGAGCCCAATAGACAAAATGACTTTGCTTACTTAAGGGCCAATAAGTGCAAAAGGCAACATCTACTACTTGGTCCTTACAATTTTTCACCACCACCCCTAGAACATAAGAGGAAATTATAAAAGAAATTAGGGGTGAGATTCATATCCTAAAGGTGGAGGAAAAAGTGGTGAAACTTGTTACGTCGTGCCGCGACGTAAAATCAGGCGCTGCTTGGGAGGCAACCCAAGGGTACCATAGGTACCATTTTAATTTCTTGCATTTGAGTTGATTTTTGTTTATTTTCATCTTGTGTTGTTTTGGTGGAAAGTTAAGCACAGATGGAGGGGAAGTCTGAGTATCCTTGGAGGAGGAAGCTAGCAAGCATGGAAGAGAAAAAGTGTAGGGTCAAACACCCACTTGTGCAACTTGAAGAAAAGCATGTTGTAGCTAGGCCTAAAGGACTCAGGGAGTATTTCTCACCCTCTTTAAATGTTAATTTGATTCTATGAGGACATAGCATGATTCAAGTGTGGGGTGAGGTAAATTTTAAGGGAAATTTCAAATTTTTGTGCTTAACGATTTTTGGTGAATGTAATGTTTGTGAGAAAATTCAAAAATTTTTGTGAGTTAAGCATGACTTCATCACCCGTTGGTTTTTCTTTTCGGTTCTTTTCCAACAGGGGGTCTTTGAACCGAAGAATAAATTTTTTTCTTCTTTGTCTGTATATAATGTTTTTAGTCATAGTTAGGGACTGTTTTCGACGATGGATGGATGACGACCGTCTTGAGGAAATATCAGTCAACAGGTTTTGGTTTTTGAACCCGTAGCTAATTGATGGCTTGATATTCTTGTTATGTGCTTATAAATGATTGTAAGATGCAAGTATGTTTAGTGTTGAAACATGCAAGTGGTATACCTATGATTGAGACACCTAGGCTCTTGAATTTGACTTGATATGATTGAAGCTTAATGTTTGAATCTTGTGATTAGCTGAGTTAAAAAAAATCTGTTGAGTATGTCTTGAATTGAGCATGTGCCATGAGTGTAAGGTTTTTAAATATTCCATGCTATTGTGGAGTGTCTAGAACTTGCCTGGTGTGTATATAAAATGAAATGAAGGATGTGGACTATAGGAGATGATTTAGGCATTTCTTTGAATGAACCTAATTTTTATCCCTCACTTTACCTACCTTGAATGTTGAATCCTAGTGAGCCCTATTGTGCCTTAAGCCTATTCTTTGATAGCTACAACAAAAGCTTAATCCTTTTGCTTTCATTAGCCTTGAGTTTGATCCAAAACACCTATGCGCTTAAGTGAAAAAATTCCAAAGAGTGAAGGAGTGAGAAGCGTGAAAAAGAAGGAAAAGTAGAAGTTGTGAAAGTTGAGAAAAGGACAAAGGTGCACTTGTGTAAAAATGGTTGATTATTAGTAGGGAGTAAGAAAATAAATGAATGAAATTTTTGCTTAAGTACTCCTTACTACTAAGCCGAGTGTGCTTAAAGAAATGGGAACAAGAAGAGAAAATTCAAGATTGAAAAGAATGAGGAGGAAGTAAGAAAATAGATGTCCTTAATGAATGTTGGATGTATTAAAAGCGCTTGGGGGAGATAGTCACTATTACTGGCCAGAATAGTTCCTACCCGTCCCTTAGCTTACATTACAACCCATTAAGTCCTACTTGATCTTACATTCAAATATCCTTAAATTAGTGGAGTAAAACACTAAGGGCAAGATTATGGGTCATTACATGATGCATGTGAATTCTTTGTGAGAGTGAGCCTAATTCTATTCATTTACCCATACATGTTGTGATTTAAAAATTTGCGTGTGAAAATGGGTAACTCTCATGTTGTGAGGGCACATGTTTAATGAAAGATATAATTCATGTTGGATTTCTTGATCAGTTGGTTTGCATGAGTTTGCTAAGATAGAGAGTCAATTCTTGAGGTTAGGAAGTCCTAACATAGTTGTATTTCATTTCAATGATTAAATCGTGCATGCTTTATTTTTAGCTTGCTATCTTAAACAGTCATTCTAGCCGTAGCTTGAATTGCCTGGCTAAAATTAGCTATGTGTAAGTCTTCATGTGCATTAGATGTATAAGGTTTGTTCGAGGATGAACAAGACTTTAAGGGTGGGGTTGTGATCTTGGGCATAATTGCATGCCCAAGTGCTACCTTGTAACTCAATTTAGTCTTGTTTATCCAATTATTTATATACGTTCTCGTGTGATTTTATGTAAATATGAATATATACTAACCAACATTATTAGTCCTTGTTTTTGAAGGTTAATAATGCATTTGAGGAACTAATTCATGATTTGGTGAAGTGGAGGAATGGAATCAAGAGAAAAACGTGAAAGTTAACAAGAAAACATGCAATAACTGGCACCCTGCGCGATAGGGGCCGTGGCACGCTGCCAACGCGGCGACACTTGGCCAAAAATTGCATTTTTTGGCACATTCCAGCGAGGGTACGCGTTACCTCCGTGTCATGGAGGTCAATTAGGGTGTTCAGCTCCGTAACACGTTGCTATTCCACCACAGGCCAAATTTTGCATTTTTTCAGCATAGTATAAATTGAACCCTTAGCTTCTAAAATCAGGGAACACGGGATTTTCTGGAAAAACCGAAGGAGGCGCGAAGGAGACTTAAAGAACTCCTATTGGGTTCATATTTTCTTGGTTTCTTTTCATCTATTCTTGTAGGTATATTACTCTAAACATGTTTTCGTGTAATTATACGAACATGAGTGGCTAGAACCCTTCCTCTAGGATTGAAGCCACAAGATATGATTGTGATTTTGCGGTTTGTTTTGGAATTAAGTTATTAATTGTTGTTTTAGTCTTGAATTCTAGATTGTTGGTTGTTTTCATTATTGATCACCATGAAAACATACACGTTAGCTTAGGCATATGCTTGAGAAAGTATTTATCTAGGTCAGAACATGAGAATGTAAGGAGCATGTTTGTATCTAACGATAAAATTTTGTGTTAGGATAGAAATATACCTAATGCCTTGCTTGGTTGATAAAAAGGGGGTATTTAGAGACCAACTTAGGTTTATCACATCAACACTCGAAGAAGTAGTTGTGAGGCTAAGTCGAGTTAAATGATTAGGTGCACGAAAGTCCCTAATCATTTCCACGTAAACCACAACATAATTGATTGCCCACGAACTAGAATTAGCATCCTCGCTCACAATGATGCAGTGAGGCTAGTTTGTCGTGTTTAGAGGCTCGAAAGGCCATAAACATGCAATTCTAATTATGTGAGACGACAATTGATAGGTTCATACTTAAACCATTGCAAATCGTAGTATCACATGATTATCTGGTTTTAACTCTATGTTGCTCCTAAAGTGAATTCAGAATATTTCATTGACCATATTTAGACTTAATTAAACCTTCTCAAAAACCTCTAGAATCAACACTTGCAAAAGTTAATATCACACTTGAACTTGATAGTAGCTGAATTGGTCCAGTCCCTGTGGGTTCGACATTCTGGTTCTTAAAAATAGCCCCTATATTACTATCATGACCCGTACACTTGCGGGCACGAACAACGGTCACTATGTTAGTTTTTAGCTCTAAATGTTCAGTATTTAGTATGAATGTTGCATTCCTTAACTTCTTAGTATGTTCATGAATATTTGAGGATGAATGTTCCCTAGGGGGGAGATATTATAATACCTTGAAAAAGCCCTAATATAAGACCCGAGGGTTGAAATGGAGAAATAGGATTTTCTACACCAGGTCACAGGACGAGTCGTCAACTAACCCATAAAGTATCCCACGTGTCATTAAGTGACTCGAGAGGTAGGAAGGATTTGGATAAGATTTTTGTTCCCAAGGTTGACCACGAGACCAGCCACGACTCGTGGTCGGAGCAACGAATAGTTAGGTCACTCGTGATCATATGTTGGCATGAAGGTGAGAATTTTGGGCAGTGCTTGTCATGGCTCGGTCACCACAAGTCGTTGTGTACACTAAGAGTGGTAGTATCCCTCATGGTAACCCTCAAAGGTAGAAATTCCAGTGTTGGCAATGACAGGCAAGCCATGATCATCCCCTCAGGCCACGAATCGTTCAGTCCCTTTTGGGGACTGGCAATGTGTATTTTTCTGTGAATTTATTAAGGGCTTTTCTATAAATCCTAAGTTCCTAAAGCCTAAACTATACTATTTTAAGCTCAGATAAGTTTGTTCTAAGCCTGTTTCTCTCCATGAATGTAAGATTAGTAGTTTTTAGGGGTGATCAGGCTTAGGATTCATCAAGATCTTCCCAAATTCCTTTGGGCAATCAAGAGGGTTCTGTAATAAGATTTTTCGAGGTATGTAGGGTTATGAATAGGTGTATCCATCCACTCCCATTCCCAATCCCTCTTCAATTTCATGGGATTTCTAAGTAAATGAATCTATGGGGGGTTTTTTAACCCAACTTGTGAATTCTCTATGTATTTATCATGGTTATTCTCTATGCGTGTTTCTAATGTTGAATTATGATTTATGAGCATATTTTATAATGTTTTTAATTACAAACTATGATTTTAGAGTTTTATAAATAAGATGTCCATCTATTGAAGTTCATGAAAAGATGAGATTATGATCTATGCTTCTAGTTATTATGAGATGTTCATGATTAAAGTATGATTTCGAATAACCCATGTCTATTTTCATGTTTTTAGTAATCAAAGTCTATTTAAAGCGTGTCTAAGTGTTGGGCAAGCCCATATGATCAAATATGTTCCAGGATTAATCTAAATATCATGTTATAAGCTTACCACATGGTTTTGGAGTCTAGACACCCACTCTTGTTCAGCTTGTGGTATGGTTTGGGCCAAGCCTCTTTATGTTATGTTTTTAGAATATGTATGTCATGTCATGATTCAGCTTCGTCACTAGATTATGGTCAGCTTCGTTGGAAAATAATGGAGAGCATATGTATGTTTTTGGGAGTAGTGTTTAGCACTGAGTAGGCTAAGGATGAGTCAACACTATGCCTTAGAACAACTTGCCAACATAGCTATGTTCAGATTATTTGGGACCTTCCTGGTGAGCTTCCCCTTCCCCAAGGGGCCTTCAGCTTAATATCAATATCATGGTAGCGTTCTTAACTCTGGTAAGGCGGTTATATGACCAGTCTCTCATTGTTCCGCATAATTTTTATTATGCATGTTCATCAGTTAAGATATTATTTTTTAGCAGGTTTGAGCCAATGTTTAGTTTTCTTATGATTAATAGTTTTCAGCTTTGGGGCAGTCGATTGAGTTATGATATTTAATTATGTTTAAGTCATGTTCTCAGATAATAGCATGCAAGCCCTACTCTCAAACTCTTATGATAAAATGTTTTATGATATGCATGATCTCTAATTTTACTTACTTATCAATTTTACTTATCTTTCATACTCGGTACATTCCATTTACTAACCGCATACCCTATGTTGTATCGTTTCATGATATAGGCTCAGACATTCAGGCTCAGTCCCGCCGCTAGCTAGATCTTCAGTGTTAGCATCTCCCAATCAGAGTTGGTGCGTCCTCATCTTTCTAGGACCCTCCTTATTAGTTATTTTCAGTATTTTCAATTTCATACTTTTAGTGAGTTATTTGGGGTCTTGTCTATCAACTCGTCAGTAGTAGAGGCTTATCAGACATAGTATGTATTCATCTTCCAACTTGTGTTATGTATTATGATGTTCAGATGTTATGAGATTTTTATACTCCCTCTATGTTATATGTTAGATTTCCGCATTTAAAATGTTGAGATTAGATGTTATGTTCATGCCCTGGGTCGACTTGCAGCCTCTCAGGTTTCTTTGTCCTGTGTCTCGATCTGGGCCTATGCTCAGGTCTTGATAGATTCGTAATGACCAACCGTAACATGAACTCATGTTTCTGCTTTTCAGCATGGATGATACTACGAGTCGTATAATCCTCTTACGAGTCATACTGAGGCTCGTAGTATAGGTCTGTTCTACAATTTTTTTACCCACTAGTTTTGTTCACCTGTACACTAAACACACATATGTTAGATACTTGGGTTGCCTCCAAAGAAGTGCTTGGTTTAATATCACGGCACGACGTGAGTGGTTTGGTTACTCAGATTTCACCAAACCACCTCATGGGTTGCCTTTCAAGAAGCGCGTGATTTAACATTATGGCACGACGCAAGTTCCATGATTACTCAGAATTCATCAAGAGACTCCAAATCATCCTCAATTGCTGATACAACCCTGAACTCATTGGGTTGCTTCATTGATCAGCAGACATTAAAGGTGACCTCCACCTTATTCAGCCTAAACTTTAGCTGGCCAGACTCAATATCTACCAGAGCTCTCCCTGTGGCGAGGAATGGTCTCCCTAAAACAATGTGAACCTAAAAATCAACCTCGAAATCCAAGATCTCGAAGTCCACCAGGAAGATGAACTGATCCACCTTAACTAGCACATCACCTAGGATCCCTACTGGCTTTTTAACTGTGCGGCCAGCCTTCAATAACTGCATTATCATTGGTGTTGGGGCTTCTAAGCCCAACTGCTTGAACCTAGCTAACAACATCAAGTTGAAGCTAGCTCGTAAATCACATAGTGCCTTCGAAAACTCAAAGTCACCAATCATACAAAGTATGGTGAAGGCACCTGGATCCTTCTTTCTCTACGAAAGGACCCGTAAAGCTATGGCACTGTTATGACGTAAATTACCAACCGACTCATATCTCATGGGCCTCTTCCTAGTCACAAGGTCCTTAAAAAATTTGGCATATCGGGGAGTTTGATCCAATGCCTCGACCAATGGTATGTTCACAGAAAACTATTTTAGCATAGAGAAACATTTATAAAACTTACATCTTCTTCCTTCTTCTTCATGCTCTACAGGAATGTTGGTGGTATCGAGGGATAGCCCTGTACACCTATGTGGCCCATTGTTCCTTCCCTTTATCAGCTCTACAACCCTTTGTACCAATTGGAGTCTCAGCCAACTCAGCCTCACCTACAACTTCTGTGCTAGCAACCTCATCATCCTGATTAAGCTCGATCTCTTTGTCTTTCCATTCAAACTACAACCGGCAAGGGAGGGTCAATAGTCATCTTTTCCCTCCTAGTCATCACTGTCATACAATGACTTTCTTTCTTTGGATTTTTGACGGTGTTGCTAGGAAGTGTCCCCTTTTGCCTCTTATTTAGGGATGCAGACATGTGACAAAGTTGTTGCACGATCTGCTTTATTACTATAGCGTGAGATTCGACCTTTTGGCCCATGCTAGATATGTCACCCCTAATCCATTGATTTTCCCTTTTTAGCCGCTCAACCATCATACTCACTAACTTTAAGGCTCTGGGATTACCCTCAGGGGCCCATGGAGGAACATAAACGCCAACGCGGTCATTACGGTAGCGATTATTCTTCCTCCATTCACCTTTCCACTCAGGACCTCTACTCCTATCCTTATACCCATTCCTATTGCAGTTGTCTCTATATTGGGTATGCCCTTGATTTTCAGAGCCTTGGCGCCAAGCATCCTCTCGAGACCCTTGGGTGTTGGTATGAAAATCAGCCACCTGGTTGTCTAAGAAGTTTGGCTCCTCCTCAGAATCTTTCTGCTCAAACCCCTGCTCCTGACCCTGAGCTCCAAATGCATTCACCTTTGGAGCTCCGGAGCTCATAATGTGCTTCGTGAGTAGGTCCAAAGATGTGCTCATGTGAGCTAGCTCCTGATCGAATTTTCTATTTCAATATATTTTATTTTCTTTTATAAAAAATGGGAATTTTTTCTTTTTTCTTGATGCTCCTCCACCTTTCTATGCTAATCCGCAGTCATACCAATAACATACATACTCACAGCTATCTTTGCGTCCTTGGTGTGCCAGGCCTTGTTCATCTTATTCATTTAGTCAAGTATAACATTTGCTTGCTCCCATGATTCACTCATCAACACTCTCCGCCATTGTATCTACTACTGCCTTGGTGCTATTATTCAAAGACCTGTTAAAAATTTCCAACAAACTATCATCGGGAATTTTATGCTTCGGAACACTTGGTAAGCTTCTTCTAAAATCTCAACCAAGTCTCATGCATTGCCCCAGTCTTCAACTGTCAGAAATTATAGATCTCCTCTTTTAGCTACAACATCTGGGAGGGTGGGAAGAACCTTTCTAGTAAGGCTTGTTTAAGCTCCCTCCAGTTGGTAATAGAGTCATTGGGCATCTTCGATAACCATAATGTGGCCTCTCCAACGAGAGAGAATGGGAAGAGTCCCAACCTTATAGCATCCTAGCTTATACTGGGTAACCTTTACGCCTTGCATATCCGGACAAAATTCATCACGTGCAGGTTAGTATCGTTAGTTGCGTGACCAGTAAACACCCCCTTTTTATTAAGCAGCTGGATCATGGTGCTAGTTGATATCAAACTTTTCCCCAACATGCAAATGTGGAGGTACAATGGCTCTAGTTGACCCGACCTCATCAACATTCAGATCATCATCATCACAGAATTGAGGAGAATATCTTTAGTCTCTATTGCCCCCCCCCCCCCCGATGGCAGCCAACATTCTCTACGTTATCACAGGCATCCTCTGCTTCCTGAAGTATAGCTTGCTGAGCTATCTCAACTTGGTGAGCTTCTTCCACCAAATGAGCCTCTCTCTAATCAGGGGGTTTCTGCTTCGTCGAGTACTTGGCATCGACCAAGTGATAAACTGTAGATGTCAAAAATAAAAGAAAATACTAAAATTCAAACATAAGAAATTACTCTCTACTCAGCATTTTCCATCCTACGCAGTGTTTGCTCTAATTCAAAATCCAATGGAATCAGGGGGTTTCTGCTTCGTCGAGTACTTGGCATCGACCAAGTGACAAATTGTGGATGTCAAAAATAAAAGAAAATATAAATGAGAAAATAATGACTAAAAGTCAAACATAAGAAATTACTCTAATCCTAAGCCATATTCCCCGGCAACGATGCCACTTTTGATAATTCTCAAATCACACTCCTGTAAAAGTATGCCGCGAACGTTGTCAAGTCGATCCCATAGGGAATAACATCAAGATATAGAATAATTCTAGTAATTAAGCTTTTAAGTGTCTGTTATTTTCTATAAGGGGTGTTTTTTAAAGAAGTATACACATTATAGTATTGATAGTTGGGTTGTTATCAAGATTGTGCAATTAACTAGGAAAGTGTCCCCATGGATTAATAACAACTTTTTGTTTTACATTTATGATTTAGTCCAATACCTAGCATCTAGAATTGATAACATTGATTTATCCAATCGATTGGTTCATCCCTATTGGATGACTATACTTAATTATCGAGTTAGGTATCTTGAGTGATTTCACTTTAAATGTTATCAATTTATTCCAAATTAACTATTATGCGACGACAACTCAAGTAATATAATGAACCATAAAGTTCAAAGAATTGTTGTTATTCTCTTTTCCTAATCTCTATTTCTCTAGATAGAGCAAGTAGGGACTTTGGGAAAGACTTAATCTTGTACTCCATTAAGAGACATTTAAGATAAAGAGAATACAACACAAGCATTAGCATTGGTGTAAAATTACATTGTGCAAACCCTAATTTGTTAATTCACCATGGTTTCCACAACCCTAGTTGTGGAGGTTTTTAGCCTCTGATGATTGTAATAGAATTATAAGCATTCATGGAAAAGTACAAATTTTAGAATTTACAATAACGATTGAAAAGTAAACCCACTAGATTATTTCAAAATATCAGTGACAAAAAACTCAAGAACAATGGAAGAATAAAAGCAAGAAATCTCCAAAAGTTGTTCTCACTATGTCCAAAAGTCAAATACTTCTCCCAGGAATTGTATTTTTCTCCTCTATTATAAAAAATGACCAAGAAAACTATTTATACAAATAATTAGAAAATTTTCCTAAATTAACAGAAAAGTTTTTAAACTGCCGCGGACTTCAGTTATGACCTATACCATGTTTGTAAGGGTCATACCTTGACTCGTACATTAGCTGGTTCTTCTAATTTTGGCCTAAGTGTTGGAAGCTGGTACAACTCGTACCATAAACCTACGAGTCATACTATATTGTCGTGGTTTGAACCTAAGAGTTCTGGCATCCTCTTAATCTTTTCATAAGTGGCTTGGTGCGAATCGTACCTTCATCCTGTGATTCATAACTTCTTGTTGTACATTGAGATCTACAATTCGTCAATTCTACTAATATTTACCATGGTTCCTTGGTACGGGTTATAGGCAGATAACACGATTCGTGGTTGTTACCCGTAACAGGAGATTGACTCAGTGCAATTTTCTTTAAACTTTATAACGACTGCCTCGATATGGCTTGTACCAGGATGGTATGGCTCATACCAGGAGTCGTACTTTATCTCTTTGGATCTGCACAGCTTTTGGAATTTTCCACAATTCTTAGTACGACTCATACCAGGATGGTATGACTCGTACTAAGGTTCGTACTTAGCCCTTTTTCCTACTATTTTAAGAACTTTTGCACATTTTAACTCAAACATCTAATTTCCTTGAAAACAAAATAAAAGTGCATCATATCCATATAAACATACATAAGTCCATGCTTATTTCCTCAGTTTTAAGCGTCGAAAGTGCCGCAAATCTATAGCACATCACTGCCCTGCAGGAGTTGTTGGCATTTCCCCATTACCCATGAGGCCACTCAGGAGATTAAGACCCGGAGCTAGAACCTCGGAGGATGCTGGAGCGGCTGGAACCTCTCCTTGCGTCAGAACTTCCTCCTCTACCGCTACCCTCTCTAAAACTGTGGGAGGTACCAAAGATGCTGACCTCTCTCATACTAAAGCAGGAGCGTGAGACCCTCCTCTAGCTGCGGCAGGCCATAGCCCACGTCCTTAGTTGCTCCTTCTACCGTGGACTGCTTCTACTATCTCGGGTGTTGCTTCTCTATCCGTATTTTCACGTGTTCTCACCGTCTGAGAGAGAATGAAATAAGAGTTGTTAGATACCAATTTGGATCACCATATACCAATTGGAATCAAGTAATCACATGAAAGGTCAAAAGAAAGGAGCTTTCCTAAGGTCCTATAGCCTCTCAAAGATAAGTTACGAATGTCTTTGCACCGATCCGCGAGACTCTACTTCACCCATATTAGTGCAATATGATCGACAAACCTAGAGCTATAATGCCAACATAGTCACGACCTTAATGGATGATAACATCCAAAATACACTCTTCATTATGAAAGAGCTTAAACAATCGTTTTATCAAAACAAATATCCTGATGGATGTCGGTGTCAAATCCCACAGAGACTAATAAGTGATATGCACAAGTATTGTTTGAAAAATTGAAATTATTTCACAGCACTCAAAAGAAACAAAGCAATAAATATTTCGGGGGAGATTTGACATAAACAATATGGTATAGATTCTAACTCAGCTAATTAGAATAGCAAAATAACCAATGTTGTAGACAGTAGTGAGAGTGACTAGAGGTGTGTTGTAGATGATGTGCTAATTTATCAAGGATATGATAGATCATATCATCATTTAAAATTGTGTAAATAACTTTGGACATGCGGGCATTCGATGTTTTTCAACCACATAAATGCCTCTTTCCAGAGTTCTTTCAAACCACTAGACATAATTAAATCAGTTCAATCAAATTTGGATTAATAGTTGCACTAATTACTAGCTATTAGCTATTAATTAGGAATGAGAATATGGGTTTTAGCCCAACTCCTCAACATCACATCCATTTTCCCTATCAAATTCTCTCTCAATACTAGATTCTTCTCTTCCAAGCATAAATCAAGTAAGTAAAGTTGACCCACATCTGCAACTACAGATCATCAATTATAAATTGGAGAGAACTTAATAGATTTACACTAATTAAGCAATTCTGAGATGAATCTACCAATACCTAATCTAATTGAGCATTCATCACCACACACCTTTAGTTAATGATTTAGCTACTCATGGTTAAGAAATTAAAGAGCACATTTATCAATAAACTCATTGATTTAATAATAAGAGCAGAAAAATCAAATTCAACAATCTGTCTTTAACAATGGCGGTACCTTTCTACGGAAGAAGAAGATGAAGTAAAGAAAAAGAATATTTAATAATTTTCACCAAAATAATTCTATTTTGTTCTACATCAAAAAGAATGTTCAAAAAACTAAAAGTTAAGATCTGATATGTACAGAGTACTTCTTTCTAGATTATATGTAAATGTTGGGCAACCAATCCCCTCTTTTTCAATAATGGATGCATTTGCCCTTGCTCAGGCATTCAGGCACTTGCAAAAGTACCGGCGATTCGCCGATTTCATTTTATGAACTACTGGCTATCATGTATTGCTCCTTCAATGATTTCCTATATCATTCAGCAGGTCCTTCGGTGATTCGCCAGCCTCCAACCGTGCTAATTTCTTTCTCTTTAATCCAGCAAGTTTAGCTGACAGTAGGGGAGCTAACTGGCAAGTCACCAGTTGATGTCCACGACCGCAGGTTGCTTTGGTTCTTCAAGGTAGTGATCATCTCCTTTGGCCAGCGTTTCTCCGGTCTTCTCCAGTGAAGCATGGGTTTTAGCCTAATTTACTTATTTTTACTCCACTACTTGCTCTTTTCATCAAATTATCTATCTGCACATAAAAAGGCAAAAAGGGCATAAAATTCATCTAAATCACTAGAAAACTAAGTTAAAGCTCATGCTTAAGAGCCTAATGAGTTGGTAAATTACCAACTCATCAAACCCCTAAACTTGAACTATTGCTTGTCCTCAATTAATGCAGTTTTTATCAATTGAGAAACATGGCACCCTACACGATTTTATATGTCAATCACCACTTGATTCATGAAAACCCAAAAATGCTCACCAACTCATCGAAAAAGAGAAGCAAATTCTTCTGAAAGTATGAAAAATGGACAAGTTTCAAGAGGCCACCACCATTCAAATTCATGATTCACAAGAGCTTTCATTTTGCAAAATGAAGGCATAGCTTATCCGCGAAGTACACATAACATCTCAATTCATAATCATTGCACATTCAAAGCTTGCCTTAGAGCATGCACTTCTTATGTCTTATGCACACATTACCCTTAATGCAATTGTGTCCTTGAAAGGAACGATGCCACTCACAGAAGAGACAATACCTATTCTTTATCATGAAATCAATGCATACACACAAGGAATTGTAGCAAGAGATGATCACACTTACTCTCCAAAAGAAATCTTCATGCACACAACTCATTCCATAGGTTTTCCCTTCGTGTAATTCACAACTAATGTAGAGAAACTGCATTCAAAATCATTTAGGACTTGTGGGTCATAATGAAGGCTAGGGACAAGGGTAGGATACATGTTTGACTTTAGTGACTAATGTCTCCCCAATTCCTTTACATATGCCTGTAGTCTCCCAATATCTTGTTTAGATCACTCCACCTTATTTCTCCTTGATCATCATCTTCATCTTCTGTCTAACACGAGCCACCCTTATAACAACTATCAATTTCACATTTGGCCTTACTATGCAAGAGATAGCACGTATTAAGTATTCTTTCTCTTTTGGTGATTCGCAATTTTTCACCCCCATTGATTTACTCATCTCGTCACAATTTTGGTGCTACCTAAATTTTAGGCTTCTCAATTTCCCCCTACTCTTTCTAACCCCCAAACATAGACTTTTGCATCATTTCACATTCATTCCCTTCTTTCTCCCCCTTTCTTTGGCTTCAAACCCCATTTTTCATTATTTCATCACTAGCATTAGGGAGGATGAGTGCCAAAGAGAAGGATTAAATGTGGTCTTTAGGCTTGTAATTTATTTTTAAAGAAAGGGTCCAAGGCTCAATCATTGACTATGAACGGTTAATGTTCAAGGTAGTCATTTTAGGTTAAGTGACTTAATAAAAGAGAGCCTAAGATCATGTTTTAAGTGTCGCTACAACTAGGATTTCTCCTGTAGTCACACTTAGGGAAAGTTCTAGACAAGAAGCTATGCATGCAATTCACAAAAAGCCTAACAACACAAGGAATCACACCAAAAGAGTCCACAAAAGTCATTACCCACACAAGATCTTGATGTAATATATTAGAACATGCAACTTCATAAGTCAAATGAGGAATCTACAATATATGTCAAATAGTGATACATTCTCATTTCAAATGACCATTTATCCTTTCTCATTTTTATGCCACATTTCAAAACTTCATTTCAAAAAATTGTTTTGGTGGTACCTCGCAAAACAGCTCCACACAAGACTCAAAAATGACATGGCATTTTCACATAAGAGAGTCCCTCACAATCTATCATCTGGAAGTGCCAACCCAGTTTGACAACAAAGAGAAAAGAAAAAGATAAATGCTCCTTAGGAAAGAACCGTGGTGTCATGACCCGAACGGAGGCCTGGATTGCAACACGGAACAACGAGCCCCGATAGACCCCAATTCGATCCATGACATAAGCATACATTTAATTTATAAATGTAATTGAATAATCAATGATATAATCATCACAGAAGTCTAAACTTAAACATAACATCAAAATACACAATTTGAAAAGCCTCTAAACATGACGAGTTGATGGGACAAGACCCCAACTAACTCAACAAGCTGAAACTGAAAATAGATGAGGAAAATTTGAATAGTCTAGTCCTCAGGTGATGAGGACTCACCAATAATGCAAAGGCTAACTCTGATAAGCTGACTATGAACGGGGTTGAACCTGAGAGCCGGATCTTGTATCATGAAACGATACAACATAGAGAATGTGGTCAGTACGTGGAATGTACCAAGTATGCAGGGTAAGTAAAACTACTAAGGTAAGTAAAATTCGTTAAAGACATGCATAACATAAAACATAAACATTAAGAATCTGAGAGTAGGCCTTGCATGCATTCTTTCTGAAATCATGATCTCATCATAACATAACATATAATCAAAACATATCATAGCATAATCGATTGACTCAAAGATGAAATCTAATATGTATAAGTAAAGCTGAACACTGATACAAACCTACTTTAAAACCTGCTTACATATGTAAATCTCATGAGTAATTAACATGCATAACCGAAATCATGAGGAACAATGGGAGACTCGTCTTTTAACCAACATACCATGATAGAGCTTACGTGGTCCCAACTACACACTCAAGTGGGTAGAGCCGTCCAAAGAGTTGCCAGGGCTAGAGACGATACCATGATATTGATATCAAGATCAAGGGCCAATAGGGCCGAGGATAGCTCACAAGGGAGGTCCCAAAGTCATAATGTATAAACCTGCGTCGGCGCGTAGTTATGAGGCATAGGGTGATCGACTCTTAGCCTGCTCGATGATAGACACTACTCCAAAAAACATGCATATGCTCTACATGGTTATTCAACGAAGCTTAACATCGTCTATTGACGAAGCTCATAAATCAAATATATCTCAAAGATGAAATCATGCATATGAGAAATTTTCATTCAAATCATACCACAAGATTAAAATATAGGTGGGAGTTTTCACTCCAAAACCATGTGGTAAGCTTAATTCGGGAAAATCATAAATCATACTTAAACTTGTGGGAATTGCCCAAAGATTTATCACACTTGAAAATACTCAATTAATATCGAAAATGTGGTAATAAACATATGTAGCTTGGAAACATACGTTTCATCATAATATCTCATCATAATCATGCATTCATCACATATCTCATCTTTCATGAACTTTTCAATAATGGGCTTTTTAATTCGTAAAGCTAGAAACATGATTTTTAATTAAAAACATTATAAAACTTTCTCAAGCTTCATAATTCAATAATAGGAATGTCCTTAAATCATACCCATGTAAAGAATAAGGAAATGCATGCATTGCGTTAAAACCTCATAGATTAGTTGTATATCATTCATGATTTAGAGAGGGATTGGGCATGGGTGTGAAAGGAACCACCCATTCATAACCCTACATACCTGTTGGTAGCTGATTCTACACTTCTTTGAATGCCCAATAGGAAATTCAAGAGGAATTGATGAATGTTAGGCTTGATCACCCTCTCTAGTCTTCTACCTTGAATGAATGAACAAATATGGCCTAAAATGAACTTTACCCCCTTAAAAGTCACTATCCATAACTCGAAACGACGTAGTTTAGGCCTTATAAGCTTAGGAATTGCGAAATAGCCATACCAAATTCACAGAAAATAACTGCCAGATGGTCCCAATGGAGGACCAAATGACTCGTCCCCTCTGACCACGATTTGTTGAGTCGTCCATAAAGTACACTGCCTCGACCTCCATAAATTTCATTCCCTTCTTGGTCAAGACTTACCCGCAAATTGTGGGGAATGACCACAACTCATGGGGTCCTCCAGTCGAGTGCACTGCGTCCCTTCATCTCTTTTCTGACTCACCCAACCTATGACTGACGTAATGACTCATGGGGTCTGACCACAAGTCATGGTCATGCCAGTGGGATCCCATTTCCATAATTTTAATTCATTCACTGGCCTCCCCATGAGTCACATCACAACTCGTGGGCTCCTCTTAGAGGTCTCCTCACGACTTGTTCTGTGTCTGGTACTAGATTTTAGGTTTTTTTTCCGTTTCAACACCCGGGCCTGATCTTTGGGCTTTCGGGGTATAGCAATGTCTTCCCCTTGGGATGATTCATCCTTAAATTTTGGAAAATACATAAAAATCCATGGAAATGGAATTATCATATTCATATACTTATCATTTAAATCAAAACTAACGGTATGAGCATCCCCAATTCAAACTACATAACTGAACTGATTTCACAAACCATACACACATCCACATACATAAAAGAAACTTTGACAAATGAATTGAACATGAAAACTAAATAGGGTTTGAGAGAAACACTGATACCTCAAGTTAAAACTGAGCCGGTAGAGAATAAATGTGGGTATCTAGCCATCATATCCGCTTTGGCTTCCCAACTAGGTCCTTCAACATGCTGAATACTCCATAACACTTTAACTGAAGCTATTTCCTTGTTCCTTAGCCTTCGAACCTGACGATCTAGTATTTCTTCTAGAACCTCCTAATAACTGAGGCTGTCTTTCACACCAACACTATCCACCGGGACAGGTAGAGTTGGATCACCTAGGCACTTCTTCAAGAGCAACACATGGAATACAAGATTCATAGAAGCTAATTCTAAGGGAAACTCAAATTCATAGGCCACCTTTCCCACATATCTAACGATCCGATACGGGCCAACATAGCGGCGACTAAGTTTTCCCTTCTTTTCGAACCTCATCACTCCCTTCATGGGAGACACCTACAGAAACACCCAACTGCCGACATCAAATTCAAATTTTCTCCTTCTCACATTCGCATAGGACTTTTGGAGACTCTGGGCAGTTTTCAACCTATCATTTATCAACTGATCCTTCTCCATAGCCTCGCGAACCAAATCTGGTCGTATCATCACCGCTTTTCCAACCTCAAACCATCTAATGGAAGACCTACACCTCCGCCCATAGAGAGTCTCGAATGGTGCCATCTGGATACTGGAATGATAATCATTATTGTATGCAAACTCGATAAGTGGAAAATGCTCATCCCAGCTACCTCTGAAGTCAATCAGGCATGCTCTCAACATTTCCTCGAGGGTCTAAATTGTCCACTCCGCTTGACCATCCATTTGCCAGTAAAATGTTTTGTTGAGTTTAACCTGTGTACCCAATCCTTTTTGAAAGGACTTCCAAAACTGAGAGATAAATTAAGTATCTCTGCCTGCAATGATGGCTAAGGGAACTCCATGCAATTAGTTTATCTTCTGGATATATAATTTGGCATAATCTTCCGCCGAATCCGTGGTCTTAACCCGTAGAAAATGTGCAGCTTTGGTCAACCTGTCTACCATAACCCAAATGGAATTATGTTGTCGACGCGTAAGAGGTAAAACTGTTATGAAGTCCACATTAATTTCTTACCACATACAAGTAGGAATGTTGATATCCTGAAGTGCACCTCCCATTCTCTGGTGCTCGTCCTTTACTTGCTGACAGTTTGGACACTTTGCTACAAATTATGCGATATCCTTCTTCATGCCATTCCACCAATAGATTTCTCGTAGATCAAGGTACATCTTGGTGGCATCTAAGTAGATAGAATACCTAGATCCATGATCCTCGTGCAACATCCGGTTCCTCAAATCATCAACATTTCGAACACAAAGACGATCCTGGTACCGAAGCACACCATCTCCCCATTTAGAGAAGACCTCTACCTTATGATTTTGAACGGCTTCCTTTATCTTTACTAAAATCGTGTTCCCATCTTCCCTAGATTTTACATCAGTCACCAAGGACGATTCTGATCCATTCTGAACAACAGCAACGCCATCGGTCGAGTCAGCAAACCTAACTCCCAACCTTGCGAGTCGATGCACATCCTTCACCAGCTCCTTCTTCCCTTCATCCACATGATCCACACTCTCCATGGAGATTCTACTACATTAGCCTTGCCTGGATGATAAAGGACACTCATATCATAGTCCTTGAGTAGCTCCATGTGATACCCTGGATAGTTTGAACGATAAAATCATGCTTTCGAGGTAGGACTAAAAGTACCTAATAGGCTAAGAAGGAAGTGTTATAATTTATTTGAATAAATATATGATCATATTTAAGATTGGATGTTGATCAAGTTGTAGAACAAAATTCGGAAAAAGGTTGTCGCAAAATTTCCATCTTGAGATTCCTTGAAATTTAGGCCAAATGTCTTGAGGCTTTTCTCCCAATATATAAGGAGTTAGGGAGTGTGACACTTATCAAATTAAATATCTATGATTCTATTTTCTATCTCATCATACCGTTTGTTCGACTTCGGAGTAGAGAGATATTCGTGTTTTTCCAAGACCGCTTAAGCAAGCACCTCACAAGTTCTTAAGGCGATAGAGAACTATAAATAGCCCCTTGGTCGGTTGTTCTTCATGAAAAAATCATTTTCCAGCATATATTTCTAAAGAAACCTCTCTTAAGTTCTCTCCATGGTTTCCTTTGTATTTTGGGGCTAGAATCCATGGCTTAACGTGATTTTTGCGTCGGGAAGTCGGGAATCGCACGTAGTCCGTGGCTTGGTATTTGTTAGGGTTGTTGGTGGATATTTCGTGGTGACGTTGTTGGGTAAGACATCTTCCTTTGGTTATATTTAGTATTTAAGGTTGTTTATAGGTGTTTTCACCTTAGTAGGTTGTTGTCTCAGAGTTTTTACCGTCGAATTCCTATGAATCTTGTCGGCTAAGCTTCATTTGTCTTGTTTTATTGTTGAGTTGTTTTGGCTGCTTTTTGGGAGAATCTTGGAATGCCTTTAGGAAGTAATTTTATGTTGTTAAAGGCTCAAGTTCAGCTAGGATTGAAGCTGAGGTATGTTAGGCTTGTCCCTCCCTTTGTCGGCATGAATTCCATAGTCGTTGTCGTCCGTATTGGCCTGTGTGTTGGCTGTTTTGTGATGGCTTGTGTTTTTGCTATTATTGAACTCTTTTTATTATTTTGATATGGTGATAAAGGTGTGTATAAGGTTCTTCTTTGGTTGGTGGCTCGGGCTTGAGTGCGGAGAATCATAGTCATGTCAAATTGTTAGGCTCGTGTCGAGAGGCTGTGTGTGAGGCGTGTGGTTCTTGTAGCAAGTTTAAGAGGGCTGAGTTAATAATATTAGTTGATTATATTGGAAGGTGAATGAGGTATTACATTGGTAAGAGCGATGGTTGCGATGATCTTTTGTCATATTCAAATCGGCGATCATGTCGACCGTGTCGATGGCACGTGACGGTTGTGGTGGCGCTTGGACTGATTTGGTTGTGTTCCTTGATATTAGTGGTATGTTGAGTGTCATGAGGGCTGTTTGTAGAGCTTAAGGATAGAATGGTTAGGATAGTGGTCCTTAGCTTGGTTAGTGGCTCGTCGGTGGACGGCTAGACGTGAAAGAATAGTATTGTGTTGTTTGAGAGCCGATTGTGGGATATTTAAGATTGTATTATTATTGTTTTTGATTGTGTGTGTATTATTTTTGAGGCCTTGTGGCTTGTGGGTGCCCATCGCACGAGAGTGTTTCTGGCTGAGGGGTTGAGCCCAAGGAGTGATATGACCTACGCCGTTGAGGATGATGTCCCCAATAGTGTTGAGTTGATACATGATTCAAGAGTGGTTCGACATGTTTGATCCTTCCTGGGATTGCGATTTGGTTCTCCCAGATTGATTGAGCTCCGCTAACTGTGTGCATCCGAGAGAGAGTCCAGCAGTGCTTGATTGATGATGTCACTAACTGGTGTTTACTTTTGATATGCTTGGCATTATATTGTAATTGCTACTCATGTTATATGTTGTTTGATAGCAGTGGATGCTTGATGTTGGATGGTTTTAGCTAAGGCCATTGAGAGGTTCAGAGGTGATGACATGTGAGTTGGGTCAGCTTGGTGCCATTGTATTGTTATTTACTTTTTGGACTTGCCGAAATTATGGGGGGCCAGATAGGTTCTATTTGTATGTTTTATTGTACTTTCAAGGCTTATGTGGGCTAGGTAGGTTCTAAGTGTTTACTTATGTTGAGTTCTCCTTCTGCGGTATCTAGTATATCTGTTGATCTTTAACCTTTGTCTTCCAGTTGTTTCTTCCTTTCATGCTCGGTACACTATTGTACTGATGCCCTAATCGGGGCACTGCATTCAAGCCTGCTGGTAATGGTGGGCTATTAGATTGAGTTCTTGGGTGCTGAGAGGAGTTCCAGCCAAGTTAATGTGCTTTAGTTCTTTCGAAGTCGCCAGATGTTTGAGCTAAGGGTAGTTCGGGGCCCTGTCCCGATCATTTAATTCTAATGTATTCATAGAGGCTCATAGACATTGTTGTGGCTTTAGTATGTTGTTATAGGACAGGTGGGCCATGTTGTATAATTGTTTACCGTTCCATGGCCTTGACGACATATGGTATTTATTTTTTTTGGTTCATCAGGTGAGCAAGCTTCCGCGATAGTCTATCGTCTTATTCTGATTTTATAGTTGTTGTGTTGTTGAACCTTATCGGTTCTAGCATTTGTTTTATATTTGGGCACTGTATATGCTCAGATCAGGGGTGGCACTATGTGTCAGTCACGCCTCCCCGGGTTCGGGGTGTGACATTCCAACCACCTCCTTTGTCGAAGATTGAGATCCTTCCGCGTGAATACATATTGCAAGCTCTTATGGTCCATAAATACATCCACATGGACCCCATACAAGAAATGTAGCCATATCTTCAAGGCGAATACCTTCGTGGCCAACTCAAGATCATGGGTCAGGTAATTCTTCTCATGAACTTTTACCTGTCTAGAGGCATATGTTATAACCTTTTTGTGTTGCATCAATACACACCCAAGTCCGATCCTTGAAGCATAATAATACACCGCGAACACATCAGTACCCTTCGGTAGAGTTAACACCGGTGTTGAAGTAAGTCGAGTCTTCAACTCTTGGAAGCTCTTCTCACAAGCCTCTGACCATTGGAATTTCACCTTCTTCTTGATCAATTTGGTCAAAGGTGCTGCAATCGATGAGAAACCTTCAACAAATCTTTGATAATAGATAGCTAAACCCAAGAAGCTCTGAATATCTGAGTATTCACCAGTCTCGACCAATTATTCACCGCCTCTATTTTATTAGAGTCCTCCATTATGCCTTCGTTTGATACCACATGGCCCAAAAATACCATGGAGGTCAACCAAAACTCACTTGCTGAATTTGGCATATAATTAGCGATCCTTGAGAGTCTGAAAAACTATTCTCAAATGAGCGGCATGTTCCCTCTTACTCTGAGAGTATATCAAGATGTCTTCAATAAACACAATCACGAACATGTCCAAGTATGGCTTGAACACCCTATTCATCAATTCCATAAAAGTTTTAGGAGCATTCGTTAGTCCAAAAGACATAACTACGAACTCATAATGACCATACAACGTCTTAAAGGCTGTCTTCGGGATGTTAGTCTCCCGAACTCTAAGTTGATGATACCCGGATGTGAGATCTATCTTCGAGAAACAGTTGGCACTCTGAAGCTTGTCAAATAAATCATTAATCCTAGGTAAAGGATACCTTTTATTTATGGTGACTTTGTTCTATTGCCGATAATCAATACACATTCGAAGATAACTATCTTTCTTTTGGACAAAGAGAATTGGTGCACCCCATGGGGACTTACTCGGTCTAATAAAACACTTATCTAATAAGTCCTTCAACTGCTCTTTCAACTCTTTTAGCTCAACTGGAGCCATTTTGTGGGGAGTAATAGATATAGGCTGCGTGTCAGGAAGAAGGTGAATACCAAAATCGATCTCCCGTTCCAGAGGGATTCCCAATAAATAATCTAGAAAAACCTCTAGATACACACATAGTACTAGAACACTGGATAGTCCGGGTCTCAAATTCAACATCCTTAACCATAACTTGATGGTACACACAACCTTTAGAAATCATCTTTCTAGCATTAAGGAAGGAAATGAAATGACCTACATGCACAGCTGAACTACCCTCCCATTCTAAGACTGGCTCACCTGGAAATCTGAACTCTACTGCTCAGGTTCTACAATTAACTGAGGCATAACATGAAAATATCCGATCCATGCAGAGAATAACATCAAAATCATTCATGGCTAACTCTTTCAAATCTGCTGAGGTGACCTTCTAAAGGACTGTGACCGGGTAACCTCTATATACTCATCTAGATATAATTGAGTCACATACTGGAGTAGAAACTGAGAAGAGCTCTGACAACACTTCAGGACTAATACTGAAGCTACATGCCATATAAGGTGTCATAAAAGAGAAGGTAGCCCCTGGATCTAACAAAGAATAAACATCAAGATTGAAAACTCATAACATACCAGTGACTACATCCGAGGAGACCTCCTGCTCCTGGTGGGATGCTAAAGCATAGAATCTTTTCTGGCACTGACCGCCACTTGTACTAGTAGATGCTCCCTAATGTGCTGAGTGTAAGGGTGGGGTTGAGGAACTTGAAACTAGACCTTGGCCCACATCATAATCCCGCCTTGCTACTGGGTAATCTCTGAGCATGTGTCCGGGCTTCCCACACCAGAAACATGCACCTGTACCTGCTAGACACTAAGCCGTGTGACCCCAGCTACACCTGTAGCAAGCTAGAATGCTAGAATCTACAGGTCTGCTACTCTGACCCCTAGAGCCTGATGCTCTCCCACTCTGATCGTGCCTCATTTTGGATGACACACTGAATGTTGAGGATGTTGAGGCTGATATGATCTTTGGTGGGTCTGTTGTCGGTGTCCACCACCTGACCTTGGTTGCGAGAATCTGTGGTCATCTGTCTTTGCCCTCTTGGCCTCCCTCTCTCTCAGATATGCTGCCTCAATCTGTTTGGCGTACAAGACTATCCAAGGGAAGTCCATGTCCTAGTGAAGCATAGCGGTCCTATAATCCTTATCCAAATATCCCACTACTCTATGAACGAACCTACTCACCCCCGCCCTCTAATCAGCCACTAACTTTGGGGGTACTTTGATAGGCGGGTGAACTTAAGGGCATACTCCTGCACTGTCATTCTCCCTTGCTTCAATTTTACAAACTCAACTACCTTCAGCTCCCTCATCTCACGAGGGAAGAACTGATCTAAGAATGCAACGTGGAACTCCTCCCAAGTGATAGGGCCTGCTTCGGCGGCCCTACTATCCTTCCATTGGTGAAACCAAATATGCGCGACCCCTTTCAACAGGTACGAGGCCAACTCCACGCACTCAACCCCATTAACCCCCATGACTTGGGTTATCTTCACTATCTCATCTATGAGCTCACGCAGGTCCTCTTCTATCTTTGACCTAAAGACTCCTGCGGGTTCATCCTCAAGAAATCTCTGACTCGAGCCGCCACTGCATTGCCATTTTACGGAACATGTGCAACCTCCTGCTGATTGACCTGTGCGAGCATCTGAATAGAAGCCCGAAACTCAGCATGGGTAACAGGCTCTAGTTCCTGGTGCTCCTAAATTGGTGGGGGCTGTTGGTGCCCATTTCCATTGCCATCCGAGTGGCCTTCACTATTCCCATTTCTTCTACCATTCATTCTTCGAGAATCCATGATTATGCAGTTGGGAATAGCATGTATTAGAAGGATAGGGAGACATTTCTATCGCACAACATGTATCTTGAAAGAAGGGAACATTTCCTAAACGTCTTGTAGCCTCTTTGTCATAAGTCTGGCGCGCTTCACACCCATGAAAAAGATTCAACTTAATTCAGCTTTCGGACACCCTTGGAAACTTCAAACCTATAGCTAAGATACCAAGCTTGTCACGACCCGAACGGAGGCCCAAATGGCAACACGGGACAAGGAGCCTCGAGAGACCCCAAGCTAAACCATGGCATAAGCATACATCTAATTCAATTAATGAAACTGCATAATCAACTATAGAATCATAGCGGAAATCTAAACTTCAACTTAACATTGGAATACACAATCCGAAGCTAATTACGTACATATGTCGGAAAAACCTCTAAAAATGACGAGTTGATGGTCAAGACCCCAACTAATTCAACAAGCTGAAACTGAAAATACATGAGAAAAATCAGAATAATCTAGTCCTCAGAAGATGAGGACTCACCAATAATGCAAAGGCTAACTCTGATAAGCTGACTACGAACGGGGCTGAACCGGAGAGCCGGATCCTGTATCATGAAATGATACAACATAGAGTATGCAGTCAGTATGTGGAATGTATCGAGTATGCAGGGTAACTAAAACCGCTAAGGTAAGTAAAATCAGTTAAAGATATGCATAACATAAAACATAAACATTAAGAATCTGAGAGTAAGGCTTGCATGCATTCTTTCTGAAATCATGATCTCATTATAACAAAACATATCATAACATAATCGATTGACCCAAAGCTGAAATATGATATTTATACTTAAAGATAAACATTGAGTCAAACCTACTTCAAAACATGCTTACATATGTGAATATCTTGAGTAATGAACATGCATAACCCAAATCATGAGGAACAATGGGAGACTCATCTTTTAACTGACATACCACGATAGAGCTTATGTGGTCCCAACTATCATACTCAAGTGGGTAGAGCCGTCCAAACCCTTGCCAGGGTTAGGGACGATACCATGATGTTGATATAAAGCTCATGGGCCAATAGGGCCGAGGATAGCTCACAAGGGAGGTCCCAAAGTCATAATGTATAAACCTATATTAGAACATAGTTTTGAGGCATAGCGTGATCGACCCTTAGCCCGCTTGGTTCTAGACACTACTCCCAAAAATATGCATATGCTCTACATCGTTATGTAACGAAGCTCAACATAGTCTATTGACGAAGCTCATAAATCAAATAAATCTCAAAGCTGAAATCATGCATACGAGAAGCTTTTACTCAAACCATACAACAATATGAAAATATAAGTGGGAGTCTTCGCTCCTAAACCATGTGATAAGATTACTTAGGGAAAATCATCAATCATAGTTAAATATATGGGCATTGCCCAAAGGATTATCATACGTAAAAATACTCAATTCATATCTAAAACATGATAATAAACATGGGTATCTTGGAGACATACTTTTCATCATAATATCTCATCATCATCATGCATTCATCACAAATCTCATCTTTCATGAACTTTTCAACAATGGGCTTTTTAATTCATAAAGCTAGAAACATCATTTTTAATTGAAAATATTATAAAACTTGCCCATGCTTCATAATTGAATAATAGAAACGTACTTAAATCATACCCATGTAAGGAATTAGAAAATTCATGCATTGAGTTAAAACACCATAGATTAGTCATAGATTATCCGTGATTTAGAGAGGGATTGGACATGGGTGTGAAAGGAACCACCCATTCATAACCCTACATACCTTTTGGTAGTTGATTTGAATGCCCAATAGGAAATTGAATAGGAATTGATGAATCATAGGCTTGATCACCCTCTCTAGTCTTCTACCTTGCATGCATGAATGGATAAGGCCTAAAATTAACTTAACCCCCTTAAAAGTCACTATTCATAGGTCTAAACGACGTAGTTTAGGCCTTAGAAGCTTAGGAATTACGAAATAGCCCTTACTAAATTCACAGAAAATAACTGCCAGATGGTCCCAATGGAGGACCTAACGACTCATCCCCTCTGACCACGATATGTGGAGTCATCCACGAAATACACTGCCTCAGCCTCTATAAATTTCATTCCCTGCTTGGTCATGACTCACCCCATGAATCGTGGGTATTGACCATGACTCATGGGGTCCTCCGATGAAGTGCACTGCCTCCCTTCTTCTCATTTCTTACTCACCCACCCCATGATTGACCTAACGACTCATGGGGTCTAACCATGAGTCATGGTCACGTCCGTGGGATCCATTTCCAAAATTTTTAATTCATTCCCTGGCCTACCCCATTAGTCACATCACAACTCGTGTACTCCTCTCACGGGTCTCCTCACGACTCATTATGTCTCTGGTGCCAGATTTTAGGTTTTTATCCATTTCAATTCCCGTGCCTTATCTTTGGGCTTCTAGGGTATAACATGTGGCATGAAGAAAAACCTTGGAGTTTGATTACTATTCTAGTTTTTACATAGGCGAACAAAAGACATGGATCATAAAGTAGTACTTAACAATTCAAAACAAGGAACCAATTTTCACTACTACCATACTAACATCTAAAAACTCATCCATTTCATTCATTAAAATTTTATCTAGACAACTTACCCGACAGGGGAAATCATCAACTATTCTCAAAATGAGCCCACAAAGGCTCATAATTCTTCATGAAAAAAAAAATCATTGCAAGGGCTACATTAAACCATCACAAAAAGAAACACAAATGACCCCCCAGAAAACACTCATCCTTGCCCCAAATTAAATAGTACATTGCCCCCAATGTATCGATGCAAAATAAAGGAGCTAAAGACTTCTTGAGTAGGTCACTCCTCATCACTGTCATCAGTGGCAGCACCTGCTCCTATTGCGCTATCAAAGCTTGCCTCTCCTAAATATTTGGTGTCATCCTCCAAGCCCTCAAACAAATCATCAATGGGGCCTCGAGTTGTGGAAGGGGCAGCCCATGCTGCATCAAGAGCACTTATGTCATCCACCTCCATGGATGTTTGACTTTTCCACTCCCTCACTTTATTCGAGAGAGAGGTGACAGTCGACTCCACTACATCCACCCGTTTGCAAATGTCGTATGACTCTCATACATAGATTTCAACTTCAATTTTACTGTTTGAGCGATGAGTGCAGGGAGGCTCTTATAAAACTTTTGAAGTTGACTCTCATGAGAGTTGGTCATTTCCACGAGTTTGTGGAGGCTGCTCGGTTGGGAGGATGTTGGAGGGGGTGATGCTCCCGGAGAGGTATGTCACCGAAGGTGTTGCTCGAAGCTTCCTAGTGAGACATGTTCAAATCTGTGGCATGTGGTAACTACTCCGACCCATAGGATAGTGAACCCTCTGCAAACCCAAAAGCTTGCATCCATTTTTGCTTAATTGTGGGTGCTTCAGCATCTCTTTTCCTATCTAATGTGATTACTCTCGAGGCAGGAACAAAGGTCTAATCAGGAAACAATGGCACTCCTGCTTGCAAACACAGCTGAGAAATGAGCATATCATATGGCATGGAGATGCTGACCTGTCTTGCCTTTGGCTTCATTTGCCGGGCCACAATCTCCCCAAAGTTAATAAGGACTCTTGACATGATGCAGGCTATGGGAATAGACGTCTCTAAGCTGACCCGCTGTTCATTTTTTTAGAGGAGGCCACAGATGAAATCCAACCACAATTTGGCCTCAAACTTCAAATCATGGAGAGAAATTTCACCACCCATGGATGCCCATTGAGGAGTGTCAGCCACAATGATAGGGGATATCCAATTGAACTAGTTCTTCATGTCAGCAATCCTGGCCATATATTCTGAGCCAGTGTCAACTTCGTCTTTCTAGAAAAAATAGTTGATAGCTGCCAGAGTTATGTCCAGCTACACCCCTTGTACCATGGTTGAAGGTAGGCAGGGAAAATTATCGACTTTTCCTCTGTGGTTCATGTTGTGCTACCTTGCCTGGTAAGAAGCATACAACTCCAGCAACAAGCTAGGATAGTAGTCTAGGAGAGGGTTGGAAAAATTATCCCATTTCTTATCCATGAATTGAGAAGTGATGTTGGGAAGGTCAGCGCGCAATCCCACTAAGTCAAACCTCTTTTCAACTGTGATTGATCGAGCCCTGCATATGGCGTAGTGCCCCTTCATGTCGGGCACACAAAACATAATGTCCTCCCTAGAATTTGCTGGTGTTGCGAATGCCTTGGCTTTACCTCTGCCTTTGGTGGTTGGTGAGGCTAGGGCCTTGCCCTTACTAGTGTTCCTGGATGAAGACATTATCTGCAAACATTACATTAGTAGCAGCCGCAATGTATTGAAATGAAATAACTAACACCATTCTAAAATTGACATGAGAAGCAAAGATGAAAAATTATCATTCCAAGAACCGGTAGCACCGGCGACGCATCAGCGAGCTACAGGATGGTATCAATGAACTGCCAGTAAAAAACAGTAAACTAGGGTAATAGATATTCCATCATTGATAGAGCGGCGAGTCACCGATCTCTATCCACGAACCACCAATGTAACGTGGGATCAAAGAGGTGGCCAGAGGCCCACTTTAGCTCGAACCAACGTTGAATGGTGTTTCCAGAGTCGGCTGGTGAATAGCCGATGGTTGTTGTCCCCAATGCATCCCCATGAATTTCAAACCACATCAAAACACTACCTTTACGCATGAAAAGGACCAAAAAGACTAATTACCCTTAAGAATTATGTCACCTAATCTATCATAGGGAAAAACATGTCTTTTTAATCCCTTAGAGGTTATTTAGACTTCACCCCATTAAGCTCTATATAAGATTAGCAAGTTCCTCTACACCTATTTTAGTAATAATCATCTATTATTCCACAAATTTGATATCGCAACAAATAGAGCAAAAATCATGAAAATATTAGGGACAATGGAAGTAAAAAGGAGGGGAATGTATGTCATAACCGAATGTATATGAAACTAGAGTGCCATTGAAGTAAAAAATCAGAAACTTAGTGGTACAAAACCACTCTTGAGAGAGTATTAAAGAGAGACTAGCTAGAGTTATGGGAGGTTGGTGATGCTCAATGATAATTCTCAAACCATACCTTCTAACGAAGTATGAAACAAATGTTGTCCATAAAGAACCCAAAAAAGAGGTTGGGGTGGAAACCATAGGGAATATGGAAGATCTAGACTAATGCCGGTAAGTCAACTTGTTGGCTAGTTACTCCAATTGGGCGGTTTAAGAAAAATAATAATTAAAAAAACAACTGTAAAAATTTTGGTTTAAATCGGGAATAAAAGATAACTATGGTTTATGTTCCCCCTGGGTTCATAACTACTTCGGGTATACATACGTATCATCACCAATGTTTACTTGTAGAAATGATAACTCAAGTTTATCCAAACGACTGGATCGTCCAATTGAATGACTATACTCAATCACTGGGTCAGGTCTCACGAGCGATTACAAACCAACCGTTATTAATATGCCCCAAATTTAACTATCCTACGACCACAACTCATGTTAGTACAATAATAATCAAGATCAAATCTTTGTTGCAATTCTCTTTTTCTAATCTCTACCTATCTAGACTCAAGCAAGTAAAGAATTCGAGCAAGTCCTAAACTTGTATACTGTTAAGAAACATTTAAGCATGAAGAGAATACAATACAAGTGTTTTGCATTGGTTTTGAATCACTTTTATGCACCCTAGCTTGTTAATCCACCATGGTTCCCACAACCCTAGCTATGGAGGTTTTAGCCTCTCATAGTTGCAAGGTTATGATTTTAATTTATAATTAAATACATAAATCAATACTTACAACTATGGATGAAAGAAAAACTTCTTTTTATAAATCAGCAACATCCTTAAGAACAAAATATGAAGATCAAGAGAAAGTCAGGAAAAGGTTGACAAGTCGAACAACTCAATTCTATTTTCTATCCTTCAATTCTCACTTCCTCTAATAAGTTCTAATTCTCTCCCACTTTCTTTTTCGAAAATAAAATATAAAATGTATTCATACAGACATAAAAATCCTTTTCCTAGGCTAATAGGATGAATTTCCATAACTGAAGCCGCCGGCATCACGACCTGTCTTACGACCCATAGTAGGTATGTACGGGTCGTACTTGCTTCCCGTATGTCATTGGCTGGCTGAAATTTGCTATGTGTTGGACCTTGGTACGACTTGTACATGATTCCTATGAGTTGTATTGTGTTTCCGTGGCTTGAGTCTATGACTTTTCAATTTTTCTTAAGTTTTTCACGAGTGTTATTGTACGACTCATACCTTGATGCCATGGCTCATACTGTCTATCTGTATCAGGAGTCATCCTCTTGTGCAATCCTTATGAATCTTTCCACGACTTCTTCACTACGGCCCGTACAATCTTTGTATGACTCACACTAAGAGTCGTAGGATGCACTCTTCATCCTTATCCTTCTGAAACTTCTCACAACCTGAACAACAACTCATAGCACCATCCTACGGCTCGTACTAAGAACTGTGACTTAAGCCTATTATCTGCACTTTCATGCTATCTTTTGCATATTCTTGCTTCAACACCTATTTATCCTATAACCAAAGAGAAAGTGTCTTATATCCATATAAATATACCTAAGTCCATGCCATTTTCTTATTTTTAAGCGTCTAAAGTGCTGTAAACTCACGGCACATTAACACCCTTCACTTAATAGTTTTTCGTGTCCTCTGGAAAAGAAAAATAAAAACTAAACACGATTCATAACTAGAAAATAAACCTAGGATACTACAACCAATACTAAACAAAACTTGCACTATACATTCAATACTTTTTGACCCCTTTCCATGAACCAACATCAGCTAATGTACTACAAGCAACCACAAAACATGATAAACAGGGATCAAGACATGTCATTTAGCTATCAAAATGCAATCAAGTCATCACCAATGCTTTTCACATAGACCAATGGTAAAATTAAACATAATCCATGTACCCTCACAAGAAATGTAGTCCCCACTCACAAGTATAGTGTCAAATATTGCGTGGGACTGAACGAGTAAGACACTCACTCTCATATAGAAGTTTCAAGTACTATGTATCAGATACCATAGGTTTGCTCTTATTTTCTCTGGTTCAGTTTATCAGATGGTAGGATTAGGATCACTACGGGACTTGTTGTAGCTTGTAATATAGGTTTTAGTGCTGGAAATGATAAATATGAAAGGTTCCATGAGTGACTATCCCTTTCTTGGTACAACACACATTGGCCTCACCATTCACCTATTTCACCCTTTTTGCTTTTTATTCCTTCTCTTCCCTTTTCACCTCTCTTCTATGCATTTGTATGAGTGTGGTGTATTTTCAACTTTTTTCAGAATTTTTTATTTTGAATTTTCTTTTTAATGTTTTTCAAAATTTTTCATCTTTTTTTTATTTTTCACACCATACCTCATTTTTAACCTTTTTTCTTCTCTTTCCCTTTTTCTTGTTCCCACCATTTATGCACCCCTACTCTAGTCACCCTCAACTTTTGCATTTTGCCTATGCTGAGGTTCAGAGTATCAAAGGAAGGACAAGGGCCAAAACATATTCATTACAAATAAATGGGTACGACTAATCGGTTAATCAAAGAAAAATGATTTAGTAAAGGCAAAAACTGGGGATCATAAGAATCATATGATTTTGGTAGGGTTATTTAGGCTAAAAGTGAGTTTAACAGAAAAAGGCCTATGATCATATCCCAACCTACCATCCTTAGCCTATGCAAAGACCAACCAAGCATGTTCTAGATCTTCAATACAATATTGAACTAAGTATTACACCTCACTCACTCATGGCACATGTCTTATATTGACTTTACCTGTCTGTTTACACGTGAATTAACAAGACTTCCCATGCTAATAAACTAAACAATATCAAAAAATCCACATAAATCATGCATGCAGTCACAAATACATAGCTAATGCATGAAAATTTTTTAAACAGGGTCTATTTTTTTCAAAAATCAAAACTAGTGCATTTTCATTGGTTGAGTACTCCTAAGTTATTTCCTAATTAAATAAAATCACAAAATAAAAATCCTAAACATTTCATTTCTGCTAGATAGCATGTCCGAGGGAAAAGAAACACGACAATAAAAACCCTCAGATGAATCAAAAAGTCCCAAATATCACAAGTACACACCCTCCCCTTTTTCAAAATTAATCTTCATCCCTGAAGCAGGAATTACAAGAACATAGGGAAAGTAACATACCTAATGCTACTCATACTTCGCCATTCATGGGTTACCTCTCATGCAACGTCCTATTTAACGTCACGGCACTACGCAAGTCTCTTGAATACTCAAAATTCGTCAAGTGACTCATATTCATCCTCTAGTGTTGAGATTACACTAAATTCCTTTAGTTGTTGCATTGATCGGTGGATATGGAAAATGACCTCTTTTTGTTTAGTCTAAACTTCAACTGGCAAGCCTCCACATCTACTAAGGCCCTCCCAGTCGCAAGGAATGGTTGTCAGAGAGTGATGGGGACCTCATAATCAACCTCGCAATCTAGAATCATAAAGTCTGTTTGGAATATGAATATGTCCACCTTAACCAGTACATCGAACAGGATCCCCATTGGCTTATTCACAATTATGTCGGCCATCAGTAGCCGCATAGTGGTCGGCGTGGGAGCTACTAAACCGAATTTCTTGAATACTACCAAGGGCATCAGGTTGATGCTTGCTCCAAGATCACAAAGTGCCCTTGTGAACTTGACATTGCCAATGGTGCACGGTATAGTGAAAGCACCCGAGTCTTCCTTCTTTTGTGCCAGGAGCCGTGTAGCTATGGCACTAAAGTGATGTACATTGTCTATCGGCTCATAACTTATAGACCTCTTATTTGTCACAAGGTCCTTCATAAACTTACCATATCCGGACATCTGTTCCAATGCCTCAACCAATGGTATGTTTACAGATAGTTGCTTAAGCATTGAAAGGAATTTCTGGAACTTACCATTTTCCTCCTTTTTCTTCATTTTGTAAGGGAACATAGTGGTGGTCACGGGATAGCTCAGTGCACTTAGGTTGCTACTTGATCAATATCAGGTTCTTTCTCACCTATCAGGGCCTCTGGCAATTAGACATTCTCCATCTCAGCACCCTTATCATTCTCCTCAATCATTTTCTCTTTCTTCTGTTCAACTACAACCAAAAAAGGGGGTTCAACTGTAGTCTTACCACACCTAGTCATCACCGCCATGCAGTGGCCATCATTCTTTGGGTTTTGGGCGGTGTTGCTAGGCAATGTACTTTTTTGTCTAGGGTTCTGTGATGTTTACAGTTGCAAAAGATGTTGCTCAATTTGCTTAATGGTGGTTGCATGGGATTGCACTCTCTGACTCATACTTGATATGTCACCATGAATCTCATTCAGTTGCTCATCAGTGGACCTCACCTTTTTTAGCATCTCAGCCATTATGCTCTTTAACTTGGAATGCCCAGCCTCCCCCTCTCTTACATTGGGAGGCACATAAACTTCATCCTTGTCATTGTGGTAGCCATCATTTATTCTCCATTCTCCATCTCGCTCATGACCACGGCTCCTATCTCTATACCTGTTTCGATTGCAATTGTCTCTGTATTGGTTCTGAACATAATTTCCAGAACCTTGGCAACAATTGTCTTGTACAGAGGCTTGGGCGTTAGCTAAAAAACCCAACACTTGGTTGTCTAGGAAATTTGCTCTTCCTTAAAATTAGAGTGATCTGCTTCCGACTCCATTCCTTGTGTCCTCACTACATTTACCTTTTTAGATCCTTCTCCCATGATGTGCTTTGTAAGAAAATCCAATGATGTGCGCATGTGAGCCAACTCCTAGTTAAGTTCTTCTTCCTTCCTAAGTTGGTCTACAATCAAAAGAACAAAATATGTACCGACCGCTACATCTACCTCCCTAGTATGCTATGCCCTATTTTTCTTGGTCACCTTGTCAAGGATAGTAGTTGCTTGCTCCCAAGTGTGACTCATCAATGCTCCTTCTCCACCGTGTATGTAACAGCTTTTGTGCTATTATCTAAAGACCTGTTAAAAATTTCCAACAAACTATCGTTAGGGATCTTATGGTTTGGGCACTTTGTCAACTTCTTATTGACCCTCAGCTAGGTTTCATTATAGAACTCATCCTTTTGATGCAACATTCTGTAGGAGGGAAAGAATCTCTCTAAGAAGGCCTACTTGAGTTCCCTCCAGTTGGTTATGGAGTCCTTGGGCAACTCCAATAACCATAAAATTGCTTCCCCTGATAGAGAGAAGGGGAAAAGTCTGAGCCTAATGGCATCTTGGCTAACTTTGGGCAACCTGTACGCCTTGCATATTCCTATGAAGTTTATCAAGTGAAGGTTGGAAGCATCCACTGCATGACCATGGAACACTCGTTTCATATTTAACAATTGAATCATGGTGCTCGTCATGTAGAATTTGGCCCCAACGGTCAGTGGTGGTGGCATAATTGCTCTAGTTGACCCAACTTCATCAATGTCTGGGTCCTCATCATTGAAGAACTGAGGGGAAAGTCTATAACCTCTGTTGCCCATCCCATGTCGACCAGCATTAACTACCTATTCTTTGATATCTTCCGCATCCTGAAGTGCAGCTTGCCGAGCTAGCTCAGCTTTCCTAGCTTCTTCAGCTATGCGGGCATCTTTTTGTTCAAGGTTTTCCATCCTGTGAAGTGTTCATTCAATTTCTGGGTTCAACGAAATCAAGGGATATCCTATACTCCAAGTGCTTGGCATTCACTGGAAAACAACTTGTTGGTATCAAAAATAAAAAGAAAATATAATTAAGAAAATAACTACCAAAAAGTCAAATACAAGCAAATAATCTAGTCTTAGCCGTATTCCCCAACAACAGCACCAATTATTGATAACGCTCAAACTATACCTCCTACCGAAGTATGAAGCGGACGTTGTCAATAAAGAACCCATTAAAGAGTTTGGGGTCGAACCCACAGGGAATATGGAAGATCTAGACTAATTCTGGTAAGTGAACTTGTTTGTTAGTTACTCAAATTGAGGGGCCTAATAAAAATAATAGTTAAAAAACATCTGTTAAAATTTTTGTTGAAATCAAGAATGAAAGATAACTAGGGTTTATGTTCCCCATGGTTTCATAACTGCTTCGAGTATACACACGTTATCATCACCAATGCTTACTTGTAGAACTTATTACTCAAGTTCATCCAAATGACTGGTTCTTCCCTATTAAATGACTATACTCAATCACCGGGTGAGGTATCATGAGCGATTACAAACTAACCATTATCAATATGTCCCAAATTTAATTATCTTGCACACCATAACTCATGTTAATACCATGATCATCTAGATCAAGGCTTTTTTGTAATTCTCCTTTCCTAATCTCTTAAAGAATTCGGGCAAATCCTAATTTTATACACCGCTAAGAAACGTTTAAGCATGAAGAGAATACAATACAAGTGTCTTTCATTGGTTTTGAATCTCTTTTATGAAACCCTATCTTGTTAATCCATAATGGCTCCCATAACCCTAGCTATGGAGGTTTTAGCCTCTCATAGTTGCAAGATTGTGAATTGCATTAATAATTAAATACGTAAATCAATACTTAAAATTATGGATGAAAGAAGAACTTCTTTGTATAAAATCAGAAAAATCCTCAAGAACAAAATATGAAGATCAAGAGAAATCCAAGAAAAGGTTGATCACAAGTTGAACAGCTCAATTTTATCTTCTAACCCTCAATTCTCGCTTCCTCTAATCAGTTCTAATTCTCTCTAACTTTTTTCCCAAAAATAAAACATAAAACGTATTTATACAGAAATAAAAATCCATTTCTTAGGCTATTAGGGTGGATTTCCATAACTGAAGCTGCCTGCGTCATGACCTGTCCTACGACCCGTAGCAGGTATGTACGGGTCATACCTACTGCCCATATGTCATTGGCTGGCTGAAATTTGGGTAAGTGCTGGACCTTGGTACAACTCTTACATGCTTTCTACGAGTCGCATTGTGCTTCTGTGGCTTGACTCTAAGACTTTTCAATTTTTCTGAAGTTCTTCACGAGTGTTATGGTACGACTTAGACCTTGATTCCATGACTCGTACTGTCTATCTGTATCAGGAGTCAGCCTCTTGTGCAATTCTTCTTAATCTTTCCACGACTTCTTCACTATGACTCGCACAAGCTTTGTACGGCTCATATAGAGAGTCATAGGTTGCACTCTTCATACTTACCCTTCTGAATCTTCTAACGACCTACAGTACGACTCGTAGAACCGTCCTATGGCTCATACTGAGAACTGTGACTTAAGCCTATTATCTGCACTTTCAGGCTGTCTTTTGCACATTCTTGCTCCAACACCTACTTATCCTACAACCAAAGAAAAAGTACCTTATATCCATATAAATATACCAAAGGCCAGGCTATTTTCTTAGTTTTGAGCATCGAAAGTGTTCTGAACTCATAGCACATCACTCCACAATGGCAAAAACTTGAGAATTTGTTAGTAGAGAGGAAGATGTTGAGTGTAGTGAAAATTTTGTGGAAAGGGTGGGGGAATTTATAGGTGAGCAGGTGAGAATTTTGTTAGTTGAGGAGAAGGTGGAGTGTTAATTGTGAGTTAATTGTATGGGAAGTGGAAGAGAGGGGATTGTGGGAATATGGAAAGGTGGAGTGCAGGGAAAATAAAAAGGTGTGTGTGAAATTGATAAAAAGATGAAAAAGGGAAGTCTAAGGGGTGTTATTTTCAAAATAGGGTGGCTCAAACAGATTTTGATTCAGATGGGTCCACATTTGTTTAATATTTTTAAAATACAACCGATACAATTACTTGTGCTACACCGGCTATCCCCGTTTTGATCTGGAGATTCGTTGTATTGTCCTCTCGTGCTTGAATTTGTGCCCACTATCTTGCAACAGGAGATTGACCAGCGGTTCGCGAACTATGTTCAGCATTCTGCCGGTGGATCGCCGCTTGGGCACCCATTTCTTAGGTATTTTGGGTTGCACCGGTGATTAAATGGTGATATGTACTTTTTGCATCAGTGGTCCACCGGCTCATCTTTCAGTCTACCAGTTGTGTTCCCAAGTTTCTGCTTGCATGCTTAAGGGTGCGGCGGTTCACGCATCTGTATCGGAGATTCGCCAGTCCAGTGTGTTACCTTCCTTGTTTTTGTGCTTCCTCTCCTTGCTTCTCACCTCACTAGTCCTTCAAAATCAAAAACAACGATGACTTAAAAATATTCAAAATAAGACACTTGAGTTTCCACCTAAGAAGCTCCCTAGTTAACGTCGTGGCACGACATATTACTCATTTTGACATTCATACATCGAAGGATCATCCTCCGACTCAGCCTCCTTCATCTCTACTCCACTATACTCACTCTCATCATGCAATACTCAAATCACTTTGCATTCATCTGGAGGTCAGCAGATTGACACACCTTAAAGTTGACCCTTTCACTTCTAACCCGGAACTTGAGCTCACCTAGCTCCACATCTACAAAAGCTCTACCTGTGATGAGCAATGGTTTCCCTATAATGGTTGGAACTTCTAGATCCATTTAACAATCATGAACCACAAAATCAGCTGGTAGAATAAATTTATCCACCCTCACCAATGCATCCTCTAGCACACCCACGGGTTTTTTATGAAGCGGTCAGTCATTAACAACCTCATTGATGTGGGTTTGGTGTTCCCAAGCCCCAATTTCTTGAAAATGATAAGGGGCATCAGATTTATACTTTCTCTAAGATTGCAAAGGACTTTCTTAAATAGACATATCCTGATAGTGCAAGGAATCATGAAGGCTCTTGAATATTCTCACTTGCGGCAAGATTTCTCATCATATCTACCAATGGTACACTAATGGACAATTTATAAAACGTGTCAATAAAATTACTAAACTGATCATCCTTCTTTTTCTTTGCTAACCGTTTGGATAAGGGGGTGGAGCTCTTGGTTCTTGTTCCTTATCATTTGAGGCTTTCATGCCTGCTTCTTATTCATCAACATTTTAGGAAACTTCATCAGTTTCTCTCTCACTTTCGTCTTCAACATATTCACCATCACTTGGTGCTTTTTTCATGACTTCAGATTCAATATCATCATTTGTTTTAGGAGCAAAAACTTCCTTAGGCTTCACACCTGCATCACCAACCATCTTACCACTCCTCATAATGATGGCTATGCATTGATTGTCTTTCTTTGGATTTGGCGTTGTATAACTTGGGAGTGTTCCTTTCATTTGGGCGTTCATTTGAGAGGACAAGTGATTCATCTGAGCTTATAAATGCTAAATGGAGGCTGAATGGGAATTCACAGTTTAGGAAACCGTTGTCACTTGATTCCACTTTCTTGAGGACACAAGCTAACATCTCTTCAATTTTTGAGTTACCTGCATCGCTCACACATGGCTGATTTTTGGAATTCTCATCTTTAGGATGGGTAACATAGAGGTTTGAACTTCGATGATAACGATCCCCTTCTCGATTTTTCTCTCTAGTTCCCCATCTTCCGTTTCTATCGGGCCATCCCTGTGCGTTGCGGTTTCTCCAACCTTGATTCTCTTCCCGTGGGTACCAAGGACCTTGATTAGTCCCTTGAAACCCGAGTTAAGAACCCCCCATCTAATTTGCCACGTATTGGCACTCCTCTTCATATGTTGGTGGCAACGTTTCTCCTTCAAAGTCTAGGGACCTTGCATACCTATAACATTCACAACTTTGGGCCCTACCCCCATCAAATGTTTTATCATTAGTTCTAGCTGCGTCATCATTTTAGCAAGATTCTCATCTCACTCTTCATCTATTTTTTGTAACTCTACTGTCAACATTCTAGAACTAAAATCATGTGTCGATACATTAGTCTCTCTTGTATTCCATGCCCGATTTATCTTTTTCATTCTGTACAAAAGTGACTTAGCTAATCCATATGTTCGATCCATGATTCATCCTCCGACAAAATTATTGGCAACGAATTTGTTAATGGAGTCTAGAGCTTAGTAAAAACTTTTAAGGAGCACCCCAGCAGGGAGACCATGGTTGGGGAAAAGTGAAACCTTCTTCTTGAACCTTAGCCATGCTTCATGCAATGGTTCTCCTAGATCTTTCCTAAAGTTCGTGATATCATCCCTCAGCTGCAACATTTTTGATGGAAGGAAGAATCGATCAAAAAATGCTTCAGTCAATTCTTGCCACGATGTAATGCACCCAGGATGGAGTTCCTCCAACTACTTAGTCGCCTCTCCTGTTAGGGAGAATGGAAAGAGCCTTAACCTCATAGACTCCTGACTTATATTAGTTATGTTGAAAGGCTTGCAGATTGCTAAGAAATTCCTCAAGTGGCGATTTGCATCCTAACTCGATTTTCCCCGAAGAGCCTTTTCATCTATAGCAAATGTAGCATTGTACTTATGACATGGAACACGACATTCCCTACCATGGGCGGTAGGCAAATGATTCCTGCAATTTTGGGAATCATCGAATTATCTTCTTCGTGCTCCATATTACCCTCAACTGAGTTATGCCCTACTTGTGAATGATGACTCATATGTCTTCACCCAAATAATCACAGCAAGATCGACATAAACAACTAAGATGCAAAACTAATTGAAATTAACAATCAACACAAGAATATCAAGCACTAGTCCCCGACAATGGCGTCATTTTTGATAATGTCCAAAATACACTCTTCGTTATGAAAGAGCGTAAATGGTCATTGTATCAAAAAAAATATCCCAATGGATGTTGGGGTAGAATCCCACAGAAACTAACAAATGATATGCAAACATGTTGCTTGCAAGATTGAAATTGGTTCGCACCACTCAAAAGAAACAAAGCAATAAATATTTTTGGAGAGTGATGTAAACAATATGATATAGATTCTAACTCAGCTAATTAGAATAGTAAAAAATAACCAATGTTTTAGAAAATATTGAGAGCGACTAGAGGTGTGGTGTAAATGATGTGCTAATTTAACAAGGATATGCTAGATCATCTCATCATTTGAAATTGTGTAAATAACATTGGACAGGTGGGCCTTCGATGTTTTTCAACCTCATAAACGCCACCTTCTAGAGTTCTTTCGAACTACTAGACACAATTAAATCATCCCAACTAAGTTTGGATTAATAGATGCACTAATTACTAGCTATTAAGTATTAATTAGGAATGAGAATATGGGTTTTGGATATCTCTAGCCCAACTCCAGAACATCACATCCATTTCCCCATCAAATTCTCGCCTAATACTTGATTCTTCTCTTTCAAGCAGAAATCAAGTAAGGAAAGTAGACCAACATCTGCAACTATGAATCATCAATTATAAATTTGAGAGAACTTAACAGATTTACACTAATTAAGCAATATTGAGATGAATCTAGCAATACCAAATCTAATTAAGCATTCATCACCACACACCTCTAGTTAATGATTTAACTACTCATGGTTATGAAACTAAAGAACATATTTAAAGATGAACTCATTTATTTCAATAATAAGTGTAGCAAAATCAATTCAACAATATGTCTTTAAAAATGGTGGTACCTTGCTACGGAAGAAGAAGATGAAGAAAAGAAAAATAATATTTAATAATTTTCACCAATAGAATTCTACTTTCTTCTTCAGCAAAAAAAAAGTTCAAAAAGCTAAAAGTTAAGATCTAATATGTACAGAGTAATTCTTTCTAGAATATATCTAAATGTACAGCAACCAATCCCCTCTTTTTTAGTGTTGGACGAATTTGCCCCTACTTTGGCATTCTTGCACTTGCGAAAGTACTGGTGGTTCGCCTGTTACATTCTGCGAACCGCCATCTATCATCTATTTCTCCTTCAGTTATTTCCAGTATCCTTCGGCGGGTCCTTTAACGATTTTCCAGCCTCCAACCGTGCTACGCCGATTTCTTTCAGTTTAATCCAGCAAGTTCAGGTGCCCGTAGGTGAGTTAACCGGTGAGTTATTGGTTGATGTCCGCAACTATCGGTTTCTTTGGTTCTTCATCGTAGTGATCATATACGTTTGGCCAGTGTTTTGCTGGTCTTCTCCAGTGAAGTGCCGGTTTTAACCTGATTTTCTTATTTTTACTCTACTTCTTTCTCTTTCCATTAAATAACTTGAAAAATAAGATAAAGCTCATTCTTAAGAGCCTAATGAGTTTGTAAATTACCAACTCATCAATGGTTGTCATTGACATCCATACTAACCCCTAGTGGGCGAACCAACAATTCCCAACAAATACACCAACATCAAACATTCAGAAAGAAATAAGACTTTATAATAAAATGAAATGAATCATCAATAGCAATAACAATCCTCTTAATAACACAACAAAATAACAATCCCGATATCCGAAAATCATTGCACCAGATGTCTATTTGTAAAACTGGGAATGATAAGGATTGATAGTAAAAGAATTAAACTGTTCTGAGGAGAGACATCATCCACAGAGGAGTGGGACTGCCCGTCCTTGCGAATGCTCATCATTCAAGTGTAACTATTGTTTGTTTATAGGTGAGGGCGGGAGGAACTTCCTGGTTTGAGTTTTGCATTCAGAAAAAAATTGCAAGAGCAGCGTTAGTATAAAACACGGTACTGGTAGTCATCGTCGGCCGACCTTATATAATAACATATAAGAGTTGCAACTACAATATGAAACCAATTCAAAATATCATACATAAATGCAGTAAACATTTCAAGAATAGTAGCTCTAAACAGGTGAAAATCGGCCTGCTCACTAGATTAGGCCTTTCACTGCAGCGGTCACTTGACAGCTGCTGCTGTCTCGCTGCAGAAGAATAAGTCTAGCTACGGCGGTACTTCCGTGGGTAGTAGCTCGACTTACCTGCACCTTCATCATATCACTATTTTCTAGCAATTCACACATTCTAGTACTTATTTGGATATAGCAGAAGCTTTGACATGAAATAACAACTACACATCATCATGCGCAATGTAAAGCAATTCATCACAATAAAGAACAACTCAATATCAATAATTGTTTGAGCATATCACACTTTGAATCTTTTCCACTTTCCTCATTCAAGTTACAATTATCGGATCACAAACTTAACTCAACCACTTAGCACTTACTCATTCGAAGTATTTAACGTGATTACAAAAACATCATAAAATAGAACAAATGGTGACATGTTGGGCACACGCCTCTATCATATCACCATAAACACTTCTTCATCAATATCAATGTACACATATTCTAGAGGGTCTTATTTCTTCTCTTCCAGTCAAGACTAGTAGGGGAATCTAGAAATTCATGTACTTTACCGATGTGATACCTACTCCCACTCATATGATCGCTGGATGCTCCCCTCAGACATGAGCCACTATGCCAATATCTCTCTCCTGGATGCTCCCCTAGGGCATGAGACTCTCATCTCAGGATATTATCACTATCCTAACCATTCTCAAGCAATTGAAGATAATAGGGTTCATTATTAATACAGTCAAGAGTTTACAATCCACTCCCTGACTTGAACAATTAATAGATCATTAATCATCTCAATAACAATGTAAAAGATCTACACTTAAAAATTCAACATGGTTTCATATCAGTTCGATGACCACATCATATCCAAATTACATCAGCAATATAATTCAACACGAAAATCACCATAACAAGCAATATCTGTAGACTAGTCAACATATCATCATTGCACAAACATACATGCCATTATATAAAGTCTAACTCCTCTAAACCATAACCTACCTCGATTTTATGGTAAGAAAAGTTAGCTACTCCACAAAAGCCTTGCCCTTTCTCGAAGCTTCAGTATGCTCAGAATCTATAAAAATAATTATAGAGTAATTTCATTATTTAATCTTCGAATAAGGGTCATAGAAATTGAAACCTTTCCCTTCAGGGCACATTAAAAGTAAAACACCCAATTCCATCTTGTTTTGGTACTCAATTCCTACATTAATCACTGTCATGACCTGAGTCTACACCTTGGCCGAAACATGGCACTTGGTGCCACAGGTGACCCGAAGCTAACCCATGGTCTATCATTACACTGGTAAACTGAGTAAACATAAGCAGAAGCTTCAAAAGAAATATTTATAAATCAATACTATTGAAAGTGTAACTTGACTAGAAACATTACTGGACAAATGTGTCTGAAAATAAAATACTAACTGATGAGTTGCTAGGATAAGCCCCCAGCTAACTCTATAATTTGTCTAAATAAAACTAACTGAAAGATTATACCTTTCTCAAAATAAGAGGCCACCAAATGACACTACCATTGATATCATCGGCGGGAACCACTAACGATGCTAGGATTGAGAACTGGCCCATGTAGCACAGAAGGATACAACATAAAAAGCATGCGTCAGTATTTTGAATGTACTAAGTAAGTGAGAGATATAATAAGAATGAAAGAATAAGTAATAGTGCTGAAATAACATTACATGACCAACTGATTATGAAAAAACTGGTAAAACTGAACTATAACTGATGTGGTCAATAATCACTCTGGTTGATGGTCATAAACATGTCTTGGGATGGAGATACTGAACTGAGTTGAACTCAACTGAGACTTAATTGAGACTGTACTAATAAGTTGGAGAGTCTATAACCAACAAATAACCACGTGATCTAAACATGGAGGTCAATGTATACGCCCCATCGATAGGACCCAAGGTATAAAGGCATGAACTGTGAGATAACTATCTGGGCCCATTTGGGCTAATAACAGTGGGAATGTAGTTCTAGGAACCTAGGTGCACTGGAACCCCGGTCCTCTCGGCGCTAAGTCCTACTCTCATTGGATAGTCCTAGTCTGACTACTAAGCTGATAGCTCAATGCTAGGACCCAAGACTAAGTTTGGGATACTTATCTAGAAGTACCCTGAGAGTCTTATCAGAATAGATAATTGTAACTGGTTTTCCAAGACTGGCCAGAGCTATTTATCTGGAAGCGTCATAACCATTGGAGAACAAACTGAGACTGATACTGGTGGTACTAAGATTGGTCAGAGTTGCTTATGCGAAAGCGTCGTAATTGTCTAAAGAACTAACTGATAACTGATAACTGATATGTTGGAGGCATTACTAACACCTCAAGAACTGACTATAGTCAAACTAATCAGCTGAAATTACTGGAAGATACTTACAATGCTAACATTTTGATTGAGACTGAACTAGCATGCAACTGACTGAGAATTCATAAGATAGTAATAATGTAAAATTTCCAAAACTAATACAGTCAAGCAACATTAATATCTAATCAATAGTGCGAGACCCAATTTATTTCATTCAATAACTATGGCTAAAATCATCACGATCACTAAGTAGTGGAAATATAGCAAAAAATAATATGAACAACATTCCACATGAATTAATCGAATCTGACTGAAAAATTACTCTAATTCAAAATCTTAGTGATAGAACTGATAAGAGATTATGGAAGGGTTTTGGGTCACAAGGGAAGAACAATTCTCTTTTTGAATTCCCACATATGGTGGAAGGTTCCTGAGAAAATCCTTGAGAAATTAAGAAGAAGAATGAATGCCCTAGCTTTTCCCTAAGAAGTCTGTCTGTAACTTCTTTATATTGATTCTGATTGTTGAGAGAGAAATGAGAGCAATACGTCGATCACTCCTTTAATTCTCTCCTAAACGTGCCCAAAACAACATAATTTAAGGATTAAAAGATGGGAAGTTACTAAAATAACCTTCGAAGAAAATCTGAAAATCTACACGACAGGGACCAACGGGCCACAAAACGAGTCATTGGATGATACCACGACTCGTTAGGATTAGTCGTTGGTCTTGGGTCTGAATTTTGAGCTTACTGGAAATTGGCAACAAAGGGGACCATGACTCGTTGGATGAACCAACAGGTCGTTCGTACCTCTCGTGGACACTAGCAGGTACATGAACATAAAACTGGACCCCTTCTATAATGGATGACACCATGAATCATCAGCTGATACATGAGTCATTGTCACCTCTCGTCCTTGTTATTGGAATCCTGATTGATTTTGGGGCTTAACACCATGGGTGGACACAATGAATCATTGCATGATACAAGAGGTCATTGTTGCCACTCATTGTCACTAAAAGAGTTTGTCGACAACATCTTAGAGCATCAACTAATGAGTCACACCATGAGTCATTACATAAAACAAGGACTCGTAATTTGGCTTGTGGGTTCCTCGAAAGGGTTCAATTCATTTCTTAGCTAGGAAGGCAAAACGTGACATGATGACTTATTGCACCTCAAAACAGGTCATTCCATGTCTCGTTGGTTCTTAAAAGACAACTAACATGGCTAACCACAACCCAGACAATGAGTCATTACTACTAACAATGACTCATTGTCTCGGTCGTGCTAAGACAAAAATTTTCTAGTTTCCCCTTTTTTTTCATGTAAGGTTCGAGTTTTGTCTAGGAAAGTTTTGAGGTGTTACACCCACCTTCTCTAGCAATTGAATCTTGGGGAATGATCATTACCCCTATGAACTTTTATTCAAACAACCCCATTAACTCCCTATGATCAAGCCTTAGTATATAAATGTTACACCCCGTAAATTCTTGACATTTGGATGGCCTATTCGCATGTTGGTTAAGAGTTTTAGAATACCATACATGCTAGAAAAAGCCCCAGGGGAAGACTAGACAACGCCACTTCGAAGCATCGCAAGAGGAGGCCGGGAAGATCCCCTCCGCGATGGCCAATGTGTCACGGAGGGCTCACCTCCGTGATGGCCAACGCGCCACGGAAGTGAGGTCCAGGCCTCAACTATATAAAGCCCCCACTTCGTTTTTAACTCATTTCATTTTATAATTTCCAACAAAAACGAAGGAAAATAGAGGAGGACGTAGGGTTTTGATAAATATTCGTCCGATTATGCCGTCAAACACGGTCGAAACACAAATTAACCTCGAATATCGAAGTATAAAGTTGTTGAGAACATTCTTGCGAAGTTAGTTTTGCAAGAATCGCCCAGCGAAGCGGCGACCCGCCAAGTCAATGTAAGTGGAATTACTCCAAATTAGTGTTAATATACTCCTAGCACTAGAGTGAGTATTTCTCCCTTCTGGACATCCGAGAAATAGTGAGTTTTCGGCTGTTTTTCGATAAGTCAAAGTTTGGGTTATATATATGTATTCAAAGTAGTGTTTTCTTCTAGAGTATTGATGAATTTAGTTCTAATATCTATAAATATGAACGCAGTTGGAAGAAATAGCTGGATATTTGCCGAGCTACACCAGTTAGCCAGAAAGTCAGTAACTAGGTATGTAAAGCCACTTTCTTCGGCAAGTTAGTAATTCTAGTATAGTAAAATAGAATAAATTCTAGAAGAAAGTTCCAGAAGTCGAGTATTAAGCTCAGTGTGAATTCAGTAAATATGTTTCGTATTATTATGCCGTATTCAAAATAAAAGTCAGTAAATTAGTATTAAACAACGAGATATTAATTCAGATCCAGCACCACATTCAGTTTAATTTAGCCAGAGATTAAGAATAGAATATCAAAATATGAACAGTATTACCAGATTTATTATACATGTTATATGTGATTATTGTTGTTGGTTGAGACCTTATTATGTTATATGGGCACCCTTAGAGCTTCCTTGCCGCCCCAGGGTTAATAGCTATGTCGACTTGCCCGCTAGAGGGTGAGGATACGTCACTCCAAGGAGTGGCATGCCGTCCACAATAGGACGAAGATGGGATGCAGCATTCCCCATAGTAGGCTGATCAGCATTATAGCATACCCTGGCGAGCGCTTGCGCCCAGGGCACAAATTACAAATTACAGATACGGATCTCAGATTACAGTTACAAGAGTCCTCCTGACTCAGATACAGTTATAGTCAGGAGCCTAGAGAGCCGAAGCCGCATACCCAGGGGGACGGCGGGGTGCTCGTAGTTATTAAGTGAGTGGAATGAATTTATTTTTTCATGGCGACCCGGGTAGGGGTATATAGATTGAGTGTTGATTTGCACCTTCCGGCTTATGGGGGCTGGTATAGGTTCTTGTATGCTATATATATATATATACATATATATATATATATATATGTTACTTATAAAATTGATAGATAGAAGGACGTCGCATCGATAGGTATGATTCTTATCTTCTTTCCAGTACAGTTAAGATCGGTACAGATTCTGCTATTCCAGACAGTTTTAGCTATCCTCTATCATTTCAGTAACTACCAGTCTACTGTTTATCTTCAGTTATGTTCAGTTTTACTTTGCATACTCGGTACCAGTGGTATTGACGCCAGTTTGGGGTTGTTGCATTATTGCCTGCAGGTACTCATAGATGAGGAGCTGATCCTTCGTAATTCCAGCCAGCGCACAGATTCAGCAGCTTCTGTCATCCAGAGCTTGACAGCTAGAGGTTTATTCCTTTTCTTTTGTTGTACAGTAGGGGTAGGTGGGGGCCCTGTCCTGACCATCTTATCAGTATTCTTAAAGGCTTGCTGATTATATATTCCCTGTGGTTAGTTGTACCGGCCGTGTGAGGCCGTGTTTATGTTTTAGTTGTTTACGATGGCCGTGTGGGGCCTTATTCAGTTAATAGTTGGTGACCTTGCCGGTCACAAAATAGTTTAGCATTTGATTTAGCGTTTTAGTAAAACTAGTCAGCATGGTGTCCTTGTTGGCCCGTATAGGTTCCTTTATACTACTGTTGTTCTGGTTAGCTGTTGTTGTCTTACAGGTGGCTATAGGCCTAGTAGGCCGGAGGTTGTATTTACAGCCGTTATATAGCCCGTTGGTTCCATGAACCCAGAGATAGAGCCCGCCTGGCACCAAAAGTGCTTAGGCTTAGGAGTCCAGCAGTCCAGGTCTTAGTAAGGGCACCAGGTGCTAGTCATGCCTCCCAAGGCGGGGTGTGACAAACTTGGTATCAGAGCAGGTCGTATCCTAGGGAGTCTGCAAGCCGTTCGAAGTAGATTCTTGTCTATGGATGTGTTGTGCACCACATACCATAGGCAGGAGGCTGCAAGACATAATAGGATGGTTACTCTTTCTTCATATTCTGTCGTGCCATAGAGCAGTACAGTATAGGGTTGAGTCCCTAAAACTTATCATACTCTTTGTTTACAGATAAAATGGCAGACCAGCGACATCCTGTCACAGGTAGAAGACTGGATACCACTGCAGGAGAAGGTACCAGCGGGATGCCTCAGCCTTTTTTTAGAATCAGCCCAATCTGAGGGCGATACAGAGGTGTCATATCAACCTTCTCAACAGTCCCCATCCCACCAGGAGACACTCGAGATGACACCGCTTCTGACAGTTCCTATACCTACACCATCTGACCAAGAAATTCGAAGTGCAGTAGTTATGTTGGCACAAATGATGGCTACTCAGCGCCAGTCAGTGCCACCCGTAACAACTGAGTCATCAGGTGGGCCTGGTGGTTCGAGGGTCCGAGAATTCTTGGCACTAGGTCCCCCGTAGTTCACAGGGTCGGATCAGGTAGAGGACCCCCAGGATATCCTGGATCAAATGTAGAGAATCTTCCGGGTCATGCATATGACACCTACAAAGTCGGTTGAGTTAGCGGTATTCCGGCTGCGGGATATTGGTGTGTCGTGGTACGAGAGTTGGGAAAGCTCCCAAAGGAGGGATGTTGCCCCTCTGACCTAGTCTAGTTTTTCATAGTCTTTCCTTGAATGTTATCTGCCACGGGAAATCCGACAGGCCTGGATGGACCAGTTTTTACATTTGTTGCAGGGGGTGAGGAGTGTATGGGAATATGCCCTGCAGTTCGATTCCTTGGCTCTCAATGCTCCAACCTTTGTGGACACCATGCCATATAGGGTCCACTGGTTCATTATGGATTTGAACCCAGAGTATATTGAGGCATTTATGACAGCTACGCTATTGGAAGATATGGATATTGCTCTGGTGCAGGCCTTTGCCTAGACTATTGAGGGCCATAGACAGCGGCAACAGGATAGCAGAAGAATAAATCAAGAACAACACCGCAGGGATAGATCAGATGAGACACAGGGAGAGATCTGGAGAGGGCCTAGGCCATGGTTGTTAGATAGGACACCTAGACCCCCACCTCCATCATAGCAGCAAAGGGGTAGACTTAGTTGCCGAGGGCAGTCAGAGTCCGGTGGTAGCTCACGAACTGTATATTCACCCCAGCAAAGGAGGGCAGAGCAGAGCAGGTATACACCCCCACCTTGCCCTATTTGCAGCAGACCCCACATTGGAGCTTGCAGATATGGATCCACAGGGTGTTATATATGCGGGCAAGGGGGTCATGTGATAAGAGATAGTCCAGCTAGGGGTTAGGGTAACTGAGACAGGGTGTCAGCAGGGCCATGAGCTCAAGAAGCCTCTGCAGGGCATAGGCCCTCAGTCCCAGCTGGAAGAGGCCAAGGCAGATCAGGGGCCTCTAGTTCAGGTATGGGCCCAAGCCGTACCTATGAATTACCAGGGAGGCAGGACTCAGAGGCGTCTCTAGATGTGGTAACAGGTATGATGACTATTATCTCTCACCCTGCTTATGTATTGATTGATCCAGGATCTACCTTGTCCTACGTTACCCCATTTGTGGCACGAAAGTTCAGTGTTGTACCAGAGTTGCTTCAGCAACCATTTTCAGTATCTACACCTATCAGTGACTCCATCATAGCTAGAAGGGTTTATCCAGGGTGTATAATAGAGGTTGTTGATCGTCAAACTACAGTAGATCTGGTAGAATTATAGATGATTGATTTTGATGCCATTATGGGTAAGGATTGGTTAGTGTCATGCTATGCCAATGTAGAATGCTGGACCAAGACGGTCCGATTCCACTTTCCAGGGGAGGCAGTATGAGAGTGGAAGGGCAGTACAGCTACGCCAAAAGGTAGGTTTATTTCCTACCTTCAGGCAAGGAAGTTGATAGCTAAGGGATGCATTTTCCACATAGTTAGAGTCCAGGATGTTCGGGTAGAGCCTCTGACTCTCTGTCTATTCCAGTAGATAACGAATTCCCTGACATATTCCCAGAGGAGCTACATGGTATTCCCCCAGAAAGGGTAATAGATTTTGCAATTGATTTACTACCAGGAACTCAACCCATATCAATTCCTCTGTATCGTATGGCTCCTGTTGAACTCAGAGAACTAAAGGAGCAGCTGAAGGATCAGTTATATAAGAACTTTATCAAGCCGAGTACTTCACCTTGGGGTGCGCCAGTTCTGTTTTAGAGGAAGAAGGACAACTCCCTCTGTATGTGTATAGACCACCGACAGTTGAACAAGGTTACAGTCAAGAATAAGTATCCGCTCCCCAGAATAGATGATTTGTTTGATCAGTTACAAGGGGCCAGATATTTCTCCAAGATTGACTTACAGTCCGAATATCATCAGGTTCAAGTTCGTGAAAGGGACATTTCGAAGACTACCTTCAGCACCAGATACGACCATTTTGAATTCCTATTCATGTCCCTTGGGCTGACAAATGCTCCCGTAGTATTCATGGACCTGATGAACAACATCTTTAGACCATACCTGGACCTGTTCGTGATAGTGTTTATTGACGATATTCTGGTGTATTCTAACTCAGAGGCACACCACCAAGATCATTTGCGGACAGTGCTCCAGATTCTCAGGGACCGTCAGCTGTATGCCAAGTTCTCTAAATGTGAATTTTGGCTGAACTCAGTAGCCTTCTTGGGCATATCGTGTCGGACGCTGGTATACAAGTAGACACACAAAAAATAGAAGCAGTAAAAGCATGGCCCAGACCTACCACTCCGACCGAAGTACGCAGTTTTCTAGAATTAGCAGGGTACTACAGAAGATTTATCGAGGGATTCTCCACCATAGCGGCACCTCTGACTAAGTTGACGCAAAAAGCAGTAAAGTTTCAGTGGACGGAGGCATGTGAGCAGAGTTTCCAGGAATAGAAAGACAGGTTGAACTCCGCCCCAGTGTTAGCATTGCCAGAAGGTACAGAGGGTTATGAAGTTTATGGTGACGCTTCCGGTATTGGGTTAGGATGTGTGTTGATGAAGCATGGTAAAGTAATTGCTTATGCCTACAAACAGCTGAGGAAACACGAAAGGAATTATCCTACCCATGACCTGGAACTAGCCGCAGTGATCCACACCCTAAAGATATGGAGACATTACTTGTATGGTGTCCATGTGGATATTTTCACCCATCATAAAAGCATATAGTATATCTTCACCCAGAGAAAGTTGAATTGGCGGCAGCGTCGCTGGTTGGAGTTGTTGAAAGATTATGATGTAAATATTCTGTATCACCCAGGAAGAGCCAGCGTAGTAGCAGATGCCCTTAGTCATAAGTCTATGGGGAGTTTGTCGTACTTGCAGCCTGAGCAGCGGGAATTCGCCCGAGAAATACACCAGTTTGCCAGTTTAGCTATTCGTGTAGCCGAAACGGAAGACAACAGAGCGGTAATTCAGAACACCACAGTGTTGTTATTAGTTGTGGAGGTAAAGGAATGGCAGTATGAAGATCCTGATATGGTTTAGCTTAAAGACAAAGTTCAGCAAGGAAAAGTGCCATATTTTCAGGTAACTGAGGATGAAGTGTTGCAATGTAAAGGCCACCTTTGTGTTCCGAGTGTTGTAGGGCTTCGCCAGCAGATTATGGGCGAGGTACATTACACCCGCTATTCTCTCCATCCAGGCGCGATGAAAATGTACCACGATATGAAAGAAATCTACTGGTGGCCAGGTATGAAGAGGGACATAGCAGAATTCGTAACCCAGTGTCCTAACTGCCAGCAAGTAAAAGCTGAACACTAGAAATAAGGCGGATTGACTCAAGACATAGTTGTGCCTCTTTAGAAGTGGAAAGCAATAAATATAGATTTTGTAGCAGGATTACCCCGCACAAGGCATAGAAATGACTTGATTTGGGTAATTGTTGACCGACTGACAAAATCATCCCATTTTATGCCAGTAAGGACTACTTTCTCTACCGAAGATTATGATGAGTTGTATATCAGAGAAACAGTCAGATTGCATGGTGTTCCAGTATCCATTATCTCTGATAGAGGGGCGCAATTCACAGGAAAATTTTGGAAATCATTTCAGAGAGGCCTGGGGACACAGATTAACCTAAGCACAACTTTTCACCCTCAGACAGATGGGCAAGCAGAACGCACTATTCCGACGCTCGAGTACATGCTGCGAGCGTGTGTGTTACACTTTGGAGGTAGCTGGGATGAACACTTACCACTTATTGAGTTTGCCTATAATAACAGTTACCATTCAGCTATCCAGATCGCGCCTTATGAGGCATTGTATGGGAGAAAATGTAGATCGCCAGTTGTCTGGTTGGAAGTAGGAGAGTCAGCGCCGATTGGGCTGGATATTATTCATCAATCAGAGCAAAAGGTAAAGCTTATCAGAGAACGCCTACTGACTGCTCAGAGCCGCCAGAAATCGTATACTGACGTGCGGCGTAGGAACTTGGAATTAAATGTGAATGACTGGCTATTCTTGAAAGTCTCTCCAATGAAAGGGGTGATGAGATTCAGCAAGAAAGGCAAGCTCAACCCGAGATTTTTTGGGCCTTATCAGATTCGACGAAGAATAGGCCAAGTGGCATACAAATTGAACTTACCTCCAGAATAAGAGTCTGTTCACCCAGTTTTCCACGTGTCCATGCTAAGGAAGTATATAGGAGACCCCTCGAGAGTTGTCCCAGTTCAGGATGTCCAGGTTACGGAGGAGCTGGCTTATGAAGAAGTTCTAGTAGCCATACTGGACAGGCAGATTCGCAGGTTGAGAACTAAAGATGTTGCTTCTGTCAAGGTGTTATGGCGTAACAGGAATCGAGAGGAAATTATTTGGGAAGTGGAGGAAGATATAAAAGTCATATACCCTCATTTATTTCAAACTTAATCAGCCAGAGATACGTTAGTATTGTTGTTTTATGAATTGCCTTATGTTATGTGTATAAATGAGATAGTTGACTCTAGTCTACCGCGTGATGGATGCTATAGTGTTGTGTGGAGTACTGGTATTGGACTTTTCTGAGTTTCATGCTTTTTGAGATAGTCCATATTACAGGGGAAACTCTGCCAAAATTCTTCTAGAATAAGTCGAGTAAGATTAAAAATAAATAAAATCCTGCGAGCAAAAGTTTATATTCGAGCACGAATGTTCTTAAGGGGGGGAGGGTGTTACACCCCGTAAATTCTTGACATTTAGATGGCCTATTCGCATGTTGGTTGAGAGTTTTAGAATACCATACACGCTAGAAAAAGGCTCGTGGGAAGACCGGACAAGCGCCACGTCGAAGCATCGCAAGAGGAGGCTGGGCAGACCCCCTCCGCGATGGACAACGTGTAACGGAGGACTCACCTCTGCGATGGCCAACGTGCCACGGAGGTGAGGTCCAGGACTCAACTATATAAAGCCCCCAATTCTTTTTTAACTCATTTAATTTTATAATTTCCAGCAGAAACGAAGGAAAACAGAGGAGGACGAAGGGTTTTGATAAATATTCGTCCGGTTACGCCGTCAAATGCGGTCCAAACTCAAATTAACCTCGGATACCGAAGTATAAAGCTATAGAGAACATTCCTGCAGAGTTAGTTTTGCAAGAATCGTCCGGCGAAGCGGCGACCCGCCGAGTCAAAGTAAGTGGATTTACTCCAAATTAGTGTTAATATACGCCTAGCCCTAAAGTGAGTATTTCTCCCTTCTGGACTTCCGAGAAATATCGAGTTTTTGGCTGTTTTTCGACAAGTCAAAGTTCAGGTTATATATATGTATTCAAAGTAGTGTTTTCATCCAGAGTATTAATGAATTTAGCTCTAATTGCTATAAATATGAATCCAGTTGGAAGAAATAGCTGGATATTGGCCGAGCTACACCAGTTAGCCAAGAAGTCAGTAACTGAGGTATGTAAAGTCAGTTTCTTCAGCAAGTTAGTAATCCTAGCATAGTAAAATAGAATAAATTCTAGAAGAAAGTTCCAGAAGCTGAGTATTAAGCTCAGTCTGAATTAAGTAAATATTTTTTGTATTATTGTGTCGTATTCAAAATAAAAGTCAGTAAATTAGTATTAAACAATGAGATATTATTTCAGACCCAGTACCAGATTCAGTTTAATTCAGCCAGAGATTCAGAATAGAATATCAGAACATGAACAGTATTACCAGATTTTATTATACATGTTATATGTGATTATTGTTGTTTGTTGAGACCTGATTGTGTTATGTGGGCAACCTTAGAGCTTCCTTGCTGCCCCAAGGTTAATAGCTGTGTCGACTCGCCTGCCAGAAGGTGAGGATATCTCACTCCAAGGAGTGGCATGTCATCTGTTGTAGGACGAAGATTCGATGCAGCATTCCCCGTAGCAGGCTGATCAGCATTATAGCATACCCTGTCGAGCGCTTGCGCCCAAGGCACAGATTACAGATTACAGATACAAATCTCATATTACAGTTACAGGAGTCCTCCGGACTCAGATACAGTTATAGTCAGGGGCCTAGATAGACCAAAATACTTACCCAGGGGGCCGGCGAGGTGCTCGTAGTTATTAGGTGAGTGGAGTGAATTTATTTTTGATGGCGACCCGGGTAGGGGTATATAGATTGCGTGTTGATTGGCACTTTTTGGCTTATGGGAGCTGGTAAAGGTTCTTGTATGCTATATATATATATATATGTTACTTATTAAATTGATAGATAGCAGGATGCTACATCGACATGTATGATCCTTATCTTCTTTCCAGTACAGTTAAGCTCGGTACAGATTCTGCTATTCCAGAGAGTTTTAGCTATCCTTTGTCATTTCAGTAACTACCAGTATATTGTTAATCTTTAGTTATGTTCAGTTTTGCTTTGCATACTCGGTACCAGTGGTACTGACACCCGTTTGGAGGCGCTGCATTACTTGTCTGCAAGTACTCATAAACGAGGAGCTGATCCCTCGTAATTCCATCCAGCGCACAGAGTCATCAGCTCCTGTCATTTGGAGCTTGACATCTAGAGGTTTATTCCTTTTCTTTTGTTATACAGTACTGGTAGGTCGGGGCCCTATCCTGACCATCTTATCAGTATTCTTAGAGGCTTGCTGATTGTATATTTCCTGTGGTTAGTTGTACCGGTCGTGTGAGGCCATGTCTATGTTTTAGTTGTTTATGATGGTTGTGTGGGGCCATATTCAGTTAATAGTTGGTGACCTTTATGGTCACAAAGTAGTTTAGCATTTGATTCATCAATTCAGTAAAACTAGTCAGCATGGTGGCCTTGTCGGCCCGCATAGGTTCCTTTGTACTACTGTTGTTCTGGTTAGCTATTGTTGTCTTACAGGTTGGCTATAGGCCTAGTCGGCCAGAGGCTGTATTTAGAGATGTTATATAGCCCGTTGGTTCCATAGACCTAGAGTTAGAGCCAGCCTGGCACCAGAAGTGCTTAGGCTCAGGAGTCCAGCAGTCCAGGTCTTAGTAAGGACACCAGGTGCCGGTCATGCCTCCGGGGTGTGACAATAAACCAAGGGTTTCTTAGCTTAGAACATCAGCATTAAAGGTTTTCTATGATTTCTAGAGTCATCATAATCCATCATTAAGGTACGAATTCAAGAAACTTACCTTGGGAGAAGAATTCAGCTATACTGGGGGACAAAATCGCCTTTACACCTTAACCCTTCGTGTATTGAAATCAATCGAGTATAACACCAAAAATCCCAGTTAAAACAACTTTTTGATTCCCGTCATTCACTGCAGCGGTCACATTTTCACTGCAGCGGACTCGCTATGGCAGTCAAAAAATCGTTACAGCAGATCCGGTGGTTAATTCCCCAATCCAATATGGCGGGACTTCAACCGTCACCATGGTCTCGCTGCAGTGGAAATTCTACCGCTACAGTGGTCCCCCAAGCCAATAGCTCCCACAGAATCATCAATTTATACTATTCCCTCAACAACACTTCTCTAACTGTTGTCTAGCCTCATTTACAGTATGCTAGGTTCATTTCTTTTAATTTGTCCTCAAAATGACATATGGGTCATTACAAAGAATATTGTACTATGTTGATTTTTTCATTAACATTGAATAACATATATTTTATGATACGAGTAACCATAATTGGCACTCATACTAATTCCTCGGTGGGCGAACCATCATTTCCTAGCGAAACCAACACTTACACATATTCTATAATTATAAAGATGCTAAAGAAAAAAATAATGAAGATATTTAACTTAAACACTTAAATCAGTAGCAGAAGGCTCATCTATTACATATTCTAAACTTCAGAAGTTATTTTATAGGCCTCTAAACCAAAACTATCTAAGAGTACTATATCACAAAAAAAATATAGTCTAGAGTAAATAAACATCTGAAATAATGTGGATCCATGGCAGTCTGGAGAAAATTAGCTCACCCTCACATCGATCAATCGTAGAGCTATAGATGGGGTCTCAAAGAGCTTCTTCGATCATAGTCTATACTCAATAAAAGAAATGCAGGAGTCGCATTAGTACAGACACTATGTATTGGTAGGTATTATAGGAGGACCTTAACTAATAACAAGTATATAATATAATTTAACAAGTGGCAAACTCCAATAATCAAACATGAAAATCATCCACCTCATAAATATAGGTAATCATTAATACTAACCGTCATATTCACATCGGGATTAACATTGCCATATCTTATAAACAACATCTAAAGTATAAATAAATTAAATTAGTTTAAAATCAAAACATTGAGATCATAATTAAATTAAGATTTACTTTTAAAAATCCATAACAATAACAGATCGATAGTATCAAAAAACTGATACATAGTCTAACTATTATGACTTAGATGAACCTTGGGATGTTCCTTGGAAAAAAACCTCTAATTGAATCAACGAGAAAGCAAGAATTAAATGATTTCTGAAGCCAAAATTCTTGGTGCCTCATTTACAATAAGAGATCATCATCTACATTAAATATAATAACATGATATCTTATTTTATATTCAAAAATATGCATTTTCACCTATATTTATAGCGCATTCTCTACTTGGGAAGGTAATTTTGACCGTTCGGTGTCTCATTTATGATATGAGATTTCATAAATTTTTTCAGATATCAATAATCTAAATATTTGAACAATTTATGCTCTTATAATAAGAGTTTCACGTAAATGAAGTGCAATAATGGATCTCATCCATCTATATGAGACATCAATAATTCAAGTTATATTGGAATAAATCATCAACGTATAATTTTAATTTATTTATGAATATTGAAGAAATCAATAATTAAAATCAAACAAAATCTACGTAAAAATCGATGTCTTGTTTGTCTTAGTTTGATTGATTTTCTAGTGTAAGAAATTAGAAATATTGTATTATGTTCATTTTTAATTAATATTGAATAACATATAGGATAATTATAAATAGTTATGTGTGTGTTTATATATATATATATATATATATATATATATATATGTCATAAAAAATTTGAGTTGATTCATGAAGTTCTTTTCATGAGTTCATATTTTTCTATATTTAACTTAACTATAATTTATTTAATTTTCAAATTATTAAGGTTTGTTAAGTTTGAAAGACTAGGCTTCATAAATATGATAGGAAAGTTTCATCGCGAATATTAATTAACTATTATTATTCCCACGGTTGGTGAGTCACACTCATGCTTTAGTTATATCTACTAGAGTTCGCTATATTATTCGCATTAAAACATTATTATTTATATTAATTTTTATGGGAAATAGAAGTATGCTCCATGAAAATGAAGAAATATGAGCAATATAACAAAGAAAATTTATGTATTTCTCAAATGATTATGATACATAGAGATGGCCTATTTATAATTTTGTCGGCCAGGAGTCCTATGGTACATATTACAACCGAAGACATCCATACTAATATAAACTCTACCAAATAAGATATGTAGAAGTCTAGTCTATTTACAAATGTGTTGTCAGATGGTAGATGATATAGCTGAAGCTTATCTCTATCAACCCCTTTCATGTTGGATGGAGAGTGCCACAACTCCGAGCTTTTTGTTAAAGAAGCAAAAATGATTCTTTTTTAATGGCTTGGTGAAGTCGTCAGAAATATGTTGTTTTGAAGGCACATATTTGGTGAAAATTGAACCCCAAGCACTTCGACCGCTGCCGCAGTCTCCCTGCAACAAAATTTCCACTACTGCAGTGATGCTCTGCTATCCAGTAACTCGAAATTTTTGACAATTTTCCACTCCCAACATACCAGTCTTTCATCCCGACTTTACAACACCCTCAAAATATGCACCTAGTTGGAAAACAATGCCACCAATTCACTTGTGGTGTCGAAAATTCCTCCAGAGGTCTCGTTCACTAGGTCACCCCCTAAAGGAACAGAATACATATAAATTTCAAACAAAGATAACCATATTTTAGTTTTCAAACCTCCCTATTTTGGAGGTTTTACTAACCCACTTCTACTATGGAGACTCTAGAGGGTTCTAAATCCCTAACCATCCCATAATGACTAAAGGGGTTGTTACATCAGATACCAATTAAATCACCATTCATCCTCGAATGGTTATGAAATGAAATATGAAAGGAATATACCTAACTCAACAAAAAATGGGGGATACTGGCATGACCTGAACATAGACCCAGTTCGATACATGGGACAAGGAACCCTGAGAGGCTCCAAGTCAACCCATGGCATTATCATAGCATAACATTAACAAGACAACAACTAACAGAATCATAACTAAGTAGAAGCTAACTAAAAGAGTCTAACATAATTCGTAAGAACATAATCAAATAAAACTCTGATGCAAAAGCTAAATCTGTTTATACATGTGTGAAAGCCTCTACTACACTGATGAGTTGTTGGGACAAGCCCCCAGCTAACTCCTGATGTCTGAAAATTTGAAATATAACTGAAATAAGAAAACACAGATCTCGTCCTCGAGAGATGAAGAGTCACCATAACCAGCTGAGATAGAAATGGAGCGTATCTAACCACGTGGCTGAGTCTAGAAACCTGAATCTATATCATGAAACGATATAACACATAAAGTATATCATCAGTACTTGGAATGTACCGAGTATGCGGGAAACGTAAAGAAACTAAAACATGAAATCATACTAAGAAGAAACAAACTGAGTACATCAGCGAACATATAGATGAACTAAAATACAATAACCCTGTCTAAGATATACATATATTGACATGAAGCTTTTATTTGAAAACATTTACTAAAGTATAATCAAACTGATGCATAAGGGTCATATACTGTACATATACTGAGAATTGAAGTTATAACTTATATCATACACTGTACTGGCTATATGTTGATAACTAAGACTGAATTCTGCTAATCTTATTTAAACTGAAGTTTGAAACTATATGGCGCTAAGCTGAACTAATATCGTAGACTAAAGGAGACATTCTCTTCTATTGAGAGTCGCTGACTAACTAAGGTAAAAATTCTATACTATCGGGAATCCTAAACTGACTAAGGGAAACATTCTCTACAATAGAGAATCCTTGACTGACTAAGGGAAATATTCTCTGCTATAGAGAGTTCCTGACTGACTAAGGAAAACATTCTCTTCTATGGAGAGTCCCTGACTGATTAAGGGAAATATTCTCTACTATGGAGAGTCCCTGATTATGCTAGAACATGGAGGACACTGATCTGACGTCATTCATCTAGTCTAAGCTACTTCAGCTAATACGAGACTTGAGCATTCAACTAATTACATCATACTGAATTCCGTTAGAGTCTGATCAAGGCTACTTTCTACTATCAACAAGCTCAAACGTTTGAAATATCATAATCATGCTTTATCCTCGAAGTTCATAACATTTCAATCCTGAATCCATAGCATATTTCATATATTCTATATTCATGTAAGATCCATAGGTCCAAGTTATACTTTAACATATACCCGAAAGCATAGTGAAGGCATACACATATTTCGTATCCACCAAAGCCCATAAGTTCTAATCTTTCATCAAAACATATACTAAATCATGTATTCTAGATTAACGGAAACCCACATGATCGAATCATGCTTTATACATACATGACGAGTTCATTGTAAGAGCATGTGAGTATTTAATGAAACTCCATTTCGAAAATTATGGTGAAAATTCTATAATCATGCTATCAACATATCGTGAACATAATTCGAGAACTTGGAGGTAATTTCATAAGTATAAGCGACTATTAATCATGAAGGGTCTTAAAATCCATAGAGGACACATGAGAATTTGTGCATAAATTAAAACCCTAGAACATGCTTTTCTAGAAATCAAGGGTTTAGCGTTTTAGTATAAACATTGGGACACAAGGACGAAAGGAGAACCTTGTTAAAGATCCACATACCTTATTAAAAAGGCTCTCTTACTGATCTTGAAGCTTGAAGCTCTGGAAAGTAAAACCTAGATTCTCTTGAGCTTGAGAAAAGAAGAAGAACAAAACTCTATCGATGATTTTGGAGAATGAGGGGCTTAGTCCAGTGAAAGCCCCCTTTTTCCACCCTTACAATATCCAAAATGATGCCATTTATGAACTGAAAGCATAGGACTTTACTAAAATACCCTTGGAATTTAGATTAAAAAGCTGCCCGTCTAATGACCATGACCCACACCATGAGTCGTTAGTCCTTACCACGGGTCATGGTGACCGTCCATTACTTCTGCGTTCCCTTTTCTTTATTCTTCTTCTTCAACCAATGACTGATAGGGCGATTCATTACTTGATCTAATGATTTATCGGTACTTCCCATCGTCACCATTGCTTCCTCATCTTGAGGTCCCTCCACTGGCCGTCACGACGGGTCCTTACATCACCTACTGGTTCATGGTAACCATCCGTTGTCACTAAACCTGAAACCAAACCCATTTATGACTCAATTGATAATCAAATGACATTGATAAAGAACCCTAATCTTGTCTTGAGAGAATCTTTTCTGGTAAACATACTAAGCTAAGGCTTTTACCCCTCTTGATAGTCAGGGGCTGAGCAGCACCCCCAGGCTTCAACATAAATAAACAATAAAAAATAAGTACAAGGAGGGGGACATAAGTCTTACCTTCGATCCTATGGTGGTTCAAAAGTCAGCCATCCTACTAAGAATAGCTAACTCATCCCCAATGCTAGAAAGAAAACGTAGAAACTAAGCATCTAAGAAGAGAGGACTTCCCTCAAACACAAAGAAACTAGGAAAGCATATATAAGGGAGAGTTTCCCCTTACAAAGTAAGAAAGGAAAATCACAAAAGAGCTCAGACCAATTAAAATAAGCTAAAACCTAAACAGAGATAACATAGATGAATAGGATGAAGTAGACAAAAGGTGGTAAAGAGGTATCTATACCAAGATTGGGTAAAGCATCAAGAACATAATAAAAGTTCAAGGGGGGTTCTTTATTCTCTTTAATTTTCTCCTTGTAAAGTTTGTCACGCCCATTTTACCAAGCTTATAGGAACCTCTTGCTTCTTGTGGTAGCTGCTGCAGATTGTACAAATGTTATGGTGTGTCCAGCTCATGACTATATTTGGAAAGGGAGTCGGCTGTAAAGTTAGCTTCTCTATACATATGTTTTTATTAAAAGTAATCCAATATGCTGATGAGGTCTTGCAGTTCCATGATGTATCTCTAGATATTGCATTGAGGTTTGGTGTTATTATTGAGACACTTCATAAGTAGTTTAGAATCAACCTCTAGAATGACCATACTATAGCCATTTTCAATGCACCAATGAAGCCCACAAACAACTGCTTGTATCTCTGCCTGGTTTTTAGTACCAATACCTAGGGGTAGCAGAAGCATAAATTAAATTCCCTTTGAAAAATCGAAGAATGCCACCAGCCCCTATGATTCCTGAATTTTCAAGCGTACTGACATCTGTCTTGAGATTGACTATAGGGTGAGTAGGTTTGTTCCAATGAACCTTGATCACCTTAGTTTCTTGCTGACACTTCTCCACCAAGGTAATCAAATCAGTCCAATTAGAAGGGCAAGAGATGTAAGGGAATGTTGAAGAATGTAAGTTTGAGATGTCTTTAAACATAGAGTACTTGACTCTTGAAGAGTTATACTACTTAACCCTACATTTGCTAGCACATCTTTTTTTTGGAAGGTTCCAACACACAATAATAGGAGTCACATGTAAAATGAGTTTGTGAACCTCATTGTTGTGTCTAGCAGTCCATCAAGACATAAGAAGGCTCCTTAAAGAACTATCTCTCTTTTTAATGACCAAAGGATCTGAAATAAACTTCCAAATATGTGCAGCAATGTGACCAGATGAGAAGATGTGCTCAATAGTGTCCGCGTCAGATCTGTAGAAACAAGAACATTCAACAGCTTCACTTTCAAAGGTGATAATCTTCTCATTAGTACGAAGTTTGGCTGTCAAAGCTCTCCAAAGAAGAAAAGAAACTTTAAAAGAGATATTCATGTGCCAAGTAAGAGTATTAGTAAGAGTATTGATCTTCTTTTTCGTGAACAAGATCCCAAGTTAAAGCACTAGTAAAATTTCCATGTGTATTGAGCTTCCAAACTGGTTGATTAGGAACACCTTCCAAAAACTAAAATTGAGTGTTAAGAATCAGTTGAACAAACTGTGGAGGTGCATTTTGGACCACCGATTTCTCATTCCAATATCATTAATAAGAAATTCAGATACAACTACATTATTGTGTCGTGGCAAGATATCTCCGTGATAAGCTAGAGACCCAATACCTAACCAATCATCCCACCAGAAGTAACATGTGCCTTAACGGAGGGTCGACTGAATATGGTTCTCTGCCACCTGCTTATTCCTCATCATGTGCTTCAAAATAACTGAATTTCCAGTTTCTAATTTTATGCTTATGGGGTTGGACCTTTGGCAATATTTAGCCCTGATAAATTTCCCCCAAAGGGAATTCTTGGTTCTTAAATTCTACCACTATTATACCGGAGAGTAAGACAAACATCAGAAAGCTGCTTGACACCAATACGACCTTCTTCATATGAATAACTGACACTTTCCCAAGAGGCCCAATGGTATTTCTTCTTATCTATTTCCCTTCATTAAAAGAAATCAACTGTGAGTGACTTGATTTGATTGTGAGTAGTCTTTGGAGGAGATATATTAGAGAGTATGTGAATGTGTAAATATTGTAGCACAAACAACACCATAGTAGCTCTTCCTCCAAAACTAAGTATCCTGGACTGCTACCCTCTGATCTTAGCTACCATTTTTGCCACCATGCCAGAGAAGTAGATGATTCTTTACCTTCCTATCCTTATGAGTGAAACTAGTGAAATCCTTTATTCTGCGCATAATATTCTGAGTAGAATGTGTAGTAATCATGAAATGACACTTCTCGTTGTTGATGAGTTGGCCATACACACCCTCATAAGTGGATAAACTTCCATAATCAGTTGCAATGAATACCTAGTCACTAATGATAATATGATAGCATCATCTGCAAAACTTAGGTGATTTATCTGAGGCCCATTACTCTCCATGTGAACCCCTTGGTACAATTGATGTTGATGAAGGTGGTTCATCATTCTAGAAAAACTTCAGCCCCGATGATGAAAACAGCCAGAGACAATGGATCTCCATATTTGAGATCTCTGGTAGAGCTAAAAAAATCCATGTCTTGCACCATTGACTATGAAAGAATACCAACTGTTAGCCATAATTCTCCAAATAAATTCAATGATAGTCTCACCAAATCCCATCCATCTTATTACTAGGCAGATGTAGGACCAAGAAACCTTATCGTATGCCTTGGCCATGTCCAATTTGATGATTACATTATCTCCCTCCTTAGGCTTTAGGATATAGTGAATGATCTTCTGAGAAACCATAATATTTCCAAAGATGTTTCTACCTTTAACAAATCCAAATTTATTATCATAAATAAGGTGGGGTAGAATAGGGGCTAGCCTAAGACCAATGAGTTTAGAAATAATCTTGTGGGTGAAATTACTAAGGCTTATAGGTATGAATTCTTCGAGTTTATTTGGATGTTCTACTTTTGGGAGGGCTTGAGAGGATTTAATATTTCAAATAGGGTTTTAGGAGTAGAATGAGGGTTTAGGCTAAATAAAACACTTAAATACTCCTCTTAGAAGACCCAAAATGACCTCATTTAGGATTTGAAAGCATAGGAAGTTACGAATATACACCTAAGAAATTGCACTTTTAATTCTGTCAGCCAGTTGTCACAACTCACACCACGAGTTGTTGATGCTTACCATGAATTGTGATATCCATTCGTCACTTTCCGGGCTTGAATTTCATTTCTTCAATCTTCCTAACGGGAAATCATCATGACTCGTCATTTCCTACAATGAGTCATTACATGACTCGTGATTAGGGAACCCATCTTAACCCTTTTCTAAACATCACCCTACAACTCCTCATCATGGCCCATTATAGCATCTCACGAGTCATCACTTAACTTGTTGGTTCTAAATGACTTAACTCCTTTGTGGACCGTTGGCCCATGACAACTAACATGACATGTCACTTTTAGATACAATGAATTATCACACGGGTCGTAACATCTTTTCCAAAAGATTCTTTACTGCTTACCATAAGTCTGACCAAAACTTGTGGTACTAAGTAATGAGTCATTCCATGACCCTTTCGAGGCACATTATCGATTTCTCTGCTAGTTTCCTTTTCAAATATAGGGTATGATCTTAGGGACTTTTGGTGTGTTACAGAAAGTGTCACCTATGAATGGCTTCATGCAATTTGGACGAAAGGGAAAGATGAGCCCTAGATATGTTAGGGCTTACAAAGTTATCTACAAGATAGGTAAAGTAGCATACGAGTTGGAGTTGCCACCTGAGCTAGCAACATTCCACCTAGTATTTCGTGTATCTATGTGTTATACCTTGGAAGCCCAAATATCATACTCGGGAGTTGAAATGGAGAAAAACTGAAATTCTAGCACCAGGTAACAGAACGAGTCATTTTGTGACCCGTAGGATAGACCACGAGTCGGAAGAGACTCGTGGTGAGGTTCAAGGCTTGGGTTGAAATTTTCGGATTTGAGGTACCCATGGACCTGACCACAAGTCATGGTCAGTCACCATGGCTCGTTGAATCAGTTGTGGGAATGGGTTAAAAGGAAAAGGAAGGAGACCTGGTAGTGTACCGTATGAAAGGTCCCAACGAGTCGTGGTCAATCACCACGATTCTTGAAATGGGTCATGGTCAGCTGGATATTTATCACTTGAAATCTTAGGCAGTGAAAGTGAAGAGTGGTGGCCATGAGTCGTGGTCACCAGTAATGACTTTCGATGTCCCCCGTGATGATCCCCAGATGATCTATTAGGCAGTGCACTCGACCACTGATGCCACGAGTCGTGGTCTTGAGTAACGATTTGGCCAGTAACTCGACCACTAATGCCACGAGTCGCGGTCTTGAGTAACGATTAGGCCAGTCATTCGTGGAGATTGAAAGTTAGTTATTTTATGTGAATTGAGTAAGGATTTTTCTTTAATTCCTATAATCCTAATGCCTAAATTTCATCATTTTAAGCTATGAATAGTGGGTCTTAAGAGGAGAAAATCTATTCTAAGTCATTCCTATTCATGCATGGAAGAATAAGATTCTACAGAGGTGATCAAGGCTAATCCTTTAAGGTTCTTCTTCAAACCATCCTTTGGAAATTAGAGAAGCAGTAAAATCAAACCCTTTCAGGTATATAGGGTTATGAATGGGTGAATCCGTTCACACCCATGCCCGATCTCTTTCTAAATCATGAAATTCCTATGTTGATTATATGGGGTTTTAACCCAATACATGAAATTTCTAATTTACTACATGGGTATGATGTAAAGATGTTTCTATTATTGAAATATGATTTATGGGCAAGTTATACGTTGTTTTCAATTAAAATCACATTTCAAGCTTTATAAATCAAGAAGCCCAATTTTTATAAATTCATTAAAGTTGAGATTTATGATGAATATTTTAGTATGATGAGATATTTATGATGAAAAGCATGTTTTCAAGTTAACTATGTGTATGATAATGTTTTCAAGTGAATTATGTATTTTTCAAGCATGTTAAAGTATCTGTCAATGCCCATGTTTTCAAGTATGATTATGATTTTATGAATTTATCTTACCATATGGATTTGGAGCAAAGACTCCCATTTATGTTTAGCTGTTGTATGGTTTGAGCCAAGGCTTCTCATGTATGATACATATTTATGTATTCATGGTCTTTCAGCTTCGTCAATAGACGATGGTCAGCTTCATTGAAAAATGATGGAGAGCATATGTATGTTTTTGGGAGTAGTGTCTAGCATCGAGTAGGCTATGGGTCAGTAAACCCAATGCCTCAGAACTACACACCAACGTTGGTATGATCAAATTATATTAGGACCTCCTATGTGAGATATCCCTTGCCTCAATTGGGCCACTAGCTTGATATTGATATCATGGTGTCGTCCTTAGCCATGAAAAGGCATTGGATGTCTCTACCCAATTGAGTGTGATAGTTGGGACCACCTATGCTCTATCATGGTATGTCGGTTATATGACGAGTCTCTCATTATTCCTCATGATTTCAGCTATGCATGTTTATTACTCATGATATATATATATATGTATATGTATGTATGTATGTATTTTCCCAATTTAGTTTTCATGTGCCAAAGTTTATTTTATGTCAAAGTATATTCGTATGGTTGGTGAATTCATTTTATTCTTGTAATTCAGTTTAGAGGTAGTCATTCCGTCAGTTTTCAGCTTAAATTTTTGGTATTTGAATATGATGAAAACATTTCTCTACTTTTCGTATGATTTTCAACATTTGAGGATGAATGCTCCCAAGGGGGAGATATTATTATACCCCGAAAGCTCAATGATCAGACCTGGGAGTTACAGAGAAAAACTGAAAATGTGGCACCAGGTCACAGAATAAGTTGTTCTGCAACCTGCGGGGTAGATCACGGGTCGTGAGGAGACTCGTGATGAGGTTCAAGGCTTGTGTTAAAATTTTGGGATTTGAGGTCCCCAGGACCTGAGCACGTGTCGTAGCCAGTCCCCACGAATTGTTGAGTCAGTCATGGGCAAGGGTTCAAGGAAAAGGAAAGAGACCTGGTAGTGTACCCTACAGAAGGTCCCCATGAGTCGTGGTTAGTCACCACGATTCTGGGATGGGTCATGGTTAGCTTTGGTTATAACTTCAAATCTTAGGCAGTGAAGGTGACGAGTGGTGACCACGAGTTTTGTTCACCAGTAATGATTCATGAGGTCCCACGTGATGAGCCCCAGATGATCTACTAGGTAGTGCACTCAATGATTGATACCACGAGCTTTCATCTTGTGTAACGAGTAGTCCAGTCCCTCGTGGGGACTGGAAGTTAGTTATTTTCTACGAATTTAGTATGGGTTTTTCTGTAATTCCTGTGATCCTAAGGCTTAAACGATGTCGTTTTAAGGTATGAATTGTGGGTTTTAAGAAGGAAAACTCTATTCAAAGTAATTCCTATTCATGCATGTAAGAGTAAGAATCTATAGAGGTGATCAAGGCTAATCCTTAAAGGTTCTTCTTCAAACCTTCCTTGGGAAATTAAAGAAGTGGTAGAATCAAACCCTTTCAGGTATGTAGGGTTATGAATGGGTGAATCCATTCACACCCATGCCTAATCTCTGTCTACATCATGAAATTTCTATGTTGATTATATGGGGTTTTAACCCAATACATGAAATTTCTAATTTACTACATGGGTATGATGTAAAGATGTTTCTATTATTGAAATATGATTTATGGGCAAGTTATACGTTGTTTTCAATTAAAATCACGTTTCAAGCTTTATAAATCAAGAATCCCAATTATGAGAGGTTCATGAAAGTTGAGATTTATGATGAATGTTCTAATATAATGTGATATTTATGATGAAAAGCATGTTTTCAAGTTACCCTTGTATATGATCATGTTTTCAAGTAAATTATGTATTTTTCAAGCATGTGAAAGTATCGGGCAATGCCCATATGTTCAAGTATGATTATAATTTTTATGAAGTTAGCTTACCACATGGATTTGGAGCAAAGACTCCCATTTATGTTCAACTTGTGGTATGGTTTTAGCCAAGGCTCCTCATGTATGATTCAGATTTATGTATTCATGATCATTCAACTTCGTCAATAGATGATGGTCAACATTGTTGAAAAATGGAGAGCATATGCATGTGTTTGGGAATAGTGTCTAGCATTGAATAGGCTATGGGTCAGTTAACCCTATGCCTTAGAATAACACGCCAACGTATGTATGTTCAGATTATATCAGGACCTCCTATGTAAGCTATCCCCTGCCTCGATTGGGACACTAGTTTGATATTGATATCATGGTATCGTCCTTAACCTTGGCAAAGCTTTGGACGGCTCTACCCACTTGAGTGTGATGGTTGGGACCACGTAAGGTCTATCGTGGTATGTCGTTTCTATGATGAGTCTCCCATTATTCCTCATGATTTCAGATATGCATGTTTATTACTCATGATATATATATGTGTGTGTGTGTGTGTGTATGTATGCGTGTTCTAAAGAAGGTTTTACTAGATGTTCAGATTTACTTATGATTATTCAATTTTAGCTTTGGTTCAATCGATTCAGTTATGATGTTATGTTATGTTAAGATCATGATTTCAGAAAAGAGCATGCAAGCCCTGTTCTCAGATTCTTATCTTAATCATGTTTTATATTATCCATGTTTTAAATGATTTTACTTATTTAAGTGGTTTCTCCTCACCTTGCATGCTCGGTACATTTCACATACTAAGCTAATACTCTATGTTGTGTCGTTTCATGATACAAGCTCCAATCACCAGACTCAACCTCGCCACTAGCAAGCTTTCGGAGTTTGCATCAGTCCCTATTGGTGAGTCATCATATGTCGAGGGCTGCTCTTTATTTCAATTATGATTTAGTATTTTCAGTTTTCAGCTTTCGAGAGTTAGTTGGGGTCTTATCACATCAACTCATCATACTTAGGGGCTTTTCAGACAGAAGAATGTAATCAACTTCAGATTCATGTGTATTCCTGATGGGATTATTTGAATAAATATTGAATCCAAGACTAAAGGTAAGAATTTTACCCTTTTTAAGCTCCTCAACATTTAAGCAAAAAGCTGGAATTTGACAATTAAAGTGAGCTGCCATTTGACTTTTTTTTGAGCTAAGTTCTTGCTCGATTCTTCTAGGATTTTTAGCAGTTTCTTATGCTGGAAATATACTTCACTTTGAGGGAAAGGATTATAGCATAATATAGGTAATTTTCTCTTCTTATTTTCTCCCTCAAAATCTTGTGAAAACAAGTAAAGAAAATGGCTATAGTTGTTGGTATTGTCGTGAGTTATTATTGTAGTTGTGACTGCAATTTGGTGAATTATTTTGGCTGCATTTTGTGATACAGATTATGCTTGTTGAAATATGAATTCAAGAGATTAATAAGTTTAAAGTATGGTCATTGAAGTAGGAAATTGACTAAGAAAAGTTCATCAGAAAAAGGTATGTACAGCGTCCCGACCGTCCGTTATTCTTTCAAGCAAGATTCATGTGTTGTCAGTTGAATGAGACAAAAAACATCGCATAGGTGTTGAGGCATTTTTAAATCTATATTTAATCTTTAAGTCCCATGTTTGATTGAAGCTAAATGTTTATATTATGTCTAGCCCGAAGAGGTGCTTAAAGTGTACCGTTGTGTCGATTTGTTCTCGTAGTTGTACATCAAGTTGGAGACCCCTTAGTGTGGGCATTGTTAGCTATTCCTTTATATTATGTGTCATATATTATGTTGATCATGTATGAGGTTCTGTGTACCTTATGAAATTAGAAATGTGAAGATAATACAACAGTGTAAGAATCATGTACACTAAGAATGAATGTAAAGCTAGTAAGGGTAAACGAGGGTACCAAAAAAGCAATTCCTTGATTTGGTCACCTAACTTTATTTATATATGTTTTAAATTTCTTAAGTCTCAAAAGAAATTCCATAAATCCTATTCTTTATGTTATTGACAAGTTATCGAGTTACCAGGAGCTAAAGTAGCGAATATTGATGCTAAGTACCCATAATTGAGTCTGAGTTCTCCTAGTTGAGTTCAAGTTGAGTCTAACTTTTTAAAACTAAATCCAAGTTTTCATGTGGAGTCCAAGTATTCAAAAGTTGGGTCTATGTATCCAAAGTTGTTTCTAGGAACCCGTAAGCGAGGTCCAGTGTCATATTCCTCGAGTATCACGTTGATATTAAGTTTTAAAATCAAGCTATGTCTTATGTACCACTCTGTTAGGTTCTAGGGGTATTATGTTCAGTTGGTCCTCCGAGTTGGACCCGTTATCTGAGTCAGTTACCTTAAATTGTTCAGTTGATCCTCTGATTTAGACTCGTTAGCTTAGTCAGATATATTGCATTTTTCAGTTGTTGGTATAAGTATCAGTTTGATCATCTGCACGATTTGCATTATTTACCACATTCCCTCTCTGTTTCGATTATCAAATGGTTGATTGTGCACTGCAACACGCCCTTTGTAGTCCAATTATCAGATTGTTGAATGTGCGAAGGAGTATGTATGAAAATCCTCGTCCAAGTATCAGGTCAGCCGTATAAAGTGCTGGTATAAGTATCAGGAAACTCTTAATGTCCTGGTTCGAGTATTAAGTAGCTATACTTAAATTCTTGTCCAAGTATCAAGTAGCTGCTGAGTCAATCTCATGAACTCCGATTCAAGTATCAGAAGTGTTGCCATATGAGTCAGTTATGTTATACTCATGCACAAAGTCTGCATATAGGTTATCAATTGCAGAGTTATCCAGTATCTCTCTCTATCCTGCCTTCTATGTCATGTTCAGTTGTTGTTTGCCATTGTTTAAGTTGATAGATTCTTGAGTGTTATGTTGTTGCCATTCCCCTCTCTGGTTCAGTTATCTTTGGCATTGCTTTATTTACAACTTTCAACCTTACATACCAGTTCATTTCTTTGTACTAATGTCCGTTTTCCTTGAACCCCAGCAATCGTGCTGCAGGTGCACACAGGAGTTTTGATCGAGCGATACAGTAGGCGCCAAGATCCAGCGAAAAGTTCGTGCACTCCTTTCTTTTAGGAGCCCTATGTTTGGTTTGGTCATTCTAAGTTTCTGATGTACATATATGTAGGTCGGGGCCCTATCTTGTGCATTCAGTAATATTTACTCTTTTAGCGGCTTTTGTCGACTAGTTTTATAGTTGTTCAGTTTTAGCTTAGTTTGTGGCTTGGCTAGCTTTCCGCAGTTTATTTCTGTTTCTTTCGTGGCCCCATTGGCACACTATCTTGGTTATGTTTGTTAAGAGTTGGTCGTTCCATTTCTATGTTATGACTGACTATTACAGGTGGCCCTGTTGGCTTCAGGGATATAGTTCAGACGCTATATAGTTGGTTTCTAGATCACTTTAGGGTTGAGAATCAGTCGTGCACTACCCTAGTTTGGGGTGTGACATCGAACCTCTCTCGGGTTAGACTAGTTACCTGAGTCTTGCCTCTAACTGCGACAGGTCTTTGTCTGCGGCCTCATCCTCCTCCCCAAGCCTTTCCTCTATTGTGATTGTTGTCCGCAACAACCGGCTTGGGTACCTCATTTATTATTACTCCTGATCGCTTCCAGTCAAGATCCTAGACCGTCAGGTTTCGAAGCTGAGGAATAAAGAGGTCGCTTCAGTAAAGCTTCTATGGAGGAACCAGCTAGTTAATGGAGGTATATGGGAAGAAGATGCAAATATAATGGCTAAATACCCTCATCTATTCCCTTCCAGCTCAGCTTCAGCATCAAGTACTAATTCCTCCTCAGTACTCTATTCAATTCCTTAGTTATCAGCTTTATTCATGTCTTAGTTTGCACCCTTCTTGAATGAATTCAGTTAGAGAGTCTATCTAATTTCGGAGTCAGTCAATTATTCAATATTCAATTTATAATTCTCATTTTTGGGATTTTCAGCTCTTTCCCTATCTTCCAGCTTATTTAGTCTCCGTTCAAGGGAGAATATTCTCAAAGGGGAGATATTATAACACCCTAGAAATCCTTGAGACTAGACCATTGATTAAAAACTTGATCATGTAGAAAAACCGGGGAAAACACCTCAGTACAATTCACAGTATGACTCGTGAGAAGGTTGTAAGAGTTGTACTAAGACTCATGAGATGAGGTTCTGAGGGAAAATGGAAAACTTTCATATTAAACCATAGGTGATTTATATGGGTTGTACTAGGGGAGTACGAGTCACACTAGGAGTCGTGATATAATCCAGAGAGTGCCAAAAGGTGGCAGGGAAACCACGCCTGCATGTCATGATTTGTACCACCATGGTACAATTTGTACTAACCTGTCGTGAGATGAGTTTCAAAACAATTCATGAGTTATTGAGGACACCACGGATCATGGTATGACTCGTAATATGATTGCACAGGTCATAGTAGGCTTCTGTGGTGAACATCAGAGAATGGTGTGGAGGAGGGCCGCTACCCATGAGTCCTAACAGGGATTGTATGATCCTTGTATGACTCGTAGGATGGGTCGTACTACTGGGCAAGTCGGTTTTTGAAACAGTTACCCAGGGCATTTTTGTAACTTTATGTATTTTAGTTCCTAAATTACATTGTTTTGGGTTATTTTAATGGGGGATTAAGGGGGGTTAGTGGATCTTTCCTCCTCAATTCGCACATAGTCCTCAGACCAAAATGTAGAAAACTCATATAGGCTTCTTAAGGCAAGAGTTAGGGTTCTGCTTCTTTTTTAGATTTCCCATATCATCCTCAATGAAATCCTTCGACATTTATGTGGGACATCAACAACGGCTTCCTTCCACCCTTGTGTCCCAAGAATTTATGAAAACCTTTGCAAGTTAAATTCTCTGGAAAGTATGTCTTGGGGTTTTTATTCTATGAAGAATTTCTCTCATGTCTTCCATGTTTCAATACTTTTTGATGAATGTTGTATATAGTTCATGATTTCATCGTCAATTGCATGAAGTACTCTCACAACTTGAAATTAGTATGTTTTCCAAGGTTCAACTTCAATTTAGCATTATTTTATAAAAAATATGGTTTGTTTTGAATATATTATTCTACCATGTTCTCAGTATGCACGATTTTTTTATGAATTAAACATATGATTTTCCTCATGATTTTAGTATGCTCAGTGTTCTTTAAACTATCATGAAACTTTCAGATAAAGATGCTCTGACAAGTTCAAGTCTCAAAAATCTTAGAAAACCTCTAGATAAGTAGCTCTAACTTAGTCTTAGGATATCAGTTTCGAGCTATCAACACAGTTAGATATAATTAAGTTTCTAGTGAGAGTGGTACTTAGCACCGAGTGGGTCGGGGTTTCGTGCACACAGGTTCCCAGATCAACGTGCCATCATAGGTTATTAGACCAAATGGTCCACATACACTGATCACATAGCTCAACCACTAAACCTTGGCAAGGTATTGTGGGCTTTCTTCGGTAGGGTGTATACATTGAACTACATGTTTAGCTCACGTGGTTATATGCAAGTTATGGTCTCTTCCATAGTACAGTTCAGTCCAACACAGTCATAATCTCCAGTCCAGTCCAGTCTTTCTGATTTTTAAGATTTGCTTATGACGTTCAGTCAACTATTAGTTTTGAGAGTATTGTCAGATTTTCAGATTTCTTTTCAGTATTTACGCTTTCAAATATGGTCATAGCATTTCGTCCAGTACAATTTATGTATTATCAGTATTCTTATTCCTAGAATATAATTCATATACTTAGTACATTCAAAGTATTGATCACATATTTTTATGTGCTATATCATCTTATGATGTTGGTTGGGGTACCCAACCTCAGCAACAGAGCTAGTTTCTCTCGACGATTCTCCAGCAACTTTTAGTGGTGAGTCCTCATCTACTGAGGGCCAGAGTTTCCATTTTTAGTTTTTGATTTTAAGTTTTAGTCTCAGATAGTAGAGTTAGTTAGGGGTTTGTCCCATCAACTCATCAGTTCTTTTATAATTATTTCAGACATTGTATGTTAGATTCATCTTGAGTTCTAGTGTTTGATTAGATCTTTGTTATTATTCAGTATTTAGTTATTTCTTTTTTTAGCTTCCGCTTATTATTATTATTATTTTATAGTAGATCTATCTTATAGAATTATGCTATGCCATGGGTTTGAATGGGGTCACTTATGATCCTAAGTACCATATCACATCCAGGGTTTAAGTTCGGGTCGTTACACCGTGGAGAGTTGAGAGGATTTGCCAAAAAAATTAATTTGTAGTGAAAAGGTGAGAATGAGCTTCACACCATCATTTTTTGGCCTTTAAATTTATCCTTTTTCTGCTGCCGCGGATAGTTCCCCATTGTAGCCATACTAATATGGCGGGAATTGTATCACGGATAGGCCTTAACAGCGGCATTTCAAATTCCCATGGGCTAATCACATTTCCCTGCCAAATGAAGTTCTAAAAGAATGACTGGTATCTAGGGGTGCATAGTCCCTGAGTTTATGTTGTAAGTCACAAGTTAGAAATTGAGAGGCCCCAGGGCTAGGCGGCTCGAGCCAACCTGAATTAGCGAGTAGGAGTAAAGCATGCGGTTACTTTTTCCGGCTAAGTTCTAAGGGGAAAAAGGAATGGTAAGAATTTTTGTGCACCATGTAATAGGCCTTTTTGGAATCATACGACCTCGAAATAAGGGTCTACTAAGAATACCAATGTGAGGACCTAGAAGCAATATCGGTAGACCCCAGTGTTGGATAAGAGCCCCCGGACTACCACCCCATGTCAAGTTATATCTGGACCACTGAAACGCCCTGGCCGATTTCGTGGGGCCATTAAGAGATGAAAGAATTTCCAATCACTATTTGATTTAATGACCCGTCCAATCGTTATAGCACCCTAAAAACATTGACGAGAAAATTTAAAAATTTATGCAGGGCTGATAGTAGTTTTGATAAGTATGGAAATAATTATTGCATAGAAACTCAAAAGAGGTAGAATTAAAATTTTCATAGGCCTAGCGCCAAAGCCTCTATGGAAAGCACCTAGTCATCATGACGGCACCACTACAGTGGGTCTCGCATTGTTGCAGCAGGAGACACGAGCCAAAACTCTGTGTTTTCTCACTTTTAAAACCCAGATCCTGTCATGAAAAGGTTTTGTAAGTAAAAGCCCCCTGAATGTTGTCCTGGTTATTTTAGGAAAAGGAAAGGGAGGTTAGGGAAGAGAAGAACAACACCAACCCCATCGGCGGGATTCTTCGAAGCACATGAATTCAAAGAAAAGAATGGAGTCCTACCCTTCTCTTGATGATAGCTTGCCGCCCAGGATGGTTAATGCTTACTTTTGAGTTACACTATAATTAGTGAATCGTATATGTGTGTAATATTAATATACAATTTATGAGGGTTGAGAGATCATAAAACATGATGTCATGATGAAAGATTTATTGTGAGCCAACTAATAAAACTAGAGCCTTGATCCTAGGTATGAGAACATGGGTAGAAGTGAAACCTAATGGATAACTAATATTGAGGGTGTATTCTTTATATGATGTATTAGATAAATTATTCTTAAGGTCATATTATGTTGTATATTTTGATGATACATGATGCTAATTGCTCATGATTGTAAATTGTGGTGGTGTGGTCCTGATGGTAAAATCCTGGGTGAACGATTGTAATAGAATGGATAACAGGAAGAAGGGAGGAGATTAGACCTAGTGCTGCTATTAGAGTTTAATATTGAAAATTAATCATTATGAACTAATAATGTGAGATGGGTAGTGTAAAGTAACTAGCTTAAAAAGAACTTGAGGTAAATAAAGAATGGGTAACTGTGAGAAACCGTAGTAGGTGGAGTAATGAGATGAGGGTGGAGTCGAAATGATCATTATGCATCAAGAAAGTTTTTTCCAAATAAATAGGTTCAAGGGATAATTATGGGTCTGAGTTAGTTGACTTGAAATGGGGACTAATACGAATAATATTTTTATCAAAATTGAATGAATTGGTTTATGTGATAGACCCCTACGTGAGAGGGTAGGAAAGGTGGAAACAATGAATTGTGAATGTTACCTTATGTCTTTTATTTTATGATAGATGACGCAAGACTTTACTATTTGATAAATAGCCAAAAAGATAGCAGGTTCTGGTTACGAGGAGTTAATCCCTATATATACGGTATATCTACATTGGTGGGAAATGTGGTTGGTCTTATGACATGGAATTTGTTGAAGATTTCAGTAAATTGTTCATGTTGTTTGAATTCATCATAAATTGATTGAACTGTTATTGGTATCTATGAAACTATGAGTAAAGTCATGGAAATCGAAATGTACTGATAATCTGTCTTATGTGGTGAGTGACTGAGATCATGATAATATATGTTGAGAATGAATTGGGTAATATCTCCTTGCCTAGAGATAAGAGGCTCAGGTCCGAGGTGATCATCTGGACGAGCGAAAGTGTGATTGATTTAGGTATATAACTGTACTTGTTGATGAGTGGCTCATGCTCGAGGTGATTAGTCGGGTGAGTGGTTATGGTATGAGTGGCTCGATTCGGAGGTGAGAATTCAAACAAGGGGATGAGTGGGAGTGGGCATCATGCCGGTATAGAACATGAATTTCTAGAGTCTCACATAAGTCATAACCGAAAAGGTATACATAAGACCCTCTGACATGTGTGTATCATGATATGTTGTGTGAGTTTGTACAGTTATGTGATGGAGGCATGTGCCCGGAACATTACCGGTGGTATAATTATGACAAAGATCAGTACAGTTATGATATGATATACATACGACTGTGCTCGGGAAGCTCCAAATCGACCCACGACATGAGCATGATAACTAGAATCCACATAAATAAATGCGGAAAGTCTAATATTTGAAATAGCAAAAGACTGAAAATTTAATAACATCTGAACAATGAAAAATATAATACCGATCCAAAGCTGAATACATGCTATGTCTGATAAGCCTCTACAACCTGATGAGTTGATGGGACAGGACCCCAACTAACTCACTAAAGATTGAAACTGAAGATACTGAATAAAAGTTGATAAAAAGGTCCTCAAAGGATGAGGACTCACCAACTGGATGAGTATGCTAAGAACTCTGAGAATCTGGCTAGTGGGGCGACTCAACCTAAACATCCGAGCCTGTATCATGAGACGGTATAACATAGAGTATACAGTCTGTACTTATAATATACATAGTATGCAAGGTAAGTAAAATTGCTAAGTAAGTAAAACTAAAATCATGCACATCATAAAACATAACCAAGATATGATTCTGAGAGTAAGGTTTGCACACTATTATCTGAAAACCTGATTTAAACATGACTGAACATCATAACTGATTCAAATGAACCAAAGCTGAAACTGACAATCATAACTAAAACTAAAGATTGTGTCAAACCTACTGAAACATAATATCATAACTGATGAACATGCATAACTGAAAATCATGAGGAACAATGGGAGACTCATCATATAATCGACATTACCATGATAGAGCTAATGTGGTTCCAACTATTACACTCAAGTGGGCAGAACCATCTAAAGCCTTGACAAGGCTAAAGACGTTGTCATGATATCGAAATCAAGCTAAGCGCTCCTTCGGGGTAGGGAAAGCTTACAAAAGAGGTCCAAATAATTTGAACATATCTACATTGGCACATAGTTCTAAGGCACAGGGTTGACTGAACCCTTAGCCTGCTCCGTGCTAGACACTAGTCCCAAAAACATGCAATGCTCTCCATTATTTTTCAATGAAGTTGAACCATCGTCTTGCGATGAAGCTGAATCATAATAGTACATGCAAAATCTAAAAACATATCATGAGGAGCCTTGGCTCAAACCATACAACAAGCTGAAAAGTGGGTGTCTAGACTCTAAAATCATGTGGTAAGCTAATAACATGAAATTGAGGTAAATCATGAAACATACTTGATCATATGGGCTTGCCCAAACTTATACATGCTTTGAGATAGTCAAAATCATGGATATAAACATGGGTAATTCAACATAATAATTTCATCATATACATCTCGTCATACTTGAAAACATAGATCATAATGTCAACCTTTCATGAACTTTCATAAATGGATATTATAATTGTAAGACTTTGAAATCTTAAATTTGTAATAGAAAACATTATAAAACATGCCCATGAATCTTGAAACAACATTATTAATGTGAATAAAATTTACCCATGATAGATACTTAGATAATTTCACAAATTAGGTTAAAATCTCATAGATTCATCGACTTAGAATTCAATGAATTAGAAGAGGATTTGGGCATGAGATTGAAGGAATACTCTCATTCATAACCCTACATACCTGGGTATTTTGATTTTAAAGTATCTCTTGAGAATCCATGTGAATTGAGGAAAAACCTAGAGAATCTTCTAGTTTGATCTTCAATATACTCCTAAATCTTGCATGCATGGAATGGGGAGGTTTAGAATAGGTTAAGTACTCAAGATTTAAGAAAATTCCCTTACTAAAATGCAGGGAAAATACACACTGCCAGTCACCACGAGGGACACCACGACTCGTGGTGTGCCTAACAACTCGTGGTGACCAAGTCGTGAAGTACACTTCCCCAAATTAACTTCAAATCCTGCTCCTAACCAAGAACAACTCCATGAGTCGTGGAGTCACTTCACGACTCGTGACTACCACTTGTGCCATCTTTGGAAAAGTGAACCCTGAATCCTTAACCCTCATGACCATGGCTAACATAACGAGTCGTTGGCCACTAAATGACTCATCACTCCCTTCATAGCCCAGACCACTAATTGTTTCCAACTTCCCATTCACTTCACTAGTCACTTCATGACTCGTGAAGTCTCCTCATCGGCCATTGGACGACTCATCGTGTGACCTGGTGCTAAAAATTTTTGTTTTCTCAATTTTAACCCTCAGGTCTGATCTTAGGAATTTCGGGGTATTACAATATCTCCCCTTTGGGAACATTCATCCTCAAATGTGATTGAGCATACTGAAATACTGGGGAATAGAACTATCATCTCGAATATTTAACATCTAAAGCTGAAAACGGACTGAGTGACTGACTCGGAACTGAAATACATGACTAAACTAAATTCATGAATCACACATACATACATTGACATGAAAAAAATTGGAACACATTAACTGGACATGAAACTGAATAGAGTATTAAGGAGGAAACTGATACCTCAAGCTGGAACTGAACGGGAAGGGAATAAATAGGGCTATTTAGCCATATATCTGCTTCGGCTTCCCACGTAGCTCCCTCAATATGCTGATTACTCCATAAAACCTTTACTGAAGCTACTTTTGTGTTTCTTAACTTCCGAGCCTAACAATCAAGTATTTCAATCGGAACCTCTTCGAAGCTAAGGCTATCCTTCACACCTACACTCTCCACCAGGACAACCAAAGCTGGATAAACCATGCACTTCTTTAAAAGCGACATATGGAAAATTGGATGTACTGAAGCCAATTCTGATGGCAACTCCAACTTGTAAGCCACCGTGCCAAGATGTCTCACAACCCTGTAAGGGCTAACATACCGGGTACTAAGTTTCCCCTTCTTTACGAACCTCATCACTCCCTTTAAGGGAGATACCTTCAAAAACACCCAATCATCAACTTCAAACTCAAGTTCATCCTCCTCACATCTCCATAGGACTTTTGGGCACTCTTAGTTGTTTTTAACCTTTCCCTGATAAGTTGAACTTTCTTCATAGTCTCATGAACTGAATTTGGTCCTATCAATGTAGCTTCACCGACATCAAACCAACAAATTGGTGATCTACACCTCTGCCCATAAAGAGCCTCAAACGGATCCATCTGAATGATGGAATGGTAACTATTGTTATATGAAAACTCTATGAGAGGTAAATGATCATCTCAATTACCTTGGAAATCAATCACACACGGTCTCAACATGTGCTCAAGAGTCTGAACGGTCTGTTGATCCTGACCATCTGTCTGGGGGTGAAAAGTTGTACTAAGCTTGACCTGAGTACCAAGTCCCTTCTGAAATGATCTCTAAAACTGGGAGGTAAATTGAGTACCTCTATATGATATGAAGGAAAAAGGAACTCCATGCAACTGAACTAACACCCAAATATACAATTTAGCATTATCCTCCACTGAGTTAAAATTCTTGATTGGTAAGAAATGAGTTGCTTTAGTCAACCTATTTACAACAACCTAGATAGAGTCATATTGTCTATGAGTATGAGGAAATCCTATAATGAAGTCCATATTGATCTCGTCCCACTTCCAAGTAGGGATACTAATGTCTTGAAGCACACCTGCAGGTCTTTGATACTCAATTTTCGCCTATAAACAATTCGGACACCTTGCCACAAATTCTGCTATGATCTTCTTCATGCCACTCCACCAATAGACTTCCTATAGGTCATGGTACATATTAGTTATTCAAGGATGTATAGAATATCTGGAACCATGAGCCTCATGCAACATCCGCTCCCTTAAATCATCAACACTCAGAACACACAACCGACCCTGATATTGACTACACCATCTCTCCCTTGGGAGAAAACCTCCACCTTATGATTCAGAACTGCCTCCTTAAGCTTTACCAAGATGGGATCCTTGCCTTTCCTAGCCTTGAGTTCGATCACCAAGGAAGATTCTAATCTATTCTGAACAATGAGACCACTATCCGTCAAGTAAACAAGACAAACTCCTAGTCGTGCAAGCCAATGCACATCCTTAACTAACTCTTTCCTCTCCTCATCTAAATGGGACACACTCACTATAGAAAGCCTGCTAAGAGAATCTTCCACTACATTAGCCTTGCTCGGATGATAAAGGACACTCATATCAAATCTTTAAGAAGTACCAATCATCTACTCTGTCATAGATTAAGTCCTTCCGGGTAAACATGTACTGGAAGCTCTTGTGGTATGTAAACACATCCACATGGACCCCGTACAGATAGTGTCTCCGAATCTTCAAGGAAAATACTACCACTGCCAACTCAAGATCGTGAGTCGGGTAATTTTTTTAATGGACTTCTAGTTGTCTGGAAGCATAGGCTATAACGTTACTGTGCTACATCAATATGAAACCAAGGAAGATCCTTGAGGCATCACAACATACCGCAAACCCATCGGTACCCTGAAGTAGAGTCAAGACTGGTGCTGAGGTGAGTCAAGTCTTAAACTCTTGGAAACTCTTCTCATTGGCCTCCGACCATTGCAACTTTACTTTCTTCTGGGTCAGCTTAGTCAACAGTGCTTCAATGGATGAAAATCCTTTCACGAATATCCTGTAGTAACCACGTAAGCCCAAGAAACTCCAAATATCTGAAGGACTAACTAGTCTTGGCCAATTCTTCACAACTTCTATCTTTTTAGAGTCCACCTGTACACCCTCACATGACACCACCTGAACCAAAAATTCTACCGAGTCCAACAAAAACTCACACTTGTTAAATTTAGCATACAGTTGGCGATCCTTAAGAGTCTGTAGAACCACCCTCAAATAAGCGGCATGCTCCTCCTCGCTTTGAGAGTATATGAGAATGTCATCTATGAAAACAATCACGAACATGTCCAAATACGGCTTGAACACCCTGTTCATCAAATCCATAAAGGCTGTAGGAGCATTTGTTAGTCCAAAAGACAACTACAAACTCATAGTAACCATACCGAGTCCTAAAGGTTGTCTTGGGGATGTCACTCTCTACCCCTAACCTGATGATATCCGAATTTGAGGTCTATCTTAGAAAAACATTTGGGACCCTAAAGCTGGTCAAACAAGTCATCAATTTTTGGGAGGGGATACATGTATCTTAGGTTGTGTATCAAGAAGAAGTTCAATACCAAAATCGATCTCCCGCTCGAGAGGAATTCCTGATAGACCATCTGGAAACGCTTCTTGATATTCGCACACTAATGGAACTGACTGGATAGTTAGAGTTTCGAATGTACCATCCTTAACCATAACTACAAGGTACATGTAACCTTTAACGATCATTTTTCTGGCCTTAAGGTAGGATATAAAATGACGTACAGGCACAACTGAACTACCCTTCCAATCTAGGACTGGCTCAGCCTGAAACCGAAACTCTACCACATAGGTTCTACAATTTACTAAAGAACAACTCGCATGTAGCCAATCCATGCCAAAGATAACATCAAAATTTTTCATGGATAGCTCTACTAAATCTGCTGAGGTGACTTTCTGAAGGACTATGACAGGGCAATTTCTATATACCTATCGTGCTATAACTTAATCACCGGCTGGAGTAGAGACTAAGAAGGGTTGTAATAGGATTTCGGGACTGACACCTAAACTAAAAGCAACATAGAACATAAAAAAGATAACGTAGCCCCTAGGTCTAACAAAGAGTATATATCAAGGTGGAATACTCATAACATACCAATAACTACATTTGGAGAGGCCTCCTACTCATGACGAGGTGCGAGGGCATAGATGTTATTTTGGCGCTGACCAGCACCTGCAATAGTGGAGGCACCCTACTGAGCTGAGCGTGTTGGTGGGGCTACTGAACTAGTTGTTGGGTCTTGGCCTCTACATGACCTTGTCTAGCTGCTGGACTCTAAGCATATGCCCCGGCCTCCCACACCTGAAACAAGCACTTGTACCTGCTAAGCACTGACCAGTGTGCCTCCTGCCACACCTGTCACAACCTAGAATACTGGGCTTTATGGTCCTGCTCCCCTGACCTCGAGAACCTAACGCTCGTCCCCTCTGGTTGCCCCTAGATCTAGATTGCACACTTTCTGCTGACAGCGCTTGCGCTGATAATCTCCAATAGCACTACTGATGATGCCTACCACTAGGCCACTGCTGGGAGAATCCAAAACTGTTGGTCCTTAACCTCTTGGCCTCTCTCTCCTACTCACTAACCTGTACAACCTCTATCTATTAGGCGTACAGAACTAACTGCGAGAAGTCCATATCCTGATGGAGCATAGCGATCCTGCAATTTTAGACCAAATAGTCTTCTATCCCATGCGGGAACCGGCTCCAACCGGCTCACTCGAGCCCCCTCATCAGCCACTATCTCTGGTGTATATTTGGACTGGTGGGTCAACTCTAAAGCATACTCTTGGACCATAATGTTATTCTCCCTCAGGCTCACAACTTCAGCTGTCTTAATTTCCCTGATCTCTCTCGGAAAGAACCTATATAAGAACGCGACATGAAACTCGTCCCAACCTATGGGACCTACTCCAACTGCTCTACTATCCTTCCACTATTTGAACCAGAAATGGGCAACCCCAATCAGTTTGATAGATCTGCACACTCCTCCCCTTTCACCCCCATAAGTTGAGTTATCTTCTGGATCTCATCAATAAACTCATATGGATCCTTGTCCACCTTCGATCCAAGGAACTCCAGAGGGTTCATCCTAAGAAAGTGTCTGGCTCTTGCCGCTGTCGCATTCCCATTTTGGGGAACATGTGCTACCGCCTGCTGGTTGACTTGTGCAGTCAATGCCTGTGCCAACATCTAGATGGCTTCCCTATACTCCCCATGGGCAACCTACTCGGGGACATCATACTCAGGGGCTGGTGGGGCTTGTTGGTGCCCATCTCCGTTGCCATTCTCATGGACATTTTAATTCCCGTTCCTTCTTTTGTTAACATGATGAGGAGGCATGATTCTGCAAAGAGTATAGCATGAGTTAGAAGGATAGAGAATATTTCACAGCATGACAAAGATCACGGAAAAAGGGAAATTTCATAAAATGTTTCGTAACCTCTTCGTCATAATTATGGCACGCTTCACACCCATGAAAGAGACCCTTCTTAATGTACATTTTATACACCCTAGGACACTTCAAAACCTAATACTGTGATACTAAATATTTCATGACCCAAACATAGGACCTGATCGAGACATGGGACAATGAACCTTGGGAGGCTCCAAGTCAACATATGACATAAACATGTTAACTATAATCAACATAAATAAATGCAAAAAGTCTAATATTTGAAATAGTGAAAGTCTAGAAATCTAATAACATCTGAATAATGAAAAGCATAATATAGATCCAAAACTAAATACATGTTATGTCTGATAAGCCTCTACAACCTAACGAGTTGATTGGATAGGACCCCAACTAACTCACTAAAGATTGAAACTGAAGATACTAAATACAAGATAATTAAAAGGTCCACAAAGGATGAGGACTCACCAACCGGCTGAGCATGCTAGAACTTTGAGAAACTATCTAACGGTGGGACTGAACCTGAATGTCCGAGCATGTATCATGAAATAATACATTATAGAGTGTGTGGTAAGTACTTGACATGTACTGAGTACGCAAGGTAAGTAAAATCACTAAGTAAGTAAAACTGAAATCATACATATCAATAAACATAATCAAGATAAGATTTATAGAATACGGCTTGCATGCTATTATCTGAAAACATGATTTAAATATGATTGAATATCATAACTAATTCAAATAACCTAAAGCTTATGCTGGGTATTTAATGTTGTGCTTGATAGGAATAATCCCATATATAAAAATACAAATGTGCTATGTTGTTATTCCTTTCACAAATCTGGAAAGGATTTGATTTTGAGCCTTCTTTCTAATGGTTGGTCTCTTATTTCGCTCAGCTAAAATATTTCTGGTATGGTGGTTTGTTTCCTCTTCCCCTTTATGCCATGAAGGCAGCAGTGGAGTCAGGTGGTGGCAATATCACCTGCTTTTTATCATCCTCTCTCATTTCGAATCCTCTAAGAGTACTCATAAATTGTGTGGATGTATGATAAGGAGCTTTCCCAGCATCACAGTGCGTATAATATCTTTCTTGCTACCAAGACCCCGAGTAAAGTTGATAACTTTGTTGTCTTCATCCAATGGATTGTGTATAGCCTTAAAATTGTCACAAATTCCTTTGAAATCTTTTATATACTCATCCACTGACTTAGTGCCTAACTTTATGGTCTGAAGTTGTTGTTTAAATTGGGACTCCTTGTCCTTGTAGGTTGTAGGTAAGTATCCTCAAGGAAGGACCACATTTGTTTAGCCATCGAGCACCCTATAATGACGAACATGGACTCCTTAGTCATTATTCAAGAAAGCCAACTCCTAACCAGAACGTCTTGTTCTTCCTATTTTGAGAACTTGGGGCTTGGAATTGCTTCTCCTTTCTAATTATCTATGGTTTTAGTAGGTGCATCATCTTTGATTATATTAGAAATTTTCATAGTTTGCATAATTTGAAATCTTTGAGTTCTACAAACATGATAGTTGGTCGGTTTTACTTTCATTGAACAAATTGCAACTAGTTTGTGAAAGTGAAGAGGGTGAAAAGGTGAGAGCAGTGCTTGAAGAAGTTTACATGGTTGTTATCTTGGGTTTAACACTTCAATATGGTTTAGTTGAGCTTGAGTTATGATACCATGATGAAATATGAGTAGTATATGAAAGAAAATCTATGTATTTGTCCACTGATTATGATACATAGAGATGGCTTATTTATAATTCTGCTAGACAGGAATCGTATGAAGCATATTACAAGCAAAGACATTTATACAAATATAAACTCTATCATATAAGATATCTAGAAGTCTAGTCTATCTACAAGTGTGTTGTTAGACGGTAGTTGAGATAGCTGAAGCTTATATCTATCAGACAGTTTCATTAGGTTAAGAGGGTGATTTATGATTTAGTTTGGTGGATTGCATAGGTCTCTAGGCATTCGGGCATGTATTGGGTCATTGAATGGAATTATAGAATTTTGAAAAAATTATAGTTGACCATAATCAATATTTGATCAAGATGACCATAAAATTGTTATATGATAATTCACATAGTTTCGCAACATATTTTATGATCGATTAAGCCATAATTTTTTTGGGGGTTTATTCATGAAGTTCTATTAATGAGATTGTATGTTACTATTTTTAAATTAATGAGAAGAGATTTATTTTTTGAATTCTTAAGGTTAGTTAAGTTTGAAAGAATATATGAGTATAAATTAAGTGAATATATTGTAATGTCTTGTTGTGAATGTTCTATAACTTTCAGTATTCCATCAATTGGTGATTTTTACTTATGCTTTAACTTAGATTTTCTCGAGTTAGCTATCATATTCTCATTCAAACTTTGTTAGTTGTATTGTATTTCAGGATATAGAATTATGCTATATGTACTCAAAAGTGGGTGATTTTTTTATTTTGAACGAGAGACTATAGTTTTGAATATCGACTCTATGTTAGAGCCTTATTTCACACATGTTTGTTTCTTATACTATATAGTGGTGGTTGCGACCTATATTAACTAGAAAAAATAAAATGGTTGCTTGATGAATCAATCACAAAGTGTTGATCATAACCTTTTTGATTTTAAAAAATGACATATATGAGTTTGATATTACGTTGATTTGATATTGTCTCCCATGTCATGGTCATTTGATAGTCAGGCAAGGATAACAATATCTGCAATTTAGTTATAAATTTATATTTTATTTTATTAATGAATCTAGACTATTTCTTGTTTTATTTAAAATCCTTATTTTTACAGTAAAAGTTCAATGAGACAGACTGATTCTTCTCTTCATTGTGAGAAGTGTTAATTCATTTATCTTTAGTACAAAAGTTAAATACATAATTATTATATCTTATTTTTAATCAATATATATATATTTGATAATTATTTTTTTCTCTATTTGTATTTTTTTATGATTGCAGAGAAATACATTTACAATAATAAAAAAAGCAAAACTAATTTTTAAGCAAATAGGTATATTGAAAAAGAAACAAAAAATAACAATGTTAGTGAAAATAAAAGGTTGAGTTATTAAGGTAACTAATTCATACAAGTATAATTCACACACATATATTGCAATAAAATGGCTCTATTATAACTTTGCAAATCAGTAGTCCAAAACAATAGGCTTAAGTCTAAAAAAATAATATTTTTCTATTTTTATTTTATTTTGCAGATATTCAGGCACAAAAATTGAATGATTTTCCATTCTTCTTTCTCATCTTTTTATACATTCCTATTTTATCTATACAGACACAAATTCATAAAGAATGCAACTCAACGATCTTAAAATTTTATCTTCTCCACATTTAGAAAAGACAAAAATAAAAATAAAAATTTCTAAAAATGGTCGCAACTTCATGATTTGACAAATAAATTAACAAGAAAAGTCGATCAATACAGAGATGTTTGGGAAAAAGTAAAAATACACGTAAAAATAATTTTTAATGTCACTTTTGTAGTACATGTAAAATGATATATAATTTTGTATCAACTTGTATATGAAGTGTATTAGGACATATATAAAGAAAATAAAAATATAAAAGAAGAAAAAGAGAAGAAAAAGTAATATTGTATAACAATGTTAATACACTTGTATATAACATTATATACATATTATAATTTTGTATAATGTTGTATGATAATATATACGACAACTCAATTTCATCTTCAATTTTATTTTTCTACTGGTATGATTTTCAAGATCAATATTTATTAAACTCAATCAATTAGACATCCTAGATCAAGTTTACAAAAACTTTTTCAGCGATTTTTAATTTTACGTAATCATTTTTGAGTCTCTCTAAAACTAAATTTAAAATTCTAAAAGTCCTTCATTTGAGTATGAATCTCCTAGCCGCAAAATTTTGAGGTTTAAAGCTTCTTCAATGGAGCTTTATAATATCTATAATCTATTAGATGAAAAACAAAACAAAGAGGAGCGTTTTCTTCCTCCTTAAATCTTCAGAAGAATCTCAATAGTACATAATAGTCTCTATACTCTCTCCATCCATATATTCATATATGTGTATTCCACACACAACATATTTAAACTATATTGCAAACAAATAAAAGGTAAAAATATAGAGAAGTAGGCAATTTCTTGCAATTCAATGCAGTGAGAAGAAACCATGAAATTAAGATAGAAGTGAACCTTGAATGAGGACAAAGAACAAAGATAGAGTGAGATCTTGATCTTCAACATCATTTAAACTGAAAAATTCAAAATCTTTGAGAATTTAGAACTTCAATTAGGAAAATTAGAAAGCTAACTGATGAATATCGATCAAAGCTGTAAATACATTGGAACAACCATGTTCCAACTCGCATTGTATTTGAAGTTGAGGATTTCTCTTCTAGAGGGCTTTGAACTTACATTTATTTGATTTTGTGGTGAACAACTAGAAATATGATCTGCATTAATAATCTAATGGGTGAGTATGGATTTATACAAGAAAATTTAAAATCATTAAGATTGGGCTAAGAAATTTAAAATATAAAATTAGGTTATACATAAAGTAAATCAAATTAGGTAATAATGTAAAATATGGGCTAATTTTTATACCATTTAATGCACCAATTAACAGAGAGAGTATATATTAAATTGTTGCATATATCTTTCCCTCATACTTTCTTGATCTTTTTTGGTCACGTCTCAAGTAGCTGTGACTGGCATCCACACTGACACTCGGGTGGACGAACCATTGTTCCCAACTAACTTAGTAATTTACACACTCATTTTAATCAAATCAATAACATACTGAACCAAAAGCAGTCTTAAATTAATAATTATAAATCCAAACTCATAAAGAACTAACAGACTAAATCCCCAAGAACTGAAGAACACTATACAAAGGACTCTAATTTAAACATTATCAAAGGGTAGTGGGATCAAACTAAAATAATAGCACAATGTCTGAAATAAAGAGACATCAGCTAAGGAAGATCCGCGACAGCCTAGGTATGAATGAGCTCACCCCCGGATCAAATGTCAATAGCAATGCTAGAGATGAGGTCGGAATGAACTTTCTCGATCACAATATGCACTCAATAAAAAAAGTGCAGGAGTAGCATCAGTACACACACTATATACTGGTAGGCATTATAGTCCAACCTTAAATAATAACAAGTATATATTGTAATTAGATAAACAAACAACAATTAATCAAAGTACAATCTAATGTAACCTAGTTTATGCTTAACAACTGGCTTACTCAATGGTTTAGGCCTTGTTGCAGTGGTCACTTGACTGCGGCGATGATCTTACTGCAGCGGGAAGGGTGCTGCTACAACGGCACTTCTCCAGGCAGTAGCTCGACTATCGCTGACAACCTTAATTTCTTATTAGTTCACCAAAAGTATCCGCTCAAACAGCATAATCATACCCAAAGTCCAACACCTCAGGCATAAGCCACTCATCTCAGGATTAGGACATATTATCCATCGTCATCCTCATATTCAACATGCAATCAATCGGTCAATTCACATGACGAAGCAGAAGTATCAATTGGCATTCATCAACATGATTAAACATTCAACAATTTAGTCAACACATACGATAATTAAGAGAAACACATTGATCATCACATTGCTCCTTGAATTCACAACAATAACAACTGGAAAGTATAAATCTCAAATTTCATCTATAAGTATAACTAAACCATCGTAATTCTAGAATAACCAATATTCGAAGACTAATTAATTATGTTCATCAAAACACAACACAACACATAAAAGTCATTAAAAAAGTCTAACTCTTCATAAATCATAGCCTACCCTAATTGAAGAACTGGAATATCAAACTACTCTATGGGAGATTTTTCTTTTCTCGACCCCTCCGACCGTTTAAAGTCTAGAAACAAGAATTTAGAGAACAAATTAATAGTCTATTTCTTTAATCAAGGGCTTGGAAATTCACACTCATCATATTCTACATATTATCAAGGTTCACTTCGTTACCCATGGTTTTAATCTTAAAATCTTAATCACATAATGATCACTCCAAGCTGGTTCAAGGAGTTTCTACTCCCTCAAAACCCCTTTCAACAATTTCTCAATACAAAAGGTCTCAGTTTGTGACGCTACAGCGGACAGGCTTGAACAGTGATGCTTCAGCTTCTCCTGGAGGTCCACCTTTTTCTAAGACCCGATAAATGAAGTTTTATAAAAATTAATTCCGTCTAGAGGTGCATAGGCCACGATTAAATGTCGTAAGTCACAAAAGAGAAATTCATAAGACTCCGGCTCAGTCGGATTGAGCCAACACGAAACTAGCAAGTAGGGTGGCAAAGCGCAGAGATTTCTTCCCGCAATAATATCATAGGAAGAGGAATAGAGAAAAATGCACCATGCGATACTCCTTAGGACCTCGATGCAAGGATCTAGTGGAAATATCAGTCTAAAAAAATCTAAGAGCAATATTGATGGAACCACAGTGTCGATTGGAAACATCGAAATTATGACTCGGTGTTAAGGTAAACATGGGATAACTGGAAAACCTAGCATGTATCGTGGGGATATTTGTGGATAAATTTATTTTTAATTAATAACTAATGTAATGATCTGCCCAATCCTTATAGCACCTCCATGACATAAACATTTTAAAATTTTTGATAGTCTGAGTTATGTCCTCGAATTAAGTGACGATGTGGTAGACAAATTTAGAGTGGACTAAGTTAAAAATATGGCAGGCCTAGGAATAGGGCCTCTATGGTGGACTAATTATATTATAATAGGATTGCTACAGCAGAAAACCCCTCAATGCAAGGGGCGATGCAAACCAAAACCCTATAATTCTTTCTAGGTTGTGATTTAAAAAATTATTTCCATAAGGCTTGGTGAATAAAAATACCCAAAAATAAAAGTTAGGATTTCTAATAAGGAAAGGAAGTAAGGAGGATAGAAAAGGCAAGGATCTAACCACCCTCCATGATAATTCCTTGCAAGAACTCAGAACTCAAAACAAGCATGCAGCCTGTGGATTTCTTAACGGTAGTTTGGTGCCTGATAGGCTATGGCTTACCTTTGCGTTAGACTTCGATTAGCTATTCATACATATGCATGGGATTGATGTGTCATTGATAAGTAAAATGGAAGTTATCATGCTAATCACAGCTAGTCAAATTATAGTCAGTAATTAGTATGAGCAGGGAGCAACCGGAAAAAGTTAAATAAGAAGTGATAGAGTTGTCGTATTATGCAGTCTCATGGGTACAAATAGTCTTGAGCTTAGACCATTGGATTTCATATTAGGTATAAAGTCTTAAGGACTACATCTAAGGTATGCCCTAAATAAGGTGACTAGAGTATTGTCATGGGTGTAAATGTTGGGATGGTTCATATGTTCATATTAGTTAATGAGTTAATAGTTCACTTGTGATGGTTATGTGTTTCTAATTGTTGTATTATGTGTTGAACTAATTGTCTCTCCATGTGAAAGAAGGGTAAATTAATAGTAGATTTTGTTTAATATGAAATTAATTACTAGATGAGTAGACTGTGAAGGGCTCCGACTAGGGAAATTGAAGGGGGAAGCCTTGGTCAAAGTATTGCCTATGCAGTACTACTGCAATGGAACCATAACCACCATAGACAGACCATCATCGTGGCACTAAACCTATTGTAGTGAGGCCTAATCTAGTGAGCAGTCTAGTTTTCACTCTGCTCTACATGATTCTGTGAATTGGGCGAAGCAATCAATAATTGATTTTGTGAATGGTCTTCCGACAATGATGGTGTTATAAATTATATTGAATAATTCTCATTTTTAAATGTATTTTGTTAAGTGAATGGAACACTGGTGTACTATTCCTAAAGCTATGGGTGAAATCGAAGGTAACCAATTCATAAAATGAGGGATCAGGTTTAAAAGAATAAGGCATCCTTATTTTGAGATAAGAGGCTCGGGTCCGAGGTGAATTTCCAGACGAGTGGATTGGTATGATCAAGCAAGTGTGTGAGTGTTTGGATATGATTGGATCATGCTTGAGGTGAGCATCCGAGAAAGCATTATGGAATGAGTACACAAACAGGTATGACTCGATGTTCATACGGTTGGGTGTACAGTACATGATATTCTAGAGTCCCCTGCAGGTCATGACTGGACGGAGAATAATAAGACCCTTTGGCATGTGTTTATAATGATATGAAAGCGGCGTGTGCTTGGTACGTCACTGATGATATGACTATTAGACAAATATCTATATAGTATGGTATGATATATATATGGCAGGTCGGACAGAGATCAGAATAGGCATTCACATGAGTGACAGAAAACATATATATAGATGTAATACATGATATACCGATACAATGTAGACAAGATGCGAGTGACACAATGGTAAGATAATACATGAGGAGATGATAAATGATGCTATAATGCACGTATGGTACTACGTGATGGAGTTTGGGTATTGAATTGTATAGTGTGAGATTGTGGATGTGCAGGTATATGTTTGTACCCTTAGTTTTAGGGGATGTAACTCAAGTAGTATCATTTGATGTTTTCCTTGTTAACTACTTGAGTTTATCATTTGATGTTATAGTTGAATTCCTGTTTAATGCGGTCACCATGAACTGTAAGGGAATGCCCAATTGGGTAGAGTCTAAAATAGATTAGCTGAGCTACTGGTGGGTTACTAGTCCAAGTATAGGGTAATCCCGCTAAGGACAAGAGTTGTAAAATATAACATGAGTGAATTAAATATGGTAGAGACTAATTATGGGATAGCCGATATAGGTAAAATATCCGGGATTGGTTAAATGAGTAGGAAAGGAATTAAAAAGTGTGAGTTAATCATGTCGAGTTAAAAAATGAATCATTGATGGCTGGAACAGACTTAGTTTAATAGTAATTGGTGTATGAATGAACAAGGTGTGTTTAGAGGTAGCGAATGGTGGGTTGAAAAATGAAATGGCCAATGAAACTGAGCTACTTCTTAAATAGGGCATCGCTGCAGTGCGCTAACTCTCATTGTAGCAGGTATATGTCTGCTGCAATGAGATAAGAAAACATAATAGATTTTGCGACTGATGGCTAGAGTTTTGAGGGAAAGGTATATGAATATTTTTTGAGTTATATGAATTAAGGAGTTGATTAATTAACTTGGTAGGATATAATTATAGTCGGACTAATTGTTAGAACTAGATAATCAATTGCATGTTGATTATATACTATTGTATGAACTAATCTTAGTTAGCCGATGATGTCTTCCAGTATGTGTGGTGTACTGTTACTATCTTGATATACTTTTTGGGTGTAGGTTGTGGCAGGTTTGAAGCTTCATGATTGACGAGGCGATACTCAACATCAGCTTCAACATTTCATCTGCTAGTGAATCTATGCAATTTAATTTTCCGTATTCCATATCGAGCTCTTGTACTTGTCTAGACTAGATTCATGGGAAAGTCAAGGTTTTCGGGAACCTCTTCTTTATTGATATTTCGATAAAAATGTCAATTTGTGCAAGTTAATGAGAATTGTAAATGTTTATTTCATTGAGGTAAAAAGGGGTGCTTCTATCAAGTTAGAGTCGACGTTGGTTCCCGCACGACTCATGCGCACGTGGTTGTCTCGTCAAGTAATATAGGACAAAAGGTATGGCTTGAGGATTAATCTACTAAAACATGAAATGTAAAAATAACTAGAGATTGTTGCATCCTTGTTTCTACTTGAAATGATGATGAAAATCTAGGAAAATGACACTTTTGCTTTAGGTTGAGTTTTCAAGACGTGATTACGCTAGATTGATTCTTCCTAAGGTTGCTAGTTACAAGTTACTATACCATTTCTTGTCACTCTCCCGAGCTTCCAAGAACTATCTCATGAACCCTAATGCCTATATCCCTATGGTCATAGGAGAAACATGAAATGACAGTTATGCCTACTTGTATATCAACTAAACAGGGTTGAAGGGTATATCCCTATCCTCAAAAACAACTTCTAACCATCAAGCAATGGGCCAAAGTGTCACGACCCGAGCTGGGACCCGGACCTAGACACGGGACCTAGAACCACGAATAACTCCAAGTCGACTCATGGCATGAACATAACGACTAAAGAGCATACATCAAGGCATAAATTGATATCTTAAACATGAATAAGTAGAAGTCTGAATAACATAATAGTGATAAATAAAGTCAACAGTCGATAAAGCTGCAAGTCTACATAATGTCTGATAAGCCTCTAAATTGTCTAATGAGCTGATGGGACAACACCCCGAACTAGCTCGCTAAAGTCTAAAGATGGTATAGCAAGATCAAACACTAAACTGAATGTACTTGGAAGATGAGTACTCACCAACAATGCAAACTGATCTAGACTGCAGGGGGATAGCTGGACTAACGGCGGAACTTAGTCTGATCACTCAGACATGTATCATGAAAAGATATAGCATGAGTATGTAGTCAATACTTGGAATGTACCAAGTATGCAAGTTGACTAAAATATGTTGAGTAAATATTAACAAAAATTATGCATATAAATATAAATTAGTATATCATGAGAGTAAGGACTACATGCTAAAATCAGAATCTGAAACATATAAAGTCATAGCTGAGTATCATATCTGAACAGAATGACCCAGTCTAAATAATTAGAAATCCTATGACTTGTCATCGCTGAAATTATAAGTTAAAGCTCATAAACTAATCATTGGGTCAAACCTGTTGTAAAACATAATATCATAACTCATGAACATAAATAACTGAAATCATGAGGACCAATGAGAGACTCGTCATAATCGACACCATCGCAGTGGAGCTTATGTGATGCCCCAACTATCACACTCAAGTGAGCAGAGCCTTCCAAAACCTTGACAGGGCTAAGGAAGAAACTATGATATGAAATCAAGTTGAGGCCCCTCTTGAGGGCAGAGGAAAACTCTCAAGGGAGGTCCTAATGTAAATATATAAACCTACGTTAGCGTGTAGTTTTGAGACCCAAGAACCTTGAAACCCCAAGCCTACTCAGAGCTAGACATTACTCCCAAAAATATGCATAGGGATCCTATCATTTTTAAATGAAGCTAAAATCATAATTACATCCATAGTCTAAAATCTAAACATGAAGAGTCCTGGCTCCCATACATACCATAACTGAATTAGGAGTATAGACTCCAAACCATATGGTAAGTTGATCTTATAAAACTTATCTGAATTATGAAAATATACTTAACTTGTATGGGCTTGCCAAAATCATAAAATCATGTATATTTGAAGTAGACATCATAAGTAAAAATCATAGACTCATACATGGTTAATTTATAAACATTCAGTCATGCTAGATATCTCATCATACTTGAAATCACAAATCATAAACTTGACTTTTCATAAAACTTGCATAATAGGGCATAATTTTTTAAAACTTGAAGTCATGAAATTATAATCAATTTATGTATAAAATATGGCCATAAATCTTAAAACATGCGTTGGAATATGAGGGGAATTGACCCATAGACATATCATAGAGAATTTCATAAAACTAGATTTAAAGCCTGTAAGATCATATACTTTAATTAGAACTTGAATTCATGAACTATAGGAGTTAGGCATGAGAGTGAAAGAAAACTCTCATTCATAGCCCTAAATACCTGGGTAAAATGATTCTCAACTTATCTTTGGAAGCTCAAGAGAATTGTGGAAGAATTGAGAGAATTCTAGATTGATCATCCAAGAGAATTCAAAGCTTTGCATGCATGGGAAAGCCTAATACCTTGATGTAGGATAACCCTCTTAAAACACTCCTTTCAGGGCTTAAAACAATATAGTTTAGGACTTAAGAGTTTAGGAATTATGAAAATACCCTAAATATTTCCGTAGGAAAGATGGCACTACTAGTTGCCATGAGCCATACCACATGTCGTACCTTGCAACAATGACATGTGGTTTCCTACTGATCTTGGGCAAATTTATATGCCCAAGTGATACTCAAAGGTGTCGTTTTAGCCTTGTTTATCTATCAATATTTATACATTCTCATGTGATTGATAATAAAATGTGAATTTATACTAACCAACATGATTAGCGTTGTTTTACAGGTGAAATATAATTTTGGGAAGCTAAAATGCGTGTTGGGAGAGATTGGGGTTGGACTCGTATGTTAGCAGAAAAATCATTTGCAGGAACAAATTAAAGGGGCTCCGCGATGGAGCCGTGTCGCGCTGCCATCGCGGATGCCTTCTGCCTGGATAGGAATTTTTGGCCAAAATCCAGTGACGGTGCGCGTTGAGGCCGTGGCATGTTGGCCTAGCCCCGCGTTGCACGCCGTGCCATGTTGGGCCTTATTACATGGACAATTAATTTCCTGCAAGGGTCCGCGTCAGTGACGTGTCACGGAGGCAGTGCTCCGCGATGCACTCCGTGACACGTTGCTTGTTATTCCGGAAAATATTCCCACTAGTATAAATAGAACACTTAGGTTCATTTTTAATTATTCTGACTTTGTGGAGTAAGAACGTGGGTTACAGGCAGTTGAGGGGACGAAATTATCAGGGTTTTTCTCTATCTCCTTCTTCTTTAATTCAATTGCTTGTATGTTTAACACTCATTTAATGGTGTTTAATCCACAAATGAGTGGCTAATTCCTCTTCTTGCTGAGGTTAAGAACAATTGTATTGAAATGTAGTTATAGATCAATTGGGTTTTTCATCTTTTCTTCCACGGTTCTTCTATTGATTCTTGTTCTTACTTTATTTATGTATAGCCAACGTTAATGTATATCTAAAAAGTCCGGTTTCACTCGAGAGAGCATGAAATTGGAAAGTTGTGAATCAATAGGTTATGATCTTTTCTTAGTTTGGGAAAATTGAGGATTGATTTACCTTCAGGATAGAAATATACCTGAAAATCGTATTAGTCAATTAAGGAATTGGTTTTGTATGGCTAGAACATGAATTTCGTTTAATCACAGAAATGTAGGTGGACGGTTCATGATTCTTAAGTTGGGTTAAATACGAGAGTGTTAATCCATTGGCAATAATTCTTGACTAGCAACTGGAGGAAAGATTAACCAAATATTGTATCGATAATTAGTTTCTATACATGTTCATTTAGCCTCAGCATGCTCACATTCATAGTTCAGACTCACATTAGATATTTGTTTTAGACTTAGCATATAATTGGAAATCAAAATATCAAACTCTTCTTTGCACTGTTGTCTTCATTTTTAGAGTAAGTATAGTAACACTTAAGTAGTTGTTCCCTTATCCCAGTCCCTGTGGGGTCGATACTTGGCTTACTTAAGCCACTTTACTACTTGTTCGACCACGTGCACTTGCATGTCGTAATTACCCCATAGTAGAAAGCGAACACCTACCATTGCCAAACCTTACTTAATCCCCTATTCCCTGATTTTGAAACAATAGCTTAACAGGACGAGTCATTACTCATCACAATGACTCGTTGCTTCCTCTAATTGTCACCACTAACTTAATCCATGATTTTTGAAACCTCCCAACGAACCAAAACAATAGATCATACCTTGTTATGATGGGTTGTTGGACCCATCCGTTGCTACTGCTTCAAACTCCTCTGCTACTTCCCATGAGTACAAACCATGACCCATTGTTCCCTACAATGAGTCGTACCACGACTCGTACTATCTAACCTTGACACAACATAAACAAATAACAGCCTAGACTATGATCCTTTACATAAACAAATCAGCCGTACCTTGACTCAGTTGGTCTAGAACCTGTGAACCACAAATTTACGATGCAGATCGACGACCCGTTACTCTTTGCGACGAGTACAATGAGTCATTTTGTGACATTTTCAAACTTTTTTTGCTGATCATATTTCAAATCTTGAATGAACTCTTAGAAATTTTCAGGGTGCTACATTATCTCTCCCTTGGAAACATTCGTCCTTGAATGCGCATTATCCATACTAAAAGGCTGGGGAAAGAACTGCAACCTCCACTATTGATCATCTAAAGCTGAAAACTGATGGAGTGACTGATTCCGGACTGATACACATGACTAAACTAAATTTATGATACATACATGAAAAAACATGAAATAAACTAAGAGACATTAATTTAATATAAAATTGAATGGAGTACTAAGAAGGAAACTAATACGTTATACTTAAACTGAGTCAGAAGGGAAAAGATGCGGGTATCTAACCAACATTTTTGCTTCGGTTTGCCACATAGCTCCCTCAACAAGCTGATTCCTCCATAAAACCTTCACTAAACCTACTTCTTTGTTTCTCAACTTCCGAACCTAACGATCAAGGATCTTAACCTGAACCTCCTCATAGGTAAGGTTATCCTTCAGACCTATGCTCTTTACCAGAACAACCAAGGCCGGGTCATCAATACACTTCTTTAGTAGAGATGCATGGAAACTGGAAGTACCGAAGCTAATTTTGCTGGTAGATCCAACTCATATGCCACTTTTCCAAATCGCCTTAGAATCCTATAAGTTCCAACATATCGGGGACTAAGCTTCTCTTTCTTTTTGAACCTCATAACCCCCTTCATGGGTGATACCTTCAAAAATACCCAATCATCAACTTAAAACTCAAGCTCTCTCTGTGTAACATCCGCATAACATTTCTGATGACTCTGAGCTATTTTTAGCCTTTCTCTAATAAGCTGGACTTTCTCCATGGCCTCATGAACTGAATTTGGCCCTATCAATGTATCCATTATAACGTTGGAGTGGTAAATGTTATTGTAAGCAAACTCTATGAGAGGCAAGTGATCATCCCAACTACCCTTGAAAAATGACACACTCTCTCAACATAACCTCAAGAGTTCGAATGGTCGGCTAGGCCTGACAATTTATTTGCAGTGAAAAGGAATAGCCTTGAATCTTGAGAATGAGAATGTAGGGATTGTTGTCTTTGGTAATGATACTACTTTGCTAAGCTTGACTTGAGTACTAACTTCCTTCTGAAACGATCTCCAAAACTCTGAGGTAAACTGAGTACCTCTATCTGAGATGATGTACAAGGGAACTCCATGCAACCAAACTAGCTCCCAAATGTACAATCTTCCATAATCCTCAACTGAATTGATAGTCTTGACCGGTAAGATATGAGCTGCTTTGGTTCAACCTGTCTACAACAATCCATATAAAGTCATACTGTCGGCATGTATGAGGAAATCCTATAATAAAGACCATATTTATCTCTTCCCACTTCCATGTAGGATACTAATATCTTGAAGAATACCCCCAGGTCTCTAATGCTCAACCTTCACCTGCTGGCAATTTAGATGCTTCGCCACGAATTTTGCTATGTCCTTCCTCATGCCATTCCACCAATAGACTTTTCGTAGGTCATGGTATATGTTGGTGGTACCTAAGGGGATAGAATATTGAGAACCATGATCCCCATGTAACATTCATTATCTCAAGTCATCAACACCTGGAACACATAAACAACCCTGATATTGACGTACACCATCTCCCCCTTGGGAGAAAACCTCCACCTTCTAATTCTTGATAGCTTCCTTTACCTTTACCAAGATAGGATCCTCATCTTGCCTAGCCTTAACCTTAGTCACCAAAGAAGATTAAAAACCAATCTGAAAAATGGCACCACCATCTGCCTAGTCAACAAGGTGAACCCCTAAATGAGAGAGACTATGGACATTGTTTGCTAACTTTTTCCTCCCATCCTCAACACGAGACACACTCTCGATGGAGCCAAGTCAATAAGGTGAACCCCAAAACGAGAAAGACCATGGACATCCTTTGCTAACTCCTTCCTCCCATCTACAACAAGAGACACACTCTTCATAGACAGCTTGCTACGAGAATCCGCCACTATATTGGCCTTGCCCGGAAGATAAAGGACACTCATGTCATCATCCTTGATAAGCTCTAACCACCTCATTTGTCGCAAATTCAGATCCTTTTGACTGAACACATACTGAAGGGCTCTTGTGGTCCGTGAACACATCCACATGCATAACATACAAATAATGACTCCAAATCGTCAATGCAAACACCACCACTGCCAACTCTAGTCATGTATCGGGTAATTCTTCTCGTGAGTCTTAAGCAATCTAGAGGCATACACAATGATCCTACCACGCTACATCAACAAACAACCAAGACCAATCCAAGAGGCATAACAATACACAATGAATACATCTGTGCCCTCTGGTAGAGTCAATACTTAGGCTAAACTGAGTTGAGTGTTTAGATCCTAGAACTATTCGCACAGGCATCTGACCACAAAAATTTGACCTTCTTCTAGGTCAACTTAGTCAATGGTGCTGCAATGGACGAAAATCCCATAACAAAGATCCTATAGTAGCCAGTTAAACCCAAAAAGCTTTTTATGTCCGAAGGAGTAACTGGTTTAGGACAACTCTTTTCAACCTCTAACTTTTGAGAGTCTTCCTACATACCCTCGCTAGACACCACATGACCAAAAAATGCTACTAAGTTTAACCAAAACTTACACTTACTAAATTTAGCAAATAGCTAATGATCCTTGAGAGCCTATAGCATAATCCTCAAATAAGTGACATGCTCCTCCTCGCTCCGAGAGTATGTTAGAATATTATATGTGAAGATAGTCATGAACATATACAAATATGACTTGAATACCCTATTCATCAAATCCATAAAAGCCGCAGGAGCATTTGTTAGTCCAAAAGACATAACTAGGAACTCATAGTGACCATACCGAGTCATGAAAGGAGTCTTTAGGATGTCACTCTCTCGGACTCTGAGCTGATGATAGCCAGATCTGATTTCCATCTTCGAGAAGGACTTAGTACCCAGATGTTGGTCAAACAAGTCATCAAACCTGGGGAGGGGATACTTGTTCTTCATTGTGACCTTGTTTAACTGTCGATAATCAATGTATATTCCACGGTAACCATCCTTTTTCCAAACAGACAGAACTGGTGCACCCCACGGGGATTTACTAGGCCTGATGAAACCCTTATCTAGGAGATCTTTCAACCTCTCTTCCTACTCCTTTAGTTCGACTGCAGAAATTTTGTAAGGAGAAATGGATATAGGCTGCGTATAAGGGAGAAGGTTCATACCAAAGTCAATCTCCCGCTCAGGAAGGACTCCTGGTAGATTATCGGGAAATACCTCCCAATATTCAAACACTATAGGAACCAACTAAAAAATTGGGATATTGGACGTAGCATCCTTAACCCGAATTAGATGGTAAACACAACTTTAGAGACCATCTTCCTAGCCTTGAGATAACATCCTTAACCCGAACCAGATGGTACACACAACTTTAGAGATCATCTTCTTGGCCTTGAGATGGGAAACAAAGTGACCTATAGGCACAACTAAACTACCTTTCCATTGAAGGACTGACTTACCTAGAAATCGAAACTCTGTCGTATGGGTTCTACAATTTACTGAGGCATAACATGTATGCAACCAATCCATACCAAAGATAACATTAAATTCATTCATGTCTAACTCTACTAGGTAGGTTGAGGTAACTTTTTGATGGACTATGATAGGGAAATTTTTGTATACTCGTCAAGTTATAACTGAGTCATCGATTGGAGTAGAGACTAAAAAGGGTTCTGCTAGGATTTCGGGATTGACTCTAAAACTAATAGCAGCATAAGGAGTCATAAAGATAAGGTATCCCTTGGATCTAACAATGTATACATATCAAGATGGAATACTCGTAGCGTACCAGTGACCACATCTGGAGAGACCTCCTTCTCCTGACAATATGAGAGGGCATAAAATATGTTCTGACGCTGACCACCACCTGCACTAGTGAACGCACACTATTGAGCTGAGCCTGCTGGTGGAGCTGCTGAACTGGTAGCTAGGTCAAGGCCTCTACTATGGCCGTGTCTGGCTGAAGGTAGTCTTTGAGCAAATGTCTGCTTTTCCCACACTTGAAACACGCACCTGAACCCGCTAGGCACTCTCCAATGTGTCTCCTACCATACCTACCATAGAATGGAATGTTGGGCTTTTAATACATGCTTCCCTGATTTCTAGAGCCTAATGTTATTTCCCTCTGATACGCCTAGATCTAGATGAAACACTAGCTGATGATGGCATTGAGGCTGACGAACTTTAGTGGGACTAATATTGATGTCCTCCGCTGGACCTCTACTGGAACTATCTATAATTCCTTGTCCTGGCCCTCTTTTCCTCTCTCTCCTTCTCCTTCATCTGATTCGCAACTTCTCTGTTGGGCGTATATGACCAATCGTGAGAAGTCTAGATCACTGTTCCGCATAGTGGTCTTGAACTCCTTGTATAGCGAGCCTGATACTCCATTCCCAAAGATGCTCATACGAGCCCTCTGATCCACAACCATCTCCAGCGCATACTTGGACAACCAGGTAAACTCAAAGGGCATACTCTTGAATATTCCTGTGATGCTGCTTCATGTTGACCCACCGCCTTCGCCTCCCTCAACTCTCTAGGGAAGAACCTATCCAAGAAGACAGTCACGAACTACTACAATTTCTCTACCATCCTTCCACTGGCGGTACCATATGTAAGCAACCCCTTTTAGCTAATAGGAGGCTAAATCCGCACTCTAGTCTCCAGTCATCCCCATAATCTAGCTGATCCTTTACACTTCCTCAATAAACTCATGTGGGTCCTCATCAACTTTTGACCCCAAAAACTCAGGTGGATTCATCTTGAGAAAGTCTCAAACTCTAGTCGTTGTTGTGTTCCTATTTTGAGGAACATGAGCCATGTCCTGCTAATTTCCTAGGCGATCATAACCTGTGCCAATATCTGAAATGTCGCTCTGAACTCTACATGAGTGACCTACTTGGGCAAAGGATCTGCTGGTGCTGGCAAGGCTTGCTTGTGCCTATCTCTATCGCTATTGTCCTGGTTATTTCCATTGCCATTTCTTCTTTCATTCACTCAGCGCGGAAGCATATTTTTGCAAACACATATATCTTGAGTTAGAAGGACTATAGAGATACTTCATCAGATGACAAAGATCATGAAAAAAGGGAAATTTCCTAAAACGTCTTATAGCATCTTCCCCATAAGTGTGGCGCACTTCACACCCATGGAAAAGACTCTACTCAATGCAACTTTTAGACACCCTAGGACACTCTAAACCTTTGTTCTGATACAAACTTTTTCACAACTTGAGCTGGACCTCGCACCGAGACACGGGACCTAAAACCACAAATGGCTCCAAGTCAACCCATGGCATTAACATAACAACTAAAGAGCATACATCAAGGCGGAAAATAATATCTTAAAAATGAATAAGAGGAAGTTTAAATAACATAAAAATTATAAATGAAGTCAACACCCGACAAAGATAAAAGGCTACATAATGTCTGATGAGCTGATAGGACAACACCCCCAACTAGCTCGCTAAAGTCTAAAACTGGTATAGCAAGATCAAACATTAAACATAGTTTCCACAGAAGTTGAGGACTCACAACCAATGGGAACTGATCTAGACTGTGAGGGATAGCAAGACTAATGGAAAAACTGAGTCTGATCGGTCGGACCTGTATCATGAAATGATACATAAAGTATGCGGTCAGTACTGAGAATGTACTAATTATGCAAGGTGAGTAAAACATGTTGAGTAAATATTAATTGTAATCATGCATATTAAATATAAATAAGTATATCACGAGAGTAAGGACTGCATGCTGAAATTTGAATCTAGTATCATATCTGAACAGAACGACCCAAAGCTAAAAAAATAGAAATCATTTGACTTTTCATAGCTAAAATCATAAATTAAAGCTCATAAACTAATCATTGGGTCAAACTTGTTTGAAAAAATAATATCATACGTCATGAATATGAATAACAAAAATCATGAGGAATAATGGGAGACTCATCATAACCAACACCACACGATGGGGCTTATATGATGCCCCAACTATCGCACTCAAGTGGGCAAAGCCATCCAAAACATTGTCAGGGCTAAGGACGATACCATGATATCAATATCAAGCTGAGACCCCTCTTGGGGGCATGGGAAAACTCTCAAGGGAGGTTCCAATTTGTTACACCCCGTAAATTATAAGTGAATAAATATCCTAAGGGCATGTTGGTTAAGGGATAAAAAAAAATTAAAAAAAAAAAAGAAAAATGAATAAAAGTCGGCTTCTTCATCCAAAACACATATATTTCCAGCAAAGAAACAGGGGAACAAGTATTAGGAGTAACCCACGTCAATATATATAAATTTCCTTCCAATTACGCGACGAAACGCGGTCTAAACTCCGTTCCGGCTTAGGTACAGGTGTATAAAGCTGCAGAGAGCAATCATACGGAGTTGGTTTTGTGAAATTTGGCCGGCGAAACGTCGTGCTACCGAGGTAAAGTAAATAGAATTACTTTAAATTAGTACCAATGTGTTCCTAGCGTTGCAGTGAGTATTTATCCCTTCTGGACTATCGAGAAATAACGAGTTTTCGACCGTTTTCTAAAAGGTTAAAGTTGGGATAAATATATATATCAAAAGTGATAATTTCTCCCGAATATTAATGTATTTAGTTCTAATTGACGTGTAAATGAATGTAGTTGGGAGAAACAGCAGAAGTACCAACGGAAATCACATCGGTTAGTCGGGTACTCAGAAACCAGGTATGTAAAGTTATTGTTTCGGCAAGACAGGAAGTACAGGGTAGAAAATAAATAGAATAAACGCTATTAGCAGATACCCAGCGTACAGGAATGATTTTAGTACAAATTCCAGCAAGCATGCTAGTATATTATTACGTATCATGCGATAATCAGAATAATAGATATTTAGGCAATACGTATTTCATCTGTTGAGATTGTATCCAGTAGTAGATGGTACATTTTATATCATTGAGCTATATTCAGTTATAGATGGCATGTACTATGTTATTGAGTTATATTCAGATATAATTAGATAGACAGATAAAGGCCAGGTAGCAGAAGGTCCAGCAGCCAGAAACAGTCAGTTATTTAATACAGATTAGCCTCGAAACAAAAGAAGAGAATATGATTAGTATTTTTCATTTGAGCATGCTTGCTGTGTATGTGTTTGTATGTTGAGACTTGTTGTGGCATGTGGGCACCCTTTTAGCATCCCCACCGCCCCTGGGTTATAGCTGTGTCGATACCAGATTCAGATACCGCCACCAGCTGGGCGATGCCGTCCGCCTAGAGGACGATGATGGCCGACCACCATGATAATACAGTCCAGACCACCCTGCTTGTAGGGGTAGTTCAGTTTACTCTGCGCAGAGCTAGCACACCCTGTTTACAGGGGCAGACCACTCTGTGTGCACACCTGTGCCCAAAGGCAGGAGTCTTCGGACTCAGACACAGTTTATTGTCAGAGGCCAAGGCCTGAGCTACATACCCAAGGGGGCCGGTAGGAGGAGCTCACAGTTATCAGATGAGTGGAGTGACTTGTTTTTGGTTGGTTTAGACCCGGGTAGGGGTAAATAGATTGCTTGCTTGGTTGGCACCTTCCGGCTTATGGGGGTCGGTCAGGTATTGTGTGTATTATTATGTATATTGATATGTGCTAGTAGATACTGATAGACAGAAGGACGACACGTCATCAGGTACGCTCAGTTTAGTTATAGAATAAATAAACTCTCCCCAGTTATTCTCAGCTAGATAGACTCAGCTACTTTCTGCTTATATATCATGTTACTGTTGTTATTAATTTCAGTTGTGTATTTCAGTTGCTTTACACAGCTCAGTACCTGTGGTACTGACGCCCAGTGGGGCGCTGCATTACTTGCCTGCAGGTACTCATAGACGAGGAGGCGATCCCTCGTGATTCCAGTCAGCTATTGAGTATTCAGCTTCTGTCATCCGGAGTCTGAATTCTAGAGGTGTATTTCGTTTTCTTTGTTATACAGTACGGGTAGGTCGGGGCCCTGTCCCGATCATTTCTATTGCCATTCCTAGAGGCTTGCAGTCTGTATATTTCCCTGTGGTTAGATGAGCCGGTCGCGTGAGGCCGTGCAGTTGTATAGCTGTTAGTACTTTTCCTTCTTTTATGATGGCCGTGTGGGGCCATAGTTGCCAGTAGTGGTGACCTTGCCGGTCACGTAGCTTTTTAGTACTTCATGATTGAGTTGCAGATAACTAGACAGCATGGTGGCCTTGTCAGCCCGCATAGGTTTCCCTGTAGTTGCATGTTCTGGTCAGCTGTTATTACAGGTACAGGGGCTACAGGACAGTTGGCCGGAGGCTGTATTTACAGCCGTTATATAGCCGGTTTGTTTCTTGAAATAGAGCCAAAGCCAGCTAAAGCACCAGATGTGCTCAGGCTGGACCATTTAGCAGTCTATAGTCTAGCAGGCACCAGGTGCCGTCATACCCCCCAAGGTGGGGTGTGACAAACTTGGTATCAGAGCAGGTCGTGTCCGAGGGAGTCTGCAAGCCGTGCTAAGTAGAGTCTTGTCTATGGATGTGTTGTGCACCACATACTATAGGCAGGAGGCTGCGAGGCATGATATGATGGTTACCCTTCCTTCTCAGTCAGTCGTGCTTTAGAGCGGTTCAGTATAGGGTTGAGTCCCTAAAAACTTACCGTATTCTTTGATTACAGATACAAAGGCAGATCAACATTACCCTATCATAGGCAGAAGATCAGAAATAGCAACAGAAGAGGGCATCAGCCAGTTACATGATATCTACAGCAGCAGGAGGGGGTATCGAAGACCTCCCAGCGTGATATCTTTATTAGCATTATTCCCAGTATACGTTGATAACGTCAGAATAGGAAGTCAGAAGTATCATGTACATATGAGTTGATTTATTTATTAGTTATATAAGATCTGATTAAGATTACAGACAAGGTCAGACCACCAGGTAAGTATGAGAAAGAGAGGGAAATGCAGGAATCCCAAATACATCCTTTCGGATATGGTACAGTTAAATGTTTCTATTTGTTGCAAAAAAAAAAGGGGCTATTCTTACCTTTTGATTTTGATTCTAGTATAGTAAAGGGGCATAAGACTTGAGATGGGGTTGCCAAATCAAGCAGTAAGTAAAGATGGGTTGATTCCATAATATGTTAGAAGGAGTAAGGAGTCCCTGTGATTACGTAAGTTGCGCAGACCCTCACGGTAATAAGTCAGAAGAGCAAGTAAGACTACTAGCTTACTCAAAGTGGGCGTAGAAGATCCAGTAATAGTCAAGTTCGAGTCAGAAAAAGGCCAAGTCCGCCATAACACGCTAACAAGAGCAAGAGCAGGTACCTTGAACCCCAGAGTTCAGCTTAAGCAAGATGAGGGGAAGAAGCAGGAATGTCAGATTTTGTGGGGAAATTAGGATTACCCTCGGATTGATAGAATATCATATTAAGGATTAAGCCTAGGGCTGACAGTAAGATTGTGGTCCAGAATGCTGCAGTATGTTCGCTTATGGGGAAGTTGAGAAGTTACCAATACAGCGAGCTTAATCTAGTGTGGCCTAGAGATAAGGCCCAGCAGACAGTCATGGGCTCTCAAATAGCAGACGATAACTAAGGTGTTTATGTTTGTTACTCTCAGAATGGGGTGGCAATACAACGAAATGATAAGTCAGGGCAGGAAATATTATTAGGCCATAAGAAGAAATGTATCATGTATGATATGAGATTCAGCAGAGCATGTTAGAGATTATGTATTACCGCAGAACTCAGTACATATTGTACGTAGCTATTAATATATATATATATATATACATATACAGATAATAGATATGTTGTGAGTGGCGGCCTATAAGGGCTACAATCACATATGCTGATTAGTAATGGAAAGCATATACAAAATGCAATGCAGGACACCCCCTTGCCAAAAAAAAAAGAGAAGAAAGAGGGAGAAGAAAGAAAGAAGAGGAGAAGGGAAATGGGCAGATTAGGTGTGAATTATGTAGGAAGTCATAGAATCCATTATAGTTCTCAGTTATTAAGTTAATAAACTTATGTGTTGTTGTCAGATCTAGGCTCTAGGAGCTTACCAGAGTTAATGACCTAAAACGGATGGCTAGATGATAAGGGCGCAGTTAGACGGTCTACCGACCAGCTGGCGCCTGCATTAGCAGGGAGGCATCCCTGAAGATCGGTAACAGTAGTGCATGTGCTAGAACCAGGATTAGAGGCCAAATAGGCAAATTTCATAGATTAGCAATACCAGAATTATTCTAGTATGTCAAGTGGTTGTACGCCATTTTCCCAGCTTTGTAGGTGAGAGTCGGCCTTAGCTAACCTAGCAGTCATTATGTGGAATACCCCATAAGTTAGCCGGCCGTCCTAGTCAGAATACCCGTGGGTACCCCAAAGAAGGGTCCACATCAGTAGTCAGCGACAGACTAGTACTTCAGTTGGTTTTCGTAAGATATTCAGATACAGAGCCCTAGCAGAAGGCCAGTATTTACAGAATAGCTCATAAGACTGAGAATTCCCCAGAATAGCAGTATAAATCAAAGTGGATACACACAAGGCGTAAGAAATTGATAGTACCCTGCTAGCACAGTGTTTATTAAGACCAGGGGATCAGTAGACTCCCCATGAAGATCCAGAGATTGATCGCCTGGGAGTATGTTTGATTAAGTCCAGCCTTACAGTGGTTTAAGCAAAATAACAGAGCAATTAGATGCCCACGAGTTTGCGGTTATGCACGAACTATAAGCACTCAAGTAGAACAGTTAGAGCATTGTTAGACTACTGCCACATTCGGGTCATTCAACCCGACTATTCAGTTATTTAAGGTTATGCAGCCAGATCATTGGAGGTCATGATCAATATCAGCACCCCCTGATCAGATACGGGCACAGGGTGTGTAGATAGTCGTTCAAGGTTACCTTAGCAACAAGTGGCCTTAGCATGCGGTCAGAAGGCCAGATAAAGTTCTAGCTATACCGGTAGATTACTTGTCAGATTCTCCGGTATAATAAAGCAGTATGACCGTCAGTTATATGTCAAATTTTGTGAATATGAATTTTGGTTGAGTTTAGTAGCCTTTTTGGTCACATTGTGTCGGAGGCTGGTGTACAGATAGATATACAGAAAATCGAAGTAGTGAAGACATAGCCTAGACCTACCACTCCGATCGAAGTACGCAGTCCCTGCGGTTAGCCGGGTACTGCAAAGGGTTTGTGGAAGGATTTTCCACCTTAGCAGCACCTTTGACTAAATTGACACAGAAGGCAACAAAGTTCCAGTAGACTGAGGCATGTGAGCAGAACTTCCAAGAGTTAAAAGTCAGGCTAACATCAGCTCCAGTGTTAGTATCGCCAGGAGGTACAGAGGGTTGATGCAGTGTGGTAAGGTAATAGCTTATGCTTTCAGGCAGTTGAAGAAGCGTGAAGAGAATTATCTTACCCACGACCTGGAGTTAACTGCAGTAGCTTATGCCTTAGAGAGTGAAAATTTTGTATCACCCAGGAAGGGCTAATATGGTAGCAGACGCCCTTAGCCATAAATCTATGGGGAGTCGGCATACTTGCCGCCTGAACGGTGAGAATAGACCCGAGAATTTCACTAGTTAGCCGATTTAGCCGGTCACATAGCAGAAATAAAAGATAACAGAGCGATAATACGGAATGTCGCAGTGTTATCGTTAATGGTCGAAGTAAAGGAACGACAGTATAGAAACCCTAGCCAGGTCCAATTTGAACATAAGGTTCAGTAAGGAGAGGTGACATATTTTCAGATAACCGAGGATGAAGTGTTACGATATAAAGGCCGCATTGTGTTCCAGATATTTTGGGGGCATAGCCAGCAGCTTATAAGCGAGGCGCATTACGCCCGCGATTCTCTCCACCCAGGCGCAACGAAAATGTGCCATGATATCAAAGAAAACTACTGGTGGCCAAGTATGAAAAGAGAAATTGCTGAATTTGTAGCCCAGTGTCCTAACTGCCAACAGGCGAAAGCAGAACATCTGAAACCAGGCGGGTTAACTTAAGACATAGCTATGCCTCTCTGGAGATGAGAAGCAGTGAATATGGATTTTGTGGCAAGGTTGCCCCGTACCGGATGCGGAAATGAATCTATATGGGTAATAGTTGACAGGCTGACGAAATCAGCTCATTTCCTGCCAGTGAAAGCTACCTTCTCGGCTGAGGATCATGCCGAGTTATCTATCAGAAAAATAGTTATATTTCATGGAGTGCTGGTATCTATCATTTCTGATAAGAGAGCACAGTTTACAGCTAGATTCTGGCAGTCGTTCCAGAGGGGTCTGGAAACACAGATTAATTTAAGCACACTATTCTATCCTCAGACAGATGAGCAGTCTGAGCGCATAATTCAGACGCTCGAAGTCATGTTGCGAGCGTGTGTACTAGATTTCGGTAGTAGCCAAAGTGAGCATTTACCGTTAATTGAATTTGCCTCCAGAATTAGAATCCGTTCGTCCGGTCTTCCATGTATCTATGTTGAGGAAATTCGTAGGAGACCCTTCCACAGTTGTTCCAGTTCAGGATGTCCAGGTCACCAAAGAATTAGCATATGAGGAGGTTCCAGTAGCTATCTTAGACAGACAGATCCGTAGATTGAGAACTAAAGATATTGCATCTGTCAAAGTATTGTGGCGTAACAGGAACCGAGAAGAAATGACCTGTGAAGCCGAGGAGGACATGAAAGCCAGATATCCCCACTTATTTCAAGCATAGGCAAACGAGAGGTATGTTAAAACTGTTTTTCCTTATTAATGCTTATACTTCATATATGAAAGCAGGCGATTGATTATAGACAGTTTTATACATGAATGTTATTATATCATGTGGAGTACCTGTATTGGGCTTTTCTGCTTTTCAGGAATTATGAGATAGTCCATAATACAAGGGAAACTCTGCCAAAAATTTTTCTAGAAACAAATTGAGTAAGTTGAGAAAGTCCTCTAGACAGAATGTCATTCGAGGACGAATGTTCTTAAGGGGGGGAGGATGTTACACCCCGTAAATTTTAAGTGAATAAATATCCTAAGGGCATGTTGGTTAAGGGATTTAGAAAGCAAAAAAATGCCGCATTGTGTTCCAGATATTTTGGGGGCATCGCCAGCAGCTTATAAGCGAGGCGCATTACGCCTGCGATTCTCTCCCCCTGGCGCGACAAAAAAATGTGCCATGATATCAGAGAAAACTATGGATGGCTAGATGATAAGGGCGCAGTTAGACGGTCTACCAACCAGCTGGCGCCTGCATTAGCAGGGAGGCATCCCTGAAGATCGGTAACAGTAGTGCATGTGCTAGAACCAGGATTAGAGGCCAAATAGGCAAATTTCAGAGATTAGCAATACTAGAATTGTTCCAGTATGTAAAGTTATTCTTTCGGCAAGCCAGGAAGTACAGCTTAGAAAGTAAATAAAATAAACGCTATTAGCAGATACCCAGCGTACAGGAATGATTTTAGTACAAATTCTAGCAAGCATGCTAGTATATTATTACGTATCATGCGATAATCAGAATAATAGATATTTAGGCAATACGTATTTCATTTGTTGAGATTGTACCCAATAGTAGATGGCATGTTCTATGTTATTGAGTTATACTCAGATATAATCAGATAGACAGATAAGGCCAGGTAGCAGAAGGTCCAGCAGCCAGAAACAGTCAGCTATTTAATACAGATTAGCCTCGAAACAAAAGAAGAGAATATGATTAGTATTTTTCATTTGAGCATGCTTGCTGTGTATGTGTTTGTATGTTGAGACTTGTTGTGGCATGTGGGCACCCTTTTAGCATTTCCACCGCCCCTGGGTTATAGCTGTGTCGATACCAGATTCAGATACCGCCACCAGCTGGGCGATGCCGTCCGCCTAGAGGACGATGATGGCCGACCACCATGATAATACGGTCCAGACCACCCTGCTTGCAGGGGTAGTTCAGTTTACTCTGCGCAGAGATAGCACACCCTGTTTACAGGGGCAGACCACTCTGTGTGCACACCTGTGCCCAGAGGCAGGAGTCTTCGGACTCAGACACAGTTTTTTGTCAGAGGCCAAGGCCTGAGCTACGTACCCAAGGGGGCCGGTAGGAGGAGCTCACAGTTATCAGATGAGTGGAGTGACTTGTTTTTGGTTGGTTTAGACCCGGGTAGGGGTAAATAGATTGCTTGCTTGGTTGGCACCTTCCGGCTTATGGGGGTCGGTCAGGTATTGTGTGTATTATTATGTATATTGATATGTGCTAGTAGATACTGATAGACAGAAGGACGACACGTCATCAGGTACGCTCAGTTTAGTTATAGAATAAATAAACTCTCCCCAGTTATTCTCAGCTAGATAGACTCAACTACTTTCTGCTTATATCTCATGTTACTGTTGTTATTCATTTCAGTTGTGTATTTCAGTTGCTTTACATGCTCAGTACCTGTGGTACTGACGCCCAGTGGGGCGCTGCATTACTTGCCTGCAGGTACTCATAGACGAGGAGGCGATCCCTCGTGATTCCAGTTAGCTATTGAGTATTCAGCTCCTGTCATCCGGAGTCTGAATTCTAGAGGTGTATTTCGTTTTCTTTGTTATACAGTACGGGTAGGTCGGGGCCCTGTCCCGATCATTTCTATTGCTATTCCTAGAGGCTTGTAGTCTGTATATTTCCCTGTGGTTAGATGAGCCGGTCGCGTGAGGCCGTGCAGTTGTATAGCTGTTAGTACTTTTTCCTTCTTTTATGATGGTCGTGTGGGGCCATAGTTGCCAGTAGTGGTGACCTTGCCGGTCACATAGCATTTTAGTACTTCATGATTGAGTTGCAGATAACTAGACAGCATGGTGGCCTTGTTGGCCCGCATAGGTTTCCCTGTAGTTGCATGTTCTGGTAAGCTGTTATTACAAGTACAGGAGGCTACAGGCCAGTTGGCCGGAGGCTGTATTTACAGCCGTTATACAGCCGGTTTGTTTCTTGAAATAGAGCCAAAGCCAGCCAAAGCACCAGATGTGCTCAGGCTGGACCATTTAGCAGTCTAGAGTCTAGCAGGCAGCAGGTGCCGTCATACCCCCCAAGGTGGGGTGTGACAAAAAAAAAAAAATTTGAAAAATGAATAGAAGTCGGCTTCTTCATCCAAAACACATATATTTCCAGCAAAGAAACAGGGGAACAAGTATTAGGAGTAACCCACGTCAATATATATAAATTTCCTTCCAATTACGTGACGAAACGCGGTCTAAACTCCGTTCCGGCTTAGGTACAGGTGTATAAAGCTGCAGAGAGCAATCCTACGGAGTTGGTTTCGTGAAATTTGGCCGGCGAAACGTCGTGCTACCGAGGTAAAGTAAATAGAATTACTTTAAATTAGTACCAATGTGTTCCTAGTGTTGCAGTGAGTATTTATCCCTTCTGGACTATCGAGAAATAACGAGTTTTCGACCGTTTTCTGAAAGGTTAAAGTTGGGATAAATATATATATCAAAAGTGATAATTTCTCCCGAATATTAATGTATTTAGTTCTAATTGACGTGTAAATAAATGTAGTTGGGAGAAACAGCAGAAGTACCGACGGAAATCACATCGGTCAGTTGGGTACTCAGAAACCAGGTATGTAAAGTTATTCTTTCGGCAAGCCAGGAAGTACAGGGTAGAAAATAAATAGAATAAACGCTATTAGCAGATACCCAGTGTACAGGAACGATTTTAGTACAAATTCCAGCAAGCATGCTAGTATATTATTACGTATCATTGGATAATCAGAATAATAGATATTTAGGCAATACGTATTTCATCTGTTGAGATTGTATCCAGTAGTAGATGCTACATTTTATATCATTGAGCTATATTAAGTTATAGATGGCATGTACTATGTTATTGAGTTATATTCAGATATAATTAGATAGACAGATAAAGGCCAGGTAGCAGAAGGTCCAGCAGCCAGAAACAGTCAGTTATTTAATACAGATTAGCCTCGAAACAAAAGAAGAGAATATGATTAGTATTTTTCATTTGAGCATGCTTGCTGTGTATGTGTTTGTATGTTGAGACTTGTTGTGGCATGTGGGCACCCTTTTAGCATCCCCACCGCCCCTGGGTTATAGCTGTATCGATACCATATTCAGATACCGCCACCAGCTGGGCGATGCCGTCCGCCTAGAGGACGATGATTACCGACCACCATGATAATACGGTCCAGACCACCCTGCTTTCAGGGGTAGTTCAGTTTACTCTGCGCAGAGCTAGCACACCCTGTTTACAGGGGCAGACCACTCTGTGTGCACACCTGTGCCCAGAGGCAGGAGTCTTCGGACTCAGACACAGTTTATTGTCAGAGGCCAAGGCCTGAGCTACGTACCCAAGGGGGCCGGTAGGAGGAGCTCACAGTTATCAGATGAGTGGAGTGACTTGTTTTTGGTTGGTTTAGACCCGGGTAGGGGTAAATAGATTGCCTGCTTGGTTGGCACCTTCCGGCTTATGGGGGTCGGTCAGGTATTGTGTGTATTATTATGTATATTGATATGTGCTAGTAGATACTGATAGACAGAAGGACGACACGTCATCAGGTACGCTCAGTTTATTTATAGAATAAATAAACTCTCCCCAGTTATTCTCAGCTAGATAGACTCAGCTACTTTCTGCTTATATATCATGTTACTGTTGTTATTAATTTCAGTTGTGTATTTCAGTTGCTTTACACAGCTCAGTACCTGTGGTACTGACGCCCAGTGGGGCGCTGCATTACTTGCCTGCAGGTACTCATAGACGAGGAGGCGATCCCTCGTGATTCCAGTCAACTATTGAGTATTCAGCTTCTGTCATCCGGAGTCTGAATTCTAGAGGTGTATTTCGTTTTCTTTGTTATACAGTACGGGTAGGTCGGGGCCCTGTCCCGATCATTTCTATTGCCATTCCTAGAGGCTTGCAGTCTGTATATTTCCCTGTGGTTAGATGAGCCGGTCGCGTGAGGCCGTGCAGTTGTATAGCTGTTAGTACTTTTTCCTTCTTTTATGATGGCCGTGTGGGGCCATAGTTGCCAGTAGTGGTGACCTTGCCGGTCACGTAGCTTTTTAGTACTTCATGATTGAGTTGCAGATAACTAGACAGCATGGTGGCCTTGTCGGCCCGCATAGATTTCCCTGTAGTTGCATGTTCTGGTCAGCTGTTATTACAGGTACAGGAGGCTACAGGCCAGTTGGCCGGAGGCTGTATTTACAGCCGTTATATAGCCGGTTTGTTTCTTGAAATAGAGCCAAAGCCAGCCAAAGCACCAGATGTGCTCAGGCTGGACCATTTAGCAGTCTAGAGTCTAGCAGGCACCAGGTGCCGTCATACCCCCCAAGGTGGGGTGTGACATAGTTTAAATATATAAACCTACGTTGGCGCATATTACGAGACTGAGGAACCTTGAAACCCCAATCCTTGTCAGTGCCTAACATTACTCCCAAAAACATGCATAGTGCTCTAGTGAGTTTGTAATTTACCAACTCATTAGGCTCTTAAGCATGAGCTTTAGCTTACTTTTCAAATCTTTAAGTTGGATTTTATGCTCTTTTTTCCTTTTTATATGTAGGTATCAGATTTGAAAAAAAGGAGCATGAATTGGAGTAAAAAGGATATAATTCAGGTAAAAACCGGTGCTCCATTGGAGGACACCAGTGAAACACTAGTCAAAGACAAGCAACCACTGGCTCAACGAGAATCTACGACCAGCGGCCCGCGAACAACAACCAGCGATCAGCTAGTTCCATAGCCAACGGGTGTTGGAACTGGCTGGACCAATGTTGAAATTGATCGGTGGCTCGAGGACTGCAACCGGCAAACTGTCGAAGGCACAGTTGAAAGGCTATGAAACTTCACTGGATCGCAGAAGAAAATGACCGGCGGCTCACGGATAGCCACTTGTGTACCGCCGGTTCCATCGCAAGGGAGGACACGCTTGAACAGGGAAAAATTGTCAAAGCCTGAAAAAGAGGAGAATGTTTGTTCTGTTTTTGTATATATTCCAGAAGAAAGTACTCTCAACATATCATTGAATATTCCCTTACTTTTTGAGAGAGAAGAACTCCATCGAAGAGAAAGAAATATTTGGATATTGCTTTTTATCTTCATCTTCTTCTTCAGCATGGTATAACTATTATTGAGAAATATTGTGAGTTTGATTTTTCTTACTCCTAATGATGACATTATTGAGTTTATTAGTGAATATGCTCTTGTATTTCTCAATTACGAGTAGCTAAATCTATAACTAGAGGTGTGTGATGATGGGTGTTTTGTTACACCCCATAAGTTCTTGACATCTAGTTGGCCTATTCTCATGTTGGTTAAGAGTTTTAGAATGTCATACGTGCGAGAAAAGGGCCCGGGGAGAGACCGGACAAGCGCCAAGTCGAAGCGTCGCAAGGAAAATGTGAGTTATAAATCACATTAGACAAATGCGACTTATAAATCGCATTCGACAAATGTGACTTAAAGGCCCCAAGTATATAAAGGCCTCCCACTTCGTTTTTGAGTCACTTTTCATTTTATTTCTAGCAGAAACAACCAGAAAACAGAGAAGAATGAGGGTTCAACATAAATATTCGTCCGATTATGCCGTCAAACGCAGTCCAAACTCGAATTAACTTCAGGTAGGTGAAGTATAAATCTGCCGAGAGCATTCCTGTGGAGTTAGTTTCGCGAAATTCAGCCAGAGAATCATCGTCACACCGAGATAAGGTAAGTGGAATTGCTCCAAAGTAGTGTTAATATACTCCCAGCATTAACGTGTGTATTTCTCCCTTCTGGACCCCCAAGAAATAGCGAGTTTTCTGTCGTTCTTTGATAAGTCAAAGAATAGGCAGTAGGTATAGCCATAATATGGTTTCTTTCCAAAATAATAGTAGAATTAATTCTATTCTTTCGTGAATATGAATACAGTTGTAGAAATAGTTGAATACTAGCCGAGCTACTCTAGTTAATTAGAAAGTCGGCAGTTGAGGTATGTAAAGCCACTTTCTTTCGGCAAGCTAGTAGTTCTAGCATAGCAAAATAGTACAAATTTCGGTAGAATGTTTCATAAACCGTATATTATATTCAGTATGAGTTCAGTAAGCATGTTAGAATTATTATACAGTGTTCAACATGAAACTCAGCAAAATAATATAATTCCCAATAGAATATTCCAGAAATATTATTTCAGACTCAGTATATCACAGTATTAGATTCAGTATATTTCAGTATCAGATTCAGCATATTTCAGTATCAGATTCAGTATATTTCAGTATGAAATTCAGAACAAAATACCAAAATCTAAATATTATTATCAGATTCAGTATATATATATTACATGCGGTTATTGCTATCTGTGGAGACATGATTGTTCTGTGTTGGGCACCCTTAGAGCTTCCTTGACCGCCTCAGGGTTAATAGCTTTGTCGACTCGCCCGCCAGAGGGTGAGGATACGTCGCTCTACGGAGTGGCATGCCGTCTTCCAGCGGATGAAGATAGGATTTAGATTCCCCATAGCAGGTTGATCAACACTATGCCACACCCCTTGTCGAGAATTTGCACTCGGGGTGTAGATTACAGTTTTCAGATTACAGATTTCAGATTTCAGATTTCAGGAGTCCTCCGAACTCAGATACTGCTATAGTCAGGGGCCCAACGAGCCCAAGTTGCATACCCAGAGGGCCGGCAGGATACTCATAGTTACTAGGTGGATGGTATGACCTGGGTAGGGGTATATAGATTGTGTGCTGGTTGGTACCTTACGGCTTATGGGGGTTGGTAAGGTTCTTGTATTCTGTGTTATGTTAGTTATTAATAGATAGAAAGTAGACCGCCATATTATCAGGTATGACTCTTATTCTTTTCTGTAAAGTTATGCTCTTTTCAGTCAGTCTCATCCCGTCTCCTATTACTTCAGTATCTATCAATATTATTGTTTGCTTTCAGTTATTTTCAGTTATTTGTTTACATACTCAGCACCAGTGGTACTGACGCCCGTTTTGGGGCGCTGCGTTACTTGCTTGCAGGTACACATACACGAGGAGCAGATCTATCATAGTTCCAGTCAGCGATACAGAGCCTTCAACTCCTTTCATCCAGAGCTTGAAAGACAGAGGTTTACTCTCCTTTTGATTGTACAGTATGGGTAGGCCGGGGCCCTGTCCTGACCATCTTATTATTCTTAGAGGCTTGCAGATTGTATCATATTCCCTGTGGTCAGATTGTATGTGATGGCCATGTGGGGCCTTATTCAGTTGTTAGTTGGTGACCTTGTCGTTAACAAATCCGTTTAGTGCTTGATTTCATTTTTTAGATATAACTAGACAGCATTGTCGCCTTGTCAGCCCACATAGGATCCCTTGTAGTTGGTTGTTTTGGTTAGCTGTTTATATCCTTACAGGTGGCTATAGGCCTTGTCGGCCGGAGGCTGTGTTTACAATCGTTATATAGCCCGTCATTTTCTTGAATCCAGAGTTAGAGCCAGCCTGGCACCATAAGTGCTTAGGCTTAGTCAGTCCAGTAGTCCAGGTCCTAGTAGGGCACCAAGTGCCAGTCATGCCTCCCAAGGTGGGGCGTGACATGTTTAGTTTGATTGGGTATTGCTAGAGAATGACAGTTGTCGGGTTATTTGTTTTGATACAACAACCGCTTACATTCTCTCTAAATGAGGAGTGTAGTATGAGCGTAATCAAAAATGTCGCTGTTGTCGGGGATGATATCATTGAGTTGTTTGTTAATTTTAATTGATCTTGCATCTTAAGGAGTTTAACATTGTTATTGTTGTTGGTCATCTAAGGTGAATTCATATTATCCAACATTCACAAGCAGGAGATAGTTCGGTGGAAGGAAATATAGAACATGAAGAGAATAATCCCGTCATGCCTGAAATAGCAGGTGCCATTCGTTTACCAGCTATGGTGGGGAATGCGGTGTTTCATGTCACTAGTACAATGTTGAACCTATTGCAAATGAAAGGGCTCTTAGGGGGTAAGCCGAGTGAGGATGAAAATCGCTATTTAGAAATTCCTAGAGATTTTCCAACCTTTCAACATAACGAATATAACCAAGAGTTTATCAGGTTGAGGCTTTTTCCATTTTTCCTAACGAGAGAAGCAACTAAGTGGTTGGAGAAGTTGCCTTCGGGATGCATCACGTCATGGAAAGAATTGATAGAAGCATTTTTCAATCACTTTTTCCCTCCCTCAAAGATGTTGCAGCTAAGGGATGATATTACAAACTTTAGGTAAGAGCCGGGTGAGCCTTTACATTAAACATGCCTGAGATTTAAGAAGTGTCTCTCTGCCCAAATCATGGTCTTCCCAGTGGAGTGCTACTTCAAAGCTTTTATCAAGCCCTAGACTATCACACCCCACCTTGGGAGGGGGGCATGACTGGCACCTGGTGCCCTACTAAGACCTAACCTGCTAGACTGTTAAGCCTGGGCGCATCTGGCGCCTGGCTGGCTCTAACTCACATTTTTGGAAACAAAGGGCTATATAACGGCTGTAAATACAGCCCCCGGCCCATTGGCCTATAGCCTTCTGTACCTGTCTTAGCAGCTAGCCAGAAACATAGTAATTCAGGGAAACCTATACGGGCCGACAAGGCCACCATGCTGTCTAGTTATCTGCAACTTAATCATAAAGCACAAAAAGAAGCTACGTGACCGGCAAGGTCACCACTACTGACAACTATGGCCCCACACGACCATCACAAAACTAAGAAAGAGTAAAGACAACTATACAACTGCACGGCCCCACGCGACCGGCTCATCTGACCACAGTGATTTCATACAGAATGCAAGCCTCTAGGAATAGTAATAGAACTGATCGGGACAGGGCCCCGACCTACCCATTCTATATACAACAAAAGGAACCGAACTACACCTCTGAAATTCAGCCTCCGGATGACTGGAGCTGAATACTCAACCGCTGACAGGGAGTCACGTAGAATCGCCTGCTCGTCTAGGAGTACCTGCAGGCAAGTAATACAGCGCCTCACTGGGCGTCAGTACCGCTGGTACTGAGTATGTAAAGCAACTGAAATAATATAACTGAAAACAACATCTGAAAGCAATAATATGACTGATGAAGCTGAAGTAGGAGGAATAACTTAACTGTCTGATGATGTAGATCGTACCTGTTCTTACTGATACCGAAGGAAGTAGGAATCATACCTGGAGGCGTATCATTCTACTACCAACCCACTCGCGTCTAATACAACATAGCATAGCATACATAACATAACATAGCACACACAAACCTTACCCGACCACCATAAGCCGGGAGGTACAATCAACACAGAATCTATGCCCCTACCCTGGTCATCCCATCTCCTATAGTGGCTGTAACCATCCTGCCGGTCCCTGGGTATGCACTTGGGCTCGCTGAGCCCCTGACTATAACTGTACCTGAGTCCGAAGGACTCTAAATCAACACCCCGGGCGTACCCGCTCGATGGGGGTGTATAAGGGACGACCAAGGCACAATATGGGGAAACTGGCATCCCATCTTCTTCCCCTTGCGGGATGGCATATCACTCCGTAGAGTGACGTATCCTCGTCCTCTGGCGGATGAGTTGATACAGCTATTAACCCTGGGCGGTCAGGGATGCTAGGTAATCCAACCCCAATCAATACAACGGTCTCAACTAATCATGTTGTCTGTGTATCTCATAAGCTAAGGCTAACAGGTGTAAGGTATCATATAAATCACATACTGAGCTAATAATAGCAATCTATAAGTGTCTGATACATGATGAGATAGGTAAGTATAAATATGAATATAGCCTCCTGTCAAACTGTACTGGGGCAAAGGTTACACAAGAAGGTGTTTCTGCTGAAAGCTATACTGTTTACTGAGTTTCTGTATTAACATGATTTCTTATTTCTAACATGCTTTCTAAACTTTATTTAGTTGCTATGCTATGTCTGAAATGCTTTACGAATACTGTACTACTTCACGAGGCTTCAGCTAAACACAACAATATCTTAACATGGCATATTACATCATATACTGAATATACTGGGCAATCTTAATCACTTACGCCCGAATCTATATCGTATGCGTTACAACCCAAAACTTCTCATATTGCACCAATATTCAAAATAACATTATAATCGATTTCTAAACATGCAACTGGTCTGTAAATTACTATACTGCTTCGAGGTTACTCAACTTGCCGAGGAAACTTAACTTTACATACCTTATCTTTGAATATTCGTCCGTCGGACGAGGCTCGGCTGGTACTTCAACTATTTTCTCCCTACTGCATTCATAAATACGTCAATCAATACTAAATACAACGTTATTGTAAAGAGCGACGTTACTTTCAATTTAATTTATAGCTTAAACTTAGGCTTATCGAAAGACGGTCAAAAACTCGCTATTTTTCAGCGGCCCAGAAGGGAGAAATATTTACTTCTCAGCTAGGAACACATAGACATTAATTTATAGCAATTCTACTTACTTTAGTTCGGCGGCTCGCCGATTCGTCGGTCGTATTTCGCGAAACTAACTCCGTAGAAATGATCTCTGCAGCTAAATACCTGGGTATCTAGGATTAATTTGGGTTTGGGCAGCGTTTGGCAGCGTAATCGGACGATAATTTATAATCTCCCTTCGTTTTCCCTCTGTTCACTACGTTTTTGGAAAGTTTTATAAGTATGGAACGATTTTCAACCGAAGTGGGGGCTTTATATACTTGGGCCTGGACACGGGCAACGTGTCACGGAGCCATCGCGGAGGCCTCACCTCCGTGACACGCTGCCATCGCGGAGGGGCTCTGCCTCGGCTCCTCCCGCGATGGTTCGACGGGTTTCTCATCCGATCTTTTCCTGGGCCTTTCCCTAGCACGTATGGCTTTCAAATATGCTTAACCAACGTGCGAATAGGTCATCTAAGTGCCGGGAATTCTACGGGGTATAACATTCTCCCCCCCTTAGGAACATTCGTCCTCGAATGTATACTGTTATCTAGAGGACTGCTTACCTTACTTTCTGGAAAAAAAAAATTTGGCAGAGTTTCCCCTGTAATATGGACTATCGCAAAAACCTGAAATGCAGAAAAGTCCAACACAGGCACCGCACATATTATTCCAAGATTCACTAAACACTAAATATCACTTCTTTCTTTATCATTTACAACATACAATCATAAGGTACTGTATAAGTAATGATACGGACATACCTGTCGTCTGACTAGGCCTGAAATAGGTGAGGATATCTGATTTTCATGTCTTCTTCAGCCTCCCACATCATTTCTTCCCGATTTCTGTTACGCCACAATACCTTGACAGATGCAACATCTTTAGTTCTCAATCTGCAAATCTGTCTATCTAAAATGGCTACGGGAACCTCTTCATAGGCTAACTCCTCTGTGACCTGAACATCCTGGACTGGAACTACTGTAGAAGGGTCCCCTACGAACTTTCTTAACATAGAAACATGGAATACTGGGTGAACAGATGCTAATTCTGGAGGCAAGTTTAACTCATATGCCACGCAGCCTATTCTTCGCCGAATCTGATACGGCCCAATGAATCTTGGGCTAAGCTTGCCTTTCCTGCCAAACCTCATTACCCCTTTCATCGGGGACACTTTCAGATATACCCAATCATTTACCGAAAATTCTAGATTTCTGCGCCTCCTATCTGCATAAGACTTCTGGCGGCTCTGCGCGGTTAGTAAACGTTCTCGGACAAGCTTTATCTTTTCCTCGGACTGCCGAACGATGTCTGGGCCAACTAATGCTGATTCTCCTGTTTCAAACCAGCCCACCGGTGATCTACATTTTTGCCCATACAATGCCTCGAAAGGCGCCATCTGAATAGCTGAATGGTAGCTGTTATTATAAGAAAATTCGATTAACGAAAGATGTTCATCCCAGCTACCCCCAAAATCTAACACACACGCTCATAGCATATCTTCGAGCGTCTGAATTGTACGTTCAGCTTGCCCGTCTGTCTGAGGATGGAATGCTATACTCAGACTAATCTGCGTCCCCAGACCTTTCTGAAATGACTGCCAGAACCTATCTGTAAACTGTGCCCCTCTGTTTGAAATAATAGATGCCGGCACTCCATGTAATCTAACTATTTCTCTGATATACAATTCGACATAATCCTCAGCTGAGAAGGTAGCCCTTACTGGCAGGAAATGAGCTGATTTTGTCAGCCTATCAACTATCACCCAAATGGAATCATTTCTGCGTCTAGTACGGGGTAACCCTGTTACGAAATCCATATTTATTGCTTCTCATTTCCACATAGGTATCATTATCTCTTGCATCAAACCACCCGGCTTCTGGTGCTCTGCTTTTACCTACCGACAATTAGCACATCTAGATACAAATTCAGCTACCTCAGTTTTCATACTTGGCCACCAGTAAATGTCTCTGATGTCGTGGTACATTTTCGTCGCCCCTGGATGAAGGGAATAGCGAGCGTAATGTACCTCATGGATAATCTGCCCACGAAGGCCTGAGACGTTTGGGACACAAAGGCGGCCCTTACAGCATAGCACACCATCCTCGGTTATCTGAAAATATGGTTCCTTACCCTTCTGAACTCTATCTCTGAGCTGGACTAAATCGGGATCCTCATACTGTCGTTCCTTTACCTCTGCAACTAATGACGACACTGTCGAATTTTGAATTACGGCCCTATTATCTCCTGTTTCCATTACCCGAATGGCTAGCCCAGGTAACTGATGAATTTCTTTGGCTAACTTCTGCTTCTCAGGCCGCAAATACGCTAAACTCCCCATTGACTTACGGCTCAGGGCATCTGCTACAACATTAGCTTTTCCGGGGTGGTATAGAATATTCACATCATAGTCTTTTAACAACTCCAACCAGCGGCATTGCCGCAGATTCAGCTCCCTCTGAGTGAAAATGTACTGTAGGCTCTTATGATCCGTGTAAATATCAACACGAAATCCGTACAGATAATGCCTCCACATCTTCAAGGCATGAATTACTGCGGCCAATTCTAGGTCATGGGTAGGGTAATTCTTTTCGTGTTTCCTCAGCTGTCTGGAAGCATATGCAATTACTCTACCATACTGCATCAACACACAGCCCAATCCGACACCTGACGCGTCGCAATAGACTGAATAACCTTCTGTGCCTTCCGGCAGTGCTAGTACTGGGGCGGAGGTTAATCTGTCTTTCAGTTCCTGGAAACTCTGCTCACATGCCTCCGTCCACTGAAACTTTGTTGCTTTCTGTGTCAATTTAGTTAAGGGTGCTGCAATGGTTGAGAATCCCTCAACGAACCTCCGATAGTATCCTGCCAACCCCAGAAAGCTACGAACTTCAGTCGGGGTGGTAGGCCTGGGCCATGACTTAACTGCTTCTATCTTCTTCTTGTCTACCTGTATACCAGCATCTGAGACAATATGTCCTAAAAAGGCTACTGAGTTAATCCAGAATTCACACTCCGAAAATTTAGCATACAACTGGCGGTCCCTAAGAATTTGGAGCACTGTCCGCAAATGAGTCCGGTGATCTGCTTCAGAGCGAGAATACACCAGAATATCATCAATGAATACTATCACGAACAAGTCCAGGAAGGGTTTGAAAATACTGTTCATCAGGTCCATAAAGACTGTCGGGGCATTTGTTAGCCCGAAGGACATAACCAGAAATTCAAAATGTCCATATCGGGTCCTGAATGTTGTCTTAGGGATGTCCCTCTCACGTACTCGGACCTGGTGATATCCGGACCGCAAGTCAATCTTAGAAAAGTATCTGGCTCCCTGTAACTAATCAAATAGGTCATCAATCCTAGGAAGCGGATACTTGTTCTTTACTGTAACTTTGTTTAGCTGCCAATAGTCTAGCACATTCGGAGCGAGCCATCTTTCTTTCTCACAAACAAGACTGGCGCACCCCACGGGGAAGTACTCGGCCTGATAAATCCTTTGTCTAACAAGTCTTTCAACTGCTCCTTTAATTCTCTAAGTTCTGCAGGAGCCATACGATAAGGAGGTATTGATATTGGCTGAGTGCCTGGTAGCAAATCAATAGCGAAGACTATTTCCCTTTCTGGGGGAATACCAGGTAACTCATCAGGAAATACATCTGGGAATTCATTTACCACTGGAATAGACTGGGGTGTCGGAGATTCTGCTTGGACGTCTTGAACTCTGACAAGATGGTAAATGCACCCCTTAGATATCAACTTTCTCGCCCGTAGGTAGGAAATAAACCTACCTTTTGGCGTCGCGGTGCTGCCCTTCCACTCTCGTACTGCCTCCCCCAGGAAGTGGAATCAGACCGTTTTGGTCCAACATTCAACATTAGCAAAACATGGTACTAACCAGTCCATACCCATTATGGCATCGAAATCTATCATCTCTAACTCGACCAGATCTACTGTGGTCTGACGATTAGCAACCTCTACTGTACACCCGCGGTAAATTCGGTTAGCTGTGATAGAGTCAGCGACGGGCGTAGATACTAAGAAGGGCTGCTGTAATGATTCTGGTACAATACTAAACTTTCGTGCCACAAATGGAGTAATATAGGACAAAGTAGACCCTGGATCAATTAGCACATAAGCATGGTGTGAGCAGATAGTTAGCATACCTGTCACAACATCAGGCGATGCCTCTGAATCTTGCCTCCCAAGTAAGGCATATGTGCGGCTTGGACCCGCACCTGTACTGGAGGCCCCTGATCTGCCTTGACCCCTGCCTGCTGAAACTGGGGGCCTGCGCCCAGTCGAGGATGCTGTAGCTCATGATCCTGTTGATGCCCTATCCTATCTGTCCCGGTCCTCACGACCTCTGGCTGGGCAATCTCTCATCAAATAGCCTTCTTGGCCACAAATATAGCATGCGGTGGAACCATACCTGCATGCTCCAGAATGACATCGACTGCATATAGGGCAAAGTGGTAGGGTATACCTACTCTGCTCCGCCCTCCTCTGTGACGGTGAATCTGCCGTCTGCGAACCTCTACCAGCCTCTGACTGCCCCCTGCGGCTGAATCTACCTCCCTGTGACTGTGGCGGAGGCGGGGGCCTGGGCGGCCTGTCTGACAATCGTGGCCTGGGTCCTCCCCGGGCCTCTCTTTGTAACTCAGCTGGCCTATCCCGGCGACGCTGCTCCTGATTAACCCTTCTGATTTCCCGATGTCGCTGTCTCATGCCCTCAATATTCTGGGCAAATGCCTGGATTCGGGAAATATCCATATCTTCTCGCAGTGTGGCCGTGATACAAGTCTCAACATACTCTGGGTTCAACCCCATAATAAAATGGTGCACTCTGGATGCCATGGTATCCACGAAAGTCGGTGCATATCGAGCGAAGGAGTCAAACCGCAAGGAATATTCCCGAACACTCATGGCCCCCTGTTACAGATGTAGGAACTGGTCTACCCGGGCTTGTCGGATCTCCCACGGCAAATAGTGATCTAGAAAGGCTCCTGAAAAGCTGGACCAGGTGGGAGGGGGAATATCTCTCCCTCGGGACCTCTCCCAGCTTTCATACCATAACACCGCAATATCTCGCAACCGGAATGCGGCCAATTCAACTGACTCAGTAGGCGTAGCATGCATAACCCTGAAGATTCTCTGCATCTGATCCAAAAAATCCTGGGGGTCCTCTGTTCGGTTCGTGCCTGTGAACTGTGGGGGATTCAGGGCTAAGAACTCTCGGACCCTCGAACTACCGGGCCCTCCTGATACTTCTGCAACTGTGGATGGCATTTGCTGATGCTGAGTAGCCATCATCTGTGCTATCATAACTACAGCACCCCTAACCTCCTGGTCGGAAGGTGTCGGTATAGGGACTGCTGAAGATACTGTCGCTCCAAACGGCTCCTGACGTGGTGGAGACTGCTGAGGAGGCTGAGATGAAGCCTCTATATGGCCCTCTGATCGGGCTGTCTCCAAATGAGGGGGAGGCATCCTGCTGGTGCCCTCCCCTACTGCAATGTCTAAGCTCCGACCTGTGACGAGATGGCGCTGGTCTGACATTATCTGTAGCCAAAGAATATGGTAAGATTTTAGGAATTCAACCCTATACTGTACCGCTCTATGGCACGACTGAATCAGAATAAAAGACAACCATCCTATCATGCCTTGCAGCCTCCTACCCATAGTATGTGGTGCACAACACATCCATGGACAAGACTCTACTTAGCACGGCTTGCAGACTCCCTGGGATACGACCTGCTCTGATACCAAGTTTGTCACACCCCACCTTGGGAGGGGGGCATGACTGGCACCTGGTGCCCTACTAAGACCTAACCTGCTAGACTGTTAAGCCTGGGTGCATCTGGCGCCTGGCTGGCTCTAACTCACATTTCTGGAAACAAAGGGCTATATAACGGCTGTAAATACAGCCCCCGGCCCATTGGCCTATAGCCTTCTGTACCTGTCTTAGCAGCTAACCAGAAACATAGTAATTCAGGGAAACCTATACGGGCCGACAAGGCCACCATGCTGTCTAGTTATCTGCAACTTAATTATAAAGCACAAAAAGAAGCTACGTGACCGGCAAGGTCACCACTACTGACAACTATGGCCCCACACGACCATCACAAAAGTAAGAAAGAGTAAAGACAACTATACAACTGCACGGCCCCACGCGACCGGCTCATCTGACCACAGGGATTTCATACAGAATGCAAGCCTCTAGGAATAGTAATAGAACTAATCGGGACAGGGCCCCGACCTACCCATTCTATATACAACAAAAGGAACCGAACTACACCTTTGAAATTCAGCCTCCGGATGACTGGAGCTGAATACTCAACCGCTGACAGGGAGTCACGTAGAATCGCCTGCTCGTCTAGGAGTACCTGCAGGCAAGTAATGCAGCGCCCCACTGGGCGTCAGTACTGCTGGTACTGAGTATGTAAAGCAACTAAAATAATATAACTGAAAATAACATCTGAAAGCAATAATATGACTGATGAAGCTGAAGTAGGAGGAATAACTTAACTGTCTGATGATGTAGATCGTACCTGTTCTTACTGATACCGAAGGAAGTAGGAATCATACCTGGAGGCGTATCATTCTACTACCAACCCACTCGCGTCTAATACAACATAGCATAGCATAGATAACATAACATAGCACACACAAACCTTACCCGGCCCCCATAAGCCGGGAGGTACAATCAACACAGAATCTATGCCCCTACCCTGGTCATCCCATCTCCTATAGTGGCTGTAAGCATCCTGCCGGTCCCTGGGTATGCACTTGGGCTCGCTGAGCCCCTGACTATAACTGTACCTGAGTCCGAAGGACTCTAAATCAACACCCCGGGCGTACCCGCTCGACGGGGGTGTATAAGGGCCGACCAAGGCACAATATGGGGAAACTGGCATCCCATCTTCGTCCCCTTGCGGGACGGCATATCACTCCGTAGAGTGACGTATCCTCATCCTCTGGCAGACGAGTCGATACAGCTATTAACCCTGTACGGTCAGGGATGCTAGGTAATCCAACCCCAATCAATACAACGGTCTCAACTAATCATGCTGTCTGTGTATCTCATAAGCTAAGGCTAACAGGTGTAAGGTATCATATAAATCACATACTGAGCTAATAATAGCAATCTATAAGTGTGTGATACATGCTGAGACAGGTAAGATAAATATGAGTATAGCCTCCTGTCAAACTGTACTGGGGCAAAGGTTACACAAGAAGGTGTTTCTGCTGAAAGCTATACTGTTTACTGAGTTTCTGTATTAACATGATTTCTTATTTCTAACATGCTTTCTAAACTTTATTTAGTTTCTATGCTATGTCTGAAATGCTTTACGGATACTGTACTACTTCACGAGACTTCAGCTAAACACAACAATATCTTAACATGGCATATTACATCATATACTGAATATACTAGGCAATCTTAATCACTTACGCCCGAATCTATATCGTACGCGTTACAACCCAAAACTTCTCATATTGCACCAATATTCAAAATAACACGATAATCGATTTCTAAACATGCAACTGGTCTGTAAATTACTATACTGCTTCGAGGTTACTCAACTTGCCGAGGAAACTTAACTTTACATACCTTATCTTTGAATATTCGTCCGTCGGACGAGGCTCGGCTGGTACTTCAACTATTTTCTCCCAACTGCATTCATAAATACGTCAATCAATACTAAATACAACGTTATTGTAAAGAGCGACGTTACTTTCGATTTAATTTATAGCTTAAACTTAGGCTTATCGAAAGACGGTCAAAAACTCGCTATTTTTCAGCGGCCCAGAAGGGAGAAATATTTACTTTTCAGCTAGGAACACATAGACATTAATTTATAGCAATTCTACTTACTTTAGTTCGGCGGCTCGCCGATTCGTCGGCCGTATTTCGCGAAACTAACTCCGTAGAAATGCTCTCTACAGCTAAATACCTTGGTATCTAGGATTAATTTGGGTTTGGGCAGCATTTGGCAGCGTAATCGGACGATAATTTATAATCTCCCTTCTTTCCCTCTGTTCACTACGTTTCTGGAAATTTTTATAAGTATGGAATGATTTCCAACCGAAGTGGGGGCTTTATATACTTGGGCCTGGACACGGGCAACGTGTCACGGAGCGATCACGGAGGCCTCACCTCCGTGACACACTGCCATCGCGGAGGGGCTCTGCCTCGGCTCCTCCCGCGATGGTTCGACGGGTTTCTCGTCCGATCTTTTCCTGGGCCTTTCCCTAGCACGTATGGCTTTCAAATATGCTTAACCAACGTGCGAATAGGTCATCTAAGTGCCGGGAATTCTATGGGGTATAACATAGACTCTGTCAATAATGAAATTGCCAATAATCTCGTCGGAGGATCAATCATGGACTAGAAGTATGGTCTATATAAAGCCTTCTTGGACAGGATGACGAAGACGAATAGGGCATGGCATACAAGGGAGACAAATGTATCTTCACATGATGCTAGTTCTAGTTTGTTAATAGCTGAAAAGAGAAAAAGAGATGAAGAGAAAGATAAAAATCTTGCTAAAATGATGGCTCGGTTGGAGTTAATGACTAAGCATGTGATGGGAGTCGGGCCTAAAGTTGTGAATGTTGTGGGAATGCAAGGTCTAATGCATTTTGAGGGAGAATCCTCACCACCAAGGTACGAGGAGGAGTGCCAATATATGGAAAATAAAATGGGGGGTTCTCGACCCGGGTACCAAGGGTCTAATCAAGGCCCTTGGTGCTCAAGGGAAGAGAACCAAGGTTGGAGGAACTGTGACACACAAGGTTGGCCTGATCGAAATGAGATATGGGGAAAGAGAGAGAAAAATTGTAAGGGCAACCGCTATCATAAAAGCGTGAATCCGTATGTTGCTCCTCCTAAAGCTGAAAATACCCAACCTCAACTGGGTGTGAGTGATGTTAAGAACTCAAAGATTGAAGAAATGTTGACAAGGGTTCTCAAGAAAGTTGAATCAAATGAAAGCGGGGTCAAAGAACTTAAAGAGGAGGTGTCTAACCTTTCCCAAACAGTAAGTTCACACTCGGCCTCTTTCAAGCATTTAGAGGCCAAAATAAACCACTTATCTTCCTAAATGAACCCCCAAATGAAGGGAACACTCCCTAGTGATACAATGCCAAATCCCAAAATGGATAATCAATGCATGGCTATTGTCACAAGGAGTGGTAAGATGCTTGGTGATGCAGGCGGTAAAGCCCAAGGATGTTGGGGACCCCAAGGAAAGTGAGGTGAATGAATCAGATGAGGTTCCATAAGCACCAAATGGTAGTGATGATGTTGAAGAACAAGGTGAGGGAGATTTTGATCAGATCCCATCAAATGAAGAGGAAGGAGATGCGGGCATAAATGCCTCAAATGAGAAAGATCAAGACCCACGAATTCCACCTCCTTATCCACAATGGTTAGCCAAGAAGAAAAATGATGATTAATTTAGAAAGTTTATCGACATATTTAGCAAATTTTCCATAAATATACCATTGGTGGATGCTTTACTTCAAATTCACGGATATGCAAAGCTTATGAAAGTGATGCTGAAGAAGAAAGGGTGGTAGATGTGGGCACCAGAGAGACAATACATGATTGTAGTGCTATGATGATGAGTAACCTTGTCCCAAAATTGGAGGATTTGGGAGCCTTCACAATCCTTGCACTATTGGTTTGTGTGTGTTCAAGAAAGCCCTTTGTGATCTTGGGGCGAGCATAAATTTTATGTTCTCATAATCTTGAAGAAGTTAGGGCTTGGCAACTCCAAACCTACTTCAATGATTGTTAATGGTTGATCGCTCAATCAAGAAACTAGTGGGTGTTTTGGAGGATGTATTGGTGAGGATGGATGAGTTTATTCTACCAGCTAAATTTATGGTTTTAGATTGAGAGATGGACGTGGAAGTCCCAATCATCTTAGGGAGACCGTTGTTCATCACGGGCAGAGCCTTGGTAGATGTGGAGATAGGTTTGCTCAAGTTCGTGTGGATGGTGAAGAGGTTACCTTCAATGTATGCCAATCCGCATAAACTCCCGATGAATGCAAAGTGATTGGAGTTTTGAATGATGAGGGCGAAAATGGAGGAGTTTATTTGCAGGAGGATGAGTCGAGGATAATCCTCCAAAATATGGAATCTAAATGAGAGATACGTCGTGCCAAGCTGTTTACTAAGGCACTCCTTGGGAGGCAAACAGGTGTTTTCTTTTGAATATTTTAATGCCATTATTGTTTTCATTTTGTAGGATTGAATAGGTGTGAAGCAAGGAGGAGGAGCACAAAATAGGGAAAGCATCGTGTTAGACTAGCCAACTGCCGATCCAGATGCGCGAATTGCCTCATCCGTGACTAATGGGGTAGAAACCTGGGAAAAAAATGGCCAGACTAGTGAGTCACTAGAGAAACGCTGACTACAGTTCGCGAACTGCCGATTGACTACCAGCTCAGGTCAGAATACTTGAGAAGTGGGGCACAAACGGCGGTCTACCAGCGGAACACAGAATCCAATCTGTGAACCGCTGGTCAACTGACAGATACAAAGTAGAGAGTCAGTCGCAAATTCACGTTAGTAATATTAACATGGAGATCCACTGCTTCATATCAGCTACAGCCGGTGAAATCTCGGTACAGGTATGTGCTTTGTTTAAAAATGTTGACCAACCCATTGACTAACTCGATCCAGAATCCTTTTTAAGCTACCCAGACCGAATCATATCCCTTTTATTCTCCCAAAATTCCCTATTTCCCACTTTTTCACACTTCCCCATACACAATTTTATCTTCCCAACACTCCATCTTCCCACTCAACTTTCCATATTCTAACACTTCCTTTTAAATGAAATCCTATTCAACCCCCACCTTTTCCTCAAAGAATACCATTTATCTCCCTTCACCTATAAAAACCCCTATAACCCTTTTCCTTTACCTAACCCTCATTACCATTCTACTCCCTGCTAGCAAATTCCAATTTTCACCATTGTTGAGAAAGTTCAAGCTTCCACATTTCTCATCTACTCCCACTCTCGTAATTTGGTAAAGTGCTCCCAACACTCTGATAATGTTGCAAGTTGTATTCTTGGTGCATATGAACTTTATTGTAGCATGTCTCTCCCTTCTTTTTACTGCCCCTTCCATGAATATTTCCATTATTGTGAATATACATGTTGAATATTGTTGATGGATATGATGTGAATTTAGCGGGGAATGGGGTTCTGATGCTTAAATGGGTGAAGTATGAACAACCTCAAGGGATATAAAGGACCCAATTTGCCCAATGATAGATCGGGTGATGCCTTTTTTAAGGGTAAAATCATCATTTTGTGACTTTTTGATGTGTAGACAATGCTAATCTATGATGTGAGCAAGTACTTTTGAGAGTCTGATGTTGGACACATTTTGAAGCAATGGGGACGACGATCATTGACTATTCACCAGTCAGTCCCAGCGAAACGCAGATGAAATGTCAGTTCGAATAAAAATTAGCTTCAGGCCACTTCCTTGACCAAACATCGCATCAGCGCTTCACAAATCATGATTGGCGGTTTGCCAATGAGTCATTGGTGGAAAGTCCAATGTGCAGGTGTTTTGCCAAGCGCCAATAGCTAACAGGCGGTCTTCGGATCACTTTCTGTGGATCACCGATGACTCGCTGGTGCTGCCAAATTTTTCATAATGATTTCTCCTCTTATTTTTCATCTAATCTTTAGATTAGTTGTTGTTTGTTAATTTTATCATTAGAAAAATATAAAAAGAAACATTGTGTATTGTACTAATATTATTTTTGCAGAAAATGTCCTCCTCCAAGTAGTCAAGAAAAGGAAAGGCCATCTCCACTTCAAAAACAAAGGGCAAAGAAAAGACAAAGCCACCTCAGCCCCCACTAACACCAGAGAGGCGATAATCTTTCGTATGCCCAACATGAAGAGGCAATATGCTATATGTTAAGGCTACTCCATCATTGTGGAGAAACTCTTCGATTTAGAAGAGCTGAGGGGTGACTTCCCCAACATCACTACCCAAATCACCAATCGCCAATGGCATGTCTTCGCCAACCATTTTTCATATTTTTACAGGAGCCTGGTCTTGGATTTCTATGCTTCTTATTAGGCCAGGTAGGAGGGTATGAAACACAAAGGAAAAGTTAAGGACTTTCCATGCCTACCCTCAGTGTTAGTGAAGGGTGTTGAGGTAGACATCACCCCAGCAACCATAAACTCGCTATTTTGGGAAGATGAAATTGATGAGGGTACGGAATATTTGGTTTGCCTCGCCAACAAAGAGGCCCAATTCATTGTTGTAGCTCTATTGGTATCCACTGATACACCTCCATGGGCATTTGTGGGTGGTGAGATATCTCGCCATGACCTATTCTTCGAGGCTAACTTGTGGCACGACTTCATTTGTGGTAGAATCATTCTTTCCAAGAATGAACAATGGGTGAATTTGGAAGCCGCAATCCTTATCTATTGCATTATGATAGGGGTCCCAATTATCTTTGGGGAGATAGTGGCCAATCAAATGCAAAGAAAGGCTAGGAAAGCCGACACTTCAATGCCATATGCGATGCTAATATCGCAGCTACACTTGAGAGTGGGAGTACCCCTTTTCCCCGATGAGACCCCTAGCTCTACCTCCAAGTGTGATCTCATTTGCCAACATAAAGGATGCTGGTGCTCCCAATAAAAAGATGCAATGGATGCAGGCCTTCGAGGTTCCAGATGAGCCTTTCACCCGTAGTCAGAGTCAATCCCCTATGCCCCTCATTTCAATAGGCCACATCCTGAGGCATCGAGGAAAGATTCTAGAGGTGCATCAATTCGAGGCTCCTCACCTCCTCCCACCTCCTCACATCCTAGTTGTCTTAAAAATCTTGCAGAAATGACCCGCTCACATGAGAGCCAACCTTAATGTCTAGCTAAGATCCTTCTGGAACTTATTATTAAAACAATCAAAAAGGTGTTTCAGACAATCAAGGACTACTTGGGTATGTTGTGTGCTCATGTTGATATAGTGGAAGGAGTCGTCACCTCTCTTCACATTGAGTTTTAGGATTGGATGAGCTTGACACCTATGACAGAACCCTACATGAGTGCTCTTGATGCAATTATGTCTGTCTTTTCGATAGCTCGAGGCCCTATTGATGATTTGTTTGAAGGCTTAGGTAACAAGGAGGATTATGGGGATCAAGTTGGCCGATTCGGAGATGAGGATGATGATGAAGTTGATGTAGAGTGACCACAACAGGAAGTCCCTTCCCCCTTTTAATTGCCATACATACATTGGGAACAATGTAATTTTTTAGTTGGGGGCAGGTTGAGTGTGGTGGTTTTTGATGAATTCGTTTTGATGAATTTGTGCCCTTTGTCGGGCTTTTTCTTTATGAAGTTGTACCCTTGTCGGGCTTGTTGATTGATGGTCTAATAGCCTTTGTTGGGATTAAAATAAAATTAATTGTTTTGGATGTTAGTGCTATTGAATGAGTCCTTGCTTTAATTGTCAAATGTTGCATTGTGACTCAAGTTTGATTTTATTTGCCTTTGCAAAGAGTAGATAGTATTCAAACTCCAAGGGTTTTCTTCATACTATTGTTCTTTTTCAAGGAGCATTTTCTTTTTCTTTTCTTTTTGATTGTCAAACCGGGTTGATGATAATACTCAAACTCACACTTCCATACAAAGTATGGAGCGGCCATTATCAATAAAGAACCCAACTAAGAGGTTGGGGTAGAAGCCACAAGGAATAGGGTAAGATCTAGACTAATTCTGGAAATTGAACTTGTTGGTGAGTTATCTCCAAATTAGGGGGTTTCAAATAAAACATTATTAAAGCAAGATTATATTTGTGTTTTAAATATAGATTCAAAAACCACTAGGGTACGTGTTCCCTATGGGTTCATAACTACTTCAGGTAACACATGTGATTAATCCCAATGCTTACTTGTAGAACTAATAACTATGGTTTATCCAAATGACTGGTTCGTCCCTATTGGATGATGATACTCAATCTTAGGTTAGGTCTCATGAGCGATTTCAAACTAACTGTTATCAGTATGTTCCAAATTTAACTATCCTGCGACCACAACTCTACTTAATACAATGATTTTAAAGACCAAGGCTTTGTTGTAATTCTCTTTTCCTAATCTCTACTTCTCTAGGTTCAAGCAAGTAAAGAATTCGGGCAAGTCCTGATGTTGTACACCGTTAAGAAATATTTAAAGATGAAGAGAATACAATACAAGCTTTTCGCATTGGTTTTGAATCACTTTTGTGTAACCCGAGTTCATTAATCCACCATGGTTCCCACAACCCCTAGTTGTGGAGGCTTTAGCCTCTCATGGATGTAATATTACAAGTTTCATTCATAGAAAAACACATAATTAAATACTTATAGCAACAATTAGAAGAAAACCAGATTTGAATATCAAAGAACCATTTCAAGAACAATGTAGAAATTCAAGAATTTTATCCTAAGAATTGCTCCTCAAAACTTGATAAAAATTCACAAAATTAATTCTTCACACATCTACTAACTTGATTATGTTCTCTTCTAACTAAAATAAAATATAAAAGCTATTTATACAGACAATAGAAACTTTTTCCTAAGCTAACAGGGAATTTTCCATATCTGGTGCCAATTGTGTGACGACTTGACCGATGAACCGTAGCAGGATTGTACGGGTCATACCTGCTTCTCATAAGTCCTTGGATGCTACGAACTTGGCTAAGTGTTGGCAGGCTATTACGACTTGTACATTCAACCTACGAGTCATAAAATGCTTCCATGGTTTGGCCTTGAGAACTCTGACATCTTCCGAAATTCTCCACAAATGTTGTGGTATGATTTGAACCTTCTCCCTATGACTTCTACTATTTGTAGTGTCGGATGTTCTGCCAAGTATCAAAGAATCTTCTGAAGATCACCAGGGCTCACAGTGCGGTTCGTACACTTATGCCATGATTCTTGAGTTCATCCATACCAGGAGGCTGCCTTTGTGTAATTTCCTCTAAATAATTCCATGACTCTAGTTATGGCTCGTACCATCTTTGTACGGCTCATACTAAGAGTCATATGTTGCCTTCTTCTAACATTAGCCTTCTGACTTTCATCACAGTTCTCAGTATGGCTCATACAATCAAGGTACTACTCGTAGTGAGACTTGTACTTTGGCTGATTTTCTTCATTTTAAGGCTTCTTTTGCACATCATTGCTCCAACACTTATTTTTCCCGAAATATAAGTAAGCATTCCTCATATCCATATAAACATACCTAAATCCATGCTATTTTCTCAGTTTTAAGCGTCGAAAGTGTTGTAAACACACAACACATCAGTTGACATTTCCCAATGATATATTGTAAGGTGACTCTCTTAAGGAAAAATTCCATATCTTTCTTTGAGTGTTTTTTTAATTATTTTTGAGAGGTAAAACAAGAAATATTTTTGTGTGGCATGAAAAACATGAACTGGGCATTTGAAAAGAAAGGTGTGGGTAGTCTCTTGTCATACAATATATATTTCTTGTTTGTCTTGTGAATTTATATGTTCTGATATCTTGATTCTAAATCTTGTAGCAATGATAACTTGTGTGAACTCTTTGGATGTGATGCCTTGTGTGGTAAGGATTTTTGAATGAATCTCATGCATCTATTCTTGTCTCTAACTTTCCCTAAGTGTGACTAAAGGTGAAATCCTAGATGTAGCTGCACTTAGAAGATGATTTTAGGCTTTCATTTGACCAGTCACTTTACCCAAAATAACCTCCAAAAATGTCTTCCCTTGTTAGCCAATATTGAGCCTGTGGACTGTTTATTCTTGGAAACCATATTACAAGACAATGTCCTCTTTTGCAAGAATCCATATTACAGGCCAATGTCCCTTTTTGTGACCCTCTTCTTGGCACCCATCCTCCCTAATTGCTAGTGGTGAGTGAATGAGAATAATAGGGGCTTGAAGCCGCAAGATATAGGGAAGAGATAAGGAAATCAGTGAGAAAGAGGAAAAAAGCATAAGTTTGGGGTTTTAAAAGATAAGGGAAATATGAGGAGCCTAAATTTGAGGTGGCACCAAATTGTGATCAAAAGGAATGAAATGATGGGTTCAAAAACCTTAAGGTACCAAAAGAGAAATGGCTAGTGAAATAGTGTTACCTCTTGCTTAGAAAAGGCTTAATGTGATAGCCACATGAGCTACAAGGAAGACCTTTGTGAAATAAATGACGAAAATGGTTGTAAAAGGAGGAATAAGGTGGAATGATCTAAAGAGTTGAATGGGGAAGATAATGTTATTCACATAAAAGCGTTAGGGAGGTTCTAGTCACTAGAGATAAATAATTGTCCTACCATTACCCCTAGCTTTCATCATGACCCACGAGTCCTAATTGATTTTTAGTGTAGTTGCTCTAAATTAGTGGTCAATTACACAAACGGCAAGCGTATAGGTCAAGTTGTGTGCATAGAGATTTCTTTTTTGAGAGTGGGTGTGATCAATTTTCTTTCTATAATCTTTTATATGTGCATTGAATCATGATAAAGAAAAGGGATTCTCTCTTGTAGTGATTGGCATCACTCCCTTTTGAGGACATACATGCATTAAGGTAAACATGTGATTGAGGCATGAGTGCTGTGAGAACCAAGGCAAACTTTGAATGTGTAATGATTATGAGTTGAGATGCTAGGGGTATTTGATTGGATAAGCTGATCTTGGGCAGATTTATATGCCCAAGTGATGCTCAAAAATATCATTTTCGCCTTGTTTATCCATCAATGTGTATACATTCTCATGTAATTGGTAATAAAATGTGAATTTATACTAACCAACGTGATTAGCATTGTTTTGCTGGTAAAATGTGATTTTGGGAAGCTAAAATGCATGTTGGATGACATCGGAGTTGGACTTGGAAGCGAGCAAGGGAAAAGGCATTGGACAACATGAATTAAAGGGGCTCCACGATGGAGCCGTGTCACGCTGCCATCGCGGAGGCATTCTGCCTGGATGGGAAAAATTCACCCAAATTCCAGTGGAGGTCCGCATTTGCTCCGTGGCACGGAGCCAGTGCTCCGCGATGCACGTCATGCCACGTTGAGCCTGAATTCCCGGACCCCCAGTTCCAGTGAGGGTCCGCGTTCATGGCGTGTCACGGAGGCAATGCTCCGCGATGCACTCCGTGAAATGTTGCTCATTATTCCGGGAAATATTCCCAGCAGTATTAATAGAACACTTAAGTTCATTTTTCGTAAGACTGACTTGGTGGAGCAAGGACGTGGGTTACAGGCAGTTGAGGGACGAAAAGTTCAGGGTTTTTTCTCTCTTTCTTTCTTCTTTAATTGAATTGCTTGTATGATTAACACTCATTTTATGATGATTAATCCACAAATGAGTGGCTAATTCCTCTCCTAGCTGAGGTTATGAACAATTGTGATGAAATTTGATTATTGATTCTATGGTTTTTCATCTTTTCTTCCATGTTGTTCTATTAATTCTTGTTTCTACTGCATTGGTGTGTGGCCTACATTAATGTACATCTAAAAAGTCCGATTTCACTCGAGAGAGCACGAAATTGGAAAGTTGTGAATTAATAGGATATGTTCTTTACATGATTTGGGATAATTGAGTCTTGATTTGCTCTCAGGATAGAAATATACCTGAAAGTCGTATTAGTCAATTAAGGAACCGAAATTGTATGGCTAGAACAAGAATTTCATTTGATCACAGAAATGTAGACGGATGGTTCATGATTCTTAAGTGAGGTTAAATACGAGAGTTTTAATCTCTTGGCAAATGTTCTTGGGTAGCAACTGGAGGAAAAATTAACCAAAGTATGATGATAATTAGTTTCATTACATGTTCGTTTAACCTCAGCATGCTTTCATTCATAGTTCAGATTCAAATTAGATAATTGTTCTTAGTTTTAGTATAAAAATTTATAAAACAAACTATCAACTTTTTGGTTACATTGTTGTCTGCATTTTCAAAAGTAAATTATAGTATACTTGAGCAAATTGCACTTAATCCAAGTCTCTGTGTGATCGATACTTGGCTTACTAAAGCCACTTACTACTTGTTCGACCACGTGCACTTGCGTGTTGTTTTGTATACCCACAAACACTCGAACATGTTTTTGGCGCCGTTGTCGGGGACTTGGCAATTGGTGAATTTTTTTTAAGTGTTAATTTACTGTATTTTTATTTTCTTAGTGTTGACAACTTGGTCTTAGCCTGTATTTTGCAGACTTAATTGCTGTTGAACACTGGCAAGAGACAAAGAGCTGGTGGAATATTATATAGATCCTGAAAGAATATTTCACAGTAAACGAAGAGAAGCTCTACAAAGAAAGCTGCAGTTGCTCAGACAGAAAATCATGGAGCAACAACAGAATCCACCGGTAGTACGGGCAGTGTTCGTGCCCGAAGAAGCAGCAGCACTGCCGGTTCGCGAGGTGGCAACCCCACATGCCAATATGTTACATCGAGTATCCGCAAACCAGAGCCTGGAGGGAGATTTGAACTTAAACAAAATATGGTGCAATTGTTGCACACAAGCGGGCAATTTACCGGTCTCCCTCATGAAGATCCACAGCAGCATCTCCAAAACTTTTTGGAGATAAGTGACACTTACATACCTGCTGGAGTGTCACCAGACTATGTCCGGCTTACATTATTTCCTTCTCATTACTAGAAGAAGACAAGAGGTGGTTGAAAGCTGAGCCACCGAATTCTATTTCTACGTGGGATGATCTTGCACGGAAGTTCTTGATAAGGTTTTTTCCCTCTGGTAAAACAGCAAGACTTAGAAGTCAAATTCTAAGTTTCAAACAGAGGGAGGGAGAAAATTTATTTCAAGACTGGGAGAGATTTAAATCCATGTTGCGGGACTGTCTTCATCATCATCAGTCCAATGAGGTGTTGGTGCACACATTTATTGAGAGTTTGGAACCCCACACCAAAATATTGCTAGATTCAGCAGTTGGAGGGCAAGTGCTGGAAAAGACTTATGAGGAGCTGTATACCTTGTTGAATCGGATTTCACAGGGCAATCCAGAATGGAATGCTGATTCATCACGAGGCGGGACAAGGAAAGCAGTAGGAGTTCTTGAAGTGGATGGGTTTACAGCTATTGTTGCACAGATAGCTACATTGCAAAATCAATTGAACAACCACTTCAGCAACATGACTTTGAATCAGCCTCAAGCCCCAGTTAATGCAGTACAACAGATGTGTGAAGTGTGTGGAAGCAGTGAGCACTCAGCTGAGTGTTGTGGAGCCAATCCTGACTCGGTAAACTTTGTGGGTAATGCACAAAGAAATCACCAGCTGTATGGTAGTAGCTACAATTCAAATTGGAGGAATCACCCTAATTTCTCATGGGGTAGCAACAACCATCAAGGCCAAAGTTTGGGTCAGGGTGTGCAAAGGAACCAAGGAGGGCAACAGAACTACCAAGCTCAATTAAGAAACAATAATGCCCCTCCTCCACCACCATCACCAAGCATTGAGGAGATTCTTAAGACCATGATAGCTAACAAAGCTCAATTGTCGGCTGACTATGTGAAGTTGGCAGCTGAAGTGAAAAACAACCAGTTAGCTACCAAGGCACTTGAGTATCAATTTGGGCAATTTGCTAGTGCCCAAAATACAAGGCCTAGAGGAGGACTGCCAAGCGACACGGATCCAAATCCCAAGCAGGTAAATGCAGTGACCACAAGGAGTGGTTTGCAGCTGAAAGAGGTGGAACCAGAAAGACCACCTCAATAGTCGGGAGCAACAGAAGTTGAGAGGGAGCAAAGTTCTGAAAGGGGGAAAACCAAAGAAGCTGAATCAGAAAGACCTCCACCCCCGTTCCCTCAACGACTCAAGAAACACAAGGAGGAGGTGTGTTTCAAGAAATTCATGGAGGTGCTTAAACAGGTACATGTTAACTTACCTCTTGTTGATGTCTTGCAGGGAGTGCCTAAATATGCCAAGTACATAAAGGACATCGTGGCCAACAAAAGTCGGTTGACTGAGTATGCTACGGTGGCTCTAACGGAGGAGTGCACTTCCCAGATTCAAAACAGACTGCCCACAAAGTTAAAAGACCCTGGGAGTTTTACTATCCAGCTTACTATTGGGCAGAGCATCCGAGCTCGTGGATTGTGTGACTTGGGGGCGAGCATAAATTTGATGCCTTCATCGATATTCTGAAAGTTGGGTCTAGGGAGTCCTAGACCCACAACGGTAATCTTGCAGTTGGCGGATCGATCCTTAGCTAGGCCGGATGGCATTGTTAAGGACGTTCTGGTGCAAGTTGGCTCCCTAATTTTCCTGGTAGATTTTGTCGTGCTGGATTTTGAACCAGACACGGAAGTCCCATTTATTTTGGGACGTCCCTTCTTGGCAACCGGGAAAGCACTAATCGACGTAGCTGCGGGGCAACTCACAATGCGAGCACATGACAAGGTAGAGGTGTTCGATGTGTATAAAGCACCCAAGCTCCCGACGGTGCATGAAGAACTCTCGGTGATCAATGCGATTGATCATGGTGATGACAAGCAGATGAAGGATTCCCGAGAGTTAATGGGAAAACCACCGAAAAGGTGTAAGCACTACTGGGGGGAGGACGGTGATTGAGAGAAATCGTCCATCACCCTAGCGGACAATTGAGCTTAAACGACGTCGAGCCGCGACGGTAAACCAGGTGCTGCACGGGAGGCAACCCGTGAAAAAAAAATTCTTTCTTTCTTTTATTTGGTAAAGTGTAAATAGATTTTTCTTTTTTTCTTTTTCTTGATTTATTGCAAAATTTTTCGTTTTAGTTATTGTTTTATTTTTAGTTAGGTGAAACCTATAATTCTAACCAATTTTGTATAGTCAGATGAATTTCAGGTCAAACGGAGGAAAATGTGCACGGAATCGCGAAGGAAAAGTCGAGGTATGAAAAATTAATAAAAAGTGGAAAACAGTGAGCTGGGGCGATAGCTCCGTGTCACGGAGGAGGACCTCCACGTTACCCTCCGTGACACATTGAGGTATAACCCAGAAATTTTAAAATTTCCAGAATGATATCGCGATGGCTCCGTGTCACGGAGGCAGTGCACCGTGATGCACTCCGTGACACGTTGCCGTGTATATCGCGACGGGTCACACCGGGTCGCCGGGTGACCCGCGTATTTTTCTACCTTTTTAACCCCGAAAACCTCCCTTTTCCCCTCATTTTCTACTCCCTCCGCGACCAAACCCCCCAAAAACTCATCCCCCATCAACGTGACACGGAGTAAGGCAAGCAATTCACCGACTTTTCTTCGATTCTTCAACTTCAAGGTATGTTTTCCGATTCCCTCTCAATTTCTTGTTGATTTTCTTCGAAATTAAGCATGGGAGGTGAGGTAAATCGCCCTATGTAGTAATTAAGCATGAATTCGAGTTATTTGTTGTTGATAAATGTTCGGAAATTCGTTATGATTATTTGAACTTGTCGATTGCATAAATTATTCGAATTTGATTGATAAAATCAATTCTAGGGCTTGTTGTTCAATTTGAAGTTGGAAATGTGTTGAAATCGTGAATTTTATGCCGGGGTGTATGTGTTTAATGAGATGAGTCGATGTACAAATTGTTTGGATGTTAATAGAAGACGGATTCTCGGGTTTGGGGGAAATGTTGAAATTTGTTCGAATTTGGTTGGTGGGATAGGTTCATGTGTATAAATTTTTGTTGTTGTTTTTGTTTCTTTGTTTTTCTTTGCTAAGTGTGATGGTTAAAATGCTAGCGATGGTAGTGATTGTGATTAGCTGTACGAAGTCTGAGTAGTACGCAGAAGTTATACCGTCGAATCTTTCGAACGCACTAAGCATGATTGTATAGTTGGTTGGTTTGTGTAAATAAAGATATTCTTGTCGTATTGGTGTAACTGTAGCTAAGGACTAAGTGTGGGGTAACCTAGCATTACCCGACCTTAGCCGAAGTTAATAATCGTGAGCTTAACATTGATCTTGTTTACTTGGGTTGACAGGTGAAATGGCAAGCTGGCAAGATAAAGGAAAAGGTGCGTCAACTTCAGGCGCCGGAAGGAAATGAATTAGACTGGGCACAGCAGTCCCAGCTGCACCAGCAGTTCCACGCGGCCAACGCCGCCAATATGGAACAAGATGGGTGACCCATGAGGGGAAAAAGTGGTACGCGAAGCATAAGGAAAATAAATATTTCCCCGAGGAGCACATAGCACGAGAACCATTGGCACAGGAGTTCCCCAGAATGGTTCACCGGATCGAGGCAGCGGGGCTCAAGTTCATCTTTGAAGAGCCCAAAGAATGCAATCTGCACCTGGTTCGGGAGTTCTATGCCAATTGGAACCCGACGATCAGCAGTCATACCATCAAGATCAGAGGGCAAATAGTCACTCTGGAGCCCCACCATCTCAATGCCATCATAGGAGCACGGGACACAAACGTCCACATTCTCGGACAGCTGAACATTACCCCACTGTACGCGGACATCAGACGCACATTGTGTGGGACCCGATCGACAACTAGATGGAGCAGACACAAAGAGAGGGGCTACCATCAGACTCTTCCCTATTCACAGATTAACAGGGAAGCCCGAATCTGGCTGAAGATAGTCCGCTCATGCCTCATCCCAGGGGTACATATGACTGATGTAACCCGGGATCGTGTTTTCCTGGTGTACGCCGTGATGAAAGGGCTGGAGATCAATGTCGAGGCGGTTATTATATCCGCCATGAAGAGAGCCCGGTTGCACCAGGGGCACAGGTATGGTTTTGGTGGACTACTGACCACCTTTCTCAGGAGCCTCGATGTTGAGGAGGAGGCCCTCAATTATATCCTGCAGTTGGAGCGGCGGGCCTTAGATGTTACCAAAACTAAGGCTCCCGACACCACCCACGGGCTAGTGCTTACACTTCGCGAGCGACACGCTCGTGATGACCAGTACATGGCTCGGATGTATGGGATGCAGATGCTCCAGCTAAGGATAGGTGGGAGGCCGGCGACAGAGGAGGAGCTATGGCAGCTCGAGCTAGACTACCCTTTTGGCGAAAACGCCAGGGCTCTATGCCGAGTGGGGCTAGCATTTGTAGAGCCCACAGATGATGACGTCCCCATAGACGAGGAGACGCGTCGAGAGGACTCCGATATGGAGTCCGATGATGACGACAGAGGCGACTCGGATATGGGAGATGAAGCAGCAGCACCCGACGAAGAAGTGGAATACTTTGACTGATCAGGGAGTTCCACCACTCGAATTTGTACTATTTGAATTTTTGTGAACACTGGGGACAGTGTTCGAGCTGAGTGTGGGGTGGGAGTAGTTAGGTGATGGGCTGGGCTGTTTTGTTTGTATGCTCTCTTTCTGTTAGCATGTATGTTGTGTGTCCCTGTGATTGTGAATTTTCAAGTTATTATTCCGTATTTGTAAATATTTGTGAAATTGATGTGTGTCGTTGAATGGTTGCTAGCTGATTCTGATTTTGTACATATTTTTGTTATTTTGTTATCGAAATGATTGATTTTTTTAAAATTTTTAAAATATTTTGTAAATAATTTTTCTATCAAAATGATCGATATTTTCGACATTTTTAATTTCGGGTTTCTCGGCGTTTGTTTTCGGTTCTTTTACCGAGAATGGTCCCATTGAACCGACATCTTAAGTAGTGACCGTTCCCTATGATGGATGGATGACGACCGTCTTAAGGGAAATGTAGTCGTTAGGAGTAGTTTATTCTCAATTATTTTTCAGTTTTTTTCTTTGGTGGATTGCATCCCAGAACCTGTAGTTACTCTATGGTTGTGAAATTTTTGTTGCGTGTTGTACATGATATTCAAAATGCAAAGGTGATTCGTATGAAAGCATGCAAATTTGTAAATATGTTGACATACCTAGGCTATAGAGTTGGATTCAGTGTGATTGAGGCTTAATGTTTGAATTCATGTAATTAGTTGATTGGAGAGTCTGTGAATACATCTTGAATCGAGCATGTGCAAAAAGTGTGAAGTGAGGTGTTGATATTCGATGCTATTGAGAAGTGTCGAGAACTTGCCTGATGCGTGTACAAAACAAAATGAAGGAGGTGTATTGTAGGAAAGGAGGTAGGCATTTCTTTGTTTTAACCGAGAGTTCCTATTTTTTTTCTTGTCATACCCCTTTTCTTTTAGTGATTGTATACCCTAGTCAGCCCTTTGAGCCTTTAGCCGATTATTTCTTTCTTTTGTCCAAAAAGTGTAACCCGAGCTTAATTCCTTCTTTTCATTAGCCGTAAAGTCCATACAAAACTCTTAAGCGCTTAAGAAGAGAAAATCATCTTCCCAAAGTGTCAAAGAGTGAGAGAGGTGAAAAGAAAAACAAAAGCAGAGTGAGGGGAGAAAAGAAAAGGTTGAAGGTGCACTTGTTATAAATAAACAATAATGAAGGTGTGTGAATAATCTTTGTTGTTGTGTCACGTGTGCGTAATGAAATGGGCCATACTAAAGTAAACCATCAAGAATGGGATGATGAAAAAAAAAAAGAGAAACAATGTCCATGAGTGATGGGATGTGTTGAAAAGGCGCTTAAGGATGCTAGTGGCTATTATTGGCTAATCCAATATTTACTAGTTCCATAGCTTCCATTACAACCCATTAAAGTCCTACGTGATCTTACATTGCATTTCTTTATATTAGTGGAGTAATACACTAAGGGAAAGCTTATGGGTCATGACATGATGTATGTGAATTCTTTTGGGAGAGAGAGTGAAATTGTGTGTACATGCCCCTGTTTGAATGTTTATGAGTCATATGTGCAAAAAGGGGAAGATTCTCTTGTGTTGTGAGGGCATATGCTTGATGAAAGATTGATTTTCGTGTCGGATATCTTGATCAGCTGATTTGCATGAGTTTGTCGATATCGAGAGTCGATTCTTAAAGTCTAGGAGGTATTAATGTATTGAAGGTCATTGCATTGATAAGACCATGCATGTTTTCTTGATGATTTGCTGTATTGAATGATCGGTATAACCGTAGCTTAAATTGTCGAACCAAAGTAGCGAGGTTGGGATGTAAATTACATGAATTGTATGTTTTTTGTTCGAGGACAAACAAGGATTTAAGTGTGGGGTAAGTGATCTTGGGCAGATTTATATGCCCAAGTGATGCTCAAAAGTATCATTTTCACCTTATTTATCTATCAATGTGTATACATTCTCATGTAATTGGTAATAAAATGTGAATTTATACTAACCAACATTATTAGCATTGTTTTGCAGGTAAAATGTGATTTCGGGAAGCTAAAATGCATGTTGGATGACATCGGAGTTGGACTTGGAAGCGAGCAAGGGAAAAGGCATTGGACAACATGAATTAAAAGGGCTCCGCGATGGAGCCGTGTCACGCTGCCATCGCGGAGTCATTCTGCCTGGATGGGGAAAATTCACCCAAATTCTAGTGGAGGTCCGCGTTTGCTCCATGGCATGGAGCCAGTGCTCCGCGATGCACGCCGTGCCACGTTGCGCCTGAATTCTCGGACCCCCAGTTCCCATTAGGGTCCGCGTTCATGGCGTGTCACAGAGGCAGTGCTCCGCGATGCACTCTGTGACACGTTGCTCATTATTCCGGGAAAAATTCCCAGCAGTATAAATAGAACACTTAAGTTCATTTTTCATAAGACTGACTTGGTGGAGCAAGGACGTGGGTTACAGGCAGTTGAGGGACGAAAAGTTCAGAGTTTTTTCTCTCTTTCTTTCTTCTTTAATTCAATTGGTTGTATGATTAACACTCATTTTATGATGATTAATCCACAAATGAGTGGCTAATTCCTCTCCTTGCTGAGGTTATGAACAATTGTGATGAAATTTGATTATTGATTCTATGGTTTTTCATCTTTTATTCCATGTTGTTCTATTAATTGTTGTTTCTACTGCATTGGTGTGTGGCCTACATTAATGTACATCTAAAAAGTCCAGTTTCACTCGAGAGAGCACGAAATTGGAAAGTTATGAATTAATAGGATATGTTCTTTACTTGATTTGGGAAAATTGAGTCTTGATTTGCTTTCAGGATAGAAATATACCTGAAAGTCGTATTAGTCAATTTAGGAACCGGAATTGTATGGCTAGAACATGAATTGCATTTGATCACAGAAATGTAGACGGATGGCTCATGATTCTTAAGTGAGGTTAAATACGAGAGTTTTAATATCTTGGCAAATGTTCTTGGCTAGCAACTGGAGGAAAAGATTAACCAAAGTATGATGATAATTAGTTTCATTACATGTTCGTTTAACCTCAGCATGCTTTCATTCAGAGTTCATATTCTAAGTAGATAATTGTTCTTAGTTTTAGTATAAAAATTTATAAAACAACTATCAACTTTTTGGTTACATTGTTGTCTGCATTTTCAGAAGTAAATTATAGTATACTTGAGCAAATTGCACTTAATCCAAGTCTCAGTGGGATCGATACTTGGCTTACTAAAGCAACTTACTACTTGTTCGACCACGTGCACTTGCGTGTTGTTTTGTATACCCACAAACACCCGAACGTAAGCTATTGCCTTGTTTTGCAAAATAAAGAAGTTGTGAATCATGTCTTTGACTTGTGGTTGTCTCTTCAAACTTTTCCACAATTTTGGGAGGGAAATTGCTTTTTTTTTTTTAGTTGGTGAGCATTTTTGGGTTGTCATAGATTTAGTGGTCATTGATGCATAGACTCTTGTGGGGTGGCATGTTATTACTTTTGCTCAACAGATAAGAATTTCATTAATTGAGGACAAGCAATAGTTCAAGTTTGGGGTTTTATGAGTTGGTAATTTACCAACTCATTAGTCTCTTAAACATGAGTTATATCTTAGTTTTCAAGTCATTTAGTTGGATTTTGTGTCCATTTTTCCTTTTTATGTGTAAGTATCTAATTTGAAAAAATGCAGCATGAATTGGAGTAAAAAGGATGTAATTTAGGTGAAAATCGCCACTCCACCGGAGGACAAAAGCAAAACGCCGGTCAGCCGCAGGCAATCACTGGCTCAATGAGAATCTACGACCAGCGGCCCATGAACAACAACCAGCGATCAGCTAGTTCCGTAGCCAACAGGTGCTGGAACTGGCTGGACCAATGTTGAAATTGATCGGTGGCTCGAGGATTGCAACCGGCAAACTGTCGAAGGCACAGTTGAAAGGCTATGAAACTTCACTGGATCGCAGAAGAAAATGACCGGTGGCTCGCGGATAGCAACTTGTGAACCGCCGGTTCCATCGCAAGGGAGGACACCCTGAATAGGGACAAATCGTCAAAGCTTGAAAAATAGGAGAATGTTTGCACTATTTTTTTATATATTCTAGAAGAAAGTACTCTCAACATATCATTGAATCTTCCCTTACATTTTCACAGAGAAGAACTCCATTAGAGAGAAAGAAATATTTGAATATTTCTTTTTATCTTCATCTTCTTCTTTAGCAAGGTATAGCTATTATTGTAGAAATATTGTAAGTTTGATATTTCTTACTCCTAGTGACAAAATTATTGAGTTTCTTTAAATACATATGCTCTCGTATTTCTCAATTATGAGTAGTTAAATCTATAGCTAGAGACGTGTGTTGATGGGTGTTTAATTTGATTGGGTATTGTTTTATATTTTTCTAGTTATTAGTTAATTAATGTAAATATACTGTATTTGATTGCTTATATTTTCAAATATTGGTATTGTTTACTTTATTGATTTTAGTTTGAAAAAGAAGAATTAAGTAATGGGGTGAATTTAATACAGGATTTGGATTGATTATGTGGGGTAGGCCTAGAAATAAGCAAAACCCATGATCATAAACCCTTAAGAGGTTGATGGCTAGAAATAGCTCAGCCTCTAATCCAAACCTTATTGGAATAGTTGAATGGTGTCTTGAGATTCGAGAGCACTCAAGTACAAGGAGCCCAATTGGTTGAGAAACATCGGGTTGCATCTTTTTCAAAGGTTATTTACACATATTATTAATAATTTGACTATCTAGTAAATTTTGATTTAATTGACATCCCATCCACACCACACCTCTGCCTTTGCTCATTGTTGTTTCTCAATTTTAGTTATCTTTCTCTCTTGATTAGCGGATTTTAGAATCGATAATATGTTTTTGCCTTCACTTGCCCCTAAAATTTACATTTACGTTTTTATTGCTTGGATGTGAATCAATTTAATTCACTGAATGACTCTTGTGCAAATCATTCTCTAATCATTGTGGGATTCGACCCTGATACTCATCGGATTATTTATTTTGATACAACAATCGCTTACATTCTCTGTAAATGAGGAGTGTAGTTTGAGCGTTATAAAAAATGGCATCGTTGCTGGGGAATAGTGCGATATTCTTGAGTTGTTTGTTAATTTGAATTGATCTTGCATCTTAAGGAGTTTATCATTATTGTTGTTGTTGGTCATCTAGGGTGAATTCATATGAGCCGCCATTCACAAGCAAGAGATAGTTTGGTGGAAGGAAATATAGAACATGAAGAGAATAACACAACAAGTTGTACCTTGACTCGTTGGTCCAGAACCTGTCGACTAGAAATTTACCATGACTCAGACCAATGACCTATTACTCCTTCCCATGATTCGTACAATGAGTCGTTCTAAGATATTTTTTAAACTTTTTCTACTAATCGTATTTCAAATCTAGAATCAAGTCTTAGAAACTTTTAGGGTGTAACACAAAGGATCTTCAATTTTTTGTTTTACATTTACTTTTAACCCTTACAGTTCCATCTCCTTAGTTAAACCAAAAGCCAATAGATTTATTCACAAGGTGATTAGTCTAGCGAATAAGTAATTAGGACAAGTATACATAAACAAACTTTAACGAAGAATAAAAACTCACAATAATCAGCCTTTCAAACTTCAACCAACAGCTACTGCCAAAACCCTAGAATGAGCATTTAGCCATATCACGACCCGAATGTACACCCGAATCGTAGACAAAGGACAAGGGACCCTGAGAGACCCAAAGTCAGCCCATGGAATAAGCATGCATCTAATCTTAATCAAATAAGCAGAATACTTAGCATATCATTATAGTGGAAACTTAATCATAGCATAACACCCGAAAGTACTAGATATATACATAAGATGAGTTCTACATCCTATCTGAAAGTCTCTACAACATAATATGGGTTTATGGGAAAATATCCCCAACTAACCCGACCGATACTGAAAAATAAATAACATGAAAATCTGTCAAATAGCCCTCGGAACATAAGGACTCACCAAAAAGATGAGAGCCAGAGATGAGATGGACTAAGGATGGGGATGAGCCTAAAATCCGGACCCTGTATCATGAAACGATACAACATAGGAAGTATTTGGTCAGTATGTGGAATGTACCGACTATGCAGGGTAAGTAAATGGACATTTAAAAGTAAAATAAACTCATAAATAAACACATGATAAGGACATCATGCTTGTATCATAAACTTCGTAAGAAAGCATAAGGCTCAAGACTTTCAAATCATTCATAAATCATTCATTATCATAATTGTAAGTAAACTTTATCAAAACATAACTTGAGCCAATAACATACACGTAACAATTCATAAGACATGGGGAACAATGGGAGGACTCGTCTTAACCGACACCATCATGGTAGAGCATTTCATGATGCCCCAACTATCTCACTCAAGTGGGCAGAGCCTGCCCTTGCTTGCTTGGCAATGGTCGCGTATTAGGCGTGATATAACATTTTATGGGATCAGTATCAATACAATATATAACATTAGAACCCACGGTGGTACGTGGTTATGAGACACCGGCATAGTCCTTTAAACATCGGGCTGCTCGTTGCTAAACTCGGCTCCCAAAAACATGCATATAGGCTCATACTTAGATTAATAACATCATGCATTAAAATTCATTGGCTAAAATATAACATTTATCATCATTGATCCCCTTTAAAACATGCTTAGCCAAGAATCAAAGGCCATTTTCATCGGCCAACATCATCAATCGATAAATCATGTAATCGTTCATAAATCGTAAATCATTCTTCAACATGTGGGCATTGCCCAATACTGTGACATACTCAATTCTTTTAAAAATATGCTCATAAACATGGGTAACTACAAATCATGCATTTCGATCATCAATAAACTCAAAATATTGAATATTTATCATAAATAATAATTTTCATGAACTCTCATTAATGGCCATTTTAGATTTAAATAGCTTGAAACATAATTTTCAAGAAAATAATTTAAAACATGTCCATCATTCGTAATTCAACAATTAAAACTCAGTTAAATCAAACCCACAAAAGAAATCACATTTTCATGCATTTGGGTCCCATGGAATTGAATACGAGGATTCATGATTAAATTTGAAATTTGGGCATGGGTGTGGAAGAAATCACCCATTCTAAACCCGACATACATGGGAATGGACTGATTTCAAAGTTCCTTGAATATCCACAAAGAAATTGATGGAAACTTGGAGAAGAAGACCTTGAATCTCCCTAAAACCTCTCTAAAGCTCTTTCATGGGAATGGCATGCATTTGGGACCTAACCCATCTTATCACACTCAAAAAAATACACAAAATGATGTAGCTTGGGGTCTCAAAGCATGGGAAAGTCGAAATTGCCCTTAATGAAATTTTCCCTGAAAACTTCTCCAGACGGACCAACAATCGATCCAACTAGTCGTTTCACGATACCACGACTCGTGGTATTGAGTCGTTGGGTCCACTAGCTCATGACATACCTCAGTTCTTCCGACGACTCGTCAGGATGAGTCGTTGCTTCAATCAATGGGTCATTGGATCGACCGTCATAAACTCCTTGATCAATCTGACTTCCCTTACCGTGAGCCTCACCACGACTCTTGGTGGCTTCTAACGAGTTGTGGTCTCAATCCGTTGTATGCACTGGAATTCTCAACCTACAAGTAACGACTAGAAACAACAGGCCATCACTTCTCACCACGAATCGTGAGATGCCTCGTTGTTTCCCCATTAGCCTAAGTTATGCCCTTCCTACGACCGCTAACGACTAATTGTTCCTGACGATGAGTCGTTACACCATCTGTTGTCACCACTGCTTTCTAAACCCCTATACCACAACTGCTTCCGACGACTCATGGTATCCAACAATGAGTCATTGAGTCACCCGTCTTGTGATTGTTTTTTCAGTTTTCTGCACTTTTCAAATTCAACTCCTCGGTCTATTCTTAGGCATTCCCAGGGTATTACAATATCTACCCCTTGGAAACAATCGTCCTCGAATGTAGGAAACAAGTAGCAAGGAGAAACATACAATTTATCGTAGCCATATACTGATCATTCTAACCAAAATTTTCACAGAATGACTACCTCTGCATAAAACCACATAGCTGAACTGATCTCATACTTCACATACAAATTCATACACATAAAAGAAACTTGCACACATCAACTGAACATGAAAACTAGATAGAGTCATAGGGCAAAACTGGTACTTCAAGTCAGAACTGAGCCGGTAGAGAACAAATGTGGGTATCTAGACATCATATCTTCTTCGGCTTCCCACATAGCTCCCTCAACATGTTGATTTCTCCATAAAACCTTAACTGAAGGTACTTCTCTGTCTCTCAACTTCCGAACTTGACAATCCAAGATTTCCACGGGAAATGTTTCATAACTGAGGCTGTCTTTTACCCCAGTGCAGTCTACCGAGACTACAAAGGCTGGATCACCCAAACACTTCTTTAAAAGTGACACATAAAAGTTGGGATGAACTAAAGATAACTCTAATGGCAAGTCCAACTCATATGTCACCTTACCAACTCTTCTCACAACCCGGTAGGGACCAACATAGCGGGGACTGAGTTTCCCTTTCTTTTCGAACTACATGACTCCCTTCATGGGAGATACCTTTAGAAATACCTAGTCGTCCACATCAAACTCCAAATCCCTTCTCCTCACATTAGCATATGATTTCTGATGACTCTGAGCAGTTTTTAACCGGTCTCTTATAAACTGTACCTCTACCATGGCCTCATGAACTGAATCAGGCCCTATCATGGCTGCCTCACCAACCTCAAACCATCCGACGATCAATCTACACCTCCGCTCGTAAAGAGCCTCAAACGGTGCCATCTGGATACTAGAGTGATAACTCTTATTATAGGTAAAATCGATCAAGGGAAAATGATCATCCCAACTACCTTTGAAATCCATAACATATGCCCTCAACATATCCTTGAGGGTTTGAATGGTTCGTTCTGCCTGGCCGTCTATTTGCGAATGGAAAGCTGTGCGGAGCTTAACTTGAGTCCCAATTCCCTTTTGAAAAGAACGCTAGAATTGAGAGGTAAACTGAGTACCTCGGACTGAAATAATAGACAAGGGCACTCCATGAAGTCGAACCAACTCTCAGATGTATAATTTGGCATAATGGTCTGTTGAATCCATGGTTTTGACTGGTAAGAAGTGTGCAACCTTGGTTAACCTGTCGAACACCACCCAAATGGAGTCGTATTGACAGCAAGTATGGGGAGACCTATAATGAAATCCATGTTAATTTCTTCCCACTACCAAGTCGGGATGCTGATATCCTAAAGTACGCCTCCCCGCCTTTGATATTCGACCTTCACTTGCTGACAGTTTGGACACTTGGCTACGAACTCTGTGATATCTTTCTTCATACCATCCCACCAATAGATTTCCCTCAAGTCTCGATACATCTTCATGGATCCCAGATGGATGGAACATCTAGTACCATTTGTCTCATGTAATATCTTAACCCTTAAATTATCAACGTACGGAACACATAGCCGACCCTGGTATTGTAGAACACTATCTCCCCCTTTGGAGAAAGCCTCTACCTTTTAACTCCGGACCGCCTCCTTTAGATTCCTCAAAATTGGATCCTCATCTTTCCTGGATTTAACATTAACCACCAAGGATAATTCTGACCAGTTATGCACAATAACACCGCCATCAGTCGAGCCGATCAATCCAATTCCTAACCATGCAAGTTGATGGACATCTCTCACCAACTCCTTCTTTCCCTCGTCCACGTGGGACACACTCTCCATAGAGAGCCTACTAAGCACATCCGCAACCACATTATCCTTGCCAGGATGGTAGAGGATACTCATGTCGTAGTCCTTTAGTAATTCCAACCACCTCCTTTGCCGAAGATTTATTTCTTTCTTTGTGAATACATATTGCAAGCTCTTGTTATCCGTGAATACATCCACGTGGACTCCATACAAGCAATGCCACTATATCTTCAATTCAAACACCACCGCAACCATCTCAAGATCATGAATCGGGTAATTCTTTTCATGAACATTCAGCTATCTCGAAGCATACGCTATTACCTTCCCATGCTTCTTTAATACACATCCCAGCCTGACTCTTGAAGAATCACAATACACTACAAATCCATCAGTACCCTAGTGTAAAGTCAACACTGGTGCTGAAGTGAGTTGGGTCTTCAACTCTTGGAAGCTTTTCTCACAAGCATCTGACCATTGGAACTTCACCTTTTTCTGAGTCAACCTGGTCAATGGGGCTGCAATTGATGAAAAGCCCACAACAAATCTTTGGTAGTAGCCTGCTAAGCCTAAGAAACTCTGAATTTCTGAAGGATTCACTGGTCTGGGCCAATTCTTCACCGCCTCGATCTTCTGGGAATCTACCCTTATACCTTTGCTTGATACCACATGACCCAGAAATGCCACCGAGTTTAGTAAAAATTCATACTTGCTAAACATTGCATACAGCTGAAAATCCTTGATGGTTTGCAACACTATTCTCAAATGAGTGGAATGCTCCTCCACGCTTCGGGAGTATATAAGAATGTCATCGATGAACACGATCACAAACATATCCAGATATTGCTTGAACACTCTATTTATCAGGTCCCTAAAAACTGTAGGAGCATTGGTTAGTACAAAAGACATAACTACAAACTCATAGTGTCCATACCGGGTTTTAAAGGATGTCTTTGGAATATCACACTCCCCAACTCTGAGCTGGTGATATTCAGACCTAAGATCTATCTTCGAAAAACACCTGGCACCCTGGAGCTGGTCAAATACATCATTAATCTGGGAAAGGGGTACTTGTTCTTGATGGTGACCTTTTCAATAATCAATACACATCCAAAGGGACCCATCCTTCTTTCAAACGAAGAGAACCGGTTCACCCCATGGAGAGTTGTTGGGTCTAATGAAACTCTTTTCCAACAAGTCCTTCAACTATTCTTTTGATTCCTTTAGTTCAGCTTGAGACATCCTGTAAGGAGGAATAAAGATAGGCTATGTATCTGTTAATAGATCAATAATGAAATCAATTTCTCTCTTCGGAGGAACACCTGGAAAATCATCGAGAAACACCTCAGGATATTTGCACACCACCGAAACGACTAAATAGTCGGGGTCTCGGACTTCACATCTTTAACCCTAACTAGGTGGTACATGCAACCTTTAGAGATCATCTTCCTGGCCTTAAGATAGGAAATAAACTAACCCGCTGGTACCGCCAAACTACCCTTCCACTCTAAAACTGACTCACCCGGAAAACAAAATTCCACCATACGGGTCCTACAATTAATCGAAGCATAACAATAAAATAACCAACCCATTCCAATAATAACATCAAATTCAGTCATGAATAACTCTACAAGGTCTGCAGAGGTAACCTTATGCAACACAGTGACTGGGCATTCTCCGTATACTCGCCTAGCTACGACCGAATCACCAACCGAGTTAAAACTGAAAATGGTCCTCACAAGGTCTCCGGACTAACTCTAAGGCTACTAGTAATGTAAGGAGTCATGAAAGACAAAGTAGCTCCCACATATAGCAAGGAATAAACATCAATACGAAAGACATGCAACATACCTGTGACCACATCTAGCGAAGTCTCCTTCTCTTGGCGCGAGGCAAGGGCATAGAATCGGTTTTGGTGTTGTCCTCCACTCCCACTAGTTGATGCTCCTTGCGGAGCGGAACAGGCTGGAGCTGCTGCTGTTCGGGTGGTCTGTGCATGACCTCTATCACCACCCTGTCTAGCATATGGGCATGCTCGGTGCATGTGCCCAAATCTACCACACCCATAGCAGACATCTTAACTGGGCAACCACTTCCCGACATGAATCTTGCTGCACTTCCCACAGGCTGGAGAGGTATACTCTAACTGGGTGCCCCTTTGATCACTCGACCCTAAAGCCTTGCTCCTCTGATCACCCCTGGGTCTGGATGGAACACTAACTGATGATGGTGTTGGATCTAGTGATCTTTGTTGAGACTGTGGACGGTAGCCACCGTCGAACCTCTGATGCGAAAACCTACGACTATCTGTCCGATCCCTCTTCGCCTCCCTTTCCCTCGCATGAGCTGCCTCCATTTGCTTGGCGTACAACACTATGCAAGGAAAGTCCATATCCCGATGAAGCAAGGAAGTCTTGCAATCCTTAGCTAAATAACCAGCCACACCATGAACAAATTGGCTCACTCGCGCCCTTTGATCCGTCACGAACTATGGGCGTACTTTGACAAATGAGTGAACTCAAGAGAATACTCCAGCATTGTCATCTTTCCCTGCTTGAGGTTAACAAACTCAACTGCTTTGAATTCCCTCATCTCTCGGGGGAAGAACCTGTCGAGAAAGGCCATGTGGAACTCATCCCAACTGATAGGGCCCGCTCCTGCTGCCCTACTATCCTTCCATTATTTGTACCAAATATGAGCGACCTCTTTTAGCTGATAAGAGGCCAAGTCAACACATTCCCCATTTGTCATCCCCATAACCCGAGTGACCTTCAAGATCCTTTCAATGAACTCGTGTGGATCCTCATCCACCTTTGATCCCATGAACTCAGGAGGGTTCATCCTCAAGAAGTCCCTAATCCAAGCCGCCGTTGCATTTCCATTTTGTGCGACATGCGCAACAGCCTACTGGTTGACCTAAGTAGTCACAGCCTGCACCATCATCTGATGAGCGCCCGAAACTCAGCGTGGGCAGCTGGCTCTAGTGTCTGGGGCTCCTAGACAGGTGGGGCTTGCTGATGCCCATGGTCATTGCCACCTCCGTGGCCTTAATCATTTACATTCCTCCTTCTGTTTATTCTTCTAGGAGCCATAATTCTACAATTGTGAGTAGCACAAATTAGAAGAATGGAGAGACTTTTCATCACATGACATAGAACATGAAAGAAGGGAATAGTAGCCTTTTTTCATAAGTGTGGCGTGCTTCACACTCATGAAAAAGACTCTGTTTAACGCGGCTTTCAGACACCCTAGGACACTTAAAGCTTATGGCTCTGATACTAAGTTTGTCACGACCTGAACGTACAACCGGATCATAGATACGGGACAAAGGACCCTGAGAGATCCCAAGTCGACCCATGGCATAAGCATATATCTAATGTTAATCAAATAAGCAAAATACTTAGCATTTCATCATAGCAGAAACGTAATCATAGCATAACATTTCAAAGTACTAGACATATACATAAGCTGAGTTCTACATCCTGTCTGAAAGCCTCTACTACATAAGATGGGCTGATGGGACAACATCCCCAATTAACCCGACCGATACAAAACATAAATAACATCAATGTTTGTCAAATGGCCCTCAGAATATGAGGACTCACCAATAAGCTGAGAGCGAGAGCTAAGATGGACTAAGGATGGAGAATAGCCTGAGATCCGAACCCTGCATCATGAAATGATACAACATAGAAAGTAAGCAGTCAGTACATGGAATGTACAGAGTATGCATAGTAAGTAAACAGACGTTCAAGTAAAATAAACTCATAAATAAACATAGGAGAAGGATAACATGCTTGTATCATAAGCTTCGTAAGAAAACATAAGGCTCAAGACTTTCAAATCATTCATAAATCATTCATTATCATAATCGTAAGTAAAATTTATCAAAACATAACTTGAGCCAATAACATACACATAACAATGTATAAGACACTTAGAACAATGGGAGGACTCGTCTTAACCGACACCATCATGGTAGAGCCTTTCATGATGCCCCAACTATCTCACTCAAGTGGGCAGAGCCAACCTTGGCTTTCCAGGCGAGGGTCGTGCATTAGGCATGATATCACATTTTATGGGATCGGTATCAATACAATATATAACATTATAACACACGGTGGTACGTGGTTATGAGACACCGACGTAGCCATTAAACGTCGGGTTGCTCGTTGCTAGACACGTCTCCCAAAAACATGCATATAGGCTCATACGTAGATCAATAACATCATGCATTAAAATTCATTGGCTAAAATATAAAATTTATCATCATTGATCCCCTTTAAAACATGCTTAGCCAAGAATCAAAGGACCTTTTCATCGTCCAACATCATATCATGTAATTCATTCATAAATCGTGATTCATTCTTCAACATGTGGACATTGCCCAATACTGTGACATACTCAATTCTTTCAAAAATATGCTTATAAACATGGGTAACATGAAATCATACTTTTCTATCATTAATAAACTCAAAATATTGAATATTCATCATAAAACATAACTTTCATGAACTCTCATCAATGGGTATTTTAGATTTAAAAAGATTCGAACATAATTTTCAAGAAAATAATACAAAACCTACCCATCATTCATAATTCAACAATTAAAACTCAATCAAATCAAACCCATAAAGAGAAATCACATTTTCATGCAGTTGGGTAAAACCCCATGGAATTGAATAGGAGGATTCATGATTAAATTCGAAATTTGGGCATGGGTGTGGAAGAAATCTCCCATTCTAAACCCTATATACCAGAGAATGGACTGATTTTGAAGATCCTTGAATACCCACAAAGAAATTGATGGAAACTTGGAGAAGAAGACCTTGAATATCTCTAAAGCTCTTTCATGGGAATGACATGCATTAAGGACTTAACACGTCTTATCATACTCAGAAAATTACACGAAACGACGTAGTTTAGGGTCTCAAAGCATGGGAATGTCGAAGTTTCCCTTAATGAAATTTACTCTTAAAACTGCTCCGGACGGACCAACAATTGATCCAACGGGTCGTTTCATGATACCACGACTCATGGTATCGAGTCGTTGGGTCCACTTCCGACATACCTCAGGTTCTTCCCACGACTCGTCAAGATGAGTCGTTTCTTCAATCAACGGGTCGTTGGATCGACCGTCATCAACTCCTTGACCAATCTGACTTCCCTTACCACAAGCCTCACCACGACTCATGGTGGCTTCCCAATGAGTCGTGGTCTCAATATGTTGTATGCACTAGAATTCTCAACCCACAAGTAACGACTAGAATCAGCAGGCCGTCACTTTTAACCACGAATCATGGGATGCCCCGTTTTTCCCCATCAGCCTTAGTTCAGCCCTTCCTACAACCGCTAACAACGACTCGTTGTTCCTGATAACGAGTCGTTACACCATCCGTTGTCACCACTGCTTCCCTGAACCCCCATACCACGATTGCTTCCGATAACTCATGGTATCCAACCATGAGTGTTTGAGTCGCCCGTCCTGTGAAACTTTTGCCAGTTTTCTGCACTTTTCAAAGTCAACTCCCGGGTCATTTCTTAGGTCTTCCTAGGTATTACAAGCCACTCATGGACAAATGGAAAAAATAGAAATCATCATCATTCCAAGTAAAATGATAATGAAAATAAGAAAGCTAAGTAGTTAATAGTGTCTCCTCCAAAAACTGTGTTACAACCCTTCTACGATCAAACAAAATGATGTAAGATTGCCAAAAAAGGACCTAGATATTATATTTATAGGTGATCCCACAAATGACGCTTCTTCACTCAATTAGTTGTCTTTATAATCAGAAAAATCCATTTAGGAATGTCCCTAGCGCGTCGTGCCCTCCGTAGACTCATGTTTGGCTCAATTTTCCTCTAATGTTTAGATCTGTACGCTCCACTCCAATAATAGTACAAAGGTGTTGGCCAAATTTCTAAACTTCTAAACACCTCTGGCGCCCCATCCATCCATAGAACTTGAGTGTTAGTAAAATTTTTGGGCTTTTGGATCCTTCTGGCCCCCCACTCCATCCATAATACCAAAATGTTGGGAAAATTTTCTAAGTGTGGGATGCTTCTGGGGCTCCAAACCTCTCATTTCACCAAGGTGCTAGTCAAATTCTCATCTCCAATGTTTGGGATCTTGTTCCCCATGCAATCCATAGCACTAAATTTGGTGCATATTTCTCTAATGTTCAAGGGTTGGCGCGCCACGCCGGCCGTAGCCCCAAGCCGACTTTTGCGAACTCTTCTTTCTTCACACCTTGAGTCTATTTTGGGTCCTTTTTCCTTGTGTCCTTCTCAAAACATATAGAAACATTTGTTAGATAACAATACATACAATAACATGAATTTGCACATTTCATAAGGATTATGAGCTCAAAACAAGGCTAAATATGGGTCAAAACATGACAAATGGGCATTAGAATATGCCCAACATCACCACCCTACACTTAAACCTTTGTTCGTCTAGAACAATCCTCAACTCCGTGCAAATTCATATTTTCTCCCCGCTTGTCACATCTGTTAATTCACACTCAAACAACTAGCATAGAGCATATGATTAAGTGGTTCATAAACTTATAGCAATTCACATCTAGCATATGCAATGTTTTCACATTCAAGACTACACAACTTCTATAACCAACTCATTTTTTTCAAAATAGCTCTAACATGATTAATTATGAAACATGCAACACATAGTACACCAACATAGACATCTTATGCTACTTACTTTTAGTGATTTTCCTCTCTCAAATTATCAATGCAAAGCATGGAACATAACAAATAAGGCACAGTCACACTAATAAAACATATATCATCCACACGCAACATACTATAAGCTTGCCCTTTATGTACACTTAAACTACTTAGTTATTTTAAAAGATTAAGATCATAAGGACTTTTCTTAGTTGTAATATCGGATAAGGGATGGGTAGAAATGATCTTTCTTTGATAGTGACTACCAATCCTAAACACTTTTAACACATTTTTCATCTTTCTAGTCCACCATTTTTCCTTATTGTTCGCCCTTTACTCCACTCACCCTTTTTCTTTTCTTTTATGCCCCTTTATTCACTACTTGACTATTAACATTTTCTTATTGAGTCAATAAGAATACTCACTAATAAAGCTCTTTCTTTCATTGTCCTAGTAGCAATTAACCATCACATTTTATGGGCACCACTTCTTCTTACTTTCTCTTCTTAATTCCACACAATTTTTTTCTTTCCTTTCCCTTGTCATTCATGCATTTGGTGTACCTTCACTTTCAAGTATAAAAGTGCCTAAGACTACTTTGGATCAACAATTCCGGAGGTCACACAATAAAGGGGAATAAGCTACTTTTGTGGTTAAGAAAAGAATAAGACTTATGGCTCAAGAGGGTTAACTAGGGAAAAAGTTCAAGGAGGTAAAACTGACATGGAAAACATGTCTTTTTCAAAGAAATCTCTTAATCATCTCTTAAATCTCTAACAACTAGCTATCCAATATACACTAAGTCAAGTTCTAGATTCTACAATATTTAAAAAAAAAAATTTAATCTCAATGCACATGGAATTAAGACTCAAGTCGGTTTCCTGTAGCTACACATTCATACAATCACATTGAATGACATTTTATTATTATTCACTGTATGTGTATTGAGTCAAGTTAAATAATTTTGTGTGTCTCTCAAGGAATTCCATATTAAAATGTCCACTTTATTGCCTCTAGCTTAGCGTCTAAGTGAAATGTCAAAGAGCACACAATTGGTTAATGTATGACTCAATTCTACAAAAAAACATGACTAATTTCCCTTAAGATGGTAGTCGTCCATCTATCATATCGAAGGGTCATTATTCTATGACAACAAAAAAATGAAAAATTTTAAAAATTTTGAGTTTAAAAATAAACTAAACAATCTCAACTACCAGAGACGAATAGATCATGCAACATCACAAGGCATCGTCTAGATTATTCGTCATCATTATTACTATCTATTACAAAACATGACCAACTCAATCATAGAGCTACTACCATGGGCAATGATAACTATGCTACAAACTACTATGAATATAGAAAACGAAGAGTAAATATGATATCTGTCCTCCACCCCACACTTAAATGGTGCACTATCCTCAGTGCAAACACAAATATATCAACTAGGTTGAGAAAAGGAACTTCTTGTGCCACTATGCACAATCATCATCATTAGGATTATACACCCGATCATCGTCATCTTTATCATCATCCTCTCCATCAATCTGCATGGCTTCCATGGCAGCAACATCCTCCTCCGCATCATTTTCCAAGTCATCAACCCCATCAGTAAACAACGTGGCCTCATCATCGTCCAGCAGGTCCTCAAAAGCTGATCACACTTCACACATCTATATAACACTCTTAGTGAGTGGGTACATCTCCTCCAAGGATGCCATCTCACCTTCTATGGTAAGTCAACCTCTAATCTTCAGCTGCAACTTTGACATGCCGAACATGCGGCCTCTGCAACTATCATCTTGGGCCTAGCGATCAGCTACAGTGAGAGGTGGAGCTGTGGAAGTGATGGGCTCCTTTACCTTCATGACATCCATCATCTTGCCTGCTAGGTACCCTACTAGGGGTAAGTGAAGGTCTACCTCTTCCTCCTCAATGCCTTCCTGTCAAAAACTGGGTCAACAGACTGCCATAATAGTACTTCCACCTGTAATTATCCCTCGATCTCCTCTTTTTGTCCGGGAGCACTGCACCAAAGTTTATTGGAAGCCCTTTCATTATCATGTATACCAATAGGACTTTCACTCTAGTGATCTCTAATATGTGTGTCCTGGGGAGAAGCATGACATAAACCAACTTCACCTTAATTTTTGCCCCCTTATTCAAGTAGGAGAACGCAAGTGTCGAGTGAGTGCCCTTGTGGTCCCTTGCCCAATGGGCTGATGAATGCTCACCACAAAGAGTATGGTGAATGTCGCGATATAGGGGCTTCTCTAGTAGAATGAAGTACTAAGAGGGGTCTATCGCAAGTGTACAGAGAAAGGAATTGAAAGTTTTAATAGTGAGGTTGCACTCCTCCGGCTTAGAAGAGATGTGGCCCAATCCCAATGCACCCCTGATGGTAGGGAACTTAAGTGTGAGGCAGCCTTCGTAAATCCAATTCTTGGAAGCATATTTGGCCTTCTTTTTTATGTGGAACCATGTAAGTCCATGAGGCTCACCGCTTTTTCTCCAAACATCCGAGCAGTGGCTCCCTTGGCCGTTGAAGAACTCAACCCTTTTGTGCTTTTCCGGAGCCGCTTTAGACCATTGTTAGGTACCTCTATTTCCTTTCCTTTTTTAGCTTTTGATTCCATGACACCTTCCAATTAACAATTAAGAAATTCACAAGATTAGTTCGTGAACAAAAGGGCTAGCTAATTAGGTCTAACGGGTGCAAAGTGAACCCACACTTAATTTTCTAGCATACTTGTGAGAATTTTTCAAATAGTGTACTTAAGACCTCTCCCATTATCATCCCAAATCTCAACCACCACATTATTCACTAACTTCACATTAAAAAAAAGTTCATGAATTTTTTTTCTTTTTCACATCAGTCCTCTATATTTTATTTGTTCTTTCAAGAATGCCTCAATTTGTCCATTCCCTTCCTTTTCCCTCTTGTAATTACCTACTCATGGAAGCAGTTACATTCTATTTATTCAACAACCAACATACGATTTACTACAATCCACAATGAATTAATCATGAATTTTCAATAACTCAGGATTCTTCATATTCAAGAATTTAAGAACTACGCACTTTCTCTAATTACAATCAATGTTCTACTGATCAAATTCATGAAATTTAAATCATCAACCCCCTTCATCCCCACAACTTCAAATCACTACATTCAACCTGTCACGACCTGAACATAGGCCCGGATCAAGGAACGGGACAAGGAACCCTGAGAGACTCCGAGTCAACCCATGGCATGAATATAACTTCTAAGCTCAACATCTAAATATGGAAAATCTAAATATAGCATAGCGGATGTCAGAAAATCTAATAACATCGAATAGATGAATACATAGCCCAATCTGAAACTGAGAACATACTATGTTTGATAACCGTCTACTACTGACAAGTTGATAGGACAAGAACCCAACTAACTGACTAAGTCTAAAACTGAAAATACTCAAAATACATATGAAACAAAGGGCCTTCAAAAGATGAGGACTCACCAACTCCGGCTGGAAAGTGCTAACGCTTAGGATCTGGCTAACGGCGTGGCTGAGTGTGAATATCTGAGCCTATATGATGAAACGATACAGGATAGAGTATGAGGTCAGTACATGGAATGTACTGAGTATGTAAGGTAAGTAAAACCTCTAAGTAAGTAAAATGAGAGATCATGCATATCATAAACATTTCATCATAGGGGTCTGAGTGTAGGGCTTGCATGCTATTATCTGAAACATGATTTAAACATAACTGAATATCATAACTAATGAAATGACCCAAAGCTGAAAACTAATAATCATAAGTAAAACATAACATTTGGAAAAACCTATCGAAAACATAATATCATGACTGATGAACATGAATAAATAAAATCATGAGGAATAATGGGAGACTCATCTTATAACCGACATTACCACGATAGAGCTTATGTGGTCCCGACTATTACACTCAAGTGGGCAGAGTCATCAAAAGCCTTTCCAGGGCTAAGGACACTACCATAATATCGATATCAAGCTGAAGGCCTCTTGCGGGCAGGGGAAGCTCACAAGGGAGGTCCCAAATAATCTGAACATACCTATGTTGACATGTAGTTCTGAGGCATATGGTTGTCTGACCCTTATCGTAGTTGGTGCTATATACTACTCCCAAAAATAAGCATTTACTCTCCATTTTTTTTCAACAAAGCTGAACCATCGTCTAGTGAAGAAGCTGAATCATAACATACATGCATAATATGAAATCATAACATGAGGAGCCTTGCACTCAAACCATACCATAAGATGAAAAATACTGGGAGACTAGACGCCAAAATCCATGTGGTAAGCTAATAACATGAAATTAAGATAACTCATGATACATACTTGATCATCTGGGCTTTCCGGATACTTATACATGCTTGAAATACACTTGACATTTGAAAACATCGATATAGACATGGGTAATTCATAATCATAATTTTATCATGAACATCTCATTATAACTAAAAGCGTAGATCATAATCTCATCTTTTCGAAACTTCCATAGAGGGGCATCTTATTCGTAAAACATTGAAAACATAATTTGTAATTGAAAATATTATAAAATATGCCCATGAATCATAATTCAACATTAGAAACATGTATATTTCATACCCATGATTCATACTGTAATGCCCCTGAAACTCAAAAATCAGACCCTAGATTTGAAATGGAGAAAACAATATTTTATGCACCAGATCAGATAATGAGTCGTTACATGACCTGTGGGGGGAGACCATGAGTTGTGAAGTGACTCGTGGTGAGGTGTAGGTCTTGAGTTGAATTTGGGTGTTGAAGTTTCCACGGACGATGAAGTTTCCATGGACGAGACCACGAGTCGTGGTCAGATCTCACGACTCGTGGAGTCAGTCATGGACAAGAATGAAAAGGAATTGAGGGAGACCTGATAATGTACCCTACGAAAGGTCCCTATGAGTCCTGGTCAGTCACCACGAATCATGGGATGGATGGTGGTCAACTGGATGGGATTTTTTTGAAATTAAGGCAGTGCATGTGACGAGTGGTGACCAAGAGTCGTGGTCACCTATAACGATTCATAAGGCACCTCGTGAAGACCAACAGGATGTTCTAGGCAGTATACCTCATGAGTGTGACCACAAGTCATGGTCACCGACCACGACCCGTTAAGTCACCTGTGAGGACTGACGATCAGTTTTCCCTACGAGCTTTTTAGGGTATTTCAGTAACTTCATACCCTCTTAATGGATGAACTACGTCATTTCAAGTATTTTTTCTAACTTATTAGAGGGGATCAATGGTTTCTTTTCCCATTCTCTACATCCAGACTCTCAAAATCATCACAGAATTCTCTCAAGAACTCTCAAGCAAGACTAGGGTTTTTATCCATTGTAGCATTCGAAGCTTTCCTCTCCAAGAAAATTCTAACTCAGGTATGTGGGAATTCAACAAGGGGATTGTTCTTCCCTTGTGTCCCCCAAAACACTTTTCTAGTTTCTCTATAAATCTTAGCCTTGAGCTTTCGAATGTGAAGAGGATATATGTCAGTTTTCTTCGAATTCACATAGAATGTTATCGATGATTACCTTAGACATTATTTCCATCAGTTCATGATTAAATTGTTATTATTCCCGTAAAAGTTAATTCTAGCCCTGAGCTTTCGAATAAGGTTGAATTATCTGTCAAATTATGTATAACCTATGGAATATGATTTAAGTTGATGGTTAGATATTTCTCAATTATCTAGATATCATATAATTTCTCTTCTTGTAAGAACGATTTTATCCCTAATGTTGAATGGGAATACCTAGAATTTTGCTTGTTGGATTAGACTTCCTTATTGCTTGAATTTATCCATATTGTGGATTTCTGTATTTTTAGAATAAGTTGAAATCTCTGTTAGCTGATTAATAGTTCGACTCAGTAAGAATCATGAAAGTCTAGTCTTAGTCATAATCATTATAGTCTAGTCTCAGTTAGAATGTTAGAATCCTTAATGATATTCAGAATTGTCAACTGATCGATTTGACTACAGAAACCTTTGAGGTGTCTGTGATATTTATCATAATTAGATGCAGAATTTAGTTTTTATTGATCCATTAGGCGGTCACAATATTTTCAATTAAGTAGCTTGACCAGCCTTGGAACCCTAATTTCAGACTACAGTTGTTCTTTAGACAATCATGACACTTCGAGATAAGCAACTCTAACCAATCTTAGAACCCAGTTCCAGAATCTGATCCGATAAGACTCTCAGGGTGCTTCTAGTTAAGTATCCCTGACTTAGTCTTGAGCCCTAATTTCAAGCTATCATCTTAGAAATTAGTCTAGGATTATCTAGTGGGAGTAGGACTTAGCACCGAGCAGAACGGAGTTCCAGTGCACCCAGGTTCCTAGAACTACGTTGGCAGTGTAGGTTACAACATTTATTGGACTGATTGGCCCAAAACTTTTGTGATCACCCAGTTCATGCCTCTATACCCTGGAAAGGTATATTGGGTCCTACCAGTGGGGCGTATACATTGGACTCCACATTTAGCTCATGTGGTTATATGTTTGTTATAGACTCTCCCACTAGCCAGCTCGGTCTAGTCTCAGAATAAGCAGTTCAGTTTAGTTTTAGCTCTATCAATTTAGATCAGTTTAGTACAATATCTCAAACTCAGAATTTTCAAACTTAGGGCATGCCTTTGACCATTAGACAGGATCATCTTGAACATCTCAATTTATTATAGTTATTCAGCTCAATATATCAGTTGGTCATTGCATGTCATTTACAGTTCAGGCTTTTATATTTAGTTATGTTTTCTCCTGCTTAGACAGTACATTAAAAGTACTGACGCATATTGTTATGCTGTATCTTTTCATGATACAGCCGCAGGTTCTCAGACTCAACGCTATTAGCCGACTTCGTTCATATCTCCCTCTCTTAGTAGCAGAAGTGTGAGTCCTCATCTTTTGAGGACATCATTTCATTTATCTCAGTTATGTTTGTTACATTAGGTTAGACTAGGAGTTATCTGGGGACTTATCCCAGCAACTCATCAGTTAGATGGCTTTCAGTCATAGACTTGGTTTTTCAGGCTATTAGTGTTATTCAAACTATTTTGATGTTTACGATTCAGTATTAAATTTTCTCATAAATGCATTATGTTATTATTTCATGCTTCCGCTATGTGTGTTCTACTCAGTGTACCATTGTATTATAGACCAGGGGTTGACTTGGGGTTACTCATGACTCCAAGTACCGTGCCCCATCTAAGGTGTAGACTCGGGGCATGATAGACACTTAGAGAATTCACATGTTGGGTTGAAACCCCATATATTCATCAACTAGTATTTTTATGAAATTGAAGAGGGATTGGGAATGGGTGTGGATGAATACGTCCATTCATAACCCTACATATCTGGGGGAATCTGATTTCACAAACCCTGTCGAATGCCCAAAGGAATTGGGGATGAACTTAATGAATCTAAGCTTGATCACCCTTAAGAGCTTCTAGGAATGTATGCATGGAGAGGAATAGGCTTAGAATGAACTAAACCATCTTAAAACACACTTATCTGAACTTGAAATGATTTAGTTTAAGCCTTAGGAACTTTGGAGTTATGAAAAATCCCTTATTAAATTTGCACGGTATAATGCATTGCCAGTCCCAATGAGGGATTGGGCGTTGGGACTGGACGATTCGTGGCCTGAGGGACGCGTCGTGGCCTGCCTTTCGTTGCCATCACTGGTATTCCTCTACTCTACTAGTCACCACGAGGGCCACCATGACTCGTTGTGAAAAATCATTAGGATTACTGCCAAAAAACTTCAACCTTCAAGGAAACTACTGACCACGAGTGACTTAACGACTCATGTTCTTGACCACGACTCGTGGTCTCTCCCATGGTCAACCCTTTGACCAAAAATTCAAGTAAGTTCACCCTTCACTCCATGAGTCACCCAACGACTCGTGGTGCACCTCACGGGTAACTGGATGACTTATCCTGTGACCTGGTGTAGAAAATTTCCATTTCAACTCTCGAGTCTGGTCTTAGGGCATTCAGGGTATTACACAACAAAAAATAGGCAACCCAACAAGGATAACACATTATCATTGAAGAATTTAAGAAATTTAAGCTCATGAAACCCACATTATGAACTTCAAGGTTTTCACCAACAATAGTGATTTTGGGTCTTTAACTTCGGGAAGAAGGGTTAGGGGAATGCTTTTCACACTAAATAACTAAGAGAGAAGGGAGTTACTTACATGAGTTGTATATATTAGCTTCACCAAGCTTATTGTAGAAGAAAACAATGGGGGACTAGGGAGAGGGGAATTACGACCTTTTGAGAGAGAGAGACAATTTTATTTGCTTTTTGTTTTTGACTTTTAGTGAGAAGGGATGAATGGGGATATAAAATAAAGGTGTGGGGAATAAGTTTTTTGTAATTTTAAGGTACTTGGGTCAAATTTGACTCGTTGAACCAAAAAAATTTCGAACAACATACCCCTGGCGTCGCGCATCAATCACCACGCCACACAGTTAGAAATTTTTTTACTTAATGGACATGAGGTGGCGCGGCACACCACCCATAGCCCCAACCTGGAAATATTTTCTTCTTGAGGATAACACTTGGCTCCCACGCTAGATATCTCTTCCCAGACTTAACCATTTTCAACTTATTTTCTCAGCTCTTTTTTGCCTCAAAAGCCCTATTAATCTCTGTAAAACAAGAAAAAATATTAAAAGATGGGTTTCCTCCCACCAAGCACCTTAATTATAGTCACGACACGACATCCACAGGTTGGCTCCCATGCAGCACCTAATTTAACATTGCCGCACGACAAAACTCACTCTCACTCCTTCATCCGAGTGATATAGTAGCTATCCTGAAAACTTGCTAAATTTTCATGCAACACATGCTGCTCAACTTCCTGCTTACACCCTCTAGGCTCTACCGTTGGCTTCACTGTGAAATTCTCATAATAAGGTAGCCCCCTTGCAACTCTAAACACATCGAAGACTATCTCCTGACCATACACAATCATTGATATCTTGTCCAACTTCACCTTTATAACAGCATCTGCGGTGGCTATGAATCCTCTCCCTAATATGAGGGGAAATTCTACATCTACTTTGTAATCCAAGATTATGAAGTCCACAACTAAGATGAAATGTCCATCCTTGATCAAGTCGTCCTATATGATTCCATCAGGATAAATAAGAGACTAATAACATTCAATCCACTTCTCGCTAGGAGAAAGTGTACACGGTTGTTCGCAATATAATTTACCCAACTTTATGAGTCGTTGTCAAATCTACAGGGAATAGGGATAGATCACTACTAAATTTGTATGTCAACCTAAACTAGTTAGCATCATTGTATCACAACACATAAAATAAATATTGGGGGAAAATGCAAATACTATATGAATATACTCAATACAACAATGAAGTAATGCAAGTTGAAGCAACAGTGAGAGCAAGTACTGGAGATGTACTATTAATGGGGTACCGATAGGATTCGGGTTAATCAACAATTCTCAAAAATAAACTACTAACATGAATAGCCATGGACAAGTCTATACCCGATGTCTTTTCACCACGTGGGAATATTCTACTTGGGTTCTTTCAAACCCTAAGTTCAATTAACATATTAACCATATTGTCTTGGGAAAGAATTAAGCTATTTCAGCCTTAATCCTTAAATTTTGATTTATGAAAATTTGTTTTGTCTATTTCTATCCCAACCCTACATTTGCAAAACTCAAATCCTCACTAATGGTTTCTCACCCATATCCTACTTTCGTTTTTCAAGCAAAAACAAGATAAGTAAATACAATCTATATTTGCAAAAATAAATATTAAAATTAAAACTTAGAGAAAGAATTAGATTCATGCATAATAAGTGACTCTAAGACTAAATTAATAACACCCAATCAAATCTAAACCCACATTAAGCACACACCTCTAGCTATCAGATTAGCTACTCATAAATGTAAATAAGAGAATTAAATCAATAAGAGATTCAATCACATTCATAAATGAATAGTAAATTTGATCTTCAATTGTATACTTCAATGGAGAATTCTTACTCTAAAGAAGAAGTAGAAAAAGACTATCTCATACTTCTCTATCTCTCTCTCCTATAAAAATTAGCTAATCAAAACATACTCCATCATTTAAAATGAAAGTGTGTACAAAATAGGGAAAGTCTACTTTTCTTTATACCGCACGAATCCCCATTTTAACCTTGAAACTTCTAAAATATCCTTGTGTAAGAGCTGGACCATTTTACCCTTTTCAGCACAACGTCATGAATGTAAATAAGAGAATTAAATCAATTAGAGATTCATTCACATTCATAAATGAATAGTAAATTTGAGCTTCAATTGTATACTTCAATGGAGTATTCTTACTCTAAAGAAGAAGAAGAAGAAGTTGAAAAAGACTATCTCTTACTTCTCTTTATCTCTCTCTCCTATAAAATTAGCTAATCAAAACATACTCCATCTTTTAAAATGAAAGTGTGTACAAAATAGGGAAAGTCTACTTTTCTTTATACCACACGAATCCCCATTTTAACCTTAGAAGCTTTTAAAATATCCTTGTGTCAGAGTTGGACCATTTTACCCTTTTCAGCACCGCCTCATGAATGTAAACAAGAGAATTAAATCAATAAAAGATTCATTATTCATAAAATGAATAGTAATTTTGAGCTTCAATTGTATACTTGAATGGATACTTCTTATTCTAAAGAAGAGCAAGAAGAAGAAGTTGAAAAAGACTATCTTTTACCTCTCCCTATCATAAAGATTAGCTAATCGAAAAGTACTCCCTATTCTGAGATGAAACTGTGTATAAAATAGGGAAAGTCTACTTTTCGTTATGCTGCATAGATCCCCATTTTACCCTTAGAAGCTTCTAAAATGACCTTGTGCCAGAGCTGGATCATTTTACCCTTTTTAGCACGTGCGGCCTCAGTTGCACGGCACCTGCATTTCATAGGTTCCCATCCGCGAGGCGCAGTTCACTCGCAACTCTGGGTCAGAGGGACTTGGATGTGATTTGTGGTTTCACTTGTGTTTGGTAGGTGTTCTTCAGCATCAGCCCGGTGCACTCATGTGTTTGGCCTACATTTTGCAGGTCCATATCTTGCGAAGCGCAGGTCTTCAGCTTCCAGCATTTACTTTTGTTCAATTCAATTGCTTTCTTTGTTTGAGCCCAATACATGCGAAATCAAAGGAAAAGTCATAAAACCTTTCTAGATGAGTTGAAAACATAGCCAAAGATAATGGTAAGAGCCTAATGAGTTTGTAAACTACCAACTAATCAAACCCCTATACTTGAACCATTGTTTTTCCTCGAGCAAGGCATCTCTTCACAAATGAGATATTGACTTAAAAAGATATATCCCAAGAGTTGCATACAAGGGACCACTAGGACTTAGGACAACCCAAAAGACACACACCGACTCAAAACAAAGAAAATAATTAAAAATGTTGCACATACCTCAAGAGATCACCACAAGCAATTGACACATTTACACAAATATTTTTTTTCATTCCAAACAAGGGGTTCAGTTCATCAAAACAAGCTCAAGGTTGAATCTCAATTCATTGATAGCTTACATTCAAAGTTTTCCTTAAAGTTCACTAAACCTTTGCCAAAATCACATCTTTCAATTTAGAACATATTTAAGCACATACCCCAAAGAAGAGATGCCACTCACATCAAGAGGGAATCCCTTTCATATTTCATGTACTTCTTACATAGGGATTATAAGATAGAGAAAATACATTCACTCTCACAAAGACATTCAAATGCATGCAAATTCACCACAAGCAATTGATACATTTACGCAAATATTTTTTTTCATTCCAAACAAAGGGTTCAGTTCATCAAAACAAGCTCAAGGTAGAATCTCAATTCATTGATAGCTTACATTGAAAGTTTTCCTTAAAGTTCACTAAACCTTTGCCTCAATCACACCTTTCAATTTAGAACATATTTAAGCACATACCCCAAAGAAGTGACGCCACTCACATCAAGAGGGAATCCCTTTCATATTTCATGTACGTCTTACATAGGGATTATAAGATAGAGAAAATACATTCACTCTCACAAAGATGTTCAAATGCATGCAAATTGACCCATAGGCTTGCCCTTTAAGTATCTGGCCACTAATGTAGAGTTGCTATACTCAAAATCACCAAGGACTGGCAGATTATTAAGAAGGCTAGGGGTAAAGGTAGGACAATCGTTTAGCTCTAGTGAGTAGAACCTCCCAAATGCCTGTGGTGAACACTTTTTATAAACATCCCACTCCATGATGAGTTCACCCCACCTTATCTCTCCTTATTCATCTTTATCATTCTTTATCAAATATCCTTCTTATATCTCCTTTTAAATCGACAATTTGCCTTATATCACAAGAGGTAGCACCTTTTAGGCACTCATTTTTTTATGTTTAAGGTTTATCAACCAACCAATTCCTTCATTTTATCACAATTTGGTAGTACCTCTCATTGGAGCTCACATTTTCTTCTCCTTTTTGCAAAACCCCAAACATAGGCTTTTGCCAAATTTCTTCCTTATCTTTTCCCATATTTATGGTCTTTAAGCCCCATTTTTTATTCTTTTAATTTTAGAACTTAGGGAGGATGGGTGAAAACAGAGGGATTACAAATGGGTACTAGGTTTGTATTGTTGTTTCCAAATAAAATGGCCAAAGGCTCAAACACCGTTAGCAAGGATAGATATTCTAGGAGGTCATTTTAGGTGAAGTGTCTTATCCAAAGAATGCCTAAAGGCATGTTCTTTTTCCAGGTACATCTAGGATTCTGCCTTGAGTGACACTTGGAGCGAGTTCTAGATAATTCAACATACACAAGAATTTAGCCAAATATCTCACCACACAAGGCCTCACAATCCAAGTGTTTTATATGCTTACAAGATTACATCAAAGCTATGAATTAAGAAAAATTAGCATGTGAATCAATTAGCTAATCAAGGAGTGTACAACTCATAAAAAGATAGTGCTTCAAGTACCCCATTTGTTCAAAATTCATTTGCAAAGCAAATAAAAATTTATGGTAGTACCTCTTAAATCAAGTGCAACAGAAACACTCAAAAAGACTCTAGACTTGGCATTATCTCTTAAGAAAATCACCTCTTAATCTATCATAGAAAAATGTTACTCTGTTTGACAACAAAAAAAAAAGAAAAAAAGATATCATTCCTCGGGAAAGAACCATAGTATAAAGAAAATCTTTGGAGTTTATTGCTAATCTACTATTAAACAAAGGCGAATGTTTCAAAGATGGGTCATTATGGAACATTTTGCAAGATAAAATGGACCCAACAAAGGCACTAACAAGTCAAATCATAATTTCATTCAACACAAGCCCGACAAGAGCATTCATCCAACTAAGCAAAAATTAAAACTAGAAACAACCATGCATGGGAAATTAAGCCAGACAAGGTCAACAAAAGTCCGAAAAATAACCAATAAGAGAGAGACAAAACTCACCCCTAACTGTGAAATTACATTGTCCCCAATGTACACATGAAGAACAAAGGGTAGTAAGGACTTCCTGATATAGCTACTCTATAGCATCACCATTAGCCTCCTTATTTTCATCACCCTCTCCTCTCTACTCAACTCTATACTCATCATCAATGCCCGCAAATAGATCATTGATTGGTCCTCGGGCTATTGAAGGAGCATCTATGGCCTCATCAATGAAGTCATGTCAGGGTCAGCCATAGGTGCCCTATTTTGAAGCTCTAGCACATCCGCTCTGAGAGATGAGACTTCTCCTTCTATCATGTCCACCCGGGAACATAATTTGTTCAAGTTCTCGAAGACATCATTCATTGTTTTCTTTACAGACCTCTGTATAAGAGCGGACAAGTCTTAAGACTATCATTGGAGTTGGTTTTCATATGATCTTGTCATCTCTGCTAGATTATGGATCTCCCTCGGTAGGGAATATGTAGGAGGAGGTGAAGGCCCTCGGAATGATGCCTCTTTAGATATATGACCCGATATCCCGGAGTGTGGCATATTTAGGTTAGGAGCCATGGGCATCTCAACTATGCAATGAGAGGAGGAGCCCTTGAGTGTGTCCCATGATAGCATTCTCTTCCTTTTATTTAAGGGAGCATCAACATTCCTTCTCCTGTCAATAATAATGACACCTGTGGCAGCACTACCCTTTTCATTGGGAAATAGTTGGACTCCTATTTTCAAGCACAGTTGGCTAATGAGCACTAGGTAGGGCATAGAAAGACCCTGGTGCCTACTCTCCTCTTTATTTTTGTGGCAACCACTTCACCCACCTTGATTGGCAGCCCAGACATGATGCAAGCAATCAGAATGGCTGCCTAGTGGTTCACTCGCTGGTTATTTTTTGAAGGCATAATTCGGAGCACACAAACTCTAGTCACAACTTAGCTTCAAATTCCAGGTCTTGCCTAACAATATTCAATTGCCCTAATTTCAACTATTTCATCTTGAGAAATTGATTTTCAGGTATAGCAAAATATTGAGAAATATTTAGTGGGTGTTTTAGATATTGACGACCGTAACTAGACTAATATCCTATCAAGCTTACATAATTCACCCAATTGGAATTACACTTAAGTGAGGGAAGTAATCCTAGACCTCAATTTACAGTAGTTACAACTCTGCCTTAATTAGTTCGCTTTCTTACACTTAGTTAATTGTTGTTTTTAATTATTACTTAAAATTCCAAAAATATTTTTTCATTTGGGTAAATGTTAAGTTATTGGATTAAACAAAAAAAATACAACTTTCATAAGACACTCAAAATCCTCGTGGGATTCGACCCCAACCTCATTCGGTTCTATATTTGACTACGACCATTTGCAGCATATTTGGAGTGTAATTTTAGTGTATCAAATTATTGGCGCTGTTGCTGGAGAATTTGTGATGGTGAAAGTGTATTTGTGTGTGATTTTTTTCCACGAACTTCTTTTCCTTATATTCTTAGATACTTTTTAAATATTTATTTGAGTGATTAGTGTTAGAAAATACGTGTTTATGATTTTTCGTCATTTTTATGTTAGATTTCTTTTATTTTTGTTGCAAGTTTCATTATGACATTATGTAATGAAGATCAGTTTGATGGTTGCAATCCGTAATTGAATGATCCATGTCCATATTGTGGAGGACCCCACTATGGGCAAAATTTTCAAAATACTTCAGGAGAGATATGTGTGCACAATATCAATCCTATAATGGGAATGCTTGCAACATGTTGTGGTGGTCTAGATGGACAGTGGGCTGATTCCCAATCATTTTGTTCCTTCCCCAAGTTACTCTAATAAAAATGCTAGTTATGCATTTGAGTTTGATACGAACAACGAAATGGAAAGTGAAGGACAAAGATAGTCTGACGCACTTTGAGGGTCCACTGAGTTAGAAAGATCCATGGGAAAGGAATGAAAAAAAAGTGTAGATGATAAGAAGAGAAAATAGAAGAGGGGCGCCCACAAAAAGATGTTGTCTACTTGTTGGTAGAACATAAATGAAAAGATTTTAGTAGTATCAGACTAGCAGTCAAGTAGTAAGAATGGGGCATGAGAAAAGAGAAGGGAATTAGTGAAAGAAAAGGGTGACCAGAGAGACAAAGAGGCGGACAAGAAAGAAAAAAATATCTTAAAGTGCTTAGGACCAATAGTCAGTACTAAAGAAACATCATTCCAACCCGTTCCTTAGCCGACATTAGAACCAAGAAAAGTCCTTATCACCTTACTTTTGTAGAAGCAACTGAGTAGTCTAAATTTACATGAAGGGAAAGCTTATGTTATGTTTAATGTGTATGATACATCGTATCTAAGAGTGAGTATGTATTGCTTATTATCTTCCAAGCATTGATTGATAACATGAGAGAAGGAACATCACTAAATAAGTGAGGGCATAAGATTATTAATATCGGTGTACTATATGTTGCATTTTTCATACATAATTATGTTGTCCCTGTTTTGAAAAGGTGAGTCAATTACAGAGGCTATCTAGTCTTGAATGTCAAAATTTCTATGTGTGCTTGATGTGATTTGTATGAATTGATTAGTCACTAATGCATATGATTTGTGCTAGGTGCTTCAGTGAGGATTGATAGGGGTAACAAGTGGTGAGAAAAGACGTTCATGCACATAAGTAAGGATTGTTCGAGGACGAAAAATGGTTTTAGTATGGGGCGGTAATGTTAGGCATATTCTTATTCTCATTTTCCATACTTTTACCCATATTTTACCTTGTTTTGAGTTCATTATCCTTATGAAATGCATGACTTCATGTTTATGTGTGTCTTATGAGCTAACAAGTGTTTTTAGAAGTTTTGAGCAGGAAAACAAGGAAACAAAGACTCTAAAATGGTTCAAGGTGTGAAAGAAGAAGAGTTCACAAAAGTTGGCCTAGTGATATAATTACCATGGCACGCCAGACCCCCAACTTCAAAGAAAAGTTTTCTCAAGTTGGTGAAAAGGGTGGCGTGGCATGCCAAGGGCTTAACTTTAGAGGAAGTTTTTCTCAACACCTTGGCGAGATAAGTGGAGTGGCGAGCTAGAGGCATTCCGGACATAGGAAATTTTTCCAACACTTTGGTTCAATGGATGGAGTGGCGTGCTAGCCTCAAGTCTTCAGAGAATTTGACTAACACCTTGGCGAGATGGATGGAGTAGCGCGCTAGAGCGCAAACTTCAGAAGAATTTCAAGTCAAAATTTTGGTGCAGTAGATGGTGCGGAGTGTCAAACCCCTTCTAGAATGGATTTTCAAGTTTAAAAGCCGCAATTCTCAGAGGAAAAAGAGTCATTGAACCCCTACATATAAATATAACACTTAGGGAATTTTTTTATCAAGCAATCATTCATCATATCGGTCAATTGTACGCTATTCTTGGAGGAAGAGGCAAGTTCATTTTCTATGTTTTCTTCTATACCTTTTATTTTGATTCGAATGATGAATTCTATAGCTTTCAACTTGAACATGAGTGGATAAATTTCTATTTTAGGGTTTTGGCCATAGAAGATGGTTGATGTTTAAAAGTTTGTTTATTCTAGTTCTTAATTCTAGTAAATGTTGTTTATATTTGCTTATGTTAATTGCTTATTTGTTAGATTGATCACCTCATGAATATATCTGTTAGCTTTTGGTTGAACTTAGGAGAGGAAACCAAGAGGGTTAAATGTCACGCCCCGAGTCTACACCCTGGACATAACATGGTACTTGAGGCCAAAAGTGACCCCAAGTCAACCCTTGGACTATCATTCACTAGCATTCAAAGTATACATGCACAACGGAACTTAATATAATAGCACAAAAATATTTAAGAAAGAAAAGTCTGAAAGTAAATGTCCAAATATTTAAATAACACCGAATAAATTGAAAGTCATGTCTGAAAACCATCTAGATGAGGAGTTACTGGGACAAACCCTCATCTAACTCTAAGTCTAAATAAACTAATAAGAAACTGAAGAAAGAAGTTATGCCCACGGATGATGAGGACTCACACTTAGACTGCTGAGGTAGAATACTCTGAACTATGACAGTTGTCTATGCTGAGCCTGAGAACCTGCTGTTGTATCATGAAATGATACAGCATGATAGCATGCATCAGTACTTTGCATGTACTGAGTATGCGAGAGAAACATAACCCAAGATAAGCAATACAGTACTGAATTTAGAAAATATGCAAGAATTGTCTAAAGCTGCTGAACTGAGTACTGATATAACAGGATGGTCTAAAAGACCCTGTCTGACGGTCAGGCATGCGCTAAGTCTTATTCTAACCTGAACTGAGCTAAACTGAACTAAACTGGATTGAACTACACTTAACTAGATTGAACTGGACTGACTAGTGGGAGAGTCTCTAACCGACACATAACCACATGAGCTATATGTGGAGTCCAATGTATACACCCCATCGATAAGATCCAATATAACTTGCAAGGGTATAAAGTCATGAATTGGGTGATCACAAAAGTCTGGGGCCAAACAGGCCAACAATCTGAAATTGAATCCTATGCTGGCAACGTAGTTCTTGGTACCTGGGTGCACTAGAACTTCGGTCTGCTCGGGGCTAAGTCCTACTCCCATGGGAAATCCTATTCTTAACTACTAAGCTGTTAGCACGAAATTGGGGTCCAAGACTAGTCAGAGACGCATAACTGAAAGTACCCTGAGAGTCTTATCGGACCAGACATTAAAACTGGGTTCTAAGACTGGTCATAGCTGCTTATCTGGAAGCGTCGTAACCATATAAAGAACAAATGATGCTGACTAGGGTCCTGGGGCTGGTCAGAGCTATAACTGGAACATCATGACCACCTAATGGACCAATTAATCTGAGTTCTGAGTCTGATTCTGATAAATGAGAGGCACTACTGACGCCTCGGGGAAATCTAAAGTCAAACTGAGCGGTTGACAATTTCTGAATAGTTTTGAAGGAATCTTACATTTTTACTAACTGAGCTACTGAGTAGCTAATAGAGATTTTGACTCATTTCAACAACACTGCAATTTCATAGCTTGGCAACCACTCAAGAATTTAAGAGAAATTATGATCTAACAAGGCTATAATCTTTCTCATACATAAGATATTTTTCTCATCATTTAAGTATTAAAATTTAAGTGAAATTCAGCCCAAAACATACTTCATTCAACAAACATCAATTTATATGCAATGATCTTTTCTTGAAATTTTGGACTGGATTCACTATTTAAAGATTCTAGGTAATTTTGTACAAACTGCTGGAAAATCATATCAATAATAACAGGGATATCGTTCTATAAGAAATTAATGAACAATGACATGAAACAACTTGTACTCGAAAAATCAAGGCTAAAAACTAATAGAAACCAGTAGAGGTTTGTGGGGACACAAGGGAAGAACAATTCCCTTGTTGAATTTCCACATACCTGACGAAAATTTAAGAGAAAATTGCTTGGAAATTGAAGAAGAACTATCTAGCCTAGCTGATGCCCAGAACTTCTCTGAGAGGAACTCTACGTACTTTTTCTTGGAAATTTGAGTGGGGAGTGAGGGAAAGAACCCATTACCCCCACTAAAACGTCTGAAACTGAAAGTAAAATGATGTGGTTTAAGGTCCAAAATAATAGAAAAGTCAATTTTTCCCTTAATGAAATTTCCCTGAAAAACAGTTTTGGCCCCGACCACGAGTCGTACCACGAAGTCACGACTCGTGGTCACCTCACCAGTTTTCAATCTTCTGAATCTGTCCATGACTCGCATACCACAACTCGTAGTACCATCCTACGGGTCGTGTTGTCTGTCATGGTACCATCCACCCAGACTAAATACGACTTAACCACGACTCCTCATCACGACACCTTGCTACATCCTACGAGTCGTACCATGACCTATGATGACTCACTCTGGCACTATTGAGAATTTCACCATGACTCCTAACAACAAGTCATACCTACACGTCACGATTTGTAGGACCACCTATGATGTGACCTCAGGCTCTTGAAATTTATCACGAATCAAGTCACGAGTCGTAGGTCCTCATCACGATTCGTACCTCAAGTAGTCCTGGTGCAAAATTATAGGTTTTTCTACAGTTTCCAACTTCAACTCTCGGGTCTATTCTTAGGCCCTTCCAGGGTATTACAATATCTCCCCCTTGGAAACATTTTTCCTTGAATGTAGGAAACAAGTAGCAACCCATAAACATACAATTACCATATGCAAATACTGATCATTTAAGCCGAAAACTGACAGAATGACTACCCCCGAACAGAACTACATAGCTGAACTGAATTCAGACATCAAAAACATATATCATATCATAAAACAAACTTGCACACATGAATGGAACATGAAAAACTGATTAGTGGTCTGGGGCAAAAACTGATACCTCAAACTAACACTGGGCCGGTAGGGAATAAGTGGGGGTATTTAGCCATCACATCCGGTTTAGCTTCCCATGTAGCTCCCTCAACCTGTTGATTTCTCCATAACACCTTTACAAAAGCTACTTTCTTGCTCTTCAATTTACGAACCTGATGGTCAAGGATCTGGACTAGTACCTCCTCATAGGTGAGACTATCCTTGACTGCCACACTATCTAATGGAACCACAAAGGTTGGATCTCCAATACACTTTTTCAAAAGTGATACATGGAAAATTGGGTGTACAACTACTAGTTCTGAAGGAAACTCTAGCTCATAGGCCACCTTGTCGATACGCCGCAAAAATTCTATTAGGTCCCCACATACCTAGCACCGAGTTTTGCTTCTTTACAAACCTCATTACCCCTTTCATAGGTGATATTTTCATGTATACCAGTCTTCAACTTCAAACTCCAATTCTCTTCTCCGCACATCGGCATAAGATTTCTGACGGCTCTGGGCTATTTTCAGCTTATTTCGGATGAGCTGAACTTTCTACATTGCCTTTTGAACCGAGTCTGGCCCTATCAAAGTAGCTTCACTTACTTCAAACAATCCTATAGAAGATCTACGCCTTCTATCATACAATGCTTTAAATGGGGCCATCTGAATGCTGGAATGGTAGCTGTTATTGTACGCAAACTCGATCAGAGACAAATGGTCATCCCAATTACCCTTTAAAATAAATTACGCATGATCTTAACATAACCTCCAGGGTCTGAATGGTTAAATCATCTTTCCTATTGGTGTGCAGATGAAAAGTCGTGCTAGGCTTGACCTGGGTGCCTAGCCCCTTCTGAAAGGACCTCCAGAAGTGCGAGGTGAACTGTGCTCCCCTATTTGAAATGATGGACAAAGGCACCCCATGAAGTCTGACTAACTCCCGGATATAAAGTTTGACATTGTCCTCCGCTGAGTATGTGGTTTTTAATGGGAGGAAGTGAGCTGACATGGTCATCCGATCTACTACCACCTAGATTGAGTCATGCAGCCGGTGACTCCGAGGTAAAACTGTTGATGTGTCGTGATATTAAGTCACTTTCGACACTTAAAACCAAGAAATTATGCACATTCCAGGTATGTTTATATGGGTATAAGGTATTTTGTGCATAATGTGCAAGAAAACAGGTCTGGAAGTGATTTTGGTTGAATTAATGTTAAAAACAACTGAAATGTGACTGCTAGGCACTCAAGGAGTCGTTGGTAGGAGGCAAAACCCGTCACTTGAGGCGTTGGAAAAAAGATGAAGTTTTGAAGAAGTGACGCAGTGCACTTGACGAGTTGGACGAATGACTCATTACACCTAGTAACGAGTCATGATGTTAACCTTTAGGCTTTGAAGAGGAAAATTCAACCAAGTGTCCAGTGGAGTCGACGATCGACATCACAAGTCATCACTTGAAGGAACGACTCATTGGCAAGCTACTGGAACCTTCCGTGAAGTGCACTAGAATTTCTGAGGAAGTAGACCACGAGGGACCTAACGACTCGTGCTAAGGCACAATGAGTCATTGGATAACCCGTTGCCAAGCCTGGGTAAGCTGCTGAGGATGACTATTTTAAAGAAAGGAATGATTCATCTGAAGTCCTAACGTTCCGTCACATGGCCCGTTGCCATTGCCAACCTGGTTTCTAGATTTATTTAGGGAAAGAATTTCTTTGTATTATAAATACCCAATTTTAGGTTTATTTTAAGAGGGATTTTTTAAGAATATTTCTGGATGAATTTTAGCCGATATTTTGAGAGAATCTTGAATAAATCTGTGAGGAATTTCTTGAGAGAATTTTCATACAATTGTTCTTGATTTAAGACAAGAAAGCAACATTGGAATTTTATTCAATCTACTTGGTTTTTATTCTACAATACTTTGTAAGTTGCAATTATGATTTATTCTATATTTTGTGATTGCAATAACACAAACATGAGTAGCTAAACCAATAAACTAGGTTTGTGGGAACCAAGATGAATTAACGCACATAGGTAAAAATACCTAGTGATTCTTGAATAGAGTTTCTGCATGTATTGTTTTTTCCTTTGTTTTAATTGATTTTTAACAGTTGAAAATGTTATAACTTGCCTTATTCTTACTTACTAGATAAAGGAGGTAAAGAATGGGAAAAAGGGATTAACAACAGAGATTTGTGGCTGCCAACCCTTATTTAATAGCTTGAACTTGTCTAAGGGATAGCTAATCTGATATTAAGGCTAAGGATTAACTAAAGAACAACCGTATAGAGACCAAGTTGCGTGGTGAAAATCACCTAGATAGGGGACCAACCATTTAGGTGAACCTGACTTACCAATATTGCATGTTAAACACCAAAATAGATCACTAGTGTATAGTCCTTCTGGTTATGAAATCTTGGGGAACACAATCCTAGTCCAGTTGTAAATTGAATACAAACCCAAGTTGATACAAGAATTCATTAATTTTACTTTTGTCATTACTCTATAATTTTCCCCCTTTAGAAATAAGTAAATCAATAGTAATAGTTATTCTCATTAACCTAAGTTCTTACCATATTCTCTGTGGGATCGACCACAACCTTCGTTGGGTTCTATATTTGACAATTGACTTCTTATATCTCATTTGCTTTTTTTGATGGGGATGGGGAGGGATACCTGTGCATTCTATTTTTCTAAACATAACTCGAGGGTTTGTCTTTCCGAATAACTTTTCCCTCATGTGTTCCATATCTACTAGAACTGGCATGTTTACGATTTTATTTTGTGTTTTTGTTTTTTGTGTGTCAGTCGGAGGAAAGTTAGGATAACTGAAAGCAATCAAGAGGTGAAATTATTTGATATTTTGATCTTTGATAATTTGATATCCCTCCTAAAGTTTTTGTATATGTGTACGTGAGTGTTGAAAATTATGACCTTTTTGAATCATTAAATGGCATTAGAACTGTGAATTAGTTTACCATTGTATGGCTGTACTTGAACTAGCGATTAGTAGAATTGATGATGTTGACCGGTGCTATGTGTGAAGTGAGGTCTGATAGCTGAATTCGGTTGTGTGTGTCAATCTAGAACTTGCCTTATTTTACTTATCGGATAAAGGAAGTAAATAATAAAAAAAGGGATTAACAACGGAGATTTGAGGCTACCAAACCTCATATAATAGCTTGAACTTTTCCGAGGGATAGCTAATATGGTATTAAGGGTAAGGGTTAACTAAAGAACACCCTTATACAGACCAAGTTGTGTGTTTAAAATCACCTAGATAGGGGACCAACCATTTAGGTGAACCTAACTTACCATTATTGCATGTTAAAGACCCGAATAGATCACTAGTGTATAATCGTTGTGGTTATGAAATCTTGGGGAACACAATCCTAGTCTAGTCGTAAATTGAATACAAACTCAATTTGATACAAGCCTTCATTAATTTTTCTTTTGTCGTTATTCTATAATTTTTTCCCCTTTGGAAGTAAGTCAATCAATAGTAATAGTTATTCGCATTAACCTAAGTTCTTTTCTTATTCCTTGTGGGATCGACCTCAACCTTTATTGGGTTCTATATTTGACAATTGATCACTTATACCTCAATTAGGAGGTGTAATTTGGTTGACATCACCTCTAATGAAGTCCATACTTACTTCGTCCCATTTCCACATGGGTATACTGATGTCTTGGGTCATGCCTCCTGGCCTTTGATGTTCCACCTTGACTTGCTGACAATTCGGGCACTTAGCTACGAATTCGGCAATGTCCCTTTTCATGTTGTTCCACCAGTAAATGTCCCTCAAGTTACGGTATATTTTAGTAGCACCTGGGTGAATGGAGTACCTCGAGCTCTGTGCTTCAGCCAATATTTGTTATCTCAACTCACCAACATCTTGCACACTCAACCTTCCCTAGTAACGGAGCACTCCATCTCCCCCTTGGGAGAAAGCCTCAACCTCCTTTCTCAGAACCGCTTTCTTGAGTTTAAATAGAACTGGATCTTCATCTGTATGGATTTAACTTCAACCACCTGGAACGAATCTAACCTGCTTTGTGTTACTATCCCACCTTCGGCTGAGTTTACTAGCTGCACCATTAACCGGGCTACTCTATAATCTTCTTTCACTAGTTCCCTCTTGTCTTCCTCAATGTAAGCTACACTTCCCATAGACTATCTGCTTAGGGCGTCAGCCACTACATTGGCCTTACCTAGGTGATACAACACACTTATGTCATAATCCTTTAACAGTTCCAACCACTGTCTCTGACGTAGGTTTAGTTCCTTCTGCCTGAACACTTACTGAAGGCTCTTATGATCTGTGAACACATCCACGTGAGCTCCGTACAAGTAGTGTCTCCATATTGTTAACGCGAATACCACCGCTGCCAGCTCCAAGTCATGAGTTGGATAATTCTTCTAATGAACTTTGAGTTGTCTGGAGGCATAGGCTATCACTTTGCCCCGCTGCATCAAAATGCAACCAAGTCTAACTTTGGAGGTATCAAAATATACCACAAAACCCATATGTTCCTTTTGGAAGGGTCAAAACTGGAGTGGTCATGAGTCGAGTCTTTAACTCCTGAAAGCTCTTCTCACACTCATTCGACCACTAAAATTTCACCTTCTCTTGGGTTAACTTGATCAGAGGGGATGCTATGGAGGAGAAACCTTACACAAATCGCCGGTAATAACCTGCTAAGCGCAGGAAACTCCTGATTTAGGTAAGGGAGGTAGGTCTGGGCGAATCTTTCACTGCTGCAATCATGTGAGGATCTACATGTATCCCCTCACCTTAGACCACATGACCAAAAAATGTCACAGACTTCAATCAAAATTCACACTTGCTAAACTTGGCTAATAACTGGCGATCCCTGAGGGTTTGTAATGTTATCCTTAGGTAACTGGCATGCTCTTCCTCATTTTTGGAGTACACCAGAATGTCGTCGATAAATACAATGACGAACATATCTAGGTACAGCTTGAAAACCTTGATCATCAAATCCATGAAGGTTGTTGGGGCATTCGTCAACCCAAAGGACATCACCACAAATTCGTAGTGACCATACCGAGTTCTGAATGCTATTTTTGGTATGTCACTCTCTCTAACCCTTAACTGATAATACCCTGACCTGAGGTCAATCTTTGAGAAACAACTGGATCCTTGAAGTTGGTCGAACAGATCGTCAATTCTGGGTAGAGGGTACTTGTTCTTAACTGTGAACTTGTTCAACTGACGGTAATCTATGCACATTCTGAGGGAACCGTCTTTCTTACGTACGAATAGAACTGGAGCACACTAGGGAGAGATGCTAGGTCTAATGAAACCCTTATCAAGAACGTCCTTCAACTGCTAATTCAACTCCTAAAGCTCGGTTGGAGTCATCCTTTAATGAGGGATGGAGATGGCTAAGTGTTTGGGAGGAGATCTATTTTCGAAGTCTATTTCCTGTTTAAGGGGAACTTCGAGAAGATCCTTAGGAAGCACACTCACTGACAATTAGAACTGACTGAACGATTGGGGTCTCAGAGTTGGAATCCTTGACCCGAACCAGGTGGTAAAGCCATCCTTTAGAAATGAGTTTCTGAGCATTAAGGTAGGAAATAGTCCTACCTTTGGCGTCGAGCTGCTACCCAACCATTCTAATACAGGCTCATTTGGAAACTATAACTTCAAAACTCTAATTATGCAGTCAACTGAGGCATAGAAGGAGTGTAACCAATCATGCCGAGAATAAGGTCGAAGTCGACCATGTCTAGCTCTACTAAATCAACTGGAATGACTTTATTCAAGAATGAAACTTGGTAGTTTTGATACACCCGGCTGGCTCTAACTGACTCGCCAATTGGGGTGGAGACTAGGAAGGGTGTTAAACTGAACTACTATGTGTGGGTTCACAAAAGAAAGAGTAGCTCCTACATCTAAGAGGTCATATAAGTGTAGGTGGAAGAGACTTAACATACCAGTAACCACGTCAGGTGAGCTTTCCTAATGCTGACAAGAAGAAAGAGCATAAAAACGATTCTAGCGCTAACCACCATCTGTACCTGATAAGTTGGCCCGCTGAGCTAGTTGGCCTGCTGGAGCTGCTGAGGTAGTGGATTGTGATCTCCCTCGCTCTGCTAACAGACATTTTTTAACTTGTGCCTGAGTTGTCCACAACTGAAACAACCTTCTCTACCCTGTAGTCATTCTCTAGGATGATTTTTGCCGCACTTGGGGCACACTGCATACCTGTTCCCTAAACTGTGGGCTTGAGTCTGAGTGCTAGATGACCCACCCCTCTTATCCTGGCAAGATCGAAAGGTTGGGGAACGAGCTGAGCTAGGTGGTGGGGCCCTGTGCTGCTGCTGTTGTTGTGGGCGGCTACCACCACCAGATCTCGGGGGGGAAATCTATCAAGAAAAGCTATGTGGAACTCCTCCCACTCCACCGGTCCTGCTCCCGCTGGTTGCCCCTCCTTCCACTGCTCATACCAAACTTGAGCTATCCCTTTAAGTTGGTAGGCAGGAAGGTCAGCCCTCTTGAAGGAGCTGACACCCATGATACGGGTAATCTTCCTTACTTCATCAACAAACTTTTGTGGGTACTCTCCCACCTTCGTTTCATGGAAATCTAGAAGATGGATTCGGGTAAAGTCTAGCACCCGAGAAGAAGCTGTAAACCCATTTGTGGCTACTAGAACCACCTGTTTGTTTACTTGGTTGGTGACGGTCTGGGAAAGCAATTGAATGGCCACCCTAAATTCGGCGGTAGATACGGAATCATCCTGAGGAGCTGGTGGGGCGGGCCTATTGGTGTTTCTAGCCCTGCATCCATTTCCATGTCGAGCAGGCATTGTTCACTGAAATGAAATAGAGCATGATTTAGAAGGAAATTTCTGGAATTGAACTTTAACACACGATAAAGAATATGAACAAAAGGGGATTTTTCCTAAGAACGTTGTAGCCTCCTCACCATAAGTGTGGCGCGCTTCACATCCATGAAAAGGACTCCACTCGATGCGGCTTTCACATTCTAAGGATACTCTAAACCTAAGGCTCTAATAAAGAGTTTGTAATGCCCCGAGTCTACACCTTAGACGTAACACGGTACTTGAGGCCACAAGTGACCCCAAGTCAACCCTTGGACTATCATTCACTAGCATTCAGAGTATACATGCACAGTGGAACTTAAAATAATAGCATAAAAATATTTAAGAAAGACATGTATAAAGATGTAATGTCCAAATATTTAAACAACACTGAATAACCTGAAAGTCATATCTGAAAACCATCTAGTTTAGGAGTTACTGGGACAAACCCCTAGCTAACTCTAAGTCTAAATAAAATAATAAGAAATTGAAGAAAGAAGTTATGCCCTCGGATTATGAGGACTCACACTTCGACTTCTGAGGAGGAATACTCTGAAATGTGACAGTTATCAGTTTTGAGCATGAGTACCTGCAGCTGTATCATGAAACGATACAGCATAAAAGTATGTGTCAGTACTTTGAATGTACTGATTATGAGAGAGAAACATAACCCAAGATAAGTAATGCAATACTTAATTTAGAAAACATGCAAGAACCGTCTAAAGCTGCTGAACTAAATACTTATACAACGGGATGGTCTAAAAGACCCTGTCTGACGATCAGGCATGCTCTAAGTCTGATTCTATCCCGAACTGAGCTAAAGTGAACTGAATTGGATTGAACAATACTGAACTGGACTTAACTGGACTGACTAGTGGGAGAGTATCTAACTGACACATAACCACATGAGCTAGATGTGGAGTCCGATGTATACACCCCATCGATAGGACCCAATATACCTTTCTATGTTATAAAGGAATGAACTGGGTAATCACAAAAGTTTGGGGCCAAATAGGCCAATAATCTGAAATTGAATCCTACACTGGCAATGTAGTTTTGGGAATTTGGGTGCACTAGAACCCCGGTCCGCTCGGTGCTCAGTGCTCCTCCCACTAGAAATCCTATTCTGAACTACTAAGCTGATAACTCAAAACTAGGGTCAAAGACTAGTTACAGATGCATAACTGAAAGTACGCTGAGAGTCTTATCAGACAAGATGCTGAAACTAGATTCAAAGACTGGTCAGAGTTGCTTATCTGGAAGTACTATCTAAAGAACAACTGATGTTGAACTGGGGTCCTAGGTTGGTCAGAGTTATAATTAGAACGTCATGACTGCCTAATGGACTAATTAATCTGAGTTTTGAGTCTGATTCTTATAACTGAGAGGCACAACTAACGCCTCAGGGAAATCTAAAGTCAAACTGAGCAGTTGACAATTTCTCAATAATACTCAAGGAATCTTACATATTTACTAAACTGAACTACTGAGCAACTAATAGAGATTTTGAATCATTCCGAAACACTGGAGTTTCATAGCATGGCAACCACTCAAGAATTTAAGAGAAATTTAGCATCTGACAACGCTAGAATTTTTCTCATACATAAGATATTTTGCTCATCATTTAAGTATTAAAATTTCAAGGAACTTCAGCCCAAACGATACTTCATTCAACAAACAGCAATTTATATTCAATGATCTTTTCTCGAAATTTTGGACTGAAATTAACTATTTCAAGATTCTAGGTAATTTTGTACAAACTGCTGGAAAATCATATCAATAATAACGGGGACATCATTCTATTAGAAATTAACGAACAACGACATGCAACATCTTGTACTCAATAATTCAGGGCTAAAAACAAATAGAAACTAGTAGAGGTTTTTGGGGACACAAGGGAAGAACAATTCAATTGTTGAATTTTCACATACCTTACGAAAATTTAAGAGAAAATTGCTTGGAAATTAAAGAAGAACTATCTGCCCTAGCTGATGCCTGAACTTCTCTGAGAGGAACTCTGCGTACTTTTTCTTGGAAGTCTGAGTGGGGAATGAGGAAAACAACCCATTACCCCCACTAAAATGTCTAAAACTAAAGCTAAAACGACATGTTTTAGGGTCCAAAAGCGTAGAAAAGTCAAATTTGCTCTTAATGAAATTTCCCAGAAAAATAGTTCTGGCCCCGACCACAACTCATACCACGAGTCGTACCATGAAGTCACGACTCGTGGTCACCTCACCACTTTTCAATCTTCTGAATCTGGCCATGACTCACATACCACGACTCGTACTACCATCCTATAGGTCGTATTGTCAGTCGTGGTACCATCCACCCATACCAAATACGACTTAACCATGACTCCTCATCACGACTCATTGCTACATCCTACGAGTCGTACCATGACCCATGACGACTCACTGTAGCACCACTGAGAATTTCACCACGACTCCTAACTATGAGTCGTACCTATGCATCACAATCAGAAGGACCACCTGTGATATGACCTCAGGCTCTCGAAATTCATCAAGACTCAAATCACGAGTCGTAGGTCCTCACCACGATTTGTACCTCAAGTCGTCCTGGTGCAGAATTCCAGGTTTTTTTGCACTTTCCAACTTCAACTCCCGGGTCTATTCTTAGGCCCTTCTGGGGTATAACATTAAAAGTAAGTGTAAAATAGGTTTTAAAGACCCTTGACCCACGGGTTTAATGATATATTTCGTTGATAAAGATAGGAATATACCTATCAACCCTGTTCAGTTGAATACATGTAGCCACAACTTTCGTTTCATGTATCTCCTGTGATCATAGGGAGAGGCGTTAGAGTTCATGGGTTAGTTCTTGGATGTTTGAGAGAATGGAAAGAAATGGAATAGTAACTTACAATTGGAGACCTTAGGAATTATTAGTCTAGCGTATTTAAGTCTTATAACTAAACCTAAAGAGAAAGTGCTAATACCCTAGATTGTATCATCATTTGAATTCAAACATTTTTGAAAAGCGTTCAATCTTATTAGTTAATTAAGTTTTCAACTTTAGTAGTTTAGTTTCCAATCCATTTCCCTATTTTTATCTATGTTTTTTGGAATAGTGAAATAAAGTGTTAGCCTTAAGCAATTAATCTGACAAGTCTCTGAGGAATCGAAAATCGGGACTTCACTATCCTATATTACTTGACGACCTCGTGGGCTTGCGTGTGCTTGGGTGAGATCAATTTACTAAATTGAGAGATACCTATATCTAAATTTTCAGTAGGACTAGAATAAAGGTAAGGTAGGTTAGTTTCATAAAAAATAACATTTCTTGAAACATAAACCTTCATTGATTGAGGATAATAGCATATGTAGCCTTTGTGAATAAGATTATCTCAGATAAATACAAATGGAAAAGTTTTTGGTTGATACTTCTCTTTGTTATAACCTTTGAGGTAAGGAAAATATCTACATCTAAAAACTTTGATAGTGTTTTAGTGAGGTTGTTATCCATATAACTTGGAAAATGGTGATGCCATACTCAATATAGAGGTAGGTATTCTATTTATTAGAGAAATCTCAGTCATAAAAGTTGTAACCTAAAGGAATATAGGAAAATATGCATTGGGTACAAAGTAAGACCAATTTAAACAAGATATCTATATTTTCTTTCAGCTATAGATAATGTCCAAATCATCTCCTCAAAGTGAGAAATTGTACACGGTCATATTCAATATAATTTTCCCAACTTTGAGTTGAGATCGAATCCACAGGGAATGAGGAATGATTGCTACTAAAGTGGTAAATCAATTGGAAGTAACTAGCATCATTGTACAACGACGATAAAGTAGATTTGGGGGGAAAATAAGATCACTAAATGACACTAAAAGCAATAACAAAATAGGACAATGCAAATTGCAGCAACAAAGAGAGCAAGTACTGGGGATGTGTTATTGATGGGGTGTCAATAGGATAGAGGTTAATTGATAAGTCTAAAGAACTAATTACAAGCATGAATAGTCATTTGGATATATTTTACTAGAGTTCTTTCGAACCCTAAGGTCATATAACAAAATAGTCATATTAACATGGAGAAGAGTTGAGTTATTTCTTTCCTCAACTGTTGAATGAATTATGAAAATGGGTATTGGCTATCTCTAGCCCAACCCCACACCTTCAAAATTAAATTCCCCACTATTGCTTTCTCACCCAATCTTACTTCTATTTCTCAACCAAAAGCAAGATAAGTAAACATAATTTATTTTTGCAACCATTAATATTTTAATTAAAACTTAGAGAAAGTAATAGATTTATGCTAAATTAGTGAATCTAAGACAAACAACAACACCCAATCCATTCTAACCCCTATCAAGAACACCACCCTAGTAATAAAATTAGCTACTTATGAATAAAGATATGAAGATTATACTAATAAATGATTCCTCAAAGCTTAAAGATATGCTTCAATGGTGGATTTTGCCCTAGACACTTGAATAAGAAGAAAGGAAAGCTCTCACTTCTCTCTATCTTCTCTCTCTATAATATGAAGTGTCCAAAAAAATTCTCCCTCCTGTTATCAAGGGCGTGTACAAATTAGGGAAATTCTGCTCCATTTCCTTGTGCATAGATTGCTATTTTTTCCCTTAGATGCATCCAAAGTATCTTTGTGCTAGAGTTGGACATATTTACCACTGTTAGCATGGAGCTCACTTGCACGACACTTGCATTTAGAAGGTGCTCTTTAGCTTCAGCCCATAATACTGTGTGAAACGCAGGTGCTCAAGTGTGGCACACAGAATCATTGCTTCCAGGAACTTTTGCTTTTTGTTCAATTCCTTTGCTTCCTGTCACATCCCAATCTTGGGGAGGTGTGACCGTCACCTGGTTCCACCCTTGATATGAGCATATGGGACACCCCAAAATAAAACAAAGTCCAGAACTGATGAGATTCGACAAAACAACAACTATAAAATCAGAACAAGACGATTGACTATAGCGAAAGCTGGATCACCTAACCAACCAAAAAATTAAATACAATATGTCATCAAGGCCACGGAAAGGAAAACAACTCTACAATATGGCGGACCTGGCTTATAATAACATACTAACTCCACAACAATGTCTACGAGCCTCTACGAGTACAATAATAATCAAATGATTGGGACAGGACTCCGAACTACCCTTAACTCAAACATCTGGCGACTCTAAAAGACCTAAAGTGCACCAACTCAACTAGAACTCCACTCAACACAAAAAAACTTGATCTAACAGCCCACCATCAGTTGCAAGCAGGAATGCAGTGCCCCCACTAGGGCATTAGTACAATAATGTACCGAGTATGAAAGGTAGATATAATTGGAAGGATATGGTTAGAGATCAATAGGTATACGAGATATCGCAGAAGGAGAACTCAACTTAAGTAAACACATAGAACCTACCTGGCCCTCATAAGACTGGCAGATACAAGAAAACTTACAAACAGAACCTACCTGGCCATCATAAGCCCAGCAAGTCCAAATGTAAACAACAACACAGTGGCACCTAGCCGACACAGTTCACCTGTCATCGATTCTAGACCTCTCAATGGCCTCAACTAACACCAAATAATATACAACATCCGCTACTTTCAGATAACATATAACACAAGCAACAATCACAATATAATGCCAAGCATATCAATAGTAAACACCAATTAGTCCATATCATCAAACAAGCATTGTCGAACCCTTTATCGGCTAGGCAAAGTTAGCGAAGCTCAATCCATTTGGGAGAACCAATTGTGATCCCAGGAAGGTTCAGACATATCGGACCACTGTCAAATCATGTCTCCACTCGACACTACGATGGACATCATTCTCAACCCCGTAGGTCATATCACTCCTTGGTCTCAACCCCTCAGTCGGAAACACTCTCGTGCGTTGGTTATCCACAAGCCACAAGGAAACTCAGGCTCGACGCCTAGCCAGAACAACTCTCGTGCATCGGGAATCCACAAGCCACAATGGCTCAAACACAAAACACACACAATCCACAACAATAATAATACACGCTCAAACAGCCCATAATCGTCTCTCAATCCCCATAACTGGGCTGATATAACATAGTACTATTCTATCACAAGACGTCCACCAATGAGCCACTAGTGGAGCTAAGGATTACCATCCTAACAAGTCTATCTCGAAGCTTTATAAATATCCCACAAGCCACTATACTTACCACTAACATCAAGGGACACGGCCAAATCATCCCAAGTGACACCACGCCCGTGAAGTGCCATCGACACGATCTATATGATCGCTGATTCGAATATAACAAAAGATCATCGCAACCATTGATCTTAACTACTCTAAGACCTTATTTACTTGCCAATATCGTCACCTAATCATATTCACACAAAACAACCCATAACTTACTACGAGAACGACATGCCTCACACACGGCCTCTTGACACGAGCCTAATAATTTTCCATGACTACGATTCTTGCACTCAAGACCGAACCACCAACCTAATAAGCACCTTAACCACACATTTATCACCATATAACAATAAGTATAAGAGTTCAATAATAACATAACACAAGCCTTCACAAAACAGCCAGCATACATGTCAAAACAAACGACAACGGCTATGGAAGTCAAGCCGACAAAGGAAGGAACAAGCCTAACATACCTTAGCTTCAAGCCTAGAATAACTTGAACCTTAAACACCATGAACCTACTGACTAAAGGAATTCATAGATGCTTCCAAAAATACAGTCAACAAACTCAACAAAAATGACAACAGAAATGAGGCATAACAGATAAGATTCACGGATTCGATGGTAGAAACTCCGAGACAACAACCTAATGGTGTTAACACACATAACCAAACTAAAATACAAAAGAAAATAAGTCTTACCAATAGATTCTCCACGAAACTGCCACCAAAATCCTGGAAAAGACACCAAAACATAAGCTACACGCGATTCCCAACTTTCCGACATCAAAATCATGTTAAACCATGGATTCCTACCTTAAGAACATTTCAAACACTTAAGGATGAGTTTGACAGAGGTTTCTCACGAAGAGAATTACTGGAAATGGATTTGGATGAAGAACAACCGACCAAAGGGACATAAATAGTCCTCCAGCGCCATAGACCCTTATGACGTGCCTTCTTGCACGGTCTCGCGAAAATGTGAATATCTCTCTACTCCAAAGTCGGATTGGTAAACGGTCTGATGCGATGCAAAATAGATTCATATACCTTTAACTTGTTCGGTCTCACATCCCCTAACCCCATATATATTTATAGAAAAGTTTTGATACATTTGACCTTAATTTTAGGAAATCTCAATAAGGAAAACTTTGCGATAACTTTTGCCGAATATCGTTCTACAACTTGATCAACAACCAATATTAAATATGATCATAGATTGACTCAAATAACTCATAAAACTTTCTTCTTAGTCTATTATGCACTCTTAGTCCTACCTTAAAAGAATGATTTTATCGCTCAAATTATTCGGGGTATTAAACTTTCCTTGTTTATGTTTAATACCTGCAAAAATCAAAGAGAAAAGGCACAATACCTTTCTAATTGAGTTAAAAACAATATAAAAGTTCGTTCTTAAAAGCCTAATGAGTTGGTAAATTACCAATTCATCAAACCCAAAACTTGTACCGTTGCTTGTTGTAACAACCCAAAAGTTCGTTAGACCAAACCCAAACATGGAAAGGCCAGAAAAACTTTATCTCAGAATGACTCAACCAACGAGTCATTGTCTTTAAAAATGACCCCTTTTCTAAGTCATTGTCAGTCCAGAAGTTTTCATTCCTCAAATTCAATGAGTGGTACAATGACCCATCATTAGTGGCAATGAGTCATTGTGTTACCCATTCTGTCAAGTTTAGAATGTGATAAAAAATTTGTCTTCAAAACAACGATCCAGATGACGATTTGTTGTTTAGTATAATGATTCGTCATAGGGAGCCATTAGAAAAAATCTAGAAAAGGGTTAGAAACCCTTCTAGTGGCAATGAATGGAACCAACGACTCATTTTCCCATCTAACAAGTCATTGTTTCCATCCTTTGGTCAACTTTAGAAACTCCAGTAGTAACGATGAGTCAAGGTAACGTTCATCCAATCGTTAGTCACTCGTTAGGTGGAGTGATAAAGTTGGGATAAAAAATTTAGAATTTTCCTCCAGTGGAAATAAGCAACGTCCTATTATACCAACAAATGAATCATCGTGTCGACCATGGGAGAATTCTAACGAAGGGAAATTTTTAATACCAGGACCAACGACTGGTCCCAATGAGTCGACCACGACTCATTGTATGACTCGTTGAGTCATTATGAGCAAATTTACAAACCTTTCTCTAGGGGCATTTTTGTAACTCTCTGCTATTTTAGTTCCTAAACTACGTCATTTTGGAAATAACTTCAAAGTTTTTAGTGGGGTAAATGATTTTTCTCCTTCATTCTCCTCATAGATTTTTAGATTAATGCACGTAACTCCAGAGTTCCTCTCTCAAGCTAGAGCTAGGGATTCCAATTCTGCTTAGAAATTTCTAGTTGCTTCTCAAAGAGTCCTTCTCCAAATATGTGGAGATTTAGCGAGGGTATTCCTTTCACCCTTGTGTCCCAAAGTTTTAGCAAACACTAGCCATAAAGTATTTATAGAAATCATGATCTAGGGATTTTCATTTGACTATTGAATTTTTCCTTAATTTATCTATGATGTTAAGCTTGCATGATTAGAATTGTTAAATACCTATGACAGTAATTTCAATTATATATTATGTCCTTTAACTTGGACTTGGCATGGCTTTTCATAAAAGGTACCTATAAACTAGCAATGTTTTAAAATAGCATGAATTATCACATATATGACTTTCTCGTAGAAATGTGAAAATATGCTTTGTAGTAATTTGTCATCTCAAGTATGCTCACTCATAGTAATATTGTTTGTACTCATTATATTCAGTAGTATCAATTTATCAGCATGTTTGTTGTTCTTTAGATAAAGCATCTTTGACAAGTCATAGAGGACAGTTTCTTTCAGGTCCTTAGACTCTCAAGAACACTTTCAGATAAGTAGTTCTAACATAGTCTTAGGACATCAGTTTTGAGCTATCAACATAGTTAGATATAAATGGATTTTCAGTGAGAGTACTACTTAACACCAAGTGGGCCAGGGTTCAGCGCATCTAGGTTCTAATAACTACGTGCCAGCATAGGTTATTAGCCTGAATGGGCCCAAAATAATGATCACATAGCTCAGGCACTATACCCTGACAAGGTACAGTGTGCTCTCTTCAATGGGGTGTATATAATAAAATCCACGTCTAGCTTAGGTGGTTGGTTATATGTCAGTTATAGGCTCTCCCACAGTCCAATACATTTAGAGTTCCTAGTCCAATCCTATCTATCTAATGTCAGGATATGCTCATGAATCTAATCCAGTTTATTAGTTCTTACAGAATTCCCATATATGTCAGAATATTTGGATTATTTTTTATTTTAGATAGAGTTGTTGCATGTTATTTTAGTTCAATTCACAAGTATTTAGTATATGTATATTTTATTTACATCTCACATACTCAGTACATTCCAAGTACTGATCGCATGCTCTATGTGCTATATCATTTTATGATATAGGCTCAAGTACCTAGCCCCAGCATTGCAGCTAGTTTCTCCAGGTGATTTCCAGCATCTAGTAGTGTTGAGTCCTCATCTTCTGAGGGCCGAAGGATTCATGTTTAGCTTTGTTATTTTAGTTTATTTTCAGACATTAGAGTTCGCTCGGGGCTTGTCCTAGCAACTCATCTTTCTAGTAGAGGCTTTCAGACAGATAGTCAGTTACTATGTCAGTATGATGTTTTAGTATCAGATTTCATATGTATTCCATTAACTAATATTACTTTGTACTTAGCACTAGTTGTTCCATTATTTCAATTATGGTTCCGCATAGTTTATTTTGTAACTCAGATCATTGCAGTGTTATGCATGCCATTAGTTATCTTGGGGTCACTTGTGATCCAAAGTACCGTGCCGTGTCTAGGGTGTGAACTAGGGTCATGAAAAACTTGGTTTCAGGGAATCAAGTTTAGAGTGCCCTAGGATATCTGAAAGCTGCATCACGTAGTGCCTTTCGCATTGATGTGAAGCATGCCATAATTATGGAGGGGAGGCTATGAGGCATTTTTAGGAAAGTTCCTTTTTCTTCGTGATTCTTATCGTGCGTAGAGCTTAATCTCTAAAACATCCTCCTCAGGCTCTATCCTTTTTTGTTGAGAATGCCTCCAAAGAGAGGAAATGAAAGGACGAACGTGAATTCTAACCATCCAGCCCCGCTATCTCCAGCAGCCCCTTAGATTTAGTAGGTGTCGCACGAAGTACCAGGCTACTATTCAAATGTTGGCTCAAGCGATGACCAATCAGGTCAACCAGTAGGTCATAGTACCAGTCAATGCTAATGGGTCTACAGTTGCTGCCAGAGTTTGGGATTTTACTTGGATGAATCCCCCAGTATTTCATAGGTCTAAGGTAGACGAGGACCCACAAGAGTTCATTGATGAGGTTCAGAAGATCACCTAAATCATGGGTGTTATTTTTATAGAATGTGCAGATCTGGTTGCCTATCAGTTAAAAGGAGTGGCTCAGATATGGTATAAGTAGTGGAAGGAGGGATGGAAAAATGGTGCCAGTCCGGTGGAGTGGGACAAATTTGTGACTGCATTCCTGGATAGATTCTTTCCTGGGGTGTTAAGGGAAGCTAAGGCTGCATAGTTTGTGAACTTGAGACAGAACGACATGACAGTGCAGGAGTACACGTTAAAGTTCACTCAACTGTCGAAATATGTTGTAGAAATGGTTTCAAAGTTGAGGGCTCGCATGCTCAAGTTTGTGAATGGAATCTCAAGTTTGGTAGTCAAGGAGTGCAGAACTACGATGCTTATCAATGAGATGGACATCTCTAGAATCATTATCCACATAGCAGATAGAGGTGGATAAACTAAAGGAGATAGAGAGGGAGAATAAATAGGCACGAATAGGCAGTTTAATTATTCCTAGGAGAGGTCGAGCAGTAGTATTCAGCCATAGCAGCAGCAGAGACCTCCATCACACTCTTGAGCTGGTCTCCTTCCAGGCTTCGCAATGATCGAAAGGGTAGAGGATCCAGATCCTAGTCTCAAAGCCATGTCTCCAGCAGCTGCACTATTCCAATATGTTTTGTGTGGCAAGAATTATCCGAGTGAGTGCTGTCTGGAAAGGAGGCTAATTTTGGATGTGACCAGCTTGGTCGCGGGTTGAGAGATTCCTTGTTAAAAGGACAGGGGAAGGCCCAATCCATTATATCAGCCACTTCGCCAGGTCGTTCAACTCAATAGGGTACAACCTCAAGTACAGGTGGCGGTCAGCGCCAGAACTGCTTCTATGCTTTATCCTCACATCAGGACTAGGAGAACTCACCTAACGTAGTCACTGGCATGTTATGTCTCCTTCAAATAGATATTATGCTTTACTAGATTCGGGAGCCATACTCTCTTTTATGATGCCTTACATTACTGGCCCAAAAATTCTCTCGGAGTTGCTTTTAGTCTCTACTCTGGTTAGAGAGTTAGTTAGAGCTAGCCAGGTATACAAGGATTTCTGGTCACAGTGTTACATAAATTCACTATAGTTGATCTAGTAGAGTTAGATATGGTCGACTTTGACCTCATTCTTGGCATGGACTAGTCACATTCTTGCTATGCCTCAATTTACTGCAAAACTAAGGTCGTTCTATTCCAGTTTCCTAATGAACCAATTCTTCAGCACCTAAGTTTTGGTTCATTTCATGCCTTAAAGATAGGAATAATTGCCAATGGCTACATCTATCACTTGGTTAGGGTCAAAGATTCTAGCTCCGAGACCCCAACACTTTAATCAGTTCCAATTGTAAACAAGTTTCCCGATGTGTTCCCCAAATATCTTCCTAGAGTCCCTCTCGAGTGGGAAATAGATTTCGGCACAGACCATTTCCAAAATACCCAGCATATCTCAATTCCTACTTACTTAATGTCTCTAGATGAGCTTACGAAGTTAAAGGAATAGCTGAAAGACCTTTTAGATAAGGGCTTTATTAGACTCAGTATCTCTCCATGGGGTGTCCCAGCCCTATTCATGTGAAAGAAAGATGGTACACTCATAATGCAGATTGACTATCGACAAGTTAAACAAGGTCACAGTCAAGAACAAGTATCCTTGATCCCGAATCAATGACTTGTTCGATCAACTTTAGGGAGAAAGTAGTTTTTCCAACGTAGATCTCAGATCAGGATACCACCAGCTTAGGGTTAGAGAATGCGACATTCCAAAAATAGCCTTCAGAACTCGGTATGGTCACTACGAATTCTTAGTTATGTATTTTGGACTAACCAATGCTCCTGTAGTTTTATGGATCTGATGAATAGGGTATTTAAGAAGTACTTGGACATGATCATTATTGTCATTATAGACAATATTTTGGTTTACTCCAGGACAGAGGAGGAACATGTAGATAACATGAGGATAGTGTTGATGATTTTCAAGAACCACCAATTATTCACTCAATTTAACAAGTGTGAATTCTAGCTGAAATCAGTTTCATTCCTTGGTCATGTGGTCTCCAGTGAAGGTATTCAAGTGTATCTTCAGAAGATAGCTGCAGTTAGGGATTGGCCAAGACCCACTTCTCCGATAGACAACAGGAGTTTATTGGGCCTATCTGGTTATTACATATGGTTTGTAGAAGTGTTCTCCTCCATTTCCTCTCCTTTGACCAGACTAACTTAAAAGAAGGTGAAATTTTAGTAGTCTGATGAATTTGAGAAAAGTTTTCAGTAGTTGAAGACTCCACTTACTACAGCCCCAATTGTGACTCTGTCGGAAGGTTCAGATGGGTTCCTGATCTATTATGATGCCTCCAGAGTTGGCCTTGGTTGTGTTCTGATGCAGCATGGTTGTTATACCCTAGAAGCCCAAAGATCATACTCGGGAGTTGAAACGGAGAAAAGTTCAAAACTGGCATCGGGCACAGAATGGGTCATGAGGTGACCTGTGAGAACAGCCTATGAGTCGTGATGTGACTCGCGGTAAGGCTCAGGAGGCGAGTTTGGAATTTGGAAATTCGACTCCCCACGGACATGACCACGAGTTGTCGTCAAGCCACACAACTCATTAGGCCAGTCGTGAGGAGTGGTAAGTGAGAAAAGAGAAGGAAGAAGGTAGTGTACCTAACGGAAGGACCCTATTAGTTCTGTAAGTCACCATGAATCGTGGGAGCCGTGATAAGCAGGGTAAAGTTTAATTGAGATTGAGGTAGTGTGCATGAAGGGTGTTGACCACGAGTCATGGTCACCAGTAATGAATCGTGGAGTAACCCGTGACGAGCCCAGATGACTTGATAAGAAGTGTACTCAACGGATCATGCTACAAGTCATGGCCAGTTGTGTAGAGTCGTCATGTCCCTCGTGGGGACTAGCTGGCAGTTATTCTCTCTGAATTTAGTAAGGGTTTTTCCATAATTCCTAAGATCCTAACGCCTAAACTACATCATTTTAAGTTATGAATGATGACGTTTAAGAGGGTTAAGTTCATTTTAGTCCATTTTCATTCATGCATGCAAGAGTGATAGTGTAGAGAGGTGATCAAGGAAAATCCTTCAAGATTCTCTTCAATTTCTTCGTGGGCATTCAAGGAAGTGTAAGAATGAACCTTAATCAGGTATATAGGGTTATGAATGGGTGAATCCTTTCACACCCATGCCCAATCCCTCTCTAAATCATGAGTTTCCTATGTATAATCTATGGGATTTTAACCCAATGCATGAATTTCCTAATGTTATCCCCCATAGAATTTCCGGAACCTAAATGACCTATTCGCACGTTGGTTAAGCATATTTGAAGGCCATACGTGCTAGAGAAAGGCCGGGGAAAAAGATCAGATGAGAAACCTGTCGAACCATCGCGGAAGGAGCCGAGGCAGAGCCCCTCCGCGATGGCAGCGTGTCACGGAGGTGGAGCCTCCGCGTTGGCTCCGTGACACGCTGCCATTGCGGAGGGGCTCTGCCTCGGCTCCTCCCGCGATGGTTCGACGGGTTTCTCGTCCGATCTTTTCCCGGGCCTTTCTCCAACACGTATGGCTTTCAAATATGCTTAACCAACGTGGGAATAGGTCACCTACGTGCCGGGAATTCTACGGGGTGTAACATTCTCCCCCCTCTTAAGAACATTCGTCCTCGAATGTACACTGTTATCTAGAGGACTACTTACTTTACTTTTCTGAAAAAAATTTTGGCAGAGTTTCCCCTGTAATATGGACTATCGCAAAAACCTGATACGCAGAAAAGTCCAACACAGGCACTGCACACACTATTCTAAAATCCACTGGACAACTAAATATGACTTCTTTCTTTGTCATTTACAACATACAACCATAAAGTGCTGTATAAATAATGATACGGACATACCTGTCGTCTGACTAGGCCTGAAATAAGTGAGGGTATCTGATTTTCATATCTTCTTCAGCCTCCCACGTCATTTCCTCCCGATTTCTGTTACGCCACAATACCTTGACAGATGCAACATCTTTAGTTCTCAGCCTGCGAATCTGTCTGTCTAAGATAGCTACGGGAACCTCTTCATATGCTAACTCTTCTGTGACCTGGACATCCTGAACTGGAACTACTGTATAAGGGTCCCCTACGAACTTCCTTAACATAGAAACATGGAATACTGGGTGAACCGACGCTAACTCTGGAGGCAAGTTCAACTCGTATGCCACGCGGCCTATTCTTCGCCGAACCTGATATGGCCCAATGAATCTTGGGCTAAGCTTGCCCTTCTTGCCAAACCTCATTACCCCTTTCATCGGGGACACTCTCAGATATACCTAATCGTTTACCGAAAATTCTAGATTGCTGCGCCGCCTATCTGCGTATGACTTCTGGCGGCTCCGAGCAGTCAGTAAACGTTCTCGAATAAGCTTTATCTTTTCCTCGGACTGCCGAACAATGTCTGGGCCAACTAATGCTGATTCTCCTATCTCAAACCAGCCCACCGGCGATCTACATTTTCGCCCGTACAATGCCTCGAAAGGCACCATCTGAATAGTTGAATGGTAGTTGTTATTATAAGCAAATTCAATTAACGAAAGATGTTCATCCCAGCTACCCCCAAAATCTAACACACACGCTCGTAGCATATCTTCGAGCGTCTGAATTGTACGTTCAGCCTGCCCGTCTGTCTAAGGATGGAATGCTGTGCTAAAATTAATCTGCGTCCCCAGACCTTTCTGAAACGACTGCCAGAATCTAGCTGTGAACTGTGCTCCCCTATCTAAAATAAAAGATACCGGTACCCCATGCAATCTAACTATTTCTCTGATATATAATTCGGCATAATCCTCAACTGAGAAGGTAGCCCTTACTGGTAGGAAATGAGTTGATTTTGTCAGCCTATCAACTATTACCCAAATGGAATCATATCTGCGTTTAGTACGGGGTAACCCTGTTACAAAATCCATGTTTATCACTTCCCATTCCCACATAGGTATCATTATCTCTTGAGTCAAACCACCCGGTTTCTGGTGCTCTGCTTTCACCTGCTGACAATTAGCATATCTAGATACAAATTCAGCTATCTCAGTTTTCATACCTGGCCACCAGTAGATGTCTCTGATGTCGTGGTACATTTTCGTCGCCCCTGGGTGAAGGGGATAGCGAGCGTAGTGTACCTCATGCATGATCTGCCCATGAAGTCCTGCGACATTCGGGACACAAAGGAGGCCCTTACAATGTAGCACACCATCCTCGGTTATCTGAAAATCTGGCTCCTTACCTTTCTGAACTCTATATCTGAGCTGGACTAAATCGGGATCCTCATACTGCCGTTCTTTTACCTCTGTAACTAACGATGACACTGCAGAATTCTGAATTACTGCTCCATTATTTTCTGTTTCTATTACTCGAACGGCTAGGCCAGCTAACTGATGAATTTCTTTAGCTAATTTCTATTTCTCAGGTCACAAATACGCGAAACTCCCCATTGACTTACGGCTCAGGGCATCTGCTACAACATTAGCTTTTCCGGGGTGGTATAGAATATTCACATCATAGTCTTTTAACAGCTCTAACCAGCGGCGTTGCCGTAAATTCAACTCCCTCTGAGTGAAAATGTACTGCAGGCTCTTATGATCTGTGTAAATATCAATATGGACGCCGTACAGGTAATGCCTCCATATTTTTTAAGGCATGAATTACTGCGGCCAATTCCAGGTCATGGGTAGGATAATTCTTTTCGTGTTTCCTCAGCTGTCTGGAAGCATATGCAATCACTCTACCATGCTGCATTAACACACAACCCAATCCGACACCTGACGCGTCGCAATAAACTGAATAACCTTCTGTGCCTTCCGGCAATGCTAATACTGGGGCGGAGGTTTATCTGTCTTTCAGCTCCTGCAAACTCTGCTCGCATGCCTCTGTCCACTGAAATTTTGCTGCTTTCTGTGTTAATTTAGTTAAAGGTGCTGCAATGGTTGAGAATCCCTCAACGAACCTCCGATAATATCCTGCCAACCCCAGAAAGCTACGAACTTCAGTCGGGGTGGTAGGCCTAGGCCATGACTTAACTGCTTCTATCTTCTTCTTGTCTACCTGTATACAATCGTCTGAGACAATATGACCTAAAAAGGCCACTGAGTTAAGCCAAAATTCACACTTCGAAAATTTAGCGTACAACTGGCGGTCCTTGAGAATCTGGAGCACTGTCCGCAAATGAGTCCGGTGATCTGCTTCAGAGCGAGAATACACCAGGATATCATCAATAAGTACTATCACGAACAAGTCCAGGAAAGGTCTGAAAATACTGTTCATCAGGTCCATAAAGACTGCTGGGGCATTCGTTAGTCCGAAGGACATAACCAGAAATTCAAAATGCCCATATCGAGTCCTGAATGCTGTCTTAGGAATATCCCTCTCACGTACTCGGACCTGGTGATATCCGGACCGCAAGTCAATCTTAGAAAAGTATCTGGCTCCCTGTAGCTGATCAAATAAGTCATCAATTCTGGGAAGCGGATACTTCTTCTTTACTGTAACTTTGTTTAGCTGCCGATAATCTATGCACATTCGGAGCGAGCCATCTTTCTTTGTCACGAATAAAACTGGCGCACCCCACGGTGAAGTACTCGGCCTGATAAAACCTTTATCTAACAAATCTCTCAACTACTCCTTTAATTCTCTGAGTTCTGCAGGAGCCATACGATAAGGAGGTATTGATATTGGCTGAGTGCCTGGTAACAAGTCGATAGCAAAGTCTATTTCCCTTTCTGGGGGAATACCAGGTAACTCATCAGGAAATACATCTGGGAATTCATTTACCACTGGGACAGACTGGAGTGTCGGAGATTCTGCTTAGACATCCTCAACTCTGACAAGATGGTAAATACACCCCTTAGATATCAACTTTCTCACCTGAAGGTAGGAAATAAACCTACCTTTTGGCGTAGCGGTGCTACCCTTCCACTCCCTTACTGCTTCTCCTGGGAAGTGGAATCGGACCGTCTTGGTCCAACATTCAACATTGGCATAGCATGGTACTAACCATTCCATACCCATTATGGCATCGAAGTCTATCATTTCTAACTCGACCAGATCTACTGTGGTCTGACGGTCAACAATCTCCACTGTACACCCGCGGTAGATTCGGCTAGCTGTGATAGAGTCACCGACGGGCGTAGATACTAGGAAGGGCTGCTGTAGTGATTCTGGTACAATACTAAACTTCCGTGCCACAAATGGTGTAATATAGGACAAAGTAGACCCTGGATCAATTAACACATAAGCAGGGTGTGAGCAGATAGTTAGCATACCTGTCACAACATCAGGCGACGCTTCTGAATCTTGCCTTCCTAGTAAGGCATATGTGCGGCTTGGTCTCGCACCTGTACTGGAGGCCCCTGATCGGCCCCGACCCCTGCCTGCTGAAACTGAGGGCCTGCGCCCAGTCGAAGATGATGTAGCTCGTGATCCTATTGATGCCCTATCCTGTCTATCCCGGTCCTCTCGACCTCTGGCTGGGCAATCTTTCATCAAATGGCCTTTTTGGCCACAATTATAACATGCGGTGGAGCCATATCTGCATGCTCCAGGATGGCGTCGACTGCATATAGGGCAAAGTGGTAGGGTATACCTGCTCTGCTCTGCCCTCCTCTGTGATGGTGAATCTGCCATCTGCGAGCCTCTACCAGTCCCTGACTGCCCCCTGCGGCTGAATCTACCCCCCTGTGACTCTGGCGGAGGCGGGGGCCTGGGCAGCCTGTCTGACAATCGGGGCCTGGGTCCTCCCCGAGCCTCTCTCTGTAACTCAACTGGCCTGTCCCGGCGACGCTGTTCCTGATTAACCCTTCTGACCTCTCGTTGTCGCTGTCTGATGCCCTCAATGTTCTGGGCAAATGCCTGAATGCGAGCAATATCCATGTCCTCTCGCAGTGTGGCTGTAGTACAAATCTCAACATATTCTGGATTCAATCCCGTAATAAAACGATGCACCCTGGATGCCATGGTATCAACGAAGGCCGGTGCATATCGGGCTAAGTAATCAAACTGCAAAGAATATTCCCGAACACTCATGGCCCCCTGTTCTAGATGTAGGAACTGGTCTACCCAGGCCTGTCGAATCTCCCGCGGCAAATAATGATCCAGAAAGGCTCCTGAAAAGCTGGACCAGGTGGGAGGGGAAACATCTCTCCCTCGGGACCTCTCCCAGCTTTCATACCATAACACCGCAATATCCCATAACTGGAATGCTGCCAACTCAACTGACTCGGTAGACGTGGCATGCATAACCCTGAAGATCCTCTGCATTTGGTCCAAAAAATCCTGAGGGTCCTCTGTCCGATCCGTACCTGTAAATTCTGGGGGATTCAAAGCTAAGAACTCTCGGACCCTCGAACTACCGGGCCCTCCTGATGATTCTGCAACTGTAGATGGCATTGGCTGACGCTGAGCAACCATCATCTGTGCTAACATAACTACAGCACTCCTAATCTCCTGGTCAGAAGGAGTCAATATAGGGGCTGCTGAAGGTAGTGTCGCCCCAGGTGGCTCCTGACGTGGTGGAGACTGCTGAGGAGGCTGGGACGATACCTCTGTAGTGCCCTCTGATCGGGCTGTCTCTAAATGAGGGGGAGGCATCCTGCTGGTGCCTTCTCCTGCTGCAATGTCTAAGTTCCGACCTGTGATAGGATGGCGCTGGTCTGACATTATCTGTAACCAAAGAATATGGTAAGATTTTTAGGGACTCAACCCTAAACTATACCGCTCTACAGCACAACTGAATAAGAATAAAAGACAACCATCCTATCATGCCTTGCAGCCTCCTATCCATAGTATGTGGTGCACAACACATCCATGGACAAGACTCTGCTTAGCACGGCTTGCAGACTCCCTGGGATACGACCTGCTCTGATACCAAGTTTGTCACACCCCGCCCTGGGGGGTATGACTGGCACCTGGTGCCCTACTGGGACATGACCTGCTGGACTGCTAAGCCTGGGCACATCTGGCGCCTGGCTGGCTCTAACTCACATTTCTGGAAACAAAGGGCTAGATAACGGCTGTAAATACAGCCCCCGGCCCATTGGACTATAGCCTTCTGTACCTGTACTAACAGCTGACCAGAAATATAGTAATTCAGGGGAACCTATGCGGGCCGACAAGGCCACCATGCTGTCTAGTTATCTGCAATTCAATCGCAATGTATTAAAAAGCTACGAGACCGGCAAGGTCACCATCACTGATAGCTATGGCCCCACACGACCATCACAATAGAAAGAAGGAATGCTAACAACTATACAACTGCACGGCCTCTCACGACCGGCTCATCTGACCACAGGGAATATAAACAGACTGCAAGCCTCTAGGAAGGATAATAGAAATGATCGGGACAGGGCCCCGACCTACCCATACTGTACAACAAAAAAGAACTGGACTACACCTCTAGAAATTCAGTCTCCGGATGACAGGAGCTGAATACTCAACCGCTGATGGGGATCACGTGGTATCGCCTGCTCGTCTATGGGTACCTGCAGGCAAGTAAAGCAGCGCCCCACTGGGCATCAGTACCGTTAGTACTGAGTAAGTAAAGCAACTGAAATAACATAACTGAAAACAACATCTGAAAGCAATAATATGACTGATGAAGCTGAAGTAGAAGGAATCACTTAACTATCTGATAATGTAAACCTTACCTTCTCTCAATCTTTACTGGAAGGGATAAGAGTCATACCTGGAACGTATCGTGCTACTGCTGATCTACTTGTAGCTAACATAACATGACATAACATGAAATAACATAACATAGCACACATAAACCTTACCCGACCCCTATAAGCCGGGAGGTACAACCAGCACAGAATCTATACCCCTACCCCGGTCATCCCATCTCCTATAGTGGCTGTAAGCATCCTGCCGGTCCTAGGGTATGCACTTGGGCTCGCTGAGCCCCTGACTATAACTGCATCTGAGTCCGGAGGACTCCTGAATCTGCACCCGGGCGTATCCGCTCGACTGGGGTGTGTAAGGGCCGATCAAGGCACAAATATGGGGAAAAACTGGCATCCCATCTTCGTCCCCTGGCGGGACGGCATGCCACTCCGTAGAGTGACGTATCCTCGTCCTCTGGTGGACGAGTCGATACAGCTATTAACCCTGGGCGGTCATGGATGCTAGGTAATCCAACCCCAAACAATACAACGGTCTCAACTGGTAATACTGTCTGTGTGTCTCACATGCTGGGGCTAATAGGGGTAAAGTATCATATATATTACATGCTAGGCTAATGATGGTAATCTGTACGTATTTAATACGTGCTTAGGCAGGTAAAGATATATAAATATGAATATAGTCTCCTGCCAGGCTGTATTGGGCAAATGCTATATAAGATAATGTTTCGTTTCTACTGAAAACTCTGCTGTTTACTAAGTTTCTGTATACACTATATGCTGGACTAGTGATAGAAATAAGTACATACTTAATACATGCTAAAGCTGGAAGTACTATATATGTATGTACGAATATAATCTTTCTGCTGAACTACGTTGTATACTGACTTTCTATAGTAACATGATTTACTAATCCTGACATGCTTTCTGAACTTCATTTTAGTCTGCTATTCTATTTCTGAAGTGCTTTACGGGTATTGCATTACTATACGGGGCTTCAAATGAATACAACCATATCTCAACATGGCATATCACATTACATACTGAGTATACTGGGCAATCTCTAACACTGCGTTAGAATCTGTATCATACTGATAGGTTTCATATACATTACAACCCAATGTTTCTCACATCGTACCAATATTCATAATAACGCAATACTCGACTTCTGAACATTCTACTGGTCCGTAATTTATTACACTATACTGATATTACTTAACTTGCCGAAGGAAACTAACTTTACATACCTTCTCTTTGAATTATTCGTCCGTTGGACGAGGGTCGACCGGTACTTCAACTATTTTCTCCCAAATGCATTCATAAATACGTCAATTAATACTAAATACAGCTGTATTGTAAAGAACAACGTTACTTTCGATATAGTTTATAGCCTAAACTTAGGCTTATCGAAAGACGGTCAAAAACTCGCTATTTTTCAGCGGCTCAGAAGGGAGAAGTATTCACTTCTCAGCTAGAAACACATAGACATTAATTTAGAGCAATTCTACTTACTTTGGTTCGGTGGCTCACCGATTCGTCGGCCGTATTTCACGAAACTAATTCCGTAGAAATGCTCTCTGCTGCTAAATACTCGGGTATCTGGGATTAATTTGAGTTTGGGCAGCGTTTGGCAGCGTAATCGGACGAAAATTATTTAATTCCTTCGTTCCTCTTTCTTTTCTCAGCGTTTGCCTCAGTTTTCTGGAAAGTTTTTAAGTGTGGAATGAGTTTAAACCGAAGTGGGGGCTTTATATACTTGGACCTGAACTTGGGCAACGTGTCACGGAGCCATCGCGGAGGCCTCACCTCCGTGACACGCTGCCATCGCGGAGGGGCTCTGCCTCGGCTCCTCCCACGATGGTTCGACGGATTTCTCGTCTGATCTTTTCCCGGGCCTTTCTCTAACACGTATGGCCTTCAAATATGCTTAACCAACGTGGGAATAGGTCACCTACGTGCCGGGAATTCTACGGGGTGTAACATGCTCAGCGGCAGCCGATGCCATCTATAGTTGCGGAGTCGTCAGGAGGGCCCGGTAGTTCGAGGGTCCGAGAGTTCTTAGCTTTGAAACCCCCACAGTTCACAGGTACGGACCCTTAGGATTTTCTGGATCAAATGCAGAGAATCTTCAGGGTTATGCATGCCACGCCTATAGAATCAGTTGAGTTGGCAGCATTTCGGTTACGGGACATTGCCGTATTGTGGTATGAAAGTTGGGAAAGGTCCCGAGGGAGAGATGTTTCCCCTCCAACCTGGTCCAGCTTCTCAGGAGCTTTTCTAGACCACTACTTGCCGCGGGAGATTCGACAGGCTCAGGTAGACCAGTTCCTACATCTGGAGCAGGGGGCCATGAGTGTTCGGGAATACTCCTTGCGGTTTGATTCTTTGGCTCGATATGCACCAGCCTTTGTTGATACCATGGCATCTAGAGTACACTGCTTTATTATGGGGTTGAATCTAGAATATGTTGAGACTTGCATTACGGCCACACGGCGGGAGGACATGGACATTGCTTGAGTTCAGGCATTTGTCCAGAATATTGAGGGCATCAGACAGCGACATCGGGAGATTAGAAGGGTCAATCAGGAGAAGCGTCGTCGGGACAGGCCAGTTGAGTTACAGAGGGAGTCCCGGGGAGGACCCAGGCCACGATTGTTAGACAGGCCGCCCAGGCCCCCGCCTCTGCCACAGCCGCAGGGGGATAGATTCAGCCGCAGGGGGCAGTCAGAGACTGGTAGAGGCTCACAGATGGCAGATTCACCATTACAGAGGAGGGCGGAGCAGAGTAGGTATACCCTACCACTTTGCCCTATATGCAGTAGACGCCATCCTGGAGCATGCAGATATGGCTCCACCGCATGTTATAATTGTGGCCAAGAAGCCCATTTGATGAAAGATTGCCCAGCTAGAGGTCGAGAGGACCTAGACAGACAGGATAGGGCATCTGTAGGGTCACGCGCCACAGCATCCTCGACAGGGCGCAGGCCCTCGGTTTCAGCAGGCAGGGGTCGGGGAAGATCAGAGGCCTCCAGTGCAGGTGCAGGTCCAAGCCGCACATATGCCTTACCAAGGAGGCAAGATTCAGAAGCGTCACCTGATGTTATGACAGGTATGCTAACTATCTGCTCACACCCTGCTTATGTATTGATTGATCCAGGGTCTACTTTGTCCTACATTACACCATTTGTGGCACGAAAGTTTAGTAATGCACCAGAATTATTGCAGCAGCCCTTTTTAGTATCCACGCCCGTCGATGACTCTATTGTGGCTAGCAAAATTTACCGAGGGTGTACAGTAGAGGTTGCTGACCGTCAGACCACAGTAGATCTGGTCGAGTTAGAAATGATAGATTTCAATGCCATAATGGGTATGGATTGGCTAGTGCCGTGCTTTGCCAATGTTTAATGTTGGACCAAGACGGTCCGATTCCACTTCCCAGGAGAAGCAGTGCGAGAGTGGAAGGGCAGCACCGCCACGCCAAAAGGTAGGTTTATTTCCTACCTTCAGGCGAGAAAGTTGATATCTAAGGGATGTATTTACCATCTGGTCAGAGTTCAGGATGTCCAAGCTGAATCTCTGATGCTCCAGTCTGTTCCAGTGGTGAACGAATTCCCTGATGTGTTCCCAGATGAGTTACCCGATATTCCCCCAGAAAGGGAAATGGACTTTGCTATTGATTTATTACCAGGCACCCAGCCGATATCGATTCCTCCTTATCGCATGGCTCCTGCAGAACTCAGAGAATTAAAGGAGCAGTGGAAGGATTTGTTGGATAAAGATTTTATCAGGCCGAGTACTTCGCCGTGGGGTGCGCCAGTTTTATTTGTGAGGAAGAAAGATGGCTCGCTCCGAATGTGCATAGATTATCGGCAATTAAACAAAGTTATAGTAAAGAACAAGTACCCGCTTCCCAGAATTGATGACTTATTTCATCAGTTGCAGGGAGCCAGATACTTTTCTAAGATAGACTTGCGGTCCGGATATCACCAGGTCCGAGTATGTGAGAGAGATATTCCTAAGACAGCGTTCAGGACCCGATATGGATATTTTGAATTTCTAGTCATGTCCTTCGGGTTAACGAATGCCCCGGCAGTCTTCATGGACCTGATGAACAGTATTTTCAGACCTTTCCTGGACTTGTTCGTGATAGTATTCATTGATGACATTCTGGTGTATTCTCGCTCTAAAGTATATCACCGGACTCATTTGCGAACAGTGCTCCGAATTCTCAGGGACCGCCAGTTGTATGCTAAATTTTCTAAGTGTGAATTCTGGCTTAACTCAGTGGCCTTTTTAGGGCATATCGTGTTGGATGCTGGTATACAGGTAGACAAGCAGAAAATAGAAGCAGTTAAGTCATGGCCTAGGCCTACCACTCCGACTGAAGTTCGTAGTTTTCTGGGGTTGGCAGGATATTGCAGGAGGTTCGTTGAAGGGTTCTCGACCATTGCGGCACCTCTATCCAAACTAACACAAAAAGCAGCAAAGTTTTAGTGGACAGAGGCATGCTAGCAGAGCTTCCAAGAACTGAAAGACAGATTAACCTCCGCCCAGTGTTAGTGTTGCCGGAGGGTACAGAAGGTTATTCGGTGTATTGCGATGCATCAGGCGTCGGGTTAGGTTGTGTGTTGATGCAGCATGGTAAAGTGATAGAATATGCTTCCAGACAATTGAGGAAACACGAAAAGAATTACCCTACGCACGACCTGGAATTGGCCGCGGTAATCCACGCCTTGAAGATGTGGAGGCATTACCTGTACGGCGTCCATGTTAATATTTACACAGATCACAAGAGCCTACAGTACATCTTCACTCAGAGGGAGTTGAATCTACGGCAACGCCGGTGGTTGGAGCTGTTAAAAGATTATGATGTGAACATTCTGTATCACCCGGGAAAAGCTAATGTTGTAGCATTTGCCCTGAGCCGTAAGTCAATGGGGAGTTTGGCGTATTTGCGACCTGAGAAGTGAGAGTTAGCCAAAGAAATTCGTCAGTTAGCTGGTTTAGCCGTTCGAGTAATAGAAACAGAAAATAATAGAGCAATAATTCAGAATTCTACTGTGTCATCATTGGTTACAGAGGTAAAAGAACGACAGTACGAGGACCCTGATTTAGTCCAGCTCAGAGATAGAATTCAGAAAGGTAAGGAGTCATATTTCCAAATGACTAAGGATGAGGTGCTACGCTGTAAGGGCCGCCTCTGTGTCCCGAATGTTTCAGGGCTTCGCGGGCGGATCATGCATGAGGTACATTACGCTCGCTATTCCCTCCATCTAGGAGCGACGAAAATGTACCACGACATCAGAGACATCTACTGGTGGCCAGGTATGAAAGCTGAGATAGCTGAATTTGTATCTAGATGTTCTAACTGTCAGCAGGTGAAAGCGGAGCACAAGAAGCCGGGCGGTTTGACGCAGGATATAACGGTGCCTATGTGGAAATGGGAAGCGATAAATATGGATTTTGTAACAGGATTACCCCGTACCAGATGCAGAAATGATTCCATTTGGGTAATAGTTGACAGGCTGACAAAATCAGCTCATTTCCTCCCAGTGAAGGCTACCTTCTCGGCTGAGGATTATGCCGAATTATATATCAGAGAAATAGTTAGATTGCATGGAGTGCCGGTATCCATCATTTCAGATAGGGGAGCACAGTTTACAGCTAGATTCTGGCAGTCATTTCAGAGGGGTTTGGGAACACAGATCAATTTGAGCACAACATTCCACCCCCAGACAGATGGGCAAGCTGAGCGGACTATCCAAACACTCGAAGATATGCTACGAGCGTGTGTGCTAGATTTTGGGGGTAGCTGGGATGAGTATCTCTCGTTGATTGAATTTGCTTATAATAACAATTATCATTCGGCTATCCAGATGGCGCCCTTTGAAGTATTATATGGGCGGAAATGTAGATCGCCGGTGGGCTGGTTTGAAGTGGGGGAATCAGCATTGGTTGGCCCAGACGTTGTTCGGCAGTCAGAGGAAAAGATAAAGCTTATCCGAGAACATTTACTGACTGCTCAGAGCCGCCAGAAGTCTTATGCAGATATGCGGCGCAGAAATCTAGAATTTGCGGTAAATGACTGGGTATATTTGAAAGTGTCTCCGATGAAAGGGGTGATGAGATTTGGCAAGAAAGGCAAGCTTAGCCCGAGATTCATTGGGCCATATCAGATTCGGCGAAGAATAGGCCGAGTTGCATACGAATTGAACTTGCCTCCGGAGTTAGCATCTGTTCACCCAGTATTCCATGTCTCTATGTTGAGGAAGTTCATAGGGGACCCTTCTACAGTAGTTCCAGTTCAGGATGTCCAGGTCACAGAAGAGTTAGCATATGAAGAGGTTCCCGTAGCTATCTTAGACAGACAGATTCGCAGGTTGAGGACTAAAGATGTTGCGTCTGTTAAAGTATTGTGGCGTAACAAGAATCCTGAGGATATGATGTGGGAAGCTGAAGAAGATATGAAAGTCAGATACCCTCACCTATTTCAGGCCTAGTCAGGCGACAGGTATGTCCGTATTATTACTTATGCAGTACCTTATGGTTGTATGTGTGTGAATGAGAAAGATTGATACTTAGTTATCCAGTGGATCTTAAATTATTGCATGCAGTACCTGTGTTGGACTTTTCTGCATTTCAGTTTTTTGCTATAGTCCATATTACAGGGGAAACTCTGCCGAAATTTTTCTAGAAAGTAAATTAAGTAGTCCTCTAGATAGCAGTATACATTCGAGGACGAATGTTCTTAAGGGGGGAGAATGTTATACCCCGTAGAATTTTCGGCACCTAAATGACCTATTCGCACGTTGGTTAAGAATATTTGAAGGCCATACGTGCTAGAGAAAGGCCCGGGAAAAGATCGGACGAGAAACCTATCGAACCATCGCGGAAGGAGCCGAGGCAGAGCCCCTCTGCAATGGCAGCGTGTCACGGAGGTGGAGCCTCCGCGTTGACTCCGTGACACGTTGGCCTTGTCCAGGCCCAAGTATATAAAGCCCCACTTCGGTTTTAAATCATTAAACACTTGTAATTTCCAGTGAAACAGAGAGGGATCAGCAGAGAAGGGATAAGAACGAAGGAGGTAAGATAATTTTTGTCCGATTACGCGGCTAAACGTCGTCCAAACTCAAATTAACCACAGATACTGAGGTATTTAGTAGCAGAGAGCTACCGAGCTAAGGTAAGTGGAATTGCTCTAAACTAGTGTCTACATGTTCCTAGCTGTGAAGTGAATATCTCTCCCTTCTGGACCTCTGAAAAATAGCGAATTTTCGACCGTCTTTCGATAAGCCTAAGTTTAGGCTATAAACTATATCAAAAGTGACGTTGCTCTTTAAAATAAAGCTGTATTTAGTATTAATTGACATATTTATGAATGCAGTTGGGAGAAAATAGTTGATGTACCGGCCGAGCCTCGTCCGACAGACGGAGAGTTCGAGGATAAGGTATGTAAAGCTAGTTTCCTCGGCAAGTTAGAAATCTCAGTGCAGTACAGTAATTTAAAGGCCAGTAGAATGTTCAGAAGGCATGTGTTATATTTATTACGAATGTTGGTACGTTATTAGAAGCATCAGGTTATAACTTGTGTGAAACTTGCTAGCACGATATAGATTCTAATACTAGTGTTAGGAACTGCACAGCATGCTCAGTAGGTGATGTAGTACAAAATGTTAGGATATCATCGTATTCAGTTGAAACTCAGTAAAGCAACGTAATATCTGTAAGGTATCTCAGAAGTAGAATGATGGGTTAAAATGAAGTTTAGAAAGTATGTTAAAAATAGTAAATCATGTAACTATAGAAACCCAGTATACAACATAGTTTTCAGCAGAACGACTCTATCTTGTTCAGCATTAGACCCAGTACAGTCTGGCAGAAGACTATATCTATACATATATACCATTACCAGCCTCAGCATGTATTAAGTACGTACATATTGCTATCACTGACTCAGCATATAGTATATACAAATACTTTACCACTATTAGCTTTAGTATGTGGGACATGCAAATAGTATTACTAGTTGAGAGCGTTGTATTTTTTTGGGGTTGGACTACCTAGCATCCATGACCGCCCCAGGGTTGATAGCTGTATCGACTCGTCTGCCAGAGGACGAGGATACGTCGCTCTACGGAGTGGCACGCCGTCTCGTAGGGGACGAAGATGGGATGCCAGTTTTTTCCCATATTGTGCCTTGATCGGCCCTTACACACCCCTGTCGAGCGGACATGCCCGGGTGTTGATTCAGGAGTCCTCCAGACTCAGATTCAGTTATAGTCAGGGGCTCAGCCATCCCAAGTGCGTACCCAAGGGACCGGAAGGATGCTTATATCTATTATAGGAGATGGGATGACCGGGGTAGGGGTATAGATTTTGTGCTGGTTGTACCCCCCGGCTTATGGGGGCCGGGTAAGGTTTGTGTGTGCTATGTTATGTTATGATATGTTGTGCCGTGTTATAGTAGATACGAGTAGATCGACAATAGAACGATAAATCCTCAGGTATGACTCCTACTCCTTCCAGTATGATTAAGAGAAGGTATGATTTACATTATCAGACAGTTAGTCCTTTCCTTTCTTCTTCAGTTTCATCAGTTGTAATGTTGTTTTCAGATATTTCTGTCAGTTATTGCTTTACATACTCAGGACCAGCGGTACTGATGCCCAGTGGGGTGCTGCATTACTTGCCTGCAGGTACTCATAGGTGAGCAGGCGATACCACGTGATTCCTGTCAGCGATCGAGTATTCAGCTCCTGTCATCCGGAGACTGAATTCCAGAGGTGTATTTCATTTTCTTTTGTTGTATAGTACGGGTAGGTCGGGGCCCTATCCCGATCATTTTTATTGTTATTCCTAGAGGCTTGCAGTCTGTATATATTCCCCTGTGGTCAGATGAGCCGGTCGTGTGAGGCCGTGCAGTTGTATAGCTGTTAGTACTTGTGTTTCCTTTATGTTGGCAGTGTGGGGCCATAGTTCGACAGTAGTGGTGACCTTGCCAGTCACGTAGCTATCCAGTACTTCATGGTTGAGTTATAGATAACTAGACAGCATGGTGGCCTTGTCGGCCCGCATAGGTTTCCCTATAGTTGCATGTTTCTGGTCAGCTGTTAGTACATGTACAGGAGGCTATAGGCCAATGGGCCGGGGGCTATGTTTACAGCCGTTATATAGCCCTTTGTTTCCAGAAATGTGAGTTAGAGCCAGCTAGGCACCAGATGTGCCCAGGCTTAGCAATCTAGCAGTTTAGGTCCTAGTAGGGCACCAGGTGCCAGTCATACCCCCCAAGGCGGGGTGTGACACCTAATACTCTACATGTGTATGATTTAAATATGTTCCTACTATTGAATAATGCTTCATGGGAAAGTTTTATATTGTTTTGAATTAAAAATCATATTTCAAGTTTTATGAATCAAAAAGTCCATTGATGAGAAGTTTTTGAAAGATGAGATTTGTGATGAATGTATGATTATGATGAGATATTATGATGAAAAGCATGTTTTCAAGCTATCCATGTTTATAATAATATTTTTAATGTGAATTGAGTATTTTCAAGCATGTTAAAATATTGGGCAATGTGCACATGTTCAAGTATGATTTATGATTTCCTAAATAGAGCATACCACATGGTTTTGGAGCGAAGACTCCTAATTTTCTTTCAACTTTGGTATGTTTTGAGCTAAAGCTTCTCATATGCATGATTTCAGATATGTGATGTATTTGATTATTGGGCTTCGCTAATAGACATTATTGTGATTCATTATAAAACGATGGAGAGCATATGCATATTTTTGAGAGTAGTGTCTAGGACTGAGTAGGCTAAGGGTTGATCACCCTATGCCTCATAACTACGCGCCAACATAGGTTTACAACTATATATATTACTTTGGGACTTCCCTTGTGAGCTATCCCCTGCCCTATTGGGCCACGAGATTGATATTGATATCATGGTATCGTCCCTAGCCCTGGCAAGGATTTGGAAGGCTCTACCCACTTGAGTGTGATAGTTGGGACCACATAAGATCTATCAGGGTGTAATACCCCAGAAATACCTAAGATTAGAACCAGAAGTTAAAAGTTGAAAACTGCTGAAACTAGGAAAAGGGTGACGTAACGACTCGCGGTATCAAACCACGGGTCATTGTATGCAGTCATGGTATGGAGAAGTTCTTATGGAAGGGGAGACAATGAGCGATGCAACGACTCATTTCTTGGAACAACAAGTCATTGTTGGTAGTCGTAGGAGAGGCTGGGCTTAGTAGCTGAGGATACCATGGGTCATCCAACGACTTATTGTGAGAAGTGACGACCTGTGGTTACCAGTCGGTGTTTAATTGCAAAAATTTCCAATGCATGTAACGGATCAAGACCACAACTCATTGGAAGCAACCACGAGTCGTGGTGAGGCTCGTGGTAAGGAGGTTCCGTTTTTGTGAAGGGGTAAACAATGGTCGACTTGATGGCTATTTGGTTGTAAGGTTGACTCATCCTGTCCATCCCTGGTCTAGTTCTGGAGGCAAGTCTCAGCAGTGCAAACGACGGGCCATACGACGGATCTCCATTCCTTCAAATGACTCGTTAGTGCCACCCATCGGACCGATCTAGACAATTTTCACGGTGGATTCATTAAAGGTATTTTCGACTTTTTCATGCTATAAGACTCTAAACTATGTCAGTTTTTAGCTTTTGAAGGGTGGGATTTTAGAGGAATAATTTATTGTAAGTCCTCATTCATGCATGCAAGAGTATAGAGAGGTGATCAAGGGTGATTTAGGGTTTTTCTCTTCAAATTCATCCAATTCCTTCTTGAGAATTCAAGGGAGATTAAGAATCAATTGTTTCCAGGTATGTAAGGCTATAAATGGGGGTTTCCTTCCACACCCATGCCCATTCTCTATGATTTTATGAAAATTCTATCAAAAGTTTGTGGGGTTTTGAAGTCGAATTATATAAAAATCTAATGATTTGTTAATGGGCTTTGTGATTTTTAGAATCTTATCATACTCAATGCATTTTTTATCAGTTTTTATGATTTAATTTATTTATAATGTTATCGATTTTAATTTCTATGGAACTAAGCCTAATTATGCATGACTAAAGATGAATTGATTTATCATCTACTTTTCTCTTTAATGATATTTACAAGCCCAACATGAATTATGTTTTAAATTATGGATTTAGTCTTTTACCCATCATGATTTTATGAATTTCAAGTTATATGCATGATCTACAAGTATATATGAACTTTATGATTCATGAATTATGTTTTGGCCTACCCACCGGCCTTGCTTTGTGGCTAGTTCACGTATGTACAAGTATTTTTATGACTATCATTATTTAACTACCCCATGAATTCATGCATGATATACTATGAGCACTATATATGTTTTGAGAGTAGTATGGAACACCATGTAGGTTCAAGGCTTAGGTTAAGCCTTCGATCTCATAAACTACATGCCACCGTAGGTATGTTGGGACCCTTAGCAACAATTGGCCCTTTTCATGGTGATATCACGCCCTTCATAGTTCTAGCCTTGGCAAGGTACGAACGGCCTCCCGACTAGGTTTACAAGTTGGACTTCATGTCTACTCATATGGGGTATGTCGGTTAAGAGAATCTCCCACTATTCTTCATGATTTATTCATGTTATGATTATGTATTTGTCTCAAGTCATGTTAAGTTAAGCTTTGCTCTTGTGATTATGATTACATTTGTTTTACGAATGTTTTGAAAACCTTCAGTCTTATGTTATGTTATGATGTTTACGATATGAGAATGTTGTCCTACTCTTATGATCATTTATGGGTTTATACGTCTTAAATGTCCGTTTTACTTACCTTGCTTACTCAGTACATTCCACGTACTGACAACATACTTTCTATGTTGTATCGTTTCATGATACAGGACCCGGCTCTTAGGCTCACCCTCCTCAGTAGCTCCGCTATCAGCTTATTTGGTGAGTCCTCATGTTCTGAGGGCCATATGTTTAGACTCTATTATCCTCTTTCAGTTTAAGTATTGTAGGGTTAGTTGGGGTATTGTCCCATCAACCCGTCTTTCATTGTTAGAGGCTTTTTAGACAATAGTTGTATTCAGCCATCATGTATGGATCATGTATTGTCTTATCGTTGTTATTAAGTCATGTTTCCATTTTATTATGTTAAATCTTCCGCTTATGTGAATGAATTATATGTATGCTCATGCAATGGGTTGACTTGGGGTCTCTCGAGGCTTATTGTCCCGTGTTTAGGATTCGAGTGCAAGCTCGGGTTGTGACAAGCTTGGTATCAGAGCCATAGGTTTTGAGTATCTAAGGGGGTATGAAAGCTGCATTAAGTAGAGTCTTTTTCATGGGTGTGAAGCTCACCACACTTATGATGAAGGGGCTGCGAGACGTTTAGGAAATGTTCCCATCTTTCATGATCTATGTCGTACGATGAAAGTCCTTTACCCTTCTAATTCATGCTATTCACGTTTGAAAAATCATGCCTCCACACCAAGTGAACGCCAGAAGAAATGGTAATAGCAATGATCATGATGGTGCCAATGGTGCCGAGCATAAGCCAGCCCCACCCATTCACGAGGAGCACGCACCAGAGCTAGCTGCCCGTTGAATTTAGGGCAGCGAATCAGATGTTTGCACCGGCCATGACTGCCCAGGTTCAAAATCAGACAGTGGCGCATTACCCTCAAAATGGGAAAGCGGCGGCAGCTAGGGTGAGAGATTTCTTGAGAATGAGCCCTCCTGAGTTCATGGGGTCGAAGGTGGAGGAGGACCCACACGATTTCATTGAGGAGATTCTGAAGATCACCCAGGTTATAGGGGTGAACAATGGAGAGTGTGTTTACTTGACCGTCTATCAGCTTAATGTGGTAGCTCACATATGGTTCAAATAGTGGAAAGATGCCAGGGCAGTGGGTGCATGCCTGGTAGGTTAGGAAGAGTTCCATGCGGCATTTTTGGATTGGTTCTTCCCTCGAGAGATGAGGGAGCTCAAGGCGGTCGAGTTTCTTAATTTGAAGCAAGGTGACATGTCCATTCAAGAGTATGCATTGGAGTTAACCCGTTTATGTAAATATGCTCCAGAGTTGGTGGATGACCAGAGGGCTTGGGTGAATGTTTGCCCATGGGCTGGTGGATTATTTGGATAAGGATTGTAGGATCGCCATGCTAGATCAGGATATCGACTTTCCCTGCATTGTGGTGCATGCTCAACACATGGAGTCGGTCTACTGGAGGTAGAGGAAGGCTAAGAGGTCCAGGACTGAAAGCTATGGGACTTCTCAGGTCAGGTCAAGTGGTGGACAGCATCAGTAGTCGCAGCACAAGTCTATCGCTCTAGCTCCATCATCGGCCAGCACGCCATCTCGATTCAAAGAAGATCGGAGGAGCAGAGCTTCAGAGTTGAGAGGCTAGGGTAGCATGCAGAAGGAGCGTTCTTTCCCAGTTTGTGCGGGGTTCGGCAAGAATCACCCTGGGAGATGACTAGTTGGCTTCGATGCTTGTTTTGGGTGTGGCAAACCCGGACATAAACTTAAGGGTTTCCCCTCAGCCAGATCAAGGGTCAGTGGAGCTCGTATGTTAGAAGCCAATTCTGCCACTCCAGCAGCATGTCCTCCTCAGGATGGTGCATCCACTAGTGCAGCAAGCGGTTAGCGCCAAAATAGGTTTTATGCTTTAGCGCCCCGCCAGGAGTAGGAGGCTTCACCAGCTATAGTCACTGGTATGTTGCAAGTCTTCCATACTGATGCTTATGACTTGTTAGATCTAGGAGATACCTTGTCATTTGTGACCCCTTATATTGCTAGTAGTTTCAGTGTTAGCCCTTAAATACTATTAGAACCATTCTCAGTCTCCACTCTAGTCGGTGATTCAGTTGTAGCTAGGCGGGTGTATAGAGGTTGCCCCATTACACTATTGCATAAGGTCACCTCCATAGACTTAGTAGAGTTATCCATGACTGATTAATTATAGGACCCGTGCGGTGGAATTTCAGTTTCCGAGTGAGTCAGTTTTGGAGTGGAAGGGTAATTCAGCGATACCAGCTAGTCAGTTTATTTCATATCTTAAGGCCAGGAAAATTATTTCTAAGGGATGCATATATCACCTAGTTAGGGTTAATGATGTAGAGTCTGAAACCCCAACTATCAAGTCAGTTCCGGTGGTGTGTAAGTATTCGGAAGTCCTTCCCGATGATTTGCCAGGTGTTCCTCCTGAGAGGGAAATCGATTTTGGTATTGACCTCTTACCCGAAACGTAGCCTATATCTATTCTTCCCTACATAATGGCTGCAACCAATCTAAAAGAGTTAAAAGAGCAGTTGAAGGACTTTTTAGATAAGGGCTTCATCAAACCAAGCAAGTCTCTATAGGGTGCACTAGTGTTATTTGTCCGGAAGAAGGATGGTTCACTTCGGATGTGCATTGACTATCGGCAATTGCACAAGGTCACCATCAAGAATAGGTACCCCTTGTTTAGGATTGATGATTTGTTTGACCATCTCCAAGGTTCCAAATGTTTCTGAAGATAGACCTCAAGTTCAGGTATCACCAGCTCAGGGTTGGGGAGTGTGAAATCCCGAAGACAGCCTTCAAAACACGGTATGACCATTATGAGTTTGTGGTTATATCTTTTGGACTAAAAAATTCTCCTTTAGCTTTCATCGACCTGATGAATAGGGTGTTTAAGCAATATCTAGACATGTTTGTGATCTAGTTCATCGATGATATCCTTATATACTCTCGAAGCGAGAAGGAGCATGCCACTCATTTGGGAGTAGTGCTGCAGACTCTCAAGGATCTCCAATTGTACACAAAGTTTAGTAAGTGTAGTGGTTGAACTCGGTTGTATTTCTGGGCCATGTGTTATCGAGTGAGGGCATAAAGGTAAATTCTCAGAAAATCAAAGCGGGGCATAAAGGTAGATTCTCAGAAAATCAAAGCGGTGATGAATTGGCTCAGATTGATGAATCCTTCAGATACTCAGAGTTTCTTGGGTCTAGCAGGCTATTATCGAAGATTTGTTGAGGGTTTCTCATCATTTGCATCACCATTGATTAGTTTGACTTATAAAAGGTAAAGTTTCAATGGTTAGAGGCTTGTGAGAAGAGCTTTAGCAATTGAAGACCCGACTCACTACCATGCCAGGGTTGACACTACCTAAGGGTACGGATGTTTTTGTTGTGTATTGTGATGCTTTGAAGATCGAGCTCGGGTGTGTATTGACGTAGTGGGGAAAGGTAATAGCATATGCCTCTAGGAAATTAAAGATCCATGAGAAGAATTACCCGACCGATGATCTTGAGTTGGCTGCCGTGGTGTTTGGGTTGAAGATAGGTGGAATTACTTATACGGGGTCCACGTCGATGTATATACGTACCACAAGAGCTTGCAATATGTGCTCTCGCAGAAAGATCTTAATCTACGGCAAAAGAGGTGGTTAGAGCTACTCAAAGACTACGATATGAGTGTTCTTTACCATCCGGGAAAAGCTAACGTGGTAGCAGACACACTTAGTAGGCTCTCTATGGAGAGTGTGTCTCACGTGGAGGAAGAAAAGAAAGATCTGGCAAAGGATATCCATCGACTTACAAGGTTGGGAGTGAGATTGGTCAATGCAACCAATGGTGTTGTCGTTGTGCAGAATGGATCAAAATCGTCCTTGGTGGTTGATGTGAAATCTAGGAAAGAGGAGGACCTGATTTTAAGGAAATTCAAGGAAGTTGTGCGGAGTCAAAATGTGGAGGTCTTCTCCCAAGGGGGAGATGGTGTGTTGCGGTACTAGGGTCGTCTATGTGTTCTAGATGTTGATAATTTGAGGGGCCGGATATCACATGAGGCATATGGATCCAGGTATTCTATCCATCCACGTACCACCAAGATGTATCATGATTTACGAGAAATCTATTGGTGGGATGGCATGAAAAAGAATATTGTAGAATTTGTAGCCAAATGCCCAAACTATCAGCAAGTAAAAGTTGAGCATCAAAGGTTGGGAGGCGTACTTTAGGAAATCAGCATTCTCACTTGGAAGTGGGAAGATATTAATATGGATTTCATTACAGGCCTACCTCATACTCGCCGACAGAAAGATTCTATATAGGTGGTGGTAGATAGGTTGACTAAGGCTGCACACTTCCTACCAGTCAAAACCACAGATTCAACAGATGATTATTCAAAACTGTACATTCGAGAGTTGGTTCAGTTACATGGAGTGCCATTGTCTATTATTACGGACCGAGGTACTTAGTTTACCTCTCAGTTTTGGCGGTCTTTTCAAAAAGGGCTTAGGATTAAGGTTAAGCTCCGCACAACATTTCATCCGGAAACAGATGGTCAGGTGAAGCAAACAATCCAGACTCTCGAGGAAATGTTAAGAGCTTGTGTGATGGACTTTAAAGGTAGTTGGGATGATCATTTTCCCTTGATCGAGTTTGCTTATAATAGCAGCTATCACTCTAGCATCCAGATGGCACCATTCGAGGCACTTTATGGAGGGAGGTGTAGATCGCCCATTGGATGGTTTGAGGTTGGTGAGGCAGCTATGATAAAGCCTGATTCGGTTGACGAGGCTATGGTAAAGGTTCACTTGATAAGGGACAGGCTGAAAACCACTCAGAGACGTCAAAAGTCATATGGTGATGTGAGGAGAATAGATTTGGAGTTTGAGATACATGATTGGGTATTTCTAATGGTGTCTCCCATGAAGGGAGTCATGCGATTTTGGAAGAAAGGAAAACTCAGTCCCCACTATGTTGGTCGCTATTGGATTGTGAGAAAAGTTGGTAAGGTAGCGTATGAGTTGGACTTGCCCTCAGAGTTATCTTCTGTGCATCTCGTGTTTCTTGTGTTGCTTTTGAAGAAATATTTGGGAGATCCAGCTCTAGTTGTCTCGGTGGACAGTGTTGGTGTAAAAGACAGCCTCAACTATGAAGAAGTTCCTGTGGAAATATTGGACCATCAAGTTCGAAGGCTAAGTAACAAAGAAATAACTTCAGTTAAAGTCTTATGGAGAAATCAACATATTGAAGGTGCTATGTGGGAAGCCGAAGCGAACATGAAGGCTAAATAACCGCACTTATTCTCTACCGGCTCAGTTCTGACTTGAGGTATCAGTTGTGCTCTATGACTCTACTTAGTTTTCATGTTCCATTCATGTGTTCACATTTATTTTATGTGTATGGATGTGTATGTGAAGCATGAGATCTGTTCAGCTATGTGATATGAATCGGAGGTAGTCATTCCGTAAAGTTTCGATTTAAATGATCAGTATTTGAACGTGATAATTGCATGTTCCTATTTTCTTCTTGTTTTCTACATTCGAGGACGAATGTTCCCAAGGGGGAGATATTGTAATACCCCGGAAGTGCCTAAGATTAGACCCGAAAGTTAAAATTTGAAAACTGCTGAAAATTGGGAAAATATCACAGAACAGGCGACCTAACGACTCATGGTATCAAATCACAGGTCATTGTATGCAGTCATGGTGTAGAGAAGTTTTGGCCGCAGGGGAGACAACGGGCGGTGGAATGACTCGTTGCTTTGAACAATGAGTTGTTGTTGGCAGTCGTAGAAGAGGCTGGCTTTGCAGTTGAGGATACCACAGGTCATCCAATGACTCATGGTGAAAAGTTACGACTTTGTGATTACCGATCATTGTTTGGTTGCCAAGATTTCCAGTGCGTGTAATGGATCAAGACTACGACTCGTTGGAAGCAACCACGAGTCGTGGTGAGGCTTGTGGTAAGGAGGTTCAGTTTTTTTGTAGGGGAAAACAACGGTCGACTTGATGACCTGTTGGTTGTAAGGACGAGTCATCCTATTTTTCCATGGTCTAGTTCCGGAGGCAAATCTCAGCAGTGCAAATGACGGGCCATACGATGGGTCGTTGTTCCTTCCAACAACCCATTAGTGCCACCCATCGGACCGATCTGGACAATTTTCAGGGTAGATTCATTAAGTGCATATTTGAATTTTTCATGCTATAAGACCCTAAACTACGTCATTTTTTAGCTTATGAAGGGTGGATTTTTAGAGGAATAATTTATTCTAAGTCCTCATTCAAGCATGCAAGAGTATAGAGAGGTGATCAAGGGTGATTTAAGGCTTTTCTCTTCAAATTCTTCCAATTACTTCTTGGGAATTTAAGGGAGATTAAGAATCAATTGTTTCTAGGTATGTAAGGCTATCAATGGGTGTTTCCTTCCACACCCATGCCCATTCTCTACAATATCATGATAATTCTATCAAAAGTTTATGGGGTTTTGAAGTCAAATTATATAAAAATCTAATGATTTGTTAATGGGCTTTGTGATTTTTAGAATCTTATCATACTCTATCGGTTTTTGATCAGTTTTTATGATTTATATTATTTATAATGTTATCGATTTTTATTTCTATGGAATTATGCCTAATTGTGCATGACCCATGATGAATCAATTGATGATCTAGTTTTCCCTTTAATGATTTTACAAGCCCAACATGAATTATGTTTTAAATTATAGATTTAATCTATTACCTATCATGATGTTATGAATTTCAAGCTATATGCATGATCTACAAGTATATATGAACTTTATGATTTATGAATTATGTTTTGGCTGACTCACGGGCCTTGTTTCATGGCTAGTTCACGTATGTACAAGTATGTTTATGATTATCATGGTTTAACTAGCCCTTGAATTCATGTTTGTTATACTATGAACACTATATATATTTTGGGAGTAGTATCGAACACCGAGTAGGTTCGGGGCTCAGGTTAAGCCCCGGATCTAATAGACTATGTGCCACCATAGGTATGTTGGGACCTCCTTTGTGATTGTTCCCAGCCCAATTGGCCCTTTTCATGGTGATATCATGCCCTTCATGGTTCTACCATTGGGAAGGTACGAACGGCATCCCGACTAGGTTTATAGGTCGAACTTCATGTGTTCTCATATGAGGTATGTCGGTTAAGAGAATCTCCTACTATTCCTCGTGATTTATGCATGTTATGATTTATGTATTTGGATCAAGTAATGTTAAGTAAAGCTTTTCTCTTATGATTATGATTATGTTTGTTTTACGAATGTTTTGAAAACCTTGAGCCTTATGTTATGTTATGATGTTTACTATATGAGCATGTTGTCCTACTCTTATGATCATGTATGGGTTTTATATGTCTTAAATGTCCATTTTACTTACCTTGCATACTCGGTACATTCCACATACTAACCGCATACTTTGTGTTCTATCATTTCATGATACAGGACCCGACACTCGGACTCATCCCCGTTCATTACCAGTCTTCAGAGATAGCATCTTACGTTTGTTGGTGAGTCCTCATCTCCCGATTACTACACTCATTCAACCTTTCTCTATGTAATTTCAACTTTATTGAGTTAGTTAGGGTCCTCTCACATCAACTCGTCATGTTTATAGTCTTTTTAGACAAAAGAATGTATTCAGCTTCAGATAGTGTATTCTAATGTTATGTCTATCTCAGACTTCCGCTAAGCTTATTATGTTATTTCTCCTATATTATTGATTGAGTTAGATGTATGTTCATGCCATGTGTCAACTTGGAGTCTCTCGGGGTTCTTGTCCCGTGTTATGATACAGGTCTATGTTTGGGTCGTGAAAAACTTGGTATTAGAGCTATATGTTTAAAGTGTCCTAGGGTCTCTGAAAGCCGCGTTAAGTAGAGTCTTTTTCATGGGTGTGAAGTACACCACACTTATGACAAAGAGGCTACGAGACGTTTAGGACATATTCCCTTCTTCATGATCTATGTCGTGTGATGAAATGCCTCCCTATCCTTCTAATTCATGCTATTCGCTATTGTAGAATCATGCCTCCCTAAAGAGTAAATGGTAGGAGGAATGGCAATGGAGATGTCTACAAGGATGGCAATGAAAATGGGCACCAGTAGACCCTACCAGTCCAGGAGCACCATGCACCGGAGCCGGTTGCCCATGCTGAGTTTCGGGTAGCTATTCAGATGCTCGTGCAGACCTTGACTGCTTAGGTCAATCGACAAGCAGTTGCGCATGTCCCACAAAATGGCAATGCATCAGTGGCTCGAGTCAGGGATTTCTTGAGGATGAAACCGCTAGAGTTCCTCGAGTCAAAAGTAGATGAGGACCCACTTAAGTTCATAGATGAGATTGTGAAGATCACTCAAGTCATGGGGGTGAATGGAGTTGAGTGTTCGGAGCTAGCCTCGTATCAGCAAAAAGGGGTCGCACACATCTGGATTCGTCAATGGAAAGATAGTAGGACCGCTGGAGCAGGCCTTGTCACCAGGGAGGAGTTCCATGTTGCATTCTTAGATCGGTTCTTCCCTCGTGAGCTGAGGGAGATGAAGGCATCCGAGTTCGTGAATCTTAAGAAACGGAGAATGAAGGTGCAGGAGTATGCTCTTGAGTTCACTCACCTACCGAAGTATGCCCCAAAGTTAGTGGATAATCAGAGGGCACGGGTGAGCAAGTCTGTTCATGGTGTGGCAGGCAATTTTGATACGGATTGTTGGACTGCCATGCTCCACCTTGATATGGATTTCCCTCGAATATTCTTGTATGCCCAACAGATGGAGGATGCATATATGAGGGAGAGAGAGGCCAAGAGGTCCAAGACTAATAGTTATGGATTTTCTCAATCGAGGTCAGGTGGTGGGCATCGACGGCATACCCACCAGAGACCTTCAGCCCCAGCGTCTTCAGCATTGAGTGTGACATACAAGCATAGGCATGATCTGAGAGGGCGAGTATAAGGCTCGAGGGTTCAGAGCAGCAGACCTGCAGATTCTAGTATCCTAGCTTGCCGCAGATGTGGTCAGGGGAACACGGGCCAGTGCTTTGCAGGTCCAGGCGCTTCTTTTAGGTATGGGAAGCCTAGAAACATGCTCAGAGATTGCCCAGTAGTGCGGCAGGGTCATGATGGGGGCCGAGAACCAGCTTCTAGTTCAGCAGCCCACCCGCATGCTTAGCACATCAAGGGGCATCTACCAGCACAAGTGGCGATCAGCACCAAAATAAATTCTACACCTTAGCATCCCGCCAGCAGCAAGAGGTCTCCCCGGATGTAGTCACTGGTATATTACGAGTTTTTTTCTTGATGTATATACATTATTAGATCCGGGGGCTACCTTGTCTTTTGTGACACCTTATGTGGCCAATAGCTTCGGAGTCAATCCCGATGTCTTTTCAAAACCCTTCTAATTCTATACTCTAGTAGGTGATTTAGTTGTAGATAGACAGGTGTACAGAGGTTGCCTGGTCTTAGTCTTTTAGAAAATCACCTCAGCAGATTTGATAGAATTAGCCATGACTAATTTCTATGTTATCCTCGGATGGATTGGCTATTTGCATGTTATGCCTCAGTTAATTGTAGAACCTAGGTTGTAGTGTTCAGATTTCTGGGTGAGCCAGTCTTAGAGTGGAAGGGCAGTTCAGCTGTGCCTGTAGGTCTATTCATTTCCAACCTTAGGCCAGAAAGATGATCTCCAAAGGTTGTGGGTACCATCTAGTTAGGGTTAAAAATGTTGATTATGAGACGCCAACTATCCAGTCTCTCTAAGTAGAATGTGAGTATCCAGAAATCTTCCCAGATGATCTACCGAGAATTCCTCCCGAGCGAGAGATTGATTTTGGTATTAACCTTCTTCCTAACACACAGCCTATATCTATTCCTCCCTACAAAATGGCTCCATCCGAGCTAAAGGAGTTGAACGAACAGTTGAAGGACCTATTATATAAGGGTTTCATTGAACAGAGCAAGTCCCCATGGGGTGCACCAGTGGTCTTTGTTTGAAAGAAAGATGGTTCTCTTTGCATGTGTATTGACTATCGACAATTGAACAAGGTCACCATCAAGAATAGGTATCCTCTACCTAGGATTAATGATTTATTTGACCAACTTCAGGGTGCCAAGTGTTTCTCAAAGATAGATCTCAAATCCGAGTACCATCAGCTTAGAGTTAGGGAGTGTGATAGCCTTCAGGACACGGTATGGTTATTATGATCTTATAGTTATGTCTTTTGGACTAACAAATGCTCCTGCAACTTTTATGGACTAAATGAACAAGGTGTTCAAGCCATACTTGGATATATTCATGATTGTGTTTATCAATGACATCCTGATATACTCTCAAAGCGAGGAAAAGCATGCCGCTCATTTGAGAGTAGTGCTGCAGACTCTCAAGGATAGCCAATTATATGTCAAATTCAACAAGTGTGAGTTTTGGTTGAACTCAATGGCATTATAGGGCCATGTGGTATTAAGCGAAGGCATAAAGGTGGACCCTCAAAAAATTAAAGCAGTGAAGAATATGCCTAGACCGGTGAATCCTTCAGATATCCAAAATTTATTGGGTTTATCTAACTACTATCGATGATTCATGGAAGGTTTCTCATCGATTGTAGCACCTTTGACCAAACTGACACAAAAGTAGGTGAAATTTCAATGGTAAGAGGCTTGCGAGAAGAGTTTTCAATAGTTGAAGACTCGACTTACTTCAGCACCGGTGTTGACGCTACCGAAGGGTACCAATGAGTTTGTAGTGTATTTTGATGCCTCAAGGATTGAACTTGGGTGTGTATTGATGCAACATAGAAAAGTTGTAGCATATGCCTCCAGACAGCTAAAGATTCACGAGAAGAATTACCCGGCCCATGATCATGAATTGACCGCGGTGGTATTCGCATTGAAGATGTGGAGACATTATTTGTACAGGGTCCATGTGGATGTGTTCATGGACAATAATAGTTTACAATATGTGTTTACCCAGAAGGACCTCAATCTTCAGTAAAGGATGTGGTTGGAGCTACTCAAGGATTACAATATGAGTGTGCTTTACCATCAGGGTAAGGCTAATGTATTAGCATACACACTTAGTAGACTCTATATGGAGAGTGTGTCCCATGTGGATGAAGGGAAGAAGGAGTTGGAGAAGGATGTGCATCGACTTGTAAGGTTGGGAGTTAGGTTGGTTGACTCGATCGATGACGGTGTTATTGTTCAGAACGGATCAGAATCTTCATTGGTGATTGATGTAAAATCTAGGAAAGATGAGGACCCAATTTTGGTAAAGTTAAAGGAAGCCGTTCAGAATCAGAAGGTAGAGGTCTTCTCCAAAGGGGGAGATGATATGCTCCGATACCAGGGTCGCTTATGTATCCCCGATGTTGATGATTTGAGGAGTCAGATGTTTTACGAGGCTCATAGATCTAGATATTGTATCCATCAAGGTGCCACCAAGATGTGTCGTGACTTACAGAAAGTCTATTGGTGGAATGGCATGAAGAAGGACATTGTAGAATTCATAGCTAAGTGCCGAAGCTGTCAACAAGTGAAGGTCGAGCACCATAGACTAGGAGGTGTGCTTCAGGATATCAATTTTCCCACTAGGAGGCGGGAAGAAATTAATATGGACTTCATCATAGGTTTACCTCGTACTCGTCGACAATCTGACTCCATTTGGGTTGTGGTAGACAGGTTGACCAAGGCTGCTCATTTTCTACCAGTCAAAACCACGGATTCGGTGGAGGACTATGCCAAACTATATATCCGAGATCTATTTCGATCTCATGGAGTGCCCTTGTCCATAATATCAAACAGAGGTTCCTAATTTACCTCTCAGTTTTGGAAGTCATTTCAAAAAGGACAAGTTACTCAAGTTAAGAAAATCATAGCATTTCACCCACAAACGGATGTTCAAGTAGAGCGGATAATTCAGACTCTCAAAGACATGTTGAGAGCATGCGTGATTGACTTTAAAGGTAGTTGGTGATGATCATTTTCCTCTTATTGAGTTCGCATACAATAACAACTACCATTCCAGTATTCAAATGGCTCCATTTGGGGCTCTCTATGGATGGAGATGTAGGTCGCCTACTGATTGGTTCGAAGCTGGTGAAGCGGCAATGATAGGGACAAATTCGGTCCATGAGGCTACAGAGAAAGTTCAGCTCATACCGGATAGGTTGAAAACAGCTCAAAGTCGCCAAAAGTCTTCTGCCGATGTGAGTTTCCCTCAGAATTATCATACGAATTGGAGTTTCCCTCAGAATTAGTTGTCATACATCATGTATTCCATGTATTGCTCTTAAAGAAATGTTTGGGTCATCCAGCTTTAGTTGTCCCGGTGGACAGTGTTGGTGTGAAAGACAACCTTAGTTATGAAAAGGATGTAGAAATACTGGATCATTAGGTTCGAAGGCTAAGGAACAAGAAAGTAACTTCAGTCAAAGTTTTATGGAGGAATCAACATGTAGAGGGAGCTACATGGGAGGCCGAAGCAGATATGATGGCTAGATACCCATATTTATTCTCGACTGGCTCAGTTATAGCTTGAGGTATCAATTTTGACCTAAAACTCTAGTTAGTTTTCATGTTCAGTTCATGTACCCAAGTTTCTTTTATGTAAATGCATGTACGCATGATTCATGAATCCAGTTCAGCAGTGTAGTTTGAATTGGAGATAGTCATTCCACCAGTTTTGGCTTAATTGATCAGTAATTGAATATGATGATTGCATTTCTCTGCTTTACTGTATGCTTTCCAACATTCAAGGATGAATGTTCCCAAGGGGGAGATATTTTTATACCCCGAAAGGCCAATGATCAGACCCAGGAGTTAAAATGGAGAATAGTTCAAAAATGTTATCAGGCACAAAACTGATCATGACGTGAACCATGAGAATAGCCCACGAGTCATGATGTGACTCATGGTGAGGCTCACCAGGTGAGCTTGGAATCTGGAAATTTGACTCCCCACGGACATGACCACGAGTCATCGTCAGGCCCCACGACTGGTTAGGTCAGTCATGAGAAGAGGTAAGTGAGAAAAGAGAAGGAAGAAAGCATTGTACCTAATAGGTGGACCCTGTGAGTCTTGGTCAGTTACCACGAATCGTGGGATGAGTCTTGATCGGCAGGGTAAAGTTTAATTGAGATTGAGGCAGTGTACATACGGGTGGTGACCATAAGTTGTGGTCACAGGTAACGAATCATGGAGTCACCCATGACGAGCCCAGATGACTTGATAAGTAGTGTACTAGACTGATCATACCACGAGTCATGGCCAGTGGTGACGAGTCGTCATGTCCCTCGTGGGGACTGACTGGCAGTTATTTTCTATCAATTTAGTAAGGGGTTTTCCATAATTTCTAAGATCCTAAGGCCTAAACTACGTCATTTTAAGTTATGAATGATGTATTTTAAGAGGATTAAGTTCATTTTAGGCCATTTTCCTTCATGCATGCAAGAGTGATAGTCTAAAGAGATGATCGAGGCAAATCCTTCAAGGTTCTCTTCAATTTATTCCTGGGTATTCAAGGAAGTGTAAGAATAATCTATAATAAGGTATGTAGGATTATGAATGGATGAATCCTTTCACAATCATGTCCGATCGCTCTCTAAATCATGAGTTTCCTTTGTCTAATCTATGAGGTTTTAACCCAATACAACAATTTCCTAATTCTCTACATGTGTATGATTTAAATATGTTCCTACTATTGAATTATGCTTCGTGGGAAAGTTTTATATTATTTTCAATTAAAAATCATGTTTCAAGTTTCATGAATCAAAAAGCCCATTGATGAGAAGTTCATGAAAGATGAGATTTATGATGAATGTATGATTATGATGAGATATTATGATGAAAAGCTTATTTTCAAGCTATCCATGTTTATAATGATGTTTTCGATGTGAATTGAGTATTTTCAAGCATGTTAAAATATTGGGCAATGGCCACATGTTCAAGTATGATTTATGATTTCACGAATAGAGCATACCACATGGTTTTGGAGCGAAGACTCCCGATTTTCTTTAAGCTTTGGTATGTTTTGATCTAAAGCTTCTCATATGCATGATTTCATATTTGAGATGTATTTGATTATGGAGCTTCATCAATAGACGATTTTCACGACCCGAACGTACACCCGTGTCACGCCCCGCCTTGGGGGGTATGACTGTCACCTGGTGCCCTACTAGGACCTGAACTGCTAGACTGCTGAGCCTAAGCACTTCTGGTGCCTGGCTGGCTCTAACTCCGATTCCTGGAATCAGCGGGCTATATAACAGTTGTAAATACAGCCATCGGCCGACTAGGCCTATAGCTACCTGTTCAACCACAACAACTAACAAGAACCATAAAAACACAAGGAAACCTATGCGGGCCGACAAGGCCACCATGCTGACTAGTTTTCACCAAGAAGCTGAAATAGGAGATAAACTACTCTGTGACCGGCAAGGTCACTAACTATAAACAGAATAAGGCCCCAGAAGGCCAACATAAACAGCTAGAACATACACACGGCCTCTCAGGACCGGTAAAACAAACCACAGGGAATATATAATCTGCAAGCCTTTAAGAATCCTGATAAGATGGTCGGGACAGGGCCCCGACCTACCCATACTATACAACAAAAGAAAATATAATAAACCTCTAAATATCAATCTCCGGATGACAAGAGCTAATGACTCTGCGTTGGCTGGGATCACGAGGGGTCGACTCCTCGTCTATGGGTACATACAGGCAAGTAATGCAGCGCCCCCAAACGGGCGTTAGTACCACTGGTACCGAGTATGCAAAGCAAAAACTGGACATAACTGAAGATAAGCAATAGTACTGATAGTTCTGAATAGTAGAAAAATGGCTAAGACTATCGGGGATGGCAAAATCTGAAATGAGCTTATCTGTACTGTAAAGCAGATGAAAGTCATACCTGTTGCTGCAGCATCCAACTATTTATTAATCTAGTATAATATACATGTATATATATATATATAGCATACAAGGACCTATACCAGCCCCCATAAGATGGAAGGTGCCAACCAACACGCAATCTATATACCCATACCCGCGTCAAACCATCCCAAAATAAAGTCACTCCACTCTCTTAATAACTACGAACACCTTTATTGGCCCCCTGGGTATGCAGCTTGGGCTCTATGGGCCCCTAACTATAATTGTTTCTGAGTCCAGATGACTCGTGTAACTATATCTGATGTTTGTATCTATATCTGTAGTCTGTGCCTTAGGCGCAAGCTCTCGCAATGTATACTGTAATGCTGATCAGCCTGATATGGGGAATGCTGCATAACATCTTTGTCCTACTGTGGATGGCATGCCACTCCTTGGAGTGACGTATCCTCACCCTCTGGTGGGCGAGTCGACACAGCTATTAACCCTGGAGCGGCAATGAAGCTCTAAGGGTGCCCACATAACACAATCAGGTCTCAACAAGCAACAATAATCACATATAACATGTATAATAAATCTGATCATACTGTTCATGTTCTGATATTCTATTCTGCATCTCTTGCTGAATTAAACTGAATCTAATACTGAGTTAAACTGAGTCTGGGATAAGATCTTACTGTCTGATACTGATTTACTGACTTTTATTCTGAATATGACATAATAACGTAAACAGATTTACTGAAATCGTACAAAACTCAATACTCGACTTCTGAATTTTATTCTGGAGTTTACTCTATTCTGTTAGGCTAGAATTACTAACTTGCCAAAGAGACTGGCTTTACATACCTCCGTTTCTGATTTCCCGGCTAATTGGCGTAATTCGGTCAATATTCCGCTATTTCTCCCAACTGCATCCATATATATATATCAATTAGGACTAAATACATTAATATTCTGAAAGAAAACATCACTTTTAATATATATATATAGCCCAAACATTGACTTATCGAAAAACGGTCAAAAACTCACTATTTCTCTGAAGTTAAGAAGGAGAAATACTCACTTTAGGGCTAGGAGTATTTGATACTAATTTGGAGCAATTCCACTTACCTTAGCTCGGTAGCACGACGATTCGCCGGCCGAATTTTACGAAACTAAATTCGTTGGAATGCTCCTTGCTGCTTAATACCTTACTACCCATGTTTATTTCGAGTTTGGACTGTGTATATAGGTGTAATCAGAAGGAAACTAGCACCAAACCTTCGTTCCCCTGTTCCTCTCTGCATTCTCTACTTATTTCTGGAAGAAATCTTATGTTTTAATTACTTAAAACCGAAGTTCGTGCTTTTATACTTGGGGCTGCACCTCACCTCCGTGGCACATTGGCTATCGCGGAGGTGAGCATCCGTGACACGCTGGCCATCGCAGAGGTGAGCCTCCGTGACACTCTGGCCATCGCAAAGGAGGTCTGCTGGCCTTCTCTTGTGATGGTTCGACGTGACCCTTATCCGGTGTTTCCCCGGGCCCTTCACCGGCATGTATGGCATTCAAAAACTCTTAACCAACACGCGAACATGCCATCTAAATGTCAAGAATTTACATGGTGTAACATCCTCCCCCCTTAAGAACATTCATCCTCGAATGCAGACTTTTACTTACAGGAATCTCAACTTACTCGACTTATTTTTAAGAAAATTTCCGGCAGAGTTTCCCCTATAATATGGACTATCTCAAAAACCTGAAATGTAGAAAAGTCCAATACAGGCACTCCACACAATACTACAGTATTCATCAAGAAAAAGACTAGAGTCGATTATCTCATTTATACATATAATATAAGACATTTCATAAGTTAACAATACTAACATACCTCTTGGTTGACTAGGCTTGGAATAAGTGAGGATATCTGACTTTCATGTCTTCCTCTGCTTCCCAAGTCATCTCCTCTCAGTTCTTATTATGCCACAGTACCTTGACAAAAGCAACATCTTTAGTTCTCAATCTACGAATCTGTCTGTATGGTATGGCTACTTGAACCTCTTCATAGGCCAGCTCTTCCGTAACCTGGACATCCTAGATTGGGACAACTCTGGAGGGGTCTCCTATGTACTTTCTTAGCAAAGATACGTGGAAAGCTAGATGAACGGACTCTAATTCTGGAGGCAAGTTCAACTCGTATGCCACTTGGCCTACTCTCCGCCGAATCTGATAAGGCCCAATGAATCTTGAACTGAGCTTACCTTTCTTGCCGAATCTCATCACCCCTTTCATCGGCGATACTTTCAAAAATACCCAGTCATTCACATTAAATTCCAGGTTTCTGCACCGCACGTCAGCATACGATTTCTGGCGGCTCTGAGTAGTCAGTAGGCGTTCTCTGATAAGCTTTACCTTCTCCTCTGACTAATGAATAATATCTGACCCAATCAGCACTGACTCTCCTACTTCAAACCAGCCAACTGGCGATCTACACTTTCGTCCATACAATGCCTCAAAGGGCGCCATCTGGATAGCTGAGTGGTAACTATTGCTATAAGCAAACTCAATCAGCGGTAAATGCTCATCCCAACTACCTCCAAAGTCCAACACACAGGCCCGTAGCATATCCTCGAGCGTCTGAATAGTGCGTTCCACCTGTCCATCTGTCTGAGGGTGGAATGCGTTGCTCAAATTAATCTGCGTTCCCAGACCTCTCTGAAACAACTACCAAAAACTAGTTGTAAATTGTGCTCCTCTGTTAGAGATAATAGATACTGGAACACCGTGTAATCTAACTATCTCTTTGATATACAATTCGGCATAATCTTCGGCAGAGAAAGTAGCTTTTACTGGCAAGAAATAGGCTGATCTCGTCAGTCTGTCAACAATTACCCAAATTGAATCATGTCTATGACTGGTATGGGGTAATCCTGCTACAAAGTCCATGTTTACTGCTTCCCACTTCCGAAGAAGCACAGCTATGTCCTGAGTCAATCCGCCTGGTTTCTGGTGTTCCGCTTTTGCTTGCTGGTAGTTAAGACACTGGGCTACAAATTTTGCTATTTCCCTCTTCATACCTGGCCACCAGTAGATTTCTTTGATATCATGGTACATTTTTGTCGCGCCTGGGTGGAGAGAATAGCGGTCGTAATGTACCTCACTCATAATCTGTTGGCGAAGCCCTGAAACATCTGGAACACAAAGGCGGCCTTTACATCACAACACTTCATCCTCAGTTACCTGAAAATCTAGCGCTTTCCCTTGCTGAACTCTGTCTTTAAGTTGAACCAGCTCAGGATCATCATACAGCCGTTCCTTTACCTCCACAACTAATGACAACACAGTGGTGTTCTAAATTACCGCTTTGTTGTCCTCTATTTCTGCTACAAGAACGGATAGACAAGCTAATTGATGTATTTCTCTGGTCAACTCCCGCTGCTCAGGATGCAAGTACGCCAAACTCCCCATAGATTTGCAGCTGAGGGCATCTACTACTATCGCGGAGGAGGTTTGCCAGCCTCCTCTTGCTATGGTTCGACGTGTCGCTTATCCGGTCTTTCCCCGGGCCCTTCACCTGCATGTATGGCATTCAAAAACTCTTAACCAACACGCGAATAGGTCATCTAAATGTCAAGAATTTACAAGGTGTAACAACCCGGATCGTAGACACGGGACAAGGGACCCTGTCAGACCCCTAGTCGACCCATGGCACATGCATACAGCTAATCTCATTTAATAAAGGGGAAGACTTATCTTAACAATCATGCACTAAATGAAACCATGACATGAAATATAAAAGATGACGATACATGATCCAAACATAACAGCGGAATACTATATATAGTCCAAAAAGTCTCTAGTCATAATAGATAGGTTGAAGGGACAAGACAAACCCTAACAAACTGAAACTAAATGATAGACTAAATCTGAATATAAAGCCCTTAAAACATGAGGACTCACCAATAATATGAGAGCGAGAGTGTCACGACCCGAGAGTACACCCAGATTGTAGATACGGGACAAGGGATCCGGAGAGACCCCAAGTAAACCCATGGCATAAGCATTAACTATCTCATTCAATAATCATAATGGAAACATAAATATAAACTCAGCGGAAGACTAACTTAACATAACAATAGAATGAACATATGAAGTTGAATACATGTATAAGTCTGATAAGCCTCTAATTTGGATGAGCTGATGGGACAACACTCCCAACTAGCTCAGAAAAACTTAAACTGAAAATACGCTTAAGATAACTAAAAGTCTAGTCCTCAGAAGATGAGGACTCACCAAAACAAGCAGGCGCTATCTCTAATAAGAGGCTACGACGAGGCTGTACCTGAGAATCGGATCCTGCATCATGAAATGATGCAACATAGAAAGTATGCGGTCAGTACGTGGAATGTACCGAGTATGAAAGGTAAGTTAAACCGCTAGAGCAGTCTTTCAAAGCAAGTTATACATATATGATAGCCTTTAAGGGTAAGAAAAGATCACAAACATTCATTTTGAAATAATTCTTATTTAATACATGGTCATACATGGCTTTAGAACATCATGACTAAATCGAATGACTCAAGGCTAAACCATAACATTTATACCAAAAGCTGAACAATGAGTCAAACCTTGCTTTACGAACATGCATGCATAAAATAATCATCATGAGTAATGGATATGCAAAATCGAATGATATAGACAGTGGGAGATTCGTCACTTAACCGACATACCATGATAGAGCTTACATAGTCCTGACTATTACACTCAAGTGGGCAGAGCCGTCCATAACCTTCCTAGGGCTACAGACGATACCATGATATCGATATCAAGCTCAAAGGGCCAATCGGGTTGGGGATAGCTCACAAGGGAGGTCCCAATAATATAATAGAATCAACCTACATTGGCGGGTAGTTCTGGGACATAGGGTAGTCGACCCTTAGCCCGCTCGGTGCTAGACTCTTCTCCAAAACATGCAATGCTCTACATGGTATAAATACGAAGCTCAACATCGTCTAGTGAAGAAGCTCAACATAAAATCATGTATAAACTCAACATCATATGAAACGAAGCTCAACATTGTCTATTGACAAAGCTCATTATGAAATCAGGCATACACTAAACATCATATAAATATGAAGCTCAACAATGTCGTCTCGACAAAACTTAGAATAAAATCATGCTTACACTCAATATCATGTGAAATGAAGCTTAATGCCAACATACATCTCAAATATGAATTCATGCATATGAGTAGCTTTACTACGATACATACCACAAGCTCAAAGAATAATGGGTGACTTTACTCCAAAAATCATGTGGTAAGCCTACTTAGAATTATCACTTCATCATCATCAATATAAGGGCCTTGCCCAAAACCTTATCATGTTTGAACTCATACAATTTATTTGAAAACATTGTAATTTGGGAGATATCACTCCAAAACAAAGAAATAACGTCAATTCACAAAAAATTTCATTCATACTCAACATTGGGCACTACCCAAAACCTCATCATACATGGGTCTATTTAATCTTCTATGAAAACATCATCACAATCATGGGTAAGATTAGAAACATGCTTTTTCATCATATACTCCATCATCATCACCTTCTATCATGAACTACACACACATGGACGTTTTAGATTTAATTTTAGAAAAACAATTTTTATAAAATAAATTAGATAGAATCCGTCCAAGCTCAGTAAATCACCAAAGTAAACTCAATTTAATCATACTCTTGAGTAGAAATGTAAGAATCATGATATTAAATGAAGACCCATACTTGATCATCACAAACCAATCACAAATTGATAGGGAATGGGCATGGGTGTGGAAGAAAGTACCCACTCATAGCCTTACCTCCTTGGGAATGAAGAATCCTAACTCTTCCTAATTGCCCAACTTAGATTTCCCTTGAAACCTTAAATTTATCCTGACTTTCTTCCCTTCAAGATCTCACCCTTTCATTCATGAACAAAATGGCCTGGATGGGTCTTTCTCAACTTAAAACCCTCTATTACGATCTTAAAACGGCGTAGTATAGGCCCTTAGAACATAGGAATTACGGAAAAGCCCTTACTGAAATCGCTGCAAATAGTTGTCTGGGGTCCTAACGGACGACCTGACAACTCATTACCAGGGCACACAATCCGTTGGTTCACCCGTCAAGTACATTGCTTCATCATTCATGAAAACTCAATTGTCTTGGTAACGGCCCTCCTAACAGGTCGTTAGGACTGACAACGACTCGTTAGATACCAACTGTCAGGTACACTGGATAATCTTCACTATCCTTCTCTAGGACCTCCCCTCGACTGACCTGACGACTCGTGGTGACTAACCACGAGTTGTTACGTCACCTGTGAGGACCTTAGGTACTTCAACATCTCAGGCCTTCCCCACGAGCCACCTAGCAACTCGTTAGGCCTCCTCACGAGTCGTCAACTGACCCGTTCTGCAACTGTAGCAACATTTTTCAGTTTTTCTCCTAATTCACTTCGCGTTTGATTCTTCAATTCTCGGGGTATAATAGAGAGCTAAGATGGACTAAGGATGAGGATGAGCCTGAGATCCGACCCTGTATCATGAAACGATACAGCGTAGAAAGTATGTGGTCACTACATGGAATGTACTGTGTATGCAAGGTAAGTAAAACGGGCATTTAAAAGTAAAGTAAAACTCATAAGTAAACATAGTGAAGGACATTATGCATATATAATAAACTCCGTAAGATAACATGTGGCTCAAGGCTTTCAAATCATTCATAAATCCTTCATTATCATAATCGTAAGTAAACTTTATCAAAACATAAATTGAGCCAATACCATAAATGTAACAATGCATAAACATGCGAAACAATGGGAGGACTCGTCATAACCGACACCATCATTGTAGAGCCTTTCATGATGCCCCAACTATCTCACTCAAGTGGGCAGAGCCGACCCTGACCTGCCAGGCGAGGGTCGTGCGTTAGACGTGATATCACATTTGAGGGGATAATTATCAATATAATATATCATTATAAAACCCATGGTGACACGTGGTTATGAGACACCGGCATAGTCCTTTGAATGTCGGGCTGCTCGGTGCTAGACACGGATCCCAAAAATAAGCATATAGGCTCATAAGTGAATCAACAACATCATGCATAAAGCTCCATTGCCTAAAATATAATATTTATCATCATTGATCCCCTTTAAAACATGCTTAGCCAAGAATCAAAGGCCCTTTTCATCAGAAAACATCATAAATCAATAAATCATGTAATTCATTTTATAAATCGTAAATCATTCTTCAATGTGCGGGCATTGCCCAATACCTTAACATACTCAATTCTTTCAAAATATGCTCATAAACATGGGAACTTGAATTCATGCTTTCCAATTGTCAAGAAGCTCAAAATATTGAATATTCATCATAAATTAGAACCTTCATGAACTCTCACAAATGGGCATTTTAGATTTTAAAAATCTTGAAACATGATGCTACAGAAAATAATATAAAACTTGCCCATCATTCATAATTCAATAATTAAAACTCAAATAAATCATACCCATGAAGAAAAATCACATTTTCATGCATTTGGGTAAAACCCCATAGACTTGAATATGAGAATTCATGATTTAAAATGAAATTTGGGCATGGGTGTGAAAGGATTCACCCATTCTAAACCCTACATACCTGGGAACACTTGGTTCTTAATTTCTCCTCGAAAGCCGAAGATGGAATTTTGAGAATTTTGATGAAGAACACTTGAGTCACCTTCTACTCCCCTCTCTAACTCTTGCATGCATAACTGAGGCTTAACATGGACTAACCCCCTTTAATAGACCCTATTCTTACCTTAAAACGACAAAGTTTAGGCCTTAGGAGTTTATGAAATTAGGAGAAGGCCCTTACTAATTCGCAGAAAATAACTACAAAGTGACCTTAACGGGTGACCTGACGACTCGTCAGGACAGGCAATGACTCGTCGTGTCGCTCATCAAGTACACCTCGTCATCATCAATTAAAATTCCATAGGCTTGCTCATTTCCCACCTCACAAGTCGTTAGGACTGACCATGACTCATGAGGTCCCATCAGTTAGGTGCCTTGGTCAGACCTCCTACTTAATTCACAACCTCATCCCACGGTAGACCTGACGACTCGTGGTAGCTGACCACAAGTCGTTCCTACACTCGTGGGGACTTCAACACCTCAGCCTATTCCAGCCTTCCCGCGAGGCACCTGACGACTCGTGGGGTCTTCTCACAAGTCGTCTAACGACTCGTCCTGCACTACTGCAACAGCCTTTTCAAATTTTCCCCATTTGACTCCCGGGTCTGATCCTTGGGTTCCTGGGATATGACAATATCTCCCCCTTAGGAACATTCGTCCTCGAATGCTAGTAACATGCAGAAAACTCAAAATCAAGCTATCACCATATACAAATACTGATCATTTAGCTAAAAACTGACGGATTGTCTACCTCCGAAAAGGACTACATAACTGAACTGAATTCAGACACCATATACATATGCCATATCATAAAACACACTTGTACGCATGAATGGAACATGAAAACTAATTAGAGGCTTAGGGAAAAACTAATACCTCAAATTGAAACTGATCCGGTAGAGAACAGGTGTGGGTAATTAGCCATCATATACGCTTCGGCTTCCCATGTAGCTCTTTCAACATGCTGGTTTCTCCACAATAGTTTAACTGAAGAGACTTCTTTGTTCCTTAGCTTATGGACTTGATGATCTAAGATTTTCACTGGAACTTCTTCATAGCTGAGGCTATCCTTTATGCCAACACTGTCCACCGGTACTACTAAAGCTGGATTACCCAAACACTTTTTCAAAAGTGACACATGAAACACAGGATGAACTAAAGATAACTCTGAGGGCAAGTCCAACTCATACGCCACCTTAACAAGTCTCCTCACAATCCATTAAGGACCAACTTATCGGGGACTAGGTTTCCCTTTCCTTCCAAACCTCATGACTCCCTTCATGGGAGATACCTTTAGAAATACCCAGTCATCCACATCAAACTCCAAATCTCTTCTCCTCACGTCAGCGTATGATTTCTGATGGATCTGAGCGATTTTCAGCCTATCCCTTATCAACTGAACCTTTAACATGGCCTCATGAACTGAATCAAGCCCTATCATGGCTGCCTCACCAACCTTAAACCATCCGCGAGCGATATACACCTTCGCCCGTAAAGAGCCTCAAACGGTCCCATCTGAATACTAGAGTGGTAACTATTATTTTAGGAAAACTCGATCAATGGCAAATGATCATCCCAACACCCTTGAAATTCATAAGATATGCCCTCAACATATCCTCTAGGATCTGAATTATTCGTTCTGCCTGGCCGTCTATTTGCGGATGTAAAGCTGTGCTGAGCTTAACTTGAGTCCCAAGTCCCTTCTGAAAAGACCACCAAAGCTGAGAGGTAAATAGAGTACCTCGGTCTTAAATAATAGACAAGGGCACTCCATGAAGTCGAACCAACTCCCGAATATACAACTTAGCATAATCATCTGTTGAATCCGTGGTCTTGACCGGTAGGAAGTCTGCAACCTAAGTTAACATGTCTACCACCACCCAAATGGAGTCATAGTGTCGGCGAGTACGAGGTAGGCCTATAATGAAGTCCATATTAATCTCTTCCCACTTCCATGTGGGGATGCTAATATCCTGAAGTTTGCCTCTCGGTCTTTGATGCTAAACCTTCACTTGCTAACAGTAAGGACATTTGGCTATGAACTCTGCAATATCCCTCTTCATACCATCCCACCAATAGATTTCCCACAAATCCTGATACATATTTGAAGATCCTGGATGGATAGAATATCGGGTACCATGTTCCTCATGAAATATCCGAACCCTCAAATCATCAACATCTGGAACGCATGGACAACCTTGGTGTCTTAGCATACCATCTCCCCCTTAGGAGAAAACCTCTACCTTTTGACTCCATGCTGCCTCCTTCAGCTTACTCAAAATCAGATCCTCATCTTGCTTGGATTTGACATCGACACCAAGGATGAGGATGAGCCTGAGATCTGAACCATGTATCATGAAACGATACAACACAGAAAGTATGCGATTAGTACATGGAATATACCGAGTATGCAGGGTAAGTAAAACATGCATTTAAAATTAAAGTAAAACTCATAAGTAAACATAGGAGAAGGAAATCATTCATGTATCATAAACTTCGTAAGGAAACATAAGGTTCAAGACTTTCAAATCATTCATAAATCCTTCATTATCATATTGTAAGTCAACTTTATCAAAACATAACTTGAGCCAATAGCATAAATGTAACAATACATAAAACATGCGGAACAATGGGAGGACTCGTCATAACCGACACCATCATGGTAGAGCCTTTAATAATGTCCCAAGTATATCACTCAAGTGGGCAGAGCCGACCCTGACTTGTCAGGGTAGGGTCATGCGTTAGACGTGATATCACATTTGAGGGGATAATTATCAATACAATATATCATTAGAAACCCACGGTGGCACGTGGTTATGAGACACTGGCGTAGTCCTTTGAATGTCGGGATGCTCGGTGCTAGACACGACTCCCAAAAACATGCATATAGGCTCATACGTGAACCAATAACATCATACATTAAGAGCCAATGGCTAAAATATAACATTTATCATCATTGATCCCCTTTAAAATATGCTTAGCCAAGAATCAAAGGCCCTTTTCATCGGTCAACATCATAAATCGATAAATCATGTAATTCGTTTCATAAATCGTAAATCATTATTCAAAATGTGGGCATTTCCCAATACCTTAACATACTCAATTCTTTCAAAATATGCTCATAAACATGGGAACTTGAATTCATTCTTTTCCATTATCAATAAACTCAAAATATTGAATATTCATCATAAATCACAACCTTCATGAACTCTCATAAATGGGCATTTTAGATTTTAAAAATCTTGAAACATGATATATATGAAAATAATATAAAACCCGCCCATCATTCATAATTCAATAATTAAAACTCAATTAAATCATACCCATGAAAAGAAATCACATTTTCATGCATTTGGGTAAAACCCTATAGACTTGAATAGGAGAATTCATGATTTAAAATGAAATTTGGCAATGGGTGTGAAAGGATTCACCCATTCTAAACCCTACATACCTGGGAACACTTGGTTCTAAATTTCCCCTTTAAAGCCCAAGATGGAATTTTGAGAATTTTGAGGAAGAACACTTGAATTACCTTCTACTCCCCTCGCTAACCCTTGCATGCATAAATGAGGCTTAACATGGACTAACCCCCTTTAAAAGACCCTATTTCCGACCTTAAAAAGAAATAGTTTAAGCCTTAGGAGTTTATGAAGTTATGAGAAGGCCCTTACTAATTCGCAGAAAATAACTGTCAGGTGACCCAAACGGGTGACCTGACGACTCGTAGGGAGAGGCAACGACTCGTCGTATCGCCCTTCAAGTACACTGCTTCATCCTCAATTGAAATTCCATAGGCTTGCTCACAACCCATCTCACGAGTTGTTGGGATTGACCACGACTCGTGGTGTCCCATTTGTTAGGTGCACTGGTCAAACCTCCTACTTAGTCCACAACCTCATCCCACGGTACACTTGACGACTCGTGGTAGCTGACCATCAGTCGTTCCCATGCCCGTGGGGACCTCAACTCCTCGGCCCATTCTAGCCTTTCCCCGAGCCACCTGACGACTCGTGGGGTCTCATCATGAGTCGTCTAACGACTCGTCCTGATCTATTGCAACATCTCTTTAACATTTTCCCCGTTTGACTCTCGGGTCTGATCCTTGGGGTCCCGGGGTATAACAACGATGTTGAGATTCGTTGAAAAATGATGAAGAGCATATGCATGTTTTTGAGAGTAGCTTCTAGCACCGAGTAGGCTAAGGTTTGATAACCCTATGCCTCAAAACTACGCACCAATTTAGGTTTACACATATATATATTACTTGGGGACCTCCCCTGTGAGCTATCCCCTGCCCTATTGGGACACGAGCTTGATATCGATATCATGGTACCATCCCTAGCCCTGGCAAGGCTTTGGAAGCTCTACCCACTTGAGCGTGATAGTTGGGACCACGTTGTCACACCTCAAACTCGGGGAGGCGTGATTGGCACCTGGTGCCACCCTAGATATGAGCATACCCGACGCCCAAAAATAAAACAAAGGCCAAAACTGATGAGGTTAGAAAAACAGAACAACTATAAAATCAAAATAAGACGATAGACTATAGTAGAAGCTGGCTCACCTGACCAACTAAGAAAATAAATACAATATGCCGTCAAGGCCACATAATGGAAGAACAACTATAAGACATGGGCCACCTGGCCTATAACAATTACACTATACCCACAACAAATATCTATGAGCCTCTAAAAAATATAATAGAAATCAACTGTCTAGGATAGGGCCCCAGACTACCCATAACTCCAACTCTGGCAACTCCGGAAGAATTGGAGCACACAGACTCAGCTGGAATTCCACTCAACAACCAAGAACCTGATCTAATAGCCCACTATCACCTGCAAACATGAATGCAGCGCCCCGACTATGGCATCAGTATAGTAATGTACCGAGCATGAAAGGCGGAAACAATTGGAAGACTTAGATTAGAGATCAACAAATATACAAGATATCATTAAAGGAGAACTCAACTTAAGTAAACACATAAAACCTACCAGGCCACCATAAGCCTGGCAAGTACAAGCAAACATACAACCAAAACCTACCTAGCCCCCGTAAGCCCGGCAAGTCTAAAGTAAACAATAACACAGCGACACCTAGCCAACATAGCTCACCTGTCATCACCTCTAGACCTCTCTATGGCCTCCAGCAAACACCAACAAACATCTTGCATCCAATGTTATTTGATAACATATAACACGAGCAAAAATTACAATATAATGTCAAGCATATCAAAAGTAAACACCAGTCAGTGAACATCATCAATCAAGCAGTATTGGACTCTCTCTCAGTCGCACACAGTTAGCGGAGCTCAATCCATCTGGGAGAACCAAATCGCGATCTCAGGAAGGCTTAGACATGTCGGACCACTCTCAAATCATGTCTCAACTCGACACTGCGGAGGACATCATTCTCAACCCCGTAGTTCATTTCACTCCTTGGGCTCAACCCCTCAGCCAGAAACACTCTCATGTGTCATGTATCCACAAGCCACAAGGCACCTCAAGCTCGATCGTAGACGGAAAAACTCTCGTGCACCGGGTATCCATAAGCTACAAGGCCTCAAACATAAGACACACACAATCAACAACAATAACAATACATGCTCAAATAGTCCACAATTGGCTCTAAAACCCCACAACCCGACTATTACAACACAATGCTATTCTTTCACATCTAGCCGTCCACCGATGAGCCACTAACCAAGCTAAGGACAACCATCCTAACCTGTATATCCTCAAGCTTTACAAACATCCCACATTCCCCTATACTTACCACTAACATAAAGGGACACGGCAAAATCAGCCCAAGTGTCACCACGACCGTTAAGTGCCATCGACACGGTCGACACGATCGTCGATTCAAATATTACAAAAGATCATCACAACCATCGACCTTAACACCTCTAATCCCTAGTTTAATTGTCAACATGATCACCTAATCTCATTCACTCAAACATCCCACAACTTTCTACAAGAACAACATGCCTCACACACTGCCTCTATACACGAGCCTAATAATTTACCATGACTACGATTCTCTGCACTCAAGCCCGAGCCACCAACCAATCCAGAACCCTATACATACCTTTATCAGCACATAAACAACAGAAAAAGAGTTCAATAATATCAAAAACAAAATCCATCACAAAACAGCCAGTACACACGTCAACACAGACGACAACGGCTATGAAATTCATTCCAACAAAGGGATGGACAAGCCTAACATATCTTAAGCCTAGTCGAACTTGAGCATTCAACACCACAAACCTACTGCCTAGAGGAAGTCCAAAATTCTTCCAAAACGCAGCCAAGACAGCTCAACAACAAAACAAGACAAATGAAGCTTACCCGAAGAGATTCATAGGAATTCGACGGTAGAAACTCCTAGACAATAACCTAAAAGAATTAACACACCTATAAACAACCTTAGAAACTAAAGAGAGAAAAATAAAGAAGGATTACCAACAACTTCACCATGAAACAGCCACCAACAGCCTGGAAAAAACACCAAACCACGGACTACAAGCGATTCCCAACTTCCCGACACCAAAATCATGTTGAGCCATGGCTTCTAGCCTCAAAACCCAAATAAAAAATGGAGAGAAGTTGAGAGAGGTTTCTTACAAAGTAGGTTGCTGGAAAATGAATTTGGATGACCAAAAACCGACCAAAGGGGCTTAAATAGCCTTCCACCACCTTAGACCCTTGTGACGTGCCTGCTTGTGCGGTCTCGCAAAAATGCGAATATCTCTCTACTCCAAAGTCCGTTTGGCAAACGGTTTGATGCACCGAAAACTAGACTCGTAGATCTTTAATTTGATAGGTCGTACAGCCCCCTAATTTTGTTCTACAGCTTGATCGACGTCCAATCTTACATATGGCCATAGGTGATTCAAATAACTCATAATACTTCCATCTTATCCTATTTATTACTCTTAGTCCTACCTCGAAAGCGCGATTTTATCGCTCAAATTATTCGGGGTGTTACATCCTTTCCCCCTTAGAAATATTCATCCTCGAATGTTGGATGACACGCGCGATTCAGACTCAAGGACTGAATATAACACCCCAAAAAATTTTTGGTGATTATTTGATGTTTTTATGCAAGGTTAAAGAAAGTACGGGTTGTATATTGGTCGTAGATGACAAGGGAAATGTGTACGATCAAAAAACTAAAGAGTATGTGAAGTTCATAAGTAAGGGTCAATATTAAATGATCATATCTCCTAATATATAATGAATTAGAAGCCAACGACCTATCAAATTAAAGGACTTTAAGTCTAGTTTTATGAACATCATACCGCTTGTAAATCGGAGTTCAGAGTAAGAAGTTATGGGCATTTTAACGAAGCTTCATGAGCGGCGATGCGGGCATGATGCCCTAGGCCCTCCACCACCCTATTTACTTAAAATCTGATTTTTCACTTGAAGAGAACATTTTCAGCTAAATCTAAACCGACCAGCTTGCTAAGGATTCGTTTTCTCTAACAATTCCAGAAGCTAGGACAAAGAAAATCAAGGAGGAACATCAAGCAAAGTTCAAGAAAATCACAAGATAAGTTGAGATTACCTTGCCAAGTGTGTTAAGGGCTGTTTTGCAGCTCGTTTTTGCATGGTTTTGAAGAAGTTTTTCAGCGTTTCAAAATCTATTTGGACTGCCTATATATCCATCTTTGAGTAGGTGTTGAAATCAGGAGAAAAGGTAAGGATTTCTCCCCTTTTAAACCTCTCAAATTGCAAAGCAAAAATCTGGAAATTGGCAGCTAAGTGAGCTGCCGATGGACTGTTTATGATCTGAGTTTTTCTCATTTTCCATAGGCTTTTTGGCTGTTAATTTTTCTGGAATTATACTTCATATTGAGGGGTAGAATTACATAAAAACTAAGGTAAAATTTCCCTCTTGTTTCTCCCTCAAAAGTTGGTGAAAACTAGTTGAGAAAATGGCTAAATGTTGTTGATGTTGCCGTGTGTTGTTGTTGCTATTGTCACTGCCTCTGGTAAGTTATTTTGGTTGCATTTTTTTCAATAGATTAAACCTGTCGTTGTCTGTAACACCACTGGATTAAGGAGGTTGAAGGTTGATCATTCAGATAGAAAATCAGCTAGAGAAAAGTTCATCGGAGAAAGGTATGTAAGGCGCCCCGTATATCAATCTTTTAAGCACAATTCGTGTGTTGTGAATCGAATGATATAGAAACCTATTTAAAAGTCTTGAGGCAGTATGTTAAGCTTCACTTAATCTTTAAAGTTCCATGTTTTATTGAGTATAAAATGTTAAGATTATGCCTAGCCGAAGTGAGACATCTAAAGTGTGATATTGTGTTTATTGTTGTCGTAGTTGTACATTAAGTTGGAGACCCCTTAGTGTGGGCATTGTTAGTTGGCCCGTACTGTATGTCATGTGTATATATATGTGATGCTAAGTGTGTTTAAAGGTCTGGTTGCTAATTGAAATTGGTGAAATAGCCAAGATGAGGACTTGTAAACGATTTTAAGCCATGTAAAGACGTCACAAGCTATTGAGGGTAAACGAGCTTATCGAATTAGGATTACCTGGTCATGGTTTTCCTTTATCTTATGTGAATGTTATGAAATATGTCAAGACAAGGGGAGATTTCATAATCCCTTTCCCTTAAACCGAACGACAAGCTAGCGAATTTCTGAGCTCTAATGTCCCTTGAACACAATCTATAAATTTTGTTGAAAGTCTTAGGTTATCCATAGTGTCTTATGATTTATACAAGTTTTTAATACATGCATTTAAGTTCTATTTTCTAGCTTTACATGTTATATGTATTCAGTTCCAGTTATGCATTACGAAGAAGGCCTATGCAGGCCATATGTTTAGTATTCATCATTTTTATGTTGTACGTATTTACTGGTCCGGTATAAGCCATATCGGGTCCATTTATGATTTTGTCTAAGATTTATTGATTTTACCCTGGTGTGGTACACCGGATGGAGGTATTGTTATTTTACCCGGTATGGTACACCGGCTGGATGGATATTACCCCGGTATGGTATACCAGCTGGAGGCATTTTTTTTTTTACCCAGTGTGGTATACTGGCTGGACGAATTGTATGTAGATTTTATGGTCCGCTGTCTGCTGGTATTTCAGTTATAGTCTTTGTTGTTCATTAGATGGCTGCATTTACACTTCAATAATGAGTTATTGTCAGGTTTCTGTTTTCAGGATATTGGGTCGTTACTACTCCTTATTTATGGCTAGTTATCATTTTTATCTTACATGTTTATAGTTTTCAGCATTACATATCAGTACATTTTATTCGTACTAACGTCCCTTCATCTTGGGACCCTTCCTGCTATCGTGCTGTAGGTACAGGCCGAGGCTCAGATCATCAGACGTAGTAGGAGCCAGATTTCAGCAGAGCAAGAGCCATGTCCTAGTTTAGACTATTTTCTGTTTTGTGTGCAGCATGGGTAGGCCGGGGCCCTGTCCTGTGCATTTCAGTTTCTTTACTCTATAGAGGTTGATGTGGGCTAGTTTGTATAGTAGTGTGGGTTGTGCAGTCGTACTGGTTTTTCATTGCTTTGCTTAGCTTTATTGTAGCCTTGTCGGCTTTACAGGTTGCATATTTATAATTTTCAAGGCATTATTGGCTTAGTATTTATCTTGGTTAGTTGTGACAGCTGGCTTGGTTAGCCTTAGTGTTACATTTATAGATGCTATATAGCCGGCTTCTCGATCGACCATGAATCGAGTGCAAGTTGCGCCCTACCCTAGTTCTGGGGTGTGACAGACTTGGTATCAGAGAAAAGTTGTGTCCTAGGGAGTCCACAAAGCCATGTCTAGTAGAGTCTTGCTTATGGGTATGTTGTGCACTATACTTATAATCAGGAGACTACTGGACATTTAGGAATTATTTCACTTCTTTTACTAATAGTTTGTGCTATAGGTCGAGCTCATAAGTTATGTGATATCTAAATCGTGTTAGTGTTTCAGAGTATGCCTGTGACAAGGATGATGACTACAAGGTTGATTGGCAGAGCTGATGGGGAGGGTACTAGTCTCCCTCCAGTGCAATAGAGAGTCAGGTCAGAGGCTCAAAGTGAATCTCCTGCCCCAATTATTACAGTTCCTCCCACACTGGCTAGAGCAATGGTAGATAGACCTCCAACTCCTCCCGCACCAGTAGTACTTGAGGGTAGTAGAATGGTAGACCTTCCCACGCCTGTGGTACCTCTAATTGTTCTGAAAGGACAGGGTATTGAGGGAGTTGTTCAGTTGATGGCTCGTATAGCCACAGGTCAAGAGCGACGATTGGAGGTGATGGAGAGACATAGAGGACAAACAACTGAGAGTTCGTGGGCCCGCAATTTCTTAAGTATGATCCCTCCAATATTCACCAGATCAGACTCGAGCGAGGATCCTCAAGACTTTATCAATCATACTTATAGGGTGTTAAAGGTGATGCGAGCTACAACGACTGAGGAAGTAGAGTTGTCGACCTTCAGACTACGTGATGTGGCCATATTGTGGTATGAGGCTTGGGCTCCATCAAGAGGAGCCGATGCACCACCAGCTGAGTGGGAAGAGTTCTTTGAGGCCTTTATGCACCACTATCTACCCGAGAGCTTAAAAAGGCTTGAGTTGAGCAGTTATTGCACCGAGAGCAAGGAAGTATGAGTGTGCGTGAGTATTTTATTTGATTTACTTCTCTTTCCAGGAATGATCCTCACATGGTTCAGACGATGGAGGATAGAGCTCATATAGATCGAGATTGCTTAGGGGTATCTACTCAGGAGCACATGGACATTTCATGAATTCAGGCTTTCGCCTAGAGGGAAGAGGATTTGGTTCATCGATTACCGGATACTCGGAGACAGTAGGAGCAACAAAAGAGAGCTAGGACTGTGGGTCTTTACAGAGGGCCGCAGGGTGACCCAGGGGCTCAGTCATCCAGGTAGTCAGTTAGGCCAATAAGAAGTGCCCCACTACAGTTTTAGGGACAGAGAAGGGACCTAGGCCCTGCTCCATCTAGCTCTCGACGACAGGAACGGGCGGGGCAGAGGCGACCACCATTTCCACCTTGTCCCCAGTGTGGGAAATCTCATTAAGGTCAGTGTCGTCAGGGGTAGAATGTATGTTATCGTTGTGGGCAACCAGGGGACTTTATGAGGGATTATTCAGATAGGGTCGAGGCAGATCAGGCGCGATCAGCAGTTGCTTCATCATCCTCCATTCGACCTCCCAAACCTGATCCTCAGCTAGCAACAAGCTGTGGCAGAGGTAGAGGGAGAGAGGCTTCTAGTTGTGGGGCAACCCAGAATCGATTTTATGCTTTGGGTGGTCGGCAGGACCAGGAGGCCTCACCTAATGTTGTTATAGGTACTTTGATTATTTATTCCTGTGCAGTATATGTCTTACTTGATCCTGGTTCTACACACTCTTATGACACACCATTGGTTGCGAGTTAGTTTGAGACGATCCCTGAGTTATTATCTATAGCATTTGCTATTTCTACACTAATTGGCAAATATGTGTTAGCTAGATAAATTTACAGAAACTACATAGTATTGGTATGTGATAGATCAACGTTAGCTGATCTAGTTAAGCTTGAAATGGTTTATTTTGATGTCATATTGGGTATGGATTGGTTGGAGGCATGTTATGCTAATGTTGACTGCAGAGCTAAGGTTGTCAGATTCTATTTTCCCATCGAGCCAGTCCGGGAACGGCAAGGTAATGCCGCTAGGCCTAAAGTGATGTTTATTTCATACCTTAAGGCTCAGAAGCTGATAACCAATGGTTGTATTTCTCACTTGGTTTGGGTAAGAAACTTGGAATGTGAGCATACGACTCTCCAGTCAATTCCTATTGTAAATGAGTTCCCTAAGGTCTTTCCAGAGGATTTGCCTGGAATTCCTCCTAAAAGGGAGATGGATTTTGCTATTGATCTACCTCCAGGTACTTAGCCTATATCGATCCCTTCTTACAGAATGGCTCCAGCAGAGCTAAGGGAATTAAAGGAGCAGTTGAGAGATCTGCTCGAGAAGGGATTCATTCGACCTAGTGTATCACCTTGGGGTGCACCAGTGCTCTTTGTGCGAAAGAACGACGGGTCATTAGGAATGTGTATTGACTATAGGCAGCTAAAAACGGCTACAATTAAGAATAAGTACCCACTTCCCAGGATTGATGACTTGTTTGATCAGTTACAGGGTGCCAGATTCTTCTCAAAGATTGATTCAAGATCTGGGTACCATTAATTACAGGTTAGGGAAGTTGATATCCCCAAGACTACCTTCAGGACTAGATATGCCATTATGAGTTCTTAGTGATGTCATTTGGTCTTACTAATGCCCCAGCAGTTTTTATGGACTTGATGAATCGGGTTTTTATACCTTTTCTTGATGTATTTGTGATGGTCTTCATTGATGATATTCTGATTTACTCGTGATCCGAGGCCGAGCATGCAAGTCATTTGAGAGCAGTAATACAGACTCTACAAGAGCACAAGTTATATGCTAAATTATCTAAATGTGAGTTTTGGCTAACATCTGTGGCTTTCCTTGGTCATGTAATTACAGCTAAAGGTATAAGAGTGGTTAGTATGAAGATAGAGGTAGTAAGACTTGGCCCAAACCCGTGAATCCTATAAAGGTTCGCAGCTTTTTGGGGCTAGTAGGTTATTATCACCGATTTGTGGAAGGATTCTCTACTATCGATCCACCATTGACAAAGTTGACTCATAAAGAAGCTGAGTTTCAGCGGACAGAGGCATGTGAGTGAAGTTTTTGGGAATTAAAGGATAGGATGACTTCAGCACCTTTCCTGACTCTTCCAGAGGGTGTGGAGGGTTATGTGGTCTATTGTGATGCTTCAAGAGTTGGGCTAGGTTGTGTTATAATGCAACACGGAGAGGTCATTTCTTATGCCTCTAGACAGTTAAGGAAGCACGAGCAAAATTATCCTATCCATGATCTTGAGTTGGACGCAGTGGTATTCGCATTGAATATTTGGCGCCACTACTTACACAGGGTACATGTTGATATCATCACAGATCATAAGAGCCTCCAGTATTTGTTTCAGCAGAAGGAGTTGAATTTATGCCAAAGAAGGTGGTTAGAATTACTGAAAGATTATGATGTTAGCATTTTGTATCATCCGGGCAAGGCAAATATTTTAGCTGATGCGCTAAGTCGCAAATCTATGAGTAGCTTGATTCATATTCAGGTTGACAGGATTGAAAGGAAGAAGGCTTTACGGCAGTTGGCTGACTTACAAATTTGATTACTAGATGCCAAAGATGGGGGTGTTATTGTCAAAAACATAGCAGAATCGTCCTTGGTAGCAGAAGTTAAGCAACGACAATATGATGATGCAGAGTTAGTCTTACTGAGAGATAGTATACCACAACAGAAGCAGAGCCTATTTGATAGTGTATTCGATGGAGTTCTTAGATACCAAGGCCATCTATGTGTACCTAATGTGGGTGAACTATGGGAAAAAATTATGAATAAAGCTCATTATTATCGATATTCAAAACACCCAGGTGCCACAAAGATGTATCGCGACCTGAGGCAGCTATATTGGTGGAATAGCATGAAAAAGGACATCACCGATCTTGTGACTCAGTGTCCCAATTGCCAACAGGTGAAGGTTGAGCACCAGAGGCCTTGAGGTTTGGTGCAGGATATAGAAATTCTAGCCAGGAAGTGGGAGGTGATTAATATGGATTTTATTACAAGATTTCCTAGAACGAGTGGGAAGCATGATTCTATCTGGGTAATAGTTGATAGATTAACTAAATCAACTCACTTCTTGCTAGTTAAGACAACATATGCTACAGAGGATTATGCTAGGATTTATATACGAGAGATAGTTCACCTACATGGTGTCCCCTTGTCCATTATTTCAAATAGAGGTGCTCAGTTCATAGCAAACTTCTGGAAGTCTTTCCAGAAAGGCCTGGGCACTCAAGTAAGCCTCAGTACCACATTTGGCCGAAAAGGCAAGCTGAGTCCAAGATATGTTGGGCCCTATAGAGTTATCCGCGGGATAGAAAAAGTGGCCTATGAGTTGGAGTTGCCACCATAGTTAGCGGAAATCCACCCAGTATTTCATGTATCGATGTTGTGGAAGTGTATAGGGGACCCAACCCATGTTATTCCTATAGATGATGTCCGAATTTCTGAGGAGAGGACCTACACCGAGGTTCCAGTAGCTATTCTTGATCGGAAAGTCAAGAAACTTCGAACCAATGAAGTCGCCTCAATTAAAGTATTATGGTGAAGTAATAACATCGAGGAAGTGACTTGGGAGGCTGAGGAGGAAATGAAGAATAAATATCCTCACCTATTTATGATGTCAATGTGATGTTAAGGTATGTGTTTGATACTTAAGTTATTGAGTATCTATTTTGAAGCATATTAAGTGAAATTAATTTCCATTCAGGGAGGAATGTTCCTGAGGGAGGGGGGGAGAATATAACACCCCAAAATTTATTTGGTGATTATTTGATATTTTTATGCTAGTTTAAGGAAAGTACGGGTTTTATATTGGTCGTAGATGACAAGGGAAATGTGTACGATCAAAAAACTAAAGAGTATGTGAAGTCCATAGTAAGGGTCAACTTTAAACGATCATATCTCCCAATATATAATGAATTAGAAGCCCCACGACATATCAAATAAAAGGTCTTTGAGTCTAGTTTAAGAACATCGAACCTCTTGTCAATCGTAGGTTGGAGTAAGAAGTTATGGGCATTTTACCAAAGCATCAAGAGCGGCAACGCGGGCATGACGCCCTAGCGCCACCACCGCCCTATTTACCTAAAAACCTGGTTTTTCACTTGAAAAAATTTTCAGCTAAATCTAAACTGACCAGCTTTCTAAAGATTCCTTTTCTCTCTCAATTCCAGAAGCTAGGACAAAGAAAATCAAGGAGGAACATCAAGCAAAGTTCAAGAAAATCACAAGATAATTTGAGATTACCTTGCCCTGTGTGTTGGGGGCTGTTTTGCAGCTCGTTTTTGCAAGGTTTCGAAGACGTTTTTCTGCGTTTAAAATTCTATTTGGACTGACTATATATCCATCTTTGATTAGGTGTTGAAATCAGTAGAAAAGGTAAGGATTTCTCCCCTTTTAAACCTCTCAAATTGCAAAGCAAAAATCTGGAAATTGGCAGCTAAGTGAGCTGCCGAAGGACTGTTTGTGTGCTGAGTTTTTCTCGTTTTCCTTAGGCTTTTTGGCTGTTAATTTTGCTGGAATTATACTTCATATTGAGGGGTAGAATTACATAAAAACTAAGGTAAAATTTCCCTCTTGTTTCTCCCTCAAAAGTTGGTGAAAACTAGTTGAGAAAATGGCTAAATGTTGTTGATGTTGCCGTGTGTTGTTGTTGCTATTGTCACTGCCTCTGGTTAGTTATTTTGGTTGCATTTTTTTCTATAGATTAAGCCTGTCGTTTTCCTGTAAAACCAATGGATTAAGGAGGTTGAAGGTTGATCATTCAGATAGGAAATCGGCTAGAGAAAAAATCATCGGAGAAAGGTATGTAAGGCGCCCCGTCTATCATTCCATTAAGCACAATTCGTGTGTTGTGAATCAAATGACATAGAAACCTATTTAAAAGTCTAGAGGAAGTATGTTAAGATTCACTTAATCTTTAAAGTTCCATGTTTTATTGAGGATAAAATGTTAAGATTATGCCTAGCCGAAGTGAGACATCTAAAGTGTGATATTGTGTTTATTGTTGTCATAGTTGTACATTAAGTTGGAGACCCCTTAGTGTGGGCATTGTTAGTTGGCCCATACTGTATGTCATGTGTATATATATGTGATGTTAAGTGTGTTTAAAGGTCTGGTTGCTAATTGAAATTGGTGAAATAGCCAAGATGAGGACGTGTAAACAATTTTAAGCCATGTAAAGACGTCACAAGCTATTGAGGGTAAACGAGCTTATCAAATTAGTATTACCTGATCATGGTTTTCCTTTATCTTATGTGCATGTTATGAAATATGTTAGGACAAGGCGAGATTTCATAATCCCTTTCCCTTAAGCCGAACAACAAGCTAGCGAGTTTCTGAGCTCTAATGTCCCTTGAACACGATCTATAAATTTTGTTGAAAGTCTTAGGTTATCCATAGTTTCTTATGATTTATACAAGTTTTTAATACATGCATTTAAGTTCTGTTTTCTAGCTTTACATGTTATATGTACTCAGTTCCAGTTATGCCTTACGAAGGAGGCCTATGCAGGCCACATGTTTAGTATTCGTCATTTTTATGTTGTACGTATTGAGCTGGTCCAGTATAAGCCATATAGGCTCCATTTATGATTTTGTCTTAGATTTATTGATTTTACCCTGGTGTGGTACACCGGCTGGAGGTCTTGTTATTTTACCCAGGTATGGTACACCGGCTGGATGGATATTACCCCAGTATGGTATACCAGCTGGAGGCATTTTTATTTTTACCCTAGTGTGGTACACTGGCTGGACGAATTGTATGTAGATTTTATGGTCGGCTAGCTGCTGGTATTTCAGTTATAGTCTTTGTTGTTCATTAGATGGCTGCATTTACACTTCAATAATGTGTTATTGGCAGGTTTCTATTTTCAGGATTTTGGGTCGTTACTACTCCTTATTTCTGGCTAGTTATCATTTTTATCTTACATGTTTACAATTTTCAACCTTACATATCAGTACATTTTATTCGTACTAACGTCCCTTCATCTTGGGACCCTTCCTGCTATCATGCTGTAGGTACAGGCCAAGGCTCAGATCATCGGACGTAGTAGGAGCCAGATTTCAACAAAATAGTTGTATGCTCCTCCCTTCCAAGAGCCATGTCCTAGTTTGGACTATTTTCTATTTTGTGTACAGCATGGGTAGGCCGGGGCCCTATCCCGTGCATTTCAGTTTCTTTACACTGTAGAGGATGATGTGGGCTAGTTTGTATAGTAGTGTGGGTTGTGTAGTCGTATTGGTTTTTCATTACTTTGCTTAGCTTTATTGTAGCCTTGTCGACTTTACAAGTTACATATTTATAATTATCAAGGCATTATTGGCTCAGTATTTATCTTGGTTAGTTGTGACAGCTGGCTTGGTCAGCCTTAGTGTTACATTTATAGATGCTATATAGCCGGCTTCTCGATCGACCATGAATCGAGTGCCAGTTGCAGCCTACCCTAGTTCTGGTGTGTGACAGACTTGGTATCAGAGCAAAGTTGTGTCCTAGGGAGTCCACAAAGCCGGGTCTAGTAGAGTCTTGCTTATGGTATGTTGTGCACCATACTTATAATCAGGAAACTACAGGACATTTAGGAATTATTTCACTTCTTTTACTAATAGTTTGTGCTATAGGTCGAGCTCATAAGTAATGTGATATCTAAATCGTGTTATTGTTTCAGAGTATGCCTGTGACAAAGAAGATGACTACAAGGTTGATTGGCAGAGCTATTAGGGAGGGTACTAGTCTTCCTCTAGTGGATCAGAAAGTCAGGTCAGAGGCTCAAAGTGAATCTACTGCCCCAACTATTAGAATTCCTCCCACATTGGCTAGAGCAATGGTAGATAGACCTCCAGCTCCTCCCACACCAGCAGTACTTGAGGGTAGTAGAGTGGTAGACCTCCCCACGCCTGCGGTACCTCTAATTGTTCCGAAAGGACAGGGTATTGAGGGAGTTGTTCAGTTGATGGCTCGTATAGCCACAGGTCAAGAGCGACGTCTAGAGGCGATGGAGAGACATAGAGGACAAACAACTAAGAGTTCCTGGGCTCGCAATTTCTTAAGTATGATCCCTCCTATATTCACCGGATCAGACCCGAGCGAGGATCCTCAAGACTTTATCGATCATATTTATAGGGTGTTAAAGGTGATGCGAGCTACAACGACTGAGGAAGTAGAGTTGTCGGCCTTCAGACTACGTGATGTGGCCATATTGTGGTATGATGCTTGGGCTCCATCCGGAGGAGCCGATGCACCACCAGCTGAGTGGGAAGAGTTCTTTGAGGCCTTTATGCACCACTATCTAACCCGGTAGCTTCAAAAGGCTTAAGTTGAGCAGTTTTTGCACCGAGAGCAAGGAAGTATGAGTGTTTATGAGTATTTTCTTCGATTTACTTCTCTTGCCAGGCTTGCTCCTCACATGGTTCAGACGAAGGAGGATAGAGTTTATCATTCGTGTTATTGTTGGGGCTTCATATAGCTCGAGATTGCTTAGGGGTATCTACTCAGGAGCACATGGACATTTCACGAATTCAGGCTTTCTCCTAGAGGGAAGAGGATTTGGTTCATCGATTACCGGATACTCAGAGACAGTAGGAGCAACGAAACAGAACTAGGACTGTGGGTCTTTACTGTGGGCCGCAGGGTGACCCAGGGGCTCAGTCATCCAGGTAGTCAGTTAGGCCAATAGGGAGTGCCCCACCACAGTTTCAGGGATAAAGAAGGGACCAAGGCCCTGCTCCATCTAGCTCTCGACGACAGGAACGGGCGGGGCAGAGGCGGCCACCATTTCCACCTTGTCCCTAGTGTGGGAAATCTCATTAAGGTCAGTGTCGTCAGGGGTAGAATGTATGTTATTGTTGTGGGCAACCAGGGCACTTTATGAGGGATTATTCAGATAGGGTCGAGGCAGATCAGGCGCGATCAGCAGTTGCTTCATCATCCTCCGTTCGACCTCCCAGACCTGATCCTCAGCTAGCAACAAGCCATGGTAGAGGTAGAGGGAGAGAGGCTTCTAGTTGTGGGGCAACCCAGAATCGATTTTATGCTTTGGGTGGTCGACAGGACTAGGAGGCCTCGCCTAATGTTGTTACAGGTACTTTGATTATTTATTCTCATGCAGTATATGTCTTACTTGATCCTGGTTCTACACTCTCTTATGACACACCATTGGTTGCGAGTTAGTTTGAGACAATCCCTGAGTTATTATCTATAGCATTTGCTATTTCTACACCAATTGGCGAAGATGTGTTAGCTAGATGAATTTACCGAAACTACATAGTATTGGCATGTGATAGATCAACATTAGCTGATCTAGTTGAGCTTGAAATGGTTTAATTTATATTGGGTATGGATTGGTTGGAGGCATGTTATGCTAATGTTGATTGCAAAGCTAAGGTTGTCAGATTCTATTTTCCTGGCGAGCCAGTCCGGGAATGGCAAGGTAATGCCACTACGCCTAAAGGTAAGTTTATTTCATACCGTAAGGCTCAAAAGCTGATATCCAATGGTTGTATTTCTCACTTGGTTTGGGTAAGAAACTTGGAATGTGAGCATACGACTCTCCAGTCAATTCCTATTGCAAATGAGTTCCCTGAGGTCTTTCTAGAGGATTTGCCTAGAATTCCTCCTATAAGGAAGATGGATTTTGCTATTGATCTACTTCTAGGTACTTAGCCTATATCGATCCCTCCTTACAGAATGGCTCCAGCAGAGCTAAGGGAATTAAAGGAGCAGTTGAGAGATCTGCTCGAGAAGGGATTCATTCGACCTAGTGTATCGCCTTGGGGTGCACCAGTGCTCTTTGTGCGAAAGAAAGACGGGTCGTTAAGAATGCGTATTGACTATAGGCAGCTAAATAAGGTTACAATTAAGAATAAGTACCCACTTCCCAGGATTGATGACTTGTTTGATCAGTTACAGGGTGCCAGATTCTTCTCAAAGATTGATTCAAGATCTGGGTACCATTAATTACAGGTTAGGGAAGTTGATATCCCCAAGACTACCTTCAGGACTAGATATGCCATTATGAGTTCTTAGTGATGTCATTTGGTCTTACTAATGCCCCAGCAGTTTTTATGGACTTGATGAATCGGGTTTTTATACCTTTTCTTGATGTATTTGTGATGGTCTTCATTGATGATATTCTGATTTACTCGTGACCCGAGGCCGAGCATGCAAGTCATTTGAGAGCAGTAATACAGACTCTACAGGAGCACAAGTTATATTCTAAATTATCTAAATGTGAGTTTTGGCTAACATCTGTGGCTTTCCTTGGTCATGTAATTACAGCTAAAGGTATAAGAGTGGTTAGTATGAAGATAGAGGCAGTAAGACTTGGCCCAAACCCGTGAATCCTACAGAGGTTCGCAGCTTTTTGGGGCTAGCAGGTTATTATCACCGATTTGTGGAAGGATTCTCTACTATCGATCCACCATTGACAAAGTTGACTCATAAAGAAGCTAAGTTTCAGCGGACAGAGGCATGTGAGTGAAGTTTTTGGGAATTAAAGGATAGGATGACTTCAGAACCTTTCCTGACTCTTCCAGAGGGTGTGGAGGGTTATGTGGTCTATTGTGATGCTTCAAGAGTTGGGCTAGGTTGTGTTATAATGCAACACGGAGAGGTCATTTCTTATGCCTCTAGACAGTTGAGGAAGCACGAGCAAAATTATCCTATCCATGATCTTGAGTTGGCCGCAGTGGTATTCGCATTGAATATTTGGCGCCACTACTTACACAGGGTACATGTTGATATCATCACAGATCATAAGAGCCTCCAGTATTTGTTTCAGCAGAAGGAGTTGAACTTATGCCAAAGAAGGTGGTTAGAATTACTGAAAGATTATGATGTTAGCATTTTGTATCATCCGGGCAAGGCAAATATTTTAGCTGATGTGCTAAGTCGCAAGTCTATGAGTAGCTTGATTCATATTCAGGTTGACAGGATTGAAATGAAGAAGGCTTTACGGCAGTTGTCTGACTTACAAATGTGGTTACTAGATGCCAAAGATGGGGGTGTTATTGTCAAAAGCACAGCAGAATCGTCCTTGGTAGCAGAAGTTAAGCAACGACAATATGATGATGCAGAGTTAGTCTTACTGAGAGACAGTATACCACAACAGAAGCAGAGCCTATTTGATAGTGGATTCGATGGAGTTCTTAGACACCAAGGCCATCTATGTGTACCTAATGTGGGTGAACTATGGGAAAAAATTATGAATAAAGCTCATTATTATCGATATTCAAAACACCCAGGTGCCACAAAGATGTATCGCGACCTGAGGCAGCTATATTGGTGGAATAGCATGAAAAAGGACATCACCGATCTTATGACTCAGTGTCCCAATTGCCAACAGGTGAAGGTTGAACACCAGAGGCCTTGAGGTTTGGTGCAGGATATAGAAATTCTAGCCAGGAAGTGGGAGGTGATTAATATGGATTTTATTACAAGATTTCCTAGAACGAGTAGGAAGCATGATTCTATCTGGGTAATAGTTGATAGATTAACTAAATCAGCTCACTTCTTGCTAGTTAAGACAACATATGTTACAGAGGATTATGCTAGGATTTATATACGAGAGATAGTTCACCTACATGGTGTCCCCTTGTCCATTATTTCAAATAGAGGTGCTCAGTTCACAGCAAACTTCTGGAAGTCTTTCCAGAAAGGCCTGGGCACTCAAGTAAGCCTCAGTACCACATTTCATCCTCAGACAGACAGACAGGCTGAACACACCATTCAAATGCTTGAAGATATGTTGCGTGCCTGTGTTTTAGATTTTGGTGGAAGCTGGGATGATCATGTTTCCTTGATTGAGTTCGCCTATAATAACAGCTACCAGGCAAGAATTCAGATGGCTCCATATGAAGCTTTATATGGGCGAAAATGCAGGTAACCAGTGGACTAGTTTGAACTTAGTGAGGCAGAGTTATTGGGGCCAGACTTAGTGCAGCAATCTATTTACAAGGTGAAACTTATTAGAGATTGACTTCAGATAGCCCAAAGTAGGCAGAAGTCTTATGTAGATGTACACCGTCGAGCGCTGGATTTTTTTGTTAATGATCGGGTCTTCCTGAAAGTGTCACCTATGAAAGGTGTTATGCGATTTGGCCGAAAAGGCAAGCTGAGTCCAAGATATGTTGGGCCCTATAGAGTTATCCGCGGGATAGAAAAAGTGGCCTATGAGTTGGAGTTGCCACCAGAGTTAGCGGAAATCCATCCAGTATTTCATGTATCGATGTTGTAGAAGTGTATAGGGGACCCAACCCATGTTATTCCTATCGATGATGTCCGAATTTCTGAGGAGAGGACCTACACCGAGGTTCCGGTAGCTATTCTTGATCGGAAAGTCAAGAAACTACGAACCAATGAAGTCGCCTCAATTAAAGTATTATGGTGAAGTAATAACATTGAGGAAGTGACTTGGGAGGCTGAGGAGGAAATGAAGAATAAATATCCTCACCTATTTATGATGTCAACGTGATGTTAAGGTATGTGTTTGATACTTAAGTTATTGAGTATCTATTTTGAAGCATATTAAGTGAAATTAATTTCCATTCGGGGAGGAATGTTCCTAAGGGGCGGGGGGAGAATATAACACCCCAAAATCTTTTTTTGTGATTATTTAATATTTTTATGCTAGTTTAAGGAAAGTACGGGTTTTATATTTGTCGTATATGACAAGGGAAATGTGTACGATCAAAAAACAAAAGAGTATGTGAAGTTCATAGTAACGGTCAACTTTAAACGATCATATCTCCCAATATATAATGAATTAGAAGCACCAAGACATATCAAATTAAAGGTCTTTGAGTCTAGTTTAAGAAAATCGAACCTCTTGTCAATCGTAGTTTGGAGTAAGAAGTTATGGACATTTTACCAAAGCATCAAGAGAGGCGACGCGGGCATGACGCCCTAGCGCCTCCACCGCCCTATTTACTTAAAATCTGGTTTTTCACTTGAAGAAAACATTTTCAGCTAAATCTAAACAGACAGCTTGCTAAGGATTCCTTTTCTCTCTCAATTCCAGAAGCTAGGACAAAGAAAATCAAGGAGGAACATCAAGCAAAGTTCAAGAAAATCACAAGATAAGTTGAGATTACCTTGCCAAGTGTGTTAGGGGCTGTTTTGCAGCTCATTTTTGCAATGTTTTGAAGAAGTTTTTCTGCGTTTAAAAATCTATTTGGACTGCCTATATATCCATCTTTGAGTAGGTGTTGAAATCCGGAGAAAAGGTAAGGATTTCTCCCCTTTTAAACCTCTCAAACTGCAAAACAAAAATCTGGAAATTGGCAGCTAAGTGAGCTGCCGATGGACTGTTTGTGAGCTGATTTTTTCTCATTTTCCATAGGCTTTTTGGCTGTTAATTTTGCTGGAATTATACTTCATATTGAGGGGTAGAATTACATAAAAACTAAGGTAAAATTTCCCTCTTGTTTCTCCCTCAAAAGTTGGTGAAAACTAGTTGAGAAAATGGCTAAATGTTGTTGATGTTACCGTGTGTTGTTGTTGCTATTGTCATTGCCTCTGGTTAGTTATTTTGGTTGAATTTTTCTCTATAGATTATGCTTGTCGTTGTCCTGTAAAACCACTGGATTAAGGAGGTTGAAGGCTGATCATTCAGATAGGAAATCGGCTAGAGAAAAGTTCATCGGAGAAAGGTATGTAAGGCGCCCCGTCTATCATTCTTTTAAGCACGATTCGTGTGTTGTGAATTGAATGATATAGAAACCTATTTAAAAGTCTTGAGGCAGTATGTTAAGCTTCATTTAATCTTTAAAGTTCCATGTTTTATTGAGGATAAATGTTAAGATTATGCCTAGCCGAAGTGAGACATCTAAAGTGTTGATATTGTGTTTATTGTTGTCGTAGTTGTACATTGAGTTGGAGACCCCTCAGTGTGGGCATTGTTAGTTGTTACTTACTGTATTTCATGTCTATATATATGTGATTTTAAGTGTGTTTAAAGGTCTATTTGCTAATTGAAATTGGTGAAATAGCCAAGATGAGGACGTGTAAATGATTTTAAGTCATGTAAAGACGTCGCAAGCTATTGATGGTAAACGAGCTTATCGAATTAGGATTACCTGGTTATGGTTTTCCTTTATCTTATGTGCATGTTATGAAATATGTCAGGCCAAGGGGAGATTTCATAATCCCTTTCCCTTAAGCCGAACAACAAGCTAGCGAGTTTCTGAGCTCTAATGTCCCTTGAACACAATCTATAAATTTTGTTGAAAGTCTTAGGTCACCCATAGTTTCTTATGATTTATACAAGTTTTTAATACATGCATTTAAGTTCTATTTTCTATTTTTACATATTATATGTACTCAGTTCCAGTTATGCATTACGAAGGAGGCCTATGCAGGCCACATGTTTAGTATTCGTCATTTCTATGTTGTACGTGTTGAGTTGGTCAAGTATAAGCCATATCGGCTCCATTTATGATTTTGTCTAAGATTTATCGAGTTTACCCCGGTGTGGTACACCTGCTGGAGGTCTTGATATACGGATTTTACCCCTGTATGGTACACTGGCTGGAGGCATATTTATTTTTACCCCAGTGTTGTACACTGGATGGATGAATTGTATATAGATTTTATGGTCGGCTGTCTACTGGCATTTCAGTTATAGTCTCTGTTATGCATTAGATGGTTGCAGTTTCACTTCAATAATTAGTTATTGTCAGGTTTCTGTTTTCAGGATTCCAGGTTGTTACTACTTCTTATTTCTGGTCAAGTTATCATTTTTATCTTACATGTTTACAGTTTTCAGCCTTACATACCAGTTACATTTTATTCGTACTAACATCCCTTCATCTTGGGACCCTTCCTGCAATCAAGCTGGAGGTATAGGCCGTCGCTCAGATCATCGGACATAGTAGGAGCCAAATTTCAACAGAATAGTGGTATGCTCCTCTCTTCGAGGAGCCATGTCCTAGTTTGGACTATTTTCAGTTTTGTGTACAACATGGGTAGGCCGGGGCCCTGTCCCGTGCATTTCAGTTTTGTTTACTCTGTAGAGGCTGATGTGGACTGGTTTGTATAGTAGTGTGGGTTGTGTAGTCGTATTGGTTTTTCATTGCTTTGCTTAGCTTTATTGTAGCCTTTTCGGCTTTCTAGGTTGCATATTTATAATTTTCAAGGCATTATCGGCCCTGTATTTATCTTGGTTGGTTGTGATAGGTGGCTTGGTCATCCTTAGTGTTACATTTATAAATGCTATATAGTCGGCTTCTCGATCGACCATGAATCTAGTGCCAGTTGTGCCTTACCCTTGTTCTGGGGCGTGACACTGACACAGCAAGACATCGCACAACATAGCCTCATATGAAAAGCCTACCATAGATAACTCCAAACAATAAAACCTTGCACCATGCTGAGACGCGACACAACTATAACAAAAATCAAAATAAGAATCTTACCTGCCGCCATGTTTAGCCACTGGCAAGGCTATAATTCATCATGTTACAATTATCCCTACAAAAGTCAGCAAATGTGAGTCTAGACCCGACACCTGTGACATCTGACTTCTCAAACGATTTCGATCTAGAAAGAAGTTTAACAATTTTAAATGTCCTGTAGCCTCCTGTTTATAAGTACACTACGCAATTGCACATAAACAAGACTCTACTAGATACAGCTCATACTCTCCATAGGGCGAACTGCTCTGATATCAAGTATGTCACACCCCAAACCCGGGGAGGCGTGACTGGCACCTGGTGCCACCCCTGACATGAGCATACCCGACGCCCAAAAATAAAACAAATGCCAGAACCGATGAGGTTAGAAAAACACAACAACTATAAAATCAAAATAAGACGATCGACTATAGTGGAAGCTGGCTCACCTGGCCAACCAAGAAAAATAAATACAATATGTCATCAAGGCCACAGAATGGAAGAACAACTATACAACATGGCTCACCTAGCCCATAACAATGACTTTATACCCACAACAAATATCTATGAGCCTCTAAAAAATACAATAGAAATCAACTATCCAGGACAAGGCCTCAAACTACCCATAACTCAAACTCTGGCAACTCTGAAAGAACTGGAGCACACCAACTCAGCCGGAACTCCACTTAGAAATCAAGAACCTGATCTAACAGCCCACTATCACCTGTAGGCATGAATGCAGCGCCCCAACTAGGGCATCAGTACAATAATGTACCGAGCATGAAAGGAAGAAACAACTGAAAGACTCAGATTAGAGATTAATAGATATACCGGATATCACTGAAGGAGAATTTAACTTAAGTAAACACATAAAACCTACCTGGCCCCCATAAGCCCAGCAAATCTAAAAGTAAACAATAACACAGCGGCACCTAGCCAACATAGCTCACTTGTCATCGCCTCTAGACCTCTCTACGAACTCCAGCTAACACCAGTCAACATCTATCATCAACTGCTATCAGATAACATATAACACGAGCAGCAATTGAAATATAATGCCAAGCATAGCAAAAGTAAACACCAGTCAGTGAACATCATATATCAAGCATTGCCAGACTCTCTCTCAGATGTTCACAGTTAGCGGAGCTCAATCCATCTTGGAGAACCAAATCGCGATTCCAAGAAGGATCAGACATGTTATACCACTCTCGAATCATGTCTCAACTCGGCACAACGAAGGACATCATTCTCAACCCCATAGGTTATTTCACTCCTTGGGCTCAACCCCTTATTCGTAAACACTCTCGTGCGTCAAGTATACACAAGCCACAAGGCACCTCGGGCTCGATCCCTAGCCAGAACAACTCTCATGCATCGTCACTTGCCTGTTTTGTGCGGTCTCGCAAAAACGCAAATATCTCTATACTCTGATGACCGATTGACAAATGGTTTGATGTTATGAAAAGTAGACTCATAGATCTTTAATTTTATAGGTATAAAACCCCATAAATCCTTATATATTGGGAGAAACAGTTCGAGACATTTGACCTAAATTTCAAAGAATCTCAAGAAGGAAATTCTGCGATCACTTTTTTCGATTTTTTTTCTACAACTTGATCGACGTTCAATCTTAAATATTACCATAGGTTGATTCAAATAACTCATAATACTTCCTTCTTAACCTATTTATTACACTTATCCCTACCTCAAAAGCATGATTTTTCGCTCGAATTATCCGGGGTGTTACACACATAAGCTCTATCGTGGTATGTCGGTTAAAAGGCGAGTCTCCCATTGTTCCTCAGGATTTTAGTTATGCATGTTAATCATTCTTTAGATTTCTATATCTATATATGTTCTAAAGCAGGTTTGACTCAATTTTTAGTTTTACTTATGACTATCAGATTTCAGCTTTGAGTCTATCGATTCAATAATGACATTATGTTATGTTATGTTGAGATCATGATTTTAGAAAGAATTCATGAAAGACCTTCTCTCAAATTCTTGTTGTTTATGATTTTCATTATGCATGTTATTAAATGATTTTATTTATTATAGAGGGTTTACTTACCTTTCATACTCGGTCATTTCATGTATTGACTGCATACTCTATGTTGTATCATTTCATGATACAGGACCTAGCTCTCAAACTCAGCCCCATTCATACAGTCTTCAGAGATAGCATCTTACTTTTCTTTATAAGTCCTCATCTCCCGAGAACTAGATTCATTCAGCCTTTCTCTATGTATTTTCAGTTTCCGCTTTATTAAGTTAGTTAGGGTCTTGTCCCATCAACTCGTCATGTTTAGACTTTAGATTGTGTATTCTGATATTATGTCTATCTCATACTTTCACTAAGATTATTATGTTATTTCTCCTATTTATTGATCAAGTTAGATGTATGTTCATTCCATAGGTCAACTTGGAGTCTCTTGGGGCTCCTTGTCCCGTGTTACGATGCGGGTCTACGTTCAGGTCGTGACAAACTTGGTATCAGAGCCATATGTTTAAAGTGTCCTAGGGTGTCTGAAAGCCGCGTTAAGTAGAGTCTTTTTCATGGGTGTGAATCACACCACCCTTATGACAAAGAGGTTATGAGACGTTTAGGAAATATTCCCTTTTTCATGATCTATGTCGTGCGATTAAAATTCCTCCTTATCCTTCTAATTCATGCTATTCGCGATTTCAGAATCATGGCTCCCTGATGAGTAAATGGTAGGACGAATAGGAATGGAGATGGCCACGAGGATGGCAACAAAAATGAGCACCAGTAGGCCCCACCAGTCTAGGAGCACCATGCACCGGAGCTGGTTGCGCATGCTGAGTTTCAGGAAGCTATTCAGATGATCACGTAGACCGTGACCGCTCAGGTCAATCAACATGCAGTTGCGCATGTCTCGCAAAATGGAAATGCGGCAGCGGCTCGAGTTAGGGATTTCTTCAGGATGAACCCGCCGGAGTTCCTCGGGTCAAAAGTAGTTCATAGATGAGATTGTGAAGATCACTAAAGTCATAGGGGTGAATGGAGTTGAGTGTGCGGAGCTGGCCTTGTATCATCTAAAAGGGGTCGCACACATTTGGTTTCGTCAATGGAAAGATAGTAGGCCGCTAGAGCAGGCCCTATCACCTGGGAGGAGTTCCATGTTGCATTCTTAGATCGGTTCTTCCCTCGTGACATGATGGAGCTGAAGGCATCCGAGTTCATGAATCTTAAGCAGGGGAGAATGAAAGTGCAAGAGTATGTTCTTAAGTTCACTCGCTTATTGAAGTACACCTCAAAGCTAGTGGCTAATATGAGGGCGCGGGTGAGCAGGTTTATTTATAGTATGGTGGGATATTTGGATAAGGATTGTAGGACTTCCATGCTCCACCAGGATATGAATTTCCCTTGAATTGTCTTATATGCCTAGCAGACGGAGGTGTCACATATGAGGGAGAGAGAGGCCAAGAGGGTCAAGACTGATAGTTATGGCTTTTCCCAGCCGAGGTCAGGTGGTGGTTACTGACAGCATACCCACCAGAGATCTTCATCCCCAGTGTCTTCAGTGTTGAGTGTGCCATCCAGGTGTAGGCATGATAAAAGAGGGCGAGCATCAGGATCGAGGGGTCAGAGCAACAGACCTGCAGATTCTAGTATCCTAGCTTGCCGCAGATGTGGTAGGGGGCACACGGGCCAGTGCTTAGTAGGTATAGGTTCTTCTTTCAGGTGTGGAAGCCTGGACACATGCTCAGAGATTGCCCAGCAGTGATGCAAGATCATCATGGGGGCCAAGGCCCAGCTTCTAATTCAGCAACCCTACCAGCATGCTTAGCACATCAGGGGGCATCTTCCAGCACAGGTGGAGGTTAGCGCCAATACAGTTTCTACGCCTTAGCATCCCTCCAGGAGTAGGAGGTATCCCCGAATGTAGTAATTGGTATATTACGAGTTTTTCATCTTGATGTATATGCTTTATTAGATGTGGGGGTTACCTTATCTTTTGTGACACCATATATAGCCCGTAGCTTCGGAGCTAGTCCTGAAGTCTTGTCAGAACCCTTCTAATTCTAATATCTAGTAGGTTATTCAGTTGTAGCTGGACGGGTGTATAGAGGTTGCCCCATCTCAGTCTTTCAGAAAGTCACCTTAGTAGATTTGATAGAGTTAGCCATGACCGATTCCGATGTTATCCTCTGCATGGATTGGCTATTTTCATGTTATGCCTCAGTTAATTGTATAACCTGGGCAGTAGAGTTCAGATTTATGGGTGAGCTAGTCCTAGAGTGGAAGGGCAATTCAGTTTTGCCTGTAGGTTGATTCATTTCCTACCTTAAGGCCAGAAAGATGATCTCCAGAAGTTGTGTATACCATCTAGTTAGGGTTAAGGATGTTGAGTCTGAGACCCCGACTATCCAGTCTGTCCAAGTAGTATGTGAGTATCTATAAATCTTCCCAGATGATCTTCCAGGAACCCTCCCGAGCGGGAGATTGATTTTGGTATTAACCTTCTTCCTGACACATAGCCTACATCTATCCCTCCATATAGAATGGCTCCATCCGAGTTAAAGTATTTAAAGGAATAGTTGAAGGACCTATTAGATAAGGGTTTCATTAGACCAAGAAAGTCCCCATGGGGTGCACCAGTGGTGATGAGTCGTCATGTCCCTTGTGAAGACTAACTGGCAATTATTTTCTGCAAATTGAGTAAGGGCTTTTCCGTAATTGCTAAGATCCTAAGTCCTAAACTAATTCCTTTTATGTTATGAATGATGAATTTCAATAGGGTTAAGTTTATTTTAGGCCATTTTCATTCATGCATGCAAGAGTGATAGTCTAGAGAGATGATCAAGGCAAATCCTTCAAGGTTCTCTTCAATTTCTTCTTAGACATTCAAGGAAGTGTAAGAATCAGCTATAATCAGGTATGTAGGGTTATGAATGGGTGAATCCATTCACACCCATGCCAAATCCCTCTCTAAATCATGAGTTTCCTATGTCTAACCTATGGGGTTTTAACACAATGCATGAATTTCCTAATTCTCTACGTAGGTATGATTTAAATATGTTCCTACTATTGAATTATGCTTCATGGGAAATTTATATTATTTTCAATGAAAAATCATGTTTCAAGTTTTATGAATCAAAAAGTCCATTGATGAAAGTTAATGAAAGATGACATTTGTGATGAATGTATTATTATGATGAAAAGCATGTTTTCAAGCTACCCATGTTTATAATGATGTTTTTCGATGTGAATTGAGTTTTTTCAAGCATTTTAAAATATAAGGAAATGCCCACTTGTTCAAGTATGATTTATGATTTTCTAAATTGAGCTTACCACATGTTTTTGGAGCGAAGACTCCCAATTTTCTTTTAGTTTTGGTATATTTTGAGCTAAAGCTTCTCATATGCATGATTTCATATTTGAGATGTATTTGATTATTGAGCTTCGTCAATAGACCATGTTGAGCTTCGTTGAAAAAGGATGGAGAGCATATGCATGTTTTTGGGAGTAGTGTCTAGCACCGAGTAGGATAAGGGTCAATCACCCTATGCCTCAAAACTACATGCCAACGTAGGTTAACACACACACACACACATATATATATATTACTTTGGGACCTCCCTTGTGAGTTATCCCCTGCCCTATAAGGCCACGATCTTATTATCCATATCATGGTATCGTCCCTAGCCCTGACAAGGCTTTGGATGGCTCTACCCACTTTAGTGTGATAGTTGGTACCATGTGAGAGCTATCGTGGTATGTCGGTTAAAAGATGAGTCTCCCATTGTTCCTCATCATTTCAGTTATGAATGTTCATCATTCATGAGATTTCTATATCTATATATTTTTCTAAAGCAGGTTTGACTCATTGTTCAGTTTTACTCATGACTGTCAGATTTCAGCTTTGAGTCAATCGATTCAGTAATGATATTATGTTATGTTATGATGAGATCGTCATTTCAAAAAGAATTCATGCAAGCCTTTCTCTAAGATTCTTGTTGTTTATGATTTACATTATGCATGTTCTTAAATGATTTCATCTATTTGAGTGGTTTAACTTACCTTGCATACTCGGTATATTCAACGTACTGACCGCATACTCTATGCAATATCATTTCATGATACAGGACCCAACACTCAGACTCAACCCCGTTCAAAGCCTGTCCTCAGAGATAGAATCTTACATTTATTGGTGAGTTCTCATCTCCTGAGGACTAGACTCATTCAGCCTTTCTCTATGTATTTTTAGTTTCTTCTTTATTGAGTTAGTTGGGGTCTTGTCCCATCAACTCATCATGTTTAGAGACTTTTCAAACAAAAGAATGTATTTAGCTTCATATTATGTATTCTGATGGTATGTCTATTTCGGACTTCCACTAAGCTTATTATGTTATTTCTCCTATTTTATTGATCGAGTTAGATGTATGTTCATGCCATGGGTCGACTTGGGGTCTCTCGGGGCTCCTTGTGCCATGTTATGATCCGGTTCTATGTTCAGATCATGTCAATGGTAAAGTCATAGCTTATGCTTCTAGACAACTCAGGTTTATGAGAAAAACTATCTGACTCATGATTTTGAGATGGCAACGTAGTATTTTCCATGAAAATTTGAAGGCACTACCTTTATGAGGTTCATGTGGATGTTTTTACATATAACAAGAGCCTACAGTATCTGTTCAATTAAAAGGACCCGAATCTGTGTCAGGCAATGTGGTTGGAGCTATTAAAAGACAAAAATATGAGTGTGTTATATCACCCTAGCAAGGCCAATGTAGTGGTTGATGCCCTCAGCAGGATGTCTATGGGGAGTGTTGCCCATATTTAGGAGGCTAAAAAGGAAATGGCAAAGGATATTCATAGGTTGACTCGGTTAGGGGTCCACTTGGTTGATTTAGCAGAAGGTGGAGTTGTAGTCCAGAGTGGATCAGAATCCTCCCTGGTGGTGGAGGTTAAGTCAAAGTAGGATGAAGACCCAATTCTACATAAGTTTAAGGAAGCAGTCCTGAAGAAAGAGGTGGAAGCATTCTCCAGACGAGGAGATGGTGTGCATCGTTACAAGGGCAGATTGTATGTTCATGATGTAGGCGATTTGAGGAAATGAATACTAATGGAAGCTCACAGCACCAGGTACTCTATCCACCCAGGTGCCACCAAGATGTATTGTGATCTATGAGAATTCTATTGGTGGAATGTCATGAAGAAGGACATTGTAGAAATCGTGGTTTAGTTTCCAAATTGCCAATTGGTGAAGTTTGAACATGAGAGACCTGGGGGTATGACTCAAGATAGCAATCCTATTTGGACATGGGATGAAGTGAATATGGATTTCATCAAAGATATGTTGACAGCATGACCCAATTTGGGTGGTTGTAGGCCAAATGACTAAGTCACCACATTTCCTACCAGTTAAGACCACAAATTTAGTAGAGGATTAGGCTAGACTATACAACTGGGAGTTAGTTAGACTGCATGGAGTTCCCTTGTCCATTATCTTAGATAGGGGTACTCAGTTCACCTCGCACCTCTAGAAGTCATTCAGAAGGGATGTGGTACTTAGGTCAAGCTCAGAACAACCTTTAATCCACAGAGACACGGCCAGGCTGAGCGTACAATTCAGACATTGGAGGATATGTTGAGGGCTTATGTGATCAATTTCAAGGGAGGTTAAGATGACCACCTACTTCTCATCGAGTTTGCATATAACAATAGCTACCACTCCAGTTTCCGAATGGCTCCATTCAAGGCATTATACGGTAGAAGATATAGATCTCCTATAGGGTGGTTTGAGGTTAGTGAAACTACCTTAGTAAGAGCTAATTCTGTGCATGAGGCCATGCAGAAGGTTTAGTTTATCAGGGAATGGCTGAAAATAGCTCAAAGCCGATAGAAATCATATATAGATGTAAGGAGAAGAGAGCTGAAGTTTGTTGTGGATGTTTAGGTATATCTAAAAATTTCACCTATGAAAGGCGTGATAAGGTTTGAGAAGAAAGGAAAGCTCAGTTCGAGGTATTTTGGTCCTTACAAAATCCTGAGACGCATTGGTAATGTGGCTTATGAGCTGGATTTACCTACGGAGTTAGCATCACTGCACCTAGTCTTTCATGTGTCCTTGTTGAAAAAATGCATCGGTGATCTGACCTCAATAGTGCCTTTTAAAGAGTGTGGTGTAAAGGACAGTCTCTCTTAGAGGTGATGAGTTGGTAATTTACCAACTCATAAGGCTTTTAAACATGAGCTTTTTGTTAGTTTTCAAATCATTTAAAAGGATTTTGTGCTCTTTCTCTTTAAGTTTTGTAGTTATTTGAATTAAGTATAGAAAGCAAGAACTTGGGCAAAAGCATAGGATTTAAGAAGAGGATTGAATCTTGACTGAATGAAATTGGTGCTCCACCGATTTAAGCCTGTGAAACACCGACTGGGATGCATAAGCTACTGGACTGGCATGCAATGACCACTGGTGGAACATGGGTCAGCACCTGTGAACTACCGGTTGGACACAAAATTCACTGCCCATGCACCTGCAACATAGCGATGTTCTGCAGATGGGCACCGGCGGAACGTCGGTGACTCGCAAGTGGCACCACCTACAGGAAGGGCAAAATCATCAAGCATGGAAATTTAGGAGCATTTTGACCTATTTCTGTACATTCCTTTAGAAAGTACCAAATATACTTTACCATATTTGAAGAAAGTAGAAAGAAGAGAATAGTGAATAGTTTCTCACTCATCATCTTCTTCTTCTTGAAGGTACAAAACAACGTCCATTGAAAGCATTTTGCGAGCTTAAATTTAGCTGTTGATGATGAATGTGATGATGTTGATTGATAATATAATTATGTGTTTTTCATCAATGAGTAGCTAAATCTCCTTTCTAGGGGTGTGTACATGAATTGGGGTAAAATTGGATTTGGTATTGTGATCTTGGGCATAATTGCCTTCCCAAGTGCTATATTATAACTTAATTTAGTCATGTTGGTATAATTATACCCTTACATTCTTATATGATTTTATGTAAATTTGGGTATGAACTAACCTACATGATTAGTCCTTGTTTTGTAGGTGTAAAATGCATACGAGGGACTAAATAATGATGGGTGAAGTGAAGGAATGGAGTGGGAAGTGAAATGTAAGAGATGGCAAGAAAACATGCCATGGCAAGGCTGGTCGTGCCAGGCAGCGTGCCACGCTGTGCGTGTGCCACGCCCAGCGCCGTGCCACGCCAAGGCCATGCGTGCGAGATGAGGCAGCAAACCAAGGCGCCTGTGCGCCAGCACCATGCCACGCCAGGCACTTCTATGTGCCACGGGCTGTGTCACGCTGGCCATCATGTAGCACCAGCGTCGTGCCACGCCGGCTGTCGCGACATGCCTCGGCCAAGCACCTTTTAAATGCTTATTCCAATGGCCCTCCGTGTTACTTCCGTGGCACAGAGGCAAATTGGTGAGTTCAGCTCCGTGACAGGGAGCCATTCCATGACAGGACAAAAATCGCAAATTCCTGATTTACTGTAAATTAAACCCTTAGCTTCTAAAATCATTTGGTCACTAAATATTTTCTGAAAACCGTAGAGGAGCGAAGGGAGAAGTGAAGAACTCACCTAGGGTTCACCAATTTTACATTCTCTTTTACCTATTCTTGTAAGTACTCTACTTTAATGATGTTTTTAAGTTATTGTACGAACATGAGTGGCTAAAACCCTTCCTCTAGGGTCGAGGCCAAGTGATATGATTGTAGTGCATGAGTTTGTTTTGGTTTGAGTTTGTAATTGTTTGTTTTGTCTTACATTCTTTATTATGGTTGTTTATATGCTTGATCACCATGAAAACATACATGTTTATCTAGGTAAAAGCTTGAAAGAGTAACCCTAGGCTAGAACAAGAGAATGTAGGGAGAAAGTTCTTATCTTATGATAGGATTCGTGGCTAGGATAGAAATTATACCTAATTTTCCTTGCTTGGTTGATAAAACGGGATGAGAAAGACACCGGTTAAGGATTGTCACTCCATCACTCGTAGAAGTAGTTGTGAAGCTAAGTTCGATTAAATGATTATAGGTACGAAAGTCCCTAATCAAGAGCACAAACCATGTAAACAACATCCATGTAGTTGAATTGTCCACGAACTAGGATGTCACATCCCCACTCAACGATGTAGTTAGGAAGCTAGTTTGTCATGTTTAAAGGCTCGAGAGACCATGAACATCGCATTTTCCAACTATGTGAGACAATAATTGATAATTTCATATGTGAACCATTACAAAGTGTAGCATTGCATGATTATCCGGCCTTAGCTCTAGTTGCTTCTTATATTGTTTCCGGATTGTTTTTTGACCACCCCAAAACTTAATTATAATTTACTGAAAACTTCTCTAATCAACACTTATGAAGGTTATCTTACACTTGAACTTCATAATTTGCTAAATTGGTCCATTCCCTGTGGGTTCGACATCCGGCTCTTAAAAATGGCCACTGTATTACTTGTACGACCGCGTACGCTTGCGAGTGCACTGGGGAACAACAAGTTTTTGGTGTTGTTGTCGAGGACTTCGAGAAGCTTAGTAAATTTTTCTATTTTTTTGTAATTTTTAATTTCCTTAAGTGTAGAGAAACTTGGTCTTAGTCTGATATATTGCAGGTGGCAGGTTGTCCTTGCAGAGATGGCAAGGAATAGAGAGCTAGTGGAACCGTTGCTTGAACCTGAACGTCAACTTCATTTACACAGGAGGGAAGCTCTAGAGCAAAAGATAAAGAGACTTCAGGAGAGGTTACAACAACACCCACCAACAGGACAAGAAAAGTTGTTACCTGAAATCATGGCATCTCGACCAGTTCGCGAAGTGGCTATCCCACTAGCAACAAATGTGACCTCTAGTATCCGCAAGCCGGAACCTGGAGGGAACTTTGATTTTAAAAAAATATGGTGCAGCTGTTACATTCTAGTGGCCAGTTCACTAGGATGACTCATGAGGACCCACAGCAGCAGTTACAGAACTTCCTTGAGATTAGTGACACGTTCGTCCCAACTGGAGTGTCCATAGATTATGTCCGACTTACCCTCTTCCCATTCTCATTGTTGTGAGAGGCAAAGAGGTGGTTGAAATCTGAGCCACCGAATTCCATAACTTCTTGGGATGATTTGGCAAAGAAGTTCCTCATCAGATTCTTCCCTTCAGGCAAGACTGCCAAACTCAAGAGTGAAATATTAAGCTTCAAGCAGAGGCCGAAAGAGAACTTGTATTTGGCTTGGGAGAGATTCAAGTCATTATTGAGAGACTGCCCCCATCATCAGCAGTCCAATGAAATGCTAGCCCATACCTTTGTGGAGAGTCTAAACCCACACACAAAAATATTACTAGACTCTGCATCGGGCGAGCAAGCATTAGAAAAGACTTATGATGAGTTGTACACTTTGTTGAACAGGATTGTTCAGGAAAATCCAGAGTGTCATAGCGAGTCATCAAGAGGGGCAGGAAAGAGAACGCAGGGCTGGTAGAGGTGGATGGTCTAAATGTGTTAGCTGCACAGCTAGCATCATTTCAGCATCAGATGATGACTCAGTTCAATAAACTGAGTATGGACCAACAGCAGGGACAGGTAAATGCAGTTCAGCAAGCTCCTAGTTGGTGTGAAATCTATGGCAATAATGGGCACAATGCAGAATCCTGCGGGGCAAATCTTGAGTCGGTCAATTTTGTTGGGAATGGTCAAAGAAACAATCAGAATTTTAGGAACAATTACAATAAGAATTGGTAGAGCCACCCAAATTTTTCTTGGGATGGAAATCAAAGGCAAAGCTACCAGCAATCTTGGCAACAATAGTATCAATAGCAGAACAGACAGAATGATGGCTAGTTGAGCATCCACATTGAGTAGACATTGCAGAAGATTATGGAGAAACAGACCCAACTAGCAGAGAATTAGGCGAGGATGGCATCAGATTTGAAGAATAAGCAGTTGGCCACCCGCAATCTAGAGAAGCAGATGGGTCAAATAGCAGCTGCTCACCACACTAGACCACAGGGAGGATTACCCAGTTACACAGACACAAACCCCCCCGACAGGTCAACTCCATTAGTCTGAGAAATGGCAGGCAATTGGCTGATGCACCACCGAAAGAGAGGAGAAAGACCACAGGGAGGATTACCCAGTTACACAGACACAAACCCCCCCGACAGGTCAACTCCATTAGTCTGAGAAATGGCAGGCAATTGGCTGATGCACCACCGAAAGAGAGGAGAAATGAGGTGCAGCAGGAGTTGGTTAGAAAGGGACCATCCGCTGACAAGGGAGAAAATCAGAGTGTTGTTCAACAAAATGCACAATCCTCATTGCATCCAGCACAGAGACCACCACCACCATTTCCACAAAGACTCAAGAAAAGCAAAGAGGAGGAATGCTTTAGAAAGTTCTTTGGTATTTTCAAAGAACTTCACATAAATTTGCCTTTGCTTGATGTTTTGCAGGGAATGCCCAAGTATGCTAAGTACTTGAAAGATGTGGTGGTCAACAAAGTCAGATTGGTGGATGTTCAGACAGTAGCATTGACTGAGAAATGCAGCCACAGGGTAATGAGCAAGATACCTAAAAAGTTCAAAGTCCTAGGGAGTTTTACCCACCCCATACAAATTGGTAAAGCTGAGGTGATAAGAGCTTTGTGTGATTTAGGGGTAGTAGTTAATCTAATGCCTCTATCTTTGTTTAACACCTTGGGGTTGGGTCAACTGAAACCAACATGGTTGATGCTGCAACTGGCAGACAAGTCGCGAGTGGCACCAGATGGAATAATCGAGGACCTTCCTATCAAAGTGGGTAAGTTCATTATACCCGCTGATTTCATAATATTGGATTTTGAAGTTGATGACAAGGTACCCCTGATCTTGGGATTGCCATTTTTGGCCACTGGAGGAGCGATTATTAATGTACGAGCAGGGACCCTGAAAATGAGGGTCGATGATGAAGAAGAACTCTTCCGGGTTTACCAAGAGATTAACCCACCCACACATTACAGAGACCTTTGTAAGGTCAGTGTGTTATTAGAGGCTAAGGGTGGGGTGGAAGATTCCACAGGTCCACGGCCACAGGAGATGATTACGTTTCAGCCCGAATCTGATGGAGCGCTTCTGTTAGAGAAGGGGTTGGAGGAAGAGAGGGATGGAGTGCCAGTTGTTCCCTCAAAAAATAAAAAGAGAAGAAGATGGTTCTCAAAAGGGAATATGGGTATGGGGATCTCCTAAAAAGGAGAGTCCACGTCGTGCAGCGACGTAAAATTAGGCGCTACTTGGGAGGCAACCCCAGGGTACCACAGGTACAATTTTAATTTTTTCATTTGTGTTGATTTTGTATATATTCATCCTGTTGTTGTTTTTGGTGGAGAATTAAGCACAGATGAAGGGGAAGTCTGAGTACCCTTGGAGGAGGAAGCTAAGAAGCATGAAAGAGGAAAAGTGTGGGGTTGAATACCCACTTGTTCAAATGAAGAAAAACATGATGTTAGCTAGGCCTAGAGGCCCCAGGGAGTATTTCTCACCCTTTTTAATTTTAATTGAATGCTTTGGGGACATAACATGATTCAAGTGTGGGGTGAGGGAAATTTCAATATTTTGTGCTTAATGATTTTGGTTGAATTTAGTGCTTGATAGGTATTGGTTGAGGAAAACTTTTGAGTTGAGCATGATTCCCCACCCGTTGGTTTTTCTTTTCGATTATTTTCCGCGGGGGGGGGGGGGGGGGGGGCACTTTGAACCGAAGATTCCTTGTCTGTACATAGTATTTTTAGTCATAGTTAGGAACTATTCCTGACGATGGATAGATGAGGACCGTCTTGAGGGAAAATTAGTCAATAGGTTTTAGTTTTTGAACCAGTATCTAATTAATGGCTTGATGTTATTGTTATGTGCTATACATGATTGTGAGATGCAAGTGCGGATAGTGTTGAAGCATGTAAGAAGTTGCATAACTCTGTTTGAGACACCTAGGCTCTTGAATGTGACTCTATCTGCTTAAAGCTTAATTTTGAATTCTTGTGATTAGCTGAGTTAAGAGTCTGCTGAATTTGTCTTGAATTGAGCATGTGTTGTGTGTGTAAGGTTTTCGAATATTCCATGCTATTGTGTAGTGTCTAGAACATGTCTGGTGTGTATACAAAACGAAATGAGGGATGTCGATTGTAGGAGATGATTTAGGCATTTCTTTGAATGAACCTAATTTTTATCCCTCGCTTTACCTACCTTGAATGTCTGATCCTAGTTATCCCCATTGAGCCTTAAGCCTATTCTTTGATAGCTTCAACATAAGCTTAATCCTTTTCTTTCAATAGCCTTGAAGTTGCTCCAAAACTCCTAAGCGCTTAAGTGAAAAATCTAAAAGAGTAAAGGAGTGAGAATCGTGAAAAAGAAGGAAAAATAATGGTTGTGGGATTTGAAGAAAAGATTAGAGGTGCACTTGTTTGAAAATTCTTGAGTATTGGTAGGGAGTAAGAAAACAAATGAATGAAAAAGTTGTTTAAGTAATCCTTACTAATAAGCTAAGTGTGCTTAAAGAAATGGGAAACAGAAGAGGAAATTTAAGATTTAAAAGAATGAGGGTGAAGTAAGAGAAGAGATGCCCTGAATGAATGTATGATGTATTAAAAGCGCTTTTCGAAGATAGTCACTATTATTATCCATATGAGTACCTACCTACCCTTAGCTTACATTACAACCCGATAAGTCCTACTTGATCTTATGGTCAAACATTCTTAAATTAGTGGAGTAAAAGACTAAGGAAAAGCTTATGGGTCAATACACGTGGCATGTGAATTCTTTGTGAGAGTGAGCTTATTTCTTATCCATACACCAATACACGATATGATTGGAAATATTTGTGAGTAAAAATGGGTAACTCTCTTGTTGTGAGGGCACATGTTTAATTAAGGATAAAATTCATGTCGGATTTCTTGATCGGTTAATTTGCATGAGGTTATTGAGATTAAGAGTCGATTCTTGAGGTTAGGATGTCTTAAGTGTGGCGCGCTTCACACCCACGAAAAAGACTCTACTTAATGCAGCTTTCAGACACCCTAGGACACTCTAAATCTTTTCTCTGATATCAAGTTTGTTACAACTCGAGTATACACCCTAAATTGTGACACGAGAAAAATAACCCCGAGGGCTCCAAGTCGACCCATGACATAATCATGGAATCAGACTAACAAAATAACAACCAACAGAATCATGACCGAGCGGATGCTAACTGAAAGAGTCTAATCAAAACCATAAGAACATAGTCTATAAAGACTCTGAATCGTAAGTTGAAGCTGTCTATACATGTCTGAAAGCCTCTACTAAATTGATGAGCTACTGGGAAAAGTCCCCAGCTAACTCCTAAAATTCGAAACTAAAAAAAATCTTAAATAAGCAAATCTTAACTCTTGTCCTCGGTAGATCAGGACTCACCACAGTCAGTCGAGCTAGGAGTAAAGCATGTATAACCACGAGGCTAAGTCTAGGAACCTGGATCTATATCATAAAATGATATAACACAAAAGTATGCAGTCAGTACTTGGAATGTACTGAGTATATAGGAAATGTAAGTGAACCAAGACATGCAAAAATACTAAGAGAAAGTAAGATGACTACATAACTGAACATATAACTGACTAAGTACAATGACCCTATCTAAAATGTTTAGATATTGTTGAGATGCGCTTACCGAAAAAATTAAATTAAAATACAAAAAGAGCTGATGCATAAGGGTCATGTACATGCACTGAGAACTAAACTATAACTGATATCATGCACTGTACTGACTAACTGCTGAAAGCTGAAACTGAACTCTACTGTGACTGAACTGAACTGAAGTCTGAAGCTATATTGAGCTGAACTAGAACTGACATAAACTAAGGGAACCCTTCTCTACTATTGAAAATCCCTAACTGAGCTAAGGGAGTCACTCTCTCCTATTGAGGATTTAATACCCCAAAAGCCTTAAGATCAGACCCCAGAAGTTAAAATGGAGAAAAACAGTATTTCCTGCACCAGGTCACTGGACAAGTCGTCCAGTCACCCGTTGGGTGTGCCACGATTCATGAAGTGACTCGTGCTGTGGAGGAGAAGATGACTATGGATGGTGGTATTGGGCTTGACCATGGGAGAAGGCACAATTCATGGTAAGTACCACGAGTCGTTGGGATGGTCATGGTTAGGAGCTAAAATGGATGTTGAGTCGATTGGCAGTGTTCCCCATGACCAGTCACCACGCGTCATGATATTCCTCATGGTGACCAGCAGGGGTAAGCTTTCCAGTATTGGTGATGAGTGCAGGTCGCGAGTCATCCTCTCAGGTAACGGATTGTCCAATCCATCGTTGGGACTAGTAGTGTGTTTTTCCTTGCGAATTTATTAAGGGATTTTATATAATTCCTAAGTTTCTAAGGCCTAAACTACGTCATTTTAAGCTCAGAATTGAGTATTTTAAGAGGGGTAAGTTTATTCTAGGCTCATTCACTTTTATGCATGCAAGTCTTGAAGCTCCTAGGGGTGATCAAGCCTAAATTCCTCAAGTTCTTCATCAAATTCTCATTGCGCAATCAAGGATGTCATGAAATCAGATTTCTTCAGAGATGTAAGGCTATGAATGGGTGCAATTGTCCACACCCATGCCTAATCCCCTTTCAGTTCATGAAATTCTAGTTGATAAACTATGGGGTTTTAACCCGACATGTAAATTCTCTAAGTATTAATCATGGGTATGATCTAAGTACATTTCTAATGTTAAGTTATGATTAATGGGTGTATTTTACAATGTTTTGAATTATAATTTATGTTTTCAAGTTTTATAAATTATGATGCCCATCCATGAAAGTTCATGAAAGTTGAGATCTATGAAATATATATTCAAGCATGATGAGATGTTTATGAAGAAAGTATGATTTCGAATTACCCATGTATATGTTCATGTTTTCAAATGATCAAGTCTGTATCAAGCATGTTTATGTATTGTGCAAGCCCATATGATCAAGCTTGTTTCATGAATTTATCTAAACTTCATGTATTAGCTTACCACATGGATTTTAGAGTCTAGACTCTCACTATTTTCAGCTTGTGGTATGGTTTGAGCCAAGGTTCCTTATGTTATGATATCAAATTTAAGTATGTATGTTATGAGTCAGTATCATGACCCAGACGTAGGCTAGGATTGCAAGACAAGATAAGAATCCTCGAGAGACCCTAAGTCAACCCATGGCATGAACATTCATCTAACTCAATCAATACAATGGAAGAATTAACATGATGATCCTAACAGAAGTCTGAAATAAGCATAACATCATAAATACACGAATCTGAAGCTGATTACATTTTATGTCTAAAAAGTCTCTAAGACTGATGAGTTGATGGGACAAGACCCCTAACTAACTCTTGAAGTCTGAAACTGAATACATAAAGAAAACTGATAAAGCCTGGTCATCGAGAGATGAGGACTCACCAATAGCTGTGGGATGCTAACTCCGAAAGGCTGGCTAAGGACAAGGCTGGGTTTGAGTACCGGGGCCGATATCACGAAACAATACAACATAGAGTATGCGGTTAGTATGTGGAATTCAACGAGTATGCAAGGTAAGTAAAATAACTTAAATAAGTAAAATTATTTAAAACATGCAGAATGCAAAACATAAACAAAATAAGAATATAAAAGTAGGGCTTGCATGCTATCTTTCTGAAAACATGATCTCAACATAACATAACATCATAACTGAATAAATTGATCCAAAGTTGAAATCTATTAATCAATATTAGAGCTGAACATTGGGTCAAACCTTCTTTAAGACACATGTAGATATATATGTAACATGAATGATAAACATGCATAACTGAAATCATGAGGAACAATGGGAGACTCGTCTTTTAACCAACATACTACGATAGAGCTTATATGGTCCCAACTATCACACTCAAGTGGGTAGAGCCTTCCAAAGCCTTGTCAGGGCTAAGGACAATACTATGATATCAATATCAAGCTTATGGCCCAATCAAGGCAGGGATAGCTCACATTGGAGGTCCCAATATAATCTGATCGTACCTACATTGGCGCGTAGTTCTGAGGCATAGGGTTGACTAACCCATAGCCTACTGGGTACTAGACACTACTCCCAAAAATATGTATATGCTCCCCATAATTATTTTTAATGAATCTTACCATCGTCTATTGACGAAGCTCAATAATCAAATACATCTCAAATCTTAAATTATATATATAAGAAGCTTTAGCCATACCACAAGCTTTAGCAGTTATGTCCTGGTTTTTTGGACAGCCTACATATCCTAGATTATGAGGGAATCAAGTTATGTGTACTTCAGGGAATAAGAAGGGTGATGGAAGGATGAGTTGGAGAATATAGTAAGGTCCAATCGAGGCTTTGGTCCACCGCTCATGTTATTACATCAGGCAATAAAAAAATCAAACTACAATCCTAAAGATAATACAAGTATAGGATCCTATCTATGCATCTTCTCTTGGATCTTCCTTGAAATTTTCACTAGAATCTTGACCTTCAAAGTCCTATTCTACTTTTAACTCTGGTTGCTCAGGAGGGGTTGCGAGCTTGAAAATGAGGATTTTGTTTATTCTCCCAAAATATTCCTGAGATCAAAAGAAACAAAAGAAAAAGGAAATAAATTTTTTCCCTAGTTTAAAGAGAAGAAAATTTTATTTCTTAGCTCGTGTATCAGGAATTTGGGTGACACTTGAATTTTGTATCTTATCCTTCCTAATGTTTCTAACTATTGAAGGTAAGTCTTTTCTTCATGAGCACCCCGATAGCACATCCCATTATCCAAAAGGATCTTGCTATAATACATCCAATTATAAGGGAGGGTCCTGCTATACAAAATCTCATTTTTCAGGAGGGTCCTGCTACAGAAATCCCATTATCTGGGAGGGTCCTGCTATACTAAAATCTATTATCCAGGAGGGTCCTGCCAAATTAAATCTCATTTTCACGAAGGGTCCTTCTATACTAATCCCATTATCCAGGAGGGTCCTGCTATACTAAATCCCATTATCCAGGAGGGTGCTGCCAAATTAAATCTCATTTTCTAGGAGGGTCCTACTATCTAAATCCCATTATCCAGGAGGGTCCTGCTATACTAATCTGATTATCCAGGAGGGTCCTACTATACTAATTTCATTATCCAGGAGGGTCCTGCTATACTAAATCTCATTATCTAGAAGGGTCCTGCCAAATTAAATCCCATTTTTCAGGAGGGTCCTACTATACTAAATCCCATTATCCAGGAGGGTTTTGCTATATTAAACCACATTATACATATATGTCCTGCTAAATACGTCCCATTATCCAGAATGGTCCTGAAAAATTAAATCTCATTTTTCACGAGGGTCCTGCTATACTAAATTTCATTATCCAGGAGGGTCCTAAAAAATTAAATCTCATTTTTCACGAGGGTCCTGCTATACTAAATTCCATTATCAAGGAGGGTCCTGCTAAAGTAAATCCCATTATCAAGGAGGGTCCTGCTAAATACGTCCCATTATCCAGGAGGGTCCTGAAAAATTAAATCCTGTTTTCCAAGAGGGTCCAGCTATACTAAATTCCATTATCCAGGAGGGTCCTGCTAAACTTAATCCCATTTTCCAGGAGGGTCCTTCTATACTAAATCTCATTATCCAGGAGGGTCCTGCTATACTAAATCTCATTATCTAGGAGGGTCCTGCTAAATACGTCCCATTATCCAGGAGGGTCCTGACAAATTAAATCTTGTTTTCCAGGAGGGTCCTGCTATACTAATCCCCATTATCCAGGAGGGTCCTGTTATACTAAATCTCATTATCTAGGAGGGTTCTTCAATACTAATCTCATTATCTAGGAGTGTCCTACTATACTAATCTCATTATTCAGGAGGGTCCTGCTATACTAAATCCCATTATCCAGGAGAGTCCTGCCAAATTAAATCCCATTTTTTTAGGAGGATCCTGCTATACTAAATCCCATTATCAAGGAGGGTCCTACTATATTAAACCCCATTATATAGGAGGGTCCTGCTAAATATGTCTCATTATCCAGAAGGGTCCTGACAAATTAAATCCCATTTTTCACGAGAGTCCTGCTAAACTTAATTTCATTATCCAGGAGGGTCCTGCTAAACTAAATCCCATTTTCTAGGAGGGTCCTGCTATACTAAATGTCATTATCTAGGAGGGCCCTTCTATATACGTCCCATTATCTAGGAGGGTCCTGACAAATTTAATCCCATTTTCCAGGAGGGTCCTGTTATACTAAATTTCATTATCTAGGAGGGTCCTACTGTACTAATTAAATCTCAAAGACTAACAATATCGAAAAAAATTTCTGCCCCAGTTTTACTAGAAAACTATTGTGAGTGTCGTTAGAATCAACAAATATTTATGAGAAAATAGAACTAGGAGAAAGCCCATCCTAGGAGATTGTGACATCAACAATTTAAAAATATACTCTAATTTTATTTGATTTTGATTTTATTTTAAATGCAAACCTGTATTATTCCATCGCCCTTCTATTTTTCTAGAAAAAATGAACATTTAGAATTTGGGGCCTCTATCTTGAATATAACTTGTATTCCTGTTTTCACACCAAAAACATTTTTAAGTTCAAAAGTGTGGTGGTTGATTTGCATCTTTGTCCTTTGATGCTGATTGTTTCAATACTTGTCAGGTTTAGCTCTACCTCCAGTATTCTGAGTGTGTCGTTGGCCTGCTGTACTATTGATCCACCATCCGGCTATCCTGGTTTTAAACCAATATCACATCCTCAATTTCCTGATGTTTCTCAATCAGATCTCTACTTAACCTCGATATTTAAATGAATCCAAAACTATCCCACATATGATAATCCATTAAATACCTTGCCCTATTTTGAATCATGTTATTTTTTGTGGTGGCCATTTTATTGCTCTATGTAATTAGAGAGGCTGGTATCTAGTTTTGAAATCCTTTCTCACTTGTTTTGACATTGACTTGACTCTGATCTTCTCCAAATTGAATATATCCTTTGATATCATGAAACCAGGGTTCACCATCAAGTTCTTCTTTGACCTCATTACAATATGCATGTTGATCGCGAATCTTTATATGTAAAGGGTCGATATGATTCTTGTTGGGATGTTGAAGCATCGATTACAAGGTTGCCAAGGCATCAGCTATCTCATTATGAATTCTGGGAATGTGTCTGAACTTTACTAATACAAATCGTTGACAAAGATTTTGTAAGCAATCTCAATATGGTATTAGCTTTAAGTCACGAGTTTCCCAATCTCCCAGAATTTGGTGGACTAACAAGTTTGAGTCCCCTAACACCAATAATTCTTGAATTCACATGTCAATAGCTAGTCTTAAACCCAAGATGCAAGCCTCATATTCTGCCATATTATTGGTACAGTAAAATTAAAGTTGGGTTGTTAGGGGATAATATTCTCTTGATTCAGAGACAATAACTGCTCATATCCCAACCCCTTTTACATTAGCGGCACCATCAAAGAACAACTTCCAACCGACGTGGTTATCAGAAATAGCTTCATCAACACATAATATTTCTTCATCAGGAAAATATGTATTTAATGGCTCATATCATTTATCAATGGGGTTTTCAGCCAAATAATCTACCAAAGCTTGGGCTTTCATTATTGTCCGTGTCACATAGACAATGTAAAATTATGCAAGCAATATCTACTATTTTGCGAGTCTGCCTGTAAGCATGGGCTTATGAAAAATATACTTTAAGGGATCCATGCGAGAAATCAGGTAAGCAGTGTAGGACGAAAGGTAATGCTTCAGCTTCTGTGCCACCCAAGTTAGGGCGCAACATGTCCTTTCGAAAAAAGTGTACTTTGCCTCATAGGTGGTAAATTTCTGGCTCAGATAATAGATGGCCTGCTCCTTTTTTCCTATGATGTCATGTTGACCTAATACACAGCCAAAAGAGTTGTCCAAAACTGACATATACAATATCAAGGGTATGCTCGGCTTAGGGGGAACCAATACAGGTGGATTCGACAAGTATCCTTTGATTTGGTCAAATGCCACTTGACATTCTTCAGTCCATTCAACCGTATCATTCTTTTTCAACAACTTAAAAAAGGGCTCATAAGTGGTTGTGAGTTGGGCGATGAATCTACTAATATAGTTCAACCTTCCAGGTAGGTTCATCACTTCAGTTTTGTTCTTTAGCGGTGGCAATTCCTGAATAACTTTTATTTTTGAGGGATCTAACTCGATACAATGCCGACTGACTATAAATCACAACAGCTTTCCAGATGGTACTCCAAATATACATTTTGTTGGATTCAGTTTGAGATTATATCTGCGGAGCCTTTCAAAGAATTTTCTCAGATCTTTGACATGGTCAGACTGCTTTCGTGATTTGATGATCACATCATCCACCTAAACTTCAATTTCTTTATGCATCATATCATGAAACATAGTGGTCATAGCACTCATGTAAGTTGACTTGATAACAATATGTCCCCCATGATGTGATAAAATATGTATTTTCTGCATCCTCATTGTCCATAATAATCTGGCGTTACCCTGCGTAACAATCCACAAAAGATGTGAGTTCATGCTTGGCACAATTGTCTAACAAAATATGGATGTTAGGTAGTGTAAAGTCATCTTTTGGGCTTGCTTTGTTTAGATCACGATAATCGACGCACATTCGATCTTTTCCATCTTTGTTTGGGACGGGGACAATATTGGCCAACCACGTAGGATATTGAGCGACTCGAATGACTTTGCCCTTAAGTTTCTTCGTTATTTCCTCCTTAATTATTATGCTCATGTCAATTTTAAGCTTTCTTAACTTTCTTTTACAGGGGGGAATGCTGGATCAGTTGGCAACTTGTGAACTACTAAGTCAGTGCTCAAACCAGGCATATCATCATATGACCACGCAAAAACATCTTTGTAGTCAAATAAAGCCTCGATTATCGCTTCCTTTTGTTGTTGTTGAGCATGTACACTTACCTTAGTCTCCCTAATATTTTCATGATCTCCTAGATTAATTCCCTCTATTTCATTCATATTAGGGTTTGATTCATTCTCAAACTTTTCGTAATCCTTGCTTATTTCCTCAAATACCTCATCCTCATCATATTCAACTTCTTAGTTCATTATATCCCGATTAGATTGAATTTTATGATCTAGATGCAAATTCTGCATGCATGTCATATCACTAGAATCGACATAGAAAGAACTGTACAAAAGGAAAATAAATACGTAAATATTAGACTCAAAAATAGAAAGAAGGGAAACTGCATTTCATTGAAAGGAAATATAGGAGGGTTTAAAGATAAAAACAAATGAGATAATGATCCGAATTACAACCCTGACATAATTCGAATTACAGAAAGGAAAACAAAACAAACTACCAAGACTCCTTATTGAAGGGGAGAGGAGTGGCCTCCCAATTGTTGAGCTGGACATCAGGGAATTTAAATTGCACATCTGCATTACTGGGACCCTCCCTAATTTCAACCATATCAGCCTCGATAAACAGGTTTCGTAGATAACCAACCAGCTCTGTATCAACATCGAACACTGGCTCTAGGACTGGTGACTTGGAGGATCCGATAGCAACGACTTTGATGAAAGACTTGTTGATTGGCGGGACTGGTTGGGTGAGCGACCATGATTCTTTCTCCCTCTTCTTGGCCCTCGTTTCATCTTCAAAAGTGGGTTCATACCCCAATCCAAAGTTACCAAGGCTTTCACGTGGGCATATTAGATGAGTTATTCCTTGTAAAGACATCCCTAAACCTTTCTCTAGTTCAAAACCATACTTTACCATTTCATTCGCCACCATAACAGACACAGGGGGTAATTGTGGTCTTGGAATGAGATTCCCCTTGAATGTTCAACAACCACTACCTCAATAATTTGATAAATCGGTGCCCTGTCTGCGTTGCTCTCCTCAATAGAGGAAATGGAGGAGTCTTTGTACATTGACAAGTCCCATTCACCATGAACAACTACTTCTTGTTTGTCGTATTCAAACTATATCATTTGATGCAATGTAGATGGGACTGCCCCAGCCCTATGAACCCAGGTCCTTCCCAATAATAGATTGTAGGAAGAATCAATGTTCAACACCTGAAAATCTATGGTGAAATCAATAGGCCTTATTGTTAGCACGAGCTCTATCTCACCAATGGCATCTATTTTTGCTCCATCAAAAGCTCTGACATTTACATTATTGGGTCAAATCCTTTTTGGAAGTTTATATAGGACAAATATTTGCTTCAGAGCCTCCATCAATCAAGACTCAGGTGACATAAGAATGCTCACATTTTATAGTAATATAGAGTCCTCGGTTACGTCCAATACCTTCCACGGGTAGTTCGTCCTCTTAGAAGGTGATCCTATTTACCTCAAAGATTTTTCCAGAAATTTGCTCCAATTAATTCACCGTAATGTCACTTGGTACATGTGCCTTATTTAAAATCTTTATGATGGCTCTATGATGTTCATCTGAGTGTATCAACAAAGACAGCAAAGAGATTTGGGCTGGAGTTTTCCTCAACTTCTCCACAATAGAATATTCTAGAGACTTCATCTTTTTCAAGAATTCTTTGCCTCTTCCTCGGTGATTGGCTTCTTAATTGGAATTTGGTTATCCCTGACTTGTTTAGTTTTCCTTAACTCTTCTAGGGAAAAACATCTCCAGGAATGAGTTAATCCCCCCACTCCGTCCACTTCTCCAATGACTTCGTTCCCCTTATATGTCATCATGGTGCGGTTATAGTTCCAAGGGACTGTCTTGACATTAACCATATGAAGTTTTGGAACTGGTTTAATAACAATGGGTGCGATAGGAGCTCCTTTCACAACTAAGAGGGGCTTGGCGGGCATTCCTGGAACAATTATCATTGATTTTATTTGACTTACCCTAACATATCCTGAAGCTCCTTTCACGATTAGCATGGGAGTATTCGAGGGTCTGGGCTTTATTGGCATCTCATTTACTCTTGAAGGCACTAGTTTTGTCAGATCCACAGTATTCATTGACTTTTTCACGTCGGTCTTGATCTTAATGATAGGCTTGTAAGGAACCCTAAACTCTCCACCACCATGTATCAACTCTAGCATGTTTGTTTCAGTATGGACTGGTGATGGGTTTTGATTGATATTTTGTGCATTCGAGCTTTGCACTACAATCTGATATGTATCAATCAAATCTTGGATCGCCCTCTTTAAGTACCAGCATTTCTCTATATCGTGCCCTAGGGAATCAAAATAATATGCATATCTTCTAGAATAATCCAGATTCTTCGGGGGAGGGTTAAGGATCCTTCTCTCAATTGGGCTTAGAACATTTAACGCCCTTAGCTTCTGAAACAAACTAGCATATGATTTCCCGATAGGAGTGAAATTATCCTTAGCTACATTTCCTCTCTTGTACTCTGCCCTAGGTCAAAAATTAAATTTGGGAGGGCCCGGGTAAACTTGAGAAGGTAGTGGATGATTTTGAGGCGTAGGTGCACTTGCATTATAAATGGGATATTGAGAGGATGGGGTGGAATATAATGGGGTTCGCGGGAGAGAGTAATGTTGTGGGTGGTTATACGGGTCTTAAGCACAGGTTTGAAATTGAGAATGCATGTATTGGTGTTGTGGACCCCTTGGACTTTGTCGTGGTCTGGGCATAATAGTGGCCACATCCTCCTTCCTTTTCTTCCCTCCGAGACTCCCCAAACCGTTTTGAATTGCCTGCATAATAGCTTTCAAAGAAGCTTGGATTATGATCTTTCTCGACTTAATTCCATGTTCCACCATTTCTCCAACCTTTATAACCTCAACGAATGTTTTTCCAACAGCGGAAAGAAAATGATGGAATAGTCAGGTTCCTATGCCTGGAGAAAAACATCAATCATCTCAGACTCCTTTATAGATGGTTTAACTCTAGTAGCCTGCTCCCTCTACCTAATAGCAAATTCACAGAAACTTTCAGTGGTCTTTTTCCTCATGTTGGCAAGTGTGGCGCGATTTGGCACTATGTCAATATTGTATTAAAATTGCTAGACAAAACCTCGAGCCATGTCATTCCAAACATGCCAACGAGAGATATCTTGATCAATAAACCATTCTAAAGCTATCCCCGTTAGACTCTTTCCAAAGTAAGCCATTAGTAGTTCTTCTTTTGCCCCTACTCCTCTTAGTTGATTACAAAACCTTTTCAAATGAGTCGAAGGAAGACTGTGGCCATTGTACTTGTCAAACTTTGGGGTTTTGAACCCTAGAGGCAAGTGAACATCGGGAAACATGCACAAATCTTTATAAGCAACACTCTTGTGCCCTCCCAATCCTTATATGTTTCTCATGTTTTGATCTAAACTTCTCATTTTTCTAGCCATCTCTTCTTGTTCCTCGTTCTTAGTAGTTTTTCAATCATGATAGGGGAAGTATGCTGATACACAGGATGGTATGAGTTTGGGACCTTAAAGTCAGTTCAAGGGAATAGAACTGATCATTATATGGCTCACTGTTAGACTTTTGTATCAGCGTCGATTGAGGGTTATTTGTGAGAGATGCATTCGGAGGGCGCACAGTGGAGGTCCCAACTGTACTAGACACGTTAGCATGTGGGCCGAATCTCGGTGGGTAAAGTGGATCATTTATTGGCGTCTGGGTGGAAATTGGAATAGCCCCGTCAAAAAGTCTTGGCATTGAAGAGGGTGGGGCTTTTCCATTCATCCAAGATTGGTATATTTCTTCCATCTGTTGTCTCAATAATCTTATCTACTCCATTGATGAAGATTCTTGTGGGATTAACTGTACACGAATTTCCTCATTATTAGACTCTGTCCCATCCTTGTGGGTCATTTTGTCTTTTCCTTTACGCCTGGTGTTATAAGGATGAGATGCTAGCTTGACACAAACCAACCACCGTATAAATTTTATCTCTTTGTTGGCAAAAACAAAAATGAGTTAGGTTTTAACATATTGTATATATTAATCACATATTGTATGTCATAAATCTAAAGTTATTTGCATTTCTTGAATGAGGTTGGAAGGCTTTGCGATGTTTCATCCCAGCTTTGGGTGGATATGTTCCCATACTTTTTATTTAAAATTATTTTTCATTCATTTGGTGGTTTTGAAAGTATTTTGATCGAACCCATTAAGGGTTGCCTACATATCATGTTAAACATGAATCAGATCATTATGTAGTTCATGAAAAAAAAATTCATCAAAAATCTCTTCACTGATTAAAATTTTGATTCAAAGACAAAAAGAAAATATCTAAACACAAAAAAACTCCTTAAAGTCGAAAATATAAACGTGACCGAAATAAGAAAAATAAACATGAAAAGAAAAACTTGTAAAGAATCAAACTAAAAGGCAACTGACAAACTAATGCCTAACAATTAAGCTTCAATCTTGGAAAATCTCTGATCTTTCATTTAAACCAACTGACAGATTTCTCATGGAGCTTCTTGCCCAGGCTTACCTCCTAACATGTGGTATATCTCCTCCAGCTTTGTTGCAAAACAACGTGCAAAGGTAGGTACCTCTATAGCAAATTGCTCATAACCCATTCCCTGATAGTACACCAAACTTTGGGCAGCATCAACAGCTAAATTGTGGACCTTTTTTTGACATCGATATAGTTATGTTCTAAGTCTAGGAATTGTTGTTGGCAGATAATGGCTATCTCCCTTATACTTGTCTCATGGTTCAACGCTAACTCAAGCTAATTCCGAATTATTGCTTGATCAATCATCAATTGGTTCCTCTCTGTCGCAAACTGAGCTCTCTTTTTATCAAACTCTTCTTGTTGTTGAGCCTGCAATGCTCGAAACTGCGCTCTATCATTCTCAAATCGAGCTCTCTCCCTATCAAAGTGGTCTCTCTTCTCATCAAATTCTCTCTATTGTTGATCCATAGCTCCTGTGATGATGCTTAAATCCTCATATAATGTTGGAATAGTAGAGCGATGGTTCTTCTCAGCCCTTTTTTGGGCTAACTTAACTTTGGCTTCCAACTCTTCCTCCATCTATGCTAAAGTTTCCCTAGAACTTTTTAGATCTTCATTCAGAACATGTAGAGTGGATTGATAATTTTCGACTTTGAGATGGGCTTGCTCCGCTTCCCAGTCTACCGCCTCCTTCACTGATCTCTCAGGTTGGACTTTCAAACCTGGTTGTTCCTTAAACCATGTAGGGTACATCGGGTGTACTTCCCCCGTCTCACTCTCCTTCACCAATGTGTCGAATCCGAAAACTTGACAACCACCCCAAATCTTCTGGGCCAATTCCTCAGGAAGAGGGATCTCTGGTTTCACTTCAAATACAAATTCTCTCATGTCTTTGGTTATAGGTATTATCTGACGTCTACCTAACTGGCATAGAACTCGTAGTGGCACATATGGTTGAATGCCTCTAATGCCCATCAACAATAGAAAAGGGCGATAAAAAGACATGTCTATTACTTCCTTCCAAGGAAACTAAGGGTAGATCGAAGTGATCTTGTCTGCCGTCAATGAGAGAACACGTTCAAGCCAAGCCCTTACCCCTTCTGGAAAAATCAAAGCTATCCACCCTCTTTGCATAGATGGTAATGTAGTCACTCTGTTCATGAAGGAATCTAGCCACAGTACGATATTGGTACTGATGTTCTACTATCCATATTTGTAGTAAAATGTTACAACCTTCAAAGAAACCCTTTCCTTTTTGGCAAACCGTTAGGGCACAGTAAATATCAGCCAAGATCATCGTCATAATAGTATGATTCTCTTTCTTAACCAAAACGTTCACTACCCTAGCTAAATGAATGTTAATCTTTCCAGCTCTTCTTGGGAAGACCATTGTTCCTTAAGATGCCATCATAAAAGCAAAACGCCTGTTTTTTTTTCAAGTTTCAAAGCTCCCTTTGTTACTGAATTGTCTCTCGAATTGCTCGAACCCTTGTTCTCTACCATACCTGTCATACAGAAACATCAGGGAGACCCAACCTTTGTTCAGAGATGCCTCATTGACCTTGCAAATGTTTAAATGGCTTAAGAATTTGTTCACAGAAATATTTCTCGGGGCTACAAGTTTCTGACGATGCAGATTTTTCCCAAACCCAGTATAACTGGCTATCTCTTCCAAGGTACGGGTCAACTCAAGACGTTGTTTGTGGGGTCCCAAAAAGATAGCAGTGCTTCGATCACATCCCTCATAGGGTCCACTTTCATGATTCTGGTCAGGAATCTCATATGTTTGAATATTAAACCATGCTCTATTTCTCCAATTTCGTTCAACCATGTCCAAAGTTGCCAAGGAACACAATCTACAATCTGAAATGGTACATTCACATCCCTTTTCCTCTTTTGACACTTTCCACGTACGGGATAAAACATGTTGCACCTATAAATAGAGATGCAAAGTTAACCCTCTAAACATGGATGAAATAGAATTTTCTACCCGTTGGGGCAAGAAATCATGAATGCTAGTAGACACCAAAATTAGATTCAGATGAAAGACATTAAATGACTTTTGAAAAATAAGAACTTGAGGGGAAAATAGATATAAACATCCTTTCTAGAAAGAATTTATTTTTTTATGACGATCAACTGTGATCCTAAACAAATCAGGCTTAACCAATTGACCCAAAATATGACATGAAAATTAAGTTCGAGACAGGTTGCCTAGGTATCTCACTTGTGCGCAGTTCATGAAATTCATAAAAATATTTGATTTTTACTTTTGGAATAAGTTGTAAACGTTTTTTGTTTGAACATGGATGAAAAATAAATAAATAAATAAAATTTCCCTTTTTCGTTTTTTAAAGTTTTTTTTTTGAATAAAAACTTTTCTTATTTGGACTTTTGAAATAAGAAAGAAAATCTATTTTTTTATCTCTTTTTTTTTTTAATTTTTGAACAAAGATTTTTGAATAAGGGAAAAAAATCTTTTTCTTTTTTATTTTGAATCGTTTAAATAAGAAAAGGAAGAATAAAAGAAGAAAGAGAGAAAAAACTCTTTTTTTATTTATTTTAATAAGGACTTACATATATATATATAACAATATATATATATATATATATATATTGTTATACCCCGTAGGATTTCCGGCACCTAGATGACCTATTCGCTTGTTGGTTAAGCATATTTGAAGGCCATACGTGCTAAAGAAAGGCCCGGAAAAAAGAACGGATGAGAAACTTGTCGAACCATCACGGAAGGAGCCGAGGCAGAGCCCCTCCGTGATGGCAACGTGCCACGGAGGTGGAGCCTCCGCGTTGGCTCCGTGACACGTTGGCCATGTCCAGGCCCAAGTATATAAAGCCCCACTTCGGTTTTTAATCAATCATTCTTATAATTTCCAGCGAAAACAGAGAGGAAAGACCAGAGGAAAGAAAAGAACGAAGAGGGTAAATATATTTTCATCCGATTACACTGCTAAACGTAGTCCAAACTCAAATTAACCTCAGATACCAAGGTATTTAGCAGTAGAGAGCATTCCTACGGATTTAGTTTCGCGAAATACGGCCGACGAATCGTCGAGCTACCGGACTAAGGTAAGTGGAATTGCTCCAAACTAATTTCTATGTATTCCTAGCTATGAAGTGAATATTTCTCCCTTCTGGACTTCGGAAAAATAGCGAGTTTTTGACCGTCTTTCGATAAGCGTAAGTTTAGGCTATAATTATATCGAAAGTGATGTCGTCCTTCAGAATAAAGTTGTATTTAGTACTGATTGACATTTATATGAAAGCAGTTGGGAGGAATAGCGGAAATACTGACCAAGCTACGCCAGTTAGTCGGGAAATCAGAAGCGAAGGTATGTAAAGCTAGTTTCCTCGGCAAGTTAGTAAATCTTGGTATAGTAAAGTAGTTTAAAGGCCAGTAGAATGTTCAGAAATCAGGTGTTATATTTATTATGAATGTTGGTACGATATTAGAAGCATCATGTTATATTTAGCGCGAAACTTGCTAACACGATATGAATTCTAATACAAGTGTTAGAAACTGCACAGCATGCTCAGTATGTGATGTAGTACAAAATGTTAGGATATTATCGTATTCAGTTAAAACCCAGTAAAGCAATGTAATATCTGTAAGGTATCTCAGAAGTAGAATAATAGGTTAAAATGAAGTTTAGAAAGCATGTAGAAATAGTAAATCATGTTACTATAGAAACTCAGTATACAGCATGGTTTCCAGCAGAAAGACTATATCTTGTTCAGCATTAGACTCATCACAGTATGGCAGGAGATTATATTCATACATATATACTATTAGCAGTCTTAGCATGTATTAAGTACGTATACATTACCATTACTAGTTCAGTACACAGTATGTACGAATACCTTACTACTATTAGCTTCAATATGTGGGATATGCAGATAGTATTACTAGTTGAGACCGTTGTATTGTTTTGGGGTTGGATTTCCTAGCATCCATGACCGCCCCAGGGTTGATAGTTGTATCGACTCGTCCACCAGAGGACGAGGATACGTCGCTCTACTGAGTGGCATGCCGTCCCACGGGGGACGAAGATGGGATGCCAGTTTTCCCCATATTGTGCCTTGATCGGCCCTTACGCACCCCTGTCGAGCGGATATGCCCGGGTGTTGATTCAGGAGTCCTCCGGACTCAGATGCAGTTATAGTCAGGGGCTCAGCGAGCCCAAGTGCATACCCAGGGGACCGGCGGGATGCTTATAGCTAGTATAGGAGATGGGATGACCAGGGTAGGTGTATAGATTCTGTGTTGGTTGTACCTCCCGGCTTATGGGGGCCGGGTAAGGTTTGTGTGTGCTATGTTATGTTATGTTATGTCATGCCATGCTACATTAGATACGAGTAGATCGGCAGTAGAACTATACATCTCCAGGTATGACTCCTACTCCTTCCAATATAGTTAAGAGTAGGCATAATTTACATTATCAGACAGTTTATTTATTCCTCCCTATTTCAGTTTCATCAGTTGTATTGTTGGTTTCAGTTATTGCTTTACATACTTAGTACCAGTGGTACTAACGCCCGGTGGGGCGCTGCATTGCTTGCCTGCAGGTACTCATAGACGAGGAGGTAATCCCTCGTGATTCCTGTCAGCGATCGAGTATTCAGCTCCTGTCATCCGGAGACTGAATTCCATAGGTGTATTTCATTTTCTTTTATTGTACAGAACGGGTAGGTCGGGGCCCTGTCCCGATAATTTCTAGTGTTATTCCTAGAGGCTTGCAGTCTGTATATATTTCCCTGTGGTCAGATGAGCCGGTCGTGTGAGGCCGTGCAATCATATAGCTGTTAGTACTTCTGTTTCCTTTATGTTGGCCGTGTCGGGCCATAGCTTGATAGTAGTGGTGACCTTGTCGGTCACGTAGCTATCCAGTATTTCATTGTTGAGTTACAGATAACTAGACAGCATGGTGGCCTTGTCGTCCCGCATAGATTTCCTTATTTTGATATGTTTCTGGTTAGCTGTCAGCACAGGTACAGGTGGCTATAGGCCTAGTCGGCCGGAGGATGTGTTTACAGCCGTCATATAGCCCGTTGTTTCCCTGAATCTGAGTTAGAGCCAGCCAGGCACCAGATGTGCTCACGCTCAGCAGTCTAGCAGTTCAGGTCCTAGTAGGGCACCAGGTGCCAGTCATACCCCCCAAGGCGGGGTGTGACAAACTTGGTATCAGAGCAGGTCGTGTCCCAGGGAGTCTGCAAGCCGTGCTAAGTAGAGTCTTGTCTATGGATGTGTTGTGCACCACATACTATAGGCAGGAGGAGGTAACAGGGACCTCCCAATGTTATCTTTTTATTGGTACCATCCCCAGTATATGTCGATAACTTCAGAATAGGAAGTCATAAGCATAACGTATAAATGAGTCGATTTATTTGTTAGATATATATATATATAAGACCTGATTAAGATAGTAGACAATATTAGATTATCAGATAATTGTGAGAAAGAGAGGGAAATGTAGGATTCCCACCTCCATTCCTTCAGGTGTGGTACAGTTCCATGTCTTCGTTTCGTTGCAGTAAGAAAAAGTCATTCCTACCCCTTAGTTTTGATCCCAGTGTAGCAAAGGGCATAAGGATTGAGATGATGTTGCCCAAAGCAGGCAGTAAGTGGAAGGTGGATTGGTTGATTCCAGAAAGTGTTAGAAAGAGTAAGGAGCACTTATGATTATGTAAGTTGTGCAGACCCTCTCGGTAATAAGTCAGAAGAGCAAGTAAGACTACTAGCTTACTCGAAGTGGGTGTAGGAGATCCGTCAATGATGGACTCCCAGTAAGAGTCAAGTTCAAGTTAGGAAAGGGTTGAATCCGCCGTGGCATGCTAACGACGACAGGGTATGTCTGCAAGATAATAGTTATAATTTTAGCTGTGATACCAAAAGACAAGGGATTATATGAATAAGATGGGTCCGACTGCAAGTCAGAAGAAGTATAGGTTGGAACTTGACTGGCAACCTTATTGTTAGTGTAAGACAGGTACCTTGAACCCCATAGCCCAGTTTAAGGAAGATGAAGGTAAAGAGTATGAATACTAGATTTTGAGGGGAAATCAGAATCACCTCTAGATTGATAGAACATCGTGTGTTAAGGACAAAACCTTAGACGAACAACAAGAGACAGTAAGGTTGTAGTTTAGAATGTTGCGGTATGTCCACCCAAGGAGAAGGTAAGAGGGTACCGAACCAGAGACTCCAATCTAGTGTGGTCCAGAGACAAGGTCCAACAGACAGTCACGGGCCTTAATATAATGCCAAGTAAGGCCACAAGGTTCGGATGTTGACCCCACATTGTAAGAGTGGCGAAATTTCAAATAGTAGATCATAGCTAAAGTGCATGTGTTTGTTGCTTCCAGAATGGAATGAAAAAAAAATCCCATGAAATAATACGAGAGGATATGAGATATCATTAGACCGTAGGAGCGGTATATCATGTGCAGTATGAAATCCAGTAAGGCATGTTAGAGATTACGTATCACCACAAAATTCAGTATGTATTGTACATAGTTGTTGATATATATATATATATATATCTACAGATGATAGATATGATGTAAGTAGTTGGCAATGGGGGTTACAGTCGCACAGATTTTGGTTAGCTGCTAGGAAATATATACAGATTGTACTGCAGGACCCCTCACCAAAAGAGAGGGGGGCATGTTAAGTGGTCGTACATCGTTTTCCCAGCCTTGTAGGTGAGAGTCGGCCTTAGTCAACCTAGCAGCTATTATGCGGAACACCCCGCAAGTCAGCCGACCATCTCAGTCAGACAAACCTGTGGGTACCCCAAGAAAGAGTCCATATCAGTAGTCGGTGACGGACTAGTGTTTCAGCTGGCTCTCGTAAGGTATTCAGATACAAAGCCCTAACAGAAGGCCAGTCTTTACAGAATGGCTCATAAGACTGAGAATTTCCAAGGACAGTAATATAAATCCAAGGGGTACGAATAAGGCGTAAGAATTTGGTAGTGCTCTGCTAGCATAGTATTTATTAAGACAAGGAGATCGGTAGGTTCCCTATGAAGATCCAGGGACGGATCGCCTGAGAGTAGGTTGGACTAAGCACAACACCACAATTGTTCAATTAGGAGGACAAAATAGTTAGCTGTCCACAACCCCGTAGATGTGCATGAGCTACAGATGTCCGAGTAGGACATGTAGAGCATCGTTAGACTATTGCAGCATTCGGATCATTTAACCCAGCTATTTAGTTAGTCAAGGTTATTCAGCCAGACTATTAGAGATCATGATCATTGTCAGTATCCTCTGATCAGATATGGGCACATGGTGTGTAGATAGTCTTTCAGGTTATCCAAGAAACAAGTAACCTTAGCATGCGGCCAGAAGGCCAGATAAGCTCTAGCTATACCGGTAGATTACTTGTCAGATTCTCTGGTATAATAAACCAGTATGACCGTCAGTTATATGTCAATTTTTCTAAATGTGAATTTGGGATGAGTTCAGTAGCCTCTTTGGTCACATTGTGTCAGAGGCTGGTGTACAGGTAGATACACAGAAAATCAAAGCAGTGAAGACATAGCCCAGACCTACCACTCCGATTGGAGTACGCAATCCTTTCGGTTAGCCGGGTACTACAGAGGGTTTGTGGAAGGATTTTTTCCACTTTAGCAGCACCTCTGACTAAATTGACACAGAAGGTAGCAAAGTTCCAACAGACTGAGGTGTGTGAGCAGGACTTCCTGGAGTTAAAAGACAGGTTAACATCAGCCCCAGTGTTAGTATCACCAGAAGGTACAGAGGGTTGACACAACATGGTAAAGTAATAGCTTATGCTTTCAGGCAGTTGAAGGAACATGAAAAGAATCATCTTACCCATGACCTGGAGTTAGCTGCAGTAGTTTATGCCTTAAAGAATGAATATTTTGTATCATCCAGGAAGGGCTAATGTGGTAGCAGATGCCCTTAGCCGTAAATCTATGGGGAGTTGGCATACTTGCAGCCTGAACAACGATAATTGTCCCGAGAATTACACCAGTTAGCCAGTTTAGCCATTCACATAGCAGAAATAAAGGACAACAGAGCGGTAATACAGAATGTCGTAGTGTTGTCTTTAGTGGTGGAAGTAAAGGCACGACAGTATGAAGACCCTAGCCGGGTTCAACTTGAACATAAGGTTTAGCAAGGAGAGGTGACATATTTTCAGGTAACCGGGGATGAAGTGTTTTGATGTAAAGGCCACATTTGTGTTCCAGATATTTTGGGGCCTCGCCAGCAGATTATGAGCGAGGCGCATTACGCCCGCTATTCTCTCCACATAGGCGCGACGAAGATGTACCATGATATCAAAGAAAAATTTCTGGTGGCCAGGTATGAAAAGAGAAATTGCTGAATTTGTAACTCAGTGTCCTAACTGCCAATAGGTGAAAGCAGATCATCAGAGCCCAGGCGGTTTGACTCAGGACATAGCTGTGCCTCTCTGGAAATGGGAAGCAGTAAACATGGACTTTGTAGCAGGATTACCCCGTACCAGACACAGCTATGACTCTATATAGGTGATAGTTGATAGATTGACAAAATCAGCTCATTTCCTGCCAGTAAGAGCTACTTTCTCGGTTGAAGATTATGAAGAGTCGTATATCCGGGAAATAGTCAGATTGCATGGAGTACCGGTGTTCATTAACTCAGACAGAGGAGCACAGTTTATGGCTAGATTTTGGCAATCGTTTCAGAGGGGTCTGGGAACGCGGATTAAATTAAGTACTGCATTCCACCCTCAGACAGACGGACAGGGTGAACGCACTATTCAGACGCTCGAAGATATATTGCGAGCGTGTGTGCTAGATTTCGGTGGTAACTGGGATGAGCATTTGCCCCTATACGAGTTTGCTTATAATAATGGCTATCACTCAGCCATCCAGATGGCGCCTTTTGAGGCTTTATATGGGCGAAGATGCAGATCGCCGAATTGGCTGGTTTGAAATAGGAGAATCAGCGTTGGTTGGGCCAGACGTTGTTCAGCAGTCAGAGGAAAAGGTTAAGCTTATCCGAGAACGCCTACTGACTGCACAGAGCCGCCAGAAATCATATGCAGATGTGTGGCACAGAAACCTGGAATTTGATGTGAATGATTGGGTATTTTTGAAAGTGTCCCCGATGGAAGGGGTAATGAGATTCGGCAAGAAAGGTAAGCTCAGCCCGAGGTTTGTTGGGCCTTATCAGATTCGTCGAAGGTTAGGCCGAGTAGCATATGAGTTGAACTTGCCTCCAGAATTAGAATCCATTCATCCGGTCTTCCATGTATCTATGGTGAGGAAATGCATAGGAGACCCGTCTAGAGCAGTCCCAGTCCAGGATATCCAGGTTACAGAAAAGCTGGCCTATGAAGAGGTTCCAATAGCTATCCTAGACAGAAAGATTAGCAGATTAAGGACTAAAGATATTGCGTCTGTCAAGGTATTGTGGCGTAACAAGAATCGAAAGGAGATGACATGGGAAACGGAGGAAGATATGAAGACCAGATATCCTCATTTATTCCAGGCCTAGTCAGGCGACAGGTATGTCTGTATTATTACTTATGCAATACCTTATAGTTGGGTATGAATAAGTGAGAAAGATTGATGTTTAGCTATCCAGTGAATCCTAAAGTATTGCGTGCCGTACGTGTGTTGGACTTTTCTGCATTTCAGGTTTTTGCTATAGTCCATATTACAGGGGAAACTCTGCTGAAATTTTCCTAGATAGTAAGTTGAGAAGTCCTCTAAATAGAAGTTTACATTCGAGGATGAATGTTCTTAAGGGGGGGGAGAATGTTATACCCCGTAGGATTCCCGACACCTAGATGACCTATTCGCACGTTGGTTAAGCATATTTGAAGGCCATACGTGCTAAAGAAAGGCCCGGGAAAAAGATCGGACGAGAAACCTGTCGAACCATCACGGAAGGAGCCGAGGCAGAGCCCCTCCGCGATGGCAACGTGCCACGGAGGTGGAGCCTCCGCGTTGGCTCCGTGGCACGTTGGCCATGTCCAGGACCAAGTATATAAAGCCCCACTTCGGTTTTTAATCAATCATTCTTATAATTTCCAGCGAAAACAGAGAGGAAAGACCAGAGGAAAGAAAAGAACGAAGAGGGTAAATATATTTTCATCCGATTACGCTGCTAAACATAGTCCAAACTCAAATTAACCTCAGATACCGAGGTATTTAGCAGCAGAGAGCATTCCTACGGATTTAGTTTCGCGAAATACGGCCGACGAATCGTCGAGCTACCGGACTAAGGTAAGTGGAATTGCTCCAAACTAATGTCTATGTATTCCTAGCTATGAAGTGAATATTTCTCCCTTCTGGACTTCGGAAAAATAGCGAGTTTTCGACCGTCTTTCGATAAGCCTAAGTTTAGGGTATAATTATATCAAAAGTGATGTTGTCCTTCAGAATAAAGTTGTATTTAGTACTAATTGACATATATATGAATGCAGTTGGGAGGAATAGCGGAAATACTGACCAAGCTATGCCAGTTAGTCGGGAAATCAGAAGCGAAGGTATGTAAAGCTAGTTTCCTCGGCAAGTTAGTAAATCTTGGTATAGTAAAGTAGTTTAAAGGCCAGTAGAATGTTCAGAAATCAGGTGTTATGTTTATTACGAATGTTGGTATGGTATTAGAAGCATCATGTTATATTTAGTGCGAAACTTGCTAACACGATATGAATTCTAATACAAGTGTTAGAAACTGCACAGCATGCTCAGTATGTGATGTAGTACAAAATGTTAGGATATTATTGTATTCAGTTAAAACCCAGTAAAGCAATGTAATATCTGTAAGGTATCTCAGAAGTAGAATAATAGGTTAAAATGAAGTTTAGAAAGCATGTAGAAATAGTAAATCATGTTACTATAGAAACTCAGTATACAGCATGGTTTCCAGCAGAAAGACTATATCTTGTTCAACATTAGACTCATCACAGTATGGCAGGAGATTATATTCATACATATATACTATTAGCAGTCTCAGCATGTATTAAGTACGTATACATTACCATTACTAGTTCAGTACACAGTATGTACGGATACCTTACTACTATTAGCTTCAGTATGTGGGATATGCAGATAGTATTACTAGTTGAGACCGTTGTATTGTTTTGGGGTTGGATTTCCTAGCATCCATGACCGCCCCAGGGTTGATAGCTGTATCGACTCGTCCACCAGAGGAAGAGGATACGTCGCTCTACGGAGTGGCATGCCGTCCCACGGGGGACGATGATGGGATACCATTTTTCCCCATATTGTGCCTTGATCGGCCCTTACGCACCCCTGTCGAGCGGATACGCCCGGGTGTTGATTCAGGAGTCCTCCGGACTCAGATGCAGTTATAGTCAGGGGCTCAGCGAGCCCAAATGCATACCCAGGGGACCGGCGGGATGCTTATAGCTAGTATAGGAGATGGGATGACCGGGGTAGGGGTATAGATTCTGTGTTGGTTGTACCTCCTGGCTTATGGGGGCCGGGTAAGGTTTGTGTGTGCTATGTTATGTTATGTTATGTCATGCCATGTTACATTAGATATGAGTAGATCGGCAGTAGAATGATACGTCTCCAGGTATGACTCCTACTCCTTCCAGTATAGTTAAGAGTAGGCATAATTTACATTATCAGACAGTTTATTTATTCCTCCCTATTTCGGTTTCATCAGTTGTATTTATAGTTTCAGTTATTTCTTTACATACTCAGTACCAGCGATACTGACGCCCGGTGGGGCGCTGCATTGCTTGCCTGCAGGTACTCATAGACGAGGAGGCGATCCCTCGTGATTTCTGTCAGCGATCGAGTATTCAGCTCCTGTCATCCGGAGACTGAATTTCAGAGGTGTATTTCATTTTCTTTTGTTGTACAGTACGGGTAGGTCGGGGCCCTGTCCCGATCATTTCTATTGTTATTCCTAGAGGCTTGCAGTCTGTATATATTTCCCTGTGGTCAGATGAGCCGGTCGTGTGAGGCCGTGCAGTCGTATAGCTGTTAGTACTTCTGTTTCCTTTATGTTGGCCGTGTCGGGCCATAGCTTGAAAGTAGTGGTGACCTTACCGGTCACGTAGCTATCCAGTATTTCATTGTTGAGTTACAGATAACTAGACAGCATGGTGGCCTTGTCGGCCCGCATAGGTTTCCTTATTTTGATATGTTTCTGGTTAACTGTCAGCACAGGTACAGGTGGCTATAGTCCTAGTCGGCCGGAGGCTGTATTTACAGCCGTCATATAGCCCGTTGTTTCCCTGAATCTGAGTTAGAGCCAGCTAGGCACCAGATGTGCTCAGGCTCAGCAGTCTAGCAGTTCAGGTCCTAGTAGGGCACCAGGTGCCAGTCATACCCCCCAAGGCGGGGTGTGACATATATATATATATGTATGTATGTATGTATGTGTATATATATATATGTATGTATGTTTTTATATATATATATATTGAATAAGGAATAGAAACTTTTCTCTTTATATGGACCGATGAAATTTTTTTTCTTTAGAAAATTGTTTTCCCTTTAATTTTATAATTTGTAATAAAGACTACCGAACCCGAAGAGGGTTGCCTACTTATCTTATGGAGGTGAGAATCAGGTGTGCTTAGTTCGCGCAGCTTGCAAAAGTGTTGAACTTGTTGAAAAATTTATCTTGGATATTTTATTTGAACCAATAAAAAAATAATTATAAAAATAATGAGATTTATTTAAGAACCATTCTATTTGAAATTTGACTATCAAACGGGTATATTTAGTAGATACTAGTTCATTTTCTTTGGCCAGTTCCTCAAACTTCGTAGCACTTGCCACTCGAAAATTGAGAAAATCATACAATTGTCCATCAACCTGCTCACGCTAGTGACGCAGTTCCGAGTTAAGACCATGGATCTGTGACAGCACGACCACCTTGTGTCTTTGGTGATTCCCACCAGCAAATCTATTGGGTTTGTCTTTCAATAATTTGATGGCAACTGTATGATAGCAATGGTGGATACCGGAGCTACTCATACGTTTGTTAATGACAAAGTTGCTGCCAAGAATGCGCCAAAGCTGAGGAAGTGCGCATCGTATGTCCAAACTGTTAATGCACAAGCGATTGTGGGAATGGCATATGATGTTTCCATGGTCCTTGGAGAGTGGACTGGAAAGCATAATTTGATGGTGATGCCCCTGGGAGACTTTGAATTGATACTTGGAGTTGATTTTTTGAAGAAGTATCAGTTTGTTCCATTCCCTCATTTGGATGGGTTGATGCTGATGGACGAGAAGATACCGAGTTTCATCAAGGTTGTTCATCCTTATGGAGAAGTTGAGAAAGTGAAGAAGTACAAGACACCTATTATTTCTGCTATTAGTGTCTAGAAAGGATTGAAGAAGGGAGATCAAACCTTTCTTGCTGCCATGGTTGAGATCAAACCAGATGTGAAGGTTGAGGTGCTCGATTCTGTTGCAGAATTGCTGAAAGAGTATGCTGATGTGATGCCCCCTGAGTTGCCTAAGATGCTGCCACCAAGAAGGGATATTGATCACAAAATAGAGTTGCTGCTAGGATCAGTTGCCCCTGCCCAGGCTCCTTATCGGATGGCTCCTAAGGAGTTGGCTAAATTGCGCAAACAATTGAATGAGTTGCTGGATGCCGAACTAATTCAGCATTCAAAGGCTCTGTATGGTGCTCCTATTTTGTTCCAAAAGAAGCAGGACGGATCCTTGAGGATGTGCGTGGACTATAGGGTATTGAACAAAGTGACTGTGAAGAACAAATATCCGGTGTCGCTGGTGCAAGACTTGATGGACAGGCTGAGCAAGGCATGCTGGTTTACTAAGCTGGATCTTAGGTCTGGTTATTGGCAGGTTAGAATAGCATAGGGTGATGAGCCTAAAACTACTTGTGTAACTAGGTATGACTCATATGAGTTTCTTGTAATGTCGTTTGGGCTGACTAATGCCCAGCCACTTTCTGTAATTTAATGAATGACGTGTTGTTATTTATAGTTTCTCTCTTGATGAACACTTGATGCATTTGAGCAAAGTGCTGTCTCATTTGAGGGAGTACAAACTCTATGTGAAGATGGAGAAGTGTGAATTTGCTCAAAAAGAAATCAAGTTCCTTAGGCACTTGGTGAGTCAGAATCAAGTGCGGATGGACTCAAAGAAGGTGCAGGCAATCGTGGATTGGCAGGCACCCAGTGGCGTTAAAGAGTTGCGGTCATTTTAGGGCTGGCTAATTATTACCGCAAGTTCATTTCAGGCTATTCCAAGAGGGTAGCCGCCTTAACAGATTTGCTGAAGAAAGATGTTAAGTGGGCATGGTCCGAGAAGTGTGAAGCTGCATTCCGATTGTTGAAGGAAGCAGTAGCATCGGAACCTATCTTAAAGCTGCCTAATTTCGAGTTGCCATTTGAGGTGCATACAGATGCATCTGACAAGGATGTTGGAGGTGTTCTTGTGCAGGAAGGGCATCCAGTTTCCTGTGAAAGAAGGAAATTAAATGAAGCTGAGCAGCGGTATTCGACTCACGAAAAGGAGATGGTTGCTGTTGTGCATTGCTTGCAGACATGGAGAGTGTATTTGCTAGGCACACGCTTTGTGGTGCAGACAGATAATGTGGCTAATACATTCTTCAAGACTCAACGGAAGCTAAGTTCGAAGCAAGCACATTGGCAGGAATTCCTGGCAGAGTATGATTTCATGTGGGAACGTAAGCCGGGAAGGCAAAATCAAGTTGCTGACGCCTTGAGCCAAAAAGAGGTACTTGCTGCTGTGTTTTCAATTTCTAGACTTGAAACTAATTTTATTGATAAAATCAGAATTTTTGCTGCTAATGACTCATTATATGTGAAATGGATGAGTCAAGTGAAATAAGGGATAGTTAGGAGGTACTCGATCGAGGACGATCTTCTTTATTTCAAAGGGGGGAGGATCGTCATACATCAAGGTGGTGGACTGCGTAGAGAACTGATTAAAGAGGCGCATGACACTATATGGGCTGGTCATCCGGGTGTTGTGCGGATGTTAGTCTTGCTATCCCGTGTATATTATTGGCCAAAGATGGAAGACGATGTTCAAGCTTACATGAAGACTTATCTAGTGTGCCAGTTAGACAAATCTGAGCGCAAGAAGGAAGCAGGTTTGTTGCAACCTCTTCCGATTCCTGAACGGCCATGGATGTCCGTGTCAATGGACTTTATTTTTGGGTTTCTAAAGGTGTACGATAAGGCATCTATTATGGTGGTTGTAGACAGGTTTTCAAAGTACTCTATTTTTATTGCTGCCCCAATTGTTTGTTCGTCCGAAATAGCTGCTGATTTATTTTATAGACATGTGGTTAAGCTATTTGGTGTGCTAGATGACATTGTGAGTGATAGGGATGCTAGATTTACAGGTCAGTTTTGGACAGCTTTGTTCAACATGATGGGGACCGATCATGTTGCCATGCCAAGATAGTGCCTCCTTGGCATGCCACTGCCGATATTCGTCAAGTTCCAGCTTGAGGGTCTAACAAACCACCCCCACTAGTTGAACTCAACGTCCTCGTCCAGGCCATCTTAAGATAGTCCTCCAGCTCCTTCTCGAACTGCCATAGTTTTGAACTCTTCTCCCAAGTCGCGTCCGCCTGTTCGTCTTGCTCATGCCTAGCACCCGGTGATCCAGCACCTGTTCAATTTCCTCTTCAAACTGTGTGTGCACCACAGGAGGAGCCCTCTTGACTTTGTGCCTGTCCGGATCTGCATGATCTGCAAAATAAGGCTTCAAAAACCTAAAATGGAAAGTAGGATGAATTTTCAACCTCTCCAGCAACTTCATCTTATAAGCAACTGCGCCTATCTTCTGCACCACCTCGAATGGGCCATCATATTTGGGAATCAGTCCCCTATGCCTCATTTACTCACAATTTGTTTCCAAATTTGCGGTGTGAGTTTGAGCAGCACCTTGTCACCCACCTTGAATTCCAACAAGCGTCTATGTTGATATGCATATTTCTTCATGCGACTCTGGGCCTTGCGCAAACTGTCTTGCGTCTCTGCAAGCATCTCATGCTTGTCCCTTGCATAATTGTAAGCAGTTGGGCATTTCCCTTGATGCTTCTCCTTTGCGACATCCAGCGGTGTCAAAGGCTGTATCCCGGTGACTAATTCAAACGGACTCATTTCGGTTGCTGAAGACTTATGCAGATTTTAGAAAAACATTGTTGTATCCAATAAGTCTACCCAATTCCTCTGGCTCACTGTAACAAAATGCCTGAGATATTCCTCCACCAAGTGATTAATTCTCTCTGTTTGGCCATATGTTTGAGGGTGATTCGCTGTCGAGAATTTCAAATCGATCCCCATCATGTTGAACAAAGCTGTCCAAAACTGACCTGTAAATCTAGCATCCCTATCGCTCACAATGTCATCTGGCACACGAAAAGCTAAACCACATGTCTATAAAATAAATCAGCAGCTATTTTGGACGAACAAACAATTGGCGCAGCAATAAAAATAGAGTACTTTGAAAACCTGTCTACAACCGCCATAATATATGCCTTACCATCCACTTTCGGAAACCCAGAAATAAAGTCCATTGACACGGACGTCCATGGCCGTTTAGAAATCGGAAGAGACTGCAACAAAGCTACTTCCTTCTTGCAATCAGATTTGTCTAACTGGCACACTAGACAAGTCTTCACGTAAGCTTCAACATCGTCTTCCATCTTTGGACAATAATATACACGGGATAGCAGGGCTAACATCTGCTCCACACCCGGATGACCAGCCCATGTAGTGTCATGCGCCTCTTTCATCAGTTCTCTACGCAGTCCACCACCTTGAGGTATGACGATCCTCCCCCCTTTGAAATAAAGAAGATCGTCCTCAATCCAGTACCTCCTAACTATCCCTTCTTTCTCTTGACCCATCCATTTCACATATAATGAGTCACTAGCAGCACAAATTCTTATTTTATCAATAAAATCAGTTTCAAGTCTAGAAATTTAAAACACAACAGCAAGTACCTCTTTTCGGCTCAAGGCGTCAGCAACTTGATTGTGCCTTCCCAGCTTATGTTCCCACACGAAATCATACTCTGCCAGGAATTCCTGCCAACGTGCTTGCTTCGGACTTAGCTTGCGTTAAGTCTTGAAGAATGTATTAGCCACATTATTTGTCTGCACCACAAAGCGTGTGCCTAGCAAATATACTCTCCATGTCTGCAAGCAATGCACAAAGCAACCATCTCCTTTTCATGAGTCGAATACCGCTGCTCAGCTTCATTCAATTTCCTGCATTCATAGGAAACTGGATGCCCTTCCTGCACAAGAACACCTCCAACAGCCTTTTCAGATGCATCTGTATGCACCTCAAATGGCAACTCGAAATCAGACAGCTTTAAGATAAACTCCGATGCTACTGCTTCCTTCAACAATCTGAATGCAGCTTCACACTTCTCGGACCACACCCACTTAACATCTTTCTTCAGAAAATCTTTTAAGGCGGGTGCCTTCTTGGAATAGCCTGAAATGAACTTGCGGTAATAATTAGCCAGCCTTAAAAATGACCGCAACTCTTTCACGCCACTGGGTGCCTGCCAATCCGCGATTGCCTGCACCTTCTTTGGGTCCATCCGCACTTGATTCTGACTCACCAAGTGCCCAAGGAACTTGATTTCTTTTTGAGCAAATTCACACTTCTCCATCTTCACATAGAGTTTGTACTACCTCAAACGAGACAGCACCTTGCTCAAATGCATCAAGTGTTCATCAAGAGAGCAACTATAAATAACAATGTCGTCTAAGTAAACTACAACAAAATAATAAAGATACCCAAACAACACGTCATTCATTAAATTACAGAAAGAGGTCGGGGCATTAGTCAGCCCAAACGACATTACAAGAAACTCATATGAGTCATACCTAGTTACACAAGTAGTTTTAGGCTCATCACCCTCTGCTATTCTAACCTGCATATAACCAGACCTAAGATCCAGCTTAGTAAACCAGCATGCCTTGCTCAGCCTGTCCATCAAGTCTTACAGCAGCGGCACCGGATATTTGTTCTTCACAGTCACTTTGTTCAATGCCCCATAGTCCACGCACATCCTCAAGGATCCGTCCTGCTTCTTTTGGAACAAAACAGGAGCACCATACGGAGCCTTTGAAGGTTGAATTAGTCCGGCATCCAGCAACTCATTCAATTGTTTGCACAATTCAGCCAACTCCTTAGGAGCCATCCGATAAGGAGCCTGGGCAGGGGCAACTGATCCTAGTAGCAACTCTATCTTGTGATCAATATCCCTTCTTGGTGGCAGCATCTTAGGCAACTCAGGGGGCATCACATCAGCATACTCTTTCAGAAATTCTGCAACAGAATCGGGCACCTCAACCTTCACATCTGGTTTGATCTCAACCATGGCAGCAAGAAAGGTTTGATCTCCCTTCTTCAAACCTTTCTTAACACTAATAGCAGGAATAATAGGTGTCTTGTACTTCTTCACTTTCTCATCTTCTCCATTTGACAATGGCTTGAAGAGCAGTGAGACTAGTTACCTCGCTGCCTTGGTGGAAGTCAAGCCAGATTTGCAGATGGAAGTCCCTGATGATGTTGCAGAGTTGCTGGGAAAATTCAAAGATGTGATGCTTCCTGAACTGCCTAGACAGTTGCTACTGAGGAGGGAAATAGACCACAGAATATAGTTGCTGCCACGGTCTGTGCCTCCAGTACGCCCTCCTTACCGTATGTCTCCTTTGGAGTTGGCTGAATTGAGGAAGCAAATTGATGAACTTCTTGCAGCTGGCCTTATCCAGCCTTCGAAGGCTCCATTTGGCACACCATTCCTTTTTCAAAAGAAGCAGGATGGCTCTTTGAGGATGTGCATGGATTATCGGGCGCTGAACAAGGTAACCGTGAAGAAAAAGTACCCGTTGCCGCTGATCCAAGATTTACTTGATAGGCTATCTAAGGCTAGTTTCTTTACTAAGTTAAACATGAGGTCGGGCTGTTGGCAGGTCCGCATAGCCGAGGGGTATGCCCCAAAGACAACTTGCGTAACTAGATACAATAGCTTTGAATTCCTTCTAATGTCGTTTGGGCTGACTAATGCCCCAGCTATCTTTTGCAACTTAATGAATAATGTTCTTTATGACTATCTTGATGACTTTCTAGTAGTATACTTAGATGACATGGTCATTTATAGTAGGACTATCGAAGATCATTTGCTGCATTTAGAGAAGGTGTTGCAACGCCTTAGAGATTTCCAACTCTATGTGAAAATGGAAATGTGTGAGTTTGCTAAACGGGAGATCAAATTCTTGGGACACTTGGTTAGCGAAAACCAGGTCCGGATGGATCCCAAAAGGTGCAGGCTATTGTTGATTGGCAGGCACCAAGCGGGGTAAAAGAATTGAGATCATTTTTGGGTTTGGCAAACTACTACCAGAAATTTATTGATGGCTATTCCAGGAAGGCTGCCCCATTGACAAATTTGCCGAAGAAAAATGTCAAATGGACTTGGACAGATGCGTGTGCGAAGGATTTTACTGCCTTGAAGGAGGACATTGCGTCCGAGCCAATTCTAAGGCTGCCAGATTTTGATATGTCATCTGAGGTCCACACTAATGCATCAGATTTTGCTGTTGGTGATGTGCTGGTCCAAGAAGGTCATCCGATAGCGTTTGAGAGCAGGAAATTAAATGTCGTGGAGCAATGGTATTCTGCCCATGAGAAGGAAATGGTTGCTACGATCCATCGCCTTCAAGTTTGGTGAGTGTACTTGCTTGGAACGAAGTTTGTTGTCCGGACGGACAATGTGGCCAATACTTACTTCAAGACTCAACAGAAATTGTGTCCAAAGCAGGCTCGGTGGCAGGAGATGCTGGCTGAATATGACTTCGTGTGGGTGCACAAACCCGGCTGGTAAAACTAGGTTGCTGATGCATTGAGTCGCAAATAGGTATTTGCTGCTGTTTATTCGCTCACTAGAATTGAATCTGATTTACTTGATACAATTAAACTATGTGTTGCGCATGATCCATTATATGTGAAGTTGATGGATAAAGTGAGGGATGGAACTGTTAGGTGGTATTGGATCGAGGACTATCTGCTGCATTTCAAAGGGGGGAGAATCGTGGTACTCCAATGTGCAGGTTTGCGTCGGACTTTGATGAAGAAGACACATGATGCTGCTTATGCTTGTCATCCGGGTGTTGAGAGGATGATGGCATTGCTGTCCTAAAGTTATTTCTGGCCAAAAATAGAGGATGATATTGAGGCCTATGTGAAGACTTGCCTTGTATGTCAGCTTGACAAATCTGAACGGAAGAAGGAAGCAGGTTCGCTGCAACCTCTACCGGTAGCTGAATGTCCTTGGGCTTCCGTTTCTATGGATTTCATTAGCGGATATCCAAAGGTTGATGGTAAGGCGTTAATCATGGTGGTGGTAGACAGATTCTCGAAGTATGGGGTATTCATTGCTGCTCCAACACTATGTTCCTCGGCGATAGCTACTGAATTGTTTTATAAGTATGTGATAAAGTATTTTTGTGTTCCAACCGACATTGTGAGTGATAGAGATGCTCGACTGGCCATTTTTGGACTGCTTTGTTCAAATTAATGGGTACATATTTGAAATTCTCGACAACAAATCATCCACACACTGATGGAAAGATCAAGAGAATCAATCATTTTCTTGAGGAGTACTTGAGGCACTATGTGACTGCGAGTCAGAGGAATTGGGTAGCGTTGTTCGATAGTGCTCAGTTTTGCTCTAACTTGCACAGGTCGTCGGCTACGGAGATGAGTCCTTTCGAGATTGTGTTGGGTAGGCAGCCTGACACGCCATTTGAATTTACTAAGCAGAAATCTCAAGGCAAGTGTCCTGCCGCTTACAGGTATGCACGTGACAAGCAAGAGTTGCTGGCTGAGGCGCAAGACAGTTTGTGGAAAGCTGCCAAACGAATGAAGCAGTATGCTGACAAGCATCGCCGTGCATTGGACTTTTAGGTTGGTGATAAGGTGTTGCTGAAATTAACACCTTAAATCTGGAAGAAGATCAGTAGCAAGACAAGACATCATAGGCTGATTCTAAAGTACGACGGTCCCTTTGAAGTCGTAGAGAAGGTTGGCGCAGTGGCTTACCGGTTGAATCTGCCGGAACGGCTGAAGGTGCATCCTACTTTTCATGTGAGTTACTTGAATCCCTTTCATGAAGATGCTGAGGATCCATCAAGGGCGATGGCCAGACGTGCTCCTCCGGTTGTGAGACAACAGTATGATGAGATTGAGAAGATTCTGGACCACCGGACCTTGGGGCAAAGCAAGAAGAATAGGCGGATAGAGTTTCTGATTCAATGAAAAGACAAACCTGAATGTGATGCGACTTGGGAGAAAGGGGCGTCTTTGTGGCAGTTTGAAAACCAGATCAAGGCTTACTTAGATTCTGCCTCGTCGAGGACGACGAGCTAATCTGGTGGGGGAAGTTTCTTAGCCCCATAACTTGATCATAGGGCCTTGCGCCGAGGGCAAGGCAAGTCTTGCGGAAAAATGGGCATGATAAGGCATTTACATGATGGGCCTTGGCATGACTCCATGTTGCTGATGGAACCGTGATGGCATTGTGGCAGACCAACCGAGCATGCGCAGGTGCAGGTCGACATGGGCAGGCACGGGTCGGCAGACTTGGGCACTAGGCAGGTGGCCTAGATGCCAAGTTGATGATGATGAAGGCAAGGCTGACACGGGCAATGGCATGGCATTGCCGTTGGCAAGGAAACTGGGCCATGGATGGCTGTGCGGAGCAGCCGAGGCAGACATGCACTAGCATGAAGACTTGGCGCGCAGACATGGAACCAAGGCAGGCAAGAGCGCGCGCAGGCATGGCGCGAAGCAGGCGAGGCACGCGCGGTTTGCTCCAAGGAGCGCGAAGGCGCCAAGGGCCGACACACACGCGCGCGCGCGCAAGGCATGCGCAGCACATGCGGGCGGTTGGGCAGTTTCCTGGAATCTGGGCGCCTCTGGCCTAATCAGCAAGGGCAGTTGTAACTTCCGAATTTTGAATTCGAAATGCCTATCAGTTGGGGATGTCAACTGAATTTAGGAGGAAATTTGGTAAGCCATGTGGCATGGGGCGTGGGCTAATTTTAAAGGGAGTTAGTCTATGCTGCCTAAGGGAATGAGTGAAGCAAAAAGATAGTGTGTTAGTCTATCTTTTTGGACAAACAGTTTTGAGGTCTTGTGTATTCTTTGTATGTGAGTTATTATACAAAGTTGGGAGTGTTTTCCCGTATGTGCGTGTGTGCCTAATATTGTGATTGTGCGAAATAGTCTAAGTGTCGAACGGATCGTAAAGGCAAACTTGTAGGCTGAGTCATAGCGGTTGTGTGCGTGTGACTGCCATGCAGTGTCAAGAGTGTCGCGTAAAACAAAAACTGACCCTGTAAGTATCACCATTTTTTTATTTTTATATCAACTATTAAATGGTCACTTTTTCTACCTGAACTATAATCAACTATATATCAAAACACACCTCAACTATCGGTTGTTCATTTTTCCTACTTGAACGATGGTGATATTTCAGGTGTGTTTGGATAAACATTTAGTTATAATTCAGATAGGAAACTAGCACGCATGATAGTTCAAGTATGAATTTAAGAGTTCAAAGTACAGCATGAGTAACAATGAGTATCCAATTTAATACTTACATGATTCAAGTAGGGATGACAATGGGGCGGGTACTGGACAATTCCGCATAAACCTGCAAAGACTTTAACCCGCACTGCGTAATATAATTTGATATTTTTAACCCGCTTCGTGTGAGAAAGAGAAGGTAATGAAGAGAAATGAGTACTCTCAATCCCCAAACCAAGGTAGCTACTATCTTTTCTCGTGCTTCCTGCTGCTATTGGAACCTGCCAGTTGAACCAAAGGTATATTCGATCGAGACCAAAGCTTATGCAGTTGTGGAATTCCGTTAAGATAGAAAGCTTTTTAGCCAGTTGGGCGTCAGTAGTGGACTAAATTTGGACAAAGGAACGGTCAGAGAACTACATATTAATGCAATACCTAGCTACTTAAATATGAATTCCTCTTCCTTATGCTTGTGTTGCGGTTCTGTAAGGGATGATCAATGGAGTCCTTTTGATCTCCCGGCTTCATTTCCTCTATTTCATCAACCGGTTGCTCCATGAATGAAGTGTTCATAAGCACTTTCGAACTGGAAGCAAAGCAAGATGGAGTACTAGAGTGATATTCTTCCTGGTAAATCTCATCATCACTGCAACTCAATATCTCAGTAGGTGACTTTGCATTGTCTATTTCCTCTTCATCTTCAGATATATTCTTGTTAGAGTCCCCATCACTCCAGCTAGTATCACTGACTGTATGAAACAATGTAACACTCTCTTTCTTTGCTCCTTGAAATGAAAAGCTCCTTATTTTCCTATCGGAAAACGGAAGGAGGGATGTTAAATGAGAAGCAGCAACTTCATCCCTTCCCAAATTGTACGATGTTGAGAGCTTCCTCTGTATGCCTTCCCTTTCTTTAACTAGATTGCCTAAATTTTCCAACACCTCATTGCCTATTGCTTCCTCAGCAACTTTTTGTTGAAGCTCTGTGATGGATCTATCAAAAGCTTTCTTCTGAAGTCGAAGTGATCGCTGAAACATGGACCAAAACAAGACAGACTTCAGGTTTCAGTTCTTTGGTAGAACACGGAGTAACAGAATCAAAGGAAGGGAAAAGGGTCAGATATACCTTTCTACTATACAAAAAATCTTAATTTTACTCTCCGTTAATATGTTGGGGTCATTCATACCCTTGCGTTAGTAAATCTATCTCGTATTTGTCCTTGACCCTAATGGAGCTCCAACATGAAGTATAACAGATGTAACTTTAAGATGACACAATTTGTTGGCAATGTGTATGAATGACTTCCAAACATAATGATGGTTAAAATTAAGATATTTCTAAGGAACTCGTGGGAAAGCATATAGAGAGAAGCTGAGTCCATAAAATGCGCCTTCAGGCTTAAATATCAGTTTCCATAGAGAACACAAAAAGGTGAAAAGAGAGTGGGAATGTATCTCAGCTTACTCTTTTATCTAAGAATTCCCCAAGATGTTGATTTTGAAGCTTCTTTTTCTTCCAAAACACGCAGCAAAATCTTACTAGTACTGCTAGTACTATCAGTATGATAGATTCAAAGATCAGAAACAACAAAATTGTCCTCTTATTTCCTGAAGAAAAAAGAAGGGAATTATTATGGAATGGTATTTGGTTATCAATATCACTACACAAATGTAGGATGTACCTGTGTAGATGCTGAAATTCTTATGCCTAATTTGTGAGCAGCTTAATGCAAATTTCTGACCTGATGCAAAAGAATGATGAAACAACGAACACGACTGGATGCTCAGAGGCGGAACTAGACTTAAATTTATAGATTCATGTGAACCCAGTAGCTTTAGTTTAAAATCACAATTCTATTAAGAAATCCACTAAATATATATAAATATTTCACGTGTATATTTATTTGAGACCTGTTGTAGGAACCTATAAACTTCAAATCCTAGATTCACCTCTGAGAGTGTTATGAACTTATATGATCCTAGCTGAAATATAAGAGAAAATTATTATAGGAATAGGATATTTACGTGAGCTTCGGCAAGGTAGTGGGTTCCCAATACCTGCACGAGTGATCCATCTCTATTAGATATTTATTAAGCACCAACAAATTGCAGAGTGAAAATCTCTTTAGATTTCCACACAACTCCAGAAATGAGATTTTGTGAACTGCATAGAAATGCATGTTAAATCAAGAAATAAAGTTCATATTGCTTCCTTAAATTAATATTGAAGCACTGCTCAAGTCCTTGATGACTGTTATTACTCTCTTAGAATGAAAAGAAATGGAAATTTGTTTTATTCAATAATATGAAAAAAATTTAATCCTGTAATTGTGAAGAGACTCACTTGAAGCTGCAAAAAAAGCGAGGAGGACACTTTCATCCAAAAGAAAATGTTGTAGGTCACTTCTCAAAAATTCCAAGGAGAATTGACCTGATGCAATACTAAATAATGGATGTTAGGATGCTGCAGAGTACTAGATTTATCAATTGATGTTGTTAATAAGGCCAAAGATATTTCGGGGCTAGGGAGAATTGCGGGGTAGTTACCAGGATATTGTTCAGACCAAAAGATGGTCCCAGTAGCTGGATTAATCAGCGTGAAGATAACACCCTTTGGTTTCATCGCGGAGATGTAAGTGTAATCTCCAATTATCCGAGTAAATTTTCCTTCAATCTGTGTCTGAGAAACATAGATTGCATATCCTGAGCAATCAAGAACAGGGCTGACTTGGATTACAGAATCCATATTGTGCACTTTAGGGAACTTTTTGAGAACTCCTTGTGGTGAAAACGAATAGAGGTATCCCTCCAATGAACCAATAGATATCCAACCTGGAATTGAATTTGAAATAAACATGAATACTTTGAAGGCCTGATACAGCTAGAAGTTCATGATATATGGTAAGGAATAATATTACCATTAGAATCAACAGCAGGGGTATAATCTGCCATACTTAGCGGCCCAAAGTTTTTCTGCCACAAAATGTTTCCCCTGGAAACATCAACTGCTAGCACAAGAGCTTTAGCTGCTACAGTAACATACAAGAGACCGTTATTCCCGGCTGTCACAGTAAGCGCACTTCCGAATGAACTGAAATCTTGTATCCATCTGAAATGTGGACTACGAGTTGACAGAGAATAAATTTCCCCTTGATTGTTTGAGATCTGCAGTTGAAGAAATATAAATGGTTTCAAATCGAGGTATATCAAGTATATGCAAAGATGAAGCCGTGTGCAAAGGACAAGTTTAAACAGCTTAGAACCTGAAAAGCTTACATATATGCTAGCTTCACAGTGATCAAACACGGGGACTGAGGAAAAATAACATTCTGTGAGGTTTTTTCTACAACCTTGCCGATATCCATGTTGATAAAGTACCGGGCCAGCACTCCAGTGAAGCTTCCCTTGCAACCGGTAAGCAAAGAGACCCCTGTTTTTAACATTAATAAGTACAGAGGAACTGGATATACTTACTGCAAGGCCAATAATCTTCCCTGGTCTTTCATATTCTGTACCAAAGAACAATTCTACAGCTATTTCAGAACTTCCTACATTCGAAGGGTTGATCTTCAGCACTCTGTCTTCAGCAACCATATATATCTACCAAAAGCAGCTTCGCATAATCAATAACCAAAACAGAAATACTAAATGAAATAAGACCAATTATTTGAAGAAGCAAAATGTCATATCAAACTTGGTGAGGATACCTTTTTTTGGTATAAATTTTGCAGGATTTAGGACTCGTGCTATATCATTACATGAATGAGAAAGTTTTACACATGATGACCAACAAAGTATGATTAAGAGTAAATCCCATCCAGCATTTAAGGTATACTTAATTGAAGGTATTGAGCTTGAAGCCTTGCCTTTCTTGATTCCCCTAGAACCGGAGCTATAGTAGGGCTGCATTTGTAACTGAGAGACAACGTCCACATGACAGAACCATTGCTTTCAAAGGCGAAAAAGTTCTTTTCTGAACACACATAAACCTTCCCACCATCACTGATCAGTGGCTTGCTGAGTTTATGTGCAGCATTTTTGAAAGATTCTTGACCTAAAGAAAGCACATGCAAACATTTACCAGATTTTAGAAGGTTGAGCAGATTCAAGGAATCCTGTAAGCAGCTATATGAAAAGATCAATTTTATTTACATAAGTTGGTATTTGAAGATGTATTCATGAATAAATTACATACAAACAGTATTTGAAAAAACCACATCAAAGTAAATTCCCATTTCAAATTCTTTTGTCAAAAAGAGCAGAGAGGCGTTTGGCACTAAAAATACTTGGTTTACATCTTCCTAATTAGTAACCTAAACGCAATAAACAACTTATTATAACCGATTAAAATGCACTGACAGTGCAGAAATTCTTCACACTATCTCTGTATATAAGTTAAATCCAGATCATATAAGAAAATTACTTGCTATCATTTTGTTCCGCATAATTGTTTTAACAAACCTCTCTCATAAACTCACTCACATACATTAATATATGAAGATACCTGAAAGTGTTTGGGAATATGCAACAAATGTTGATAGTAAAAGCAGGGACAAGATCAAAGAAGCAACATGAATATGCAGAGACATGAATGTCAAAAGCACAAATGTGGAAAAAACAAACTAAATAAAATATTGCAGAACGATTTGTGGAAATATATATATATATATTGTAGAGCGGTTAATTAACCGCTATGGTTAATGGGGAAAGCAGGGAACTTATGGAGCATCTGTTGATTTGGTGCATTTATTGATTGATACAAACTCGGTATGTGAATGATTTTTTTTAATCAAATGGTGTCCATGAAAAATGAACAAAAAGGAAAGACTATCATTAATATTTTTAAATTTTAATTATTACTATCATTAATATTTTTAAATTTTAATTATTAATGTCCTAATTTTGTATTACTAACTGAATATTTTTCAACTTAACAGTTTCACTATCGCACGACTGCTTTTCACGTTTCAACAGACCTACTGTTTTCCATTTTTTATATTTTGCTTAGGTTTGTTTGGATGAATGGATTCACAAACTTATGAAAAAGTTATTGACAGTTATATTGCGATGTATTGCAATGTAATTTAAATAAAATATTTTCTCAATATGTTCAATAGTAATCTTTTAGATATTGAAAAGATATCTCATCTGTGCTTGGTTAATTTATCAATATTTATATTTATATTAAAGGTGTGAAGACGCTTAAAAATATTGATTGAATTTTTTATCCTTCGTTAAAAAATTTCACAATAAACAAAATTGTCATTCATTATTTTTACACAATTATTATTTAAAATTATTTTACTACCTGATTTTATCATATTACATTTTTTATTTGTTAAATAACTCTATTGTGGTATAAAATTTTTTAAAAAAAATAATCCACTAAATTTTCATCATCAATTTTTTTTTCCTTTTTCATAATCATGAAAATTTATTTTTTCCTTTCTTAGGGTAGCTAATTTTTAAAGTTCTTTTTTTTCTTTTTTGATAAAAAAAAAATCCTTTTTTTTAAAGTCACGAATTTTTTAAATTTTTTCCCTTTTTGAAGTCACAATTGTTTTTCTCCTTTTTTATATTTCCCCCCCTTTTTGAAGTCACAATTTTTTTTCTCCTTTTTTATATTTTTTTCCCATTTTTGATAGTCCCAAATTTTTATAAATAGTACCCTAATATTTTTATAGTTTCAAATTCTTTTTGATTTATCAATTCTTCTACTTTTATTTAAAAAAATCATAATTGCATAATTTAATTCATAACTCCTCTACATTAACATTTTTTATTCAATCTCCAACTTTGTTTGTTTTGTGTTAATCTATTATCTTCTTCTTCTTCTTCTTTCATGTTGTGATTTTTTTTCATGTTGCAAATTTAAAAAAGACAATAGTAATAGTTATGTCAACTCAAATTGTTTATATTCAAAATAATTTAACTTAGATTGTCTCCTTTAGTTGATTCTAATATTAGTATTATTTTATCTCCTTTCGTTGAATCTTATATTGATATTATGTGATTTAAAATTTATGTTATTTGCAATTAACATTCTTCATCTACTCATATATTTGCAAGTTTCATCTATTCAGGTAAAGTAATCTCCCCATCTCATAAAATAATTTTTTTTATAAAAGTATAAATTATTATAATTATAACTCTTGTGCGCAATTTATTTTAGATAATCTTACAATGAAATCTGAAAAGGATCTCATGAACGAAATTGTACCAATTGACAACTTAAGGCGGTATGATTTTCATTGGATAATAAAAGTCTTAGTAATTGGAGTTGGATTGGTAAAAGAGTATAAAAAGGGAACAAAGAAAGGCACGCAAATGACTATAATTAGTTGACAAAGTGATAAATAATTATTTTTTTGTATTATATTCTCTATTTTATATTTTATATTTTTACATATATGTTTGAATTATTATCTATTCTTATATATACATACATACATACATATATATATGTATGTATGTATTTATGTATGTATGTATGTTTTTTAACCATTAAACTTTAATATTTTTACTGGCCATAAAAGTTTTTGCTATACTTTTCAATAATTATATTAAAAAGTAAAAAAAATATTTACAATAAGACAAGATCTGTTATATCATAAATGTGCTTAGTTTCATTTATTTATTTTAACAAATTAATAAAACTATAAATATTAAGTAGTTATGGTTATATAATAAAAATAACAACTCCTAAATCTAATATGAAATCTTGTCCATAGATTTTTCCTATTTTACTTTGGTGGTACTTCTTTTTTAATTTAAAAAATTATTATGTTATATATTTTAAATAAAGAATGATTTAAAACATATTATTTAGTTGATTTTAAAGTTTAAATATTACGAGAATATCAAAATAATAATTAAACTTAATTAATTTTATAGTTCTAATTATTAGACATCTTATTCATTAACTTTGTCCAATTTTATCTCATAATTTTCTTCATCAACTTTGTCGTAACTTTGATTCAATCTTCAACTTATATATTTTTCTTACATATAATTTACAAATTAATGCAATGCACGTACGCCGAAACTAGTTATACTAAAAGTGTGAAGGCTCTTACAAATATTGATTGAACTTTTTTTCCTTCAGTAAAAATAGATAAATTTGTCATCTACTATTTTTAAAATTTATAAAAATTTAAAATCAACAAAAATGGCTATTAAATATTTCCATAATTGAAATAGGAATAGTTCGTGTGGTTTTTTTTTAACCCATGTTGTTTTAATGTTGCCAAATAACGTATTGAAGAAATATAAAAATCTTTTCCTAATATTTAAAATTTTGAAATTAACAAAAATTTTAGCTATTAAATATTTCGGTAATTGAATGATGTACTAAATTCCTAATATTTAGAATCTTCTGTGGGATCTTAGTTTATTTGAAACTCGTGATATTCTAATATTGGTAAATAATTTATAGAAGAAAAATAAAAATCATCCATATTTAGAAACTCCTTTCTTGAAGTAAAAGATTTTGAATTTCCATAAATTAAGAATCTACTTTCTACAATAATTCAATAGCATTTATAATATAGTCCTAAAAGTCTTTTATTCTTCCAATAGTCCTTTTTTATATTAATAATATGTAGGTCAATTGATCAAATAAATTTAATATATTATGAGTATTTTATAATTTCTCTTTGTTATCATCGTACAAGATTTTTTTTGTTAATTTCCGCATGATGCCCTGCTATTTCGATCTAAACTACATGCTCATAATTTGAGTACAATCGTATTCTAAAGGTCCATAAAGAGCTTGAAATCACTGGACGAAGCAATTTACGTATCACTATGCTTCTTTTCGAAATTCAAAAGAGATGAACAAAAATGTACTAAAACAGAAGAGGAGGTGAACAAGAGACTATTGTGTAGCTCTAAGAAATTCATTATTAATTTATTTCCCATCCGTAGAGGTAAGTTATGTAATATTTAAAAAGAAAAAATTGAAATTCTCTTCTCATCTATAATATTGTTCCTCTCTTTTTTAGTTACGGGGTATGTAATTCTATAGATTAATATTATTTATAAACATGCATTGACTATCATGTAATTCTCTTTTATAGCTTTTGGGGTATGTAATTTCAATAATTATTTATTATTAATATTATCAATTTTAACATATTGTTTTATATTTTTTTGTGCACAATTTATTTGCTTAATAATCACATGATAAAATAATAAGTAAAATTAATCTTGATAAGAGTTTGCAAGGACATGAAAAGGAGTTCAAACTATTTAAATTATTTTGTATTCAACTGCTACATCAATGTAATAGGCTTTAGATACATAGGATTGATACTAGTTCATATAGGAACTCAATTTTTTTTAAAAAATATTTAGTAATTAGGATATAGGCAAGTACGAAGAACGTCTCTAGCAAATGTCGTTAGTTTTTTTTGTTAGAATATACTATTAACCATGCGGTTTTAGTATAGTGTTAATGTTTTAATTTTGTGTAGGACTTTTATTTTATTTATTGGATTAATAAAGTCTTCTTTTAAATAGATCATTTTTGCATGTGCGTCCTTTATTTATATAGTAGATGATTTGGTGTATAGAGTGTAGCTTATACATAGAAGATTAAATCATCAGTTTTTATAAGTATAAAGTTTATATATGTTCACAATCTAAAATGAAAATTGGATGAATTCATCGGTATGATTGTAGCACAGGATTAAATATAATTTATCTTGATTATGAGAATGGTATTATTCCAACTTCTTGTGCTAGTACATTTTGTATGTATTGAACGCGACCAAGTAGAGAAAAATATTTTGTCTGACTTAGTAAAATAAATTCTCTAGATCATTAAATGTACTTATACTCTTAATCTTGATATAATTATTATGATGTCATTTGCTTGTTGTTTTGATCTATCAAAGGGTGAAACTCTTTCGGCAGTTAAAATGTTCCCGATAGGTTGGATCATGACAAATGATATTTTTGAAATAATAGTTAGTTGATGAAATCCATGTCTCGACCTTGAGATTGATGATACCCCTTTATGATTGCTTATAAGGTTTCATGTGAAAACCCTGCAGTTGAATTCTGTATCCGTCACATGAAATAAGTTAAGCGTTTGAATAAAGGATTAAATTGATCAATGAATTAAATAGTCAGAAATTTAATTTGATTGGTTGGTATCTGTAATCTTAACATGGGGAGTTAAATAAGAATTTAATGATTGATTTTGAAATTATACCGAGGAGTGCAATTACGAATATTTAGTGAAATAATTTATAATTTATTATGGTAGGTTAATTCGTTCATTATTTTGAATTAATACCATAAGTGGAAGCCTCACCAATTAAATATGTGGTCCCTGCTATGCCTGATTAATTAAAGAACTTGAAAAAGGAAGAAACCTGTTTTCTTGAAGCAGTAAAATCCTACAAGATTTTGGACAACTTCATAAAAGGTAAGTAGTACACATTTTTGAGTTTCATTCCCTTTGAAAAACGTGTGAATATACAAGGAAAGTAGGAATCCTATACGTTTTGGAATTAGGGTTTTACACCTTAAAAATGTGATTATAAATAGGGTTTTTTCCTCCTTGAAAAGATAATCTTTTCTGAGAAGCGGCACTTGCCCATACAAGTATTCCCTACTCGAAGATTATTCAGGCTATAGTAGAAGACTGCAGACCTGGAGAGCGAATTTGATGTTTTGTGTGAAAGCTTCAAGAGGTTAGTATCTCGTAATCTAATTCGTTATTGTTATCTAGTGATTCATGTAAGATATTTAATTCAATTTATGCTTGATTCCACTGCGCATATTCTAAGAATTGACACCATGGGCCGACTTATATCTACCTAGATAATTTAAAAAATTCATGAAAAAGATTGTTATATGTATTGTCTTTTTAGCATGAATGCATGAATCGTATCATAGATGAAAACGAGTGTTTTAATGATTTTTGTGTTTGAAAAACTGTTTTATATATAATTTATGATATGTTTTTTGAAACAAAAAACAATTTTAAGATTCCAGGTCGCGCGAGACGCTGCCGAGTCGCACGCATGCCCCTGCCGAGGCGCACATGACTCTGCCGATTTTGGAGTTTTTCAAATTATGACGAACTCCAATTGACCTGAAATTTGGTAGGTTCAAATGAAAATTATCCACTGAGAAATACTCATGGATATGCCGTGATTAACGTCGTTTTTTGGCCATTCGGAGTCATTTTGATGGATTTTTGGGCATTTTTCTGTTTTCTAAAAAATTAAAAATTGAGAAATAATTAGTTTCTCACAACCAGTGTTGTTAGGGTTCAATCCTTACGGTCTCTATTGGTGTATAATAGTAAGTAATGAGTTTACATGTTGACATTGGTCTTCTTTCCCCATCGAATAGATTTATTATGGGATTACAGTATTTGCTTGTCTCATGTTGTTGAAAACTTGCATTAACTCTCCAACTGAGTTACATGTTGGTTCAATGGAACAGAGATTTACATTATTGGATATTTACCTGTCTTAAATATGAACTTTACTCTCCAATTGAGTTAGTTATGTTTTGATTTATGGGGTAAACATCTGTCATAACTCATATAGTTTGCAAGAATGGTTAAATTTTCCTATCGAATCAAGCTATTCAATATGCATGGTTGTATGTGTTATGTGTTTGCATGAATTTAAATATTCTTGTAGCATGGTTAATGATCTATTTAATTTTTTTCTTCGACCTCCCAGATTAATAATGACTTCGTTCAATCCTCTCACCTCTATTTTAAAAGAAAACAAGTTAGAGGGCCCGAATTATGTTGATTAGAAAAGAAATCTGGATATTCTCCTAACTGCTAAAGGGTATAATTTTGTGTTGGCTGAGGAATGCCCTGAAAAACCTGAGAATGCCACCTTGGACCAAATCAAAGCCTATGAAAAATGGGTTAAGGCTGATGAGATGGCGCGATGTTACATTCTTGCTTCAATATAGAATATTTTGCAACAACAGCATCAGTCTATGGAATTTGCTTTTGATATACATGAACATCTCAAAGAGACGTTCGGTGAGCATAATTGTGTTGCAAAGTAGACAATCATGAAAATCCTTTTAAACACAAAAATGGTTGAAGGTTCGTCCGTAAGGGATCATGTTCTTAAAATGATTGGTCTTCTTAATGAACTGGAAATCCTTGGAGCTAAAACTGATAAGGAATCTCAAGTTGAGATGATCTTGTAGACTTTGCCTGACAGTTTTCAGCAATTCCACTTGAACTATAACATGAACAAAATGGATCTGTCTCTAGCGAAATTGTTGAATGAGATGTAAGCGGCTGAGTCCATTATCAAACAACAAGCTCTTGTTGTGGCATTGAATGTTGAGAGAGCTCCTTCTTCTTCTAAGCTGAAAGGCGGACAAAAAAAGAAGAGATCTTGCAAGGCATATGGATTTGCAAATGGTGGTGTGGCTAAGCCGAAAGGCAAGTGCTATCATTGCAAGAAGTCTGGGTATCACAAGAAGCAATGTTCTGACGACCTGGCTAAATTGAACAAGAAAGGTAATTCTTGTTACTTAAATGTCATTAAAACTTGTTTAGAGGCTGTTTCTACGATGCTATGGGATGTAGATTCGGGAGCCACTAATCATGTCTGCACTTCTTTGCAGGGATTTCAGAAAATGCGGCGGTTAAGTGAGAATGAAATTTGCGTTTTTCAAGCCAATGGAAAACCAGCACTAACTTTAGCTTTAGTAGATATTAGTATTTCTTTTAGTAGTTCTAGAGTTTTAGATTTAAAATATGTTCTTTATGTACCTTCTATTAGAAGGAATTTGCTTTAGTTTCAAAATTAACGGATGCTGGTTATAATATATATTTTGATAATTATTATGCTATTATCAAATTTAACAAGCATTTTATCTATACTGCTGCTAGAGTACATGATCTATTTGTGCTTGAAACACCTCTTGATTTGTTGCAACCAAAGGAACTAAATAACATTAATCTGTCCAATAAAAGAAAATATATTTCTGAATTGAGTCAAACTTACTTATGACACTTGCGTCTAGGTCATATAAATCTACTCTGATGGACCTTTGAGTTCATTGAAAGTGGAGGCCCCGCCAACATGTGAATCCTATTTAGAAGGAAAAATGACTAAGATACCTTTTCCTTCTAAAGGAAATAGAGCTAAGGATAAGTTGGAATTAATTCACTTTGATTTATGTGGTCCTATGAATATACAAGAAAGAAGTGGTTTTGAGTATTTTGTGACCTTCACATATGACTACTGTAAATATGGATATGTTTATTTGTTGCACCATAAATCTGAATGCTTTGACAAGTTCAAAGAATTTAAGTCAGAAATGAAAAAGCAACATGATAAACATATTAAATCATTACTATCTGATCATGGTGGTGAATACCTTTCTACTGAATTCATTAAATACTTATCAGATTGTGGAATTACATCTCAATTATCCGCTCCAGGAACACCACAATAAAATGGTGTGGAAGAGAGAAGAAACAAAACTCTTTTGGAAATGGTAAGATCAATGTTGAGTTATTCGGATTTTCCTTCTTCTTTTTGGGGATATGCATTAGACACGACAAACTATCTGTTGAACTTGGTTCCTTTCAAATCACTACCTTTAACTCCAATAGAATGATGGACTGGATGAAATCCTAGTCTAAGACACGTTCATGTATGGGGTTGTCTAGCCCACGTGCAAAAGGGAAAAACTGATAAGTTGGAATCAAGGACAGAAGTATGTGTCTTCGTTGGATATCCAAAAGGGATGAAAGGAGGTTTGTTTTATTTTCCTAAAGAAAAGAAGTTCATTACTACAACAAATGCCAAGTTTCTGGAAGAGGACTATTTAATAAATCTGTTACACCCCGTAAATTTTCGACATGTAGATGGCCTATTCGCATGTTGGTTAAGAGTTTTAGAATGCCATACATGCTATAAAAAGGCCGGGGGGAAGATCGGACAAGCGCCAAGTCGGCGCGTCGCAAGGAAAATGCAACTTATAAATCGCATTCGATGAGTGCGACTTATAAATTGCATTCGATGAATGCGACTTATAGGTCCCAACTATATAAAGCCTCCAACTTTGGTTTTTAACTTCATTTCATCATTTTATTTCCAGAACACGAAGAGAAACAGAGGGTTCGAAGGGTTTGAGGAAATTTCTTTTCGATAACGCCATTAAACGTGGTCCAAACTCAAATTAACTCCAGATACCGAGGTATTCCGCAGCAAGGAGCATTCCTACGGGTTTAGTTTCGTGAAATTTGGCCGGCGAATCGTCGTGCTACCGAGATAAGGTAAGTGGAATTGCTCCAAGATAGTGTCAATATACTCCTAGCCCTAAAGTGAGTATTTCTCCCTTCTGGACTTCCGAGAAATAGCGAGTTTTCGACCGTTTTTTGATAAGCCAAAGTTTAGGTTATATATATATATATTAAAAGTGATATTTTCTTTCAGAATATTAACGTATTTAGTTCTAATTGATATATATGAATGCAGTTGGGGAGAAATAACAGAAATACTGACCAAGCTACGCCAATTAGTCGAAAAATCAGAAACGAAGGTATGTAAAGCTAGTTCTTCGGCAAGATAGCAATCCCAGTATAGTAAACAAAGTAAAGTCCAGAAGAAGGAACCTAGAAGTCGAGAATTGAGTCTAGTATGAATTCAGCAGGCATGTTTTATAATATTATGATATATTCAGAATAAAAGTTAGTAAAGCAATATCAGTTAGTCAGATAATATCTCAGATACAGTATAGCTCAGTATAAGAATCCGTTTCATGCAGAAAAGAGTTCAGAATAAGAAATCAGAATACAGATAGTATTTTCAGATCGAACATGCTTGCTATATGTGATTATTGTTTGTTGAGACATGTTTGTGCTATGAGGGCACTCCTAGAGTTTCCTTGCCGCCCCAGGGTTAATAGCTGTGTCGACTCGCCCGCCGGAGGGTGAGAATACGTCACTCCAAGGAGTGGCATGCCGTCCGCAGTAGGACGAAGATGGGATGCAGCATTCCCCATATCAGGCTGATCAACATAGTAGTATAGCTTACCCTGTCGAGCGCTTGCCCCAGGGGGCAGTTTACAGTTTACAGATACAGATTACAGTTTATGGATACAGGAGTCCTCCGAACTCAGATACAGTTATAGTCAGGGGCCTAGAGAGCCCAAGCTGCATACCCAGGGGGCCGGTAAAGGTGCTTGTAGTTAGTAGGTGAGTGGAGTGATTTATTTTTGGATGGTTTTGACCCGGGTAGGGGTATATAGATTGTGTGTTGGTTGGAACCTTCCGACTTATGGGGGCTGGTATAGGTCCTTGTATGTTATATATATGTATATACATGATATCTATTATCTGATAGACAGCAGGTCGCTATGACGACAGGTATGATTCTACCTTACCTTCAGTACAGATAAGCTTATTCCAGATCCTGCTAGTCCAGACAGTTTCAGATACTTTCTGCTATTCTGCATTTACTAGATTGATGTTTATATTCAGTTATGTTCAGTTTGCTTTACATACTCGGTACCAGTGGTACTGACGCCCGTTTGGGGCGCTACATTACTTGCCTGCAGGTACCTATAGACGAGGAGTCGATCCCTTATGATCCTGGCCAGCGCAGAGTCATCAGCTCCTGTCATCCGGAGCTTGATATTCAGAGGTGTATATCATTTTCTTTTGTTGTATAGTACGGGTAGGTCGAGGCCCTGTCCCGACCATCTTATCAGTATTCTTAGAGGCTTGCAGATTGTGTTTATATCTCCCTGTGGTTAGTTGTGCCGGTCGTGTGGGGCTGTGCGTATGTTTAGTTATTTATGTTGGCCGTGTGGGGCCAATCCAGTTAGTAGTGGTGACCTTGTCGGTCACGTAGCTGTTTAGCATCTGTTATTTTAATTCAGAAGTAACTAGTCAGCATAGTGGCCTTGTCGGCCCGCATATGCTCCCTTATATTGATATTATTCTGTTTAACTGTTGTTGTTTTACAGGTGGCTATAGGCCTAGTCGGCCGGAGGTTGTATTTACAGCCGCTATATAGCCCTTTGATTCCGTGAATTAGAGTTAGAGCCATCCAGGCACCAGATGTGCTTAGGCTTAGTAGTCTAGCAGTTCAGGTCCTAATAGGGCACCAGGTGCCAGTCATACCCCCCAAGGCGGGGTGTGACAAAATCATGTTCCGAGAAGTAAACTCGTTTTACAGGAATTGAACAATGGAATAACAAATGATGTATCCAAAGAACAAATTCCACAAGCAAGTATTGACATACCGCTCCATTATCGTAGTGGGAGAGATATCAATAGGCAACGGGAGTCACAAGTACAACGGTCGGACATCTCGCTACCTCAAGATAGTGGGAGCAATATTGACCAGCCTGCACTTGTCGAGAAGCCTGTGCTTGGGGAAGAAGTTAGTGATAATCATGATTTAGTTCGCAAAAGTGATGTTGTGATTCCACCGTAAGATTATATTAATGATGTTGTAGTGAGTCATCGTAGTGGGAGAGTTATTAGAAAACTCATTCAGTTTGCACTCTTGGGAGAATCTTATGATAGAATCCCTAAAGAGCCTAATACAAACCCCTAGTTACGCCGAAGTACTACAAGATATAGATGCTGAAAAATGAATAGTCTCTATGAAATTTGAAATGGAGTCTATGTACTCCAATCAAGTCTGGGATCTTGTATAACCACCTGCAGAAGTCAAACTCATTGGCCGTAGATGGATCTATAAGAAAAAGAGAGGGGTGGATGGAGAAGTGCAAACTTTTAAAGTTAGGCTTGTTGCAAAAGGGTTTACTGAAAAAGAAGGAATTGATTATGAGGAAACCTTTTTGCCGGTAGCCATGCTTAAATCCATCAGAATTCTCTTATTCATTGCTACTCATTATGATTATGAGATCTAGCAGATGGATGTTAAGACGACTTTTCTTAATGGAAGTCTGAGTGAGTGTATATATATGGCATAACCAGAGGATTTCGTGGAAAGTGGCAATGAGCACATGTTGTGTAAGCTGAAAAGATCCATTTATGGGTTGAAACAGGCATCTAGGGCATGGAATACTTGTTTTGACAATTCGATTAAGACTTTTGGTTTTTATCAATGTGAGAACGAGTCATGCATATATAAAAAGCGGGAGGGAGATAAAGTAGTGTTTTTGATTCTCTACGTGGATGACATTTTGCTCATAGGAAATAATGTGAGAATGTTGAAATCGGTTAAAGAGTGGTTGTCCTCGCGTTTTGATATGAAAGACTTGGGTGAGACGGCTTATATCCTTGGGAACAAGCTCATGCGAGATCGCAAGCAAAGGATATTAGGCTTGTCTCAAGCACTTTATATTGATACGATTCTTATCAGGTTTAGCATGAAAAATTTCAAAAAGGAATTTCTTCCTTTTAGGCATGGAATTTCTCTATCGAAAGATCATTCTAACAAAACGGTTGATGAGATAGAGAGGATGAGGTTGATCCCTTATGCTTCTGTTGTTGGGAGTCTCATGTATGCTATGTTATATACTAGACCTAACATTTGCTTTGTTGTTGGCATGGTTAGTAGATATTAGTATAATCCTGGGAATGAACATTGGACTGCAGTTAAGCATAAGATCAAGTATCTGAACAGCACTAGGGATTATGTGCTGGTTTTTCATTTGGGAGATCTGGTACTCGTTGGGTACACAAATTCGATTTTCAGTCTGACAAAGATTCTAGAAAATCTACCTCAGGATATGTGTTTACTTTAGGAGGTGGAGCCATAAGTTGGAGGAGTATTAAGCAATCATGTGTTGTTGATTCCATCATGGCAAGTTGAGTCATGTAGCTGCCTCCCAGGCGGCTAAGGAGGCTGTTTGTCTTAAGAACTTCCTAAAAGAGCTTGGAGTGATTCCTTCGATCGAAGCACCAATTACACTTTATTGTGATAATAGTGGTGAGGTTGCAAACTCAAAGAAAACGCAAAGTCACAAAAGAAGCAAACACATTGAGAGAAAATATCACTTAATTCGGAACATAACTCAAAGAGGAGATGTACAGGTTTTGAAGATTGCATCGCAGAACAATTTGGCGGACCCGTTTACAAAGAGCTTGTCACAGAAGCCTTTTGAAAACATGTAGAAGGAATGGGCGTTAAAGTTGTAGGTGCATGGTTATGAGTCTAAGTGGGAGATTGTTAGGATATACTTAACCATGTGGTTTTAGTATAATGTTAATGTTTCAGTTTTGCATAAGTCTTTTATTTTATTTATTGGATTAATAAAGTCTTGTTTTAAATAGATCATTTTTGCATGTGCTCCTTTACATATGTAGTAGATGATTTGGTGTATAGAGTTTAGTTTATACACAAAAGATTAAATCATCAGTTCTTATAAGTATAAAGTTTATATATGTTCACAATCTAAGATGAAAATTGGATGAATTTATTGATATGATTGTAGCACAAGATTAAATGTAATTTATCTTGATTATGGGAATGGTGTTATTCCAACTTCTTGTGCTAGTACATTTTGTATGTATTGAACGGACCAAGTAGAGAAAAATATTTTGTCTAACTTAGTAAAATAAATTCTCCAAGTCATTAAATGTACTTATACTCTTAATCTTGATATAATTATTATGATCAAATGATAGGTTGGATGATGACAAATGATATTTGTGAAATAATAGTTAGTTGATTAAATCAATGTCTCGACCTTGAGATTGATGATGCCCCTTTATGATTGCTTATAAGGTTTCATGTGAAAACCTTGCAGGTGGATTATGTTCCGTCACATGAAATAAGTTAAGCGTTTGAATAAAGGATTAAATTGATCAATGAATTAAATAGTTAGAAATTTAATTTGATTGGTTGGTATCTGTAATCTTAACGTGGGGAGTTAAATAAGAATTTAATGATTGGTTCTGAAATTATACCGAGGAGTGAAATTACGGATTTTAAGTGGAATAATCTATGATTTATTATGGTAGGTTAATTCATTCATTATTTCAAATTAATACCATAATTGAAAGTCTCACTAATTAAATCTGTGGTCCCTACTATGCCTGATTAATTAAAGAACTTGGAAAAGGAAGAAACCTGTTTTCTTGAAGTAGTAAAATCCTACAAGATTTTGGACAGCTTCAAAAAGTTAAGTAGTACACATTTTTGGGTTTCATACCCTTTGAAAACGCGTGAATATACATGGAAAGTAGGAATCCTATACGTTTTGGGATTAGGGTTTTACACCCTAAAAACGTGATTATAAATAGAGCTTTTTCCTCCTTGAAAAGATCATCTTTTCTGAAAAGCAGTATTTGCCCACACAAGTATTCCTTATTCGGATATTATTCAGGCTATAGTAGAAGACTGCAGACCTGGAGAGTGAATTGGATGTTTTGTGCGAAAACTTCAAGAGGTTAGTATTTCGTAATCTAATTCGTTATTGTTATCTAGTAATTCATGTAAGATAATTGATCCAATCATATTTGCTTCCACTAGCATGTTCTAACAATCACCTTAAAAAATAAATTTAATGTTGGATAGAGTTATAAGCTATTACTTTCCTTAAAGTTAAAATTATACATTTTTAATTAATTTTCAGATATTTAATTCAAAATTAAACGAAATTTTATATTTTTCACCATTAAAAATAAAAAGAGAAATAAGTGAAAAAACTTGTAGCAAAATTATTCTATGATAAAAAAAGTAAAAGGAAGAACAGAACAAGTGAAAAAACTCATTTCTAATTAATATCTCCAATGTAGAGTAATTATCGTAGATTAAAAGCGAATTTTTTTTAAAAAAAAGAATAAATAGGACATTTATAATTTATCCCTATTAAAAAACATAAAAAATCGTTGGTTAATAGTTTAAACTTATGAACCACCTTTGTAAAATGTTAGTTGATCTTTTTATATTTAAAACTAAATTTTTGTAAAATATTTTGTTGACTTTTTTACTTTTAAAATTTAATTTTACACTATAATTAGTTTTTAATATTTATTATTTTACATATAACTAAATTTTTTATATTAAATCTTTTCTTATTAATATTAGAAACTAAAATCATAAAATTTACTTACATAAATTTTTTTCTCATTTTAATTGTGTAACTATACCTTTTTCTTTATGAGTGCTTTTGAACCCGCATATCTGAGGTTACTTCTTAAACTTTTCTCTTTAGATTCGGGATGAGTCAAATTGATAATTTCTTTAGAAGAGCAATACGAAAAAACTATAACAAATAAATGAAAGAAGTAGTTTTAAAGCATGAAATTTCTTTGTAAAATGTTAGTTGACTTTTTTATGTTTAATGTTAAATGTACAGTTTTTTTTCATTTTAACGCGATTCACACGACAAACAGATGCTAAATCATTATATTAAAAGTACCAACACTCGTAGCGAAATGTTATTCATCTCTTTTATCCTTTAAAAATAGATTTTACAATACTCGATAAAATAGTAATTGGCCAATACGTAATATTTAAAATTTTGAAATAAACTAAATACTATCTATCCAACATAGAACCATATACATGCTTTCATTAGGCACTGTACGACCCATTTCCAATGCTACGAACTGAACATTCACCAAAGAAGTATATGCACTTAATACACATTTAAACAATACATGCATTATGATCCCAACATAACTTTGTCGACGAATCAAAGGATCACCATTCATGGAGTGATGTAGGACTAGGTGTCAAAAATCGAAACAAGCAAGAGGAATACAAGTGATTAGTTGATATTAAAACTACAGTTCTTGCACAATTTAAACAATATTTTGGGTAGTGATGTTTATAAAACAAAACAGTTGAACAGAGGAAAAATCACATCTTGTCACATCCCTCTGGGCCAAAAAAAGGGAAAACCTGGAAGTAACCCCAAAGGCAATTATTAGGAATAGTTAACTAGACAATTCTAGTTTATATTCACCCTTCAGGACAAAGTAAAATCCCAAAAAAGTATTTCTTGCCCTACAACTCTGGTATATCTTTCAGTAAGTCTTCTACCTGAACCACCATCTCTGAATAGTAGATATAGGAGCATTCAAGAAAGGGACATAACGTTGTACAACAGGATTGAAAGCCTCCAGATCATAGCCTACACACCTTGATGGTAACCACCAGTAGCAGGAGCATGATACATAAGCTTCAATAACTGCAAAGAGTTGCATACTAGTCATTGTAACTAAATAACATGCATACTCTCAACAAATGGGAATAGTGGGATATCAAAGCTACCTAAGGTAATACTTACTGGAACAAGAAAAAAGGACAAGATTTAATAAATTATAACTTCTATTATTTCATCAAGTTTAAATTGTAAATCATGAAACTGCCAAATTATGTGAGGTGGCAAATGGGTTGCGCATTAACAATTTGGACATACGATGGGCACTTCCTCAGCTTCAGCCTATTCTTGGAAGCAACTTAGTCATTAACAAACGTATGAGTAGCTCCGGTATCCACCATTGCTGTCATACGCTTGCCATCAAATTATTGAAAGACAAACCCAATGGATTTGCTGGTGGGAATCACTGAAGACACAAGCGATCTAGTGGACATGCTGTCACAGATCCATGGTCTCAACTTGGAACTACGTCACTACCATGAGCAGGTTGATGGCCCATTGTCTGATTTTCTCAATTTTTGGGAGGCAAGTGCTGCGAAGTTTGAGGAATTGGCCAAAGAAAATGAAGATCTTAAGGCGGAGGTGATGGTGCTCCACAAGGCAGTAGCCAATTCTGGCCGGGTTGGCGAGGAGTATGCTGCCAAGATCAAAATCCCAGAACCAAAGCCGTTTGATGGGATTTGGGGCGCCAAGGAACTTGAAAAGTTTTTGTGGGACATGGAACATTATTTTACTTCTGCTCATGTTCCTGAAAATGACAAGTTGACGATGGTAGTTCGCTATTTCAAAGGGGATGCGATTTTGTGGTGGCGCACCAAAAGTGCTAATGATGTTAGCGCAGGAAGGCCCAAGGTTGAGACATGGGCGCAGTTGCGGGAGGCGCTAAGATACAAATTTCTTCCTAGCAATTCGTCTTGGGTTGGTAGGGACAGGCTGAAACGCTTGAACATCAAAAATATGTCAGACGAGGACAAGTTGCATAACATAATTGCTGGGATGTAAGGCTGGGCGCAAAATGAGTTGCGTCGTCAGAAAGTGCAAGATCTGCCGAGTGCAATTGCGGCTGCTGATGCTTTGATCGATTTTCATTCAAACAGTGTGCTTTATGACCCTACTCCCACGGCTAGGGCAAAGAAAAGGGGGAAGGGGAAAGACTGGAAGAAGGATCATCAAAAATCTGAGGGAAATGACAAAGGCAAGGGAAAAGTTGTGGCTGCTTCATCAAAAAATGACAAGCCGACGAGTGAGAAGGTCTGCTGGACGTGCCAAAAACTAGGGCATCAGGAACGAAACTGTCCCAATAAAGCTAAGGTGAATGCTCTTCTTGCTGAATAAGAGAGTGTGGCGGAAAAGGGGGAAGTTGCTGCCAATATCAACCTGCTGAAGTTGCTGAACACGTTGGTGGAAAACGTGGCAGAATAGGTTGATGAAGAAGAAGATGATGCCGCTAATTTAGTTGCTCTTGTGAATGCTGCAGATTCTGTGGAAGACTTGACGGACGCTTACTCCAATCTGATGTTATGTGGAAGTCATGATTGGGGACAGACCGGTAGTAACTATGGTTGATACAGGTGCTACTCATACGTTGACCAAGACAGTCAAGGAATACGGGCTGAGGGTGACTTAATGTCCAACAAAGATGAAGGCTATAAACTCACCAGCACAACCTGGTCTTGGACAGGCGCTGGACGTGCCGTTGAGTATAGGACACTGGTCAAGTTTGCATAATTTGACAGTGGTGCCGCTTGATGATTTTAATCTCATGCTTAAGATTGATTTTATGAGGAAGTGTAAAGTTTCTCCAATTCCTCATCTTGATGGTTTGATGTTTATGGGTGAAAAGGATCCTGGCTTTGTCAAGGGGATCAACCCATGTGAAGCAAGCATTAGTAAGTCAAAGAACACAGGGATTGCTGCATTGGTGTCGGTTGCTGCATTGACAAAGGCTTGAAGAGCAGTGAGACTACTTACCTCGCTGCCTTGGTGGAAGTCAAGCCAGATTTGTAGATGGAAGTCCCTGATGATGTTGAAGAGTTGCTGGGAAAATTCAAAGATTTTGCCGCCTGAACTGCCTAGACAGTTGCCGTTGAGGAGGGAAATAGACCACAAAATTGAGTTGTTGCCAGGGTCTATGCCTCCAGCACGCTCTCCTTACCGTATGTCTCCTTTGGAGTTGGCTGAATTGAGGAAGCAGATTGATGAACTGCTTGCAGCTGGCCTCATCCGGCCTTCAAAGGCTCCATTTGGCGCACCAGTCCTTTTCCAAAAGAAGCAGGATGGCTCTTTGAGGATGTGCGTGGATTACTGGGCGCTGAACAAGGTAACTGTGAAGAACAAGTACCCGTTACCACTGATCCAAGATTTACTTGATAGGCTGTCTAAGGCTAGTTTTTTTACTAAGTTATACTTGAGGTCAGGCTATTGGCAGGTTCTCATAGCCGAGGGGGATGCCCCTAAGACCACGTGTGTAACCAGATACGGTAGCTTTGAATTCCTTGTAATGCCGTTTGGGCTGACTAATGCCCTGGCTACCTTTTGCAACTTAATGAATAATTTTCTTTATGACTATCTTGATGACTTTGTAGTAGTATACTTAGATGACATAGTCATTTATAGCAGGACTATCGAAGATCATTTGCTGCATTTAGAGAAGGTGTACGCCTTAGAGATTTCCAACTCTATGTGAAAATGGAAAAGTGTGATTTTGCTAAACGGGAGATCAAATTTTTGGGACACTTGGTTAGTGAAAACCAGGTTCGGATGGATCCCAAAAAGGTGCAGGCTATTGTTGATTGGCAGGCACCAAGCGGGGTAAAAGAATTGAGACCGTTTTCGGGTTTGGCAAACTACTACCGAAAATTTATTGCTGGCTATTCCAGGAAGGCTGCCCCATTGACAAATTTGCTGAAGAAAAATGTCAAATGGACTTGGACAGATGCATGTGCAAAGGCTTTCACTGCCTTGAAGAAGGCCATCGCATTCTAGCCAATCCTAAGGCTGCCAGATTTTGATATGCCATTTGAGGTCCACACTGATGCATCAGATTTTGCTATTGGTAGTGTGCTGGTCCAAGAAGGTCATCCAGTAGCAATAGAGAGTAGAAAATTGAATACCGCAGAGCAACGGTATTCTGCCCATGAGAAGGAAATGGTTGATGTGATCCATTGCCTTCAAGTTTGGCGAGTGTACTTGCTTGGAACGAAGTTTGTTGTCCGGACGGACAATGTGGCCAATACTTACTTCAAGACTCAACAGAAATTGAGTCCAAAGCAGGATCGGTTGCAGGAGATGCTGGCTGAATATGACTTCGTGTGGGTGCACAAACCCGGCAGAGAAAACCAGGTTCCTGATATGTTGAGTCGCAAAGAGGTATTTGCTGCTGTTTATTCACTCACTAGAATTGAATCTGATTTACTTGATATAATTAAACTATGTGCTGCGAATGATCCATTATATGTGAAGTTGATGGATAAAGTGAGGGATGGAACTGTTAGGCGATATTGGATCGAGGACGATCTACTGCATTTCAAAGGGGGGAGAATCGTGGTACCCCAAGGTGTAGGTTTGCGTCGTACTTTGAGGAAGAAGAAGCATGATGCTGCTTATGCTGGTCATCCGAGTGTTTAGAGGATGATGGCATTGCTGTCCCGAAGTTATTTCTGGCCGAAAATGGAGGATGACATTGAGGCCTATGTCAAGACTTGCCTTGTATGTCAGCTTGACAAGTCTGAACGGAAGAAGGAAACAGGTTTGCTACAACCTCTACCGGTTGCTGAACGTCCTTGGGCTTCTGTTTCTATGGATTTCATTAGCGGATTTCCAAAGGTTGATGGTAAGGCATCAATCATGGTGGTGGTAGACAGATTCTCGAAGTATGGGGTATTCATTGCTGCTACAACTCTATGTTCCTCGAAGATAGCTGCTGAATTGTTTTATAAGCTTGTGATAAAGTATTTTTGTGTTCCAACCGACATTGTGAGTGATAGAGATGCTTGATTTACTGGCCATTTTTGGACTGCTTTGTTCAAATTGATGGGTACATATTTGAAATTCTCGACAGCAAATCATCCACAAACTGATGGACGGATTGAAAGAGTCAATTATCTGCTTGAAGAGTACTTGAGGCACTATGTGACTGCGAGTCAGAGGAATTGGGTAGCGTTGCTGGACAGTGCACAGTTTTGCTATAACTTGCACAGGTCGTCGGCTACGGAGATGAGTCCTTTTGAGATTGTGTTGGGCAGGTAGCCTGACACGCCACTTGAAGTTGCTAAGCAGAAATCTCAAGGCAAGTGTCCTGCCGCTTACAGGTATGCACGTGACAAGGAAGAGTTGCTGGCTGAGGCGCAAGACAATTTGCGGAAAGCTGCCAAGCGAATGAAGAAGTATGTTAACAAGCATCGTCGTGCATTGGACTTTCAGGTTGGTGATAAGGTGTTGCTGAAATTAACACCTCAAATCTGGAAGAAGATCAGTAGCAAGACAAGACATCATGGGCTGATTCCAAAGTACAACGGTCCCTTTGAAGTCATAGAGAAGGTTGGTGCAGTGGCTCACCGGTTGAATCTGCCGGAACGGCTGAAGGTGCATCCTACTTTTCATGTGAGTTACTTGAAGCCCTTTCATGAAGATGCTGAGGATCCATCAAGGGCGACGTCCAGATGTGCTCCTCTGGTTGTGAGACAACAGTATGAGGAGATTGAGAAGATTCTGGACCACCAGACCTTGGGGCAAAGCAAGAAGAATAGGCGGACAGAGTTTCTGTATCAATGGAAAGACAAACCTGAATATGATGTGACTTGGGAGAAAGGGGCTTCTTTGTGGCAGTTTGAAGACCAGATCAAGGCTTACTTAGATTCTGCCTCGTCGAGGACGATGAGCTAATCTGGTGGGGGAAGTTTGTTAGCCCCTTGACTTGATCGTAGGACCTTGTGCCGAGGGCAAGGCAAGGCTTGTGGAAAAATGTGCATGATAAGGAATTTACATGATGGGCCTTGGCATGACTCCATGTTGCTGATGGAACCATGATGGCATTGTGGTAGACCAACCGGGCATGCGCAGGTGCAGGTCGACAAGGGCAGGCACGGGTTGGCAGACTTGGGCACTAGGTAGGTAGCCTAGATGCCAAGTTGACGATGATGAAGGCAAGGCTGACACGGGCAATGGCATGACATTGCCATGGCATAGAAATACAACGGGCGGATGTGACCTAGGTGAGGCGTTGGCAAGGAAACTGGGCCATGGACGGCTGTGCGGAGCAGCCGAGGCAGACATGCGCTGGCATGAAGACTTGGCGTGCAGACATGGCACGAAGGCAGGAAAGAGCGCGCACATGCATGGCGCGAAGCAGGAGAGGCGCGCACGGTTGGCGTAAAGGCGCGCGAAGGCGCCAAGGGCCGACGCACGCGCGCGCGCGCTCAAGGCATGCGCAACACATGCAGTTGGTTGGGCAGTTTCCTGGAATCTGGGCGCCTCTTGCCTAGTCAGAAAGGGCAGTTGTAACTTCTGAATTTTGAATTCAAAATGCCTATCAGTTGGGGATGTCAACTGAATTTAAGAGGGAATTTGGTAAGCCATGTGGCATGGGGAATGGGCTAATTTTAAAAGGGAGTTAGTCTATGCTGCCTAAGGCAATGAGTGAAGCAAAAAGATAGTGTGTTAGTCTATCTTTTTGGACAAACAGTTTTGAGGCCTTGTGTATTCTTTGTACATGAGTTATATAAAAAGTTGGGAGTGTTCCCGTATGTACGTGTGTGCCTAATATTGTGATTGTGCGAAATAGTCTAAGTGTCGAATGGATCATAAAGGCAAACTTGTAGGCCGAGTCATAGCGGCTGTGTGCGTGTGACTGTCGTGCAGTGTCAAGAGTGTTGTGTAAAACAAAAATTGACCTTGTAACAACTGGTATCAGAGCCAGGTTTTAAATTAGCCCACGCCCCATGCCACATGGCTTACGAAATTCCCTCCTAAATTCTGTTGAAATCCTCAGCTTATAGGAAATTCGAATTAAAAATTTGAAAGTTACAACTGCCCTTACTGACTAGGCCAGAGGCGCCCAGATTCTAGGAAACTGCCCAACCGCCCGCATATGCTGTGCATGCCTTGCGCGCGTGCGCGCGTGTGTTGCCTGCTTCGCGCCATGCCTGCGCGCCCCTTGCCTGCCTAGGCGCCATGTCTCCGCGCCAAGTCTTCGTACCAGCGCATGTCTGCCTCGGCTGCTCCGCACAGCCGTCCATTGCCAAGTTTCCTTTCAAACTCCTCGCCTAGCTCACATCCGCCCGTTGTCTTTCTAGGCCACGACAATGCCATGCCATTTCCCGTATCAGCCTTGCCTTCATCATCGTCGACTTAACATCTTGGCCACCTGCCTAATGCCCAAGTCCGCCGACCCGTGCTTGCCCTTGCCGACCCGCGCCCGCGCATGCCCGGTTGGTCTACCATAATGTCATCACGGTTCCATCAGCAACATTGATTCATGCCAAGGTCCATCAAGTAAATGCTTTGTCATGCCCATTTACCCGCAAGCCTTGCCTTGTCCTCGGCACAAGGCCTTACGATCAAGTCAAGGGGCTAACAAACTTTCCCCACCAGATTAGCTCATTGTCCTCGATGAGGAAGAATCTAAGTGAGCCTTGATCTGGTCTTCAAATTGCCACAAAGACGCCCCTTTTCCCAAGTCGCATCACATCGAGTTTGTCTTTCCATTCTACCTATTCTTCTTGCTTCGCCCCAAGGTCTGGTGGTCCAGAATCTTCTCAATTGTCTCCTCATACTGTTGTCTCACGTCTTGAGGAGCATGTCTGGCCGTCACCCTTGCTAGATCCTCAGCATCTTCATGAAGAGGCTTCAAGTAACTCACATGGAAAGTAGGATGCACCTTCAGCCGTTCCGGTAGATTCAACCGGTAAGCCATTGCACCAACCTTCTCTACGACTTTAAAGGGACCGTCGTACTTTGGAATCAGCCCACGATGTCTCATCTTGCTACAGATCTTCTTCTATATTTGAGGTGTTAATTTAAGCAACACCTTGTCACCAACCTGAAAGTCCAATGCACCGCGATGCTTTTCAGCATACTTCTTCATTCACTTGGAAGCTTTTCGCAAACTGCCTTGCGCCTCAGCCAGCAACTCTTGCTTGTCACGGCATACCTGTAAGCGGCAGGACACTTTCCCTGAGATTTTTTCTTAGCAACTTCAAGTGGCATGTCAGACTGCCTGCCCAACACAATCTCGAAAGGACTCATCTCCGTAGCCGACGACCTGTGCAAGTTATAGCAAAATTGTGCACTATCCAGCAACTCTACCCAATTCCTCTGACTCGCAGTCACATAGTGCCTCAAGTACTCCTCAAGCAGATCATTGATTCTTTCGGTTTGTCCATCAGTTTGTGGATGATTTGCAGTCGAGAATTTCAAACTTGTACCCATCATTTTGAACAAAGCAGTCCAAAAACAGTTAGTAAATCGATCATCTCTATCACTCATGATATCGGTTGGAACACCAAAATACTTTATCACATGCTTATGAAACAAGTCAGCAGCTATCTCTGAGGAACATAGAGTTGGAGAAGCAATTAATACCCCATACTTCAAGAATCTGTCTACCACCACCATGATTGACGCCTTACCATCAATCTTTGGAAATCCGATAATGAAATCCATAGAAATGGAAGCCCAAGGACGTTCAGCAACCGGTAGAGGTTGTAGCAAACCTACTTCCTTCTTCCGTTCAGACTTGTCAAGCTGACATATAAGACAAGTTTTGACATAGGCCTCAATGTCATCCTCCATTTTCGGCCAGAAATAACTTCGGGATAGCAATGTCATCATCCTCTCAACACCCGGATGACCAGCGTAAGCAGCATCATGCGTCTCCTTCATCAAAGTCCGACGAAAACCTTCACCTTGGGGTAACATGATTCTCCCCCCTTTGAAATGCAGCAGATCGTCCTCGATCCTATACCGCCTAACAGTTCCATCCTCACTTGACCCATCAACTTCACATATAATGGATCACTCGCAGCACATAGTTTAATTGTATCAAGTAAATCAGATTCAATTCTAGTGAGCGAATAAACAGCAGCAAATACCTCTTTGCGACTCAACGCATCAGCAACTTGGTTTTCCCTACCGTGTTTGTGCACCCACATGAAGTCATATTCAGCCAACATCTCCTGCCACCGAGCCCGCTTTGGACTCAATTTCTATTGAGTCTTGAAGTAAGTATTGGCCACATTGTTCTTCCAGACAATAAACTTCGTTCCAAGCAAGTACACTCTTCAAACTTGGAGGCAATGGATCACAACAACCATTTCCTTCTCATGGACAGAATACCATTGCTCCGCGGCATTCAATTTTCTGCTCTCAAATGCTACCGGATGACTTTCTTGGACCAGCACAGCGCCAACAGCAAAATCTGATGCATTAGTGTGGACCTCAAACGACATATAAAAATCTAGCTACCTTAGGATTCGCTCGAATGCTATGGCCTCCTTCAAGGCAGTGAAAGCCTTTGCACATTCATCTGTCCAAGTCCACTTGACATTTTTCTTCAGCAAATTTTTCAATGGGGCTGCGTTCCTAGAATAGCCAGCAATAAATTTCTGGTAGTAGTTTGCAAAACCCAAAAACGATCTCAATTCTTTTACCCCGCTTGGTGCCTTCCAATCAACAATAGCCTGCACCTTTTTGGGATCCATTCGGACCTGGTTTTTACTAACCAAGTGTCCCAAGAATTTGATCTCCCGTTGAGCAAACTCACACATTTCCATTTTCACATAGAGTTGGAAATCTCTAAGGTGTTGCAACACATTCTCTAAATGCAGCAAATGATCTTTAATAGACCTACTATAAATGACTATGTCATCTAAGTATACAACTACAAAGTCATCAAGATAGTCATAAAGAACATTATTCATTAAGTTGCAAAAGGTAGCGAGGCATTAGTCAGCCCAAACGATGTTACAAGGAATTCAAAGCTACCGTATCTAGTTACACAAGTGGTCTTTGGGGCATCCCCCTCGGCTATGCGAACCTGCCAATAGCCCCACCTCAAGTCTAACTTACTAAAGAAACTAGCCATAGACAGCGTATCAAGTAAATCTTGGATCAGCGGCAACGAGTACTTGTTCTTAACGGTTACCTTATTCAGCGCCCTATAATCCACACACATCCTTAAAGAGCCATCCTGCTTCTTTTGGAAAAGGACTGGTGCGCCAAATGGAGCCTTCGAAGGCTGGATGAGGCCAACTGCAAGCGGTTCATCAATCTGCTTCCTTAATTCAGCCAATTCCAAACGAGACATATGGTAAGGACGGCGTGCTGGAGGCACAGACCCTGGCAGCAACTCAATTTTGTGGTCTATTTCCTTCCTCGGCGGCAACTATCTAGGCAGTTCAGGCGGCATCAAATCTTTGAACTTTCCTAGCAACTCTGCAACATCATCAGAGACTTCCATCTGCAAATCTGGATTGACTTCCACCAAGGCAGCAAGGTAAGCAGTCTCACTACTCTTCAAGCCTTTGTCAAATGCAGCAGCCGACACCAACTCAGCAATCCCTATGTTCTTTAAATTACTACTGCTTGCTTCACATGGGTTGATCCCCTTGACAAAGCCAAGATTTGTTTCACCCATAAACATCAAACCATCAAGATGAGGAATTGGAGAAACTTTATACTTCCTCATAAAATCAATCCCAAGCATGAGATTAAAATCATCAAGCGGCAGCACTGTCAAATTATGCAAACCTGACCAGTGTCCTATACTCAGCGGCACGTCCAGCGCCTGTCCAAGACTAGGTTGTGCTGGTGAGTTTATAGCCTTCATCTTTGTTGCACATTAAGTCACCCTCAGCCCGTATTCCTTGACTGTCTTGGTCGCAACAAACGTATGAGTACCGGTCAGTCCCCAATCATGACTTCCACATACATCAGATTGGACTAAGCATCCGTCAAGTATTCCATAGAATCTGCAGCATTCACAAGAGCAACTAAATCAGCGACATCTTCTTCTTCTTCATCAAGCTGCTCTGCCACGTTTGCCACCAACGTGTTCAGCAACTTCCCCCTTTTTCGCCACACTCTCTTCTTCAGCAAGAGGTGCATTCACCTTGGCTTGATTGGGATAGTTTCGTGCCTGATGCCCTGGCTTTTGGCACGTCTAGTAGACCTTCTCACTCGCCGACCTGTCATTTTTGGATGAAGCAGCCACAACTTTTCCCTTGCCTTTGTCATTTCCCTCGGATTTTCAATGATCCTTCTTCTAGTCTTTCCCATTCTCCCTTTTCTTTGCCCTAGCCGTCGGAGTAGGGTCACAAAGCACACTTTTGAATGAAAATCGATCAAACATCAACAGCCGCAATTGCACTCGGTAGATCTTGCACTTTTTGCCGATGCAACTCATTCTGCGCCCAGCCTTGCATCCCAGAAATGAAGTTATGCCACTTTTCCTCGTCTGACATATTTTGGATGTCCAGCAACAAGGAATAAAAGTCCTTCACATACTCATGAATTGAACCAACCTATCTCAAGCATTTCAGCCTTTCCCTAGCAGCCCAAGACGAATTGCTAGGCAGAAATTTGTCTCTTAGTGCCTCTCGCAACTGCGCCCATGTCTCAACCTTGGGCCTGCCTGCGCTAACATCATCAGCACTTTTGGTGCACCACCACAGAATCACATCCCCTCTAAAATAGCGAACTGCCATCGTCAACTTGTCATTTTCAGGAACATGAGCAGAAGTAAAATAATGTTCCATGTCCCACAAAAAAATTTCAAGTTCCTTGGTGCCTTGAATCCCATCAAATGGCTTTGGTTCTGGGATTTTAATCTTGGCCGCATGCTCCTCGACAACCCGGCCAGAATTGGCTACTGCCTTGTGGAGCACCATCACCTCCGCCTTAAGATCTTCATTTTCTTTGGCCAGTTCCTCAAACTTCGCAGCACTTGCCTCTCAAAAATTGAGAAAATCATAAAATTTTCCATCAACCTGCTCACGCTAGTGACCCAGTTCCGAGTTGAGACCATGGATCTATGACAGCACGACCACCTTGTGTCTTCAGTGATTCCCACCAGCAAATCTGTTGGGTTTGTCTTTCAATAATTTGATGGAAACTGTATGATAGAAATGGTGGATACCGGAGCTACTCATATGTTTGTTAATGACAAAGTTGCTGCCAAGAATGCGCTGAAGCTGAGGAAGTGTGCATCGTATGTCCAAACTGTTAATGCATAAGCGATTGTGGGAATGGCATATGATGTTTCCATGGTCCTTGGAGAGTGGACTGGAAAGCATAATTTGATGGTGATGCCCCTGGGAGACTTTGAATTGATACTTGGAGTTGATTTTTTGAAGAAGTATCAGTTTGTTCCTTTCCCTCATTTGGATGGGTTGATGCTGATGGATGAGAAGATACCGAGTTTCATCAAGGTTGTTCATCCTTATGGAGAAGTTGAGAAAGTGAAGAAGTACAAGACACCTATTATTTCTGCTATTAGTGTCGAAAAAGGATTGAAGAAGGGAGATCAAACCTTTCTTGCTGCCATGGTTGAGATCAAAACAGATGTGAAGGTTGAGGTGCTCGATTCTGTTGCAGAATTGCTGAAAGAGTATGCTGATGTGATGCACCCTGAGTTGCCTAAGATGCTGCCACCAAGAAGAGATATTGATCACAAGATAGAGTTGCTGCTAGGATTAGTTGCCCCTGCCCAGGCTCCTTATCGGATGGCTCCTAAGGAGTTGGCTAAATTGCACAAACAATTGAATGAGTTGCTGGATGTCGGACTAATTCAGCCTTCAAAGGCTCCGTATGGTGCTCCTGTTTTGTTCTAAAAGAAGCAGGACGGATCCTTGAGGATGTGCGTGGACTATAGGGAATTGAACAAAGTGACTGTGAAGAACAAATATCCGGTGCCACTGGTGCAAGACTTGATGGACAGGCTAAGCAAGGCATGCTGGTTTACTAAGCTGGATCTTAGGTCTGGTTATTGGCAGGTTAAAATAGCAGAGGGTGATGAGCCTAAAGCTACTTGTGTAACTAGGTATGGCTCATATGAGTTTCTTGTAATGCCGTTTGGGCTGACTAATGCCCCGACCACTTTCTGTAATTTAATGAATGACGTGTTGTTTGAGTATCTTTATTATTTTGTTGTAGTTTACTTAGACGACATTGTTATTTATAGTTGCTCTCTTAATGAACACTTGATGCATTTGAGCAAGGTGCTGTCTCGTTTGAGGTAGTACAAACTCTATGTGGAGATGGAGAAGTGTGAATTTGCTCAAAAATAAATCAAGTTCCTTAGGCACTTGGTGAGTCAGAATCAAGTGTGGATGGACTCAAAGAAGGTGCAGGCAATCGTGGATTGGCAGGCACCCAGTGGCGTTAAAGAGTTGCGGTCATTTTAGGGCTGGCTAATCATTACCGCAAGTTCATTTCAGGCTATTCCAAGAGGGTAGCCGCCTTAACAGATTTTCTGAAGAAAGATGTTAAGTGGGCATGGTCCGAGAAGTGTGAAGCTGCATTCCGATTGTTGAAGGAAGCAGTAGCATCAGAACTTATCTTAAAGCTGCCTGATTTCGAGTTGCCATTTGAGGTGCATACAAATGCATCTGACAAGGCTGTTGGAGGTGTTCTTATGCACGAAGGGCATCCAGTTTCCTATGAAAGCAGGAAATTAAATGAAGCTGAGCAGCGGTATTCGACTCACGAAAAGGAGATGGTTGCTGTTGTGTATTGCTTGCAGACATGGAGAGTGTATTTGCTAGGCACACGCTTTGTGGTGCAGACAGATAATGTGGCTAATACAATCTTCAAGACTCAATGCAAGCTAAGTTCGAAGCAAGCACATTGGCAGGAATTCCTGGCAGAGTATGATTTCATGTGGGAACGTAAGCCGGGAAGGTACAATCAAGTTGCTGACGCCTTGAACCGGAAAGAGGTACTTGCTGCTGTGTTTTGAATTTCTAGACTTGAAACTAATTTTATTGATAAAATCAGAATTTGTGCTGCTAATGACTCATTATATGTGAAATGGATGAGTCAAGTGAAAGAAGGGATAGTTAGGAGGTACTCGATCGAGGACGATCTTCTTTATTTCAAAGGGGGGAGGATCGTCGTACCTCAAGGTGGTGGACTGCGTAGAGAACTGATGAAAGAGGCGCATGACACTATATGGGCTGGTCATCTAGGTGTGGTGCGGATGTTAGCCTTGCTATCCCGTGTATATTATTGGCCAAAGATGGAAGACGATGTTGAAGCTTACGTGAAGACTTGTCTAGTGTGATAGTTAGACAAATCTGAGCACAAGAAGGAAGCAGGTTTGTTGCAGCCTCTTCTGATTCCTGAACGGCCATGGATGTCCGTGTCAATGGACTTGATTTTTGGGTTTCCAAAGGTGTACGATAAGGCATCTATTATGGTGGTTGTAGACAGGTTTTCAAAGTACTCTATTTTTATTACTGCCCCAATTGTTTGTTCGTCTGAAATAGTTGCTGATTTATTTTATAGACATGTGGTTAAGCTGTTTGGTGTGCCAGATGACACTGTGAGTGATAGGGATGCTAGATTTACAGGTCAGTTTTGAACAGCTTTGTTCAACATGATGGGGACCGATCATGTTGCCATGCCAAGATAGTGCCTCCTTGGCATGCCACTGCCGATATTTGTCAAGTTCCAGCTTTAGGGTCTAACAAACCACCCCCACTAGTTGAACTCGACGTCCTCGTCCAGGCCATCTTAAGATAGTCCTCCAGCTGCTTCTCGAACTGCCATAGTTTTGAACACTTCTCCCAAGTTGCGTCCGCCACGGACTTGCCTTTCTAATGAAACAAGAATTTTTTCCGCCTGTTCGTCTTGCTCATGCCTAGCACCCGGTGATCCAACACCTGTTCAATCTCCTCTTCAAACTGTGTGTGCACCACAGGATGAGCCCTCTTGACTTTGTGCCTGTCCGGATCTGCATGATCTGAAAAATAAGGCTTCAAAAACCTAAAATGGAAAGTAGGATGAATTTTCAACCTCTCCGGCAACTTCAGCTTAGTTCTGCACCACCTCGAATGGGCCATCATATTTGGGAATCAATCCCCTATGCCTCGTTTACTCACAATTTGTTTCCAAATATGCGGTGTGAGTTTGAGCAGCACCTTGTCACCCACCTTGAATTCCAACGGGCGTCTATGTTGATCAGCATATTTCTTCATGCGACTCTGGGCCTTGCGCAAACTGTCTTGCGCCTCTGCAAGCATCTCATGCTTGTCCCTTGCATAATTGTAAGCCGTCGGGCATTTCCCTTGATGCTTCTGCTTTGCGACATCCAGCGGTGTCAAAGGTTGTATCCCGACGACTAATTCAAACGGACTCATTTCGGTTGCTGAAGACTTATGCAGATTTTAGAAAAACATTGTCGTATCCAATAAGTCTACCCAATTCCTCTGGCTCACAGTCACAAAATGCCTGAGATATTCCTCCACCAAGTGATTAATTCTCTCTTTTTGGCCATATGTTCGAGGGTGATTCGTTGTCGAGAATTTCATATCGATCCCCATCATGTTGAACAAAGCTGTCCAAAACTGACCTGTGAAACTAGCATCCCTATCACTCACAATGTCATCTGGCACACCAAAAGCTAAACCACATGTCTATAAAATAAATCAGCAGCTACTTTGGACGAACAAACAATTGGCGCAGCAATAAAAATAGAGTACTTTGAAAACCTATCTACAACCGCCATAATATATGCCTTACCGTCCACTTTCGGAAACCCAGAAATAAAGTCCATTGACACGGACATCCATGGCCATTCAGAAATCGGAAGAGGCTGCAACAAACCTACTTCCTTCTTGCGCTCAGATTTATCTAACGGGCACATTAGACAAGTCTTCACGTAAGCTTCAACATCGTCTTCCATCTTTGGACAATAATATACACGGGATAGCAGGGCTAACATCCGCTCCACACCCGCATGACCAGCCCATGTAGTGTCATGCGCCTCTTTCATCAGTTCTCTACGCAGTCCACCACCTTGAGGTACGACGATCCTCCCCCCTTTGAAATAAAGAAGATCGTCCTCGATCCAGTACCTCCTAACTATCCCTTCTTTCACTTGACCCATCCATTTCACATATAATGAGTCATTAGCAGCACAAATTCTTATTTTATCAATAAAATCAGTTTCAAGTCTAGAAATTTAAAACACAACAGCAAGTACCTCTTTCCGGCTCAAGGCGTCAGAAACTTGATTGTGCCTTCCCAGCTTATGTTCCCACACGAAATCATACTCTGCCAGGAATTCCTGCCAACGTGCTTGCTTCGGACTTAGCTTGCATTATGTCTTGAAGAATGTATTAGCCACATTATCTGTCTGCACCACAAAGCGTGTGCCTAGCAAATACACTCTCCATATCTGCAAGCAATGCACAAAGAAACCATCTCCTTTTTGTGAGTCGAATACCGCTGCTCAGCTTCATTCAATTTCCTGCTTTCATAGGAAACTGGATGACCTTCCTGCACAAGAACACCTCCAACAGCCTTTTCAGATGCATCTGTATGCACCTCAAATGGCAACTCGAAATCAGGCAGCTTTAAGATAGGCTCCGATGCTACTGCTTCCTTCAACAATCGGAATGCAGCTTCACACTTCTCGGACCACGCCCACTTAACATCTTTCTTCAGAAAATCTGTTAAGGCGGCTGTCTTCTTGGAATAGCCTAAAATGAACTTGCGGTAATAATTAGCCAGCCCTAAAAATGACCGCAACTCTTTCACGCCATTGGGTGCCTACCAATCCGCGATTGCCTGTACCTTCTTTGGGTCCATCCGCACTTGATTCTGACTCACCAAGTGCCCAAGGAACTTGATTTCTTTTTGAGCAAATTCACACTTCTCCATCTTCACATAGAGTTTGTACTACCTCAAACGAGACAACACCTTGCTCAAATGCATCAAGTGTTCATCAAGAGAGCAACTATAAATAACAATGTCGTCTAAGTAAACTACAACAAAATAATAAAGATACTCAAACAACACGTCATTCATTAAATTACAGAAAGTGGTCGGGGCGTTAGTCAGCCCAAACGATATTACAAGAAACTCATATGAGTCATACCTAGTTACACAAGTAGTTTTAGGCTCATCACCCTCTACTATTCTAACCTGCCAATAACCAGACCTAAGATCCAGCTTAGTAAACCAGCATGCCTTGCTCAGCCTGTCCATCAAGTCTTGCATCAGAGGCACCGGATATTTGTTCTTCAAAGTCACTTTGTTCAATGCCCCATAGTCCATGCACATCCTCAAGGATCCGTCCTGCTTCTTTTGGAACAAAACAGGAGCACCATATGGAGCCTTTGAAGGCTGAATTAGTCCGGCATCCAGCAACTCATAAAATTGTTTGCATAATTCAGCCAACTCCTTAGGAGCCATCCGATAAGGAGCCTGGGTAGGGGCAACTGATCCTAACAGCAACTCTATCTTGTGATCAATATCCGTTCTTGGTGGCAGCATCTTAGGCAACTCAGGGGGCATCACATCAGCATACTCTTTCAGAAATTCTGCAACAGAATTGAGCACCTCAACCTTCACATCCGGTTTGATCTCAACCATGGCAGCAAGAAAGGTTTGATCTCCCTTCATCAAACCTTTCTTAAAACTAATAGCAGGAATAATACGTGTCTTGTACTTCTTCACTTTCTCAGCTTCTCCATAAGGATGAATAGCCTTTATGAAACTCGGTATCTTCTCGCCCATCAGCATCAACCCATCTAAATGAGGGAATGGAACAAACCGATACTTCTTCAAGAAATCAACTCCAATTATCAATTCAAAGTCTCCCAGCGGCATCACCATCAAATTATGCTTTCCAGTCCACTCTCCAAGGACCATGGAAACATCAAATGCCATTCCCACAATCGTTTGTGCTTTGGCATTTACAGTTTGGACATACGATGGGCACTTCCTCAGCTTCAGCCCATTCTTGGAAGAAACTTTGTCATTAACAAACGTATGAGTAGCTCAGATATCCACCATTGCTATCATACGCTTGCCATCAAATTATCGAAAGACAAACCCAATGGATTTGCTCGTGGGAATCACTGAAGATACAAGCGATCTGGTGGGCATGCTGTCATAGATCAATGGTCTCAACTTGGAACTGCGTCACTACCATGAGCAGGTTGATGGCTAATTATCTGATTTTCTCAATTTTCGGAAGGCAAGCGCTGCCAAGTTTGAGGAACTGGTCAAAGAAAATGATGATCTTAACGTGGAGCTGATGGTGCTCCACAAGGCAGTAACCAATTCTTCCGGGTTGGCGAGAAGCATGCTGCCAAGATCAAAATCCCAGAACCAAAGTCGTTTGATGGGATTCAGGGCGCCAAGGAACTTGAAAATTTTTTATGGTACATGGAACATTATTTTACTTCTGCTCATGTATCCTGAAAATGACAAGTTGAAGATGGCAGTTTGCTATTTCAGAGGGGATGCGATTCTGTGGTGGCGCACCAAAAGAGCTGATGATGTTAGCGTAGGCAGGCCCAAGGTTGAGACATGGGCGCAGTTGTGGGAGGCACTAAGAGACAAATTTCTGCCTAGCAATTCGTCTTGGGTTGCTAGGGACAGGCTGAAACGCTTGAGATAGGTTGGTTAAATTCGTGAGTATGTGAAGGACTTTTCTTCCTTGTTGCTGGACATCCAAAATATGTCAGACAAGGGCAAGTTTCATAACTTCATTTCTGGGATGCAAGGCTGGGCGCAGAATGAGTTGCGTCGGCAGAAAGTGCAAGATCTGCCGAGTGTAATTGCGGCTGCTAATGCTTTGATCGATTTTCATCCCAACAGTGTGCTTTCTGACCCTACTCCTACGTCTAGCACAAAGAAAAGGGAGAAGGGGAAAGACTGGAAGAAGGATCATAAAAAATCTGAGGGAAATGACAAAGGCAAGGGAAAAGTTGTGGCTGCTTCATAAAAAAATGACAGGCCGGTGAGTGAGAAGGTCTGCTGGACGTGCCTAAAACCAGGGCATCAGGCAAGAAACTGTCCCACTAAAGCCTAGGTGAATGCTCTTCTTGCTGAAGAAGAGAGTGTGGCAAAAAAGGGGGAAGTTGCTGCCTATATCAACCCGCTGAAGTTGCTAAACACGTTGGTGGCAAACGTGGTAGAACAGGTTGATGAAGAAGAAGATGATGCCGCTGATTTAGTTGCTCTTGTAAATGCTGCAGATTCTGTGGAAGACTTGACGGACGCTTACTCCAATCTGATGTATGTGGAAGTCATGATTGGGGACAGACCAGTAGTAACTATGGTTGATACAGGTGCTACTCATACGTCGACCAAGACAGTCAAGGAATACGGGTTGAGGGTGACTTAATGTGCAACAAAGATGAAGGCTATAAACTCACCAGCACAACCTGGTCTTGGACAGGCGCTGGACGTGCCACTGAGTATAGGACACTGGTCAAGTTCGCATAATGTGACAGTGTTGCCGCCTAATGATTATAACTCATGCTTGGGATTGAATTTATGAGAAAGTATAAAGTTGCTCCAATTCCTCATTTTGATGGTTTGATGTTTATGGGTGAAAAGGATCCTGGCTTTGTCAAGGGGATCAACCCATGTGAAGCAAGCAGTAGTAAGTCAAAGAACACAGGGATTCCTGTATTGGTGTCGGCTGCTGCATTTGACAAAGGCTTGAAGAGCAGTGAGACTACTTACCTCGCTGCCTTGGTGGAAGTCAAGCCAGATTTGCAGATGGAAGTCCCTGATGATGTTGCAGAGTTGCTGGGAAAATTCAAAGATGTGATGCCGCCTGAACTGCCTAAACAGTTGCCGCTGAGGAGGGAAATAGACCACAGAATTGAGGAAGCAGATTGATGAATAACTTGCAGCTGGCCTTATCCAGCCTTCGAAGGCTCCATTTGGTGCACCAGTCCTTTTCCAAAAGAAGCAAGATGGATCTTTGAGGATGTGCGTGGATTACCGGGCGCAGAACAAGGTAACTATGAAGAACAAGTACCCGTTGCCGCTAATCCAAGATTTATTTGATAGGCTATCTAAGGCTAGTTTCTTTACTAAGTTAGACTTGAGGTCGGGCTTTTGGCAGGTTCGCATAGCCGAGGGGGATGCCCCAAAGAGCACTTGCGTAACTAGATACGGTAGCTTTGAATTCCTTGTAACGCCGTTTAGGCTGACTAATGCCCCGGCTACCTTTTGCAACTTAATGAATAATGTTCTTTATGACTATCTTGATGACTTTGTAGTAGTATACTTAGATGACATAGTCATTTATAGTAGGACTATCGAAGATCATTTGCTGCATTTAGAGAAGGTGTTGCAACGCCTTAGAGATTTCCAACTCTATGTGAAAATGGAAATGTGTGAGTTTGCTAAACGGGACATCAAATTCTTGGGACACTTGGTTAGCGAAAACCAGGTCCGGATGGATCCCAAAAGGTGCAGGCTATTGTTGATTGGCAGGCACCAAGCGGGGTAAAAGAATTGAGATCATTTTTGGGTTTGGCAAACTACTACCGAAAATTTATTGTTGGCTATTCCTGGAAGGCTGCCCCATTGACAAATTTGCCGAAGAAAAATGTCAAATGGACTTGGACAGATGCGTGTGCTATGGCTTTTACTGCCTTGAAGGAGGCCATTGTGTCTGAGCCAATTCTAATGCTGCCAGATTTTGACATGCCATTTGAGGTCCACACTGATGCATCACATTTTGCTGTTGGCGATATGCTGGTCCAAGAAGGTCATCCGATAGCGTTTGAGAGCAGGAAATTAAATGCCGCAGAGCAATGGTATTCTGCCCATGAGAAGGAAATGGTTGCTATGATCCATCGCCTTCAAGTTTGGTGAGTGTACTTGCTTGGAATGAAGTTTGTTGTCCGGACGGACAATGTGGCCAATACTTACTTAAAGACTCAACAGAAGTTGAGTCCAAAGCAGGCTCGGTGGCAGGAGATGCTGGATGAATATGACTTTGTGTGGGTGCACAAACCCGGCAGGGAAACCCAGGTTACTGATGCGTTGAGTCGCGAAGAGGTATTTGCTCCTGTTTATTCGCTCACTAGAATTGAATCTGATTTACTTGATACAATTAAACTATGTGCTACGCATGATCCATTATATGTGAAGTTGATGGATAAAGTGAGGGATGGAACTATTAGGCGGTATTGGATCGAGGACGATCTGCTGCATTTCAAAGGGGGGAGAATCATGGTACCCCTAGGTGCAGGTTTGCGTCGGACTTTGATGAGGAAGACACATGATGCTTCTTATGCTGGTCATCCGGGTGTTGAGAGGATGATGGCATTGCTGTCCTGAAGTTATTTCTGGCCGAAAATGGAGGATGACATTGAGGCCTATGTCAAGACTTGCCTTGTATGTCAGCTTGACAAATCTGAACGGAAGAAGGAAGCAGGTTTGCTACAACCTCTACCGGTTGCTGAACGTCCTTGGGCTTCCGTTTCAATGGATTTCATTTGCGGATTTCCAAAGGTTGATGGTAAGGCGTCAATCATGGTGGTGGTAGACAGATTCTCGAAGTATGGTGTATTCATTGCTGCTCCAACTCTATGTTCCTTGGAGATAGCTGCTGAATTGTTTTATAAGCATGTGATAAAGTATTTTTGTGTTCCAACCGACATTGTGAGTGATAGAGATGGTCGATATACTGGCCATTTTTGGATTGCTTTGTTCAAATTAATGGGTACATATTTGAAATTCTCGACAGCAAATCATCCACACACTGATGGAAAGATCGAGAGAATCAATCATTTGCTTGAGGAGTACTTGAGGCACTATGTGACTGCGAGTCAGAAGAATTGGGTAGCGTTGTTCGATAGTGCACAGTTTTGCTCTAACTTGCACAGGTCATCGACTACGGAGATGAGTCCTTTCGAGATTGTGTTGGGCAGGCAGCCTGACACGCCACTTGAAGTTGCTAAGAAAAAATCTCAAGGCAAGTGTCCTGCCGCTTACAGGTATGCACGTGACAAGCAAGAGTTGCTAGGTGAGGCGCAAGACAGTTTGTGGAAAGCTGCCAAGCGAATGAAGAAGTATGCGGAAAAGCATCGCCGTGCATTGGACTTTCAGATTGGTGATAAGGTGTTGCTGAAATTAACACCTCAAATCTGGAAGAAGATCAGTAGAAAGACAAGACATCATACGCTGATTCCAAAGTACGACGGTCCCTTTGAAGTCGTAGAGAAGGTTGGCGCAGTGGCTTACCGGTTGAATCTGCCGGAACGGCTGAAGGTGCATCCTACTTTTCATGGGAGTTACTTGAAGCCCTATCATGAAGATGTTGAGGATCCATCAAGGGCGATGGCCAGACGTGCTCCTCCGGTTGTGAGACAACAGTATGAGGAGATTGAGAAGATTCTGGACCACCGGACCTTGGGGAAAAGCAAGAAGAATAGGCGAACAGAGTTTCTGATTCAATGAAAAGACAAAACTGAATGTGATGCGACTTGGGAGAAAGGGGATTCTTTTTGGCAGTTTGAATACCAGATCAAGGCTTACTTAGATTCTGCCTCGTCGAGGACGATGAGCTAATCTGGTCGGGGAAGTTTGTTAGCCCCTTGACTTGATCGTAGGACCTTGTGCCGAGGGCAAGGAAAGGCTTGCGGAAAAATGGGCATGATAGGGCATTTACATGATAGGCCTTGGCATGAGTCTATGTTGCTGATGGAACCATGATGGCATTGTGGCAGACCAACCGGGCATGCGCAGATCGACAAGGGCAGGCACGGGTCGGCAGACTTGGGCACTAGGCAGGTGGCCTAGATGCCAAGTCGATGATGATGAAGGCAAGGCTGACACGGGCAATGGCATGGCATTGCCGTGGCATAGAAAGACAACGGGCGGATGTGACCTAGGTGAGGCATTGGCAAGGAAACTAGGCCATGGATGGCTATGCGGAGCAGCCGAGGCAGACATACACCGGCATGAAGACTTGGCGCGCAGACATGGCATGAAGGCAGGCAAGAGCGCATGCAGGTATGGCATGAAGCTGGCGAGGCGCGCACGGTTGGCACCAAGGCGCGCGAAGGCGCCAAGGGCTGACGCACGCGCGCACGCGCTGAAGGCATGCTCAACACATGCAGGTGGTTGGGCAATTTCCTGGAATCTGGGCGCCTCTGGCCTAGTCAACAAGGGCAGTTGTAACTTCCGAATTATAAATTCAAAATGCCTATCATAGCAGCTGTGTGCGTGTGAGTGTCGTGCAGTGTCAAGAGTGTTGCGTAAAACAAAAATTGACCCTGTAACAACTGGCATCAGAGCCAGGTTTTAAATTAGCCCACACCCCATGCCACATGGCTTACAAAACTGCCTCCTAAATTCAGTTGAAATCGCCAACTGATAGGAAATTCGAATTAAAAATTTTGAAAGTTACAACTGCCATTACTGACTAGGCCAGAGGCGCCCAGATTCTAGAAAACTGCCCAACCGCCCGCATATGCTGTGCATGCCTTGCGCGCGTGCACGCGTGTGTTGCCTTCTTCGCACCATGCCTGCGCGCGCCCTTGCCTACCTTGGCGCCATGTCTGCGCGCCAAGTCTTCGTGCCAGCGCATGCCTGCCTCGGCTGCTCCGCACAGCCGTCCATTGCCAAGTTTCCTTTCAAACATCTCGCCTGGCTCACATCCGCCCGTTGTCTTTCTATGCCACCGCAATGCCATGCCATTTCCCGTATCAGCCTTGCCGTCATTATCATTGATTTGGCATCTACACCACCTGCCTAATGCCCAAGTCTGCCGACCCGTGCTTGCCCTTGCTGACCTACACCTGCGTATGCCCGGTTGGTCTGCCATAATGTCATAACGGTTCCATCAGCAACATTGATTCATGCCAAGGTCCATCAAGTAAATGCTTTGTCATGCCCATTTTCCTGCAAGCCTTGCCTTGTCCTCGGCACAAGGCCTTACGATCAAGTCAAGGGGCTAACAAACTTCCCCCACCAGATTAGCTCATTGTCCTCGACGAGGAAGAATCTAAGAAAGCCTTGATATGGTCTTCAAACTACCACAAAGACGCCCCTTTTCCCAAGTCGCATCACATTCGGGTTTGTCTTTCCATTCTACCTATTCTTCTTGCTTCGCCCCAAGGTCTGGTGGTCCAGAATCTTCTCTATTGTCTCCTCATACTATTGTCTCACATCTGGAGGAGCACGTCTGGCCATCTCCCTTGCTGGATCCACAGCATCTTCATTAAGAGGCTTCAAGTAACTCACATGGAAAGTAGGATGCACCTTCAGCCGTTCCGGCAGATTCAACCGGTAAGCCACTGCACCAACCTTCTCTACGACTTCAAAGGGACAGTCGAACTTTGGAATTAGCCCATGATGTCTCGTCTTTCTACTGATCTTCTTCTATATTTGAGGTGTTAATTTAAGCAACACCTTGTCACCAACCTGAAAGTAGAAATCCACCGTGATGCTTTTCAGCATACTTCTTCATTCGCTTGGAAGCTTTTCGCAAACTGCCTTGCGCCTCAGCCAGCAACTCTTGCTTGTCACGGCATACCTGTAAGCGGTAGGAAACTTGCCCTGAGATTTTTTCTTAGCAACTTCAAGTGGCATGTCAGGCTGCCTAACCAACACAATCTCGAAAGGACTCATCTCCGTAGCCGACGACCTGTGCAAGATATAGCAAAATTGTGCACTATCCAGCAACTCTACCCAATTTCTCTGACTCACAGTCACATAGTGCCTGAAGTACTCCTCAAGCAGATGATTGATTCTTTCGGTTTGTCCATTAGTTTGTGGATGATTTGCAGTCGAGAATTTCAAACCTGTACCCATCATTTTGAACAAAGCAGTCCAAAAACGGCTAGTAAATCGAGCATCTCTATCACTCATAATATCGGTTGGAACACCAAAATACTTTATCACATGCTTATAAACAAGTCAGCAGCTATCTCTGAGGAACATAGAGTTGGAGCAGCAATTAATACCCCATACTTCAAGAATCTGTCTACCACCACCATGATTGACGCCTTACCATCAACCTTTGGAAATCCGCTAATGAAATGCATAGAAACGGAAGCCCAAGGACGTTCAGCAACCGGTAGAGGTTGTAGCAAACCTACTTCCTTCTTCCGTTCAGACTTGTCAAGCTGACATACAAGATATGTTTTGACATAGGCCTCAATGTCATCCTCTATTTTCGGCCAGAAATAACTTCGGGATTGCAATGTCATCATCCTCTCAACACCCGGATGACCAGCGTAAGCAGCATCATGCGTCTCCTTCATCAAAGTCCGACGAGAACCTTCACCTTGGGGTAACACGATTCTCCCCCCTTTGAAACGCAGCAGATCGTCCTCGATCCTATACCGCCTAACAGTTCCATCCCTCACTTGATCCATCAACTTCACATATAATGGATCACTCGCAGCACATAGTTTAATTGTATCAAGTAAATCAGATTCAATTCTAGTGAGCGAATAAACAACAGCAAATACCTCTTTGCGACTCAACGCATCAGCAACATGGTTTTCCCTACCGGGTTTGTGCACCCACACGAAGTCATATTTAGCTAACATCTCCTGCCACCGAGCCTGCTTTGGACTCAATTTCTGTTGAGTCTTGAAGTAAGTATTGGCCACATTGTTCTTCCAGACAATAAACATCATTCCAAGCAAGTACACTCTTCAAACTTGAAGGCAATGGATCACAACAACCATTTCCTTCTCATGGGCAGAATACCATTGCTCCGCGGCATTCAATTTTCTGCTCTCAAACGCTACCGGATGACCTTCTTGGACCAGCACACCGCCAACAGTAAAATCTGATGCATCAGTGTGGACCTCAAACGGCATATAAAAATCTAGCAGCCTTAGGATTGGCTCGAATGCTATGGCCTCCTTCAAGGCAGTGAAAGCCTTTGCACATTCATCTGTCCAAGTCCACTTGACATTTTTCTTCAGCAAATTTTTCAATGGGGCAGCCTTCCTGGAATAGCCAGCAATAAATTTCTGGTAGTAGTTTGCAAAACCCAAAAACGATCTCAATTCTTTTACCCCGCTTGGTGCCTGCCAATCAACAATAGCCTGCACCTTTTTGAGATCCATTCGGACCTGGTTTTTGTTAACCAAGTGTCCCAAGAATTTGATCTCCCCTTGAGTAAACTCACACTTTTCCATTTTCACATAGAGTTGGAAATCTCTAAGGTGTTGCAACACCTTCTCTAAATGCAGAAAATGATCTTCAATAGACCTACTATAAATGACTATGTCATCTAAGTATACTACTACAAAGTCATCAAGATAGTCATAAAGAACATTATTCATTAAGTTGCAAAAGGTAGCGGGGCATTAGTCAGCCCAAACAGCGTTACAAGGAATTCAAAGCTACCGTATCTAGTTACACAAGTGGTCTTTGGGGAATCCGCCTCGGCTATGCGAACCTGCCAATATCCTGACCTCAAGTATAACTTACTAAAGAAACTAGCCTTAGACAGCATATCAAGTAAATCTTGGATCAGCGGCAACGGGTACTTGTTCTTCACAGTTACCTTGTTCAGCGCCCTATAATCCACACACATCCTCAAAGAGCCATCCTGCTTCTTTTGGAAAAGGACTGGTCCGCCAAATGGAGCCTTCGAAGGCTGGATGAGGCCACCTGCAAGCAGTTCATCAATCTGCTTCCTTAATTCAGCCAACTCCAAAGGAGACATATGGTAAGAAGGGCGTGCTGGAGGCACAGACCCTGGCAGCAACTCAATTTTGTGGTCTATTTCCCTCCTCGGCGGCAACTGTCTAGGCAGTTCAGGCGGCATCAAATCTTTGAATTTTCCCAACAACTCTGCAACATCATCAGGGACTTCCATCTGCAAATTTGGCTTGACTTCCACCAAGGCAGCGAGGTAAGCAGTCTCACTGCTCTTCAAGCCTTTGTCAAATGCAGCAGCCGACACCAACTCAGCAATCCATGTGTTCTTTGAATTACTACTTCTTGCTTCACATGGGTTGATCCCCTTGACAAAGCCAGGATTTTTTTCACCCGTAAACATCAAACCATCAATATGAGGAATTGGAGCAACTTTATACTTCCTCATAAAATTAATCCCAAGCATGAGATTAAAATCATCAAGCGGCACCACTGTCAAATTATGCAAACCTGACCAGTGTCCTATACTCAGCGACACGTCCAGCGCCTGTCCAAGAGTAGGTTGTGCTGGTGAGTTTATAGCCTTCATCTTTGTTTCATATTAAGTCACCCTCAGCCCGTATTCCTTGACTGTCTTGGTCGCAAAAAACGTATGAGTACCGGTCATTCCCCAATCATAACTTCCACATACATCAGATTGGACTAAGCGTCTGTCAAGTCTTCCACAGAATCTGCAGCATTCACAAGAGCAACTAAATCAGCGACATCTTCTTCTTCATCAACCTGTTCTGCCACGTTTGCCACCAACGTGTTCAGCAACTTCCCCCTTTTTTGCCACACTCTCTTCTTCAGCAAGAAGAGCATTCACCTTTGCTTGATTGGGATAGTTTCGTGCCTGATGCCCTGGTTTTTGGCACGTCCAGTAGACCGTCTCACTCACTGGCCTGTCATTTTTGGATGAAGCAGCCACAACTTTTCCCTTGTCTTCGTCATTTCCCTCGGATTTTCGATGATCCTTCTTCTAGTCTTTCCCATTCTCCCTTTTCTTTGCCCTAGCCGTGGGAGTAGGGTCAGAAAGCACACTTTTGAATGAAAATCAATCAAACATCAGCAGCCGCAATTGCACTCGACAGATCTTGCACTTTCTGCCGACGCAACTCATTCTGCGCCCAGCCTTGCATCGCAGAAATGAAGTTATGCCTCTTTTCCTCGTCTGACATATTTTGGATGTCTAGAAACAAGGAAGAAAAGTCCTTGACATACTCACGAATTGAACCGACCTGTCTCAAGCATTTCAGCCTTTCCCTAGCAGCCCAAGACGAATTGCTAGGCAAACATTTATCTCTTAGCGCCTCCCGGAACTGCGCCCATGTCTCAACCTAGGGCCTGCCTGCGCTAACATCATCAACATTTTTGGTGCGCCACCACAGAATCGCATCCCCTCTGAAATAGCGAACTGCCATCGTCAACCTGTCATTTTCAGGAACATGAGCAGAAGTAAAATAATGTTCCATGTCCCACAAAAAAATTTGAAGTTCCTTGGTGCCCTGAATCCCATCAAACGACTTTGGTTCTGGGATTTTAATCTTGGCAGCTTGCTCCTCGACAACCCGGCCAGAATTGGCTACTGCCTTGTGGAGCACCATCACCTCCGCCTTAAGATCTTCATTTTCTTTGGCCAGAATTGGCTACTGCCTTGTGGAGCACAAGCGATTGTGGGAATGGCATATGATGTTTCCATGGTCCTTGGACAGTGGACTGGAAAGCATAATTTGATGGTGATGCCCCTGGGAGACTTTGAATTGATACTTGGAGTTGATTTTTTGAAGAAGTATCAGTTTGTTCCATTCCCTCATTTGGATGGGTTGATGCTGATGGACGACAAGATACCGAGTTTCATCAAGGCTGTTCATCCTTATGGAGAGGTTGAGAAAGTGAAGAAGTACAAGACACCTATTATTTCTGCTATTAGTGCCGAGAAAGGATTGAAGAAGGGAGATCAAACCTTTCTTGCTGCCATGGTTTAGATCAAACCATATGTGAAGGTTGAGGTGCTCGATTCTGTTGCAGAATTGCTGAAAGAGTATGCTGATGTGATGCCCCCAGAGTTGCCTAAGATGCTGCCACCAAGAAGGGATATTGATCACAAGATAGAGTTGCTGCTAGGATCAGTTTCCCCTGCCCAGGCTCCTTATCGGATGGCTCCTATGGAGTTGGCTAAATTGCGCAAACAATTGAATGAGTTGCTGGATGCCAGACTAATTCAGCCTTCAAAGGCTCCGTATGGTGCTCCTGTTTTGTTCCAAAAGAAGCAGGACGGATCCTTGAGGATGTGCGTGGACTATACGGCATTGAACAAAGTGACTGTGAAGAACAAATATCCGGTGCCGCTGGTGCAAGACTTGATGGACAGGCTGAGCAAGGCATGCTGGTTTACTAAGCTGGATCTTAGGTCTGGTTATTGGCAGGTAAGAATAGCAGAGGGTGATGAGCCTAAAACTACTTGTGTAACTAGGTATGGCTCATATGAGTTTCTTGTAATGTCGTTTGGGCTAACTAATGCCCAGCCACTTTCTGTAATTTAATGAATGACGTGTTGTTTGAGTATCTTGATTATTTTATTGTAGTTTACTTAGACGACATTGTTATTTATAGTTTCTCTCTTGATGAACACTTGATGCATTTGAGCAAAGTGCTGTCTCATTTGAGGGAGTACAAACTCTATGTGAAGATGGAGAAGTGTGAATTTGCTCAAAAAGAAATCAAGTTCCTTAGGCACTTGGTGAGTCAGAATCAAGTGCGGATGGACCCAAAGAAGGTGCAGGCAATCGCGGATTGGCAGGCACCCAGTGGCGTTAAAGAGTTGCGGTCATTTTTAGGGCTGGCTAATTATTACCGCAAGTTCATTTCAGGCTATTCCAAGAGGGTAGTCGCCTTAACAGATTTGCTGAAGAAAGATGTTAAGTGGGAATGGTCCGAGAAGTGTGAAGCTGCATTCCGATTGTTGAAGGAAGTAGTAGCATCGGAACCTATCTTAAAGCTGCATGATTTCAAGTTGCCATTTGAGGTGCATATAGATGCATCTGACAAGGCTGTTGGAGGTGTTCTTGTGCAGGAAGGGCATCCAGTTTCCTATGAAAGTAGGAAATTAAATGAAGCTGAGCAGCGGTATTCGACTCACGAAAAGGAGATGGTTGCTGTTGTGCTTTGCTTGCAGACATGGAGAGTGTATTTGCTAGGCACACGCTTTGTGGTGCAGACAGATAATGTGGCTAATACATTCTTCAAGACTAAATGCAAGCTAAGTTCGAAGTAACCACAATAGCAGGAATTCCTGGCAGAGTATGATTTCATGTGGGAACGTAAGCCGGGAAGGCACAATCAAGTTGCTGATGCCTTGAGCCGGAAAGAGGTACTTGCTGCTGTGTTTTAAATTTCTAGAATTGAAACTAATTTTATTGATAAAATCAGAATTTGTGCTGCTAATGACTCATTATATGTGAAATGGATGAGTCAAGTGAAAGAAGGGATAGTTAGGAGGTACTCGATCAAGGATGATCTTCTTTATTTCAAAGGGGGTAGGATCGTCGTACCTCAAGGTGGTGGACTACGTAGAGAAATGATGAAAGAGGCGCATGACACTATATGGGCTGGTCATTCGGGTGTGGTGCGGATGTTAGCCTTTCTATCCCGTGTATATTATTGGCCAAAGATGGAAGACGATGTTGAAGCTTACGTGAAGACTTATCTACTGTGCCAGTTAGACAAATCTGAGCGCAAGAAGGAAGCAGGTTTGTTGCAGCCTCTTCCGATTCCTGAACGGCCATGGATGTCCGTGTCAATGGACTTTATTTTTGGGTTTCTAAAGGTGTACGATAAGGCATCTATTATGGTGGTTGTAGACAGGTTTTCAAAGTACTCTATTTTTATTGCTGCCCCAATTGTTTGTTCGTCCGAAATAGCTGCTGATTTATTTTATAGACATGTGGTTAAGCTGTTTGGTGTGCCAGATGACATTGTGAGTGATAGGGATGCTAGATTTACAGGTCAGTTTTGGACAGCTTTGTTCAACATGATGGGGACCGATCATGTTGCCATGCCAAGATAGTGCCTCCTTGGCATTGCCACTGCCGATATTCGTCAAGTTCCAGCTTGAGGGTCTAACAAACCACCCCCACTAGTTGAACTCGACGTCCTCGTCCAGGCCATCTTAAGATAGTCCTCCAGCTTCTTCTCAAACTGCCATAGTTTTGAACTCTTCTCCCAAGTCGCATCCGCCACGAACTTGCCTTTCTAATGAAACAAGAATTCTGTCCTCCTGTTCGTCTTGCTCATGCCTAGCACCCGGTGATCCAGAACCTGTTCAATCTCCTCTTCAAACTGTGTGTGCACCACAGGAGGAGCCCTCTTGACTTTGTGCCTGTCCGGATCTGCATGATCTGCAAAATAAGGCTTCAAAACCCTAAAATGGAAAGTAGGATGAATTTTCAACCTCTCCGGCAACTTCATCTTATAAGCAACTGTGCCTATCTTCTGCACCACCTCGAATGGGCCATCATATTTGGGAATCAGTCCCCTATGCCTCGTTTACTCATAATTTGTTTCCAAATCTGCGGTGTGAGTTTGAGCAGCACCTTGTCACCCACCTTGAATACCGACGGGTGTCTATGTTGATCAGCATATTTCTTCATGCGACTCTGGGCCTTGCGCAAACTGTCTTGCGCCTCTGCAAGCATCTCATGCTTGTCCCTTGCATTATTGTAAGCAGTTAGCCATTTCCCTTGATGCTTCTGCTTTGCGACATCCAGCGGTGTCAAAGGTTGTATCCCGGTGACTAACTGAAACAGACTCATTTCGGTTGCTGAAGACTTATGCAGATTTTAGAAAAACATTGTCGTATCCAATAAGTCTACCCAATTCCTCTGGCTCGCTGTCACAAAATGCCTGAGATATTCCTCCACCAAGTGATTAATTCTCTCTGTTTGGCCATATGTTTGAGGGTGATTCGCTGTCGAGAATTTCAGATCGATCCCTATCTTGTTGAACAAAGCTGTCCAAAACTGACCTGTAAATCTAGCATCCCTATCACTCACAATGTCATCTGGCACACCAAAAGCTAAACCACATGTCTATAAAATAAATCAGCAGCTATTTTGGACGAACAAACAATTGGTGCAGCAATAAAAATAGAGTACTTTGAAAACCTGTCTACAACCGCCATAATATATGCCTTACCGTCCACTTTCAGAATCCCAGAAATAAAGTCCATTGACACGGACATCCATGGCCGTTCAGAAATCGAAAGAGGCTGCAACAAACCTACTTCCTTCTTGCGCTCAGATTTGTCTAACTGGCACACCAGACAAGTCTTCACGTAAACTTCCACATCGTCTTCCATCTTTGGACAATAATATACATGGGATAGCAGGGCTAACATCCGCTCCACACCCGGATGACCAGCCCATGTAGTGTCATGCGCCTCTTTCATCAGTTCTCTACGCAGTCCACCACCTTGAGGTATGACGATCCTCCCCCCTTTGAAATAAAGAAGATCGTCCTCGATCCAGTACCTCCTAACTATCCCTTCTTTCACTTGACCCATCCATTTCACATATAATGAGTCATTAGCAGCACAAATTCTTATTTTATCAATAAAATCAGTTTCAAGTCTAGAAATTTAAAACACAGCAGCAAGTACCTCTTTTCGGCTAAAGGCGTCAGCAACTTGATTGTGCCTTCCCAGCTTATGTTCCCACACGAAATCATACTCTGCCAGGAATTCCTGCCAACGTGCTTGCTTCGGACTTAGCTTGCGTTAAGTCTTGAAGAATGTATTAGCCACATTATCTGTCTGCACCACAAAGCGTGTGCCTAGCAAATACACTCTCCATGTCTGCAAGCAATGCACAAAGCAACCATCTCCTTTTCGTGAGTCGAATACCGCTGCTCAGCTTCATTCAATTACCTGCTTTCATAGGAAACTGGATGCCCTTCATGCACAAGAACACCTCCAACAGCCTTTTCAGATGCATCTGTATGCACCTCAAATGGCAACTCGAAATCAGGCAGCTTTAAGATAGGCTCCGATACTACTGCTTCCTTCAACAATCTGAATGCAGCTTCACACTTCTCGGACCACGCCCACTTAACATCTATCTTCAGCAAATCTGTTAAGGCGGCTGCCTTCTTGGAATAGCTTGAAATGAACTTGCGGTAATAATTAGCCAGCCCTAAAAATGACCGCAACTCTTTCACGCCACTGGGTGCCTGCCAATCCACGATTGCCTGCACCTTCTTTGGGTCCATCCGCACTTGATTCTAACTCACCAAGTGCCCAAGGAACTTGATTTCTTTTTGAGCAAATTCACACTTCTCCATCTTCACATAGAGTTTGTACTACCTCAAACGAGACAGCACCTTGCTCAAATGCATCAAGTGTTCATCAAGAGAGCAACTATAAATAACAATGTCGTCTAAGTAAACTACAACAAAATAATAAAGATACTCAAACAACATGTCATTCATCAAATTACAGAAAGTGGTCGGGGCATTAGTCAGCCCAAACGACATTACAAGAAACTCATATGAGTCATACCTAGTTACACAAGTAGTTTTAGGCTCATCACCCTCTACTATTCTAACCTGCCAATAACCAGACCTAAGATCCAGCTTAGTAAACCAGCATGCCTTACTCAGCCTGTCCATCAAGTCTTGCACCAGCGGCACCGGATATTTGTTCTTCACAGTCACTTTATTCAATGCCCCACAGTCCACGCACATCCTCAAGGATCCGTCCTGCTTCTTTTGGAACAAAACAGGGGCACCATACGGAGCCTTTGAAGGCTGAATTAGTCCGGCATCACCAGCAACTCATTCAATTATTTGCGCAATTCAGCCAACTCCTTAGGAGCCATCCGATAAGGAGCCTGGGCAGGGGCAACTGATCCTAGCAGCAACTCTATCTTGTGATCAATATCCCTTCTTGGTGGCAGCATCTTAGGCAACTCAGGGGGCATCACATCAGCAAACTCTTTCAGAAATTCTGCAACAGAATCGAGCACCTCAACCTTCACATCTGGTTTGATCTCAACCATGGCAGCAAGAAAGGTTTGATCTCCCTTCTTCAAACCTTTCATAACACTAATAGCAGTAATAATACGTGTCTTGTACTTCTTCACTTTCTCAGCTTCTCCATAAGGATGAACAGCCTTTATGAAACTCGGTATCTTCTCGTCCATCAGCATCAACCCATCCAAATGAGGGAATGGAACAAACCGATACTTCTTCAAGAAATCAACTCCAATTATCAATTCAAGGTCTCCTAGCGGCATCACCATCAACTTATGCTTTGCAGTCCACTCTCCAAGGACCATGGAAACATCATATGCCATTCCCACAATCGTTTGTGCTTTGGCATTAACAGTTTGGACATACGACGGGCACTTCCTCAGCTTCAGCCCATTCTTGGAAGCAACTTTGTCATTAACAAACGTATGAGTAGTTCCGATATCCACCATTGCTATCATACGCTTGCCATCAAATTATTGAAAGACAAACTCAATGGATTTGCTCGTGGGAATCACTGAAGATACAAGCGATCTGGTGGGCATGCTGTCACAGATCCATGGTCTCAACTTGGAACTGCGTCACTACCATGAGCAGGTTGATGGCTAATTGTCTGATTTTCTCAATTTTCGGAAGGCAAGTGCTGCCAAGTTTGAGGAACTGGTCAAAGAAAATGATGATCTTAAGGCGGAGGTGATGGTGCTCCCCAAGGCAGTAACCAATTCTGCCGGGTTGGCGAGGAGCATGCTGCCAAGATCAAAATCCCAGAACCAAAGCCGTTTGATGGGATTCGGGGCGCCAAGGAACTTGAAAATTTTTTATGGGACATGGAACATTATTTTACTTCTGCTCATGTAGCTGAAAATGACAAGTTGACGATGGCAGTTCGCTATTTCAGAGGGGATGCGATTTTGTGTTAGTGCACCAAAAGTGTTGATGATGTTAGCGCAGGCAGGCCCAAGGTTGAGACATGGGTGCAGCTGCGGGAGGCACTAAGAGACAAATTTCTGCCTAGCAATTCGTCTTGGGTTGCTAGGGACAGGCTGAAACGCTGGAGACAGGTTGGTTCAATTCGTGAGTATGTGAAGGACTTTTCTTTCTTATTGCTGGACATCCAAAATATGTCAGACGAGGACAAGTTTCATAACTTCATTTCTGGGATGCAAGGCTGGGCGCAGAATGAGTTGCGTCGGCAGAAAGTGCAAGATCTGCCGAGTGTAATTGCGGCTGCTAATGCTTTGATCGATTTTCATTCAAACAGTGTGCTTTCTGATCCTACTCCTACGTCTAGCGCAAAGAAAAGGGAGAAGGGGAAAGACTGGAATAAGGATCATCGAAAATATGAGGGAAATGACAAAGGCAAGGGAAAAGTTGTGGCTACTTCATCAAAAAATGACAGGCCGGCGAGTGAGAAGGTCTGCTGGACGTGCCAAAAACCAGGGCATCAGGCAAGAAACTGTCCCACTAAAGCCTAGGTGAATGCTCTTCTTGCTGAAGAAGAGAGTGTGGCAAAAAAGGGGGAAGTTGCTGCCTATATCAACCCGCTGAAGTTTCTAAACACGTTGGTGGCAAACGTGGCAGAACAGGTTGATGTAGAAGAAGATGATGCCGCTGATTTAGTTGCTCTTGTAAATGCTGCAGATTCTATGGAAGACTTGATGGACGCTTACTCCAATCTGATGTATGTGGAAGTCATGATTGGGGACAGACCAGTAGTAACTATGGTTGATATAGGTGCTACTCATACGTCGACCAAGACAGTCAAGGAATACGGGTTGAGGGTGACTTAATGTGCAACAAAGATGAAGGCTATAAACTCACCAGCACAACCTGGTCTTGGACTGGCGCTGGACGTGCCGCTGAGTATAGGACACTGGTCAGGTTTGCATAATTTGACAATGGTGCCGCCTAATGATTTTAATCTCATGCTTGGGATTGATTTTATGAGAAAGTATAAAGTTGCTCCAATTCCTCATCTTGATGGTTTGATGTTTATGGGTGAAAAGGATCCTGGCTTTGTCAAGGGGATCAACCCATATGAAGCAAGCAGTAGTAAGTCAAAGAACACAAGGATTGTTGCGTTGGTGTCGGCTGCTGCATTTGACAAAGGCTTGAAGAGCAGTGAGACTACTTACCTCGTTGCCTTGGTGGAAGTCAAGCCAGATTTGCAGATGGAAGTCCCTGATGATGTTAGAGAGTTGCTGGGAAAATTCAAAGATGTGATGCTGCCTGAACTGCCTAGACAGTTGCTGCTGAGGAGGGAAATAGACCACAGAATATAGTTGCTGCCACGGTCTGTGCCTCCAGTACGCCCTCCTTACCATATGTCTCCTTTGGAGTTGGCTGAATTGAGGAAGCAAATTGATGAACTTCTTGCAGCTGGCCTTATCCAGCCTTCGAAGGCTCCATTTGGCGCACCAGTCCTTTTTCAAAAGAAGCAGGATGGCTCTTTGAGGAAGTGCGTGGATTACCGGGCGCTGAATAAGGTAACTGTGAAGAACAAGTACCCGTTGTCGCTGATCCAAGATTTACTTGATAGGCTGTCTAAGGCTAGTTTCTTTACTAAGTTAGACTTGAGGTAGGGCTATTGGCAGGTCCGCATAGCCGAGGGGGATGCCCCAAAGACAACTTGCGTAACTAGATACAGTAGCTTTGAATTCCTTGTAATGCCGTTTGGGCTGACTAATGCCCGGCTATCTTTTGCAACTTAATGAATAATGTTCTTTATGACTATCTTGATGACTTTGTAGTAGTATACTTAGATGACATAGTCATTTATAGTAGGACTATCGAAGATCATTTGCTGCATTTAGAGAAGGTGTTGGAACGCCTTAGAGATTTCCAACTCTATGTGAAAATGGAAATGTGTGAGTTTGCTAAACGGGAGATCAAATTCTTGGGACACTTGGTTAGCGAAAACCAGGTCCGGATGGATCCCAAAAGGTGCAGGTTATTGTCGATTGGCAGGCACCAAGCGGGGTAAAAGAATTGAGATCATTTTTGGGTTTGGCAAACTACTACCGGAAATTTATTGCTGGCTATTCCAGGAAGGCTGTCAAATGGACTTGGACAGATGCGTGTGCTAAGGCTTTTACTGCCTTGAAGGAGGCCATTGCGTCCGAGCCAATTTTAAGGCTGCCAGATTTTGATATGTCATTTGAGGTCCACACTGATGCATCAGATTTTGCTGTTGGCGATGTGCTGGTCCAAGAAGGTCATCCGATAGCGTTTGAGAGCAGGAAATTAAATGTCGCGGAGCAATGGTATTCTTCCCATGATTAGGAAATGGTTGCTATGATCCATCGCCTTCAAGTTTGGTGAGTGTACTTGCTTGGAACGAAGTTTGTTGTCCGGACGGACAATGTGGCCAATACTTACTTCAAGACTCAACAGAAATTGAGTCCACAGCAGGCTCGGTGGCAGGAGATGCTGGCTGAATATGACTTTGTGTGGGTGCACAAACCCGGCAGAGAAAACCAGGTTCCTGATGCATTGAGTCGCAAAGAGGTATTTGCTGCTGTTTATTCGCTCACTAGAATTGGATCTGATTTACTTGATATAATTAAACTATGTGCTGCGAATGATCCATTATATGTGAAGTTGATGGATAAAGTGAGGGATGGAACTGTTAGGCGGTATTGGATCGAGGACGATCTACTGCATATCATAGGGGGGAGAATCGTGGTACCCCAAGGTGCAGGTTTGCGTCGGACTTGGATGAAGAAGACACATGATGATGCTTATGCTGGTCATCCGGGTGTTGAGAGGATGATGGCATTGCTGTCCTGAAGTTATTTCAGGCCGAAAATGGAGGATGACATTGAGGCCTATGTCAAGACTTGCCTTGTATGTCATCTTGACAAATCTGAACGGAAGAAGGAAGCAGGTTTGCTACAACCTCTACTGGTAGCTGAACATCCTTGGGCTTCCGTTTCTATGGATTTCATTAGCGGATTTCCAAAGGTTGATGGTAAGGCGTTAATCATGGTGGTGGTAGACAGATTCTCGAAAGTATGGGGTATTCATTGCTGCTCCAACTCTATCTTCCTCGGAGATAGCTCTTGAATTGTTTTATAAGCATGTCATAAAGTATTTTTGTGTTCCAACCGACATTGTGAGTGATAGAGATGCTCGATTTACTGGCCATTTTTGGACTGCTTTGTTCAAATTAACGGGTACATATTTGAAATTCTCGACAGCAAATCATCCATACACCGATGGAAAGATCGAGAGAATCAATCATTTGCTTGAGTACTTGAGGCACTGTGTGACTGCGAGTCAGAGGAATTGGGTAGCGTTGTTCGATAGTGCACAGTTTTGCTCTAACTTGCACAGGTCGTCGGCTACGGAGATGAGTCCTTTCAAGATTGTGTTGGGCAGGCAGCCTGACACGCCACTTGAAGTTGCTAAGCAGAAATCTCAAGGCAAGTGTCCTGCCGCTTACAGGTATGCACGTGACAAGCAAGAGTTGCTGGCTGAGGCGCAAGACAGTTTGTGGAAAGCTGCCAAGCGAATGAAGAAGTATGCTGACAAGCATCGCCGTGCATTGGACTTTCAGGTTGGTGATAAGGTGTTGCTGAAATTAACACCTCAAATCTGGAAGAAGATCAGTAGCAAGACAAGACATCATAGGCTGATTCCAAAGTACGACGGTCCCTTTGAAATCGTAGAGAAGGTTGGTGCAGTGGCTTATCGGTTGAATCTGCCGGAACGGCTGAAGGTGCATCCTACTTTTCATGTGAGTTACTTGAAGCCCTTTCATGAAGATGCTGAGGATCCATCAAGGGTGATGGCCAGACGTGCTCCTCCGGTTGTGAGACAACAGTATGAGGAGATTGAGAAGATTCTGGACCACCGGACCTTGGGGCAAAGCAAGAAGAATAGGCGGACAGAGTTTTTGATTCAATGAAAAGACAAACCTGAATGTGATGCGACTTGGGAGCAAGGGGCGTCTTTGTGGCAGTTTGAAGACCAGATCAAGGCTTACTTAGATTCTGCCTCATCGAGGACGACGAGCTAATATGGTGGGGGAAGTTTGTTAGCCCCTTAACTTGATCATAGGGCCTTGTGCCGAGGGCAAGGCAAGGCTTGCGGAAAAATGGGCATGACAAGGCATTTACATGATGGGCCTTGGCATGACTCCATGTTGCTGATGGAACCGTGATGGCATTGTGGCACACCAACCGGGCATGCGCAGGTGCAGGTTGACAAGGGCAGGCACGGGTCGGCAGACTTGGGCACTAGGCAGGTGGCCTAGATGCCAAGTCGATGATGATGAAGGCAAGGCTGACACGGGTAATGGCATGGCATTGCCGTTGGCAAGGAAACTGGGCCATGGACGGCTGTGCGGAGCAGCCGAGGAAGACATGCGCTAGCATGAAGACTTGGCGCGCAGACATGGCGCCAAGGCAAGCAAGAGCACGCGCAGGCATGGCGCGAAGCAGGCGAGGCACGCGCGATTTGCGCCAAGGCGCGCGAAGGAGCCAAGGGCCGACACACACGCGCGCACGCGCAAGGCATGAGCAGCACATGCGGGCGGTTGGGCAGTTTCCTGGAGTTTGGGCTCCTTTGGCCTAATCAGCAAGGGCAGTTGTAACTTCCGAATTTTGAATTCGAAATGACTATCAGTTGGGGATGTCAACTGAATTTAGGAGGAAATTTGGTAAGCCATGTGGCATGGGGCGTGGGCTAATTTTAAAGGGAGTTAGTCTATGCTGCCTAAGGGAATGAGTGAAGCAAAAAGATGGTGTGTTAGTCTATCTTTTTGGACAAACAGTTTTAAGGTCTTGTGTATTCTTTGTATGTGAGTTATTATACAAAGTTGGGAGTGTTTTCCCGTATGTGCGTGTGTGCCTAATATTGTGATTGTGCGAAATTGTCTAAGTGTCGAACGGATCGTAAAGGCAAACTTGTAGGCTGAGTCATAGTTGTTGTGTGCGTGTGACTGCCATGCAGTGTCAAGAGTGTTGCGTAAAACAAAAACTGACCCTGTAAGTATCACCATTTTTTTATTTTTATATCAACTATTAAATGGTCACTTTTTCTACCTGAACTATAATCAACTATATATCAAAACACACCTTAACTATCGGTTGTTCATTTTTCCTACTTGAACGATGGTGATATTTTAGGTGTGTTTGGATAAACATTTAGTTATAATTCATATAGGAAACTAGCACGCATGATAGTTCAAGTATGAATTTAAGAGTTCAAAGTACAGCATGAGTAACAATGAGTATCCAATTTAATACTTACATGATTCAAGTAGGGATGACAATGGGACGGGTACCGGACAATTCCGCATAAACCTGCAAAGACTTTAACCCGCACTGCGTAATATAATTTGATATTTTTAACCCGCTTCGTGTGAGAAAGAGAAGGTAATGAAGAGAAATGAGTACTATTCTCAATCCCCAAACCAAGGTAGCTACTATCTTTTCTCGTGCTTCCTGCTGCTATTGGAACCTGCCAGTTGAACCAAAGGTATATTCGATCGAGAACAAAGCTTATGCAGTTGTGGAATTCCGTTAAGATAGAAAGCTTTTTAGCCAGTTGGGCGTCAGTAGTGGACTAAATTTGGACAAAGGAACGGTCAGAGAACTACATATTAATGCAATACCTAGCTACTTGAATATGAATTCCTCTTCCTTATGCTTGTGCTGCGGTTCTGTAAGGGATGATAAATGGAGTCCTTTTGATCTCCCGGCTTCATTTCCTCTATTTCATCAACCGGTTGCTCCATGAATGAAGTGTTCATAAGCACTTTCGAACTGGAAGCAAAGCAAGATGGAGTACTAGAGTGATATTCTTCCTGGTAAATCTCATCATCACTGCAACTCAATATCTCAGTAGGTGACTTTGCATTGTCTGTTTCCTCTTCATCTTCAGATATATTCTTGTTAGAGTCCCCATCACTCCAGCTAGTATCACTGACTGTATGAAACAAAGTAACACTCTCTTTCTTTGCTCCTTGAAATGAAAAGCTCCTTATTTTCCTATCGGACAACGGAAGGAGGGATGTTGAATGAGAAGCAGCAACTTCATCCCTTCCCAAATTGTAAGATGTTGAGAGCTTCCTCTGTATGCCTTCCCTTTCTTTAACTAGATTGCCTAAATTTTCCAACACCTCATTGCCTATTGCTTCCTCGGCAGCTTTTTGTTGAAGCTCTGTGATGGATCTGTCAAAAGCTTTCTTCTGAAGTCGAAGTGATCGCTGAAATATGGACCAAAAAAAGACAGACTTCAGGTTTCAGTTCTTTGGTAGAACACGGAGTAACATAATCAAAGGAAGGGAAAAAGTTCAGAAATACCTTTCTACTATACAAAAAATCTTAATTTTACTCTCTGTTAATATGTTGGGGTCATGCATACCCTTGCGTTAGCAAATCTGTCTCGTATTTGTCCTTGACCCTAATGGAGCTCCAACATGAAGTATAACAGATGTAACTTTAAGATGAGACAATTTGTTGACAATGTGTATGAATGACTTCCAAACATAATGACGGTTAAAATTAAGATATTTCTAAGGAACTCGTGGGAAAGCATATAGAGAGAAGCTGAGTCCATAAAATGCGCCTTCAGGCTTAAATATCAGTTTCCATAGAGAACACAAAAAGGTGAAAAGAGAGTGGGAATGTATCTCAGCTTACTCTTTTATCTAAGAATTCCCCAAGATGTTGATTTTGAAGCTTCTTTTTCTTCCAAAACATGCAGCAAAATCTTACTAGTACTGCTAGTACTATCAGTATGATAGATTCAAAGATCAGAAACAGCAAAATTGTCCTCTTATTTCCTGAAGAAAAAAGAAGGGAATTATTATGGAATGGTATTTGGTTATCAATATCACTACACAAATGTAGGATGTACCTATGTAGATGCTGAAATTCTTATGCCTAATCTGTGAGCAGCTTAATGCAAATTTCTGACCTGATGCAAAAGACTGATGAAACAACGAACACGACAGGATGCTCAGAGGCGGAACTAGACTTAAATTTATAGATTCATGTGAACCCAGTAGCTTTAGTTTAAAATCACAATTCTATTAAGAAATCCACTAAATATATATAAATATTTCACGTGTATATTTATTTGAGACCTGTTGTAGGAACCTATTAACTTCAAATCCTAGATTCACCTCTGAGAGTGTTAGGAACTTATATGATCCTAGCTGAAATATAAGAGAAAATTATTACAGGAATAGGATATTTACGTGAGCTTCGGCAAGGCAGTGGGTTCCCAATACCTGCACGAGTGATCCATCTCTATTAGATATTTATTAAGCACCAACAAATTGCAGAGTGAAAATCTCTTTAGATTTCCACACAACTCCAGAAATGAGATTTTGTGAACTGCATAGAAATGCATGTTAAATCAAGAAATAAAGTTCATATTGCTTCCTTAAATTAATATTGAAGCACTGCTCAAGTCCTTGATGACTGTTATTACTCTCTTAGAATGAAAAGAAATGGAAATTTGTTTTATTCAATAATATGAAAAAAATTTAATCCTGTAATTGTGAAGAGACTCACTTGAAGCTGCAAAAAAAGCGAGGAGGACACTTTCATCCAAAAGAAAATGTTGTAGGTCACTTCTCAAAAATTCCAAGGAGAATTGGCTTGATGCAATACTAAATAATGGATGTTAGGATGCTGTAGAGTACTAGATTTATCGATTGATGTTGTTAATAAGGCCAAAGATATTTCGGGGCTAGGGAGAAGTGCGGGGTAGTTACCAGGATATTGTTCAGACCAAAAGATGGTCCCAGTAGCTGGATTAATCAGCGTGAAGATAACGCCCTTTGGTTTCATCACGGAGATGTAAGTGTAATCTCCAATTATCCGAGTAAATTTTCCTTCAATCTGTGTCCGAGAAACATAGATTGCATATCCCGAGCAATCAAGAACAGGGCTGACTTGGATTACAGAATCCATATTGTGCACTTTAGGGAACTTTTTGAGAACTCCTTGTGGTGAAAACGAATAGAGGTATCCCTCCAATGAACCAATAGATATCCAACCTCGAATTGAATTTGAAATAAATATGAATACTTTGAAGGCCTGATACAGCTAGAAGTTCATGATATATGGTAAGGAATAATATTACCATTAGAATCAACAGCAGGGGCATAATCTGCCATACTTAGCGGCCCAAAGCTTTTCAGCCACAAAATGTTTCCCCTGGAAACATCAACTGCTAGCACAAGAGCTTTAGCTGCTACAGTAACATACAAGAGACCGTTATTCCCGGCTGTCATAGTAAGCGCACTTCCGAATGAACTGAAATCTTGTATCCATCTGAAATGTGGACTACGAGTTGACAGAGAATAAATTTCCCCTTGATTGTTTGAGATCTGCAGTTGAAGAAATATAAATGGTTTCGAATCGAGGTATATCAAGTATATGCAAAGATGAAGCCGTGTGCAAAGGACAAGTTTAAACAGCTTGGAACCCGAAAAGCTTACATATATGCTAGCTTCACAGTGATCAAACACGGGGACTGAGGAAAAATAACATTCTGTGATGTTTTTTCTACAACCTTGCCGATATCCATGTTCATAAAGTACCGGGCCAGCACTCCAGTGAAGCGTCCCTTGCAACCGGTAAGCAAAGAGACCCCTGTTTTTAACATTAATAAGTACAGAGGAACTTGATATACTTACTGCAAGGCCAATAATCTTCCCTGGTCTTTCATATTATGTACCAAAGAATAATTCTACAGCTATTTCAGAACTTCCTACATTCAAAGGGTTGATCTTCAGCACTCTGTCTTCTGCAACCACATATATCTACCAAAAGCAACTTCGCATAATCAATAACCAAAATAGAAATACTAAATGAAATAAGACCAATTATTTGAATAAACAAAATGTCATATCAAACTTGGTGAGGATACCTTTTTTTGGTATAAATTTTGCTGGATTTAGGACTCGTGCTATATCATTACATGAATGAGAAAGTTTTACACATGATGACCAACAAAGTATGATTAAAAGTAAATCCCATCCAGCATTTAAGGTATACTTAATTGAAGGTATTGAGCTTGAAGCCTTGCCTTTCTTGATTCCCCTAGAACCGGAGCTATAGTAGGGCTGCATTTGTAACTGAGAGACAACGTCCACATGGCAGAACCATTGCTTTCAAAGGCGAAAAAGTTCTTTTCTGAACACACATAAACCTTCCCACCATCACTGATTAGTGGCTTGCTGAGTTTATGTGCAGCGTTTTTGAAAGATTCTTGACCTAAAGAAAGCACATATAAACATTTACCAGATTTTAGAAGGTTGAGCAGATTCAAAGAATCCTGTAAGCAGCTATATGAAAAGATCAATTTTATTTACATAAGTTGGTATTTGAAGATGTATTCATGAATAAATTACATACAAACAGTATGAGAAAAAACTACATCAAAGTAAAATCCCATTTCAAATTCTTTTGTCAAAAAGAGCAGAGAGGCGTTTGGCACTAAAAATACTTGGTTTACATCTTCCTAATAATTAACCTAAACGCAATAAAAAACTTATTATAACCAGTTAAAATGCACTGACAGTGCAGAAATTCTTCACACTATCGTTGTATATAAGTTAAATCCAAATCATATAAGAAAATTACTTGCTATCATTTTGTTCCGCATAATTGTTTTAACAAACCTCTCTCATAAACTCACTCACATACATTAATATATGAAGATACCTGAAAGTGTTTGGGAATATGCAACAAATGTTGATAGTAAAAGCAGGGACAAGATCAAAGAAGCAACATGAATATGCAGAGACATGAATATCAAAAGGACAAATGCGAAAAAAAAAACTAACTAAAATATTGCAGAACGATTTGTGGAAATATATATATATATATATTGTAGAGCGGTTAATTAACCGCTTGGTTAATGGGGAAAGCAGGGAACTTATGGAGCATCTGTTGATTTGGTGCATTTATTGATTGATACAAACTCGGGATGTGAATGATTCTTTTTTTAATCAAGTGGTGTCCATGAAAAATGAACAAAAAGGAAAGACTATCATTAATATTTTTAAATTTTAATTATTACTATCATTATATTTTTAAATTTTAATTATTAATGTCCTAATTTTGTATTACTAACTGAATATTTTTCAACTTAACAGTTTCGCTATCGCACGACTGCTTTTCACGTTTCAACAGACCTACCGTTTTCCATTTTTTATATTTTGCTTAGGTTTGTTTGGATGAATGGATTCACAAACTTATGAAAAAGTGATTGACAGTTATATTGCGATGTATTGCAATTTAATTTAAATAAAATATTTTCTCAATATGTTCAATAGTAATCTTTTAGATATTGGAAAGATATCTCATCTGTGCTTGGTTAATTTATTAATATTTATATTTATATTAAAGGTGTGAACTTAAAAATATTGATTGAATTTTTAATCCTTCGTTAAAAAATTTTACAATAAACAAAATTGTCATTCATTATTTTTACACAATTATTATTTAAAATTATTTTATTACCTGATTTTATCATATTATATTTTTTATTTGTGAAATAACTCTATTGTGGTATAAAATTTTTTTTAAAAAATAATCCACTAAATTTTCATCATCAAATTTTTTTTTCCTTTTTCATAATCATGAAAATTTATTTTTTCCTTTCTTAGGGTAGCTAATTTTTAAAGTTCTTTTTTTTCTTTTTTGATAAAAAAAATTTCCTTTTTTTTAAAGTCACGAATTTTTTTAATTTTTCCCCTTTTTGAAGTCACAATTGTTTTTCTCCTTTTTTATATTTCCCCCCCTTTTTGAAGTCACAATTTTTTTTCTCCTTTTTTATATTTTTTTTCCCATTTTTGATAGTCCCAAATTTTTATAAATAGTACCCTAATATTTTTATAGTTTCAAATTCTTTTGATTTATCAATTCTTCTACTTTTATTAAAAAAAATCATAATTGCATAATTTAATTCATAACTCCTCTATAACATCTTTGATTCAATCTCCAACTTTGTTTGTTTTGTGTTAATCTATCATCTTCTTCTTCTTCTTTCATGTTGTGATTTTTTTTCATGTTGCGAATTTGAAAAAGACAATAGTAATAGTTATGTCAACTCAAATTATTTATATTCAAAATAATTTAACTTAGATTGTCTCCTTTAGTTGAGTCTAATATTAATATTATTTTATCTCCTTTCGTTGAATCTTATATTGATATTATGTGATTTAAAATTTATGTTATTTGCAATTAACATTCTTCATCTACTCATATATTTGCAAGTTTCATCTATTCAGGTAAAGTAATCTCCCCATCTCATAAAATAATTTTTTTTATAAAAGTATAAATTATTATAATTATAACTCTTGTGCACAATTTATTTTACATAATATTACAATGAAATCTGAAAAGGATCTCATGAACGAAATTGTACCAATTGACAATTTAAGGAGGTATGATTTTCATTGGATAGTAAAAGTCTTAGTAAAAGAGTATAAAAAGGGAACAAAGAAAGGCACGCAAATGACTATAATTAGTTGACAAAGTGATAAATAATTATTTTTTTGTATTATATTCTCTATTTTATATTTTATATTTTTACATATATGTTTGAATTATTATCTATTCTTATATATACATACATACATACATACATACATACATACATACATATATATATATATATATATATATATATGTGTGTGTGTGTGTGTGTGTGTGTGTGTGTGTGTGTGTGTATATATGTATGTATGTTTTTTAACCATTAAACTTTAATATTTTTACTGGCCATAAAAGTTTTTGCTATACTTTTCAATAATTATATTAAAAAGTCAAAAAAAATATTTAAAATAAGACAAGATCTGTTATATCATAAATGAGCTCAGTTTCATTTATTTATTTTAACAAATTAATAAAACTATAAATATTAAGTAGTTATGGTTATATAATAAAAATAACAACTCCTAAATCTAATATGAAATCTTTTCCATAGATTTTTCCTATTTTACTTTGGTGGTACTTCTTTTTTAATTTAAAAAATTATTATGTTATATATTTTAAATAAAGAATGATTTAAAACATATTATTTAGTTGATTTTAAAGTTTAAATATTAGGAGAATATCAAAATAATAATTAAACTTAATTAATTTTATAGTTTTAATTATTAGACATCTCATTCATTAACTTTGTCCAATTTTATCTCATAATTTTCTTCATCAACTTTGTCGTAACTTTGATTCAATCTTCAACTTACATATTTTTCTTACATATAATTTACAAATTAATGCAATGCACACGTGCAATGCTCGTACGCCGAAACTAGTTATATTAAAAGTGTGAAGGCTCTTACAAATATTGATTGAACTTTTTTTCCTTCAGTAAAAAATAGATAAATTTGTCATCTACTATTTTTAAAATTTATAAAAATTTAAAATCAACAAAAATGGCTATTAAATATTTCCATAATTGAAATAGGAATAGTTCGTGTGGTTTTTTTTTAACCCATGTTGTTTTAATGTTGCCAAATAACGTATTGAAAAAATATAAAAATCTTTTCCTAATATTTAAAATTTTGAAATTAACAAAAATTTTAGCAATTAAATATTTTGGTAATTAAATGATGTACTAAATTCCTAATATTTAGAATCTTCTGTGGGATCTTAGTTTATTTGAAACTAGTGATATTCTAATATTGGTAAATAATTTATAGAAGAAAATAAAAATCTTCCATATTTAGAAACTCCTTTCTTGAAGTAAAAGATTTTGAATTTCCATAAATTGAGAATCTACTTTCTACAATAATTCAATAGCATTTATAATATAGTCCTAAAAGTCTTGTATTCTTCCAATAGTCTTTTTTTATATTAATAATATGTAGGTCAATTGATCAAATAAATTTAATATATTATGAGTATTTTATAATTTCTCTTTGTTATCATCGTACAAGATTTTTTTTGTTAATTTTCCCATGATGCCCTGCTATTTCGATCTGAACTACATGCTCATAATTGGAGTACAATCGTATTCTAAAGGTCCATAAAGAGCTTGAAATCACTGGACGAAGCAATTTACGTATCATTATGCTTCTTTTCGAAATTCAAAAGAGATGAACAAAAATGTACTAAAACAGAAGAGGAGGTGAACAAGAGACCATTGTGTAGCTCTAAGAAATTCATTATTAATTTATTTTCCATCCGTAGAGGTAAGTTATGTAATATTTAAAAAGAAAAAATAGAAATTCTCTTCTCATCTATAATATTGTTCCTCTCTTTTTTAGTTACGGGGTATGTAATTCTATAGATTAATATTATTTATAAACATGCATTGACTATCATGTAATTCTCTTTTATAGGTTTTGGGGTATGTAATTTCAATAATTATTTATTATTAATATTATCAATTTTAACATATTTTTTAATATTTTTTTGTGCACAATTTATTTGCTTAATAATCACATGATAAAATAATAAGTAAAATTAATCTTGATAAGAGTTTGCAAGGACATGAAAAGGAGTTCAAACTATTTAAATTATTTTGTATTCAACTGCTACATCAATGTAATAGGCTTTAGATACATAGGATTGATACTAGTTCATATAGGAACTCAATTTTTTTTAAAAAATATTTAGTAATTAGGATATAGGCAAGTACGAAGAACGTCTCTAGCAAAATGTCGTTAGTTTTTTTTGTTAGAATATACTATTAACCATGCGGTTTTAGTATAGTGTTAATGTTTCAATTTTGTGTAGGACTTTTATTTTATTTATTGGATTAATAAATTCTTGTTTTAAATAGATCATTTTTGCATGTGCGTCCTTTATTTATATAGTAGATGATTTGGTGTATAGATTGTAGCTTATACATAGAAGATTAAATCATCAGTTTTTATAAGTATAAAGTTTATATATGTTCACAATCTAAAATGAAAATTGGATGAATTCATCGGTATGATTGTAGCACAGGATTAAATATAATTTATCTTGATTATGAGAATGGTATTATTCCAACTTCTTGTGCTAGTACATTTTGTATGTATTGAACGCGACCAAGTAGAGAAAAATATTTTGTCTGACTTAGTAAAATAAATTCTCTAGATCATTAGATGTACTTATACTCTTAATCTTGATATAATTATTATGATGTCATTTGCTTGTTGTTTTGATCTATCAAAGGGTGAAACTCTTTCGGCAGTTAAAATGTTCCCGATAGGTTGGATCATGACAAATGATATTTTTGAAATAATAGTTAGTTGATGAAATCCATGTCTCAACCTTGAGATTGATGATACCCCTTTATGATTGCTTATAAGGTTTCATGTGAAAACCCTGCAGTTGAATTCTGTATCCGTCACATGAAATAAGTTAAGCGTTTGAATACATGATTAAATTGATCAATGAATTAAATAGTCAGAAATTTAATTTGATTGGTTGGTATCTGTAATCTTAACATGGGGAGTTAAATAAGAATTTAATGATTGATTTTGAAATTATACCGAGGAGTGCAATTACGAATTTTTAGTGAAATAATTTGTAATTTATTATGGTACGTTAATTCATTCATTATTTTGAATTAATACCATAAGTGGAAGCCTCACCAATTAAATATCTGGTCCCTGCTATGCCTGATTAATTAAAGAACTTGGAAAAGGAAGAAACCTGTTTTCTTGAAGCAGTAAAATCCTACAAGATTTTGGACAACTTCATAAAAGGTAAGTAGTACACATTTTTGAGTTTCATTCCCTTTGAAAAACGTGTGAATATACAAGGAAAGTAGGAATCCTATACGTTTTGGAATTAGGGTTTTACACCTTAAAAATGTGATTATAAATAGGGTTTTTTCCTCCTTGAAAAGATAATCTTTTCTGAGAAGCGGTACTTTCCCATACAAGTATTCCCTACTCGGAGATTATTCAGGCTATAGTAGAAGACTGCAGACCTGGAGAGCGAATTTGACGTTTTGTGTGAAAGCTTCAAGAGGTTAGTATTTCATAATCTAATTCGTTATTGTTATCTAGTGAATCATGTAAGATATTTAATTCAATTTATGCTTGATTCCACTGCGCTTATTCTAAGAATTGACATCATGGGCCGACTTATATCTACCTAGATAATTTAAAAAATTCATGAAAAAGATTGTTATGTGTATTGTCTTTTTAGCAAGAATGCATGAATCGTATCATAGATGAAAACGAGTGTTTTAATGATTTTTGTATTTGAAAAACTGTTTTATATATAATTTATGATATGTTTTTTGAAACAAAAAATAATTTTAAGCTTCCAGGTCGCGCGAGACGCTGCAGAGTCGCGCGCGGGCGCTGCTCAGTCGCACGCATGCCCCTGCCGAGGCGAGCATGACTCTGCCATTTTGGAGTTTTTCAAATTATGACGAACTCCAATTGACCTAAAATTTGGTAGGTTCAAATGAAAATTATCCACTGAGAAATACTCACGGATATGCCGTGATTAACTTCATTTTTTAGCCATTCAGAGTCATTTTGATGGATTTTTGGGCATTTTTCTGTTTTCTAAAAAATTAAAAATTGAGAAAAAATTAGTTTCTCACAACCAGTGTTGTTAGGGTTCAATCCTTACGGTCTCTATTGGTGTATAATAGTAAGTAATGAGTTTACATGTTGACATTGGTCTTCTTTCCCCATCGAATAGATTTATTATGGGATTACAGTATTTGCTTGTCTCATGTTGTTGAAAACTTGCATTAACTCTCCAACTGAGTTACATGTTGGTTCAATGGAACAGAGATTTACATTATTGGATATTTACCTGTCTTAAATATGCAGTTTACTCTCCAACTGAGTTAGTTATGTTTTGATTTATGGGGTAAACATCTGTCATAACTCATATAGTTTGCAAGAATGGTTAAATTTTCCTATCGAATCTAGCTATTCAATATGCATGGTTGTATGTGTTATGTGTTTGCATGAATTTAAATATTCTTGTAGCATGCTTAATGATCTATTTAATTTTTTTCTTCTACCTCCTAGATTAATAATGACTTCGTTCAATCCTCTCACCTCTATTTTAAAAGAAAACAAGTTAGAGGGCCCGAATTATGTTGACTAGAAAAGAAATCTGGATATTCTCCTAACTGCTAAAGGGTATAATTTTGTGTTGGTTGAGGAATGCACTGAAAAACCTGAGAATGCCACCTTGGACCAAATCAAAGCCTATGAAAAATGGGTTAAGGTTGATGAGATGACGCGATGTTACATTCTTTCTTCAATATAGAATATTTTACAACAACAACATCAGTCTATGGAATTTGCTTTTGATATACATGAACATCTCAAAGAAACGTTCGGTGAGCATAATTGTGCTGCAAAGTAGACAATCATGAAAATCCTTTTAAACACAAAAATGGTTGAAGGTTCGTCCGTAAGGGATCATGTTCTTAAAATGATTGGTCTTCTTAATGAACTGGAAATCCTTGGAGCTAAAATTGATAAGGAATCTCAAGTTGAGATGATCTTGCAGACTTTGCCTGACAGTTTTCAGCAATTCCACTTGAACTATAACATGAACAAAATGGATCTGTCTCTAGCGAAATTGTTGAATAAGCTGTAAGCGGCTGAGTCCATTATCAAACAACAAGCTCTTGTTGTGGCATTGAACGTTGAGAGAGCTCCTTCTTCTTCTAAGCCGAAAGGCGGACAAGAAAAGAAGAGATCTTGCAAGGCATATGGAGTTGCAAATGGTGGTGTGGCTAAGCCGAAAGGCAAGTGCTATCATTGCAAGAAGTCTGGGTATCACAAGAAGCAATGTTCTGACGACCTGGCTAAATTGAACAAGCAAGGTAATTCTTCTAACTTAAATGTCATTAAAACTTGTTTAGAGGCTGTTTCTACGATGCTATGGGATGTAGATTCGGGAGCCACTAATCATGTCTGCACTTCTTTGCAGGGATTTCAGAAAACGCGGCGGTTAAGTGAGAATGAAATTTGCGTTTTTCAAGCCAATGGCAAACCAACACTAACTTTAGCTTTAGTAGATATTAGTATTTCTTTTAGTAGTTCTAGAGTTTTAGATTTAAAATATGTTCTTTATGTACCTTCTATTAGAAGGAATTTGCTTTAGTTTCAAAATTGACGGATGCTGGTTATAATATATATTTTGATTATTATTATGCTATTATCAAATTTAACAAGCATTTTATCTATACTGCTGCTAGAGTACATGATCTATTTGTGCTTGAAACACCTCTTGATTTGTTGCACCCAAAGGAACTAAATAACATTAATCTGTCCAATAAAAGAACATATATTTCTGAATTGAGTCAAACTTACTTATGACACTTGCGTCTAGGTCATATAAATCTACTCTGATGGACCTTTGAGTTCATTGAAAGTGGAGGCACTGCCAACATGTGAATCCTGTTTAGAAGGAAAAATGACTAAGATACCTTTTCCTTCTAAAGGAAATAGAGCTAAGGATAAGTTGGAATTAATGCACTCTGATTTATGTGGTCCTATGAATATACAAGAAAGAGGTGGTTTTGAGTATTTTGTGACCTTCACATATGACTACTGTAAATATGGATATGTTTATTTGTTGCACCATAAATCTGAATGCTTTGACAAGTTTAAAGAATTTAAGTCAGAAATGAAAAGGCAACGTGATAAACATATTAAATCGTTACTATCTGATCTTGGTGGTGAATACCTTTCTACTAAATTCATTAAATACTTATCAGATTGTGGAATTACATCTCAATTATCTGCTCCAAGAACACCACAATAAAATGGTGTGGCAGAGAGAAGAAACAGAACTCTTTTAGAAATGGTAAGATCAATGTTGAGTTATTCGGATTTTCCTTCTTCTTTTTGGGGATATGCATTAGACACGACAAACTATCTGTTGAACTTGGTTCCTTTCAAATCACTACCTTTAACTCCAATAGAATTATGGACTGGATGAAATCCTAGTCTAAGACACGTTCATGTATGGGGTTGTCCAGCCCACGTGCAAAAGGGAAAAACTGATAAGTTGGAATCAAGGACAGAAGTATGTGTCTTCGTTGGATATCCAAAAGGGATGAAAGGAGGTTTGTTTTATTTTGCTAAAGAAAAGAAGGTCATTACTACAACAAATGCCAAGTTTCTGGAAGAGGACTATTTAATAAATCTGTTACACCCCGTAAATTCTCGACATGTAGATGGCCTATTCGCATGTTGGTTAAGAGTTTTAGAATGCCATACATGCTATAAAAAGGCCGGGGGGAAGATCGGACAAGTGCCAAGTCGGCGCGTCGCAAGGAAAATGCAACTTATAAATCGCATTCGACGAGTGCATCTTATAAATTGCATTCGATGAATGCGACTTATAGGTCCCAACTATATAAAGCCTCCAACTTTGGTTTTTAACTTCATTTCATCATTTTATTTCCAGAACACGAAGAGAAACAGAGGGTTCGAAGGGTTTGAGGAAATTTCTTTTCGATAACGCCATTAAACGCGGTCCAAACTCAAATTAACTCCAGATACCGAGGTATTCCGCAGCAAGGAGCATTCCTACGGATTTAGTTTCGTGAAATTCGGCCGGCGAATCGTCGTGCTACCGAGCTAAGGTAAGTGGAATTGCTCCAAGTTAGTGTCAATATACTCCTAGCCCTAAAGTGAGTATTTCTCCCTTCTGGACTTCCGAGAAATAGCGAGTTTTCGACTGTTTTTTGATAAGCCAAAGTTTAGGTTATATATATATATTAAAAGTGATATTTTCTTTCAGAATATTAAGGTATTTAGTTCTAATTGATATATATGAATGCAGTTGGGGAGAAATAACAGAAATACTGACCGAGCTACGCCAATTAGTCGAAAAATTAGAAACGAAGGTATGTAAAGCTAGTTCTTCGGCAAGATAGCAATCCCAGTATCGTAAACAAAGTAAAGTCCAGAAGAAGGAACCTAGAAGTCGAGAATTGAGTCTAGTATGAATTCTGCAGGCATGTTTTATAATATTATGATATATTCAGAATAAAAGTTAGTAAAGCAATATCAGTTAGTCAGATAATATCTCAGATACAGTGTAGCTCAGTATAAGAATCCGTTTCATGCAGAAAAGAGTTTAGAATAAGAAATCACAATACAGATAGTATTTTCAGATCGAACATGCTTGCTATATGTGATTATTGTTTGTTGAGACATGTTTGTGCTATGAGGGCACTCCTAGAGTTTCCTTGCCTCCCCAGGGTTAATAGCTGTGTCGACTCGCCCGCCGGAGGTTGAGAATACGTCACTCCAAGGAGTGGCATGCCGTCCGCAGTAGGACGAAGATGGGATGCAGCATTCCCCATATCAGGCTGATCAACATAGTAGTATAGCTTTCCCTGTTGAGCGCTTGCCCCAGGGGGCAGTTTACAGTTTACAGATACAGATTACAGTTTATAGATACAGGAGTCCTCCGAACTCAGATACAGTTATAGTCAGGGGCCTAGAGAGTCCAAGCTGCATACCCAGGGGGCCGGTAAAGGTGCTCGTAGTTAGTAGGTGAGTGGAGTGATTTATTTTTGGATGGTTTTGACCCGGGTAGGGGTATATAGATTGTGTGTTGGTTGGAACCTTCCGGCTTATGGGGGCTGGTATAGGTCCTTGTATGTTATATATATGTATATACATGATATCTATTAGCTGATAGACAGTAGGTCGCTATAACGACAGGTATGATTCTACCTTACCTTCAGTACAGATAAGCTTATTTCAGATCCTACTAGTCCAGACAGTTTCAGATACTTTCTGCCATTCAACATTTACTAGATTGTTGTTTATATTCAGTTATGTTCAGTTTGCTTTACATACTCGGTACCAGTGGTACTGACGCCCATTTGGGGCGCTGCATTACTTGCCTGCAGGTACCTATAGACGAGGAGTCGATCCCTCATGATCCTGGCCAGCACAGAGTCATCAGCTCCTGTCATCCGGAGCTTGATATTCAGAGGTGTATATCATTTTCTTTTGTTGTATAGTACGGGTAGGTCGGGGCCCTGTCCCGACCATCTTATCAGTATTCTTAGAGGCTTGCAGATTGTGTTTATATCTCCCCGTGGTTAGTTGTGCCGGTCGTGTGGGGCCGTGCGTATGTTTAGTTATTTATATTGGCCGTGTGGGGCCAATCCAGTTAGTAGTGGTGACCTTGTCGGTCACGTAGCTGTTTAGCATCTGTTATTTTAATTCAGAAGTAACTAGTCAGCATGTTGGCCTTGTCGGCCCATATATGCTCCCTTATATTGATATTATTCTGGTTAACTATTGTTGTTGTACAGGTGGCTATAGGCCTAGTCGGCCGGAGGCTGTATTTACAGCCTCTATATAGCCCTTTGATTCTGTGAATTAGAGTTAGAGCCATCCTGGCACCAGATGTGCTTAGGTTCAGTAGTCTAGCAGTTCAGGTCCTAATAGGGCACCAGGTGCCAGTCATACCCCCCAAGGCGGGGTGTGACAAAATCATGTTCCGAGAAGTAAACTCGTTTTACATGAATTGAACAATGGAATAACAAATGATGTATCCAAAGAACAAATTCCACAAGCAAGTATTGACATACCGCTCCATTATCGTAGTGGGAGAGATATCAATAGGCAACAGGAGGCACAAGTACAACGGTCGGACATCTCGCTACCTCAAGATAGTGGGAGCAATGTTGACCAGCCTGTACTTGTCGAGAAGCCTGTGCTTGGGGAAGAAGTTAGTGATAATCATGATTTAGTTCGCAAAAGTGATGTTGTGATTCCACCGTAAGATCATATTAATGATGTTGTAGTGAGTCATCGTAGTGGGAGAGTTATTAGAAAACTCATTCGGTTTGCACTCTTGGGAGAATCTTATGATAGAATCCCTAAAGAGCCTAATACAAACCCCTTAGTTACGCCGAAGTACTACAAGATATAGATGCTGAAAAATGAATAGTCTCTATGAAATTTGAAATGGAGTCTATGTACTCCAATCAAGTCTAGGATCTTGTATAACCACCTGCAGAAGTCAAACTCATTGGACGTAGATGGATCTATAAGAAAAAGGGAGGGGTGGATGGAGAAGTGCAAACTTTTAAAGTTAGGCTTGTTGCAAAAGGGTTTACTCAAAAAGAAGGAATTGATTATGAGGAAACCTTTTCGCCGGTAGCCATGCTTAAATCCATCAGAATTCTCTTATTCATTGCTGCTCATTATGATTATGAGATCTAGCAAATGGATGTTAAGACGGCTTTTCTTAATGGAAGTCTCAGTGAGTGTATATATATGGCACAACCAGAGGATTTCGTGGAAAGTGGCAATGAGCACATGTTGTGTAAGTTGAAAAGATCCATTTATGGGTTGAAACAGGCATCTAGGGCATGGAATACTTGTTTTGACAATTCGATTAAGACTTTTGATTTTTATCAATGTGAGAACGAGTCATGCATATATAAAAAGCGGGAGGGAGATAAAGTAGTGTTTTTGATTCTCTACGTGGATGACATTTTGCTCATAGGAAATAATGTGAGCATGCTGAAATCGGTTAAAGAGTGGTTGTCCTCGCGTTTTGATATGAAAGACTTGGGTGAGACGGCTTATATCCTTGGGATCAAGCTCATGCGAGATAGCAAGCAAAGGATATTAGGCTTGTCTCAAGCACTTTATATTGATACGATTCTTATTAGGTTTAGCATGAAAAATTTCAAAAAGGAATTTCTTCCTTTTAGGCGTGGAATTTCTCTATCGAAAGATCATTCTAACAAAACGGTTGATGAGATAGAGAGGATGAGGCTGATCCCTTATGCTTCTGTTGTTGGGAGTCTCATGTATGCTATGTTATATACTAGACCTAACATTTGCTTTGTTGTTGGCATGGTTAGTAGATATCAGTATAATCCTAGGAATGAACATTGGACTGCAGTTAAGCATAAGATCAAGTATCTGAAAAGGACTAGGGATTATGTGCCGGTTTTTCATTCGGGAGATCTGGTACTCGTTGGGTACACAAATTCGATTTTCAGTCTGACAGAGATTCTAGAAAATCTACCTTAGGATATGTGTTTACTTTAGGCGGTGGAGCCATAAGTTGGAGGAGTATTAAGCAATCATGTGTTGTTGATTCCATCATGGCAAGTTGAGTCATGTAGTTGCCTCCGAGGCGGCTAAGGAGGCTGTTTGTCTTAAGAACTTCCTAAAAGAGCTTGGAGTGATTCCTTCGATTGAAGCACCAATTACACTTTATTGTGATAATAGTGGTGCAGTTGCGAACTCAAAGAAACCGCGAAGTCACAAAAGAAGCAAACACATTGAGAGAAAATATCACTTAATTCGGAACATAACTCAAAGAGGAGATGTAAAGGTTTTGAAGATTGCATCGCAGAACAATTTGGCGGACCCGTTTACAAAGAGCTTGTCACAGAAGCCTTTTGAAAACATGTAGAAGGAATGGGCGTTAAAGTTGTAGGTGCATGGTTATGAGTCTAAGTGAGAGATTGTTAGGATATACTTAACCATGTGGTTTTAGTATAATGTTAATGTTTCAGTTTTGCATAAGACTTTTATTTTATTTATCGGATTAATAAAGTCTTGTTTTAAATAGATCATTTTTGCATATGCGTCTTTACTTATATAGTAGATGATTTGGTGTATAGAGTTTAGTTTATACACAAAAGATTAAATCATCAGTTCTTATAAGTATAAAGTTTATATATGTTCACAATCTAAGATGAAAATTGGATGAATTTATCGATATGATTGTAGCACAAGATTAAATGTAATTTATCTTGATTATGGGAATGGTGTTATTCCAACTTCTTGTGCTAGTACATTTTGTATGTATTGAACGGACCAAGTAGAGAAAAATATTTTGTCTAACTTAGTAAAATAAATTCTCCAAGTAATTAAATGTACTTATACTCTTAATCTTGATATAATTATTATGATGAAATGATAGGTTGGATGATGACAAATGATATTTGTGAAATAATAGTTAGTTGATTAAATCCATGTCTCGACCTTGAGATTGATGATACCCCTTTATGATTGCTTATAAGGTTTCATGTGAAAACCCTGCAGGTGGATTCTGTTCCGTCACATGAAATAAGTTAAGCGTTTGAATAAAGGATTAAATTAATCAATGAATTAAATAGTTAGAAATTTAATTTGATTGGTTGGTATCTGTAATCTTAACGTGGGGAGTTAAAATAAGAATTTAATGATTGGTTTTGAAATTATACCGAGGAGTGAAATTACGGATTTTTAGTGGAATAATCTGTGATTTATTATGGTAGGTTAATTCATTCGTTATTTCGAATTAATACCATAATTGGAAGACTCACTAATTAAATCTGTGGTCCCTACTATGCCTGATTAATTAAAGAACTTGGAAAAGGAAGAAACCTGTTTTCTTGAAGTAGTAAAATCCTACAAGGTTTTGGACAGCTTCAAAAAGGTAAGTAGTACACATTTTTGGGTTTCATACCCTTTGAAAACGCGTGAATATACATGGAAAGTTGGAATCCTATACGTTTTGGGATTAGGGTTTTACACCCTAAAAACGTGATTATAAATAGAGTTTTTTCCTCCTTGAAAAGATCATCTTTTCTGAAAAACAGTATTTGCCCACACAAGTATTCCATATTAGGATATTATTCAGGCTATAGTAGAAGACTGCAGACCTGGAGAGCGAATTGGACGTTTTGTGCGAAAACTTCAAGAGGTTAGTATTTCGTAATCTAATTCGTTATTGTTATCTAGTAATTCATATAAGATAATTGATCCAATTTATATTTGCTTCCACTACGCATGTTCTAACAATCACCTTAAAAAATAAATTTAATGTTGGATAGAGTTATAAGCTATTACTTTCCTTAAAGTTAAAATTATACATTTTTATTTAATTTTCAGATATTTACTTCAAAATTAAACTAAATTTTATATTTTTCACCATTAAAAATAAAAAGAGAAATAAGTGAAAAACTCGTAGAAAAATTATTCTATGATAAAAAAAGGAAAAGGAAGAACAGAACAAGTGAAAAAACTCATTTCTAATTAATATCTCCAATGTAGAGTAATTATCGTAGATTAAAAGTGAATTTCTTTTTAAAAAAAGAATAAATAGGACATTTATAATTTATCCCTATTAAAAAACATAAAAAATCGTTGGTTAATATTCAAATTTATATTCTGTATGGACACTAGGGTTCCTGGCAAAATAATTTTTAATGCAAAATAGTTTAAACTTATGAAGCACCTTTGTAAAATGTTAGTTGATCTTTTTATATTTAAAACTAAATTTTTGTAAAATATTTTGTTGACTTTTTTACTTTTAAAATTTAATTTTACACTATAATTAGTTTTTAATATTTATTATTTTACATATAACTAAATTTTTTATATTAAATCTTTTCTTATTAATATTAGAAATTAAAATCATAAAATTTACTTACATAATTTTTTTTCTCATTTTAATTGTGTAACTATACCTTTTTCTTTATGAGTGCTTTTGAACCCGCATATCCGAGGTTAATTCTTAAACTTCTCTCTTTAGATTCGGGATGAGTCAAATTGATAATTTCTTTAGAAGAGCAATACGAAAAAACTATAACAAATAAATGAAAGAAATAGTTTTAAAGCATGAAATTTCTTTGTAAAATGTTAGTTGACTTTTTTATGTTTAATGTTAAATGTACAATTTTTTTTCATTTTAACGCGATTCACACGACAAACAAATGCTAAATCATTATATTAAAAGTACCAACACTCGTAGCGAAATGTTATTCATCTCTTTTATCCTTTAAAAATAGATTTTACAATACTCGATAAAATAGTAATTGGCCAATAGGTAATATTTAAAATTTTGAAATAAACTAAATACTATCTATCCAACATAGAACCATATACATGCTTTCATTAGGCACTGTACGACCCATTTCCAATGCTACGAACTGAACATTCACCAAAGAAGTATATGCACTTAATACACATTTAAACAATACATGCATTATGATCCCAGCATAACTTTGTCGACGAATCAAAGGATCACCATTCATGGAGTGATGTAGGACTAGGTGTCAAAAATCGAAACAAGCAAGAGGAATACAAGTGATTAGTTGATATTAAAACTACAGTTCTTGCACAATTTAAACAATATTTTGGGTAGTGATGTTTATGAAACAAAACAGTTGAGCAGAGGAAACAAGACTTGCCTTTCTAATGAAACAAGAATTCTGTCCGCCTGTTCGTCTTGCTCATGCCTAGCACCCGGTGATCCAGCACCTGTTCAATCTCCTCTTCAAACTGTGTGTGCACCACAGGAGGAGCCCTCTTGACTTTGTGCCTATCCGGATCTGCATGATCTACAAAATAAGGCTTCAAAAACCTAAAATGGAAAGTAGGATGAATTTTCAACCTCTCCGGCAACTTCAGCTTATAAGCAACTGCGCCTATCTTCTGCACCACCTCGAATGGGCCATCATATTTGGGAATCAGTCCCCTATGCCTCGTTTACTCACAATTTGTTTCCAAATCTGCAGTGTGAGTTTGAGCAGCACCTTGTCACCCACCTTGAATTCCAACGGGCGTCTATGTTGATCAGCATATATCTTCATGCGACTCTGGGCCTTGCGCAAACTGTCTTGCGCCTCTGCAAGCATCTCATGCTTGTCCCTTGCATAATTGTAAGCAGTCGGGCATTTCCCTTGATGCTTCTGCTTTGCGACATCCAGCAGTGTCAAAGGCTGTATCCCGGTGACTAATTCAAACGGACTCATTTCGGTTGCTGAAGACTTATGCAGATTTTAGAAAAACATTGTCGTATCCAATAAGTCTACCCAATTCCTCTGGCTCGCTGTCACAAAATGCCAGAGATATTCCTCCACCAAGTGATTAATTCTCTCTGTTTGGCCATATGTTTGAGGGTGATTTGCTGTCTAGAATTTCAGATCGATCCCCATCATGTTGAACAAAGCTGTCCAAAACTGACCTGTAAATCTAGCATCCCTATCACTCACAATGTCATCTGGCACATCAAAAGCTAAACCACATGTCTATAAAATAAATCAGCAGCTATTTTGGACGAACAAACAATTGACGCAACAATAAAAATAGAGTACTTTGAAAACCTATCTACAACCGCCATAATATATGCCTTACCGTCCACTTTCGGAAACCCAGAAATAAAGTCCATTGACACGGACATCCATGGCCGTTCAGAAATTGGAAGAAGCTGCAACAAACCAACTTCCTTGTTGCGCTCAGATTTGTCTAACTGGCACACTAGACAAGTCTTCACTTAAGCTTCAACATCGTCTTCCATCTTTGGACAATAATATACACGGGATAGCAGGGCTAACATCCGCTCCACACCCGAATGACCAGCCCATGTAGTGTCATGTGCCTCTTTCATTAGTTCTCTACGCAGTCCACCACCTTGAGGTACGACGATCCTCCCCCCTTTGAAATAAAGAAGATCGTCCTCGATCCAGTACCTCCTAACTATCCCTTCTTTCACTTGACCCGTCCATTTCACATATAATGAGTCATTAGCAGCACAAATTCTTATTTTATCAATAAAATCAGTTTCAAGTCTAGAAATTTAAAGCACAACAGCAAGTACCTCTTTCCGGCTCAAGGCGTCAGCAACTTGATTGTGCCTTCCCAGCTTATGTTCCCACACGAAATCATACTCTGCCAGGAATTCCTACCAACGTCCTTGCTTCGGACTTAGCTTGCATTAAATCTTGAAGAATGTATTAGCCACATTATCTGTCTACACCACAAAGCATGTGCCTAGCAAATACACTCTCCATGTCTACAAGCAATGCACAAAGCAACAATCTTCTTTTCGTGAGTCGAATACCGCTGCTCAGCTTCATTTAATTTCCTGCTTTCATAGGAAACTGGATGCCCTTCCTGCACAAGAGCACCTCCAACAGCCTTTTCAGATGCATCTGTATGCACCTCAAATGGCAACTCGAAATCAGGCAGCTTTAAGATAGGCTCCGATGCTACTGCTTCCTTCAACAATCGGAATGCAGCTTCACACTTCTCGGACCACGCCCACTTAACATCTTTCTTCAGCAAATCTGTTAAGGCGGCTGCCTTCTTGGAATAGCCTAAAATGAACTTGCGGTAATAATTAGCTAGCCCTAAAATGACCGCAACTTTTTCACGCCATTGGGTGCCTGCCAATCCGCGATTGCCTGCACCTTCTTTGGGTCCATCCGCACTTGATTCTGACTCACCAAGTGCCCAAGGAACTTGATTTCTTTTTTAGCAAATTCACACTTCTCCATCTTCACATAGAGTTTGTACTACCTCAAACGAGACAACACCATGCTCAAATGCATCAAGTGTTCATCAAGAGAGCAACTATAAATAACAATGTCGTCTAAGTAAACTACAACAAAATAATAAAGATACTCAAACAACACGTCATTCATTAAATTGCAGAAAGTGGTCGGGGCATTAGTCAGCTGAAACAACATTACAAGAAACTCATATGAGTCATACCTAGTTACACAAGTAGTTTTAGGTTCATCACCCTCTGCTATTCTAACCTGCCAATAACCAGACCTAAGATCCAGCTTAGTAAACCAGCATGCCTTGCTCAGCCTGTCCATCAAGTCTTGCACCAGCGGCACCGGATATTTTTTCTTCACAGTCACTTTGTTAAATGCCCCATAGTCCACGCACATCCTCAAGGATCCGTCTTGCTTCTTTTGGAACAAAACAGGAGCACCATACGGAGCCTTTGAAGGCTGAATTAGTCCGGCATCCAACAATTCATTCAATTGTTTGCGCAATTCAGCCAACTCCTTAGGAGCCATCCGATAAGGAGCCTGGGCAGGGGCAACTGATGCTAGCAGCAACTCTATCTTGTGATCAATATCCCTTCTTGGTGGCAGCATCTTAGGCAACTCAGGGGGAATCACATCAGCATACTCTTTCAGAAATTCTGCAACAGAATCGGGCACCTCAACCTTCACATCTGGTTTGATCTTAACCATGGAAGGAAGAAAGGTTTGATCTCCCTTCTTCAAACCTTTCTTAACATTAATAGCAGGAATAATACGTGTCTTGTACTTCTTCACTTTCTAAGCTTCTCCATAAGGATGAACAACCTTTATGAAACTCGGTATCTTCTCATCCATCAGCATCAACCCATCCAAATGAGGGAATGGAACAAACCGATACTTCTTCAAGAAATCAACTCCAATTATCAATTCAAAGTCTCCCAGCGGCATCACCATCAAATTATTCTTTCCAGTCCACTCTCCAAGGACCATGGAAACATCATATGCCATTCCCACAATTGTTTGTGCTTTGGCATTAATAGTTTGGACATACGATGGGCACTTCCTCAGCTTCAACCCATTCTTGGCAGCAACTTTGTCATTAACAAACGTATGAGTAGCTCTGGTATCCATCATTGCTATCATACGCTTGCCATCAAATTATTGAAAGACAAACCCAATAGATTTGCTGGTGGGAATCACTGAAGACACAAGGTGGTCATGCTGTCATAGATCTATGGTCTAAACTCGGAACTGCGTCACTAGCGTGAGCAGGTTGATGGACAATTGTATGATTTGCTCAATTTTCGAGAGGCAAGTGCTGCGAAGTTTGAGGAACTGGCCAAAGAAAATGAAGATCTTAAGGCGGAGGTGATGGTGCTCCACAAGGCAGTAGCCAATTCTGGCCGGGTTGTCGAGGAGCATGCTGCCAAGATTAAAATCCCAGAACCAAAGACGTTTGATGGGATTCAAGGCACCAAGAAACTTGAAATTTTTTTATGGGACATGGAACATTATTTTACTTCTGCTCATGTTCCTGAAAATGACAAGTTGACGATGGCAGTTCGCTATTTCCGAGGGGATGCGATTCTGTGGTGGCGCACCAAAAGTGCTGATGATGTTAGCGTAGGCAGGCCCAAGGTTGAGACATGGGCGCAGTTGCGGGAGGCACTAAGAGACAAATTTCTGCCTAGCAATTCGTCTTGGGTTGCTAGGGACAGGCTGAAACGCTTGAGACAGGTTGGTTTAATTCGTGAATATGTGAAGGACTTTTCTTCCTTGTTGCTGGACATCCAAAATATGTCACACGAGGAAAAGTTTCATAACTTCATTTCTGGGATGCAAGGCTGGGCGTAGAATGAGTTGCGTCGGCAGAAAGTGCAAGATCTGCCGAGTGTAATTGCGGCTGCTAATGCTTTGATCGATTTTCATTCAAACAGTGTGCTTTCTGACCCTACTCCTATGTCTAGCGCAAAGAAAATGGAGAAGGGGAAAGACTGGAAGAAGGATCATCGAAAATCTGAGGGAAATGACAAAGGCAAGGGAAAAGTTGTGGCTGCTTAATCAAAATATGACAGGCCGGCGAGTGAGAAGGTCTGCTGGATGTGCCAAAAACCAGGGCATCAGGCAAGAAACTGTCCCACTAAAGCCTAGGTGAATGCTCTTCTTGCTGAAGAAGAGAGTGTGGCAAAAAAAGGGGAAGTTGTTGCCTATATCAACCCGCTGAAGTTGCTAAACATGTTAGTGGCAAACGTGGTAGAACAGGTTGATGAAGAAGAAGATGATGCCGCTGATTTAGTTGCTCTTGTAAATGCTGCAGATTCTGTGGAAGACTTGACAGACGCTTACTCCAATCTGATGTATGTGGAAGTCATGATTGGGGACAGACCAGTAGTAACTACGGTTGATACAGGTGCTACTCATACGTCGACCAAGACAGTCAAGGAATACGGGTTGAGGGTGACTTAAAAAATAAAGATGAAGGATATAAACTCACCAGCACAACCTGATCTTGGACAGGCGCTGGACGTGCCGCTGAGTATAGGACACTGGTCAGGTTTGCATAATTTGACAGTGGTGCCGCCTAATGATTATAATCTCATGCTTGGGATTGATTTTATGAGAAAGTATAAAGTTGCTCCAATTCCTCATTTTGATGGTTTGATGTTTATTGGTGAAAAGGATCCTGGCATTGTCAAGGGGATCAACCCATGTGAAGCAAACAGTAGTAAGTCAAAGAACACAGGGATTGCTGCGTTGGTGTCGCCTGCTGCATTTGACAAAGGCTTGAAGAGCAGTGAGACTACTTACCTCGCCGCCTTGGTGGAAGTCAAGCCAGATTTGCAGATGGAAGTCCCTGATGATGTTGCAGAGTTGCTGGGAAAATTCAATGATGTGATGCCGCCTGAACTGCCTAGACAGTTGCCGCTGAGGAGGGAAATAGACCACATAATTGAGTTGCTGCCAGGGTCTGTGCCTCCACTACGCCTTCCTTACCGTATGTCTCCTTTGGACTTGGCTGAATTGAGGAAGCAGATTGATGAACTGCTTGCAGCTGGCCTTATCCAGCCTTCGAAGGCTCCATTTGGCGCACCAGTCCTTTTCCAAAAGAAGCAAGATGACTCTTTGAGGATGTGCGTGGATTACCGGGCGCTGAACAGGGTAACTGTGAAGAACAAGTACCCGTTGCCGCTGATCCAAGATTTACTTGATAGGCTATCTAAGGCTAGTTTCTTTACTAAGTTAGACTTGAGGTCGGGCTATTGGCAGGTTCGCATAGCCGAGGGGGATGCCCCAAAGACCACTTGCGTAACTAGATACGGTAGCTTTGAATTCCTTGTAATGTCGTTTGGGCTGACTAACGCCCCGGCTACCTTTTGCAACTTAATGAATAATGTTCTTTATGACTATCTTGATGACTTTTTAGTAGTATACTTAGATGACATAGTCATTTATAGTAGGACTATCGAAGATCATTTGCTGCATTTAGAGAAGGTGTTGCAACGCCTTAGAGATTTCCAACTCTATGTGAAAATGGAAATGTGTGAGTTTGCTAAACGGGAGATCAAATTCTTGGGACACTTGGTTAGCGAAAACCAGGTCCGGATGGATCCCAAAAGGTGCAGGCTATTGTTGATTGGCAGGCACCAAGCGGGGTAAAAGAATTGAGATCATTTTTGGATTTGGCAAACTACTACCAAAAATTTATTGCTGGCTATTCTAGGAAGGCTGCCCCATTGACAAATTTGCCGAAGAAAAATGTCAAATGGACTTGGACAGATGCGTGTGCTAAGGCTTTTACTGCCTTGAAGGAGGCCATTGCATCTAAGCCAATTCTAATGCTGCTAGATTTTGATATGCCATTTGAGGTCCACACTGATGCATCAGATTTTACTATTGGCGATGTGCTTGTCCAAGAAGGTCATCCGATAGCGTTTGAGAGCAGGAAATTAAATGCCGCGGAGCAATGGTATTCTGCCCATGAGAAGGAAATGGTTGCTATGATCCATCGCCTTCAAGTTTGGTGAGTGTACTTGCTTGGAACGAAGTTTGTTGTCCGGACGGACAATGTGGCCAATACTTACTTCAAGACTCAACAGAAATTGAGTCCAAAGCAGGCTCGGTGGCAGGAGATGCTGGCTGAATATGACTTCGTGTGGGTGCATAAACCCGGCAGGGAAAACCAGGTTGCTGATGCGTTGAGTCGCAAAGAGGTATTTGTTGCTGTTTATTCGCTCACTAGAATTGAATCTGATTTACTTATACAATTAAACTATGTGCTACGCATGATCCATTATATGTGAAGTTGATGGATAAAGTGAGGGATGGAACTGTTAGGCGGTATTGGATCGAGGACGATCTGCTGCATTTCAAAGGGGGAAGAATCGTGGTACCCCAAGGTGCAGGTTTGCGTCGGACTTTGATGAAGAAGACACATGATGCTGCTTATGCTGGTCATCCGGGTGTTGAGAGGATTATGGCATTGCTGTCCTGAAGTTATTTCTGGCCGAAAATGGAGGATGACATTGAGGGCTATGTCAAGACTTGCCTTGTATGTCAGCTTGACAAATCTGAACAGAAGAAGGAAGCAGGTTTGCTACAACCTCTACCGGTTGCTGAACGTCCTTGGGCTTCCGTTTCTATGGATTTCATTTGCGGATTTCCAAAGGTTGATGGTAAGGCGTCAATCATGGTGGTGGTAGACAGATTCTCGAAGTATGGTGTATTCATTGCTGGTCCAACTCTATGTTCCTCGAAGATAGCTGCTGAATTGTTTTATAAGCATGTGATAAAGTATTTTTGTGTTCCAACCGACATTGTGAGTGATAGAGATGCTCGATTTACTGGCCATTTTTGGACTGCTTTGTTCAAATTAATGGGTACATATTTGAAATTCTCGATAGCAAATCATCCACACACTGATGGAAAGATCGAGAGAATTGCAGATGTGCACCGGCATGAAGACTTGGCGCGCAGACATGGCATGAAGGCAGGCAAGAGCACATGCAGGTATGGTGCGAAGCAGGCGAGGCGGGCACGGTTGGCACCAAGGCACGCGAAGGCGCCAAGGGCCGACGCACGCGCGCACGCGCTCAAGGCATGCGCAGCACATGCAGGTGGTTGGGCAATTTCCTGAAATCTGGGCGCCTCTGTCCTAGTCAGCAAGGGTAGTTGTAACTTCCGAATTTTGAATTCGAAATCCCTATAAGTTGGGGATGTCACCTGAATTTAGGAGGGAATTTGGTAAGCCATGTGGCATAGGGAATGGGCTAATTTTAAAAGGGAGTTAGTTTATGCTGCCTAAGGCAATGAGTGAAGCAAAAAGATAGTATGGTAGTCTATCTTTTTGGACAAACAGTTTTGAGGCCTTGTGTATTCTTTTTATGTGAGTTATATACAAAGTTGGGAGTGTTTTCCCATATGTACGTGTGTTCCTAGTATTGTGATTGTGCGAAATAGTCTAAGTGTCGAACGGATCGTAAAGGCAAACTTGTAGGCCGAGTCATAGCGGTTGTGTGCGTGTGACTGTCGTGCAGTGTCAAGAGTGTTGCGTAAAATAAAAATTGACCCTGTAACAACTGGTATCAGAGCTAGGTTTTAAATTAGCCCACGCCCCATGCCACATGGCTTACAAAATTCCCTCCTAAATTCTGTTGAAATCCCCAGCTGATAGGAAATTCGAATTAAAAATTTGAAAGTTACAACTGCCCTTACTAACTAGGCCAGAGGCGCCCAGATTCTAGGAAACTGCCCAACCGCCCGCATATGCTGTGCATGCCTTGCGCGTGCACGCGTGTGTTTCCTACTTCGCGCCATGCCTGCGCGCGCCCTTGCCTACCTTGGCGCCATGTCTTCGCGCCAAGTCTTCGTGCCAGCGCATGTCTGCCTCGGCTGCTCCGCACAGCCGTCCATTGCCAAGTTTCCTTTCAAACACCTCGCCTAGCTCACATCCGCCCGTTGTCTTTCTATGCCACGGCAATGCCATGCCATTTCCCATATCAGCCTTGCCTTCATCATCATCGACTTGGCATCTAGGCCACCTGCCTAATGCCCAGGTCTGTCGACCCGTGCTTTCCCTTGCCTACCTACACCCGCGCATGCCCGGTTGGTCTTCGATAATGTCATCACGGTTCCATCAGCAACATTGTTTCATGCCAATTTCCATCAAGTAAATGCTTTGTCATGCCCATTTTCCCACAAGCCTTGCCTTGTCCTCGGCACAAGGCCTTACGATCAACTCAAGGGGCTAACAAACTTCCCCCACCAGATTAGCTCATTGTCCTCGACGAGGAAGAATCTAAGTAAGCCTTGATCTGGTCTTCAAACTGCCACAAAGACGCCCCTTTTCCCAAGTCACATCACATTCGGGTTTGTCTTTCCATTCTGCCTATTCTTCTTGCTTCGCCCCAAGGTCTGGTGGTCCAGAATCTTCTCAATTGTCTCCTCATACTAGTGTCTCACATCTGGAGGAGCACGTCTGGCCGTCTCCCTTGCTGGATCCTCAGCATCTTCATGAAGAGGCTTCAAGTAACTCACATGGAAAGTAGGATGCACCTTCAGTCGTTCCGGCAGATTCAACCAGTAAGCCACTGCACCAACCTTCTCTACGACTTCAAAGGGACCGTCGTACTTTGGAATCAGCCCACGATGTCTCGTCTTGCTACTGATCTTCTTCTATATTTGAGGTGTTAATTTAAGCAACACCTTGTCACCAACCTGAAAGTCCAATGCACCGCGATGCTTTTCAGCATACTTCTTCATTCGCTTGGCAGCTTTTCGCAAACTGCCTTGCCCCTCAGCCAGCAACTCTTGCTTGTCACGGCATACCTGTAAGCGGCAGGACACTTGCCCTGAGATTTCTTCTTAGCAACTTCAAGTGGCATGTCAGGCCGCCTGCCCAACACAATCTCGAAAGGACTCATCTCCGTAGCCGACGACCTATGCAAGTTATAGCAAAATTGTGCACTATCCAGCAACTATACCCAATTCCTCTGACTCGCAGTCACATAGTGCCTCAAGTACTCCTCAAGCAGATGATTGATTCTTTAGGTTTGTCCATCAGTTTGTGGATGATTTGCAGTCGAGAATTTCAAACCTGTACCCATCATTTTGAACAAAGCAGTCCAAAAACGGCTAGTAAATCAAGCATCTCTATCACTCATAATATCGGTTGGAACAACAAAATACTTTATCACATGCTTATAAAACAAGTCAGCAGCTATCTCTGAGGAACATAGAGTTGGAGCAGCAATTAATACCCCATTGACATTTTTCTTCAGCAAATTTTTCAATGGGGCAGCCTTCCTGGAATAGCCAGCAATAAATTTCTGGTAGTAGTTTGCAAAACCCAAAAACGATCTCAATTCTTTTACCCCGTTTGGTGCCTGCCAATCAACAATAGCCTGCACCTTTTTGGGATCCATTCGGACCTGGTTTTTGCTAACAAAGTGTCCCAAGAATTTGATCTCCCATTGAGCAAACTCACACTTTTCCATTTTCACATAGAGTTGGAAATCTCTAAGGTGTTGCAACACCTTCTCTAAATGCAGCAAATGATCTTCAATAGACCTACTATAAATGACTATGTCATCTAAGTATACTACTACAAAGTCATCAGGATAGTCATAAAGAACATTATTCATTAAGTGGCAAAAGGTAGCGGGGCATTAGTCAGCCCAAACGGTGTTACAAGGAATTCAAAGCTACCGTATCTAGTTACACAAGTGGTCTTTGGGGCATCCCCCTCGGCTATGCGAACCTGCCAATAGCCAGACCTCAAGTCTAACTTACTAAAGAAACTAGCCTTAGACAGCATATCAAGTAAATCTTGGATCAGCGGCAATGGGTACTTGTTCTTCACAGTTACCTTGTTCAGCACCCTATAATCCACACACATCCTCAAAGAGCCATCCTGCTTCTTTTGGAAAAGGACTGGTGCGCCAAATGGAGCCTTCGAAGGCTGGATGAGGCCAGCTGCAAGCAGTTCATCAATCTGTTTCCTTAATTCAGCCAACTCCAAAGGAGACATATGGTAAGGAGGGCGTGCTGGAGGCACAGACCCTGGCAACATCTCAATTTTGTGGTCTATTTCCCTCCTTGGCGGCAACTGTCTAGGCAGTTCAGGCGGCATCAAATCTTTGAATTTTCTAGCAACTCTGCAACATCATCAGGGACTTCCATCTGCAAATCTGGCTTGACTTTCACCAAGGCAGCAAGGTAAGCAGTCTCACTGCTCTTCAAGCCTTTGTCAAATGCAGCAGCCGACACCAACTCAGCAATCCCTGTGTTCTTTGAATTACTACTGCTTGCTTCACATGGGTTGATCCCCTTGACAAAGCCAGGATTTTTTTCACCCATAAACATCAAACCATCAAGATGAGGAATTGGAGCAACTTTATGCTTCCTCATAAAATCAATCCCAAGCATGAGATTAAAATCATCAAGTGGCACCACTGTCAAATTATGCAAACCTGACCAGTGTCCTATACTCAGTGGCACGTCCAGTGCCTTTCCAAGACCAGGTTGTGCCGGTGAGTTTATAGCCTTCATCTTTGTTGCACATTAAGTCACCCTCAGCCCGTATTCCTTGACTGTCTTGGTCGCAACAAACGTATGAGTACCGGTCAGTCCCCAATCATGACTTCCACATACATCAGATTGGACTAAGCGTCCATCAAGTCTTCCACAGAATCTACAGCATTCACAAGAGCAACTAAATCAGCAACCTATTCTTCCACGTTTGCCACCAACGTGTTCAGCAACTTCCCCCTTTTTCGCCACACTCTCTTCTTCAGCAAGAAGAGCATTCACCTTGGCTTGATTGGGATAGTTTCGAGCCTGATGCCCTGGTTTTTGGCACGTCTAGCAGACCTTCTCACTCGCCGGCCTGTCATTTTTGGATGAAGCAGCCACAACTTTTCCCTTGCCTTTGTCATTTCCCTCGGATTTTCAATAATCCTTCTTCTAGTCTTTCCCATTCTCCCTTTTCTTTGCCCTAGCCGTGGGAGTAGGGTCATAAAGCACACTTTTGAATGAAAATCGATCAAACATCAGCAGCCGCAATTGCACTCGGCAGATCTTGCACTTTTTGCCGACGCAACTCATTCTGCGCCTAGCCTTGCATCCCAGAAATGAAGTTATGCCACTTTTCCTCGTCTGACATATTTTGGATGTCCAGCAACAAGGAAGAAAAGTCCTTCACATACTCATGAATTGAACCAACCTGTCTCAAGCATTTCAGCCTTTCCCTAGCAGCCCAAGACGAATTGCTAGGCAGAAATTTGTCTCTTAGCGCCTCCCGCTACTGCGCCCATGTCTCAACCTTGGGCCTGCCTGCGCTAACATCATCAGCACTTTTGGTGCACCACCACAGAATCGCATTCCCTCTGAAATAGCGAACTGCCATCATCAACTTGTCATTTTCAGGAACATGAGCAGAAGTAAAATAATGTTCCATGTCCCACAAAATAATTTCAAGTTCCTTGGTGCCTTGAATCCCATCAAACGACTTTGGTTCTGGGATTTTAATCTTGGCAACATGCTCCTCGACAACCCAGACAGAATTGGCTACTGCCTTGTGGAGCACCATCACCTCCGCCTTAAGATCTTCATTTTCTTTGGCCAGTTCCTCAAACTTCGCAGCACTTGCCTCTCGAAAATTGAGAAAATCATACAATTTTCCATCAACCTGCTCACGCTAGTGACGCAGTTCCGAGTTGAGACCATGGATCTGTGACAGCACGACCACCTTGTGTCTTCAGTGATTCCCACCAGCAAATCTGTTGGGTTTGTCTTTCAATAATTTGATGGCAACAGTATGATAGCAATGGTGGATACCGGAGCTACTCATACATTTGTTAATGACAAAGTTGCTGCCAAGAATGCGCTGAAGCTGAGGAAGTGCGCATCGTATGTCCAAACTGTTAATGCACAAGCGATTGTGGGAATGGCATATGATGTTTCCATGGTCCTTGGAGAGTGGACTGGAAAGCATAATTTGATGGTGATGCCCCTGCGAGACTTTGAATTAATACTTGGAGTTGATTTTTTGAAGAAGTATCAGTTTGTTCCATTCCTTCATTTGGATGGGTTGATGCTGATGGATGAGAAGATACCGAGTTTCATCAAGGCTGTTCATCCTTATGGAGAAGTTGAGAAAGTGAAGAAGTACAAGACACCTATTATTTATGCTATTAGTGTCGAGAAAGGATTGAAGAAGGGAGATCAAACCTTTCTTGCTGCCATGGTTGAGATCAAACCAGATGTGAAGGTTGAGGTGCTCGATTCTGTTGCAGAATTGCTGAAAGAGTATGCTGATGTGATGCCCCCTGAGTTGCCTAAGATGCTGCCACCAAGAAGGGATATTGATCACAAGATAGAGTTGCTGCTAGGATCAGTTGCCCCTGCCCAGGCTCCTTATCAGATGGCTTCTAAGGAGTTGGCTAAATTGCGCAAACAATTGAATGAGTTGCTGGATGCCGGACTAATTCAACCTTCAAAGGCTCCGTATGCTGCTCCTGTTTTGTTCCAAAAGAAGCAGGATGGATCCTTGAGGATGTGAGTGGACTATAGGGCATTGAACAAAGTGACTGTGAAGAACAAATATCCGGTGCCGCTGGTGCAAGACTTGATGGACAGGCTGAGCAAGGCATGCTGGTTTACTAAGCTGGATCTTAGGTCTGGTTATTGGCAGGTTAGAATAGCAGAGGGTGATGAGCCTAAAACTACTTGTGTAACTATGTATGGCTCATATGAGTTTCTTGTAATGTCGTTTGGGCTGACTAATGCCCAGCCACTTTCTGTAATTTAATGAATGACGTGTTGTTTGAGTATCTTGATTATTTTATTGTAGTTTACTTAGACGACATTGTTATTTATAGTTTCTCTCTTGATGAACACTTGATGCATTTGAGCAATGTGCTGTCTCATTTGAGGGAGTACAAACTCTATGTGAAGATGGAGAAGTGTGAATTTGCTCAAAAAGAAATCAAGTTCCTTAGGCACTTGGTGAGTCAGAATCAAGTGCGGATGGACTCAAAGAAGGTGCAGGCAATCGTGGATTGGCAGGCACCCAGTGGCGTTAAAGAGTTGCTGTCATTTTAGGGCTGACTAATTATTACCGCAAGTTCATTTTAGGCTATTCCAAAAGGGTAGCCGCCTTAACAGATTTGCTGAAGAAAGATGTTAAGTGGGCATGGTCTAAGAAGTGTGAAGCTGCATTCCGATTGTTGAAGGAAGCAGTAGCATCGGAACCTATCTTAAAGCTGCCTGATTTCGAGTTGCCATTTGAGGTGCATACAGATGCATCTGACAAGGCTTTTGGAGGTGTTCTTGTGCAGGAAGGGCATCCAGTTTCCTATGAAAGAAGGAAATTAAATGAAGCTGAGCAGCGGTATTCGACTCACGAAAAGGAGATGGTTGTTGTTGTGCATTGCTTGCAGACATGGAGTGTGTATTTGCTACGCACACGCTTTGTGGTGCAGACAGATAATGTGGCTAATACATTCTTCAAGACTCAACACAAGCTAAGTTCGAAGCAAGCACATTGGCAGGAATTCCTGGCAGAGTATGATTTCATGTGGGAACGTAAGCCGGGAAGGCACAATCAAGTTGCTGAGGCCTTGAGGCGGAAAGAGGTACTTGCTGCTGTGTTTTCAATTTCTAGACTTGAAACTAATTTTATTGATAAAATCAGAATTTGTGCTGCTAATGACTCATTATATGTGAAATGGATAAGTCAAGTGAAAGAAGGGATAGTTAGGAGGTACTCGATCGAGGACGATCTTCTTTATTTCAAAGGGGGGAGGATCGTCGTACCTCAAGGTGGTGGACTGCGTAGAGAACTGATGAAAGAGGCGCATGACACTATATGGCCTGGTCATCCGGGTGTGGTGCGGATGTTAGCCATGCTATCCTGTGTATATTATTGGCCAAAGATGGAAGACGATGTTGAAGCTTACGTGAAGACTTGTCTAGTGTGCCAGTTAGACAAATCTGAGCGCAAGAAGGAAGCAGGTTTATTGCAGCCTCTACTGATTCCTGAACGTCCATGGATGTTCGTGTCAATGGGCTTTATTTTTGGGTTTCCAAAGGTGTACGATAAGGCATCTATTATGGTGGTTGTAGACAGGTTTTCAAAGTACTCTATTTTTATTGCTGCCCCAATTGTTTGTTCGTCCGAAATAGCTGCTGATTTATTTTATAGACACGTGGTTAAGCTGTTTGGTGTGCCAGATGACATTGTGAGTGATAGGGATGCTAGATTTACAGGTCAGTTTTGGACAGCTTTGTTCAACATGATGGGGACCGATCATGTTGCCATGCCAAGATAGTGCCTCCTTGGCATGCCACTGCCGATATTCGTCAAGTTCTAGCTTGAGGGTCTAACAAACCACCCCCACTAGTTGAAGTCGACGTCCTCGTCTAGGCCATCTTAAGATAGTCCTCCAGCTGTTTCTCGAACTGCCATAGTTTTGAACGCTTCTCCCAAGCCGCGTCCGCCACAGACTTGCCTTTCTAATGAAACAAGAATTCTGTCCGCCTGTTCGTCTTGCTCATGCCTAGCACCCGGTGATCCAGCACCTGTTCAATCTCCTCTTCAAACTGTGTGTGCACCACAGGAGGAGCCCTCTTGACTTTGTGCCTATCCGGATCTGCATGATCTACAAAATAAGGCTTCAAAAACCTAAAATGGAAAGTAGGATGAATTTTCAACCTCTTCGGCAACTTCATCTTATAAGCAACTGCGCCTATCTTCTGCACCACCTCGAATGGGCCATCATATTTGGGAATCAATCCCCTATGCCTCGTTTACTCACAATTTGTTTCCAAATCTGCGGTGTGAGTTTGAGTAGCACCTTGTCACCCACCTTGAATTCCAACGGGCATCTATGTTGATCAGCATATTTCTTCATGGGACTCTGGGCCTTGCGCAAACTGTCTTGCGCCTCTGCAAGCATCTCATGCTTGTCCCTTGCATAATTGTAAGCAGTCGGGCATTTCCCTTGATGCTTCTGCTTTGCGACATCCAGCGGTGTCAAAGGCTGTATCCCGATGACTAATTCAAACGGACTCATTTCGGTTGCTGAAGACTTATGATGATTTTAGAAAAACATTGTTGTATCCAATAAGTCTACCCAATTCCTCTAGCTCGCTGTCACAAAATGCCTGAGATATTCCTCCACCAAGTGATTAATTCTCTCTGTTTGGCCTATGTTTGAGGGTGATTCGCTGTCGAGAATTTCAGATCAATCCCCATCATGTTGAACAAAGCTGTCCAAAACTGACCTGTAAATCTAGCATCCCTATCACTCACAATGTCATCTGGACATGTCTATAAAATAAATCAGCAGCTACTTTGGACGAACAAACAATTGGCGCAGCAATAAAAATAGAGTACTTTGAAAACCTATCTACAACCGCCATAATATATGCCTTACCGTCCACTTTCGGAAACCCAGAAATAAAGTCGATTGACACGGACATCCATGGCCGTTCATAAATCGGAAGAGGCTGCAACAAACCTACTTTCTTCTTGTGCTCAGATTTGTCTAACCGGCACACTAGACAAGTCTTCACGTAAGCTTCAACATCGTCTTCCATCTTTGGACAATAATATACACGGGATAGCAGGGCTAACATCCGCTCCACACCCGGATGACCAGCCCATGTAGTGTCATGCGCCTCTTTCATCAGTTCTCTACACAGTCCACCACCTTGAGGTACGACGACCCTCCCCCCTTTGAAATAAAGAAGATCGTCCTCGATCCAGTACCTCCTAACTATCCCTTCTTTCACTTGACCATCCATTTCACATATAATGAGTCATTAGCAGCACAAATTCTTATTTTATCAATAAAATCAGTTTCAAGTCTAGAAATTTAAAACACAGCAGCAAGTACCTCTTTCCGGCTCAAGGCGTCAGCAACTTGATTGTGCCTTCCCAGCTTATGTTCCCACACGAAATCATACTCTGCCAGGAATTCCTGCCAACGTGCTTGCTTCGGACTTAGCTTGCGTTAAGTCTTGAAGAATGTATTAGCCACATTATCTGTCTGCACCACAAAGCGTGTGCCTAGCAAATACACTTTCCATGTCTGCAAGCAATGCACAACAACAACCATCTCCTTTTCGTGAGTCGAATACCGCTGCTCAGCTTCATTCAATTTCCTACTTTCATAGGAAACTGGATGCCCTTCCTGCACAAGAACATCTCCAACAGCCTTGTCAGATGCATCTATATGCACCTCAAATGGCAACTCGAAATCAAGAAGCTTTAAGATAGGCTCCGATGCTACTGCTTCCTTCAACAATCGGAATGCAGCTTCACACTTCTCGGACCACGCCCACTTAACATCTTTCTTCAGAAAATCTGATAAGGCGGCTGCCTTCTTGGAATAGCCTGAAATGAACTTGCGGTAATAATTAGCCAGCCCTAAAAATGACCGCAACTCTTTCACGCCACTGGGTGCCTGCCAATCCACGATTGCCTGCACCTTCTTTGGGTCCATCCGCACTTGATTCTGACTCACCAAGTGCCCAAGGAACTTGATTTCTTTTTGAGCAAATTCACACTTCTCCATCTTCACATAGAGTTTGTACTACCTCAAACGAGATAGCACCTTGCTCAAATGCATCAAGTGTTCATCAAGAGAGCAACTATAAATAACAATGTCGTCTAAGTAAACTACAACAAAATAATAAAGATACTCAAACAACACGTCATTCATTAAATTACAGAAAGTGGTCGGGGCATTAGTCAGCCCAAACGACATTACAAGAAACTCATATGAGTCATACCTAGTTACACAAGTAGTTTTAGGCTCATCACCCTCTGCTATTCTAACCTGCCAATAACCAGACCTAAGATCCAGCTTAGTAAACCAGCATGCCTTGCTCAGCTTGTCCATCAAGTCTTGCACCAGCGACACCGGATATTTGTTCTTCACAGTCACTTTGTTCAATGCCCCATAGTCCATGCACATCCTCAAGGATCCGTCCTGCTTCTTTTGGAACAAAACAGGAGTGATCTTGGGCAGATTGATATGCCCAAGTGATACTCAAACGTATCATTTTCGCCTTGTTTATCGTGCAATGTGTATACATTTTCATGTAATTGGTAATAAAATGTGAATTTATACTAACCAACATGATTAGCATTGTTTTGTAGGTAAAATGTGATTTCAAGGAGCTAAAATTCACTTCCTTGCTGAGGTTATGAACAATGGTGATGAATTCTGATTATTGAATTATATGGTTTTTCATCTTCTTCTTCCATGTTGTTCTATTAATTCTTGTTCTTACTGCATTGGTGTGTGGCCGACATTAATGTATATCTAAAAAGTCTGATTTCACTCGAGAGAGCACGAAATTGGAAAGTTGTGAATTAATAGGATATTGTTCTTTACTTGATTTGGGAAAATTGAGTTTTGATGTGCTTTCCTGATAGAAATATACTTGAAAGCCGTATTAGTCAATTTAGGAACCGGAATTGTATTGCTAGGTCATGAATTGCATTTGATCACAGAAATGTAGACGGATGGTTTATGATTCTTAAGTGAGATTAAATACGAGAGTTTTAATCTCTTGGCTAATGTTCTTGGCTAGCAACTGGAAGAAAAGATTAACCAATGTATTATGATAATCAGTTCATTACATGTTCTTAACCTCGGCATGCTCATATCCATAGTTTAAATTCAAAGTAGATAATTGTTAGTAGTTTTAGTATAGAAATTATAAAACAAATTATTCACATTTTGGTTACGTTGTTGTCAGCATATTTAGAAGTGAGATAGAATATAGTATACTTAAGCAATTTTCACTTATCCAGAGTCTCCGTGGATCGATACTTGGCCTACTAAAGCCACTTACTACTTGTTTGACCACGTGCACTTGCGTGTCGATTTTTAACCCCTACGAACCACCGAACAAGTTTTTGGCGCCGTTTACATGTTGACATTGGTCTTCTTTCCCCATCGAATAGATTTATTATGGGATTACAGTGTTTGCTTGTCTCATGTTGTTGAAAACTTGCATTAACTCTCCAACTGAGTTACATGTTTGTTCAATGGAACAGAGATTTACATTATTGGATATTTACCTGTCTTAAATATGCAGTTTACTCTCCAACTGAGTTAGTTATGTTTTGATTTATGGGGTAAACATCTGTCTTAACTCATATAGTTTGCAAGAATGGTTAAATTTTCCTATCGAATCTAGCTATTCAATATGCATGGTTGTATGTGTTATGTGTTTGCATGAATTTAAATATTCTTGTAGCATGCTTAATGATCTGTTTAATTTTTTTTCTTCTACCTCCTAGATTAATAATGACTTCGTTCAATCCTCTCACCTCTATTTTAAAAGAAAACAAGTTAGAGGGCCCGAATTATGTTGACTAGAAAAGAAATCTGGATATTCTCCTAACTGCTAGAGGGTATAATTTTGTGTTGGTTGAGGAATGCCTTGAAAAACCTGAGAATGCCACCTTGGACCAAATCAAAGCCTATGAAAAATGGGTTAAGGCTGATGAGATGACGCGATGTTACATTCTTTCTTCAATATAGAATATTTTACAACAACAACATCAGTCTATGGAATTTGCTTTTGATATACATGAACATCTCAAAGAGACGTTCGGTGAGCATAATTGTGCTGCAAAGTAGACAATCATGAAAATCCTTTTAAACACAAAAATGGTTGAAGGTTCGTCCGTAAGGGATCATGTTCTTAAAATGATTGGTCTTCTTAATGAACTGGAAATCCTTGGAGCTAAAATTGATAAGGAATCTCAAGTTGAGATGATCTTGCAGACTTTGCCTGACAGTTTTCAGCAATTCCACTTGAATTATAACATGAACAAAATGGATCTATCTCTAGAGAAATTGTTGAATGAGCTGTAAGCGGCTGAGTCCATTATCAAACAACAAGCTCTTGTTGTGGCATTGAATGTTGAGAGAGCTCCTTCTTCTTCTAAGCCAAAAAGCGGACAAAAAAAGAAGAGATCTTGCAAGGCATATGGAGTTGCAAATGGTGGTGTGACTAAGCCGAAAGGCAAGTGCTATCATTGCAAGAAGTCTGGGTATCACAAGAAGCAATGTTCTAATGACCTGGCTAAATTGAACAAGCAAGGTAATTCTTCTTACTTAAATGTCATTAAAACTTGTTTAGAGGCTGTTTCTACGATGCTATGGGATGTAGATTCGGGAGCCACTAATCATGTCTGCACTTCTTTGCAGGGATTTCAGAAAACGTGGCGGTTAAGTGAGAATGAAATTTGCATTTTTCAAGCCAATGGCAAACCAGCACTAACTTTAGCTTTAGTAGATATTAGTATTTCTTTTAGTAGTTCTAGAGTTTTAGATTTAAAATATGTTCTTTATGTACCTTCTATTAGAAGGAATTTGCTTTAGTTTAAAAATTAACGGATGCTGGTTATAATATATATTTTGATAATTATTATGCTATTATCAAATTTAACAAGCATTTTATCTATACTGCTGCTAGAGTACATGATCTATTTGTGCTTGAAACATCTCTTGATTTGTTGCAACCAAAGGAACTAAATAACATTAATCTGTCCAATAAAAGAAAATATATTTCTGAATTGATTCAAACTTACTTATGACACTTGCGTCTAGGTCATATAAATCTACTCTGATGGACCTTTGAGTTCATTGAAAGTGGAGGCACCGCCAACATGTGAATCCTGTTTAGAAGGAAAAATGACTAAGATACCTTTTCCTTCTAAAGGAAAGAGAGCTAAGGATAAGTTGGAATTAATTCACTCTGATTTATGTGGTCCTATGAATATACAAGAAAGAGGTGGTTTTGAGTATTTTGTGACCTTCACATATGACTACTGTAAATATGGATATGTTTATTTGTTGCACCATAAATCTGAATGCTTTGACAAGTTCAAAGAATTTAAGTCAGAAATGAAAAAGCAACATGATAAACATATTAAATCGTTACTATCTGATCATGGTGGTGAATACCTTTCTACTGAATTCATTAAATACTTATCAGATTGTGGAATTACATCTCAATTATCTACTCCAGGAACACCACAATAAAATGGTGTGGCAGAGAGAAGAAACAGAATTCTTTTGGAAATGGTAAGATCAATGTTGAGTTATTCGGATTTTCCTTCTTCTTTTTGGGGATATGCATTGGACACGACAAACTATCTGTTGAACTTGGTTCCTTTCAAATCACTACCTTTAACTCCAATAGAATTATGGACTGGATGAAATCCTAGTCTAAGACACGTTCATGTATGGGGTTGTCCAGCCCACGTGCAAAAGGGAAAAACTGATAAGTTGGAATCAAGGACAGAAGTATGTGTCTTCGTTGGATATCCAAAAGGAATGAAAGGAGGTTTGTTTTATTTTCCTAAAGAAAAGAAGGTCATTACCACAACAAATGCCAAGTTTCTGGAAGAGGACTATTTAATAAATCTGTTACACCCCGTAAATTCTCGACATGTAGATGGCCTATTCACATGTTGGTTAAGAGTTTTAGAATGCCATACATGCTATAAAAAGGCCGGGGGGAAGATCGGACAAGCGCCAAGTCGGCGCATCGCAAGGAAAATGCAACTTATAAATCGCATTCGACGAGTGTGACTTATAAATTGCATTCGATGAATGCGACTTATAGGTCCAAACTATATAAAGCCTCCAACTTTGGTTTTTAACTTCATTTCATCATTTTATTTCCAGAACACGAAGAGAAACAGAGGGTTCGAAGGGTTTGAGGAAATTTCTTTTTGATAACGCCATTAAACGCGGTCCAAACTCAAATTAACTCCAGATACCGAGGTATTCCGCAGCAAGGAGCATTCCTACGGGTTTAGTTTCATGAAATTCGGCCGACGAATCGTCGTGCTATCGAGCTAAGGTAAGTGGAATTGCTCCAAGTTAGTGTCAATACACTCCTAGCCCTAAAGTGAGTATTTCTCCCTTCTGGACTTCCGAGAAATAGCGAGTTTTCGACCATTTTTTGATAAGCCAAAGTTTAGGTTATATATATATATTGAAAGTGATATTTTCTTTCAGAATATTAACGTATTTAGTTCTAATTGATATATATGAATGCAGTTGGGGAGAAATAACAGAAATACTAACCGAGCTACGCCAATTAGTCGAAAAATCAGAAATGAAGGTATGTAAAGCTAGTTCTTCGGCAAGATAGCAATCCCAGTATAGTAAACAAAGTAAAGTCCAGAAGAAGGAACCTAGAAGTCGAGAATTGAGTCTAGTATGAATTCAACAGGCATGTTTTATAATATTATGATATATTCAGAATAAAAGTTAGTAAAGCAATATCAGTTAGTCAGATAATATCTCAGATACAGTATAGCTCAGTATAAGAATCCGTTTCATGCAGAAAAGAGTTCAGAATAAGAAATCACAATACAGATAGTATTTTCAGATCGAACATGCTTGCTATATGTGATTATTGTTTGTTGAGACATGTTTGTGCTATGAGGGCACTCCTAGAGTTTCCTTGCCGCCCCAGGGTTAATAGCTGTGTCGACTCGCCCGCCGGAGGGTGAGAATACGTCACTCCAAGGAGTGGAATGCCATTCGCAGTAGGACGAAGATGGGATGCAGCATTCCCCATATCAGGCTGATCAACATAGTAGTATAGCTTACCCTGTCGAGCGCTTGCCCCAGGGGGCAGTTTACAGTTTACAGATACAGATTACAGTTTATAGATACAGGAGTCCTCCGAACTCAGATACAGTTATAGTCAGGGGCCTAGAGAGCCCAAGCTGCATACCCAGGGGGCCGGTAAAGGTGCTCGTAGTTAGTAGGTGAGTGGAGTGATTTAATTTTGGATGGTTTTGACCCGGGTAGGGGTATATAGATTGTGTGTTGGTTGGAACCTTCCGGCTTATGGGGGCTGGTATAGGTCCTTGTAGTTATATATATGTATATACATGATATCTATTAGCTGATAGACAGCAGGTCGCTATGACGACAGGTATGATTCTACCTTACCTTCAGTACAGATAAGCTTATTCTAGATCTTGCTAGTCCAGACAGTTTCAGATACTTTTTGCTATTCTGCATTTACTAGATTGTTGTTTATATTCAGTTATGTTCAGTTTGCTTTACATACTCGGTACCAGTGGTACTGACGCCCATTACTTGCCTGCAGGTACCTATAGACGAGGAGTCCATCCCTCATGATCCTGGCCAGCGCAGAGTCATCAGCTCCTGTCATCCGGAGCTTGATATTCAGAGGTGTATATCATTTTCTTTTGTTGTATAGTACGGGTAGGTCGGGGCCCTGTCCCGACCATCTTATCAGTATTCTTAGAGGCTTGCAGATTGTGTTTATATCTCCCTGTGGTTAGTTGTGCCGGTCGTGTGGGACCGTGCGTATGTTTAGTTATTTATGTTGGCCGTGTGGGGCCAATCCAGTTAGTAGTGATGACCTTGTCGGTCACGTAGCTGTTTAGCATCTGTTATTTTAATTCAGAAGTAACTAGTCAGCATGGTGGCCTTGTCGGCCCGCATATGCTCCCTTATATTGATATTATTCTGGTTAACTATTGTTGTTGTACAGGTGGATATAGGCCTAGTCAGCCGGAGGCTGTTTTTATAGCCGCTATATAGCCCTTTGATTCCGTGAATTAGAGTTAGAGCCATCCAGGCACCAGATGTGCTTAGGTTCAGTAGTCTAGCAGTTCAGGTCCTAATAGGGCACCAGGTGCCAGTCATACCCCCCAAAGCGGGGTGTGACAAAATCATGTTCCGAGAAGTAAACTCGTTTTACAGGAATTGAACAATGGAATAACAAATGATGTATCCAAAGAACAAATTCCACAAGCAAGTATTGACATACCGCTCCATTATCGTAGTGGGAGAGATATCAATAGGCAACGGGAGGCACAAGTACAACGGTCGGACATCTCACTACCTCAAGATAGTGGGAGCAATGTTGACCAGCCTGCACTTGTCGAGAAGCCTGTGCTTGGGGAAGAAGTTAGTGATAATCATGATTTAGTTCGCAAAAGTGATGTTGTGATTCCACCGTAAGATCATATTAATGATGTTGTAGTGAGTCATCGTAGTGGGAGAGTTATTAGAAAACTCATTCGGTTTGCACTCTTGGGAGAATCTTATGATAGAATCCCTAAAGAGCCTAATACAAACCCCTTAGTTACGCCGAAGTACTACAAGATATAGATGCTGAAAAATGAATAGTCTCTATGAAATTTGAAATGGAGTCTATGTACTCCAATCAAGTCTAGGATCTTGTATAACCACCTGCAGAAGTCAAACTCATTGGACGTAGATGGATCTATAAGAAAAAGAGAGGGGTGGATGGAGAAGTGCAAACTTTTAAAGTTAGGCTTGTTGCAAAAGGGTTTACTCAAAAAGAAGGAATTGATTATGAGGAAACCTTTTCGCCGGTAGCCATGCTTAAATCCATCAGAATTCTCTTATTCATTGCTGCTCATTATGATTATGAGATCTAGCAAATGGATGTTAAGAGGGCTTTTCTTAATGGAAGTCTCAGTGAGTGTATATATATGGCACAACCAGAGGATTTCGTGGAAAGTGGCAATGAGCACATGTTGTGTAAGTTGAAAAGATCCATTTATGGGTTGAAACAGGTATCTACGGCATGGAATACTTGTTTTGACAATTCGATTAAGACTTTTGGTTTTTATCAATGTGAGAACGAGTCATGCATATATAAAAAGCGGGAGGGAGATAAAGTAGTGTTTTTGATTCTCTACGTGGATGACATTTTGCTCATAGGAAATAATGTGAGCATGCTGAAATCGGTTAAAGAGTGGTTGTCCTCGCGTTTTGATATGAAAGACTTGGGTGAGACGGCTTATATCCTTGGGATCAAGCTCATGCGAGATCGCAAGCAAAGGATATTAGGCTTGTCTCAAGCACTTTATATTGATACGATTCTTATCAGGTTTAGCATGAAAAATTTCAAAAAGGAATTTCTTCCTTTTAGGCATGGAATTTCTCTCTCGAAAGATCATTCTAACAAAACGGTTGATGAGATAGAGAGGATGAGGCTGATCCCTTATGCTTCTGTTGTTGGGAGTCTCATGTATGCTATGTTATATACTAGACCTAACATTTGCTTTGTTGTTGGCATGGTTAGTAGATATCAGTATAATCCTAGGAATGAACATTGGACTGCAGTTAAGCATAAGATCAAGTATCTGAAAAGGACTAGGGATTATGTGCTGGTTTTTCGTTCAGGAGATCTGGTACTCGTTGGGTACACAAATTCGATTTTCAGTCTGACAGAGATTATAGAAAATCTACCTCAGGATATGTGTTTACTTTAGGAGGTGGAGCCATAAGTTGGAGGAATATTAAGCAATCATGTGTTGTTGATTCCATCATGGAAATTTGAGTCATGTAGCTGCCTCCGAGGCGGCTAAGGAGGTTGTTTGTCTTAAGAACTTCCTAAAAGAGCTTGGAGTGATTCCTTCGATTGAAGCACCAATTACACTTTATTGTGATAATAGTGGTGCGGTTGCAAACTCAAAGAAACCGCGAAGTCACAAAAGAAGAAAACACATTGAGAGAAAATATCACTTAACTCGGAACATAACTCAAAGAGGAGATGTAATGGTTTTGAAGATTGCATCGCAGAACAATTTGGCGGACCCGTTTACAAAGAGCTTGTCACAGAAGCCTTTTGAAAACATGTGGAAGGAATGGGCGTTAAAGTTGTAGGTGCATGGTTATGAGTCTAAGTGGGAGATTGTTAGGATATACTAACCATGTGGTTTTAGTATAATGTTAATGTTTCAGTTTTGCATAGGACTTTTATTTTATTTATTGGATTAATAAAGTCTTGTTTTAAATAGATCATTTTTGCATGTGCGCCTTTACTTATATAGTAGATGATTTGGTGTATAGAGTTTAATTTATACACAAAAGATTAAATCATCAGTTCTTATAAGTATAAAGTTTATATATCTTCACAATCTAAGATGAAAATTGGATGAATTTATCGATATGATTGTAGCACAAGATTAAATGTAATTTATCTTGATTATGGGAATGGTGTTATTCCAACTTCTTGTGCTAGTACATTTTGTATGTATTGAACGGACCAAGTAGAGAAAAATATTTTGTCTAACTTAGTAAAATAAATTCTCCAAGTCATTAAATGTACTTATACTCTTAATCTTGATATAATAATTATGATCAAATGATAGGTTGGATGATGACAAATGATATTTGTGAAATAATAGTTAGTTGATTAAATCCATGTCTCGACCTTGAGATTAATGATACCCCCTTATGATTGCTTATAAGGTTTCATGTGAAAACCCTGCAGGTGGATTCTGTTCCGTCACATGAAATAAGTTAAGCGTTTGAATAAATGATTAAATTGATCAATGAATTAAATAGTTAGAAATTTAATTTGATTGGTTGGTATCTGTAATCTTAACGTGGAGAGTTAAATAAAAATTTAATGATTGGTTTTGAAATTATACCGAGGAGTGAAATTACGGATTTTTAGTGGAATAATATGTGATTTATTATGGTAGGTTAATTCATTCATTATTTCGAATTAATACCATAATTGGAAGTCTCACTAATTAAATCTGTGGTCCCTACTATGCCGGATTAATTAAAGAACTTGGAAAAGGAAGAAACCTGTTTTCTTGAAGTAGTAAAATTCTACAAGATTTTGGACAGCTTCAAAAAGGTAAGTAGTACACATTTTTGGGTTTCATACCCTTTGAAAACGCGTGAATATACATGGAAAGTAGGAATCCTATACGTTTTGGGATTAGGGTTTTACACCCTAAAAACGTGATTATAAATAGAGTTTTTTCCTCCTTGAAAAGATCATCTTTTCTGAAAAGCAGTATTTGCCCACACAAGTATTCCTTATTCGGATATTATTCAGGCTATAGTAGAAGACTGCAGACCTGGAGAGCGAATTGGACGTTTTGTGCGAAAACTTCAAGAGGTTAGTATTTCGTAATCTAATTAGTTATTGTTATGTAGTAATTCATGTAAGATAATTGATCCAATTTATATTTGCTTCCACTACGCATGTTCTAACAATCACCTTAAAAAATAAATTTAATGTTGGATAGAGTTATAAGCTATTACTTTCCTTAAAGTTAAAATTATACATTTTTAATTAATTTTCAGATATTTACTTCAAAATTAAACTAAATTTTATATTTTTCACCATTAAAAATAAAAAGAGAAATAAGTGAAAAACTCGTAGCAAAATTATTCTATGATAAAAAAAAAGGAAAAGGAAGAACAGAACAAGTGAAAAAACTCATTTCTAATTAATATCTCCAATGTAGAGTAATTATCGTAGATTAAAAGCGATTTTTTTAAAAAAAAAAAATAAATAGGACATTTATAATTTATCCCTATTAAAAAACATAAAAAATCGTTGGTTAATATTCAAATTTATATTTTCTATGGACATTAGGGTTCCTGGCAAAATAATTTTTAATGCAAAATAGTTTTAACTTATGAAGCACCTTTGTAAAATGTTAGTTGATCTTTTTATATTTAAAACTAAATTTTTGTAAAATATTTAGTTGACTTTTTTACTTTTAAAATTTAATTTTACACTATAATTAGTTTTTAATATTTATTATTTTACATATAACTAAATTTTTTATATTAAATCTTTTCTTATTAATATTAGAAACTAAAATCATAAAATTTACTTACATAAATTTTTTTCTCATTTTAATTGTGTAACTATACCTTTTTCTTTATGAGTGCTTTTGAACCCACATATCTGAGGTTAATTCTTAAACTTTTCTCTTTAGATTCGGGATGAGTCAAATTGATAATTTCTTTAGAAGAGCAATACGAAAAAACTATAACAAATAAATGAAAGAAATAGTTTTAAAGCATGAAATTTCTTTGTAAAATGTTAGTTGACTTTTTTATATTTAATGTTAAATGTACAATTCTTTTTCATTTTAACGCGATTCACACGACAAACAGATGCTAAATCATTATATTAAAAGTACCAACACTCGTAGCGAAATGTTATTCATCTCTTTTATCCTTTAAAAATAGATTTTACAATACTCGATAAAATAGTAATTGGCCAATACGTAATATTTAAAATTTTGAAATAAACTAAATACTATCTATCCAACATAGAACCATATACATGCTTTCATTAGGCACTGTACGACCCATTTCCAATGCTACGAACCGAACATTCACCAAAGAAGTATATGCACTTAATACACATTTAAACAATACATGCATTATGATCCCAGCATAACTTTGTCGACGAATCAAAGGATCACCATTCATGGAGTGATGTAGGACTAGGTTTCAAAAATCGAAACAAGCAAGAGGAATACAAGTGATTAGTTGATAGTAAAACTACAGTTCTTGCACAATTTAAACAATATTTTGGGTAGTGATGTTTATAAAACAAAACAGTTGAGCAGAGGAAAAATCACATCTTGTCACATCCCTCTGGGCCAAAAAAAGGGAAAACCTGGAAGTAACCCCAAAGGCAATTATTAGGAATAGTTAACTAGACAATTCTAGTTTATATTCACCCTTCAGGACAAAGTAAACTCCCAAAGAAGTTTTTCCTGCCCTACCACTCTGGTATATCTTTCAGTAAGTCTTCTACCTGAACCACCATCTCTGAATAGTAGATATAGGAGCATTCAAGAAAGGGACATAACATTGTACAACAGGATTGACAAGCCTCCAGATCATAGCCTACACACCTTGATGGTAACCACCGGTAGCAGGAGCATGATACATAAGCTTCAATAACTGCAAAGAGTTGCATACTAGTCATTGTAACTAAATAACATGCATACTCTCAACAAATGGGAACAGTGGGATATCAAAGCTACCTAAGGTAATACGTACTGGAACAAGAAAAAAGGACAAGATTTAAGAAATTATAACTTCTATTATTTCATCAAGTTTAAATTGTAAATCATGACGCTGCCAAATTATGTGAGGTGGCAAATGGGTTGCGCATTAACAATTTGGACATACGATGGGCACTTCCTCAGCTTCAGCCTATTCTTGGCAGCAACTTTGTCATTAACAAACGTATGAGTAGCTCCGGTATCCACCATTGCTATCATACGCTTGCCATCAAATTATTGAAAGACAAACCCAATGGATTTGCTGGTGGGAATCACTGAAGACAAAAGCGATCTGGTGGACATGCTGTCACAGATCCATGGTCTCAACTTGGAACTGCGTCACTACCGTGAGCAGGTTGATGGCCAATTGTCTGATTTTCTCAATTTTTGGGAGGCAAGTGCTGCGAAGTTTGAGGAATTGGCCAAAGAAAATGAAGATCTTAAGGTGGAGGTTATGGTGCTCCACAAGGCAGTAGCCAATTCTGGCCGGGTTGGCGAGGAGTATGCTGCCAAATTCAAAATCCCAGAACCAAAGCCGTTTGATGGGATTCGGGGAACTTGAAAAGTTTTTGTGGGACATGGAACATTATTTTACTTCTGCTCACCTTCCTGAAAATGACAAGTTGACGATGGTAGTTCACTATTTCAGAGGGGATGCGATTTTGTGGTGGCGCACCAAAAGTGCTAATGATGTTAGCGCAGGAAGGCCCAAAGTTGAGACATGGGCGCAGTTGCGGGAGGCGCTAAGAGACAAATTTCTTCCTAGCAATTCGTCTTGGGTTGCTAGGGACAGGCTGAAATGCTTGAGACAGGTTGGTTCAATTCGTGAGTATGTGAAGGACTTTTCTTCCTAGTTGTTGGACATCAAAAATATGTCAGACGAGGACAAGTTGCATAACTTCATTGCTGGGATGCAAGGCTGGGCGCAAAATGAATTGCGTCGGCAGAAAGTGCAAGATCTGCCGAGTGCAATTGCGGCTGCTGATGCCTTGATCGATTTTCATTCAAACAGTGTGCTTTCTGACCCTACTCCCACGGCTAGGGCAAAGAAAAGGGAGAAGGGGAAAGACTGGAAGAAGGATCATCGAAAATCTGAGGGAAATGACAAAGGCAAGGGAAAAGTTGTGGCTGCTTCATCAAAAAATGACAAGCCGATGAGTGAGAAGGTCTGCTGGACGTGCCAAAAACCAGGGCATCAGGCACGAAACTGTCCCAATAAAGCCAAGGTGAATGTTCTTCTTGCTGAAGAAGAGAGTGTGGCGGAAAAGGGGGAAGTTGTTGCCAATATCAACCTGCTAAAGTTGCTGAACACATTGGTGGAAAACGTGGAAGAACAGGTTGATGAAGAAGAAGATGATGCCGCTAATTTAGTTGCTCTTGTGAATGCTGCAGATTCTGTGGAAGACTTGACGGACGCTTACTCCAATCTGATGTATGTGGAAGTCATGATTGGGGATAGACCGGTAGTAACTATGGTTGATACAGGTGCTACTCATACGTTGAGCAAGACAGTCAAGGAATACGGGCTGAGGGTGACTTAATGTCCAACAAAGATGAAGGCTATAAACTCACCAGCACAACCTAGTCTTGGACAGGAGCTGGACGTGCCGTTGAGTATAGGACACTGGTCAAGTTTGCATAATTTGACAGTGGTGCCGCTTGACGATTTTAATCTCATGCTTAGGATTGATTTTATGAGGAAGTGTAAAGTTTCTCCAATTCCTCATCTTGATGGTTTGCTGTTTATGGGTGAAAAGGATCTTGGCTTTGTCAAGGGGATCAACCCATGTGAAGCAAGCATTAGTAAGTCAAAGAACACAAGGATTGCAGCGTTGGTGTCGGTTGATGCATTTTACAAAGGCTTGAAGAGCAGTGAGACTACTTACCTCGCTGCCTTGGTGGAAGTCAAGCCAGATTTGTAGATGGAAGTCCCTGATGATGTTGTAGAGTTGCTGGGAAAATTCAAAGATTTTGCTGCCTGAACTGCCTAGACAGTTGCCGTTGAGGAGGGAAATAGACCACAAAATTGAGTAGCTGCCAGGGCCTGTGCCTCCAGCACGCCCTCCTTACCGTATGTCTCCTTTGAAGTTGGCTGAATTGAGGAAGCAGATTGATGAACTGCTTACAGCTGGCCTCATCCAGCTTTCGAATGCTCCAATTGGCGCACCAGTCCTTTTTCAAAAGAAGCCGGATGGCTCTTTGAGGATGTGCGTGGATTACTGGGCGCTGAACAAGGTAACTGTGAAGAACAAGTACCCGTTACCACTGATCCAAGATTTACTTGATAGGCTGTCTAAGGCTAGTTGTTTTACTAAGTTATACTTGAGGTCAGGCTGTTGGCAGGTTCTCATAGCCGAGGGGATGCCCCTAAGACCACGTGTGTAACTAGATACAGTAGCTTTGAATTCCTTGTAATGCCGTTTGGGCTGACTAATGCCCTGGCTACCTTTTGCAACTTAATGAATAATTTTCTTTATGACTATCTTGATGACTTTGTAGTAGTATAGTTAGATGACATAGTCATTTATAGCAGGACTATCGAAGATCATTTGCTGCATTTAGAGAAGGTGTACGCCTTAGAGATTTCCAACTCTATGTGAAAATGGAAAAGTGTGATTTTGCTAAACGGGAGATCACATTTTTGGGACACTTGGTTAGTGAAAACCAGGTTCGGATGGATCCCAAAAAGGTGCAGGCTATTCTTGATTGGCAGGCACCAAGCGGGGTAAAAGAATTGAGATCATTTTCGGGTTTGGCAAACTACTACCGAAAATTTATTGCTGGCTATTCCAGGAAGGCTACCCCATTGACAGATTTGCTGAAGAAAAATGTCAAATAGACTTGGACAGATGCATGTGCAAAGGCTTTCACTGCCTTGAAGGAGGCCATCGCATTCGAGCCAATCCTAAGGCTGCCATATTTTGATATGCCATTTGACGTCCACACTAATGCATCAGATTTTGTTTTTGGTAGTGTGCTGGTTCAAGAAGGTCATCCAGTAGCAATAGAGAGTAGAAAATTGAATACCGCGGAGCAACGGTATTCTGCCCATGAGAAGGAAATGGTTGATGTGATCCATTGCCTTCAAGTTTGGCGAGTGTACTTGCTTGGAACGAAGTTTGTTGTCCGAACAGACAATGTGGCCAATACTTACTTCAAGACTCAACAAAAATTGAGTCCAAAGCAGGCTCGGTGGCAGGAGATGCTGGCTGAATATGACTTCGTGTGGGTGCACAAACCCGGCAGAGAAAACCAGGTTCCTGATGCGTTGAGTCGCAAAGAGGTATTTGTTGCTGTTTATTCTCTCACTAGAATTGAATCTGATTTACTTGATATAATTAAACTATGTGCTGCGAATGATCCATTAAATATTAAGTTGATGGATAAAGTGAGGGATGGGACTGTTAGGCGGTATTGGATCGAGGACGATCTACTGCATTTCAAAGGGGGGAGAATCGTGGTACCCCAAGGTGCAGGTTTGCGTCGGACTTTGATGAAGAAGACGCATGAGGCTGCTTATGCTGGTCATCCGGGTGTTTAGAGGATGATGGTATTGCTGTCCCGAAGTTATTTCTGGCCGAAAATGGAGGATGACATTGAGGCCTATGTCAAGACTTGCCTTGTATGTCAGCTTGACAAGTCTGAACGGAAGAAGGAAACAGGTTTGCTACAACCTCTACCGGTTACTGAACGTCCTTGGGCTTCTGTTTCTATGGATTTCATTAGCGGATTTCCAAAGGTTGATGGTAAGGCATCAATCATGGTGGTGGTAGACAGATTCTCGAAGTATGGGGTATTCATTACTGCTCCAACTCTTTGTTCCTCGAAGATAGCTCCTGAATTGTTTTATAAGCATGTGATAAAGTATTTTTGTGTTCCAACCGACATTGTGAGTGATAGAGATGCTCGATTTACTTGCCATTTTTGGACTGCTTTGTTCAAATTGATGGGTACATATTTGAAATTCTCGATAGCAAATCATCCACAAACTGATGGACAGATTGAAAGAATCAATCATCTGCTTGAGGAGTACTTGAGGCACTATATGACTGCGAGTCAGAGGAATTAGGTAGCGTTGCTGGACAGTGCACAGTTTTGCTATAACTTGCACAGGTCGTCGGCTACGGAGATGAGTCCTTTCGAGATTGTGTTGGGCAGGCAGCCTGACACGCCACTTGAAGTTGCTGAGAAGAAATCTCAGGGCAAGTGTCCTGCCGCTTACAGGTATGCACGTGACAAGCAAGAGTTGCTGGCTGAGGCGCAAGACAGTTTGCGAAAAGCTTCCAAGCGAATGAAGAAGTATGTTCACAAGCATCGTCATGCATTGGACTTTCAAGTTGGTGATAAGGTGTTGCTGAAATTAACACCTCAAATCTGGAAGAAGATCAGTAGCAAGACAAGACATCATGGGCTGATTCCAAAGTACGACGGTCCCTTTGAAGTCGTAGAGAAGGTTGGTGCAGTGGCTTACCGGTTGAATCTGCCGGAACGGCTGAAGGTGCATCCTACTTTTCATGTGAGTTACTTGAAGCCCTTTCATGAAGATGTTGAGGATCCATCAAGGGCGATGGCCAGACATGCTTCTTAGGTTGTGAGACAACAGTATGAGGAGATTGAGAAGATTCTGGACCACCGAACCTTAGGGCAAAGCAAGAAGAATAGGCGGACAGAGTTTCTGTATCAATGGAAAGACAAACCTGAATGTGATGCGACTTGGGAGAAAGGGGCTTCTTTGTGGCAGTTTGAAGACCAGATCAAGGCTTGCTTAGATTCTGCCTCGTCGAGGACGATGAGCAAATCTGGTGGGGGAAGTTTGTTAGCCCCTTGACTTGATCGTAGGACCTTGTGCCGAAGGCAAGGCAAGGCTTGTGGAAAAATGGGCATGATAAGGCATTTACATGATGGGCCTTGGCATGAATCCATATTGCTAATGGAACCATGATGGCATTGTGGCAGACCAATCGGGCATGCGCAGGTGCAGGTCGACAAGGGCAGGCACGGGTCGGCAGACTTGGGCACTAGGTAGGTGGCCTAGATGCCAAGTTGATGATGATGAAGGCAAGGCTGACACGGGCAATGGCATGACATTGCCGTGGCATAGAAAGACAATGGGCGGATGTGACCTAGGTGAGGTGTTGGCAAGGAAACTGGGCCATGGACGGCTGTGCGGAGCAGCAGAGGCAGACATGCACTGGCATGAAGACTTGGCGCGTAGACATGGCACGAAGGCAGGCAAGAGCGCGCGCAGGCATGGCGCGAAGCAGGCGAGGCGCACATGGTTGGCGTGAAGGCGCGCGAAGGCGCCTAGGGCCGACGCACGCGCACGCGCGCTCAAGGCATGCGCAGCACATGCAGGTGGTTGGGCAGTTTCCTGGAATTTGGGCGCCTCTGGCCTAGTCAGCAAGGGCAGTTGTAACTTCCGAATTTTGAATTCAAAATGCCTATCAGTTGGGGATGTCAACTGAATGTAGGAGGGAATTTTGTAAGCCATGTGGCATGGGGAATGGGCTAATTTTAAAAGGGAGTTAGTCTATGCTGCCTAAGGCAATGAGTGAAGCAAAAAGATAGTCTGTTAGTCTATCTTTTTGGACAAACAGTTTTGAGGCCTTGTGTATTCTTTGTACATGAGTTATATACAAAGTTGGGAGTGTTCCCGTATGTACGTGTGTGCCTAATATTGTGATTGTGCGAAATAGTCTAAGTGTCGAATGGATCGTAAAGGCAAACTTGTAGGCCGAGTCATAGCGGCTATGTACGTGTGACTGTCGTGCAGTGTCAAGAGTGTTGCATAAAACAAAAATTGACCCTGTAACAACTGGTATCAGAGCCAGGTTTTAAATTAGCTCACGCCCCATGCCACATGGCTTACAAAATTCCCTCCTAAATTCAGTTGAAATCCCCAGCTGATAGGAAATTCGAATTAAAAATTTGAAAGTTACAACTGCCCTTACTGACTAGGCCAGAGGCGCCTAGATTCTAGGAAACTGCCCAACCGCCTGCATATGTTGTGCATGCCTTGCGCGCGTGCGCGCGTGTATTGCCTGCTTCGCCCCATGCCTGTGCGCGCCCTTGCCTGCCTTGGCGCCATGTCTGAGCGCCAAGTCTTCGTGCCAGCGCATGTCTGCCTCGGCTGCTCTGCACAGCCGTCCATTGCCAAGTTTCCTTTCAAACGCCTCGCCTAGCTCACATCCACCCATTGTCTTTCTATGCCACGGCAATGCCATGCCATTTCCCGTATCATCCTTGCCTTCATCATCATCGACTTAGCATCTAGGCCACCTGCCTAATGCCCAAGTCCGCCGACCCGTGCTTGCCCTTGCCGACCTACACCCGCGCATGCTCGGTTGGTCTGTGATAATGTCATCACGGTTCCATCAGCAACATTGATTCATGCCAAGGTCCATCAAGTAAATTCCTTGTGATGCCCAATTCCCGCAAGCCTTGCCTTGTCCTCGGCACAAGGCCTTACGATCAAGTCAAGGGGCTAACAAACTTCCCCCACCAGATTAGCTCATCGTCCTCGACGAGGAACAATCTAAGTAAGCCTTGATCTGGTCTTCGAACTGCCACAAAGACGCCCCTTTTCCCAAGTCGCATCACATTCGGGTTTGTCTTTCCATTCCGCCTATTCTTCTTGCTTTGCCCCAAGGTCTGGTGGTCCAGAATCTTCTCAATTGTCTCCTCATACTATTGTCCCACATCTGGAGGAGCACGTCTGGCCGTCGCCCTTGCTGGATCCTCAGCATCTTCATGGAAAGGCTTCAAGTAACTCACATGGAAAGTAAGATGCACCTTCAGCCGTTCCGGCAGATTCAACCGGTAAGCCACTGCACCAACCTTCTCTATGACTTCAAAGGGATCGTCATACTTTGGAATCAGCCGACGATGTCTCGTCTTGCTACTGATCTTCTTCTAGATTTGAGGTGTTAATTTAAGCAACACCTTCTCACCAACCTGAAAGTCCAATGCACCGCGATGCTTTTTAGCATACTTCTTCATTCGCTTGGCAGCTTTCCGCAAACTGCCTTGCGCCTCAGCCAGCAACTCTTTCTTGTCACGCGCATACCTGTAAGCTGCAGGACACTTGCCCTGAGATTTTTGCTTAGCAACTTCAAGTGGCGTGTCAGGTTGCCTGCCCAACACAATCTCAAAAGGCCTCATCTCCGTAGCCGAGGACCTGTGCAAGTTATAGCAAAATTGTGCACTATCCAGCAGCTCTACCCAATTCCTCTGACTCGCAGTCACATAGTGCCTCAAGTACTCCTCAAGCAGATGATTAATTCTTTCGGTTTGTCCATCCGTTTGTGGATGATTTGCAGTCGAGAATTTCAAACCTGTACCCATCATTTTGAACAAAGAAGTCCAAAAACGGCTAGTAAATCGAGCATCTCAATCACTCATAATATCGGTTGGAACACCAAAATACTTTATCACATGCTTATAAAACAAGTCAGCAGCTATCTCTGAGGAACATAGAGTTGGAGCAGCAATTAATACCCCATACTTAAAGAATCTGTCTACCACCACCATGATTGACGCCTTACCATCAACCTTTGGAAATCCGCTAATGAAATCCATAGAAACGGAAGCCCAAGGACGTTCAGCAACCGGTAGAGGTTGTAGCAAACCTACTTCCTTCTTCCGTTCAGACTTGTCAAGGTGACATACAAGACAAGTTTTGACATAGGCCTCAATGTCATCCTCCATTTTTGGCCAGAAATAACTTCGAGATAGCAATGTCATCATCCTCTCAACACCTGGATGACCAGCATAAGCAGCATCATGCGTCTCCTTCATCAAAGTCCGACGAAAACCTTCACCTTGGGGTAACACGATTCTCCCCCCTTTTAAAATGCAGCAGATCGTCCTCGATCCTATACCGCCTAACAGTTCCATCCCTCACTTGATCCATTAACTTCACATATAATGGATCACTCGCAGCACATAGTTTAATTGTATCAAGTAAATCAAATTCAATTCTACTGAACGAATAAACAGCAGCAAATACCTCTTTGCGACTCAACGCATTAGCAACTTGGTTTTCCCTACCGGGTTTGTGCACCCACACGAAGTCATATTCAGCCAACATCTCCTGCCACCGAGCCTGCTTTGGAGTCAATTTCTGTTGAGTCTTGAAGTAAGTATTGGCCACATTGTTCTTCCAGACAATAAACTTCGTTCCAAGAAAGTACACTCTTCAAACTTGAAGGCAATGGATCACAACAACCATTTCCTTCTCATGGGCAGAATACCATTTCTCCGAGGCATTCAATTTTCTGCTCTCAAACGCTACCGGATGACCTTCTTGGACCAGCACACCGCCAACAGCAAAATCTGATGCATCAGTGTGGACCTCAAACGACATATAAAAATCTAGCAGCCTTAGGATTGGCTCGAATGCTATGGCCTCCTTCAAGGCAGTGAAAGCCTTTGCACATTCATCTGTCCAAGTCCACTTGACATTTTTCTTCAGCAAATGTTTCAATGGGGCAGCCTTCCTGGAATAGCCAGCAAAAGATTTCTGGTAGTAGTTTGCAAAACCCAAAAATGATCTCAATTCTTTTACCCCGCTTGGTGCCTGCCAATCAACAACAGCCTGCACCTTTTTGCGATCCATTCGGACCTGGTTTTTGCTAACCAAGTGTCCCAAGAATTTGATCTCCCGTTGAGCAAACTCACACTTTTCCATTTTCACATAGAGTTGGAAATCTCTAAGGTGTTGCAACACCTTCTCTAAATGCAGCAAATGATCTTCAATAGACCTAATATAAATGACTATGTCATCTAAGTATACTACTACAAAGTCATCAAGATAGTCATAAAGAACATTATTCATTAAGTTGCAAAAGGTAGCGGGGCATTAGTCAGCCCAAACAGCGTTACAAGGAATTCAAAGCTACCGTATCTAGTTACACAAGTGGTCTTTGGGGAATCCCCCTCGGCTATGCGAACCTGCCAATAGCCCGACCTCAAGTCTAACTTACTAAAGAAACTAGCCTTAGACAGCATATCAAGTAAATCTTGGATCAGCGGAAATGGGTACTTGTTCTTCACAGTTACCTTGTTCAGCGCCCTATAATCCACACACATCCTCAAAGAGCCATCCTGCTTCTTTTGGAAAAGGACTGGTGCGCCAAATGGAGCCTTCAAAGGCTGGATGAGGCCAGCTGCAAGCAGTTCATCAATCTGCTTCCTTAATTCAGCCAACTCCAAAGGAGACATATGGTAAGGACGGCGTGCTGGAGGCATAGACCCTGGCAGCAACTCTATTTTGTGGTCTATTTCCCTCCTCGGCGGCAACTGTCTAGGCAGTTCAGGCGGCATCAAATCTTTGAATTTTCCCAGCAACTCTGCAACATCATCAGGGACTTCCATCTGCAAATCTGGCTTGACTTCCACCAAGGCAGTAAGGTAAGCAGTCTCACTGCTCTTCAAGCCTTTGTCAAATGCAGCAGCCGACACCAACTCAGCAATCCCTGTGTTCTTTGAATTACTACTGCTTGCTTCACATGGGTTGATCCCCTTGACAAAGCCAGGATTTTTTTCACCCATAAACATCAAACCATCAAGATGAGGAATTGGAGCAACTTTATACTTCCTCATAAAATCAATCCCAAGCATGAGATTAAAATCATCAAGCGGCACCACTGTCAAATTATGCAAACTTGACCAGTGTCCTATACTCAGCGGCACGTCCAACGCCTGTCCAAGACCAGGTTGTGTTGGTGAGTTTATAGCCTTCATCTTTGTTGCACATTAAGTCACCCTCAGCCCGTATTCCTTAACTATCTTGGTCGCAACAAATGTATGCGTACCGGTCAGTCCCCAATCATGACTTCCACATACATCAGATTGGACTAAGCGTCCATCAAGTCTTCCACAGAATCTGCAGCATTCACAAGAGCAACTAAGTCAGCGACATCTTCTTCTTCTTCATCAACCTGTTCTGCCACATTTGCCACCAACGTGTTCAGCAACTTCCCCCTTTTTCGCCACACTCTCTTCTTTAGCAAGAAGAGCATTCACCTTGGATTGATTGGGATAGTTTCGTGCCTGATGCCCTGGTTTTTGGCACGTCCAGCAGACCATCTCACTCGCCGACCTGTAATTTTTGGATGAAGCAGCCACAATTTTTCCCTTACCTTTGTCATTTCTCTTAGATTTTGGATGATCCTTCTTCTAGTCTTTCCCATTCTCCCTTTTCTTTGCCCTAGCCGTGGGAGTAGGGTCAGAAAGCACACTTTTGAATGAAAATGGATCAAACATCAGTAGCCGCAATTGTACTCGGCAGATCTTGCACTTTCTGCCGACGCAACTCATTTTGCGCCCAGCCTTGCATCCCAGAAATGAAGTTATGCTACTTTTCCTCGTCTGACATATTTTGGATGTCCAGCAACAAGGAAGAAAAGTCCTTCACATACTCACGAATTGAACCAACCTGTCTCAAGCATTTCAGCCTTTCCCTAGCAGCCCAAGACGAATTGCTAGGCAGAAATTTGTCTCTTAGCGCCTCCCGCAACTGCGCCCATGTCTCAACCTTGGGCCTGCCTACGCTAACATCATCAACATTTTTGGTGCGCTACCACAGAATCACATCCCCTATGAAATAGCGAACTGCCATCGTCAACTTGTCATTTTCAGGAACATGAGAAGAAGTAAAATAATATTCCATGTCCCACAAAAAAAATTTCAAGTTCCTTGGTGCCCTGAATCCCATCTAGCGGCTTTGGTTCTGGGATTTTAATCTTGGCAGCATGCTCCTCGACAACCCGGCTAGAATTGGCTACTGCCTTGTGGAGCACCATCACCTCCGCCTTAAGATCTTCATTTTCTTTGGCCAGTTCCTCAAACTTCGCAGCACTTGCCTCCCGAAAATTGAGAAAATCATACAATTGGCCATCAACCTGCTCACGCTAGTGACGCAGTTTTGAGTTGAGACCATGGATCTGTGACAGCACGACCACCTTGTGTGTTCAGTGATTCCCACCAGCAAATCCGTTGGGTTTGTCTTTCAATAATTTGATGGCAATTGTATGACAACAATGGTGGATACCGGAGCTACTCATACGTTTGTTAATGACAAAGTTGCTGCCAAGAATGCGCTGAAGCTGAGGAAGTGCGCATTGTATGTCCAAACTATAAATGCACAAGCGATTGTGGGAATGGCATATGATGTTTCCATGGTCCTTGGAGAGTGGACTGGAAAGCATAATTTGATGGTGATGCCCCTGGGAGACTTTGAATTGATACTTGGAGTTGATTTTTTGAAAAAGTATCAGTTTGTTCCATTCCCTCATTTGGATTGGTTGATGCTGATGGACGAGAAGATATCTTGTTTCATCAAGGCTGTTCATCCTTATCGAGGAGTTGAGAAAGTGAAGAAGTACAAGACACCTATTATTTCAACTATTAGTGTCGAGAAAGGATTGAAGAAGGGAGATCAAACCATTCTTGCTGCCATGGTTGAGATCAAACCAGATGTGAAGGTTGAGGTGCTCGATTGTGTTGCAGAATTACTGAAAGAGTATGCTGATGTGATGCCCCCTGAGTTGCCTAAGATGCTGCCACCAAGAAGGGATATTGATCACAAGATAGAGTTGCTGCAAGGATCAGTTGCCCCTGCCCAGGCTCCTTATCGGATGGCTCCTAAGGAGTTGGCTAAATTGCACAAACAATTGAATGAGTTATTGGATGCTGGACTAATTCATCCTTCAAAGGCTCCGTATGGTGCTCCTGTTTTGTTCCAAAAGAAGCAGGACGGATCCTTGAGGATGTGCGTGGACTATAGTGCATTGAACAAAGTGACTGTGAAGAACAAATATTCGGTGCCGCTGGTGCAAGACTTGATGGACAGGCTGAGCAAGGCATGCTAGTTTACTAAGCTGGATCTTAGGTCTAGTTATTGGAAGGGTTAGAATAGCAGAGGGTGATGAGCCTAAAACTACTTGTGTAACTAGGTATGGCTCATATGAGTTTCTTGTAATGCCGTTTGGGCTGACTAATGCCCAGCCACTTTCTGTAATTTAATGAATGACGTGTTGTTTGAGTATCTTGATTATTTTATTGTAGTTTACTTAGACCACATTGTTATTTATAATTTCTCTCTTGATGAACACTTGATGCATTTGAGCAAGGTGCTGTCTCATTTGAGGGAGTACAAACTCTATGTGAAGATGGAGAAGTGTGAATTTGCTCAAAAAGAAATCAAGTTCCTTAGGCACTTGGTGAGTGAGAATCAAGTTCGGATGGACTCAAAGAAGGTGCAGGCAATCGTGGATTGGCAGGCAACCAGTGGCGTTAAAGAGTTGCGGTCATTTTTAGGGCTGTCTAATTATTACCGCAAGTTTATTTCAGGCTATTCCAAGAGGGAAGCCGCCTTAACAGATTTGCTGAAGAAAGATGTTAAGTGGGCATGGTCCGAGAAGTGTGAAGATGCATTCCGATTGTTGAAGGAAGCAGTAGCATCGGAACCTATCTTAAAGCTGCCTAATTTTGAGTTGCCATTTGAGGTGCATACAGATGCATCTGACAAGGCTGTTGGAGGTGTTCTTGTGTAGGAAGGGCATCCTGTTTCCTGTGAAAGAAGGAAATTAAATAAAGCTGAGCAGCGGTATTCGACTCACGAAAAGGAGATGGTTGCTGTTGTGCATTGCTTGCAGACACGGAGAGTGTATTTGCTAGGCACACGCTTTGTGGTGCAGACAGATAATGTGGCTAATACATTCTTCAAGACTCAATGCAAGCTAAGTTCGAAGCAAGCACATTGGCAGGAATTCCTGGCAGAGTATGATTTCATGTGGGAACGTAAGCCAGGAAGGCACAATCAAGTTGCTGACACCTTGAGCCGGAAAGGGGTACTTGTTGCTGTGTTTTCAATTTCTAGACTTAAAAACTAATTTTACTGATAAAATCAGAATTTGTGCTGCTAATGACTCATTATATGTGAAATGGATGAGTCAAGTGAAAGAAGGGATAGTTAGGAGGTACTCGATCGAGGACGATCTTCTTTATTTCAAAGGGGGGAGGATCGTCGTACCTCAAGGTGGTGGACTGCGTAGAGAAATGATGAAAGAGGCGCATGACACTATATGGCCTGGTCATCCGGGTGTGGTGCGGATGTTAGCCTTGCTATACCGTGTATATTATTGGCCAAAGATGGAAGACGATGTTGAAGCTTACGTGAAGACTTGTCTAGTGTGCCAGTTAGACAAATCTGAGCGCAAGAAGGAAGCAGGTTTGTTGCAGCCTCTTCCGATTCCTGAAAGGCCATGGATGTCCATGTCAATGGACTTCATTTTTGGGTTTCCAAAGGTGTACGATAAGGCATCTATTATGGTGGTTTTAGACAGGTTTTCAAAGTACTCTATTTTTATTGCTGCCCCAATTGTTTGTTCGTCCGAAATAGCTGCTGATTTATTTTATAAACATGTGGTTAAGCTGTTTGGTCTGCCAGATGACATTGTGAGTGATAGGGATGCTAGATTTACAGGTCAGTTTTGGATAGCTTTGTTCAACATAATGGGGACCGATCATGTTTCCATGCCAAGATAGTGCCTCCTTGGCATGCCATTGTCGATATTCGTCAAGTTCCAGCTTGAGGGTCTAACAAACCACTCCCACTAGTTGAACTCGACGTCCTCGTCCAGGCCATCTTAAGATAGTCCTCCAGCTGCTTCTCGAACTGCCATAGTTTTGAACTCTTCTCCCAAGTCGCGTCCGCCACGGACTTGCCTTTCTACTGAAACTAGAATATTGTCCGCCTATTCGTCTTGCTCATGCCTACCACCCAGTGATCCAGCACCTGTTCAATCTCCTCTTCAAACTGTGTGTGCACCACAGGAGGATCCCTCTTGACTTTGTGCCTGTCCGAATCTGCATGATCTGCAAAATAAGGCTTCAAAAACCTAAAATGGAAAGTAGGATGAATTTTCAACCTCTCCGGCAACTTCAGCTTATAACCAACTGCGCCTATCTTCTGCACCACCTCGAATGGGCCATCATATTTGGGAATCAGTCCCCTATGCCTCGTTTACTCACAATTTGTTTCCAAATCTGCAGTGTGAGTTTGAGCAGCACCTTGTCATCCACCTTGAATTCCAACGGGCGTCTATGTTGATCAGCATATTTCTTCATGCGACTCTGGGCCTTGTGCAAACTGTCTTGTGCCTCTACAAGCATCTCATGCTTGTCCCTTGCATAATTGTAAGCAGTCGGGCATTTCCCTTTATGCTTCTGCTTCGCGACATCCAGCGGTGTCAAAGGCTGTATCCGGGTGACTAATTCAAATGGACTCATTTCGGTTGCTGAAGACTTATGCAGATTTTAGAAAAACATTGTCGTATCCAATAAGTCTACCCAATTCCTCTGGCTCACTGTCACAAAATGCCTGAGATATTCCTCCACCAAGTGATTAATTCTCTCTGTTTGGCCATATGTTTGAGGGTGATTCGCTGTCGAGAATTTCAGATCGATCCCCATCATGTTGAACAAAGCTGTCCAAAACTGACCTGTAAATCTAACATCCCTATCACTCACAATGTCATCTGGCACACCAAAAGCTAAACCACATGTCTATAAAATAAATCAGCAGCTATTTTGGATGAACAAACAATTGACGCAGCAATAAAAATAGAGTACTTTAAAAACCTATCTACAACCGCCATAATATATGCCTTACCGTCCACTTTCGGAAACCCAGAAATAAAGTCCATTGACACGGACATCCATGGCCGTTCAGAAATCGGAAGAAGCTGCAACAAACCTACTTCCTTCTTGCGCTCAGATTTGTCTAACTGGCACACTAGACAAGTCTTCACGTAAGCTTCAACATCGTCTTCCATCTTTGGACAATAATATACACGGGATAGCAGGGCTAACATCCGCTCCACACCCGGATGACCAGCCCATGTAGTGTCATGTGCCTCTTTCATCAGTTCTCTACGCAGTCCACCACCTTGAGGTACGACGATCCACCCCCCTTTGAAATAAAGAAGATCGTCCTCGATGCAGTACCTCCTAACTATCCCTTCTTTCACTTGACCCATCCCTTTCACATATAATGAGTCATTAGCAGCACAAATTCTTATTTTATCAATAAAATCAGTTTCAAGTCTAGAAATTTAAAACACAGCAGCAAGTACCTCTTTCCGGCTCAAGGCGTCAGCAACTTGATTGTGCCTTCCCAGCTTATGTTCCCACACGAAATCATACTCTGCCAGGAATTCCTGCCAACGTGCTTGCTTCGGACTTAGCTTGTGTTAAGTCTTGAAGAATGTATTAGCCACATTATCTGTCTGCACCACAAAGCGTGTGCCTAGCAAATACACTGTCCATGTCTGCAAGCAATGCACAAAGCCACCATCTCCTTTTCGTGAGTCGAATACCGCTGCTCAGCTTCATTCAATTTCCTGCTTTCATAGGAAACTGGATGCCCTTCCTGCACAAGAACACCTCCAACAGCCTTTTCAGATGCATCTGTATGCACCTCAAATGGCAACTCAAAATCAGGCAGCTTTAAGATAGGCTCCGATGCTACTACTTCCTTCTACAATCGGAATGCAGCTTCACACTTCTCGGACCACGCCCACTTTACATCTTTCTTCAGTAAATCTGTTAAGGCAGCTGCCTTCTTGGAATAGCCTGAAATGAACTTGCTGTAATAATTAGCCAGCCCTAAAAATGACCGCAACTCTTTCACGCCATTGCGTGCCTGCCAATCCGCGATTGCCTGCACCTTCTTTGGGTCCATCCGCACTTGATTCTGACTCACCAAGTGCCCAAGGAACTTGATTTCTTTTTGAGCAAATTCACACTTCTCCATCTTCACATAGAGTTTGTACTACCTCAAACGAGACAACACCTTCCTCAAATGCATCAGGTGTTCATCAAGAGAGCAACTATAAATAACAATGTCGTCTAAGTAAACTACAACAAAATAATAAAGATACTCAAACAACACGTCATTCATTAAATTGCAGAAAGTGGTCGGGGCATTAGTCAGCCCAAACGACATTACAAGAAACTCATATGAGTCATACCTAGTTACACAAGTAGTTTTAGGTTCATCACCCTCTGCTATTCTAACCTGCCAATAACAAGACCTAAGATCCAGCTTAGTAAACCAGCATGCCTTGCTCAGCCTGTCCATCAAGTCTTGCACCAGCGGCACCGGATATTTGTTCTTCACAGTCACTTTGTTAAATGCCCCATAGTCCACACACATCCTCAAGGATCCGTCCTGCTTCTTTTGGAACAAAACAGGAGCACCATACGGAGCCTTTGAAGGCTGAATTAGTTCGGCATCCAGTAACTCATTCAATTGTTTGCGCAATTCAGCCAACTCCTTAGGAGCCATCCGATAAGGAGCCTGGGCAGGGGCAACTGATCCTAGCAGCAACTCTATCTTGTGATCAATATACCTTCTTGGTGGCAGCATCTTAGGCAACTCAGGGGGCATCACATCAGCATACTCTTTTAGAAATACTGCAACAGAATGGGGCACCTCAACCTTCTCATCTGGTTTGATCTCAACCATGGCAGCAAGAAAGGTTTGATCTCCCTTCTTCAAACCTTTCTTAACACTAATAGCAGGAATAATACGTATCTTGTACTTCTTCACTTTCTCAGCTTCTCCATAAGGATGAACAACCTTTATGAAACTCGGTATCTTCTCGTCCATCAGCATCAACCCATCCAAATAAGGGAATGGAACAAACCGATACTTCTTCAAGAAATCAACTCCAATTATCAATTCAAAGTCTCCCAGCGGCATTACCATCAAATTATGCTTTCCAGTCTACTCTCCAAGGACCATGGAAACATCATATGCCATTCCCACAATCGTTTGTGCTTGGGCATTAACAGTTTGGACATACGATGGGCACTTCCTCAGCTTCAGCCCATTCTTGGAAGCAACTTTGTCATTAACAAACGTATGAGTAGCTCCGATATCCACCATTGCTATCATACGCTTTCCATCAAATTATTGAAAGACAAACCCAATGGATTTTCTCATGGGAATCACTGAAGATACAAGCGATCTGGTGGGCATGCTGTCACAGATCCATGGTCTCAACTTGGAACTGCGTCACTACCATGAGCAGGTTGATGGCTAATTGTCTGATTTTCTCAATTTTCGGGAGGCAAGTGCTGCCAAGTTTGAGGAACTGGTCAAAGAAAATGATGATCTTAAGGTGGAGGTGATGGTGCTCCACAAGGCAGTAACCAATTCTGCCGGGTTGGCGAGGAGCATGCTGCCAAGATAAAAATCCCAGAACCAAAGCCGTTTGATGGGATTCGGGGCGCCAAGGAACTTGAAAATTATTTATGGGACATGGAACATTATTTTACTTCTGCTCATATTCCTGAAAATGACAAGTTGACGATGGTAGTTCGCTATTTCAAAGGGGATGCGATTCTGTGGTGGTGCACCAAAAGTGCTGATGATGTTAGTGCAGGCAGGCCCAAGGTTGAGACATGGGCGCAGTTGCGGGAGGCACTAAGAGACAAATTTCTGCCTAGCAATTCGTCTTGTGTTGCTGGGGACAGGCTGAAACGCTTGAGACAGGATGGTTCAATTCGTGAGTATGTGAAGGACTTTTCTTCCTTGTTTGCTGGACATCCAAAATATGTCAGACGAGGACAAGTTTCATAACTTCATTTCTGGGATGCAAGGCTGGGCGCAGAACGAGTTGTGTCGGCAGAAAGTGCAAGATCTGCCGAGTGTAATTGCGGCTGCTAATGCTTTGATCGATTTTTATTCAAACAGTGTGCTTTCTGACCCTACTCCTACGTCTAGCGCAAAGAAAATGGAGAAGGGGAAAGACTGGAAGAAAGATCATCGAAAATCTGAGGGAAATGACAAAGGCAAGGGAAAAGTTGTGGCTGCTTCATCAAAAAATGACAGGCCGGCGAGTGAGAAGGTCTGCTGGACGTGTCAAAAACCAGGGCATCAGGCAAGAAACTGTCCCACTAGAGCCTAGGTGAATGCTCTTCTTGCTGAAGAAGAGAGTGTGGCAAAAAAGGGGGAAGTTGCTGCCTATATCAACCCGCTGAAGTTGCTAAACACGTTGGTGGCAAACGTGGTAGAACAGGTTGATGAAGAAGAAGATGATGCCGCTGATTTAGTTGCTCTTGTAAATGCTGCAGATTCTGTGGAAGACTTGACGGACGCTTACTCCAATCTGATGTATGTGGAAGTCATGATTGGGGACAGACCAGTAGTAACTATGGTTGATACAGGTGCTACTCATACGTCGACCAAGACAGTCAAGGAATACGGGTTGAGGGTGACTTAATGTGCAACTAAGATGAAGGCTATAAACTCACCAGCACAACCTGGTCTTGGACAGGTGCTGGACGTGCCGCTGAGTATAGGACACTGGTCAGGCTTGCATAATTTGACAGTGGTGCCGCCTAATGATTGTAATCTTATGCTTGGCATTGATTTTCTGAGAAAGTATAAAGTTGCTCCAATTCCTCATTTTGATGGTTTGATGTTTATGGGTGAAAAGGATCCTGGCTTTGTCAAGGGGATCAACCCATGTGAAGCAAGCAGTAGTAAGTCAAAGAACACAGGGATTGCTGCGTTGGTGTCGGCTACTGCATTTGACAAAGGCTTGAAGAGCAGTGAGACTACTTACCTCGCTGCCTTGGTGGAAGTCAAGCCAGATTTGCAGATGGAAGTCCCTGATGATGTTGTAGAGTTGCTGGAAAAATTAAAAGATGTGATGCCGCCTGAACTGCCTAGACAGTTGCCGCTGAGGTGGGAAAGAGACCACAGAATTGAGTTGCTGCCAGGGTCTGTGCCTCCAGTACGCCTTCCTTATTGTATGTCTCCTTTGGAGTTGGCTGAATTGAGGAAGCAGATTGATGAACTGCTTGCAGCCGGCCTTATCCATCCTTCGAAGGCTCCATTTGGCGCACCAGTCCTTTTCCAAAAGAAGCAAGATGGCTCTTTGAGGATGTGCGTGGATTACCGGGCGCTGAACAGGGTAACTGTGAAGAACAAGTACCCGTTGCCGCTGATCCAAGTTTTACTTGATAGGCTATCTAAGGCTAGTTTCTTTACTAAGTTAGACTTGAGGTCGGGCTATTGGCAGGTTCGCATAGCCGAGGTGGATGCCCCAAAGACCACTTGCGTAACTAGATACGGTAGCATTGAATTCCTTGTAATGCCGTTTGGGCTGACTAATGCCCCGGCTACCTTTTGCAACTTAATGAATAATGTTCTTTATGACTATCTTGATGACTTTGTAGTAGTATACTTAGATGACATAGTCATTTATAGTAGGACTATCGAAGATCATTTGCTGCATTTAGAGAAGGTGTTGCAACGCCTTAGAGATTTCCAACTCTATGTGAAAATGGAAATGTGTGAGTTTGCTAAACGGGAGATCAAATTCTTAGGACACTTGGTTAGCGAAAACCAGGTCCGGATGGATCCCAAAAGGTGCAGGCTATTGTTGATTGGCAGGCACCAAGCGAGGTAAAAGAATTGAGATCATTTTTGGATTTGGCAAACTACTACCGAAAATTTATTGCTGGCTATTCCAGGAAGGCTGCCCCATTGACAAATTTGCCGAAGAAAAATGTCAAATGGACTTGGACAGATGCGTGTGCTTAGGCTTTTACTGCCTTGAAGGAGGCCATTGCGTCCGAGCCAATTCTAATGCTGCTAGATTTTGATATGCCATTTGAGGTCCACACTGATGCATCAGATTTTGCTGTTGGCGATGTGCTGGTCCAAGAAGGTCATCCGATAGCGTTTGAGAGCAGGAAATTAAATGCCGCAGAGTAATGGTATTCTACCCATGAGAAGGAAATGGTTGCAATGATCCATCGCCTTCAAGTTTGGTGAGTGTACTTGCTTGGAACGAAGTTTGTTGTCCGGGCGGACAATGTGGCCAATACTTACTTCAAGACTCAACAGAAATTGAGTCCAAAGCAGGCTCGGTGGCAGGAGATGCTGGCTGAATATGACTTCGTGTGGGTGCACAAACCCGGCAGGGAAAACCAGGTTGCTGATGCGTTGAGTCGCAAAGAGGTATTTGCTGCTATTTATTCGCTCACTAGAATTGAATCTGATTTACTTGATACAATTAAACTATGTGCTCCGCATGATCCATTATATGTGAAGTTGATGGATAAAGTGAGGGATGGAACTGTTAGGCGGTATTAGATCGAGGACGATCTGCTGCATTTCAAAGGGGGGAGAATCGTGGTACCCCAAGGTGGAGGTTTGCGTCGGACTTTGATGAATAAGACACATGATGCTGCTTATGCTGGTCATCCGGGTGTTGAGAGGATGATGGCATTGCTGTCCTGAAGTTATTTCTGGCCGAAAATGGAGGATGACATTGAGGCCTGTGTCAAGACTTGCCTTGTATGTCAGCTTGACAAATCTGAACAGAAGAAGGAAGCAGGTTTGCTACAACCTCTACCGGTTGTTGAACGTCCTTGGGCTTCCGTTTCTATGGATTTCATTTTCAGATTTCCAAAGGTTGATGGTAAGGCGTCAATCATGGTGGTGGTAGACAGATTCTCGAAGTATGGTGTATTCATTGCTGCTCCAACTCTATGTTCCTCAGAGATAGCTGCTGAATTATTTTATAAGCATGTGATAAAGTATTTTTGTGTTCCAACCGACATTTTGAGTGATAGAGATGCTCAATTTACTGGCCATTTTTGGACTGCTTTGTTCAAATTAATGGGTACATATTTGGAATTCTCGACAGCAAATCATCCACACACTGATGGAAAGATCGAGAGAATCAATCATTTGCTTGAGGAGTACTTGAGGCACTATGTGACTGCGAGTCAGAGGAATTGGGTAGCGTTGTTCGATAGTGCACAGTTTTGCTCTAACTTGCACAGGTCATCGGCTACGGAGATGAGTCCTTTCGAGATTGTGTTGGGCAGGCAGCCTGACACGCCACTTGAAGTTGCTAAGCAAAAATCTCAAGGCAAGTGTCCCGCCGCTTACAGGTATGCACGTGACAAGCAAGAGTTGCTGGCTGAGGCGCAAGACAGTTTGTGGAAAGCTGCCAAGCGAATGAAGAAGTATGCTGACAAGCATCGCCGTGCATTGGACTTTCAGGTTGGTGATAAGGTGTTGCTGAAATTAACACCTCAAATCTGGAAGAAGATCAGTATCAAGAAAAGACATCATAGGCTGATTCTAAAGTACGACAGTCCCTTTGATGTCATGGAGAAGGTTGGCGCAGGGGCTTACCGGTTGAATCTGCCGGAACGGCTGAAGGTGCATCCTACTTTTCATGTGAGTTACTTGAAGCCCTTTCATGAAGATGCTGAGGATCCATCAAGGGCGATGGCCAGACGTGCTCCTCCGGTTGTGAGACAACAGTATGAGGAGATTGAGATTCTGGACCACCGGACTTGGGGCAAAGCAAGAAGAATAAGCGGACAGAGTTTCTGATTCAATGAAAAGACAAACCTGAATGTGATGTGACTTGGGAGAAAGGGGATTCTTTGTGGCAGTTTGAAGACCAGATCAAGGCTTACTTAGATTCTGCCTCGTCGAGGACGATGAGCTAATCTGGTCGGGGAAGTTTGTTAGCCCCTTGACTTGATCGTAGGACCTTGTGCCGAGGGCAAGGAAAGGCTTGCGGAAAAATGGGCATGATAAGGCATTTACCTGATGGGCCTTGGCATGACTCTATGTTGCTGATGGAACCGTGATGGCATTATGGCGGACCAACCGGGCATGCACAGGTGCAGGTCGACAAGGGCAGGCACGGGTCGGCAGACTTGGGCACTAGGCAGGGGGCCTAGATGCCAAGTCGATGATGATGAAGGAAAGGCTGACACGGGCAATGGCATGGCATTGTCGTGGCATAGAAATACAACGGGCGGATGTGACCTAGGTGAGGCGTTGGCAAGGAAACTAGGCCATGGACGGATGTGCGGAGCAGCCGAGGCAGACGTGCACCGGCATGAAGACTTGACGTGCAGACATTGCATGAAGGCAGGCAAGAGCGCACGCAGGTATGGCGCGAAGCAGGCGAGGCGCGCACGGTTGGCACCAAGACGCGCAAAGACGCCAAGGGCCGACGCACACGCGCACGCGCTCAAGGCATGTGCAACACATGCAGGTGGTTGGGAAATTTCCTAGAATCTGGGCGCCTCTGTCCTAGTCAGCAAGGGCAGTTGTAACTTCCGAATTTTAAATTCGAAATCCCTATAAGTTGGGGATGTCACCTGAATTAAGGAGGGAATTTGGTAAGCCATGTGGCATGGGGAGTGGGTTAATTTTAAAAGGGAGTTAGTCTATGCCGCCTAAGGCAATGAGTGAAGCAAAAAGATAGTGTGTTAGTCTATCTTTTTGGACAAACAGTTTTGAGGCCTTGTGTATTCTTTGTATGTGAGTTATATACAAAGTTGGTAGTGTTTTCCCGTATGTACGTGTGTTCCTAATGTTGTGATTGTGCGAAATAGTCTAAGTGTCGAACGGATCGTAAAGGCAAACTTGTAGGCCGAGTCATAGCGATTGTGTGCGTGTGACTGTCGTGCAGTGTCAAGAGTGTTGCGTAAAACAAAAATTGACCCTGTAACAACTGGTATCAGAGCCAGGTTTTAAATTAGCCCACGCCCCATGCCACATGGCTTACAAAATTCCCTCCTAAATTCAGTTGAAATCCCCAGTTGATAGGAAATTCGAATTAAAAATTTGAAAGTTACAACTGCCCTTACTGACTAGGCTAGAGGCGCCCAGATTCTAGGAAACTGCCCAACCGCCCGCATATGCTGTGCATGCCTTGCGCGCGTGCGCGCGTGTGTTGCCTACTTCGCGCCATGTCTGCGTGCGCCCTTGCCTGCCTTGGCGCCATGTCTGCGCGCCAAGTCTTCGTGCCAGCGCATGTCTGCCTCGACTGCTCCGCATAGCCGTCCATTGCCAAGTTTTCTTTCAAACACCTCGCCTAGATCACATCCGCCCGTTGTCTTTCTATGCCACGGCAATGCCATGCCATTTCCCGTATCATCCTTGCCTTCATCATCATCGACTTGGCATCTAGGCCACCTGCCTAATGCCCAAGTCTGTCGACCCGTGATTGCCCTTGCCGACCTACACCCGCGCATGCCCGGTTGGTCTACCATAATGTCATCAAGGTTCCATCAGCAACATTGATTCATGCCAAGGTCCATCAAGTAAATGCTTTGTCATGCCCATTTTCCCGCAAGCCTTGCCTTGTTCTCGGCACAAGGCCTTACGATCAAGTCAAGGGGCTAACAAACTTCCCCCACCATATTAGCTCATTGTCCTCGATGAGGAAGAATCTAAGTAAGCCTTGATCTGGTCTTCAAACTGCCACAAAGACGCCCCTTTTCCCAAGTCGCACCACATTCGGGTTTGTCTTTCCATTCTGCCTATTCTTCTTGCTTCGCCCCAAGGTCTGGTGGTCCAGAATCTTATCAATTGTCTCCTCATACTGTTGTCTCACATCTGGAGGAGCACGTCTGGCCGTCGCCCTTGCTGGATACTCAGAATCTTCATGAAGAGGCTTCAAGTAACTCACATGGAAAGTAGGATGCACCTTCAGCCGTTCCGGCAGATTCAACCGCTAAGCCACTGCACCAACCTTCTCTATGACTTCAAAGGGACCGTCGTACTTTGGAATCAGCCCACGATGTCTCGTCTTGCTACTGATCTTCTTCTATATTTGAGGTGTTAATTTAAGCAACACCTTGTCACCAACCTTAAAGTCCAATGCACCGCGATGCTTTTCAGCATACTTCTTCATTCGCTTGGCAGCTTTTCGCAAACTGCCTTGCGCCTCAGCCAGCAACTCTTGCCTGTCACGGCATACCTGTAAGCGGCAGGACACTTGCCCTGAGATTTTTCCTTAGCAACTTCAAGTGGCATGTCAGGCTTCCTGCCCAACACAATCTCGAAAGGACTCATCTCCGTAGCCGACGACCTGTGCAAGTTATAGCAAAATTGTGCACTATCCAGCAACTCTACCCAATTCCTCTGACTCGCAGTCACATAGTGCCTCAAGTACTCCTCAAGCAGATGATTGATTCTTTCATTTTGTCCATCAGTTTGTGGATGATTTGTAGTCGAGAATTTCAAACCTGTACCCATCATTTTGAAAAAAGCAGTCCAAAAACGGCTAGTAAATCGAGCATCTCTATCACTCATAATATCGGTTGGAACACCAAAATACTTTATCACATGCTTATAAACAAGTCAGCAGCTATCTCTGAGGAACATAGAGTTGGAGCAACAATTAATACCCCATACTTCAAGAATCTGTCTACCACCACCATGATTGACGCCTTACCATCAACCTTTGGAAATCTGCTAATGAAATCCATAGAAACGGAAGCCCAAGGACGTTCAGCAACCGGTAGAGGTTGTAGCAAACCTACTTCCTTCTTCCGTTCAGACTTGTCAAGCTGACATACAAGACAAGTTTTGACATAGGCCTCAATGTCATCCTCCATTTTTGGCCAGAAATAACTTCGGGATAGCAATGTCATCATCCTCTCAACACCCGGATGACCAGCGTAAGCAGCATCATGCGTCTCCTTCATCAAAGTCCGACGAAAACTTTCACCTTGGGGTAACACGATTCTCCCCCCTTTGAAATGCAGCAGATCGTCCTCAATCCTATACCGCCTAACAGTTCCATCCCTCACTTGATCCATCAACTTCACATATAATGGATCACTCGCAGCACATAGTTTAATTGTATCAAGTAAATCAGATTCAATTCTAGTGAGCGAATAAACAGCAGCAAATACCTCTTTGCGACTCAACGCATCAGCATCTTGGTTTTCCCTACCGGGTTTGTGCACCCACACGAAGTCATATTCAGCCAACATCTCCTGCCACCGAGCCTGCTTTGGACTTAATTTCTGTTGAGTCCTGAAGTAAGTATTGGCCACATTGTTCTTCCAGACAATAAACTTCGTTCCAAGCAAGTACACTATTCAAACTTGAAGGCAATAGATCACAACAACCATTTCCTTCTCATGGGCAGAATACCATTGCTCCACAGCATTCAATTTTCTGCTCTCAAACGCTACCGGATGACCTTCTTGGACCAGCACACCGCCAACAGCAAAATTTGATGCATCAGTGTGGACCTCAAACGGCATATAAAAATCTAGCAGCCTTAGGATTGGCTCGAATGCTATGGCCTCCTTCAAGGCAGTGAAAGCCTTTGCACATTCATCTGTCCAAGTCCACTTGACATATTTCTTCAGCAAATTTTTCAATGGGGCAGCCTTCCTGGAATAGCCATCAATAAATTTCTGGTAGTAGTTTGCAAAACCCAAAAACGATCTCAATTCTTTTACCCCGCTTGGTGCCTGCCAATCAACAATAGCCTGCACCTTTTTGGGACCCATTCGGACCTGGTTTTTGCTAACCAAGTGTCCCAAGAATTTGATCTCCCCTCGAGCAAACTCACACTTTTCCATTTTCATATAGAGTTGGAAATCTCTAAGGTGTTGCAACACCTTCTCTAAATGCAGCAAATGATCTTCAATAGACCTACTATAAATGAGTATGTCATCTAAGTATACTACTACAAAGTCATCAAGATAGTCATAAAGAACATTATTCATTAAGTTGCAAAAGGTAGCGGGGAATTAGTCAGCCCAAACAGCGTTACAAGGCATTCAAAGCTACCGTATCTAGTTACACAAGTGGTCTTTGGGGCATCCCCCTCGGCTATGCGAACCTGCCAATAGCCCGACCTCAAGTCTAACTTACTAAAGAAACTAGCCTTAGACAGCATATCAAGTAAATCTTGGATCAGCGGCAACGGGTACTTGTTCTTCACAGTTACCTTGTTCAGCGCCCTATAATCCACACACATCCTCAAAGAGCCATCCTGCTTCTTTTGGAAAAGGACTGGTCCGCCAAATGGAGCCTTCGAAGGTTGGATGAGGCCAGCTGCAAGAAGTTCATCAATCTGCTTCCTTAATTCAGCCAACTCCAAAGGAGACATATGGTAAAGAGGGCGTGCTGGAGGCATAGACCCTGGCAGCAACTTAATTTTGTGGTCTATTTCCCTCCTCGGCGGCAACTGTCTAGGCAGTTCAGGCGGCATCAAATCTTTGAATTTTCCCATCAACTCTTCAACATCATCAGGGACTTCCATCTGCAAATCTGGCTTGACTTCCACCAAGGCAGCGAGGTAAGCAGTCTCACTGCTCTTCAAGCCTTTGTCAAATGCAGCAGCCGACACCAACTCAGCAATCCCTATGTTCTTTGAATTACTACTGCTTGCTTCACATGGGTTGATCCCCTTGACAAAGCCAGGATTTTTTTCACCCGTAAATATCAAACCATCAAGATGAGGAATTGGAGCAACTTTATACTTCCTCATAAAATCAATCCCAAGCATGAGATTAAAATCATCAAGCGGCACCACTGTTAAATTATGCAAACCTGACCAGTGTCCTATACTCAGCGGCACGTCCAGCGCCTGTCCAAGACCAGGTTATGCTGGTGAGTTTATAGCCTTCATCTTTGTTGCACATTAAGTCACCCTCAGCCCGTATTCCTTGACTGTCTTGGTCGCAACAAACATATGAGTACCGGTCAGTCCCCACTCATGACTTCCACATACATCAGATTGGACTAAGCTTCCGTCAAGTCTTCCACAGAATCTGTAGTATTCACAAGAGCAACTAAATCAGCGACATCTTCTTCTTCATCAACCTGTTCTGCCACGTTTGCCACCAACGTGTTCAGCAACTTCCCCCTTTTTCGCCACACTCTCTTCTTCAGCAAGAAGAGCATTCACCTTGGCTTGATTGGGATAGTTTCGTGCCTGATGCCCTGGTTTTTGGCACGTGCAACAGACCTTCTCACTCGCCGGCCTGTCATTTTTGGATGAAGCAGCCACAACGTTTCCCTTGCCTTTGTCATTTCCCTCAGATTTTCGATGATCCTTCTTCTATCCCATTCTCCCTTTTCTTTGCCCTAGCCGTGGGAGTAGGGTCAGAAAGCATACTTTTGAATGAAAATCGATCAAACATCAGCAGCTGCAATTGCACTCAGCAGATCTTGCACTTTCTGCCGACGCAACTCATTCTGCGCCCAGCCTTGCATCCCAGAAATGAAGTTATGCCACTTTTCCTCGTCTGACATATTTTGGATGTCCAGCAACAAGGAAGAAAAGTCCTTCACATACTCACGAATTGAACCAACCTGTCTCAAGAAATTCAGCCTTTCCCTAGCAGCCCAAGACAATTGCTAGGCAGAAATTTGTCTCTTAGCGCCTCCCGCAACTGCGCCCATGTCTCAACCTTGGGCCTGCCTGCGCTAACATCATCAGCACTTTTGGTGCGCCACCACAGAATTGCATCCCCTCTGAAATAGCGAACTGCCATCGTCAACTTGTCATTTTCAGGAACATGAGCAGAAGTAAAATAATGTTCCATGTCCCACAAAAAAATTTCAAGTTCCTTGGTGCCCTGAATTCCATCAAACGGCTTTGGTTCTGGTATTTTAATCTTGGCAGCATGCTCCTCGACAACCCGGCCAGAATTGGCTACTGCCTTGTGGAGCACCATCACCTCCGCCTTAAGATCTTTATTTTCTTTGGCCAGTTCCTCAAACTTCACAGCACTTGCCTCTCGAAAATTGAGAAAATCATACAATTGTTCATCAACCTGCTCACGCTAGTGACACAGTTCCGAGTTGAGACCATGGATCTGTGACAGCACGACCACCTTGTGTCTTCAGTGATTCCCACCAGCAAATCTATTGGGTTTGTCTTTCAATAATTTGATGGCAACTGTATGATAGCAATGGTGGATACCGGAGCTACTCATACGTTTGCTAATGACAAAGTTGCTGCCAAGAATGCGCTGAAGCTGAGGAAGTGCGCATCATATGTCCAAACTGTTAATGCACAAGCGATTGTGGGAATGGCATATGATGTTTCCATGGTCCTTGGAGAGTGGACTGGAAAGCATAATTTGATGGTGATGCCCCTGGGAGACTTTGAATTGATACTTGGAGTTGATTTTTTGAAGAAGTATCAGTTTGTTCCATTCCCTCATTTGGATGGGTTGATGCTGATGGACGAGAAGATACCGAGTTTCATCAAGGCTGTTCATCCTTATGGAGAAGTTGAGAAAGTGAAGAAGTACAAGACACCTATTATTTCTGCTATTAGAGTCGAGAAAGGATTGAAGAAGGGAGATCAAACGTTTCTTGCTGTCATGGTTGAGATCAAACCAGATGTGAAGGTTGAGGTGCTCGATTCTGTTGCAGAATTGCTGAAAGAGTATGCTGATGTGATGCCCCTTGAGTTGCCTAAGATGCTGCCACCAAGAAGGGATATTGATCACAAGATAGAGTTGCTGCTAGGATCAGTTGCCCCTGCCCAGGCTCCTTATCGGATGGCTCCTAAGGAGTTGGCTAAATTGCGCAAACAATTGAATGAGTTGCTGGATGCCGGACTAATTCAGCCTTCAAAGGCTCCGTATGGTGCTCCTGTTTTGTTCCAAAAGAAGCAGGACGGATCCTTGAGGATGTGCATGGACTATAGGGCATTGAACAAAGTGACTGTGAAGAACAAATATCCGGTGCCGCTGGTGCAAGACTTGATGGACAGGCTGAGCAAGGCATGCTGGTTTACTAAGCTGGATCTTAGGTTTGGTTATTGGCAGGTTAGAATAGCAGAGGGTGATGAGCCTAAAACTACTTGTGTAACTAGGTATGGCTCATATGAGTTTCTTGTAATGCCGTTTGGGCTGACTAATGCCCAGCCACTTTCTGTAATTTAATGAATGACGTGTTGTTTGAGTATCTTGATTATTTTATTGTAGTTTACTTAGACGACATTGTTATTTATAGTTTCTCTCTTGATGAACACTTGATGCATTTGAGCAAAGTGCTGTCTCATTTGAGGGAGTACAAACTCTATGTGAAGATGGAGAAGTGTGAATTTGCTCAAAAAGAAATCAAGTTCCTTAGGCACTTGGTGAGTCAGAATCAAGTGCGGATGGACTCAAAGAAGGTGCAGGCAATCGTGGATTGGCAGGCACCCAGTGGCGTGAAAGAGTTGCGGTCATTTTAGGGCTGGCTAATTATTACCGGAAGTTCATTTCAGGCTATTCCAAGAGGGTAGCTGCCTTAACAGATTTGCTGAAGAAAGATGTTAAGTGGGCATGGTGCGAGAAGTGTGAAGCTGCATTCCGATTGTTGAAGGAAGGAGTAGCATCGGAACCTATCTTAGAGCTGCCTGATTTCGAGTTGCCATTTGAGGTGCATACAGATGCATCTGACAAGGCTGTTGGAGAAGTTCTTGTGCAGGAAGGGCATGCAGTCTCCTATGAAAGTAGGAAATCAAATGAAGCTGAGCAGCGGTATTCGACTCACGAAAAGGAGATGGTTGCTATTGTGCATTGCTTGCAGACATGGAGAGTGTATTTGCTAGGCACACGCTTTGTGGTGCAGACAGATAATGTGGCTAATACATTCTTCAAGACTCAACACAAGCTAAGTTCGAAGCAAGCACATTGGCAGGAATTCCTGGCAGAGTATGATTTCATGTGGGAACGTAAGCCGGGAAGGCACAATCAAGTTGCTGACGCCTTGAGCCGGAAAGAGGTACTTGCTGCTGTGTTTTCAATTTCTAGACTTGAAACTAAATTTATTAATAAAATCAGAATTTGTGCTGCTAATGACTCATTATATGTGAAATGGATGAGTCAAGTGAAAGAAGGGATAGTTAGGAGGTACTCGGTCGAGGATGATCTTCTTTATTTCAAAGGGGGGAGGATCGTCGTACCTCAAGGTGGTGGACTGCGTAGAGAACTGATGAAAGAGGCGCATGACACTATATGGGCTGGTCATCCAGGTGTGGTGCGGATGTTGCCTTGCTAGCCCATGTATATTATTGGCCAAAGATGGAAGACGATGTTGAAGCTTATGTGAAGACTTATCTAGTGTGCCAGTTAGACAAATCTGAGCGCAAGAAGGAAGCAGGTTTGTTGCAGCCTCTTCCGATTCCTGAACGGCCATGGATGTCCGTGTCAATGGAGTTTATTTTTGGGTTTCTAAAGGTGTACGATAAGGCATCTATTATGGTGGTTGTAGACAGGTTTTCAAAGTACTCTATTTTTATTGCTGCCCCAATTGTTTGTTCGTTCGAAATAGCTGTTGATTTATTTTATAGACATGTGGTTAAGTTGTTTGGTGTGCCAGATGAAATTGTGAGAGATAGGGATGCTAGATTTATAGGTTAGTTTTGGACAGCTTTGTTCAACCTGATGGGGACCGATCTGAAATTCTCGACAGCCCTAAAAATGATGCGGTAATAATTAGCCAGCCCTAAAAATGACCGCAACTCTTTCACGCCACTGGGTGCCTGCCAATCCGCGATTGCCTGCACCTTCTTTGGGTCCATCCGCACTTGATTCTGACTCACCAAGTGCCCAAGGAACTTGATTTCTTTTTGAGCAAATTCACACTTCTCCATCTTCACATAGAGTTTGTACTACCTCAAACGAGATAGCACCTTGCTCAAATGCATCAAGTGTTCATCAAGAGAGAAACTATAAATAACAATGTCGTCTAAGTAAACTACAACAAAATAATAAAGATACTCAAACAACACATCATTCATTAAATTACAGAAAGTGGTCGGGGCATTAGTCAGCCCAAACGACATTACAAGAAACTCATATGAGTCATACCTAGTTACACAAGTAGTTTTAGGCTCATCACCCTCTGCTATTCAAACCTGCCAATAACCAGACCTATGATCCAGCTTAATAAACCAGCATGCCTTGCTCAGCCTGTTCATCAAGTCTTGCACCAGCGGCACTGGATATTTGTTCTTCACAGTCACTTTGTTCAATGCCCCATAGTCCACGCACATCCTCAAGGATCCGTCCTGCTTCTTTTGGAAAAAAACCGGAGCACCATACGGAGCCTTTGAAGGCTGAAATAGTCCGGCATCCAGCAACTTATTCAATTATTTGCGCAATTCATCCAACTCCTTAGGAGCCATCCGATAAGGAGCCTGGGCAGGGGCAACTGATCCTAGCAGCAACTCTATCTTGTGATCAATATCCCTTCTTGGTGGCAGCATCTTAGGCAACTCAGGGGGCATCACATCAGCATACTCTTTCAGAAATTCTGCAACAGAATCGGGCACCTCAACCTTCACATCTGGTTTGATCTCAACCATGGCAGCAAGAAAGGTTTGATCTCCCTTCTTCAAACCTTTCTTAACACTAATAGCAGGAATAATAGGTGTCTTGTACTTATTCACTTTCTCAGCTTCTCCATAAGGATGAACTGCCTTTATGAAACTCGGTATCTTCTCGTCCATCAACATCAACCCATCCAAATGAGGGAATGGAACAAACCGATACTTCTTCAAGAAATCAACTCCAATTATCAATTCAAAGTCTCCCAGCGGCATCACCATCAAATTATGCTTTCCAGTCCACTCTCCAAGGACCATGGAAACATCATATGCCATTCCCACAATCATTTGTTCTTTGGCATTAACAGTTTGGACATACGATGGGCACTTCCTTAGCTTCAGCCCATTCTTGGAAGCAACTTTGTCATTAACAAACGTATGAGTAGCTCCGATATCCACCATTGCTTTCATACGCTTGCCATCAAATTATTGAAAGACAAACCCAATGGATTTACTCGTGGGAATCACTGAAGATACAAGCGATCTGGTGGACATGCTGTCACAGATCCATGGTCCCAACTTGGAACTGCGTCACTACCTTGAGCAGGTTGATGGCTAATTGTCTGATTTTCTCAATTTTCGGGAGGCAAGTGCTGCGACGTTTGAGGAACTGGTCAAAGAAAATGAAGATCTTAAGGCGGAGGTGATGGTGCTCCACAAGGCAGTAGCCAATTCTGCCAAGTTAGCGAGGAGCATGCTGCCAAGATCAAAATCCCAGAACCAAAGCCGTTTGATGGGATTCGGGGCACCAAGGAACTTGAAAATCTTTTATGGGACATGGAACATTATTTTACTTCTGCTCATGTCCCTGAAAATGATAAGTTGACGATGGCAGTACGCTATTTCAGAGGGAATGCGATTTTGTGGTGGCGCACCAAAAGTGCTGATGATGTTAGTGCAGGCAGGCCCAAGGTTGAGACATGGGCGCAGTTGCGGGAGGTGCTAAGAGACAAATTTCTACCTAGCAATTCGTCTTGGGTTGCTAGGACAGGCTGAAACGCTTGAGACAGGTTGGTTCAATTCGTAAGTATGTGAAGGACTTTTCTTCCTTGTTGCTGGACATCCAAAATATGTCAGACAAGGACAAGTTTCATAACTTCATTTCTAGGATGCAAGGCTGGGCGCAGAATGAGTTGCGTCGGCAGAAAGTGCAAGATCTGCCGAGTGCAATTGCGGCTGCTGATGCTTTGATCAATTTTCGTTCAAACAGTGTGCTTTCTGACTGGAAGAAGGATCATCGAAAATCTGAGGGAAATGACAAAAGGCAAGGGAAAAGTTGTGGCTGCTTCATCAAAAAATGACAGGCCGGCGAGTGAGAAGGTTTACTGGACGTGCGAAAAACCAAGGCATCAGGCATGAAACTGTCCCAATAAATCCAAGGTGAATGCTCTTCTTGCTGAAGAAGAGAGTGTGGCGAAAAAGGGGGAAGTTGCTACCTATATCAACCCGCTGAAGTTGCTAAACACGTTAGTGGCAAACGTGGCAGAACAGGTTGATGAAGAAGAAGATGATGCCACTGATTTAGTTGCTCTTGTAAATGCTGCAGATTCTGTGGAAGACTTGACGAACGCTTACTCCAATCTGATGTATGTGGAAATCAAGATTGGGGACAGACCAGTAGTAACTATGATTGATACAGGTGCTACTATGCATCGACCAACACAGTCAAGGAATACGGGTTGAGGGTGACCTAATGTGCAACAAAGATGAAGGCTATAAACTCACCAGCACAACCTGGTCTTGGACAGGCGCTAGACGTGCCGCTGAGTATAGGACACTGGTTAGGTTTGCATAATTTGACAATGGTGCCGCCTAATGATTTTAATCTCATGCTTGGGATTGATTTTATGAGAAAGTATAAAGTTGCTCCAATTCCTCATCTTGATGGTTTGATGTTTATGGGTGAAAAGGATCCTCGCTTTATCAAGGGGATCAACCCATATGAAGCAAGCTGTAGTAAGTCAAAGAACACAGGGATTGCTGCGTTGGTGTCGGCTGCTGCATTTGACAAAGGCTTGAAGAGCAGTGAGACTACTTACCTCACAGCCTTGGTGGAAGTCAAGCCAGATTTGCAGATGGAAGTCCCTGATGATGTTGCAGAGTTGCTGGGAAAATTCAAAGATGTGATGCTGCCTGAACTGCCTAGACAGTTGCTGCTGAGGAGGGAAATAGACCACATAATTGAGTTGTTGCCACGGTCTGTGCCTCCAGTACGCCCTCCTTACAGTATGTCTCCTTTGGAGTTGGTTGAATTGAGGAAGCAAATTGATGAACTTCTTGTAGCTGGCCTTATCCAACCTTCGAAGGCTCCATTTGGCGCACCGGTCCTTTTTCAAAAGAAGCAGGATGGCTCTTTGAGGATGTGCGTGGATTACCGGGCACTGAACAAGGTAACTGTGAAGAACAAGTACCCGTTGCCGCTGATCCAAGATTTACTTGATAGGCTGTCTAAGGCTAGTTTGTTAACTAAGTTAGACTTGAGGTCGGGCTATTGGCAGGTCCGTATAACCGAGGGGGATGCCCCAAAGACAACTTGCATAACTAGATACAGTATCTTTGAATTCCTTGTAATGTCATTTGGGCTGACTAATGCCCCGGCTATCTTTTGCAACTTAATGAATAATGTTCTTTATGACTATCTTGATGACTTTGTAGTAGTATACGTAGATGACATAGTCATTTATAGTAGGACTATCGAAGATCATTTGCTGCATTTAGAGAAGGTGTTGCAACGCCTTAGAGATTTCCAACTCTATGTGAAAATGGAAATGTGTGAGTTTGCTAAACGGAAGATCAAATTCTTGGGACACTTGGTTAGCGAAAACCAGGTCCGGATGGATCCCAAAAGGTGCAGGCTATTGTTGATTGGCAGGCACCAAGCAGGGTAAAAGAATTGAGATCATTTTTGGGTTTGGCAAACTACTACCGGAAATTTATTGCTGGCTATTCTAGGAAGGCTGCCCCATTGACAAATTTGCTGAAAAAAAATGTCAAATGGACTTGGACAGATGCGTGTGCTAAGGCTTTTACTTCCTTGAAGGAGGCCATTGCGTCCGAGCCAATTCTAAGGCTGCCAGATTTTGATATGTCATCTGAGGTCCACACTGATGCATCAGATTTTGCTGTTGGCGATGAGCTGGTCCAAGAAGGTCATCCGATAGCGTTTGAGAGCAGGAAATTAAATGCCGCGGAGCAATGGTATTCTGCCCATGAGAAGGAAATGGTTGCTATGATCCATCGCCTTCAATTTTGGTGAGTGTACTTGCTTGGAACGAAGTTTGTTGTCCGGACGGACAATGTGGCCAATACTTACTTCAAGACTCAACATAAATTGAGTCCAAAGCAGGCTCGGTGGCAGGAGATGTTGGCCGAATATGACTTCGTGTGGGTGCACAAACCCGGCAGGGAAAACCAGGTTGCTGATGCGTTGAGTGACAAATAGGTATTTGCTGCTGTTTATTCGCTCACTAGAATTGAATCTGATTTACTTGATATAATTAAACTATGTGCTGCGAATGATCCATTAAATATTAAGTTGATGGATAAAGTGAGGGATGGGACTGTTAGGCGGTATTGGATCGAGGACGATCTACTGCATTTCAAAGGGGGGAGAATCGTGGTACCCCAAGGTGCAGGTTTGCGTCGGACTTTGATGAAGAAGACACATGATGCTGCTTATGCTGGTCATCCGGGTGTTGAGAGGATGATGGCATTGCTGTCCTGAAGTTATTTCTGGCCGAAAATGGAGGATGACATTGAGGCCTATGTCAAGACTTGCCTTGTATGTCAGCTTGACAAATCTGAACGGAAGAAGGAAGCAGGTTTGCTACAACCTCTACCGGTAGCTGAACGTCCTTGGGCTTCCGTTTCTACGGATTTCATTAGCGGATTTCCAAAGGTTGATGGTAAGGCGTTAATCATGGTGGTGGTAGACAGATTCTCGAAGTATGGGGTATTCATTGCTGCTCCAACTCTATGCTCCTCAGAGATAGCTGCTGAATTGTTTTATAAGCATGTGATAAAGTATTTTTGTGTTCCAACCGACATTGTGAGTGATAGAGATGCTCGATCTACTGGCCATTTTTGGACTGCTTTGTTCAAATTAATGGATACATATTTGAAATTCTCGATAGCACATCATCCACACACTGATGGAAAGATCGAGAGAATCAATCATTTGCTTGAGGAGTACTTGAGGCACTATGCGACTGCGAGTCAGAGAAATTGGGTAGCGTTGTTCGATAGTGCACAGTTTTGCTCTAACTTGCACAGGTCGTCGGCTACGGAGATGAGTCCTTTCGAGATTGTGTTGGGCAGGCAGCCTGACACGCCACTTGAAGTTGCTAAGTAGAAATTTGAAGGCAAGTGTCCTGCCGCTTACAGGTATGCACGTGACAAGTAAGAGTTGCTGGCTGAGGCGCAAGACAGTTTGTGGAAAGTTGCCAAGCGAATGAAGAAGTATACTGACAAGCATCGCCGTGCATTTGACTTTCAGGTTGGTGATAAGGTGTTGCTGAAATTAACACCTCAAATCTGGAAGAAGATCAGTAGCAATACAAGACATCATAGGCTGATTCCAAAGTACGACGGTCCCTTTGAAGTCGTAGAGAAGGTTGGCGCAGTGGCTTACCGGTTGAATCTGCCGAAACGGCTGAAGGTGCATCCTACTTTTCATGTGAGTTACTTGAAGCCCTTTCATGAAGATGCTGAGGATCCATCAAAGGCGATGGCCAGACGTGCTCCTCCGGTTGTGAGACAACAGTATGAGAAGATTGAGAAGATTCTGGACCACCGGACCTTGGGGAAAAGCAAGAAGAATAGGCGGACAGAGTTTCAGATTCAATGAAAAGACAAACCGGAATGTGATGCGACTTGGGAGAAAGGGGCGTCTTTGTGGCAGTTTGAAGACCAGATCAATGCTTACTTAGATTCTGCCTCGTCGAGGACGACGAGCTAATCTAGTGGGGGAAGTTTGTTAGCCCCTTAACTTGATCATAGGGCCATGTGCCGAGGGCAAGGCAAGGCTTGCGAAAAAATGGGCATGATAAGGCATTTACATGATGGGCCTTGGCATGACTCCATGTTGCTGATGGAACCGTGATGGCATTGTGGCAGACCAACCGGGCATGCGCAGGTGCAGGTCGACAAGGGCAGGCACGGGTCGGCACACTTGGGCACTAGGCAGGTGGCCTAGATGCCAAGTCGATGATGATGAAGGCAAGGCTGACACGGGCAATGGCATGGCATTGCCGTTGGCAAGGAAACTGGGCCATGGACAGCTGTGCGGAGCAGCCGAGGCAGACATGCGCTAGCATGAAGACTTGGCGCGCAGACATGGCGCCAAGGCAGGCAAGAGCGCACGCAGGCATGGCGCGAAGCAGGCGAGGCACGCGCAGTTTGCGCCAAGGCGCGCGAAGGCGCCAACGACCGACACACGCGCGCGCGCGCAAGGCATGCACAGCACATGCGGGCGGTTGGGCAGTTTCCTGGAATCTGGGCGCCTCTGGCCTAATCAGCAAGGGCAGTTGTAACTTCCGAATTTTGAATTCGAAATGCTTATCAGTTGGGGATGTCAACTGAATTTAGGAGGAAATTTGGTAAGCCATGTGGCATGGGGCGTGGGCTAATTTTAAAGGGAGTTAGTCTATGCTGCCTAAGGGAATGAGTGAAGCAAAAAGATAGTGTGTTAGTCTATCTTTTGGGACAAACAGTTTTGAGGTCTTGTGTATTCTTTGTATGTGAGTTATTATACAAAGTTGGGAGTGTTTTCCCGTATGTGCGTGTGTGCCTAATATTGTGATTGTGCGAAATAGTCTAAGTGTCGAACGGATCGTAAAGGAAAACTTGTAGGCTGAGTCATAGCGGTTGTGTGCGTGTGACTGCCATGCAGTGTCAAGAGTGTTGCGTAAAACAAAAACTGACCCTGTAAGTATCACCATTTTTTTATTTTTATATCAACTATTAAATGGTCACTTTTTCTACCTGAACTATAATCAACTATATATCAAAACACTCCTCAACTATCGGTTGTTCATTTTCCTACTTGAACGATGGTGATATTTCAGGTGTGTTTGGATAAACATTTAGTTATAATTCAGATAGGAAACTAGCATGCATGATAGTTCAAGTATGAATTTAAGAGTTCAAAGTACAGCATGAGTAACAATGAGTATCCAATTTAATACTTACATGATTCAAGTAGGGGTGACAATGGGGCGGGTACTGGACAATTCCGCATAAACCTGCAAAGACTTTAACCCGCACTGCGTAATATAATTTGATATTTTTAACCCACTTCGTGTGAGAAAGAGAAGGTAATGAAGAGAAATGAGTACTATTCTCAATCCCCAAACCAAGGTAGCTACTATCTTTTCTCGTGCTTCCTGCTGCTATTGGAACCTGCCAGTTGAACCAAAGGTATATTCGATCGAGACCAAAGCTTATGCAGTTGTGGAATTCCATTAAGATAGAAAGCTTTTTAGCCAGTTGGGCATCAGTAGTGGACTAAATTTGGACAAAGGAACGGTCAGAGAACTACATACTAATGCAATACCTAGCTACTTGAATATGAATTCCTCTTCCTTATGCTTGTGCTGCGGTTCTGTAAGGGATGATCAATGGAGTCCTTTTGGTCTCCCGGCTTCATTTCCTCTATTTCATCAACCGGTTGCTCCATGAATGAAGTGTTCATAAGCACTTTCGAACTGGAAGCAAAGCAAGATGGAGTACTAGAGTGATATTCTTCCTGGTAAATCTCATCATCACTGCAACTCAATATCTCAGTAGGTGACTTTGCATTGTCTGTTTCCTCTTCATCTTCAGATATATTCTTGTTAGAGACCCCATCATTCCAGCTAGTATCACTGACTGTATGAAACAAAGTAACACTCTCTTTCTTTTCTCCTTGAAATGAAAAGCTCCTTATTTTCCTATCGGACAACGGAAGGAGGGATGTTGAATGAGAAGCAGCAACTTCATCCCTTCCCAAATTGTACGATGTTGAGAGCTTCCTCTGTATGCCTTCCCTTTCTTTAACTAGATTGCCTAAATTTTCCAACACCTCATTGCCTATTGCTTCCTCAACAGCTTTTTGTTGAAGCTCTGTGATGGATCTGTCAAAAGCTTTCTTTTGAAGTCGAAGTGATCGCTGAAACATGGACCAAAACAAGACAGACTTCAGGTTTCAGTTCTTTGGTAGAACACGGAGTAACAGAATCAAAGGAAGGGAAAAGGGTAAGAAATACCTTTCTACTATACAAAAAATCTTAATTTTACTCTCCGTTAATATGTTGGGGTCATTCATACCCTTGCGTTAGCAAATCTGTCTCGTATTTGTCCTTGACCCTAATGGAGCTCCAACATGAAGTATAACAGATGTAACTTTAAGATGAGACAATTTGTTGACAATGTGTATGAATGACTTCCAAACATAATGACGGTTGAAATTAAGATATTTCTAAGGAACTCGTGGGAAAGCATATAGAGAGAAGCTGAGTCGATAAAATGCGCCTTCAGGCTTAAATATCAGTTTCCATAGAGAACACAAAAAGGTGAAAAGAGAGTGGGAATGTATCTCAGCTTACTCTTTTATCTAAGAATACCCCAAGATGTTTATTTTGAAGCTTCTTTTTCTTCCAAAACACGCAGCAAAATCTTACTAGTACTGCTAGTACTATCAGTATGATAGATTCAAAGATCAGAAAGAGCAATATTGTCCTCTTATTTCCTGAAGAAAAAAGAAGGGAATTATTATGGAATGGTATTTGGTTATCAATATCACTACACAAATGTAGGATGTACCTGCGTAGATGCTGAAATTCTTATGCCTAATCTGTGAGCAATTTAATGCAAATTTCTGACCTGATGCAAAAGAATGATGAAACAACGAACACGACAGGATGCTCAGAGGTGGAACTAGACTTAAATTTATAGATTCATGTGAACCCAGTAGCTTTAGTTTAAAATCACAATTCTATTAAGAAATCCACTAAATATATATAAATATTTCACATGTATATTTATTTGAGACCTGTTGTAGGAACCTATAAACTTCAAATCCTAGATTCACCTCTGAGAGTGTTAGGAACTTATATGATCCTAGCTGAAATATAAGAGAAAATTATTACAGGAATAGGATATTTACGTGAGCTTCGGCAAGGCAGTGGGTTCCCAATACCTGCACGAGTGATCCATCTCTATTAGATATTCATTAAGCACCAACAAATTGCAGAGTGAAAATCTCTTTACATTTCCACACAAATCCAGAAATGAGATTTTGTAAACTGCATAGAAATGCATGTTAAATCAAGAAATAAAGTTCATATTGCTTCCTTAAATTAATATTGAAGCACTGCTCAAGTCCTTGATGACTGTTATTACTCTCTTAGAATGAAAAGAAATGGAAATTTGTTTTATTCAATAATATGAAAAAAAATTTAATCCTGTAATTGTGAAGAGACTCACTTGAAGCTGCAAAAAAAGCGAGGAGGACACTTTCATCCAAAAGAAAATGTTGTAGGTCACTTCTCAAAAACTCCAAGGAGAATTGGCCTGATGCAATACTAAATAATGGATGTTAGGATGCTACAGAGTACTGGATTTATCAATTGATGTTGTTAATAAGGCCAAAGATATTTCGGGGCTAGGGAGAAGTGCAGGGTAGTTACCAGGATATTGTTCAGACCAAAAGATGGTCCCAGTAGCTGGATTAATCAGCGTGAAGATAACGCCCTTTGGTTTCATCGCGGAGATGTAAGTGTAATCTCCAATTATCCGAGTAAATTTTCCTTCAATCTGTCTCTGAGAAACATAGATTGCATATCGTGAGCAATCAAGAACAAGGCTGACTTGGATTACAGAATCCATATTGTGCACTTTAGGGAACTTTTTGAGAACTCCTTGTGGTGAAAACGAATAGAGGTATCCCTCCAATGAACCAATAGATATCCAACCTGGAATTGAATTTGAAATAAACATGAATACTTTGAAGGCCTGATACAGCTAGAAGTTCATGATATATGGTAAGGAATAATATTACCATTAGAATCAATAGCAGGGGCATAATCTGCCATACTTAGCGGCCCAAAGCTTTTCTGCCACAAAATGTTTCCCCTGGAAACATCAACTGCTAGCACAAGAGCTTTAGCTGCTACAGTAACATACAAGAGACCGTTATTCCCGGCTGTCATAGTAAGTGCACTTCCGAATGAACTGAAATCTTGTATCCATCTGAAATGTGGACTACGAGTTGACAGAGAATAAATTTCCCCTTGATTATTTGAGATCTGCAGTTGAAGAAATATAAATGGTTTCGAATCGAGGTGTATCAAGTATATGTAAAGATGAAGCCGTGTGCAAAGGACAAGTTTAAACAGCTTGGAACCCGAAAAGCTTACATATATGCTAGCTTCACAGTGATCAAAGACGGGGACTGAGGAAAAATAACATTCTGTGATATTTTTTCTACAACCTTGCCGATATCCATGTTGATAAAGTACCGGGCCAGCACTCCAGTGAAGCTTCCCTTGCAACTGGTAAGCAAAGAGACCCCTGTTTTTAACATTAATAAGTACAGAGGAACTGGATATACTTACTGCAAGGCCAATAATCTTCCCTGGTCTTTCATATTCTGTATCAAAGAACAATTCTACAGCTATTTCAGAACTTCCTACATTCAAAGGGTTGATCTTCAGCACTCTGTCTTTTGCAACCACATATATCTACCAAAAGCAGCTTCGCATAGTCAACAACCAAAACAGAAATACTAAATGAAATAAGACCAATTATTTGAAGAAACAAAATGTCATATCAAACTTGGTGAGGATACCTTTTTTTGGTATAAATTTTGCAGGATTTAGGACTCGTGCTATATCATTACATGAATGAGAAAGTTTTACACATGATGACCAACAAAGTATGATTAAAAGTAAATCCCATCCAGCATTTAAGGTATACTTAATTGAAGGTATTGAGCTTGAAGCCTTGCCTTTCTTGATTCCCCTAGAACCGGAGCTATAGTAGGGCTGCATTTGTAACTGAGAGACAACGTCCACATGACAGAACCATTGCTTTCTAAGGCGAAAAAGTTCTTTTCTGAACACACATAAACCTTCCCACCATCACTGATCAGTGGCTTGCTGAGTTTATGTGCAACGTTTTTGAAAGATTCTTGACCTAAAGAAAGCACATGTAAACATTTACCAGATTTTAGAAGGTTGAGCAGATTCAAGGAATCCTGTAAGCAGCTATATGAAAAGATCAATTTTATTTACATAAGTTGGTATTTGAAGATGTATTCATGAATAAATTACATACAAACAGTATGAGAAAAAACTACATCAAAGTAAATCCCAATTTCAAATTCTTTTGTCAAAAAGAGCAGAGAGGCGTTTGGCACTAAAAATACTTGGTTTACATCTTCCTAATTAGTAACCTAAACGCAATAAACAACTTATTATAACCGGTTAAAATGCACTGACAGTGCAGAAATTCTTCACACTATCGCTGTATACAAGTTAAATCCAAATCATATAAGAAAATTACTTGCTATCATTTTGTTCCGCATAATTGTTTTAACAAACCTCTCTCATAAACTCACTCACATACATTAATATATGAAGATACCTGAAAGTGTTTGGGAATATGCAACAAATGTTGATAGTAAAAGCAGGGACAAGATCAAAGAAGCAACATGAATATGCAGAGTCATGAATGTCAAAAGCGCAAATGCGAAAAAAAAAACTAAATAAAATATTGCAGAACGATTTGTGGAAATATATATATATATTGTAGAGAGGTTAATTAACCGCTTGGTTACTGGGGAAAGCAGGGAACTTATGGAGCATCTGTTGATTTGGTGCATTTATTGATTGATACAAACTCGGGATGTGAATGATTCTTTTTTTAATCAAATGGTGTCCATGAAAAATGAACAAAAAGGAAAGACTATCATTAATATTTTTAAATTTTAATTATTACTATCATTAATATTTTTAAATTTTAATTATTAATGTCCTAATTTTGTATTACTAACTGAATATTTTTCAACTTAACAGTTTCGCTATCGCACGACTGCTTTTCACGTTTCAATAGACCTACTGTTTTCCATTTTTTATATTTTGCTTAGGTTTGTTTGGATGAATGGATTCACAAACTTATGAAAAAGTGATTGACAGTTATATTGCGATGTATTGCAATTTAATTTAAATAAAATATTTTCTCAATATGTTCAATAGTAATCTTTTAGATATTGAAAAGATATCTCATATGTGCTTGGTTAATTTATCAATATTTATATTTATATTAAAGGTGTGAAGACGCTTAAAAATATTGATTGAATTTTTTATCCTTCGTTAAAAAATTTCACAATAAACAAAATTGTCATTCATTATTTTTACACAATTATTATTTAAAATTATTTTATTACCTGATTTTATCATATTACAATTTTTATTTGTGAAATAGCTCTATTGTGGTATAAAATATTTTTAAAAAAATAATCCACTAAATTTTCATCATCAAATTTTTTTTTCCTTTTTCATAATCATGAAAATTTATTTTTTCCTTTCTTAGGGTAGCTAATTTTTAAAGTTCTTTTTTTTGTTTTTTGATAAAAAAAATTTCCTTTTTTTAAAGTCACGAATTTTTTTAATTTTTCCCCTTTTTGAAGTCACAATTGTTTTTCTCCTTTTTTATATTTTTTTTCCATTTTTGATAGTCCCAAATTTTTATAAATAGTACCCTAATATTTTTATAGTTTCAAATTCTTTTTGATTTATCAATTCTTCTACTTTTATTAAAAAAAAATCATAATTGCATAATTTAATTCATAACTCCTCTATAACATCTTTGATTCAATCTCCAACTTTGTTTGTTTTGTGTTAATCTATCATCTTCTTCTTCTTCTTTCATGTTGTGATTTTTTTTCATGTTGCGAATTTGAAAAAGACAATAGTAATAGTTATGTCAACTCAAATTGTTTATATTCAAAATAATTTAACTTAGATTGTCTCCTTTAGTTGAGTCTAATATTAATATTATTTTATCTCCTTTCGTTGAATCTTATATTATATTATGTGATTTAAAATTTATGTTATTTGCAATTAACATTCTTCATCTACTCATATATTTGCAAGTTTCATCTATTCAGGTAAAGTAATCTCCCCATCTCATAAAATAATTTTTTTTATAAAAGTATAAATTATTATAATTATAACTCTTTTGCGCAATTTATTTTAGATAATCATACAATGAAATCTGAAAAGGATCTCATGAACGAAATTGTACCAATTGACAACTTAAGGCGGTATGATTTTCATTGGATAGTAAAAGTCTTAGTAAAAGAGTATAAAAAGGGAACAAAGAAAGGCACGCAAATGACTATAATTAGTTGACAATGTGATAAATAATAATTTTTTTGTATTATATTCTCTATTTTATATTTTATATTTTTACATATATGTTTGAATTATTATCTATTCTTATACATACATACATACATATATATATATATATATATATATATATATATATATATATATATATATATATGTATGTATGTATGTATGTATGTATGTATGTTTTTTAACCATTTAACTTTAATATTTTTACTGGCCATAAAAGTTTTTGCTATACTTTTCAATAATTATATTAAAAAGTGAAAAAAATATTTACAATAAGACAAGATCTGTTATATCATAAATGAGCTTAGTTTCATTTATTTATTTTAAAAAATTAATAAAACTATAAATATTAAGTAGTTATGGTTATATAATAAAAATAACAACTCCTAAATCTAATATGAAATCTTGTCCATAGATTTTTCCTATTTTACTTTGGTGGTACTTCTTTTTTAATTTAAAAAAATTATTATGTCATATATTTTAAATAAAGAATGATTTAAAACATATTATTTAGTTGATTTTAAAGTTTAAATATTAGGAGAATATAAAAATAATAATTAAACTTAATTAATTTTATAGTTCTAATTATTAGACATCTTATTCATTAACTTTGTCCAATTTTATCTCATAATTTTCTTCATCAACTTTGTCGTAACTTTGATTCAATCCTCAACTTATATATTTTTCTTACATATAATTTACAAATTAATGCAATGCAAACGTGCAATGCACGTACGCCGAAACTAGTTATATTAAAAGTGTGAAGGCTCTTACAAATATTGATTGAACTTTTTTTCCTTCAGTAAAAAATAGATAAATTTGTCATCTACTTTTTTTAAAATTTATAAAAATTTAAAATCAACAAAAATGGCTATTAAATATTTCCATAATTGAAATAGGAATAGTTCGTGTGGTTTTTTTTTAACCCATGTTGTTTTAATGTTGCCAAATAACGTATTGAAGAAATATAAAAATCTTTTCCTAATATTTAAAATTTTAAAATTAACAAAAATTTTAGCTATTAAATATTTTGGTAATTGAATGATGTACTAAATTCCTAATATTTAGAATCTTCTGTGGGATCTTAAACTCTTCTGTGGGATCTTAGTTTATTTGAAACTCGTGATATTCTAATATTGGTAAATAATTTATAGAAGAAAAATAAAAATCTTCCATATTTAGAAACTCCTTTCTTGAAGTAAAAGATTTTGAATTTTCATAAATTGAGAATCTACTTTCTACAATAATTCAATAGCATTTATAATATAGTCCTAAAAGTCTTGTATTCTTCCAGTAGTCCTTTTTTATATTAATAATATGTAGGTCAATTGATCAAATAAATTTAATATATTATGAGTATTTTATAATTTCTCTTTGTTATCATCGTACAAGATTTTTTTTGTTAATTTCCGCATGATGCCCTGCTATTTCGATCTAAACTACATGCTCATAATTTGAGTACAATCGTATTCTAAAGGTCCATAAAGAGCTTGAAATCACTGGACGAAGCAATTTATGTATCATTATGCTTCTTTTCGAAATTCAAAAGAGATGAACAAAAATGTACTAAAACAGAAGAGGAGGTGAACAAGAGACCATTGTGTAGCTCTAAGAAATTCATTATTAATTTATTTCCCATCCGTAGAGGTAAGTTATGTAATATTTAAAAAGAAAAAATAGAAATTCTCTTCTCATCTATAATATTGTTCCTCTCTTTTTTAGTTACGGGGTATGTAATTCTATAGATTAATATTATTTATAAACATGCATTGACTATCATGTAATTCTCTTTTATAGCTTTTGGGGTATGTAATTTCAATAATTATTTATTATTAATATTATCAATTTTAACATATTTTTTTATATTTTTTTGTGCACAATTTATTTGCTTAATAATCACATGATAAAATAATAAGTAAAATTAATCTTGATAAGAGTTTGCAAGGACATGAAAAGGAGTTCAAACTATTTAAATTATTTTGTATTCAACTGCTATATCAATGTAATAGGCTTTAGATACATAGGATTGATACTAGTTCATATAGGAACTCAATTTTTTTAAAAAAATATTTAGTAATTAGGATATAGGCAAGTACGAAGAACGTCTCTAGCAAAATGTCGTTAGTTTTTTTTGTTAGAATATACTATTAACCATGCGGTTTTAGTATAGTGTTAATGTTTCAATTTTGTGTAGGACTTTTATTTTATTTATTGGATTAATAAAGTCTTGTTTTAAATAGATCATTTTTACATGTGCGTCCTTTATTTATATAGTAGATGATTTGGTGTAAAGAGTGTAGCTTATACATAGAAGATTAAATCATCAGTTTTTATAAGTATAAAGTTTATACATGTTCACAATCTAAAATGAGAATTGGATGAATTCATCGGTATGATTGTAGCACAGGATTAAATATAATTTATCTTGATTATGAGAATGGTATTATTCCAACTTCTTGTGCTAGTACATTTTGTATGTATTGAACGCGACCAAGTAGAGAAAAATATTTTTCTGACTTAGTAAAATAAATTCTCTAGATCATTAAATGTACTTATACTCTTAATCTTGATATAATTATTATGATGTCATTTGCTTGTTATTTTGATCTATCAAAGGGTGAAACTCTTTCGGCAGTTAAAATGTTCCCGATAGGTTGGATCATGACAAATGATATTTTTGAAATAATAGTTAGTTGATGAAATCCATGTCTCGACCTTGAGATTGATGATACCCCTTTATGATTGCTTATAAGGTTTCATGTGAAAACCCTACAGTTGAATTCTGTATCCGTCACATGAAATAAGTTAAGCATTTGAATAAAGGATTAAATTGATCAATGAATTAAATAGTCAGAAATTTAATTTGATTGGTTGGTATCTGTAATCTTAACATGGGGAGTTAAATAAGAATTTAATGATTGATTTTGAAATTATACCGAGGAGTGCAATTACGAATTTTTAGTGAAATAATTTGTAATTTATTATGGTAGGTTAATTCATTCATTATTTTGAATTAATACCATAAGTGGAAGCCTCACCAATTAAATATGTGGTCCCTGCTATGCCTGATTAATTAAAGAACTTGGAATAGGAAGAAACTTGTTTTCTTGAAGCAGTCAAATCCTACAAGATTTTGGACAACTTCATAAAAGGTAAGTAGTACACATTTTTGAGTTTCATTCCCTTTGAAAAACGTGTGAATATACAAGGAAAGTAGGAATCCTATACGTTTTGGAATTAGGGTTTTACACCTTAAAAATGTGATTATAAATAGGGTTTTTTCCTCCTTGAAAAGATAATCTTTTCTGAGAAGCGGTACTTGCCCATACAAGTATTCCCTACTCGGAGATTATTCAGGCTATAGTAGAAGACTGCAGACCTGGAGAGCGAATTTGACGTTTTGTGTGAAAGCTTCAAGAGGTTAGTATTTCATAATCTAATTCGTTATTGTTATCTAGTGATTCATGTGAGATATTTAATTCAATTTATGCTTGATTCCACTGCGCATGTTCTAAGAATTGACATCACGGGCCGACTTATATCTACCTAGATAATTTAAAAAATTCATGAAAAAGATTGTTATGTGTATTGTCTTTTTAGCATGAATGCATGAATCGTATCATAGATGAAAACGAGTGTTTTAATGATTTTTGTGTTTGAAAAACTGTTTTATATATAATTTATGATATGTTTTGTGAAACAAAAAACAATTTTAAGCTTCCAGGTCGAGCGAGACGCTGCCGAGTCGCGCGCGGGCGCTGCTTAGTCGCGCGCATGCCCCTGCCAAGGCGCGCATGACTCTGTCGATTTTGGAGTTTTTCAAATTATGACGAACTCCAATTGACCTGAAATTTGGTAGGTTCAAATGAAAATTATCCACTGAGAAATACTCACGGATATGCCGTGATTAACGTCGTTTTTTGGCCATTCAGAGTCATTTTGATGGATTTTTGGGCTTTTTTCTGTTTTCTGAAAAATTAAAAATTCAGAAAAAATTAGTTTCTCACAACCAGTGTTGTTAGGGTTCAATCCTTACGGTCTCTATTGGTGTATAATAGTAAGTAATGAGTTTACATGTTGACATTGGTCTTTTTTCCCCATCGAATAGATTTATTATGGGATTACAGTGTTTGCTTGTCTCATGTTGTTGAAAACTTGCATTAACTCTCCAACTGAGTTACATGTTGGTTCAATGGAACAGAGATTTACATTATTGGATATTTACCTATCTTAAATATGCAGTTTACTCTCCAACTGAGTTAGTTATGTTTTGATTTATGGGGTAAACATCTGTCATAACTCATATAGTTTGCAAGAATGGTTAAATTTTCCTATCGAATCTAGCAATTCAATATGCATGGTTGTATGTGTTATGTGTTTGCATGAATTTAAATATTCTTGTAGCATGCTTAATGATCTATTTAATTTTTTTCTTCTACCTCCTAGATTAATAATGACTTCGTTCAATCCTCTCACCTCTATTTTAAAAGAAAACAAGTTAGAGGGCCCGAATTATGTTGACTAGAAAAGAAATCTGGATATTCTCCTAACTGCTAAAGGGTATAATTTTGTGTTGGTTGAGGAATGCCCTGAAAAACCTGAGAATGCCACCTTGGACCAAATCAAAGCCTATGAAAAATGGGTTAAGGCTGATGAGATGACGCGATGTTACATTCTTTCTTCAATATAGAATATTTTGCAACAACAGCATCAGTCTATGGAATTTTCTTTTGATATACATGAACATCTCAAAGAGACGTTCGGTGAGCATAATTGTGCTGCAAAGTAGACAATCATGAAAATCCTTTTAAACACAAAAATGGTTGAAGGTTCGTCCGTAAGGGATCATGTTCTTAAAATGATTGGTCTTCTTAATGAACTGGAAATCCTTGGAGCTAAAATTGATAAGGAATCTCAAGTTGAGATGATCTTGCAGACTTTGCCTGACAGTTTTCAGCAATTCCACTTGAACTATAACATGAACAAAATGGATCTGTCTCTAGCGAAATTGTTGAATGAGTTGTAAGCGGCTGAGTCCATTATCAAACAACAAGCTCTTGTTGTGGCATTGAATGTTGAGAGAGCTCCTTCTTCTTCTAAGCCGAAAGGCGAACAAAAAAAGAAGAGATCTTGCAAGGCATATGGAGTTGCAAATGGTGGTGTGGCTAAGCCGAAAGGCAAGTGCTATCATTGCAAGAAGTCTGGGTATCACAAGAAGCAATGTTCTGATGACCTGGCTAAATTGAACAAGCAAGGTAATTCTTCTTACTTAAATGTCATTAAAACTTGTTTAGAGGCTGTTTCTACGATGCTATGGGATGTAGATTCGGGAGCCACTAATCATGTCTGCACTTCTTTGCAGGGATTTCAGAAAACGCGGCGGTTAAGTGAGAATGAAATTTGCATTTTTCAAGGCAATGGCAAACCAGCACTAACTTTAGCTTTAGTAGATATTAGTATTTCTTTTAGTAGTTCTAGAGTTTTAGATTTAAAATATGTTCTTTATGTACCTTCTATTAGAAGGAATTTGCTTTAGTTTCAAAATTGACGGATGCTGGTTATAATATATATTTTGATAATTATTATGCTATTATCAAATTTAACAAGCATTTTATCTATACTGCTGCTAGAGTACATGATCTATTTGTGCTTGAAACACCTCTTGATTTGTTGCAACCAAAGGAACTAAATAACATTAATCTGTCCAATAAAAGAAAATATATTTCTGAATTGAGTCAAACTTACTTATGATACTTGCGTCTAGGTCATATAAATCTACTCTGATGGACCTTTGAGTTCATTGAAAGTGGAGGCACCGCCAACATGTGAATCCTGTTTAGAAGGAAAAATGACTAAGATACCTTTTCCTTCTAAAGGAAATAGAGCTAAGGATAAGTTGGAATTAATTCACTCTGATTTATGTGGTCCTATGAATATACAAGAAAGAGGTGGTTTTGAGTATTTTGTGACCTTCACATATGACTACTGTAAATATGGATATGTTTATTTGTTGCACCATAAATCTGAATGCTTTGACAAGTTCAAAGAATTTAAGTCAGAAATAAAAAAGCAACATGATAAACATATTAAATCGTTACTATCTGATCATGGTGGTGAATACCTTTCTACTGAATTCATTAAATACTTATCATATTGTGGAATTACATCTCAATTATCTGCTCCAAGAACACCACAATAAAATGGTGTGGCAGAGAGAAGAAACAGAACTCTTTTGGAAATGGTAAGATCAATGTTGAGTTATTCGGATTTTCCTTCTTCTTTTTGGGGATATGCATTAGACACGACAAACTATCTGTTGAACTTGGTTCCTTTCAAATCACTACCTTTATCTCCAATATAATTATGAACTGGATGAAATCCTAGTCTAAGACACGTTCATGTATGGGGTTGTCCAGCCCACGTGCAAAAGGGAAAAACTGATAAGTTGGAATCAAGGACAGAAGTATGTGTCTTCGTTGGATATCCAAAAGGGATGAAAGGAGGTTTGTTTTATTTTCCTAAAGAAAAGAAGGTCATTACTACAACAAATGCCAAGTTTTTGGAAGAGGACTATTTAATAAATCTGTTACACCCCGTAAATTCTCGACATGTAAATGGCCTATTCGCATGTTGGTTAAGAGTTTTAGAATGCCATACATGCTATAAAAAGTCCGGGGGGAAGATCGGACAAGCGCCAAGTCGGCGCATCGCAAGGAAAATGCAACTTATAAATCGCATTCGACGAGTGCGACTTATAAATTGCATTCGATGAATGCGACTTATAGGTCCCAACTATATAAAGCCTCCAACTTTGGTTTTTAACTTCATTTCATCATTTTATTTCCAGAACACGAAGAGAAACAGAGGGTTCGAAGGGTTTGAGGAAATTTCTTTTCGATAACGCCATTAAACGCGGTCCAAACTCAAATTAACTCCAGATACCGAGGTATTTTGCAGCAAGGAGCATTCCTACGGGTTTAGTTTCGTGAAATTCTGCCGGTGAATCATCGTGCTACCGAGCTAAGGTAAGTGGAATTGCTCCAAGTTAGTGTCAATATACTCCTAGCCCTAAAGTGAGTATTTCGCCCTTCTGGACTTCCGAGAAATAGCGAGTTTTCGACCGTTTTTTGATAAGCCAAAGTTTAGGTTATATATATATATATTAAAAGAGATATTTTCTTTCAGAATATTAACGTATTTAGTTCTAATTGATATATATGAATGCAGTTGGGGAGAAATAACAGAAATACTGACCGAGCTACGCCAATTAGTCGAAAAATCAGAAACGAAGGTATGTAAAGCTAGTTCTTCGGCAATATAGCAATCCCAGTATAGTAAACAAAGTAAAGTCCAGAAGAAGGAACCTAGAAGTCGAGAATTGAGTCTAGTATGAATTCAGCAGGCATGTTTTATAATATTATGATATATTCAGAATAAAAGTTAGTAAAGCAATATCAGTTAGTCAGATAATATCTCAGATATAGTATAGCTCAGTATAAGAATCCGTTTCATGCAGAAAAGTGTTTAGAATAAGAAATCAGAATACAGATAGTATTTTCAGATCGAACATGCTTTCTATATGTGATTATTTTTTGTTGAGACATGTTTGTGCTATGAGGGCACTCCTAGAGTTTCCTTGCCGCCCCAGGGTTAATAGTTGTGTCGACTCGCCTGCCGGAGGGTGAGAATACGTCACTCCAAGGAGTGACATGCCGTCCGCAGTAGGATGAAGATGGGATGCAGCATTCCCCATATCAGGCTGATCAACATAGTAGTATAGCTTACACTGTCGAGCGCTTGCCCCAGGGGGCAGTTTATAGTTTACAGATACAGATTACAGTTTATAGATACAGGAGTCCTCCGAACTCAAATACAGTTATAGTCAGGGGCCTAGAGAGCCCAAGCTGCATACCCAGGGGGACGGTAAAGGTGCTCGTAGTTAGTAGGTGAGTGGAGTGATTTATTTTTGGATGGTTTTGACCCGAGTAGGGGTATATAGATTGTGTGTTGGTTGGAACCTTCCGGCTTATGGGGGTTGGTATAGGTCCTTGTATGTTATATATATGTATATACATGATATCTATTAGTTGATAGACAGCAGGTCGCTATGACGACAGGTATGATTCTACCTTACCTTCAGTACAGATAAGCTTATTCCAGATCCTACTAGTCCAGACAGTTTCAGATACTTTCTGTTATTCAGCACTTACTAGATTGTTGTTTATATTCAGTTATGTTCATTTTTCTTTACATACTCGGTACCAGTGGTACTGACGCCCGTTTGGGGCACTGCATTACTTGCCTGCAGGTACCTATAGACGAGGAGTCAATCCCTCATGATCCTGGCCAGCACAGAGTCATCAGCTCCTGTCATCCGGAGCTTGATATTCAGAGGTGTATATCATTTTCTTTTGTTGTATAGTACGGGTAGGTCGGGGCCCTGTCCCGACCATCTTATCAGTATTCTTAGAGGCTTGCAGATTATGTTTATATCTCCCTGTGGTTAGTTGTGTCGGTCGTGTGGGGCCGTGCATATGTTTAGTTATTTATGTTGGCCGTGTGGGGCCAATCCAGTTAGTAGTGGTGACCTTGTCGGTCACGTAGTTGTTTAGCATCTGTTATTTTAATTCAGAAGTAACTAGTCAGCATGGTGGCCTTGTTGGCCCGCATATGCTCCCTTATATTGATATTATTTTGGTTAACTGTTGTTGTTGTATAGGTGGCTATAGGCCTAGTCGGTCGGAGGCTGTATTTACAGCCACTATATAGCCCTTTGATTCCGTGAATTAGAGTTAGAGCCATCCAGGCACCAGATGTGCTTAGGCTCAGAAGTCTAGCAGTTCAGTTCCTAATAGGGCACCAGGTGCCAGTCATACCCCCCAAGGCGGGGTGTGACAAAATCATGTTCCGAGAAGTAAACTCGTTTTACAGGAATTGAACAATGGAATAACAAATGATGTATCCAAAGAACAAATTCCACAAGCAAGTATTGACATACCGCTCCATTATCGTAGTGGGAGAGATATCAATAGGCAACGGGAGGCACAAGTACAACGGTCGGACATCTCGCTACCTCAAGATAGTGGGAGCAATGTTGACCAGCCTGCACTTGTCGAGAAGCCTGTGCTTGCGGAAGAAGTTAGTGATAATCATGATTTAGTTCACAAAAGTGATGTTGTGATTCCACCATAAGATCATATTAATGATGTTGTAGTGAGTCATCGTAGTGGGAGAGTTATTAGAAAACTCATTCGGTTTGCACTCTTGGGAGAATCTTATGATAGAATCCCTAAAGAGCCTAATACAAACCCCTTAGTTACGCCGAAGTACTAAAAGATATAGATGCTGAAAAATGAATAGTCTCTACGAAATTTGAAATGGAGTCTATGTACTCCAATCAAGTCTGGGATCTTGTATAACCACCTGCAGAAGTCAAACTCATTGGCCGTAGATGGATCTATAAGAAAAAGAGAGGGGTGGATGGAGAAGTGCAAACTTTTAAAGTTAGGCTTGTTGCAAAAGGGTTTACTCAAAAAGAAGGAATTGATTATGAGGAAACCTTTTCGCCAGTAGCCATGCTTAAATCCATCAGAATTCTCTTATTCATTGCTGCTCATTATGATTATGAGATCTAGTAGATGGATGTTAAGACGGCTTTTCTTAATGGAAGTCTTAGTGAGTGTATATATATGGCACAACCAGAGGATTTCGTGGAAAGTGGCAATGAGCACATGTTGTGTAAGCTGAAAAGATCCATTTATGGGTTGAAACAGGCATCTAGGGCATGGAATACTTGTTTTGACAATTCGATTAAGACTTTTGATTTTTATCAATGTGAGAACGAGTCATGCATATATAAAAAGCGGGAGGGAGATAAAGTAGTGTTTTTGATTCTCTACGTGGATGACATTTTGCTCATAGGAAATAATGTGAGCATGCTGAAATCGGTTAAAGAGTGGTTGTCCTCGCGTTTTGATATGAAAGACTTGGGTGAGACGACTTATATCCTTGGGATCAAGCTCATGCTAGATCGCAAGCAAATGATATTAGGCTTGTCTCAAGCACTTTATATTGATACGATTCTTATCAGGTTTAGCATGAAAATTTTCAAAAAGGAATTTCTTCCTTTTAGGCATGGAATTTCTGTATCGAAAGATCATTCTAAAAAAACGGTTGATGAGATAGAGAGGATGAGGCTGATCCCTTATGCTTCTGTTGTTGGAAGTCTCATGTATGCTATGTTATATACTAGACCTAACATTTGCTTTGTTGTTGGCATGGTTAGTAGATATCAGTATAATCCTGGGAATGAACATTGGACTGCAGTTAAGCATAAGATCAAGTATCTGAAAAGGACTAGGTATTATGTGCTGGTTTTTCATTCGGGAGATCTGGTACTCGTTGGGTACACAAATTCGATTTTCAGTCTGACAGAGATTCTAGAAAATCTACCTCAGGATATGTGTTTACTTTAGGAGGTGGAGCCATAAGTTGGAGGAGTATTAAGCAATCATGTGTTGTTGATTCCATCATGGCTAGTTGAGTCATGTAGCTGCCTCCGAGGCGGCTAAGGAGGCTGTTTGTCTTAAGAACTTCCTAAAAGAGCTTGGAGTGATTCCTTCGATTGAAGCACCAATTACACTTTATTGTGATAATAGTGGTGCGGTTGCAAACTCAAAGAAACCGCGAAGTCACAAAAGAAGCAAACACATTGAGAGAAAATATCACTTAATTCGGAACATAACTCAAAGAGGAGATGTAAAGGTTTTGAAGATTGCATCTCAGAACAATTTGGCGGACCCGTTTACAAAGAGCTTGTCACAGAAGCCTTTTGAAAACATGTAGAAGGAATGGGCATTAAAGTTGTAGGTGCATGGTTATGAGTCTAAATGGGAGATTGTTAGGATATATTTAACCATGTGGTTTTAGTATAATGTTAATGTTTCAGTTTTGCATAATACTTTTATTTTATTTATTGGATTTATAAAGTCTTGTTTTAAATAGATCATTTTTGCATGTGCGCCTTTACTTATATAGTAGATGATTTGGTGTATAGAGTTTAGTTTATACACAAAAGATTAAATCATCAGTTCTTATAAGTATGAAGTTTATATATGTTCACAATCTAAGATGAAAATTGGATGAATTTATCGATATGATTATAGCACAAGATTAAATGTAATTTATCTTGATTATGGGAATGGTGTTATTCCAACTTCTTGTGCTAGTACATTTTGTATGTATTGAACGGACCAAGTAGAGAAAAATATTTTGTCTAACTTAGTAAAATAAATTCTCCAAGTCAATAAATGTACTTATACTCTTAATCTTGATATAATTATTATGATCAAATGATAGGTTGGATGATGACAAATGATATTTGTGAAATAATAGTTAGTTGATTAAATCCATGTCTCGACCTTAAGATTGATGATACCCCTTTATGATTGCTTATAAGGTTTCATGTGAAAACCCTGCAGGTGGATTCTGTTCCGTCACATGAAATAAGTTAAGCGTTTGAATAAAGGATTAAATTGATCAATGAATTAAATAGTTAGAAATTTAATTTGATTGGTTGGTATCTGTAATCTTAACGTGGGGAGTTAAATAAGAATTTAATGATTGGTTTTGAAATTATACGGAGGAGTGAAATTACGGATTTTTAGTGGAATAATCTGTGATTTATTATGGTAGGTTAATTCATTCATTATTTCGAATTAATACCATAATTGGAAGTCTCACTAATTAAATATGTGGTCCCTACTATGCCTGATTAATTAAAGAACTTGGAAAAGGAAGAAAGTTGTTTTCTTGAAGTAGTAAAATCCTACAAGATTTTGGACAGCTTCAAAAAGGTAAGTAGTACACATTTTTGGGTTTCATACCCTTTGAAAACGCGTGAATATACATGGAAAGTAGAAATCCTATACGTTTTGGGATTAGGGTTTTGCACCCTAAAAACGTGATTATAAATAGAGTTTTTTCCTCCTTGAAAAGATCATCTTTTCTGAAAAGCAGTATTTGCCCACACAAGTATTACTTATTCGGATATTATTCAGGCTATAGTAGAAGACTGCAGACCTGGAGAGCGAATTGGACGTTTTGTGCAAAAACTTCAAGAGGTTAGTATTTCGTAATCTAATTCGTTATTGTTATCTAGCAATTCATGTAAGATAATTGATCCAATTTATATTTGCTTCCACTACGCATGTTCTAACAATCACCTTAAAAAATAAATTTAATGTTGGATAGAGTTATAAGCTATTACTTTCCTTAAAGTTAAAATTATACATTTTTAATTAATTTTCAGATATTTACTTCAAAATTAAACTAAATTTTATATTTTTCACCATTAAAAATAAAAAGAGAAATAAGTGAAAAACTCATAGCAAAATTATTCTATGATAAAAAAAAAGTAAAAGGAAGAACAGAACAAGTGAAAAAACTCATTTCTAATTAATATCTCCAATGTAGAGTAATTATCGTATATTAAAAGAGAATTTTTTTTTAAAAAAATGAATAAATAGGTCATTTATAATTTATCCCTATTAAAAAACATAAAAAATCGTTGGTTAATATTCAAATTTATATTCTCTATGGACATTAGGGTTCCTGGCAAAATAATTTTTAATGCAAAATAGTTTAAACTTATGAAGCACCTTTGTAAAATGTTAGTTGATCTTTTTATATTTAAAACTAAATTTTTGTAAAATATTTAGTTGACTTTTTTACTTTTAAATTTAATTTTACACTATAATTAGTTTTTAATATTTATTATTTTACATATAACTAAATTTTTTATATTAAATCTTTTCTTATTAATATTAGAAACTAAAATCATAAAATTTACTTACATAAATTTTTTTCTCATTTTAATTGTGTAACTATACCTTTTTCTTTATGAGTGCTTTTGAACCCGCATATCTGAGGTTAATTCTTAAACTTTTCTCTTTAGATTCGGGATGAGTCAAATTGATAATTTCTTTGGAAGAGCAATACGAAAAAACTATAACAAATAAATGAAAGAAATAGTTTTAAAGCATGAAATTTCTTTGTAAAATGTTAGTTGAATTTTTTATGTTTAATGTTAAATGTACCATTTTTTTTTCATTTTAACGCGATTCACACGACAAACAGATGTTAAATCATTATATTAAAAGTACCAACACTCGTAGCGAAATGTTATTCATCTCTTTTATCCTTTAAAAATAGATTTTACAATACTCGATAAAATAGTAATTGGCCAATACGTAATATTTAAAATTTTGAAATAAACTAAATACTATCTATCCAACATAGAACCATATACATGCTTTCATTAGACACTGTACGACCCATTTCCAATGCTACGAACCGAACATTCACCAAAGAAGTATATGCACTTAATACACATTTAAACAATACATGCATTATGATCCCAGCATAACTTTATCGACGAATCAAAGGATCACCATTCATGGAGTGATGTGGGACTAGGTGTCAAAAATGGAAACAAGCAAGAGGAATACAAGTGATTAGTTGATATTAAAACTACAGTTCTTGCACAATTTAAATAATATTTTGGGTAGTGATGTTTATAAAACAAAACAGTTGAGCAGAGGAAAAATCACATCTTGTCACATCCCTCTGGGCCAAAAAAAGGGAAAACCTGGAAGTAACCCCAAAGGCAATTATTAGGAATAGTTAACTAGACAATTCTAGTTTATATTCACCCTTCAGGACAAAGTAAAATCCCAAAGAAGTATTTCCTTCCCTACAACTCTGGTATATCTTTCAGTAAGTCTTCTACCTGAACCACCATCTCTGAATAGTAGATATAGGAGCATTCAAGAAAGGGACATAACGTTGTACAACAGGATTGACAAGCCTCCAGATCATAGCCTACACACCTTGATGGTAACCACCAGTAGCAGGAGCATGATACATAAGCTTCAATAACTGCAAAGAGTTGCATACTAGTCATTGTAACTAAATAACATGCATACTCTCAACAAATGGGAATAGTGGGATATCAAAGCTACCTAAGGTAATACGTACTGGAACTAGAAAAAAGGACAAGATTTAAGAAATTATAACTTCTATTATTTCATCAAGTTTAAATTGTAAATCATGACGCTGCCAAATTATGTGAGGTGGCAAATGGGTTGCGCATTAACAATTTGGACATACGATAGGCACTTCCTCAGCTTCAGCCTATTCTTGGCAGCAACTTTGTCGTTAACAAACGTATGAGTAGCTCCGGTATCCACCATTGCTATCATACACTTGCCATCAAATTATTGAAAGACAAACCCAATGGATTTGCTGGTGGGAATCACTGAAGACACAAGCGATCTGGTGGACATGCTGTCACAGATCCATAGTCTCAACTTGGAACTGCGTCACTACCGTGAGCAGGTTGATGGCCAATTGTCTGATTTTCTCAATTTTTGGGAGGCAAGTGCTGCGAAGTTTGAGGAATTGGCCAAAGAAAATGAAGATCTTAAGGCAGAGGTGATGGTGCTCCCCAAGGCAGTAGCTAATTCTGGCCGGTTTGGCGAGAAGTATGCTGCCAAGATCAAAATCCCAGAATCAAAGCCGTTTGATGGGATTCGGGGCGCCAAGGAACTTGAAAAGTTTTTGTGGGACATGGAACATTATTTTACTTCTGCTCATGTTCCTGAAAATGACAAGTTGACGATGGTAGTTCGCTATTTCAGAGGGGATGCGATTCTGTGGTGGTGCACCAAAAGTGCTAATGATGTTAGCGTAGGAAGGCCCAAGGTTGAGACATGGGCGCAGTTGCGGGAGGCGCTAAGAGACAAATTTCTGCCTAGCAATTCGTCTTGGGTTGCTAGGGACAGGCTGAAACGCTTGAGATAGGTTGGTTCAATTCGTGAGTATGTGAAGGACTTTTCTTCCTAGTTGTTGGACATCAAAAATATGTCAGACGAGGACAAGTTGCATAACTTCATTGCTGGGATGCAAGCCTGGGCGCAAAATGAGTTGCGTCGGCAGAAAGTGCAAGATCTGCCGAGTGCAATTGCGGCTGCTGATGCTTTGATCGATTTTCATTCAAACAGTGTGCTTTCTGACCCTACTCCCACGGCTAGGGCAAAGAAAAGGGAGAAGGGGAAAGACTGGAAGAAGGATCATCGAAAATCTGAGGGAAATGACAAAGGCAAGGGAAAAGTTGTGGCTGCTTCATCAAAAAATGACAAGCCGACGAGTGAGAAGGTCTGATGGACGTGCCAAAAACCAGGGCATCAGGCATGAAACTGTCCCAATAAAGCCAAGGTGAATGCTCTTCTTGCTGAAGAAGAGAGTGTGGCGGAAAAGGGGGAAGTTGCTGCCAATATCAACCTGCTGAAGTTGCTGAACACGTTGGTGGAAAACGTGGCAGAACAAGTTGATGAAGAAGAAGATGATGCCGCTAATTTAGTTGCTCTTGTGAATGCTGCAGATTCTGTGGAAGACTTGACGGACGCTTACTCCAATCTGATGTATGTGGAAGTCATGATTGGGGACAGACCGGTAGTAACTATGGTTGATACAGGTGCTACTCATACGTTGACCAAGACAGTCAAGGAATACGGGCTGAGGGTGACTTAATGTCCAACAAAGATGAAGGCTATAAACTCACCAGCACAACCTGGTCTTGGACAGGCGCTGGACGTGCCGTTGAGTATAGGACAATGGTCAAGTTTGCATAATTTGACAGTGGTGCCGCTTGATGATTTTAATCTCATGCTTAGGATTGATTTTATGAGGAAGTGTAAAGTTTCTCCAATTCCTCATCTTGATGGTTTGATGTTTATGGGTGAAAAGGATCTTGGCTTTGTCAAGGGGATCAACCCATGTGAAACAAGCATTAGTAAGTCAAAGAACACAGGGATTGTTGCGTTGGTGTCGGTTGCTGCATTTGATAAAGGCTTGAAGAGCAGTGAGACTACTTACCTCGCTGCCTTGGTGGAAGTCAAGCCAGATTTGTAGATGGAAGTCCTTGATGATGTTGTAGAGTTGCTGGGAAAATTCAAAGATTTTGCCGCCTGAACTGCCTAGACAGTTGCCGCTGAGGAGGGAAATAGACCACAAAATTGAGTTGCTGCCACGGTCTGTGCCTCCAGCACGCCCTCCTTACCGTATGTCTCCTTTGGAGTTGGCTGAATTGAGGAAGCAGATTGATGAACTGCTTGCAGCTGGCCTCATCCATCCTTCGAAGGCTCCATTTGGCGCACCAGTCCTTTTTCAAAAGAAGCAGGATGGCTCTTTGAGGATGTGCGTGGATTACTGGGCGCTGAACAAGGTAACTGTGAAGAACAAGTACCCATTACCACTGATCCAAGATTTACTTGATAGGCTGTCTAAGGCTAGTTTTTTTACTAAGTTATACTTGAGGTCAGGCTATTGGCAGGTTCTCATAGCCGAGGGGGATGCCCCTAAGACCACGTGTGTAACTAGATACGGTAGCTTTGAATTCCTTGTAATGCCGTTTGGGCTGACTAATGCCCTGGCTACCTTTTGCAACTTAATGAATAATTTTCTTTATGACTATCTTGATGACTTTGTAGTAGTATACTTAGATGACATAGTCATTTATAGCAGGACTATCAAAGATCATTTGCTGCATTTAGAGAAGGTGTACGCCTTAGAGATTTCCAACTCTATGTGAAAATGGAAAAGTGTGATTTTGCTAAACGGGAGATCAAATTTTTGGGACACTTGGTTAGTGAAAACCAGGTTCGGATGGATCCCAAAAAGGTGCAGGCTATTGTTTATTGGCAGGCACCAAGCGGGGTAAAAGAATTGAGACCGTTTTTGGGTTTGGCAAACTACTACCGAAAATTTATTGCAGGCTATTCCAGGAAGGCTGCCCCATTGACAGATTTGCTGAACAAAAATGTCAAATGGACTTGGACAGATGCATGTGCAAAGGCTTTCACTGCCTTGAAGGAGGCCATCGCATTCGAGCCAATCCTAAGGCTGCCAGATTTTGATATGCCATTTGAGGTCCACACTGATGCATCAGATTTTGCTGTTGGTAGTGTGCTGGTCCAAGAAGGTCATCCAGTAGCAATAGAGAGTAGAAAATTGAATACCGCGGAGCAACGGTATTCTACCCATGAGAAGGAAATGGTTGATGTGATCCATTGCCTTCAAGTTTGGCGAGTGTACTTACTTGGAACGAAGTTTGTTGTCCGGACGGACAATGTGGCCAATACTTATTTCAAGACTCAACAGAAATTGAGTCCAAAGCAGGCTCGGTGGCAGGAGATGCTGGCTGAATATTACTTTGTGTGGGTGCACAAACCCGGCAGAGAAAACCAGGTTCCTGATGCGTTGAGTCGCAAAGAGGTATTTGCTGCTGTTTATTCACTCACTAGAATTGAATCTGATTTACTTGATATAATTAAACTATGTGCTGCGAATGATCCATTATATGTGAAGTTGATGGATAAAGTGAGGGATGGAACTGTTAGGCGGTATTGGATCGAGGACGATCTACTGCATTTCAAAGGGGGGAGAATTGTGGTACCCCAAGGTGCAGGTTTGCGTCGGACTTTGATGAAGAAGACGAGTGATGCTGCTTATGCTGGTCATCCGGGTGTTTAGAGGATGATGGCATTGCCGTCCCGAAGTTATTTCTGGCTGAAAATAGAGGATGACATTGAGGCATATGTCAAGACTTGCCTTGTATGTCAACTTGACAAGTCTGAACGGAAGAAGGAAACAGGTTTGCTACAACCTCTACCGGTTGCTGAACGTCCTTGGGCTTCTGTTTCTATGGATTTCATTAGCGGATTTCCAAAGGTTGATGGTAAGGCATCAATCATGGTGGTGGTAGACAGATTCTCGAAGTATGGGGTATTCATTGCTGCTCCAACTCTATGTTCCTCGAAGATAGCTGCTGAATTGTTTTATAAGCATGTGATAAAGTATTTTTGTGTTCCAACCGACATTGTGAGTGATAGAGATGCTCGATTTACTGGCCATTTTTGGACTGCTTTGTTCATTGATGGGTACATATTTGAAATTCTCGACAGCAAATCATCCACACACTGATGGAAAGATCGAGAGAATCAATCATTTGCTTGAGGAGTACTTGAGGCACTATGTGACTGCGAGTCAGAGGAATTGGGTAGCGTTGTTCGATAGTGCACAATTTTGCTCCAACTTGGACAGGTCGTCGGCTACGGAGATGAGTCCTTTCGAGATTGTGTTGAGCAGGCAGACTGACACGCCACTTGAAGTTGCTAAGGAAAAATATCAAGGCAAGTGTCCTGCCGCTTACAAGTATGCACGTGACAAGCAAGAGTTGTTGGCTGAGGCGCAAGACAGTTTGTGGAAAGCTGCCAAGCGAATGAAGAAGTATGCTGACAAGCATCGCCGTGCATTGGACTTTCAGGTTGGTGATAAGGTGTTGCTGAAATTAACACCTCAAATCTGGAAGAAGATCAGTAGCAAGACAAGACATCATAGGCTGATTCTAAAGTACGATGGTCCCTTTGAAGTCGTAGAGAAGGTTGGCACAGTGGTTTACCGGTTGAATCTGCTGGAACGGCTGAAGGTGCATCCTACTTTTCATGTGAGTTACTTGAAGCCCTTTCGTGAAGATGCTGAGGATCCATCGAGGGCGATGTCCAGACGTGCTCCTCTGGTTGTGAGACAACAGTATGAGGAGATTGAGAAGATTCTGGACCACCGGACCTTGGGGCAAAGCAAGAAGAATAGGCGGACAGAGTTTCTGTATCAATGGAAAGACAAACCTGAATGTGATGCGACTTGGGAGAAAGGGGCTTCTTTGTGGCGGTTTGAAGACCAGATCAAGGCTTACTTAGATTTTGCCTCATCGAGGACGATGAGCTAATCTGGTGGGGGAAGTTTTTTAGCCCCTTGACTTGATCGTAGGACCTTGTGCCGAGGGCAAGGCAAGGCTTGTGGAAAAATAGGCATGATAAGGCATTTACATGATGGGCCTTGGCATGACTCGATGTTGCTAATGGAACCATGATGGCATTTTGGCAGACCAACCGGGCATGCGTAGGTGCAGGTCGACAAGGGCAGGCACGGGTCGGCAGACTTGGGCACTAGGTAGGTGGCCTAGACGCCAAGTTGATGATGATGAAGGCAAGGCTGACACGGGCAATGGAATGACATTGCCGTGGCATAGAAAGACAACGGGCGGATGTGACCTAGGTAAGGCGTTGGCAAGGAAACTGGGCCATCGACGGCTGTGCGGAGAAGCCGAGGCAGACATGCGCCGGCATGAAGATTTGGCGCACAGACATGGCATGAAGGCAGGAAAGAACGCACGCAGGTATGGCGCGAAGCAGGCGAGATGCGCACGGTTGGCACCAAGGCGCGCGAAGGCGCCAAGGGCCGACGCACGCGCGCACGCGCTCAAGGCATGCGCAACACATGCAGGTGGTTGGGCAATTTCCTGGAATCTGGGCGCCTCTGTCCTAGTCAGCAAGGGCAGTTGTAACTTCCAAATTTTGAATTCGAAATGCCTATAAGTTGGGGATGTCACCTGAATTTAAGAGGGAATTTGGTAAGCCATGTGGCATGGGGAATGGGCTAATTTTAAAAGGGAGTTAGTCTATGCTGCCTAAGGCAATGAGTGAAACAAGAAGATAGTGTGTCAGTCTATCTTTTTGGACAAACAATTTTGAGGCCTTGTGTATTCGTTGTATGTGAGTTATATACAAAGTTGGGACTGTTTTCCCGTATGTACGTGTGTGCCTAATATTGTGATTGTGCGAAATAGTCTAAGTGTCGAACGGATCGTAAAGGCAAACTTGTAGGCCGAGTCATAGCGGCTGTGTGCGTGTGACTATCGTGCAGTGTCAAGAGTGTTGCGTAAAACAAAAATTGACCCTGTAACAACTGGTATCAGAGCCACGTTTTAAATTAGCCCACGCCCCATGCCACATGGCTTACAAAATTCCCTCCTAAATTCAGTTGAAATCCCCAGCTGATAGGAAATTCGAATTAAAAATTTGAAAGTTACAACTGCCTTTACTGACAAGGCCAGAGGCGCCCAGATTCTAGGAAACTGCCCAACCGCCTGCATATGTTGTGCATGCCTTGCGCGCATGCGCGCGTGTGTTGCCTGCTTCGCGCCATGCCTGCGCGCGCCCTTGCCTGCTTTGGCGCCATGTCTGTGCGCCAAGTCTTCGTGCCAGCGCATGTCTGCCTCGGCTACTCCGCACAGCCGTCCATTGCCAAGTTTCCTTTCAAAAACCTCGCCTAGATCACATCCGCCCGTTGTCTTTCTATGCCATGGCAATGCCATGCCATTTCCCGTATCAGCCTTGCCTTCATCATCATAGACATGGCATCTAGGCCACCTGCCTAATGCCCAAGTCTGCCGACCCGTGCTTGCCCTTGTCGACCTACACCTGCGCATGCCCGGTTGGTCTTCCATAATGTCATCACGGTTCCATCAGCAACATTGATTCATGCCAAGGTCCATCAATTAAATGCTTTGTCATGCCCATTTTCCCGCAAGCCTTGCCTTGTCCTCGGCACAAGGCCTTACGATCAAGTCAAGGGGCTAACAAACTTCCCCCACCAGATTAGCTCATTGTCCTCGACGAGGAAGAATCTAAGTAAGCCTTGATCTGGTCTTCAAACTACCACAAAGACGCCCCTTTTCCCAAGTCGCATCACATTCGGGTTTGTCTTTCCATTCTGCCTATTCTTCTTGCTTCACCCCAAGGTCTGGTGGTCCAGAATCTTCTCAATTGTCTCCTCCTACTGTTGTCTCACATCTAGAGGAGCACGTCTGGCCGTCGCCATTGCTGGATCCTCAGCATCTTCATGAAGAGGCTTCAAGTAACTCACATGGAAAGTAGGATGCACCTTCATCCGTTCCGGCAGATTCAACCGGTAAGCCACTGCACCAACCTTCTCTACGACTTCAAAGGGACCGTCGTACTTTGGAATCAGCTCACGATGTCTCGTCTTGCTACTGATCATCTTCTATATTTGAGGTGTTAATTTAAGCAACACCTTGTCACCAACCTGAAAGTCCAATGCACCACGATGCTTTTCAGCATACTTCTTCATTCGCTTGGCAGCTTTTCGCAAACTGCCTTGCGCCTCAGGTAGCAACTTTTGCTTGTCACGGCATACCTGTAAGCGGTAGGACACTTGCCCCAAGATTTTTCCCTAGCAACTTCAAGTGGCATGTCAGGCTGCCTGCCCAACACAATCTCGAAAGGACTCATCTCCGTAGCCGACGACCTGTACAAGTTATAGCAAAATTGTGCACTATCCAACAACTCTACCCAATTCCTCTGACTCGCAGTCACATAGTGCCTCAAGTACTCCTCAAGCAGATGATTGATTCTTTCGGTTTGTCCATCAGTTTGTGGATGATTTGCAGTCGAGAATTTCAAACCTGTACCCATCATTTTGAACAAAGCAGTCCAAAAATGGCTAGTAAATCGAGCATCTCTATCACTCATAATATCGGTTGGAACACCAAAATACTTTATCACATGCTTATAAAACAAGTCAGCAGCTATCTCTGAGGAACATAAAGTTGGAGCAGCAATTAATACCCCATACTTCAAGAATCTGTCTACCACCACCATGATTGACGCCTTACCATCAACCTTTGGAAATCCGCTAATGAAATCCATAGAAACGGAAGCCCAAGGACGTTCAGCAACCGGTAGAGGTTGTAGCAAACCTACTTCCTTCTTTCATTCAGATTTGTCAAGCTGACATACAAGATGAGTTTTGACATAGGCCTCAATGTCATCCTCTATTTTCGGCCAGAAATAACTTCAGGATAGCAATGTCATCATCCTCTTAACACCCGGATGACCAGCGCAAGCAACATCATGCGTCTCCTTCATCAAAGTCCGACGAAAACCTTCACCTTGGGGTAACACGATTCTCCCCGCTTTGAAATGCAGCAGATCGTCCTCGATCCTATACCGCCTAACAGTTCCATCCCTCACTTGATCCATCAACTTCACATATAATGGATCACTCGCAGCACATAGTTTAATTGTATCAAGTAAATCAGATTCAATTCTAGTGAGCGAATAAACAGCAGCAAATACCTCTTTGCGACTCAACACATCAGCAACTTGGTTTTCCCTACCGGGTTTGTGCACCCACATGAAGTCATATTCAGCCAACATCTCCTGCCACCGAGCCTGCTTTGGACTCAATTTCTGTTGTGTCTTGAAGTAAGTATTGGCCACATTGTTCTTCCAGACAACAAACTTCATTCCAAGCAAGTACACTCTTCAAACTTGGAGGCAATGGATCACAACAACCATTTCCTTCTCATGGGCAGAATACCATTGCTCCGCGGCATTCAATTTTCTGCTCTCAAACGCTACCGGATGACTTTCTTGGACCAGCACACCGCCAACAGCAAAATCTGATGCATCAGTGTGGACCTCAAACGGCATATAAAAATCTAGCAGCCTTAGGATTGGCTCAAATGCTATGACCTCCTTTAAGGCAGTGAAATCCTTTGCACATTCATCTATCCAAGTCCACTTGACATTTTTCTTCAGCAAATTTTTCAATGGGGCAGCCTTCCTGGAATAGCCAGCAATAAATTTCTGGTAGTAGTTTGCAAAACCCAAAAACGATCTCAATTCTTTTACCCCGCTTGGTGCCTGCCAATCAACAATAGCCTGCACCTTTTAGGGATCCATTCGGACCTGGTTTTTGTTAACCAAGTGTCCCAAGAATTTGATCTCCCGTTGAGAAAACTCACACTTTTCCATTTTCACATAGAGTTGGAAATCTCTAAGGTGTTGCAACACCTTCTCTAAATGCAGCAAATGATCTTCAATAGACCTACTATAAATAACTATGTCATCTAAGTATACTACTACAAAGTTATCAAGATAGTCATAAAGAACATTATTCATTAAGTTGCAAAAGGTAGCGGGGCATTAGTCAGCCCAAACAACGTTACAAGGAATTCAAAGCTACCGTATCTAGTTACACAAGTGGTCTTTGGGGCATCCCCCTCGGCTATGCGAACCTGCCAATAGCACGACCTCAAGTCTAACTTACTAAAGAAACTAGCCTTAGACAACATATCAAGTAAATCTTGGATCAGCGGCAACGGGTACTTGTTCTTCACAGTTACCTTGTTCAGCGCCCTATAATCCACACACATCCTCAAAAAGCCATCCTGCTTCTTTTGGAAAAGGACTGGTGCGCCAAATGCAGCCTTCGAAGGCTAGAAGAGGCCAGCTACAAGCAGTTCATCAATTTGCTTCCTTAATTCAGCCAACTCCAAAGGAGACATATGGTAAGGAGGGCGTGCTGGAGGCACAGACCCTGGCAGCAACTCAATTTTGTGGTCTATTTCCCTCCTCGACGGCAACTGTCTAGGCAGTTCAGGCGGCATCAAATATTTGAATTTTCCCAGCAACTCTGCAACGTCATCAGGGACTTCCATCTGCAAATCTGGCTTGACTTCCACCAAGGCAGCGAGGTAAGCAGTCTCACTGCTCTTCAAGCCTTTGTCAAATGCAGCAGCCGACACCAACTTAGCAAACCCTGTGTTCTTTGAATTACTACTGCTTGCTTCACATGGGTTGATCCCCTTGACAAAGCCAGGATTTTTTTCACCCATAAACATCAAACCATCAAGATGAGGAATTGGAGCAACTTTATACTTCCTCATAAAATCAATCCCAAGCATGAGATTAAAATCATCAAGCGCTACCACTGTCAAATATGCAAACCTGACCACTGTCCTATACTCAGCGGTACGTCCAGCGCCTGTCCAAGACCAGGTTGTGCTGGTGAGTTTATAACCTTCACCTTTTTTGCACATTAAGTCACCCTCAGCCCGTATTCCTTGACTGTCTTGGTCGCAACAAACGTATGAGTACCGGTCAGTCCCCAATCATGACTTCCACATACATCAGATTGGACTAAGCGTCCGTCAAGTCTTCCACAGAATCTGCAGCATTCACAAGAGCAACTAAATCAACGACATCTTCTTCTTCTTCATCAACCTGTTCTGCCACGTTTGCCACCAACGTGTTCAACGACTTCCCCCTTTTTCGCCACACTCTCTTCTTCAGCAAGAAGAGCATTCACCTTGGCTTGATTGGGATAGTTTCGTGCCTGATGCCCTGGTTTTTGGCACGTCCAGCAGACCTTCTCACTCACCGACCTGTCATTTTTGGATGAAGCAGCCACAACTTTTCCCTTGCCTTTGTTATTTCCCTCGGATTTTCGATGATCCTTCTTCTAGTCTTTCCCATTCTCCCTTTTCTTTGCCCTAGCCGTGGGAGTAGGGTCAGAAAGTACACTTTTGAATGAACATCGATCAAACATCAGTAGCCGAAATTGCACTCAGCAGATCTTGCACTTTTTGCCGACGCAACTCATTCTGCGCCCAGCCTTGCATCCCAGAAATGAAGTTATGCCACTTTTCCTCGTCTGACATATTTTGGATGTCCAGCAACAAGGAAGAAAAGTCCTTCACATACTCACGAATTGAACCAACCTATCTCAAGCATTTCTGCATTTCCCTAGCAGCCCAAGACGAATTGCTAGGCAGAAATTTGTCTCTTAACGCCTCCCGCAACTGCGCCCATGTCTCAACCTTGGGCCTGCCTGCGCTAACATCATCAACACTTTTGGTACGCCACCACAGAATCGCATCCCCTCTGAAATAGCGAACTGCCATCGTCAACTTGTCATTTTCAGGAACATGAGCAGAAGTAAAATAATGTTCCATGTCCCCCAAAAAAACTTCAAGTTCCTTGGTGCCCTGAATCCCATCAAACGGCTTTGGTTCTGGGATTTTAATCTTGGCAGCATGCTCCTCGACAACCGGGCCAGAATTGGCTACTGCCTTGTGGAGCACCATCACCTCCGCCTTAAGATCTTCATTTTCTTTGGCCAGTTCCTCAAACTTCGCAACACTTGCCTCTCGAAAATTGAGAAAATCATACAATTGTCCATCAACCTTCTCACGCTAGTGACGCAGTTCCGAGTTGAGACCATGGATCTGTGACAGCATGACCACCTTGTGTCTTCAGTGATTCCCACCAGCAAATCTATTGGGTTTGTCTTTCAATAATTTGATGGCAACTGTATGATAGCAATGGTGGATACCGGAGTTACTCATACGTTTGTTAATGACAAAGTTGCTGCCAAGAATGCGCTGAAGCTGAGGAAGTGTGCATCGTATGTCCAAACTGTTAATGCGCAAGCGATTGTGGGAATGGCATATGATGTTTCCATGGTCCTTGGAGAGTGGACTGGAAAGCATAATTTGATGGTGATGCCCCTGGGAGACTTTGAATTGATACTTGGAGTTGATTTTTTGAAGAAGTATCAGTTTGTTCCATTCCCTCATTTGGATGGGTTGATGTTGATGGACGAGAAGATACCGAGTTTCATCAAGGCTGTTCATCCTTATGGAGAAGTTGAGAAAGTGAAGAAGTACAAGACACCTATTATTTCTGCTATTAGTGTCGAGAAAGGATTGAAGAAGGGAGATCAAACCTTTCTTGCTGCCATGGTTGAGATCAAACCAGATGTGAAGGTTGAGGTGCTCGATTCTATTGCAGAATTGCTGAAAGAGTATGCTGATGTGATGCCCCCTGAGTTGCCTAAGTTGCTGCCACCAAGAAGGGATATTGATCACAAGATAAAGTTGCTGCTAGGATCATTTGCCCCTGCCCAGGCTCCTTATCGGATGGCTCCTAAGGAGTTGGCTAAATTGCGCAAACAATTGAATGAATTGCTGGATGCCGGACTAATTCAGCCTTCAAAGGCTCTGTATGGTGCTCCTGTTTTGTTCCAAAAGAAGCAGGACGGATCCTTGAGGATGTGCGTGGACTATAGGGCATTGAACAAAGTGACTGTGAAGAACAAGTATCCGGAGCCGCTGGTGCAAGACTTGATGGACAGGCTGAGCAAGGCATGCTGGTTTACTAATCTGGATCTTAGGTCTGGTTATTGGCAGGTTAGAATAGTAGAGGGTGATGAGCCTAAAACTACTTGTGTAACTAGGTATGGCTCATATGAGTTTCTTGTAATGCCGTTTGGGCTGACTAATGCCCAGCAACTTTCTGTAATTTAATGAATGATGTGTTGTTTGAGTATCTTGATTATTTTATTGTAGTTTACTTAGACGACATTGTTATTTATAGTTTCTCTCTTGATGAACACTTGATGCATTTGAGCAAAGTGTTGTCTCATTTGAGGGAGTACAAACTCTATGTGAAGATGGAGAAGTGTGAATTTGCTCAAAAGAAATCAAGTTCCTTAGGCACTTGGTGAGTCAGAATCAAGTGTGGATGGACTCAAAGAAGGTGCAGGCAATCGTGGATTGGCAGGCACCCAGTAACGTTAAAGAGTTGCGGTCATTTTAGGGCTGGCCAATTATTACTGCAAGTTCATTTCAGGCTATTCCAAGAGGGTAGCCGCCTTAACATATTTGCTGAAGAAAGATGTTAAGTGGGCATGGTCCGAGAAGTGTGAAGCTGCATTCCGATTGTTGAAGGAAGCAGTAGCATCGGAACCTATCTTAAAGCTGCCTGATTTCGAGTTGCCATTTGAGGTGCATACAGATGCATCTGACAAGGTTGTTGGAGGTGTTCTTGTGCAGGAAGGGCATCCAGTTTCCTATGAAAGCAGGAAATTAAATGAAGCTGAGCAGCGGTATTCGACTCACGAAAAGGAGATGGTTGCTGTTGTGCATTGCTTGCAGACATGGAGAGTGTATTTGCTAGGAACACGCTTTGTGGTGCAGACAGATAATGTGGCTAATACATTCTTCAAGACTCAACGCAAGCTAAGTTTGAAGCAAGCACATTGGCAGGAATTCCTGGCAGAGTATGATTTCATGTGGGAACTTAAGTCGGGATGGTACAATCAAGTTGCTGACGCCTTGAGCCGGAAAGAGGTACTTGTTGCTGTTTTTTAAATTTCTAGACTTGAAACTGCTTTTATTGATAAAATCAGAATTTGTGCTGCTAATGACTCATTATATGTGAAATGGATGAGTCAAGTGAAAGAAGGGATAGTTAGGAGGTACTCGATCGAGGACGATCTTCTTTATTTCAAAGGGGGGAGGATCGTCGTACCTCAAGGTGGTGGACTGCGTAGAGAACTGATGAAAGAGGCGCATGACACTATATGGGCTGGTCATCCGGGTGTGGTGCGGATGTTAGCCTTGCTATCCCGTGTATATTATTGGCCAAAGATGGAAGACGATGTTGAAGCTTACGTGAAGACTTATCTAGTGTGCCAGTTAGACAAATATGAGCGCAAGAAGGAAGCAGGTTTGTTGCAGCCTCTTCCGATTCCTGAACGGCCATGGATGTCCATGTCAATGGAATTTATTTTTGGGTTTCCAAAGGTGTACGATAAGGCATCTATTATGGTGGTTGTAGACAGGTTTTCAAAGTACTCTATTTTTATTGCTGCCCTAATTGTTTGTTCGTCCGAAATAGCTGCTGATTTATTTTATAGACATGTGGTTAAGCTGTTTGGTGTGCCAGATGACATTGTGAGTGATAGGAATGCTAGATTTATAGGTCGGTTTTGGACAGCTTTGTTCAACATGATGGGGACTGATCATGTTGCCATGCCAAGATAGTGCCTCCTTGGCATGCCACTGCCGATATTCGTCAAGTTCCAGCTTGAGGGTCTAACAAACCACCCCCACTAGTTGAACTCGACATCCTCGTCCAGGCCATCTTAAGATAGTCCTCCAGCTGCTTCTCGAACTGCCATAGTTTTGAACTCTTCTCCCAAGTCGCGTCCGCCACGGACTTGCCTTTCTAATGAAACAAGAATTCTGTCCGCCTGTTCGTCTTGCTCATGCCTAGCACCCGGTGATCCAGCACCAGTTCAATCTCCTCTTCAAACTGTGTGTGCACCACAGGAGGAGCCCTCTTGACTTTGTGCCTGTCCGGATCTGCATGATCTGCAAAATAAGGCTTCAAAAACCTAAAATGGAAAGTAGGATGAATTTTCAACCTCTCCGGCAACTTCAGCTTATAAGCAACTGCGCCTATCTTCTGCACCACCTCGAATGGGCCATCATATTTGGGAATCAATCCCCTATGCCTCGTTTACTTACAATTTTTTTCCAAATCTGCGGTGTGAGTTTGAGCAGCACTTTGTCACCCACCTTGAATTCCAACGGGCGTCTATGTTGATCAGCATATTTCTTCATGCGACTCTGGGCCTTGCGCAAACTGTCTTGCGCCTCTGCAAGCATCTCATGCTTGTCCCTTGCATAATTGTAAGCAGTCGGGCATTTCCCTTGATGCTTCTGCTTTGCGACATCCAACGGTGTCAAAGGCTGTATCCCGGTGACTAATTCAAACGGACTCATTTCGGTTGCTGAAGACTTACGCAGATTTTAGAAAAACATTATCATATCCAATAAGTCTACCCAATTTCTCTGGCTCGCTGTCACAAAATGCCTGAGATATTCCTCCACCAAGTCATTAATTCTCTCTGTTTGGCCATATGTTTGAGGGTGATTCGCTGTCGAGAATTTCAGATCGATCCCCATCATGTTGAACAAAGCTGTCCAAAACTGACCTGTAAATCTAGCATCCCTATCACTCACAATGTCATCTGGCACACCAAAAGCTAAACCACATGTCTATAAAATAAATCAGCAGCTACTTTGGACGAACAAACAATTGGCGCAGCAATAAAAATAGAGTACTTTGAAAACCTATCTACAACCGCCATAATATATGCCTTACCGTCCACTTTTGGAAACCCAGAAATAAAGTCGATTGACACGGACATCCATGGCCGTTCAGAAATCGGAAGAGGCTGCAACAAACCTACTTCCTTCTTACGCTTAGATTTGTCTAACTGGAACACTAGACAAGTCTTCACGTAAGCTTCAACATCTTCTTCCATCTTTGGACAATAATATACAAAGGATAGCAGGGCTAACATCCGCTCCACACCCGGATGACCAGCCCATGTAGTGTCATGCGCCTCTTTCATCAGTTCTCTACGCAGTCCACCACCTTGAGGTACGACGATCCTCCCCCCTTTGAAATAAAGAAGATCGTCCTCGATCCAGTACCTCCTAACTATCCCTTCTTTCACTTGACCCATCCATTTCACATAAAATGAGTCATTAGAAGCACAAATTCTTATTTTATCAATAAAAGCAGTTTCAAGTCTAGAAATTTAAAACACAGCAGCAAGTACCTCTTTCCGGCTCAAGGCGTCAGCAACTTGATTGTGCCTTCCCAGCTTATGTTCCCACACGAAATCATACTCTACCAGGAATTCCTGCCAACGTGCTTGCTTCGGACTTAGCTTGCATTAAGTCTTGAAGAATGTATTAGCCACATTATCTGTCTGCACCACAAAGCGTGTGCCTAGCAAATACACTCTCCATGTCTGCAAGCAATGCACAAAGCAACCATCTCCTTTTCGTGAGTCGAATACCGCTGCTCAGCCTCATTCAATTTCCTGCTTTCATAGGAAACTGGATGCCCTTCCTTCACAAGAACACCTCCAACAGCCTTTTCAGATGCATCTGTATGCACCTCAAATGGCAACTCAAAATCAGGCAGCTTTAAGAAAGGCTCCGATGCTACTACTTTCTTCAACAATCGGAATGCAGCTTCACACTTCTCGGACCACGCCCACTTAACATCTTTCTTCAACAAATCTGTTAAGGTGGCTGCCTTCTTGGAATAGCCTGAAATGAACTTGCGGTAATAATTAGCCAGCCCTAAAAATGACCGCAACTCTTTCACGCCATTGGGTGCCTGCCAATCCGCGATTGCCTGCACCTTCTTTGGGTCCATTCGCACTTGATTCTGACTCACCAAGTGCCCAAGGAACTTGATTTCTTTTTGAGCAAATTCACACTTCTCCATCTTCACATAGAGTTTGTACTACCTCAAACGAGACAGCACCTTGCTCAAATGCATCAAGTGTTCATCAAGAGAGCAACTATAAATAACAATGTCGTCTAAGTAAACTACAACAAAATAATAAAGATACTCAAACAACACGTCATTCATTAAATTACAGAAAGTGGTCGGGGCATTAGTCAGCCCAAACGACATTACAAGAAACTCATATGAGTCATACCTAGTTACACAAGTAGTTTTAGGCTCATCACCCTCTGCTATTCTAACCTGCCAATAACCAGACCTAAGATCCAGCTTAGTAAACCAGCATGCCTTGCTCAGCCTGTCCATCAAGTCTTGCACCAGCGGCACCGGATATTTATTCTTCACAGTCACTTTGTTCAATGCCCCATAGTCCACGCACATCCTCAAGGATCCGTCCTGCTTCTTTTGGAACAAAACAGGAGCAGCATACGGAGCCTTTGAAGGCTGAATTAGTCCGGCATCCAGCAACTCATTCAATTGTTTGCACAATTCAGCCAACTCCTTAGGAGCCATCCGATAAGGAGCCTGGGCAGGGGCAACTGATCCTAGAAGCAACTCTATCTTGTGATCAATATCCCTTCTTGGTGGCAGCATCTTAGGCAACTCAGGGGGCATCACATCAGCATACTCTTTCAGAAATTCTACAACAGAATCGAGCACCTCAACCTTCACATCTGGTTTGATCTCAACCATGGCAGCAAGAAAGGTTTGATCTCCCTTCTTCAAACCTTTCTTAACACTAATAGCAGGAATAATACGTGTCTTGTACTTCTTCACTTTCTCAGCTTCTCCATAAGGATGAACAACCTTTATGAAACTCGGTATCTTCTCATCCATCAGCATTAACCCATCCAAATGAGGGAATGGAACAAACCGATACTTCTTCAAGAAATCAACTCCAATTATCAATTCAAAGTCTCCCAGCGGCATCACCATCAAATTATGCTTTCCAGTCCACTCTCCAAGGACCATGGAAACATCATATGCCATTCCCACAATCGTTTGTGCTTTGGCATTAACAGTTTAGACATACGATGGGCACTTCCTCAGCTTTAGCCCATTCTTGGAAGCAACTTTGTCATTAACAAACATATGAGTAGCTCCGATATCCACCATTGCTATCATACGCTTCCCATCAAATTATTGAAAGACAAACCCAATGGATTTGCTTGTGGGAATAACTGAAGATACAAGCGATCTAGTGGGCATGCTGTCACAGATCCATGGTCTCAACTTGGAACTGCGTCACTACCATGAGCAGGTTGATGGCTAATTGTCTGATTTTCTCAATTTTCGGAAGGCAAGTGCTTCCAAGTTTGAGGAACTGGTCAAAGAAAATGATGATCTTAAGGCGGAGGTGATGGTGCTCCCCAAGGCAATAACCAATTCTGCTGGGTTGGCGAGGAGCATGCTGCCAAGATCAAAATCCCAGAACCAAAGCCGTTTGATGGGATTCGGGCCGCCAAGGAACTTGAAAATTTTTTATGGGACATGGAACATTATTTTACTTCTGCTCATGTTCCTGAAAATGACAAGTTGACAATGGTAGTTCGCTATTTCAGAGGGGATGCGATTCTGTGGTGGCGTACCAAAAGTGCTGATGATGTTAGCGTAGGCAGGCCCAAGGTTGAGACATGGGCGCAGTTGCGGGAGGCACTAAGAGACAAATTTCTGCCTAGCAATTCGTCTTGGGTTGCTAGGGACAGGCTGAAACGCTTGAGACAGGTTGGTTCAATTCGTGAGTATGTGAAGGACTTTTCTTCCTTGTTGCTGGACATCCAAAATATGTCAGATGAGGACAAGTTTCATAACTTCATTTCTGGGATGCAAGGCTGGGCGCAGAATGAGCTGCGTCGGCAGAAAGTGCAAGATCTGCCGAGTGTAATTGTGGCTGCTAATGCTTTGATCGATTTTCATTCAAACAGTGTGCTTTCTGACCCTACTCCTACGTCTAACGCAAAGAAAAGGGAGAAGGGGAAAGACTGGAAGAAGGATCATCGAAAATCTGAGGGAAATGACAAAGGCAAGGGAAAAGTTGTGGCTGCTTTATCAAAAAATGACAGGCCGGCGAATAAGAAGGTCTACTGGACGTGCCAAAAATCAGGGCATCGGGTAAGAAACTGCCCCACTAAAGCCTAGGTGAATGCTCTTCTTGCTGAAGAAGAGAGTGTGGCAAAAAAGGGGGAAGTTGCTGCCTATATCAACCCGCTGAAGTTGCTAAACACGTTCGTGGCAAACGTGGTAGAACAGGTTGATGAAGAAGAAGATGATGGCGCTGATTTAGTTGCTCTTGTAAATGCTGCAGATTCTGTGGAAGACTTGACGGGCGCTTACTCCAATCTGATATATTTGGAAGTCATGATTGGGGACAGACCAGTAGTAACTATGGTTGATACAGGTGCTACTCATACGTCGACCAAGACAGTCAAGGAATACGGGTTGAGGGTGACTTAATGTGCAACAAAGATGAAGGCTATAAACTCACCAGCATAACCTGGTCTTGGACAGGCGCTGGACGTGCCGCTGAGAATAGGACACTGGTCAGGTTTGCATAATTTGACAGTGGTGCCACCTAATGATTATAATCTCATGCTTGGGATTGATTTTATGAGAAAGAATAAAGTTGCTCCAATTCCTCATTTTGATGGTTTGATGTTTATGGGTGAAAAGGATCTTGGCTTTGTCAAGGGGATCAACCCATGTGAAGCAAGCAGTAGTAAGTCAAAGAACACATGGATTGTTGCATTGGTGTCGGCTGCTGCATTTGACAAAGGCTTGAAGAGCAGTGAGACTACTTACCTCGCTGCCTTGGTGGAAGTCAAGCCAGATTTGCAAATGGAAGTCCCTGATTGTCATTCATTATTTTTTATTATTTAAAATTATTTTATTACCTGATTTTATCATATTACATTTTTTATTTGTGAAATAACTCTATTGTGGTATAAAATTTATTTAAAAAAAATAATCCACTAAATTTTCATCACCAAATTTTTTTTTCCTTTTTCATAATCATGAAAATTTATTTTTTCCTTTTTTGATAAAAAAAATTTCTTTTTTTTAAAGTCACGAATTTTTTTAATTTTTCCCCTTTTTGAAGTCACAATTGTTTTTCTCCTTTCTTATATTTCCCCCCCTTTTTGAAGTCACAGTTTTTTTTCTCCTTTTTAATATTTTTTCCCATTTTTTGATAGTCCCAAATTTTTATAAATAGTACCCTAATATTTTTATAGTTTCAAATTCTTTTTGATTTATCAATTCTTCTACTTTTATTTAAAAAAATCATAATTGCATAATTTAATTCATAACTCCTCTACATTAACATCTTTGATTCAATCTCCAACTTTGTTTGTTTTGTGTTAATCTATTATCTTCTTCTTCTTCTTTCATGTTGTGATTTTTTTTCATGTTGCGAATTTGAAAAAGACAATAGTAATAGTTATGTCAACTCAAATTGTTTATATTCAAAATAATTTAACTTAGATTGTCTCCTTTAGTTGATTCTAATATTAGTATTATTTTATCTCCTTTCGTTGAATCTTATATTCATATTATGTGATTTAAAATTTATGTTATTTGCAATTAACATTCTTCATCTACTCATATATTTGCAAGTTTCATCTATTCAGGTAAAGTAATCTCCCCATCTCATAAAATAATTTTTTTTATAAAAGTATAAATTATTATAATTATAACTCTTGTGCGCAATTTATTTTAGATAATCTTACAATGAAATCTGAAAAGGATCTCATGAACGAAATTGTACCAATTGACAACTTAAGGCGGTACGATTTTCATTGGATAATAAAAGTCTTAGTAATTGGAGTTGGATTGGTAAAAGAGTATACAAAGGGAACAAAGAAAGGCACGCAAATGACTATAATTAGTTGACAAAGTGATAAATAATTATTTTTTTGTATTATATTCTCTATTTTATATTTTATATTTTTACATATATGTTTGAATTATTATCTATTCTTATATATACATACATACATACATACATACATACATACATACATACATGCATATATATATATATGCATGTATGTATGTATGTGTATATATATATGTGTATGTATGTATGTATGTATGTATGTATGTATGTATGTTTTTTAACCATTAAACTTTAATATTTTTATTGGCCATAAAAGTTTTTGCTATACTTTTCAATAATTATATTAAAAAGTGAAAAAAATATTTACAATAAGACAAGATCTGTTATATCATAAATGAGCTTAGTTTCATTTATTTATTTTAACAAATTAATAAAACTATAAATATTAAGTAGTTATGGTTATATATTAAAAATAACAACTCCTAAATCTAATATGAAATCTTGTCCATAGATTTTTCCTATTTTACTTTGGTGGTACTTCTTTTTAATTTAAAAAATTATTATGTTATATATTTTAAATAAAGAATGATTTAAAACATATTATTTAGTTGATTTTAAAGTTTAAATATTAGGAGAATATCAAAATAATAATTAAACTTAATTAATTTTATAGTTCTAATTATTAGACATCTTATTCATTAACTTTGTCCAATTTTATCTCATAATTTTCTTCATCAACTTTCTCGTAACTTTGATTCAATCTTCAACTTATATATTTTTCTTACATATAATTTACAAATTAATGCAATGCACACGTGCAATGCACGTATGCCGAAACTAGTTATATTAAAAGTGTGAAGGCTCTTACAAATATTGATTGAACTTTTTTTCCTTCAGTAAAAAATAGATAAATTTGTCATCTACTATTTTTAAAATTTATAAAAATTTAAAATCAACAAAAATGGCTATTAAATATTTCCATAATTGAAATAGGAATAGTTCGTGTGGTTTTTTTTTTAACCCATGTTGTTTTAATGTTGCCAAATAACGTATTGAAGAAAAATAAAAATCTTTTCCTAATATTTAAAATTTTGAAATTAACAAAAATTTTAGCTATTAAATATTTTGCTAATTGAATGATGTACTAAATTCCTAATATTTAGAATCTTCTGTGGGATCTTAGTTTATTTGAAACTCGTGATATTCTAATATTGGTAAATAATTTATAGAAGAAAAATAAAAATCTTCCATATTTAGAAACTCCTTTCTTGAAGTAAAAGATTTTGAATTTCCATAAATTGAGAATCTACTTTCTACAATAATTCAATAGCATTTATAATATAGTCCTAAAAGTCTTGTATTCTTCCAATAGTCTTTTTTTATATTAATAATATGTAGGTCAATTAATCAAATAAATTTAATATATTATGAGTATTTTATAATTTCTCTTTGTTATCATCGTACAAGATTTGTTTTGTTAATTTCTGCATGATGCCCTGCTATTTCAATCTAAACTACATGCTCATAATTTGAGTACAATCGTATTCTAAAGGTCCATAAAGAGCTTGAAATCACTGGACGAAGCAATTTACGTATCATTATGCTTCTTTTCGAAATTCAAAAGAGATGAACAAAAATGTACTAAAACAGAAGAGGAGGTGAACAAGAGACCATTGTGTAGCTCTAAGAAATTCATTATTAATTTATTTTCCATCCGTAGAGGTAAGTTATGTAATATTTAAAACGAAAAAATAGAAATTCTCTTCTCATCTATAATATTGTTCCTCTCTTATTTAGTTACGGGGTAAGTAATTCTATAGATTAATATTATTTATAAGCATGCCATGACTATCACGTAATTCTCTTTTATAGCTTTTGGGGTATGTAATTTCAATAATTATTTATTATTAATATTATCAATTTTAACATATTTTTTTATATTTTTTTGTGCACAATTTATTTGCTTAATAATCACATGATAAAATAATAAGTAAAATTAATCTTGATAAGAGTTTGCAAGGACATGAAAAGGAGTTCAAACTATTTAAATTATTTTGTATTCAACTGCTACATCAATGTAATAGTGTTTAGATACATCGGATTGATACTAGTTCATATAGGAACTCAATTTTTTTAAAAAAATATTTAGTAATTAGGATATAGGCAAGTACGAAGAACGTCTCTAGCAAAATGTCGTTAGTTTTTTTTGTTAGAAATACTATTAACCATGCGGTTTTAGTATAGTCTTAATATTTCAATTTTGTGTAGGACTTTTATTTTATTTATTGGATTAATAAAGTCTTGTTTTAAATAGATCATTTTTGCATGTGCGTCCTTTATTTATATAGTAGATGATTTGGTGTATAGAGTGTAGCTTATACATAGAAGATTAAATCATCAGTTTTTATAAGTATAAAGTTTATATATGTTCACAATCTAAAATGAAAATTGGATGAATTCATCGGTATGATTGTAGCACAGGATTAAATATAATTTATCTTGATTATGAGAATGGTATTATTCCAACTTCTTGTGCTAGTACATTTTGTATATATTGAACGCGACCAAGTAGAGAAAAATATTTTGTCTGACTTAGTAAAATAAATTCTCTAGATCATTAAATGTACTTATACTCTTAATCTTGATATAATTATTATGATGTCATTTGCTTGTTGTTTTGATCTATCAAAGGGTGAAACTCTTTCGGCAGTTAAAATGTTCCCGATAGGTTGGATCATGACAAATGATATTTTTGAAATAATAGTTAGTTGATGAAATCCATGTCTCGACCTTGAGATTGATGATACCCCTTTATGATTGCTTATAAGGTTTCATGTGAAAACCCTGCAGTTGAATTCTGTATCCGTCACATGAAATAAGTTAAGCGTTTGAATAAAAGATTAAATTGATCAATTAATTAAATAGTCAGAAATTTAATTTGATTGGTTGGTATCTGTAATCTTAACATGGGGAGTTAAATAAGAATTTAATGATTGATTTTGAAATTATACCGAGGAGTGCAATTACGAATTTTAAGTGAAATAATTTGTAATTTATTATGGTAGGTTAATTCATTCATTATTTTGAATTAATACGATAAGTGGAAGCCTCACCAATTAAATATGTGGTCCCTGCTATGCCTGATTAATTAAAGAACTTGAAAAAGGAAGAAACCTGGTTTCTTGAAGCAGTAAAATCCTACAAGATTTTGGACAACTTCATAAAAGGTAAGTAGTACACATTTTTGAGTTTCATTCCCTTTGAAAAACGTGTGAATATACAAGGAAAGTAGGAATCCTATACGTTTTGGAATTAGGGTTTTACACCTTAAAAATGTGATTATAAATAGGGTTTTTTCCTCCTTGAAAAGATAATCTTTTCTGAGAAGCGGTACTTGCCCATACAAGTATTCCCTACTCGGATATTATTCAGGCTATAGTAGAAGACTGCAGACCTGGAGAGCGAATTTGACGTTTTGTGTGAAAGCTTCAAGAGGTTAGTATTTCGTAATCTAATTCGTTATTGTTATCTAGTGATTCATGTAAGATATTTAATTCAATTTATGCTTGATTCCACTGCGCATGTTCTAAGAATTGACATCACGGGCCGACTTATATCTACCTAGATAATTTAAAAAATTCATGAAAAAGATTGTTATGTGTATTGTCTTTTTAGCATGAATGCATGAATCGTATCATAGATGAAAATGAGTGTTTTAATGATTTTTGTGTTTGAAAAACTGTTTTATATATAATTTATGATATGTTTTGTGAAACAAAAAACAATTTTAAGCTTCCAAGTTGCGCGAGACGCGGCCGAGTTGCGCGCGGGCGCTGCTCAGTCGAGCGCATGCCCCTGCCGAGGCGCGCATGACTCTGCCGATTTTGGAGTTTTTCAAATTATGATGAACTCCAATTGACCTAAAATTTGGTAGGTTCAAATGAAAATTATCCACTGAGAAATAATCACAGATATGCCGTGATTAACGTCGTTTTTTGGCCATTCGGAGTCATTTTGATGGATTTTTGGGCATTTTTCTGTTTTCTGAAAAATTAAAAATTGAGAAAAAATTAGTTTCTCACAACCAGTGTTGTTAGGGTTCAATCCTTACGGTCTCTATTGGTGTATAATAGTAAGTAATGAGTTTACATGTTGACATTGGTCTTCTTTCCCCATCGAATAGATTTATTATGGGATTACAATGTTTGCTTGTCTAATGTTGTTGAAAACTTGCATTAACTCTCCAACTGAGTTACATGTTGGTTCAATGGAACAGAGATTTACATTATTGGATATTTACCTGTCTTAAATATGCAGTTTACTCTCCAATTGAGTTAGTTATGTTTTGATTTATGGGGTAAACATCTGTCATAACTCATATAGTTTGCAAGAATGGTTAAATTTTCCTATCGAATCTAGCTATTCGATATGCATGGTTGTATGTGTTATGTGTTTGCATGAATTTAAATATTCTTGTAGCATGCTTAATGATCTATTTAATTTTTTTCTTCTACCTCCTAGATTAATAATGACTTCGTTCAATCCTCTCACCTCTATTTTAAAAGAAAATAAGTTAGAGGGCCCGAATTATGTTGACTAGAAAAGAAATCTGGATATTCTCCTAACTGCTAAAGGGTATAATTTTGTGTTGGTTGAGGAATGCCCTGAAAAACCTGAGAATGCCACCTTGGACCAAATCAAAGCCTATGAAAAATGGGTTAAGGCTGATGAGATGACGCGATGTTACATTCTTGCTTCAATATAGAATATTTTGCAACAACAGCATCAGTCTATGGAATTTTCTTTTGATATACATGAACATCTCAAAGAGACGTTCGGTGAGCATAATTTTGCTGCAAAGTAGACAATCATGAAAATCCTTTTAAACACAAAAATGGTTGAAGGTTCGTCCGTAAGGGATCATGTTCTTAAAATGATTGGTCTTCTTAATGAACTGGAAATCCTTGGAGCTAAAATTGATAAGGAATCTCAAGTTGAGATGATCTTGCAGACTTTTCCTGACAGTTTTCAGCAATTCCACTTCAACTATAACATGAACAAAATGGATCTGTCTCTAGCGAAATTATTAAATGAGCTGTAAGTGGCTGAGTCCATTATCAAACAACAAGCTCTTGTTGTGGCATTGAATGTTGAGAGAGCTCCTTCTTCTTCTAAGCCGAAAGGAGGACAAAAAAAGAAGAGATCTTGCAAGGCATATGGAGTTGCAAATGGTGGTGTGGCTAAGCCGAAAGGCAAGTGCTATCATTGCAAGATGTCTGGGTATCACAAGAAGCAATGTTCTGACGACCTGGCTAAATTGAACAAGCAAGGTAATTCTTCTTACTTAAATGTCATTAAAACTTGTTTAGAGGCTGTTTCTACGATGCTATGGGATGTAGATTCGGGAGCCACTAATCATGTCTATACTTCTTTGCAGGGATTTCAGAAAACGTGGCGGTTAAGTGAGAATGAAATTTGCGTTTTTCAAGCCAATGGCAAACCAGCACTAACTTTAGCTTTATTAGATATTAGTATTTCTTTTAGTAGTTCTAGAGTTTTAGATTTAAAATATGTTCTTTATGTACCTTCTATTAGAAGGAATTTGCTTTAGTTTCAAAATTGACGGATGCTGGTTATAATATATATTTTGATAATTATTATGCTATTATCAAATTTAACAAGAATTTTATCTATACTGCTGCTAGAGTACATGATCTATTTGTGCTTGAAACACCTCTTGATTTGTTGCAACCAAAGGAACTAAATAACATTAATCTGTCCAATAAAAGAAAATATATTTCTGAATTGAGTCAAACTTACTTATGACACTTGTGTCTAGGTCATATAAATCTACTCTGATGGACCTTTGAGTTCATTGAAAGTGGAGGCACTGCCAACATGTGAATCCTGTTTAGAAGGAAAAATGAATAAGATACCTTTTCCTTCTAAAGGAAATAGAGCTAAGGATAAGTTGGAATTAATTCACTCTGATTTACGTGGTCCTATGAATATACAAGAAAGAGGTGGTTTTGAGTATTTTGTGACCTTCACATATGACTACTGTAAATATGGATATGTTTATTTGTTGCACCATAAATCTGAATGCTTTGACAAGTTCAAAGAATTTAAGTCAGAAATGAAAAAGCAACATGATAAACATATTAAATCGTTACTATCTGATCATGGTGGTGAATACCTTTCTACTGAATTCATTAAATACTTATCAGATTGTGGAATTACATCTCAATTATCTGCTCCAGGAACACCACAATAAAATGGTGTGGCAGAGAGAAGAAACAGAACTCTTTTGGAAATGGTAAGATCAATGTTGAGTTATTCGGATTTTCCTTCTTCTTTTTGGGGATATGCATTAGACACGACAAACTATCTGTTGAACTTGGTTCCTTTCAAATCACTACCTTTAACTCCAATAGAATTATGGACTGGATGAAATCCTAGTCTAAGACACGTTGATGTATGGGGTTGTCCAGCCAACGTGCAAAAGGGAAAAACTGATAAGTTGGAATCATGGACAGAAGTATGTGTCTTCGTTGGATATCCAAAATGGATGAAAGGAGGTTTGTTTTATTTTCCTAAAGAAAAGAAGGTCATTACTACAACAAATGCCAAGTTTCTGGAAGAGGACTATTTAATAAATCTGTTACACCCCGTAAATTCTCGACATGTAGATGTCCTATTCACATGTTGGTTAAGAGTTTTAGAATGCCATACATGCTATAAAAAGGTCGGGGGGAAGATCGAAAAAGCGCCAAGTCGGCGCGTCGCAAGGAAAATGCAACTTATAAATCGCATTCGACGAGTGCGACTTATAAATTGCATTCGATGAATGCGACTTATAGGTCCCAACTATATAAAGCCTCCAACTTTGGTTTTTAACTTCTTTTCATCATTTTATTTCCAGAATACGAAGAGAAACAGAGGGTTCGAAGGGTTTGAGGAAATTTCTTTTCGATAACGCCATTAAACGCGGTCCAAACTCAAATTAACTCCAGATACCGAGGTATTCCTCAGCAAGGAACATTCCTATGGGTTTAGTTTCATGAAATTCGGCCAGCGAATCATCGTGCTACCGAGCTAAGGTAAGTGGAATTGCTCCAAGTTAGTGTCAATATACTCCTAGCCCTAAAGTGAGTATTTCTCCCTTCTGGACTTCCGAGAAATAGCGAGTTTTCGACCGTTTTTTGATAAGCAAAAGTTTAGGTTATATATATATATATATTTATTAAAAGTGGTATTTTCTTTCAGAATATTAACGTATTTAGTTCTAATTGATATATATGAATGCAGTTGGGGAGAAATAACAGAAATACTGACCGAGCTACGCCAATTAGTCGAAAAATCAGAAACGAAGGTATGTAAAGCTAGTTCTTCGGCAAGATAGCAATCCCAGTATAGTAAACAAAGTAAAGTCCAGAAGAAGGAACCTAGAAGTCGAGAATTGAGTCTAGTATGAATTCAGCAGGCATGTTTCATAATATTATGATATATTCAGAATAAAAGTTAGTAAAGCAATATCAGTTAGTCAGATAATATCTCAGATACAGTATAGCTCAGTATAAGAATCCGTTTCATGCAGAAAAGAGTTCAGAATAAGAAATCAGACTACAGATAGCATTTTCAGATCGAACATGCTTGCTATTTGTGATTATTGTTTGTTGAGACATGTTTGTGCTATGAGGTCACTCCTAGAGTTTCCTTGCCGCCCTAGGATTAATAGCTGTGTCGACTCGCCCGCCGGAGGGTAAGAATACGTCATTCCAAGGAGTGGCATGCCGTCCGCAGTAGGACGAAGATGGGATGTAGCATTCCCCATATCAAGCTGATCAACATAGTAGTATAGCTTACCCTGTCGAGCGCTTGCCCAGGGGGTAGTTTACAGTTTACAGATACAGATTATAGTTTATAGATACAGGAGTCCTCCGAACTCAGATACAGTTATAGTCAGGGGCCTAGAGAGCCCAAGCTGCATACCCAGGGGGCCGGTAAAGGTGCTCGTAGTTAGTAGGTGAGTGGAGTGATTTATTTTTGGATGGTTTTGACCCGGGTAGGGGTATATAGATTGTGTGTTGGTTGGAACCTTCCGGCTTATGGGGGCTGGTATAGGTCCTTGTATGTTATATATATGTATATACATGATATCTATTAGCTGATATACAGCAGGTCGCTATGACCACAGGTATGATTCTACCTTACCTTCAGTACATATAAGCTTATTCCAGATCCTGCTAGTCCAGACAGTTTCAGATACTTTCTGCTATTCAGCATTTACTAGATTGTTTTTTATATTCAGTTATGTTCAGTTTGCTTTACATACTCGTTACCAGTGGTACTGACGCCCGTTTGGGGCGCTGCATTACTTGCCTGCAGGTACCTATAGACGAGGAGTCGATCCCTCATGATCCTGGCCAGCGCAGAGTCATCAACTCCTGTCATCCGGAGCTTGATATTCAGAGGTGTATATCATTTTCTTTTGTTGTAAAGTACGGGTAGGTCGGGGCCCTGTCCCGACCATCTTATCAGTATTCTTGGAGGCTTGCAGATTGTGTTTATATCTCCCTGTGGTTAGTTGTGCCGATCGTGTGGGGTCGTGCGTATGTTTAGTTATTTATGTTGGCCTAGTGGGGCCAATCCAGTTAGTAGTGGTGACCTTGTCGGTCACATAGTTGTTTAGCATCTGTTATTTTAATTCAGAAGTAACTAGTCAGCATGGAGGCCTTGTCGGCCCGCATATTCTCACTTATATTGATATTTTTCTGGTTAACTGTTGTTGTTGTACGGGTGGCTATAGGCCTAGTCGGCCGGAGGCTGTATTTACAGCCGCTATATAGCCCTTTGATTCCGTGAATTAGAGTTAGAGCCATCCAGGTACCAGATGTGCTTAGGATCAGTAGTCTAGCAGTTCAGGTCCTAATAGGGCACCAGGTTCCAGTCATACCCCCCAAGGCGGGGTGTGACAAAATCATGTTCCGAGAAGTAAACTCGTTTTACAGGAATTGAACAATGGAATAACAAATAATGTATCCAAAGAACAAATTCCACAAGCAAGTATTGACATACCGCTCCATTATCGTAGTGGGAGAGATATCAATAGGCAATGGGAGGCACAAGTACAACGGTCGGACATCTCGCTACCTCAAGATAGTGGGAGTAATGTTGATCAGCCTGCACTTGTCGAGAAGCCTGTTCTTGGGGAAGAAGTTAGTGATAATCATGATTTAGTTCGCAAAAGTGATGTTGTGATTCCACCGTAAGATCATATTAATGATGTTGTAGTGAGTCATCGTAGTGGGAGAGTTATTAGAAAACTCATTCGGTTTGCACTCTTGGGAGAATCTTATGATAGAATCCCTAAAGAGCCTAATACAAACCCCTTAGTTACGCCGAAGTACTACAAGATATAGATGCTGAAAAATGAATAGTCTCTATGAAATCTGAAATGGAGTCTATGTACTCCAATCAAGTCTGGGATCTTCTATAACCACCTGCAGGAGTCAAATTCATTGGCCGTAGATGGATCTATAAGAAAAAGAGAGGGGTGGATGGAGAAGTGCAAACTTTTAAAGTTAGGCTTGTTGCAAAAGGGTTTACTCAAAAAGAAGGAATTGATTATGAGGATACCTTTTCGTCGGTAGCCATGCTTAAATCCATTAGAATTCTCTTATTCATTGCTGCTCATTATGATTATGAGATCTAGCAGATGGATGTTAAGACGACTTTTCTTAATGGAAGTCTTAGTGAGTGTGTATATATGGCACAACCAGAGGATTTCGTGGAAAGTGGCAATGAGCACATGTTGTGTAAGCTGAAAAGATCCATTTATGGGTTGAAACAGTCATCTAGGGCATGGAATACTTGTTTTGACAATTCGATTAAGACTTTTGGTTTTTATCAATGTGAGAACGAGTCATGCATATATAAAAAGCGGGATGGAGATAAAGTAGTGTTTTTGATTCTCTACGTGGATGACATTTTGCTCATAGGAAATAATGTGAGCATGCTGAAATCGGTTAAAGAGTGGTTGTCCTCACGTTTTGATATGAAAGACTTGGGTGAGACAGCTTATATCCTTGGGATCAAGCTCATGCGAGATCGCAAGCAAAGGATATTAGGCTTGTCTCAAGCACTTTATATTGATACGATTCTTATCAGGTGTAGCATGAAAAATTTAAAAAAGGAATTTCTTCCTTTTAGGCATTGAATTTCTCTATCGAAAGATCATTCTAACAAAACGGTTGATGAGATAGAGAGGATGAGGCTGATCCCTTATGCTTCTGTTGTTGGGAGTCTCATGTATGCTATGTTATATACTAGACCTAACATTTGCTTTGTTGTTGGCATGGTTAGTAGATATCAGTATAATCTTGGGAATGAACATTGGACTGCAGTTAAGCATAAGATCAAGTATCTGAAAAGGACTAGGGATTATGTGCTGGTTTTTCGTTCGGGAGATCTGGTACTCGTTGGGTACACAAATTTGATTTTCAGTTTGACAGAGATTCTAGAAAATTTACCTCAGGATATGTGTTTACTTTAGGAGGTGGAGCCATAAATTGGAGGAGTATTAAGCAATCATGTGTTGTTGATTCCATCATGGCAAGTTGAGTCATGTAGCTGCCTCCGAGGCGGCTAAGGAGGCTGTTTGTCTTAAGAACTTCCTAAAAGAGCTTGGAGTGATTCCTTCGATTGAAGCACCAATTACACTTTATTGTGATAATAGTGGTGCGGTTGCACACTCAAAGAAACCGCGAAGTCACAAAAGAAGCAAACACATTGAGAGAAAATATCACTTAATTCGGAACATAACTCAAAGAGGAGATGTAAAGGTTTTGAAGATTGCATCGCAGAACAATTTGGCGGAACCGTTTACAAAGAGCTTGTCACAGAAGCCTTTTGAAAACATGTAGAAGGAATGGGCGTTAAAGTTGTAGGTGCATGGTTATGAGTCTAAGTGGGAGATTGTTAAGTTATACTTAACCATGTGGTTTTAGTATAATGTTAATGTTTCAGTTTTGCATAAGACTTTTATTTTATTTATTGGATTAATAAAGTCTTGTTTTAAATAGATCATTTTTGCATGTGCGCCTTTACTTATATAGTAGATGATTTGGTGTATAGAGTTTAGTTTATACACAAAAGATTAAATCATCAGTTCTTATAAGTATAAAGTTTATATATGTTCACAATCTAAGATGAAAATTGGATGAATTTATCGATATGATTGTAGCACAAGATTAAATGTAATTTATCTTGATTATGGGAATGGTGTTATTCCAACTTCTTGTGCTAGTACATTTTGTATGTATTGAACGGACCAAGTAGAGAAAAATATTTTGTCTAACTTAGTAAAATAAATTCTCCAAGTTATTAAATGTACTTATACTCTTAATCTTGATATAATTATTATGATCAAATGATAGGTTGGATGATGACAAATGATATTTGTGAAATAATAGTTAGTTGATTAAATCCATGTCTCGACCTTGAGATTGATGATACCCCTTTATGATTGCTTATAAGGTTTCATGTGAAAACCCTGCAGGTGGATTCTGTTCCGTCACATGAAATAAGTTAAGCGTTTGAATAAAGGATTAAATTGATCAATGAATTAAATAGTTAGAAATTTAATTTGATTGGTTGGTATCTGTAATCTTAACGTGGGGAGTTAAATAAGAATTTAATGATTGGTTTTGAAATTATACCGAGGAGTGAAATTATGAATTTTTAGTGGAATAATCTGTGATTTATTATGGTAGGTTAATTCATTTATTATTTCGAATTAATACCATAATTGGAAGTCTCACTAATTAAATCTGTGGTCCCTACTATGCCTGATTAATTAAAGAACTTGGAAAAGGAAGAAAGCTGTTTTCTTGAAGTAGTAAAATCCTACAAGATTTTGGACAGCGTCAAAAAGGTAAGTAGTACACATTTTTGGGTTTCATACCCTTTGAAAACTCGTGAATATACATGGAAAGTAGGAATCCTATACGTTTTGGGATTAGGGTTTTACACCCTAAAAACGTGATTATAAATAGAGTTTTTTCCTCCTTGAAAAGATCATCTTTTCTGAAAAATAGTATTTGCCCACACAAGTATTCCTTATTCGGATATTATTCAGGCTATAGTACAAGACTGCAGACCTGGAGAGCGAATTGGACGTTTTGTGCGAAAACTTCAAGAGGTTAGCATTTCGTAATCTAATTCGTTATTGTTATCTAGTAATTCATGTAAGATAATTGATCCAATTTATATTTGCTTCCACTACGCATGTTCTAACAATCACCTTAAAAAATAAATTTAATGTTGGATAGAGTTATAAGCTATTACTTTCCTTAAAGTTAAAATTATACATTTTTAATTAATTTTCAGATATTTACTTCAAAATTAAACTAAATTTTATATTTTTCACCATTTAAAATAAAAAGAGAAATAAGTGAAAAACTCGTAGAAAAATTATTCTATGATAAAAGAAAAGGAAAAGGAAGAACAGAACAAGTGAAAAAACTCATTTCTAATTAATATCTCCAATGTAGAGTAATTATCATGGATTAAAAGCGAAATTTTTTTAAAAAAAAGAATAAATAGGACATTTATAATTTATTCCTATTAAAAACATAAAAAATCGTTGGTTAATATTCAAATTTATATTCTCTATGGACATTAGGGTTCCTGGCAAAATAATTTTTAATGCAAAATAGTTTAAACTTATGAAGCACCTTTGTAAAATGTTAGTTGATCTTTTTATATTTAAAACTAAATTTTTGTAAAATATTTTGTTGACTTTTTTACTTTTAAAATTTAATTTTACACTATAATTAGTTTGTAATATTTATAATTTTACGTATAACTAAATTTTTTATATTAAATCTTTTCTTATTAATATTAGAAACTAAAATCATAAAATTTACTTACATAAATTTTTTTCTCATTTTAATTGTGTAACTATACCTTTTTCTCTATGAGTGCTTTTGAACCCGCATATCTGAGGTTGATTCTTAAACTTTTCTCTTTAGATTCGGGATGAGTCAAATTGATAATTTCTTTAGAAGAGCAATACGAAAAAACTATAACAAATAAATGAAAGAAATAGTTTTAAAGCATGAAATTTCTTTGTAAAATGTTAGTTGACTTTTTTATGTTTAATGTTAAATGTACAATTTTTTTTCATTTTAACGCGATTCACACGACAAACAGATGCTAAATCATTATATTAAAAGTACCAACACTCGTAGCGAAATGTTATTCATCTCTTTTATCCTTTAAAAATAGATTTTACAATACTCGATAAAATAGTAATTGGCCAATACGTAATATTTAAAATTTTGAAATAAACTAAATACTATCTATCCAACATAGAACCATATACATGCTTTCATTAGGCACTGTACGACCCATTTCCAATGCTACGAACCGAACATTCACCAAAGAAGTATATGCACTTAATACACATTTAAACAATACATGCATTATGATCCCAGCATAACTTTGTCGACAAATCAAAGGATCACCATTCATGGAGTGATGTAGGACTAGGTGTCAAAAATCGAAACAAGCAAGAGGAATACAAGTGATTAGTTGATATTAAAACTACAGTTCTTGCACAATTTAAACAATATTTTGGGTAGTGATGTTTATAAAATAAAACAGTTGACCAGAGGAAAAATCACATCTTGTCACATCCCTCTGAGCCAAAAAAAGGGAAAACCTGGAAGTAACCCCAAAGGAAATTATTAGGAATAGTTAACTAGACAATTCTAGTTTATATTCACCCTTCAGGACAAAGTAAAATCCCAAAGAAGTATTTCCTGCCCTACAACTCTGGTATATCTTTCAGTAAGTCTTCTACCTGAACCACCATCTCAGAATAGTAGATATAGGAGCATTCAAGAAAGGGACATAACATTGTACAACAGGATTGACAAGCCTCCAGATCATAGCCTACACACCTTGATGGTAACCACCGGTAGCAGGAGCATGATACATAAGCTTCAATAACTGCAAAGAGTTGCATACTAGTCATTGTAACTAAATAACATGCATACTCTCAACAAATGGGAATAGTGGGATATCAAAGCTACCTAAGGTAATACGTACTGGAACAAGAAAAAAGGACAAGATTTAAGAAATTATAACTTCTATTATTTCATCAAGTTTAAATTGTAAATCGTGACGCTGCCAAATTATGTCAGGTGGCAAATGGGTTGCGCATTAACAATTTGGACATACGATGGGCACTTCCTCAGCTTCAGCCTATTCTTGGCAGTAACATTGTCATTAATAAACGTATGAGTAGCTCCGGTATCCACCATTGCTATCATACGCTTGCCATCAAATTATTGAAAGACAAACCCAATGGATTTGCTGGTGGGAATCACTGAAGACACAAGCGATCTGGTGGACATGCTGTCACAGATCCATGGTCTCAACTTGGAACTGCATCACTACCGTGAGCAGGTTGATGGCCAATTGTCTGATTTTCTCAATTTTTGGGAGGCAAGTGCTGCGAAGTTTGAGGAATTGGCCAAAGAAAATGAAGATCTTAAGGCGGAGGTGATGGTGCTCCACAAGGCAGTAGCCAATTCTGGCCGGGTTGGCGAGGAGTATGCTGCCAAGATCAAAATCCCAGAACCAAAGCCGTTTGATGGGATCCGGGGCGCCAAGGAACTTGAAAAGTTTTTGTGGGACATGGAACATTATTTTACTTCTGCTCATGTTCCTGAAAATGACAAGTTGACGATGGTAGTTCGCTATTTCAGAGGAGATGCGATTCTGTGGTGGCGCACCAAAAGTGCTAATGATGTTAGCGACAGATTTCTGCCTAGCAATTCATCTTGGATTGCTAGGGACAGGCTGAAACGCTTGAGACAGGTTGGTTCAATTCGTGAGTATGTGAAGGACTTTTCTTCCTAGTTGTTGGACATCAAAAATATGTCAGACGAGGACAAGTTGCATAACTTCATTGCTGGGATGCAAGGCTGGGCGCAAAATGAGTTGCGTCGGCAGAAAGTGCAAGATCTACCGAGTGCAATTGCGGCTGCTGATGCTTTGATCGATTTTCATTCAAACAGGTGAATGCTCTTCCTGCTGAAGAAGAGAGTGTGGCGGAAAAGGGGGAAGTTGCTGCCAATATCAACCTGCTGAAGTTGCTGAACACGTTGGTGGAAAATGTGACAGAACAGGTTGATGAAGAAGAAGATGATGCCGCTAATTTAGTTGCTCTTGTGAATGCTGCAGATTTTGTGGAAGACTTGACGGACGCTTACTCCAATCTGATGTTATGTGGAAGTCATGATTGGGGACAGACCGGTAGTAACTATGGTTGATACAGGTGCTACTCATACGTTGACCAAGACAGTCAAGGAATACGGGCTGAGGGTGACTTAATGTCCAACAAAGATGAAGGCTATAAACTCACCAGCACAACCTGGTCTTGGACAGGCGCTGGACGTGCCGTTGAGTATAGGACACTGGTCAAGTTTGTATAATTTGACAGTGGTGCCGCTTGATGATTTTAATCTCATGCTTATGATTGATTTTATGAGGAAGTGTAAAGTTTCTCCAATTCCTCATCTTGATGGTTTGATGTTTATAGGTGAAAAGGATCCTGGCTTTGTCAAGGGGATCAACCCATGTGAAGCAAGCATTAGTAAGTCAAAGAACACAGGGATTGCTACATTGGTGTCGGTTGCTGCATTGACAAAGGCTTGAAGAGCAGTGAGACTACTTACCTCGCTGCCTTGGTGGAAGTCAAGCCAGATTTGTAGATGGAAGTCCCTGATGATGTTGTAGAGTTGCTGGGAAAATTCAAAGATTTTGCCGCCTGAACTGCCTAGACAGTTGCCGCTGAGGAGGGAAATAGACCACAAAATTGAGTTGCTGCCAGGGTCTGTGCCTCCAGCACGCCCTCCTTACCGTATGTCTCCTTTGGAGTTGGCTGAATTGAGGAAGCAGATTGATGAACTGCTTGCAGCTGGCCTCATCCAGCCTTCGAAGGCTCCATTTGGCGCACCAGTCCTTTTCCAAAAGAAGCAGGATGGCTCTTTGAGGATGTGCGTGGATTACTGGGCGCTGAACAAGGTAACTGTGAAGAATAAGTACCCGTTACCACTGATCCAAGATTTACTTGATAGGCTGTCTAAGGCTAGTTTTTTTACTAAGGTATACTTGAGGTCAGGCTATTGGCAGGTTCTCATAGCCGAGGGGGATGCCCCTAAGACCACGTGTGTAACTAGATAGGTAGCTTTGAATTCCTTGTAATGCCGTTTGGGCTGACTAATTCCCTGGCTACCTTTTGCAACTTAATGAATAATTTTCTTTATGACTATCTTGATGACTTTGTTGTAGTATACTTAGATGACATAGTCATTTATAGCAGGACTATCGAAGATCATTTTCTACATTTACAGAAGGTGTTGCAACACCTTAGAGATTTCCAACTCTATGTGAAAATGGAAAAGTGTGATTTTGCTAAACGGGAGATCAAAATTTTGGGACACTTGGTTAGTGAAAACCAGGTTCGGATGGATCCCAAAAGGTGCACGCTATTGTTGATTGGAAGGCACCAAGAGGGGTAAAAGAATTGAGATCATTTTGTGGTTTGGCAAACTACTACCGAAAATTTATTGCTGGCTATTCCAGGAAGGCTGCCCCATTGACAAATTTGCCGAAGAAAAATGTCAAATGGACTTGGACAGATGCGTGTGCTAAGGCTTTTACTGCCTTGAAGGAGGCCATTGCGTCTGAGCCAATTCTAATGCTGCCAGATTTTGATATGCCATTTGAGGTCCACACAGATGCATCAGATTTTGCTGTTGGCGATGTGCTGGTCCAAGAAGGTCATCCGATAGTGTTTGAGAGCAGGAAATTAAATGCCGTGGAGCAATGGTATTCTGCCCATGAGAAGGAAATGGTTGCTATGATCCATCGCCTTCAAGTTTGGTGAGTGTACTTGCTTGGAACGAAGTTTGTTGTCCGGACGGACAATGTGGCCAATACTTACTTCAAGACTCAACAGAAATTGAGTCCAAAGCAGGCTCGGTGGCCGGAGATGCTGGCTGAATATGACTTCGTGTGGGTGCACAAACCCGGCAGGGAAAACCAGGTTGCTGATGCGTTGAGTCGCAAAGAGGTATTTGCTGTTGTTTATTCGCTCACTAGAATTGAATCTGATTTACTTGATACAATTAAACTATGTGTTGCGAGTGATCCATTATATGTGAAGTTGATGGATCAAGTGAGGGATGGAACTGTTATTCGATATAGGATCGAGGACGATCTGCTGCATTTCAAAGGGGGGAGAATCGTGTTACCCCAAGGTGAAGGTTTTCGTCGGACTTTGATGAAGGAGACGCATGATGCTGCTTACGCTGGTCATCCGGGTGTTGAGAGGATGATGACATTGCTGTCCCGAAGTTATTTCTGGCCGAAAATGGAGGATGAAGTTGAGGCCTATGTCAATACTTGTCTTGTATGTCAGCTTGACAAGTCTGAACAGAAGAAGGAAGTAGGTTTGCTACAACCTCTACCGGTTGTTGAACGTCCTTGGGCTTCCGTTTCTATGGATTTCATTAGCGGATTTCCAAAGGTTGATGGTAAGGCGTCAATCATGGTGGTGGTAGACAGATTCTTGAAGTATGGGGTATTAATTGCTGCTCCAACTCTATGTTCCTCAGAGATAGCTGCTGACTTGTTTATAAGCATGTGATAAAGTATTTTTGTGTTCCAACCGATATTATGAGTGATAGAGATGCTCGATTTACTAGCCATTTTTGGACTGCTTTGTTCAAAATGATGGGTACAGGTTTGAAATTCTCGACTGCAAATCATCCACAAACTGATGGACAAACCGAAAGAATCAATCATCTGCTTGAGGAGTACTTGATGCACTATGTGACTGCGAGTCAAAGGAATTGGGTAGCGTTGTTTGATAGTGCACAGTTTTGCTCTAACTTGCACAGGTCGTCGGCTACGGAGATGAGTCCTTTCGAGATTGTGTTGGGCAGGCAGCTTGACACGCCACTTGAAGTTGCTAAGCAAAAATCTCAAGGCAAGTGTCCTGTCGCTTACAGGTATGCACGTGACAAGCAAGAGTTGTTGGCTGAGGCGCAAGACAGTTTGTGGAAAGCTGCCAAGCGAATGAAGAAGTATGCTGACAAGCATCGCCGTGCATTGGACTTTCAGGTTGGTGATAAGGTGTTGCTGAAATTAACACCTCAAATATAGAAGAAGATCAATAGCAAGACAAGACATCATAGGCTGATTCCAAAGTACGACGGTCCCTTTGAAGTCGTAGAGAAGGTTGGCGCAGTGGCTTACCGGTTGAATCTGCCGGAACGGCTGAAGGTGCATCCTACTTTTCATATGAGTTACTTGAAGCCCTTTCATGAAGATGCTGAGGATCAATCAAGGGCGATGGCTAGACGTGCTCCTCCGGTTGTGAGACAACAGTATGAGGAGATTGAGAAGATTCTGGACCACCGGACCTTGGGGCAAAGCAAGAAGAATAGGCGGACAGAGTTTTTGATTCAATGAAAAGACAAACCTGAATGTGATGCGACTTGGGAGAAAGGGGCGTCTTTGTGGCAGTTTGAAGACCAGATCAAGGCTTACTTAGATTCTGCCTCATCGAGGACGACGAGCTAATCTGGTGGGGGAAGTTTGTTAGCCCCTTAACTTGATCATAGGGCCTTGTGCCGAGGGCATGGCAAGGCTTGCGGAAAAATGGGCATGATAAGGCATTTACCTGATGGGCCTTGGCATGACTCTATGTTGCTGATGGAAACGTGATGGCATTGTGGCAGACCAACCGGGCATGCGCAGGTGCAGGTCGACAAGGGCAGGCACGGGTCGGCAGACTTGGGCACTAGGTAGGTGGCCTAGATGCCAAGTCGATGATGATGAAGGCAAGGCTGACACGGGCAATGGCATGGCATTGCCGTGGCATAGAAAGACAACGGGCGGATGTGACCTAGGTGAGGCGTTGGCAAGGAAACGAGGCCATGGACGGCTGTGCAACACAGCTGAGGCAGATGTGTACCGGCATGAAGACTTGGCGCGCAGACATGGCATGAAGGCAGGCAAGAGCGCACTCAGGTATGGCACGAAGCAGGCGAGGCGCGCACGGTTGGCACCAAGGCGCGCGAAGGCGCCAAGGGCCGACGCACGCGCGCACGCGCTCAAGGCATGCTCAGCACATGCAGGTGGTTGGGCAATTTCCTGGAATCTGGGCGCCTCTGTCCTAGTCAGCAAGGAGTTGTAACTTCCGAATTTTGAATTCGAAATGCCTATAAGTTGGGGATGTCACCTGAATTTAGGAGGGAATTTGGTAAGCCATGTGGCATGGGGAATGGGCTAATTTTAAAAGGGAGTTAGTCTATGCTGCCTAAGGGAATGAGTGAAGCAAAAAGATAGTGTGTTAGTCTATCTTTTTGGACAAACAGTTTTGAGGCCTTGTGTATTCTTTGTATGTGAGTTATATACAAAGTTGGGAGTGTTTTCCCATATGTACGTGTGTGCCTAATATTGTGATTGTGCGAAATAGTCTAAGTGTCGAACGGATCGTAAAGGCAAACTTGTAGGCCGAGTCATAGCGGTTGTGTGCGTGTGACTGTCGTGCAGTGTCAAGAGTGTTGCGTAAAACAAAAATTGACCCTGTAACAACTGGAATCAGAGCCAGGTTTTAAATTAGCCCACGCCCCATGCCACATGGCTTACAAAATTCCCTCCTAAATTCAATTGAAATCCCCAGCTGATAGGAAATTCGAATTAAAAATTTGAAAGTTACAACTGCCCTTACTGACTAGGCCAGAGGCGCCCAGATTCTAGGAAACTGCCCAACCGCCCGCATATGCTGTGCATGCCTTGCGCGCGTGCACGCGTGTGTTGCCTGCTTCACGCCATGCCTGCGAGCGCCCTTGCCTACCTTGGCGCCATGTCTGCGCGCCAAGTCTTCGTGCCAGCGCATGTCTGCCTCGGCTGCTCCGCACAGCCGTCCATTGCAAAGTTTCCTTTCAAACACCTCGCCTAACTCACATCCGCCCGTTGTCTTTCTATGCCATGCCATTTCCCGTATCAGCCTTGCCTTCGTCATCATCGACTTGGCATCTAGGCCACCTGCCTAATGCCCAAGTCTGCCGACCCGTGCTTGCCCTTGCCAACCTACACCCGCACATGCCCGGTTGGTCTGCCATAATGTCATCACGGTTCCATCAGCAACATTGATTCATGCCAAGGTCCATCAAGTAAATGCTTTGTCATGCCCATTTTCCCGCAAGCCTTGCCTTGTCCTCGGCACATGGCCTTACGATCAAGTCAAGGGGCTAACAAACTTCCCCCACCAGATTAGCTCATTGTCCTCGACGAGGAAGAATCTAAGTAAGCCTTGACCTGGTCTTCAAACTGCCACAAAGATGCCCCTTTTCCCCAGTCGCATCACATTCGGGTTTGTCTTTCCATTCTGCCTATTCTTCTTGCTTCGCCCCAAGGTATGGTGGTCCAGAATCTTCTCAATTGTCTCCTCATACTGTTGTCTCACATATGGAGGAGCACGTCTGGCCGTCGCCCTTGCTGGATCCTCAGCATCTTCATGAAGAGGGTTCAAGTAACTCACATGGAAAGTAGGATGCACCTTCAGCCATTCCGGCAGATTCAACCGGTAAGCCACTGCACCAACCTTCTCTACGACTTCAAAGGGACCGTCATACTTTGGAATCAGCCAACGATGTCTCATCTTGCTACTGATCTTCTTCTATATTTGAGGTGTTAATTTAAGCAACACCTTGTCACCAACCTGAAAGTCCAATGCACCGCGATGCTTTTCAGCATACTTCTTCATTCGCTTGGAAGCTTTTCGCAAACTGCCTTGCACCTCAGCCAGCAATTCTTGCTTGTCACGTCATACCTGTAAGCGGCAGGACACTTTCCCTGAGATTTTTTCGTAGCAACTTCAAGTGGCATGTCAGGCTGCCTGCCCAACACAATCTCGAAAGGACTCATCTCCGTAGCCGACGACCTGTGCAAGTTATAGCAAAATTGTGCACTATCCAGCAACTCTACCCAATTCCTCTGACTCGCAGTCACATAGTGCCTCAAGTACTCCTCAAGCAGATGATTGATTCTTTCGGTTTGTCCATCAGTTTGTGGATGATTTGCAGTCGAGAATTTCAAACCTGTACCCATCATTTTGAACAAAGCAGTCCAAAAATGGCTAGTAAATCGAGCATCTCTATCACTCATAATATCGGTTGGAACACAAAAATACTTTATCACATGCTTATAAACAAGTCAGCAGCTATCTCTGAGGAACATAGAGTTGGAGCAGCAATTAATACCCCATACTTCAAGAATCTGTCTACCACCACCATGATTGACGCCTTACCATCAACCTTTGGAAATCCGCTAATGAAATCCATAGAAACGGAAGCCCAAGGACATTCAGCAACCGGTAGAGGTTGTAGCAAACCTACTTCCTTCTTCTGTTCAGACTTGTCAAGCTGACATACAAGACAAGTATTGACATAGGCCTCAACGTCATCCTCCATTTTCGGCCAGAAATAACTTCGGGACAGCAATGTCATCATCCTCTCAACACCCGGATGACCAGCGTAAGCAGCATCATGCGTCTCCTTCATCAAAGTCCGACGAAAACCTTCACCTTGGGGTAACACGATTCTCCCCCCTTTGAAATGCAGCAGATCGTCCTCGATCCTATACCGCCTAACAGTTCCATCCCTCACTTGATCCATCAACTTCACATATAATGGATCACTCGCAGCACATAGTTTAATTGTATCAAGTAAATCAGATTCAAATCTAGTGAGCGAATAAACAGCAGCATATACCTCTTTGCGACTCAATGCATCAGCAACTTGGTTTTCCCTACCGGGTTTGTGCACCCACACGAAGTCATATTCAGCCAACATCTCCTGCCACCGAGCCTGCTTTGGACTCAATTTCTGTGGAGTCTTGAAGTAAGTATTGGCCACATTGTTCTTCCAGACAATAAAATTCGTTCCAAGCAAGTACACTCTTCAAACTTGAAGGCAATGGATCACAACAACCATTTCCTTCTCATGGGCAGAATACCATTGCTCCGCGGCATTCAATTTTCTGCTCTCAAACGCTGCCGGATGACCTTCTTGGACCAGCACACTGCCAACAGCAAAATCTGATGCATCAGTGTGGACCTCAAACGGCATATAAAAATCTAGCAGCCTTAGGATTGGCTCGAATGATATGGCCTCCTTCAAGGCAGTGAAAGCCTTTGCACATTCATCTGTCCAAGTCCACTTGACATTTTTCTTCAGCAAATTTTTCAATGGGGCAGCCTTCCCGAAATAGCCAGCAATAAATTTCTGGTAGTAGTTTGCAAAACCCAAAAACGATCTCAATTCTTTTACCCCGCTTGGTGCCTGCCAATCAACAATAGCCTGCACCTTTTTGGGATCCATTCAGACCTGGTTTTTGTTAACCAAGTGTCCCAAGAATTTGATCTCCCCTTGAGCAAACTCACACTTTTCCATTTTCACATAGAGTTGGAAATCTCTAAGGTGTTGCAACACCTTCTCTAAATGCAGCAAATGATCTTCAATAGACCTACTATAAATGACTATGTCATCTAAGTATACTACTACAAAGTCATCAAGATAGTCATAAAGAACATTATTCATTAAGTTGCAAAAGGTAGCGGGGCATTAGTCAGCCCAAACAGCGTTACAAGGAATTCAAAGCTACCGTATCTAGTTACACAAGTGGTCTTTGGGGCATCCCCCTCGGCTATGCGAACCTGCCAATAGCCCGACCTCAAGTCTAACTTACTAAAGAAACAAGCCTTAGACAACATATCAAGTAAATCTTCGATTAGCGGCAACGGGTACTTGTTCTTCACAGATACCTTGTTCAGCGCCCTATAATCCACACACATCCTCAAAGAGCCATCCTGCTTCTTTTGGAAAAGGACCGATCCGCCAAATGGAGCCTTCGAAGGCTGGATGAGGCCAGCTGCAAGCAGTTCATCAATCTGTTTCCTTAATTCAGCCAACTCCAAAGGAGACATATGGTAAGGAGGGCGTGCTGGAGGCACAGACCCTGGCAGCAACTCAATTTTGTGGTCTATTTCCCTCTTCGGCGGCAACTGTCTAGGCAGTTCAGGCGGCATCAAATCTTTGAATTTTCCCAGCAACTCTTCAACATCATCAGGGACTTCCATCTGCAAATCTGGCTTGACTTCCACCAAGGCAGCGAGGTAAGCAGTCTCACTGCTCTTCAAGCCTTTGTCAAATGCAGCAGCCGACACCAACTCAGCAATCCCTGTGTTCTTTGAATTACTACTGCTTGCTTCACATGGGTTGATCCCCTTGACAAAGCCAGGATTTTTTTCACCCGTAAACATCAAACCATCAAGATGAGGAATTGGAGCAACTTTATACTTCCTCATAAAATCAATCCCAAGTATGAGATTAAAATCATCAAGCGACACCACTATCAAATTATGCAAACCTGACCAGTGTCCTATACTCAGCGGCACGTCCAGCGCCTGTCCAAGACCAGGTTGTGCTGGTGAGTTTATAACCTTCATCTTTGTTGCACATTAAGTCACCCTCAGCCCGTATTCCTTTACTGTCTTGGTTGCAACAAACGTATGAGTACCGGTCAGTCCCCAATCATGACTTCCACATACATCAGATTGGACTAAGCGTCTGTCAAGTCTTCCACAGAATCTGCAGCATTCACAAGAGCAACTAAATCAGCGACATCTTCTTCTTCATCAACCTGTTCTGCCACATTTGCCACCAGCGTGTTCAGCAACTTCCCCGTTTTTCGCCACACTCTCTTCTTCAGCAAGAAGAGCATTCACCTTGGCTTGATTGGGATAGTTTCGTGCCTGATGCCCTGGTTTTTGGCACGTCCAGCAGACCTTCTCACTCGCCGGGCTGTCATTTTTGGATGAAGCAGCCACAACTTTTCCCTTGCCTTTGTCATTTCCCTCAGATTTTCGATGATCCTTCTTCTAGTCTTTCCCATTCTCCCTTTTCTTTGCCCTAGCCGTGGGAGTAGGGTTAGAAAGCACACTTTTGAATGAAAATCGATCAAACATCAGCAGCCGCAATTGCACTCGGCAGATCTTGCACTTTCTACCGACGCAACTCATTCTACGCCCAGCCTTGCATCCCAGAAATGAAGTTATGCCCTTTTCCTCGTCTGACATATTTTGGATGTCCAGCAACAAGGAAGAAAAGTCCTTCACATACTCACGAATTGAACCAACCTGTCTCAAGCATTTCAGCCTTTCCCTAGCAGCCCAAGACAAATTGCTAGGCAGAAATTTGTCTCTTAGCGCCTCCCGCAACTCCGCCCGTGTCTTAACCTTGGGCCTGCCTGCGCTAACATCATCAGCACTTTTGGTGCGCCACCACAGAATTGCATCCCCTCTGAAATAGCGAACTGCCATCGTCAACTTGTCATTTTCAGGAACATGAGCAGAAGTAAAATAATGTTCCATGTCCCACAAAATATTTTCAAGTTCCTTGGTGCCCTGAATCCCATCAAACGGCTTTGGTTCTGGGATTTTAATCTTGGCAGCATGCTCCTCGACAACCCGGCCAGAATTGGCTACTGCCTTGTGGAGCACCATCACCTCCGCCTTAAGATCTTCATTTTCTTTGGCCAGTTCCTCAAACTTCGCAGCACTTGCCTCTCGAAAATTGAGAAAATCATACAATTGTCCATCAACCTGCTCACGCTAGTGACGCAGTTCTGAGTTAAGACCGTGGATCTGTGACAGCATGACCACCTTGTGTCTTCAGTGATTCCCACCAGCAAATCTATTGGGTTTGTCTTTCAATAATTTGATGGCAACTGTATGATAGCAATGGTGGATACCGGAGCTACTCATACGTTTGTTAATGACAAAGTTGCTGCCAAGAATGCGCTGAAGCTGAGGAAGTGCGCATCGTATGTCCAAACTGTTAATGCACAAGCGATTGTGGGAATGGCATATGATGTTTCCATGGTCCTTGGAGAGTGGACTGGAAAGCATAATTTGATGGTGATACCCCTGGGAGACTTTGAATTGATACTTGGAGTTGATTTTTTGAAGAAGTATCAGTTTGTTCCATTCCCTCATTTGGATGGGTTGATGTTGATGGACGAGAAGATACCGAGTTTCATCAAGGCTGTTCATCCTTATGGAGAAGTTGAGAAAGTGAAGAAGTACAAGACACCTATTATTTCTGCTATTAGTGTCGAGAAAGGATTGAAGAAGGGAGATCAAACCTTTCTTGCTGCCATGGTTGAGATCAAACCAGATGTGAAGGTTGAGGTGCTCGATTCTGTTGCAGAATTGCTGAAAGAGTATGCTGATGTGATGCCCCCTGAGTTGCCTAAGATGCTGCCACCAAGAAGGGATATTGATCACAAGATAAAGTTGCTGCTAGGATCAGTTGCCCCTGCCCAGTCTCCTTATCGGATGGCTCCTAAGGAGTTGGCTAAATTGCGCAAACAATTGAATGAGTTGCTGGATGCCGAACTAATTCAACCTTCAAAGGCTCCGTATGGTGCTCCTGTTTTGTTCCAAAAGAAGCAGGACGGATCCTTGAGGATGTGCGTGGACTATAGGGCATTGAACAAAGTGACTGTGAAGAACAAGTATCCGGTGCCGCTGGTGCAAGACTTGATGGACAGGCTGAGCAAGGCATGCTGGTTTACTAATCTGGATCTTAGGTCTGGTTATTGGCAGGTTAGAATAGCAGAGGGTGATGAGCCTAAAACTACTTGTGTAACTAGGTATGGCTCATATGAGTTTCTTGTAATGCCGTTTGGGCTGACTAATGCCCAGCCACTTTCTGTAATTTAATGAATGACGTGTTGTTTGAGTATCTTGATTATTTTATTGTAGTTTACTTAGACGACATTGTTATTTATAGTTTCTCTCTTGATGAACACTTGATGCATTTGAGCAAAGTGTTGTCTAATTTGAGGGAGTACAAACTCTATGTGAAGATGGAGAAGTGTGAATTTGCTCAAAATGAAATCAAGTTCCTTAGGCACTTGGTGAGTCAGAATCAAGTGTGGATGGACTCAAAGAAGGTGCAGGCAATCGTGGATTGGCAGGCACCCAGTGGCGTTACAGAGTTGCGGTCATTTTAGGGCTGGCTAATTATTACCGCAAGTTCATTTCAGGCTATTCCAAGAGGGTAGCCGCCTTAACAGATTTGCTGAAGAAAGATGTTAAGTGGGCATGGTCCGAGAAGTGTGAAGCTGCATTCCGATTGTTGAAGGAAGCCGTAGCATCGGAACCTATCTTAAAGCTGCCTGATTTCGAGTTGCCATTTGAGGTGCATACAGATGCATCTGACAAGGCTGTTGGAGGTGTTCTTGTGTAGGAAGGGCATCCAGTTTCCTATGAAAGTAGGAAATTAAATGAAGCTGAGCAGCGGTATTCGACTCACGAAAAGGAGATGGTTGCTGTTGTGCATTGCTTGCAGACATGGAGAGTGTATTTGCTAGGCACATGCTTTGTGGTGCAGACAGATAATGTGGCTAATACATTCTTCAAGACTCAATGCAAGCTAAGTTCGAAGCAAGCACATTGGCAAGAATTCCTTGCAGAGTATGATTTCATGTGGGAACGTAAGCCGGGAAGGTACAATCAAGTTGCTGACGCCTTGAGCCGAAAAGAGGTACTTGTTGCTGTGTTTTCAATTTCTAGACTTGAAACTAATTTTATTGATAAAATCAGAATTTGTGCTGCTAATGACTCATTATATGTGAAATGGATGAGTCAAGTGAAAGAAGGGATAGTTAGGAGGTACTCGATCGAGGACGATCTTCTTTATTTCAAAGGGGGGAGGATCGTCGTACCTCAAGGTGGTGGACTGCGTAGAGAACTGATGAAAGAGGCGCATGACACTATATGGGCTGGTCATCCGGGTGTGGTGCGGATGTTAGCCTTGCTATCCCATGTATATTATTGGCCAAAGATGGAAGACGATGTTGAAGCTTACATGAAGACTTGTCTAGTGTGCCAGTTAGACAAATCTGAGCGCAAGAAGGAAGCAGGTTTGTTGCAGCCTATTCCAATTCCTGAACGGCCATGGATGTCCGTGTCAATGGACTTTATTTTTGGGTTTCCAAAGGTGTACGATAAGGCATCTATTATGGTGGTTGTAGACAGGTTTTCAAAGTACTCTATTTTTATTGCTGCCCCAATTGTTTGTTCGTCCGAAATAGCTGCTGATTTATTTTATAGACATGTGGTTAAGCTGTTTGGTGTGCCAGATGACATTGTGAGTGATAGGTATGCTAGATTTACAAGTCAGTTTTGGACAGCTTTGTTCAACATGATGGGGACCGATCATGTTGCCATGCCAAGATAGTGCCTCCTTGGCATGCCACTGCCGATATTCGTCAAGTTCCAGCTTGAGGGTCTAACAAACCACCCCCACTAGTTGAACTCGACGTCCTATTCTAGACCATCTTAAGATAGTCCTCCAGCTGCTTCTCGAACTGCCATAGTTTTGAAATCTTCTCCCAAGTCGCGTCCGCCATGGACTTGCCTTTCTAATGAAACAAGAATTCTGTCCGCCTGTTCGTCTTGCTCATGCCTAGCACCCGGTGATCCAGCACCTGTTCAATCTCCTCTTCAAACTGTGTGTGCACCACAGGAGGAGCCCTCTTGACTTTGTGCCTATCCGGATCTGCATGATCTGCAAAATAAGGCTTCAAAAACCTAAAATGGAAAGTAGGATGAATTTTCAACCTCTCCGGCAACTTCATCTTATAAGCAACTGCGCCTATCTTCTGCACCACCTCGAATGGGCCATCATATTTGGGAATCAGTCCCCTATGCCTCGTTTACTCACAATTTGTTTCCAAATCTGCGGTGTGAGTTTGAGCAGCACCTTGTCACCCACCTTGAATTCCAACGGGCGTCTATGTTGATTAGCATATTTCTTAATGCGACTCTGGGCCTTGCACAAACTGTCTTGCGCCTCTGCAAGCATCTCATGCTTGTCCCTTACATAATTGTAAGCAGTCGGGAATTCCCCTTGATGCTTCTGCTTTGCGACATCCAGCGGTGTCAAAGGCTGTATCCCGGTGACTAATTCAAACGGACTCATTTCGGTTGCTGAAGACTTATGCAGATTTTAGAAAAACATTGTCGTATCCAATAAGTCTACCTAATTCATCTGGCTCGCTGTCACAAAATGCCTGAGATATTCCTCCACCAAGTGATTAATTCTCTCTGTTTGGCCATATGTTTGAGGGTGATTCGCTGTCGAGAATTTTAGATCGATCCCCATCATGTTGAACAAAGCTGTCCAAAACTGACCTGTAAATCTAGCATCCCTATCACTCACAATGTCATCTGGCACACCAAAAGCTAAACCACATGTCTATAAAATAAATCAGCAGCTATTTTGGACGAACAAACAATTGGCGCAACAATAAAAATAGAGTACTTTGAAAACCTGTCTACAACCGCCATAATATATGCCTTACCGTCCACTTTTGGAAACCCAGAAATAAAGTCCATTAACACGGACATCTATGGCCGTTCAGAAATCGGAAGAGGCTGCAACAAACCTACTTCCTTCTTGCGCTCAGATTTGTCTAACTGGCACACTAGAGAAGTCTTCACGTAAGCTTCAACATCGTCTTCCATCTTTGGACAATAATATACACGGGATAGCAGGGTTAACATCCGCTCCACACCCGGATGACCAGCCCATGTAGTGTCATGCGCCTCTTTCATCAGTTCTCTACGCAGTCCACCACCTTGATGTATGACGATCCTCCCCCCTTTGAAATAAAAAGATCGTCCTTGATCCAGTACCTCCTAACTATCCCTTCTTTCACTTGACCCATCCATTTCACATATACTGAGTCATTAGCAGCACAAATTCTTAATTCATCAATAAAATCAGTTTCAAGTCTAGAAATTTAAAACACAGCAGCAAGTACCTCTTTTCGATTCAAGGCGTCAGCAACTTAATTGTGCCTTCCCAGTTTATGTTCCCACACGAAATCATACTCTGCCAGGAATTCCTACCAACGTGCTTGCTTCGGACATAGCTTGCATTAAGTCTTGAAGAATGTATTAGCCACATTATCTGTCTGCACCGCAAAGCGTGTGCCTAGCAAATATACTCTCCATGTCTGCAAGCAATGCACAAAGCAACCATCTCCTTTTCGTGAGTCGAATACCGCAGCTCAGCTTCATTTAATTTCCTGCTTTCATAGGAAACTGGATGCCCTTCCTACACAAGAACACCTCCAACAGCCTTTTCAGATGCATCTGTATGCACCTCAAATGGCAACTCGAAATCAGGCAGCTTTAAGATAGGCTCCGATGCTACTGCTTCCTTCAACAATCTGAATGTAGCTTCAAACTTCTCGGACCACGCCCACTTAACATCTTTCTTCAGCAAATCTGTTAAGGCGCTGCCTTCTTGGAATAGCCTGAAATGAACTTGCGGTAATAATTAGCCAGCCCTAAAAATGACCGCAACTCTTTTACGCCACTGGGTGCCTGCCAATTCGCAATTGCCTGCACCTTCTTTGGGTACATCCGCACTTGATTCTGACTCACCAAGTGCCCAAGGAACTTGATTTCTTTCTGAGCAAATTCACACTTCTCCATCTTCACATAGAGTTTGTACTACCTCAAACGAGACAGCACCTTGCTCAAATGCATCAAGTGTTCATCAAGAGAGCAACTATAAATAACAATGTCGTCTAAGTAAACTACAACAAAATAATAAAGATACTCAAACAACACGTCATTCATTAAATTACAGAAAGTGGTCGGGGCATTAGTCAGCCCAAACGACATTACAAGAAACTCAAATGAGTCATACCTAGTTACACAAGTAGTTTTAGGCTCATCATCCTCTGCTATTCTAACCTGCATATAACCAGACCTAAGATCCAGCTTAGTAAACCAGCATGCCTTGCTCAGCCTGTCCATCAAGTCTTGCACCAGCGGCACCGGATATTTGTTCTTCACAGTCACTTTCTTCAATGCCCCATAGTCCACGCACATCCTCAAGGATCCGTCCTGCTTCTTTTGGAACAAAACAGGAGCACCATACGGAGCCTTTGAAGGCTGAATTAGTCCGGCATCCAGCAACTCATTCAATTGTTTACGCAATTCAGCCAACTCCGTAGGAGCCATCCGATAAGGAGCCTGGGCAGGGGCAACTGATCCTAGCGGCAACTCTATCTTGTGATCAATATCCCTTCTTGGTGGTAGCATCTTAGGCAACTCAGGGGGCATCACATCAGCATACTCTTTCAGAAATTCTGCAATAGAATCGGGCACCTCAACCTTCACATCTGGTTTGATCTCAACCATGGCAGCAAGAAAGGTTTGATCTCCCTTCTTCAAACCTTTCTTAACACTAATAGCAGGAATAATAGGTGTCTTGTACTTCTTCACTTTCTCAGCTTCTCCATAAGGATGAACTGCCTTTATGAAACTCGGTATCTTCTCGTCCATCAGCATCAACCCATCCAAATGAGGGAATGGAACAAACCGATACTTCTTCAAGAAATCAACTCCAATTATCAATTCAAAGTCTCCCAGAGGCATCACCATCAAATTATGCTTTCCAGTCCACTCTCCAAGGACAATGGAAACATCATATGCCATTCCCACAATCGTTTGTGCTTTGGCATTAACAGTTTGGACATACGATGGGCACTTCCTCAGCTTCAGCCCATTCTTGGAAGCAACTTTGTCATTAACAAACGTATGAGTAGCTCCGATATCCACCATTGCTATCATACGCTTGCCATCAAATTATTGAAAGACAAACCCAATGGATTTGCTCGTGGGAATCACTGAAGATACAAGCGATCTGGTGGACATGCTGTCACAGATCTATGGTCTCAACTTGGAACTGCGTCACTACCGTGAGCAGGTTGATGGCTAATTTGCTGATTTTCTCAATTTTTGGGAGGCAAGTGCTGCCAAGTTTGAGGAATTGGTCAAAGAAAATGAAGATCTTAAAGCGAAGGTGATGGTGCTTCACAAGGCAGTAGCCAATTCTGCCGGGTTGGCGAGGAGCATGCTGCCAATTCCTCATCTTGATGGTTTGATGTTTATGGGTGAAAAGGATCCTGGCTTTGTCAAGGGGATCAACCCATGTGAAGCAAGTAGTAGTAAGTCAAAGAACACAGGGATTGCTTCGTTGGTGTCGGCTGCTGCATTTGACAAAGGCTTGAAGAGCAGTGAGACTACTTACCTCGCTGCCTTGGTGGAAGTCAAGCCACATTTGCAGATGGAAGTCCCTGATGATGTTGCAGAGTTGCTGGGAAAATTCAAAGATGTGATGCTGCCTGAACTGCCTAGACAGTTGCTGCTGAGGAGGGAAATAGACCACAGAATAAAGTTGCTGCCACGGTCTGTGCCTCCAGTATGCCCTCCTTACCGTATGTCTCCTTTGGAGTTGGCTGAATTGAGAAAGAAAATTGATGAACTTCTTGCAGCTGGCCTTATCCAGCCTTCGAAGGCTCCATTTGGCGCACCAGTCCTTTTTCAAAAGAAGTAGGATGGCTCTTTGAGGATGTGCGTGGATTACCGGGCGCTGAACAAGGTAACTGTGAAGAACAAGTACCCGTTGCCGCTGATCCAAGATTTACTTGATAGGCTGTCTAAGGCTAGTTTCTTTACTAAGTTAGACTTGAGGTCGGGTTATTGGCAGGTCCACATAGCCGAGGGGGATTCCCCAAAGACAACTTGCGTAACTAGATACAGTAGCTTTGAATTCCTTGTTATGCCGTTTGGGCTGACTAATGCCCCGGCTATCTTTTGCAACTTAATGAATAATGTTCTTTATGACTATCTTGATGACTTTGTAGTAGTATACTTAGATGACATAGTCATTTATAGTAAGACTATCGAAGATCATTTGCTGCATTTAGAGAAGGTGTTGCAATGCCTTAGAGATTTCCAACTCTATGTGAAAATGGAAATGTGTGAGTTTACTAAACGGGAGATCAAATTCTTAGGACACTTGGTTAGGGAAAACCAGGTTCGGAAGGATCCCAAAAGGTGCAGGCTATTGTTGATTGGCAGGCACCAAACGGGGTAAAAGAATTGAGATCATTTTTGGGTTTGGCAAATTACAACCGGAAATTTATTGCTGGCCATTCCAGGAAGGCTTCCCCATTGACAAATTTGCCGAAGAAAAATGTCAAATGGACTTGGACAGATGCGTGTGCTAAGGCTTTTACTGCCTTGAAGGAGGCCATTGAGTCCGAGAAAATTCTAAGGCTGCCAGATTTTGATATGTCATCTGAGGTCCACACTGATGCATTAGATTTTGCTGTTGGCGATGTGTTGGTCTAAGAAGGTCATCCGATAGCGTTTGAGAGCAGGAAATTAAATGCCGCGGAGCAATGGTATTCTGCCCATGAGAAGGAAATGGTTGCTATGATCCATCGCCTTCAAGTTTGGTGAGTGTACTTGCTTGGAATGAAGTTTGTTGTCCGGACGGACAATGTGGCCAATACTCAATTCAAGACTCAACAGAAATTGAGTCCAAAGCAGGCTCAGTGGCAGGAGATGCTGGCTGAATATGACTTCGTGTGGGTGCACAAACCCGGCAGGGAAAACTAGGTTGCTGATGCGTTGAGTCGCAAATAGGTATTTGCTGCTGTTTATTCGCTCACTAGAATTGAATCTCATTTACTTGATACAATTAAAATATGTGCTGCGCATGATCCATTATATGTGAAGTTGATGGATAAAGTAAGAGATGGAACTGTTAGGCGGTATTGGATCGAGGACGATCTGCTGCATTTCAAAGGGGGGAGAATTGTGGTACCCCAAGGTGCAGGTTTGCGTCGGACTTTGATGAAGAAGACACATGATGCTGCTTATGCTGGTCATCCGGGTGTTGAGAGGATGATGGCCTTACTGTCCTGAAGTTATTTCTGGCCGAAAATGGAGGATGACATTGAGGCCTATGTCAAGACTTGCCTTGTATGCCAGCTTGACAAATCTGAACGGAAGAAGGAAGCAGGTTTGCTACAACCTCTACCCGTAGCTGAACGTTCTTGGGCTTCCGTTTCTATGGATTTCATTAGCGGATTTCCAAAGGTTGATGGTAAGGCGTTAATCATGGTGGTGGTAGACAGATTCTCGAAGTTTGGGGTATTCATTGCTGCTCCAACTCTATGTTCTTCAGAGATAGCTGCTGAATTGTTTTATAAGCATGTGATAAAGTATTTTTGTGTTCCAACCGACATTGTGAGTGATAGAGATGCTCGATTTACTGGCCATTTTTGGATTGCTTTGTTCAAATTAATGGGTACATATTTGAAATTCTCGACAGCAAATCATCCACACACTGATGGAAAGATTGAGAGAATCAATCATTTGCTTGAGGAGTACTTGAGGCACTATGTGACTGCGAGTCAGAGGAATTGGGTGGCGTTGTTCGATAGTGCACAGTTTTGCTCTAACTTGCATAGGTCGTCGGCTACGGAGATGAGTCCTTTCGAGATTGTGTTGGGCTGGCAGCCTGACACGCCACTTGAAGTTGCTAAGCAGAAATCTCAAGGCAAGTGTCCTGCCGCTTACAGGTATGCACGTGACAAGCAAGAGTTGCTGGCTGAGGCGCAAGACAATTTGTGGAAAGCTGCCGTAGAGAAGGTTGGCGCAGTGGCTTACCGGTTGAATCTGCCAGAACGGCTGAAGGTGCATCCTACTTTTCATGTGAGTTACTTGAAGCCCTTTCATGAAGAAGCTGAGGATCCATCAAGGGCGATGGCCAGACGTGCTCCTCCGGTTGTGAGACAATAGTATGAGGAGATTGAGAAGATTCTGGACCACCGGACCTTGGGGCAAAGCAAGAAGAATAGGCGGACAGAGTTTCTGATTCAATGAAAAGACAAACCTGAATGTGATGCGACTTGGGAGAAAGGGGCGTCTTTGTGGCAGTTTGAAGACCAGATCAAGGCTTACTTAGATTCTGCCTCGTCGAGGACGACGAGCTAATCTGGTGGGGGAAGTTTGTTAGCCCCTTAACTTGATCATAGGGCCTTGCGGAAAAATGGGCATGATAAGGCATTAACATGATGGGCCTTGGCATGACTCCATGTTGCTGATGGAACCGTGATGGCATTGTGGCAGACCAACCGGGCATGCGCAGGTGCAGGTCTACAAGGGCAGGCATGGGTCGGCAGACTTGGGCACTAGGCAGGTGGCCTAGATGCCAAATCGATGATGATGAAGGCAAGGCTGACACGGGCAATGGCATGGAATTGCCGTTGGCAAGGAAACTGGGCCATGGACGGCTGTGCGAAGCAGCCGAGGCAGACATGCGCTAGCATGAAAACTTGGCGCGCAGACATGGCGCCAAGGCAGGAAAGAGCGCGCGCAGGCATGGCGCGAAGCACGCGAGGCACGCGCGGTTTGCGCCAAGGCGTGCGAAGGCGCCAACGGCCGACACACACGCGCGCGCGCGCAAGGCATGCGCAGCATATGTGGGCGGTTAGGCAGTTTCCTGGAATCTGGGCGCCTCTGGCCTAATCAGCAAGGGCAGTTGTAACTTCCGAATTTTGAATTCGAAATGCTTATCAGTTGGGGATGTCAACTGAATTTAGGAGGAAATTTGGAAGGCCATGTGGCATGGGGCGTGGGCTAATTTTAAAGGGAGTTAGTCTATGCTACCTAAGGGAATGAGTGAAGCAAAAAGATAGTGTGTTAGTCTATCTTTTTGGACAAACAGTTTTGAGGTCTTGTGTATTCTTTGTATGTGAGTTATTATACAAAGTTGGGAGTGTTTTCCCGTATGTGCGTGTGTGCCTAATATTGTGATTGTGCGAAATAGTCTAAGTGTCGAACGGATCGTAAAGGCAAACTTGTAGGCTGAGTCATAGCGGTTGTGTGCGTGTGACTGCCATGCAGTGTCAAGAGTGTTGCGTAAAACAAAAACTAACCCTGTAAGTATCACCATTTTTTTATTTTTATATCAACTATTAAATGGTCACTTTTTCTACCTGAACTATAATCAACTATATATCAAAACACACCTCAACTATCGGTTGTTCATTTTCCTACTTGAATGATGGTAATATTTCAGGGGTGTTTGGATAAACAGTTAGTTATAATTCAGATAGGAAACTAGCACGCATGATAGTTCAAGTATGAATTTGAGTTCAAAGTACAGCATGAGTAACAATGAGTATCCAATTTAATACTTATATGATTCAAGTAGGGATGACAATGGGGCGGGTACCGGACAATTCCGCATAAACCTGCAAAGACTTTAACCCGCACTGCGTAATATAATTTGATATTTTTAACCCACTTCGTGTGAGAAAGAGAAGGTAATGAAGAGAAATGAGTACTATTCTCAATCCCCAAACCAAGGTAGCTACTATCTTTTCTCGTGCTTCCTGCTGCTATTGGAACCTGCCAGTTGAAGCAAAGGTATATTCGATCGAGACCAAAGCTTATGCAGTTGTGGAATTCCGTTAAGATAGAAAGCTTTTTAGCCAGTTGGGCGTCAGTAGTGGACTAAATTTGGACAAAGGAACGGTCAGAGAACTACATACTAATGCAATACCTAGCTACTTGAATATGAATTCCTCTTCCTTATGCTTGTGCTACGGTTCTGTAAGGGATGATCAATGGAGTCCTTTTGATCTCCCGGCTTCATTTCCTATATTTCATCAATCGGTTGCTCCATGAATGAAGTGTTCATAAGCACTTTCGAACTGGAAGCAAAGCAAGATGGAGTACTAGAGTGATATTCTTCCTGGTAAATCTCATCATCACTGCAACTCAATATCTTAGTAGGTGACTTTGCATTGTCTGTTTCCTCTTCATCTTCAGATATATTCTTGTTAGAGTCCCCATCACTCCAGCTAGTATCATTGACTGTATGAAACAAAGTAACACTCTCTTTCTTTGCTCCTTGAAATGAAAAGCTCCTTATTTTCCTATCGGACAACAGAAGGAGGGATGTTGAATGAGAAGCAGCAACTTCATCCCTTCCCAAATTGTACGATGTTGAGAGCTTCCTCTGTATGCCTTCCCTTTCTTTAACTAGATGCCTAAATTTTCCAACACCTCATTGCCTATTGCTTCCTCAGTAGCTTTTTGTTGAAGCTCTGTGATGGATCTGTCAAAAGCTTTCTTCTGAAGTCAAAGTGATCGCTGAAACATGGACCAAAACAAGACAGACTTCAGGTTTCAGTTCTTTGGTAGAACATGGAGTAACAGAATCAAAGGAAGGGAAAAGGGTCAGAAATACCTTTCTACTATACAAAAAATCTTAATTTTACTCTCCGTTAATATGTTGGGGTCATTCATACCCTTGCGTTAGCAAATCTGTCTCGTATTTGTCCTTGACCCTAATGGAGCTCCAACATGAAGTATAACAGATGTAACTTTAAGATGAGACAATTTGTTGACAATGTGTATGAATGACTTCCAAACATAATGACGGTTAAAATTAAGATATTTCTAAGGAACTCGTGGGAAAGAATATAGAGAGAAGCTGAGTCCATAAAATGCGCCTTCAGGCTTAAATATCAGTTTCCATAGAGAACACAAAAAGGTGAAAAGAGAGTTGGAATGTATCTCAGCTTACTCTTTTATCTAAGAATTCCCCAAGATGTTGATTTTGAAGCTTCTTTTTCTTCCAAAACACGTAGCAAAATCTTACTAGTACTGCTAGTACTATCAGTATGATAGATTCAAAGATCAGAAACAGCAAAATTGTCCTCTTATTTCCTGAAGAAAAAAGAAGGGAATTATTATGGAATGGTATTTGGTTATCAATATCACTACACAAATGTAGGATGTACCTGTGTAGATGCTGAAATTCTTATGCCTAATCTGTGAGCAGCTTAATGCAAATTTCTGACCTGATGCAAAAGAATGATGAAACAACGAACATGACAGGATGCTCAGAGGCGGAACTAGACTTAAATTTATAGATTCATGTGAACCCAGTAGCTTTAGTTTAAAATCACAATTCTATTAAGAAATCCGCCAAATATATATAAATATTTCACATGTATATTTATTTGAGACCTGTTGTAGGAACCTATAAACTTCAAATCCTAGATTCACCTCTGAGAGTGTTAGGAACTTATATGATCCTAGCTGAAATATAAGAGAAAATTATTACAGGAATAGGATATTTACGTGAGCTTCGGCAAGGCAGTGGGTTCCCAATACCAGCACGAGTGATCCATCTCTATTAGATATTCATTAAGCACCAACAAATTGCAGAGTGAAAATCTCTTTAGATTTCCACACAACTCCAGAAATGAGATTTTGTGAACTGCATAGAAATGCATGTTAAATCAAGAAATAAAGTTCATATTGCTTCCTTAAATTAATATTGAAGCACTGCTCAAGTCCTTGATGACTGTTATTACTCTCTTAGAATGAAAAGAAATGGAAATTTGTTTTATTCAATAATGTGAAAAAAAAATTTAATCCTGTAATTGTGAAGAGACTCACTTGAAGCTGCAAAAAAAGCGAGGAGGACACTTTCATCCAAAAGAAAATGTTGTAGGTCACTTCTCAAAAATTCCAAGGAGAATTGGCCTGATGCAATACTAAATAATGGATGTTAGGATGCTGGAGAGTACTGGATTTATCGATTGATGTTGTTAATAAGGCCAAAGATATTTCGGGGCTAGGGAGAAGTGCGAGGTAGTTACCAGGATATTGTTCAGACCAAAAGATGGTCCCAGTAGCTGGATTAATCAGCGTGAAGATAACGCCCTTTGGTTTCATCGCGGAGATGTAAGTGTAATCTCCTATTATCCGAGTAAATTTTCCTTCAATCTGTGTCTGAGAAACATAGATTGCATATCCTGAGCAATCCAGAATAGGGCTGACTTGGATTACAGAATCCATATTGAGCACTTTAGGGAACTTTTTGAGAACTCCTTGTGGTGAAAACGAATAGAGGTATCCCTCCAATGAACCAATAGATATCCAACCTGGAATTGAATTTGAAATAAACATGAATACTTTGAAGGCCTAATACAGCTAGAAGTTCATGATATATGGTAAGGAATAATATTACCATTAGAATCAACAGCAGGGGCATAATCTGCCATACTTAGCGGACCAAAGCTTTTCTGCCACAAAATGTTTCCCTTGGAAACATCAACTGCTAGCATAAGAGCTTTAGCTGCTACAGTAACATACAAGAGACCGTTATTCCCGGCTGTCATAGTAAGCGCACTTCCGACTGAACTGAAATCTTGTATCCATCTGAAATGTGGACTACGAGTTGACAGTGAATAAATTTCCCCTTGATTGTTTGAGATCTGCAGTTGAAGAAATATAAATGGTTTCGAATCGAGGTATATCAAGTATATGCAAAGATGAAGCCGTGTGCAAAGGACAAGTTTAAACAGCTTGGAACCCGAAAAGCTTACATATATGCTAGCTTCACAGTGATCAAACATGGGGACTGAGGAAAAATAACATTATGTGATATTTTTTCTACAACCTTGCCGATATCCATGTTGATAAAGTACCGGGCCAGCACTCCAGTGAAGTTTCCCTTGCAACCGGTAAGCAAAGAGACCACTGTTTTTAACATTAATAAGTACAGAGGAACTGGATATACTTACTGCAAGGCCAATAATCTTCCCTGGTCTTTCATATTCTGTACCAAAGAACAATTCTACAGCTATTTCAGAACTTCCTATATTCGAAGGGTTGATCTTCAGCACTCTGTCTTCTGCAACCACATATATCTACCAAAAGCAGCTTCGCATAATCAATAACCAAAACAGAAATACTAAATGAAATAAGACCAATTATTTGAAGAAACAAAATGTCATATCAAACTTGGTGAGGATACCTTTTTTTGGTATAAATTTTGCAGGATTTAGGACTCGTGCTATATCATTACATGAATGAGAAAGTTTTACACATGATTACCAACAAAGTATGATTAAAAGTAAATCCCATCCAGCATTTAAGGTATACTTAATTGAAGGTATTGAGCTTGAAGCCTTGCCTTTCTTGATTCCCCTAGAACCGGAGCTATAGTAGGGCTGCATTTGTAACTGAGAGACAACGTCCACATGACAAAACCATTGCTTTCAAAGGCGAAAAAGTTCTTTTCTGAACACACATAAACCTTCCCACCATCACTGATCAGTGGGTTGCTGAGTTTATGTGCAGTGTTTTTGAAAGATTCTTGACCTAAAGAAAGCACATGTAAACATTTACCAGATTTTAGAAGGTTGAGCAGATTCAAGGAATCCTGTAAGCAGCTATATGAAAAGATCAATATTATTTACATAAGTTGGTATTTGAAGATGTATTCATGAATAAATTACATACAAACAGTATGAGAAAAAACCACATCAAAGTAAAATCTCATTTCAAATTCTTTTGTCAAAAAGAGCAGAGAGGCGTTTGGCACTAAAAATACTTGGTTTACATCTTCCTAATTAGTAACCTAAACGCAATAAACAACTTATTATAACCGGTTAAAATGCACTGACAGTGCAGAAATTCTTCACACTATCGCTGTATATAAGTTAAATCCAAATCATATAAGAAAATTACTTGCTATCATTTTGTTCCGCATAATTGTTTTAACAAACCTCTCTCATAAACTCACTCACATACATTAATATATGAAGATACCTGAAAGTGTTTGGGAATATGCAACAAATGTTGATAGTAAAAGCAGGGACAAGATCAAAGAAGCAACATGAATATGCAGAGACATGAATGTCAAAAGCACAAATGCGGAAAAAAAAAACTAAATAAAATATTGCAGAACGATTTGTGGAAATATATATATATATATATATATATATATATTGTAGAGCGGTTAATTAACCACTATGGTTAATGGGGAAAGCAGGGAACTTATGGAGCATCTGTTGATTTGGTGCATTTATTGATTGATACAAACTCGGGATGTGAATGATTCTTTTTTTAATCAAATGGTGTCCATGAAAAATGAACAAAAAGGAAAGACTATCATTAATATTTTTAAATTTTAATTATTACTATCATTAATATTTTTAAATTTTAATTATTAATGTCCTAATTTTGTATTACTAACTGAATATTTTTCAACTTAACAGTTTCGCTATCGCACGACTGCTTTTCACATTTCAACAGACCTACTGTTTTCCATTTTTTATATTTTGCTTAGGTTTGTTTGGATGAATGGATTCACAAACTTATGAAAAAGTGATTGACAGTTATATTGTGATGTATTGCAATTTAATTTAAATAAAATATTTTCTCAATATGTTCAATAGTAATCTTTTAGATATTGAAAAGATATCTCATCTGTGCTTGGTTAATTTATCAATATTTATATTTATATTAAAGGTGTGAAGACGCTTAAAAATATTGATTGAATTTTTTATCCTTCGTTAAAAAATTTCACAATAAACAAAATTGTCATTCATTATTTTTACACAATTATTATTTAAAATTATTTTATTACCTGATTTTATCATATTCATTTTTTATTTGTGAAATAACTCTATTGTGGTATAAAATTTTTTTTTAAAAATAATCCACTAAATTTTCATCATCAAATTTTTTTTTTCCTTTTTCATAATCATGAAAATTTATTTTTTCCTTTCTTAGGGTAGCTAATTTTTAAAGTTCTTTTTTTTCTTTTTTGATAAATTTTTTTTTTTTAAGTCACGAATTTTTTTAATTTTTCCCCTTTTTGAAGTCACAATTGTTTTTCTCCTTTTTTATATTTCCCCCCCTTTTTGAAGTCACAATTTTTTTTCTCCTTTTTTATATTTCTTTCTCATTTTTGATAGTCCCAAATTTTTATAAATAGTACCCTAATATTTTTATAGTTTCAAATTCTTTTTGATTTATCAATTCTTCTACTTTTATTAAAAAAAATCATAATTGCATAATTTAATTCATAACTCCTCTACATTAACATCTTTGATTCAATCTCCAACTTTGTTTGTTTTGTGTTAATCTATTATCTTCTTCTTCTTCTTTCATGTTGTGATTTTTTTTCATGTTGCGAATTTGAAAAAGACAATAGTAATAGTTATGTCAACTCAAATTGTTTATATTCAAAATAATTTAACTTAGATTGTCTCCTTTAGTTGATTCTAATATTAGTATTATTTTATCTCCTTTCGTTGAATCTTATATTGATATTATGTGATTTAAAATTTATGTTATTTGCAATTAACATTCTTCATCTACTCATATATTTGCAAGTTTCATCTATTCAGGTAAAGTAATCTCCCCATCTCATAAAATAATTTTTTTATAAAAGTATAAATTATTATAATTATAACTCTTGTGCGCAATTTATTTTAGATAATCTTACAATGAAATCTGAAAAGGATCTCATGAAAGAAATTGTACCAATTGACAACTTAAGGCGGTATGATTTTCATTGGATAATAAAAGTCTTAGTAATTGGAGTTGGATTGGTAAAAGAGTATAAAAAGGGAACAAAGAAAGGCACGCAAATGACTATAATTAGTTGACAAAGTGATAAATAATTATTTTTTTGTATTATATTCTCTATTTTATATTTTATATTTTTACATATATGTTTGAATTATTATCTATTCTTATATATACATACATACATACATACATATATATATATATATATGTATGTATGTATGTATGTATGTATGTTTTTTAACCATTAAACTTTAATATTTTTACTGGCCATAAAAGTTTTTGCTATACTTTTCAATAATTATATTAAAAAGTGAAAAAAATATTTACAATAAGACAAGATCTGTTATATCATAAATGAGCTTAGTTTCATTTATTTATTTTAACAAATTAATAAAACTATAAATATTAAGTAGTTATGGTTATATAATAAAAATAACAACTCCTAAATCTAATATGAAATCTTGTCCATAGATTTTTCCTATTTTACTTTGGTGGTACTTCTTTTTTAATTTAAAAAATTATTATGTTATATATTTTAAATAAAGAATGATTTAAAACATATTATTTAGTTGATTTTAAAATTTAAATATTAGGAGAATATCAAAATAATAATTAAACTTAATTAATTTTATAGTTCTAATTATTAGACATCTTATTCATTAACTTTGTCCAATTTTATCTCATAATTTTCTTCATCAACTTTGTCGTAACTTTGATTCAATCTTCAACTTATATATTTTTCTTACATATAATTTACAAATTAATGCAATGCACGTACGCCGAAACTAGTTATATTAAAAGTGTGAAGGCTCTTACAAATATTGATTGAACTTTTTTTCCTTCAGTAAAAAATAGATAAATTTTTCATCTACTATTTTTAAAATTTATAAAAATTTAAAATCAACAAAAATGGCTATTAAATATTTCCATAATTGAAATAGGAATAGTTCGTGTGGTTTTTTTTTAACCCATGTTGTTTTAATGTTGCCAAATAACGTATTGAAGAAATATAAAAATCTTTTCTTAATATTTAAAATTTTGAAATTAACAAAAACTTTAGCTATTAAATATTTTGGTAATTGAATGATGTACTAAATTCCTAATATTTAGAATCTTCTGTGGGATCTTAGTTTATTTGAAACTCGTGATATTCTAATATTGGTAAATAATTTATAGAAGAAAAATAAAAATCTTCCATATTTAGAAACTCCTTTCTTGAAGTAAAAGATTTTGAATTTCCATAAATTGAGAATCTACTTTCTACAATAATTCAATAGCATTTATAATATAGTCCTAAAAGTCTTGTATTCTTTCAATAGTCTTTTTTTATATTAATAATATGTAGGTCAATTGATCAAATAAAATTTAATATATTATGAGTATTTTATAATTTCTCTTTGTTATCATCGTACAAGATTTTTTTTGTTAATTTCCGCATGATGCCCTGCTATTTCGATCTAAACTACATGCTCATAATTTGAGTACAATCGTATTCTAAAGGTCCATAAAGAGCTTGAAATCACTGGACGAAGCAATTTTACGTATCATTATGCTTCTTTTCGAAATTCAAAAGAGATGAACAAAAATGTACTAAAACAGAAGAGGAGGTGAAACAGAGACCATTGTGTAGCTCTAAGAAATTCATTATTAATTTATTTCCCATCCGTAGAGGTAAGTTATGTAATATTTAAAAAGAAAAAATAGAAATTCTCTTCTCATCTATAATATTGTTCCTCTCTTTTTTAGTTACGGGGTATGTAATTCTAAAGATTAATATTATTTATAAACATGCATTGACTATCATGTAATTCTCTTTTATAGCTTTTGGGGTATGTAATTTCAATAATTATTTATTATTAATATTATCAATTTTAACATATTTTTTTATATTTTTTTGTGCACAATTTATTTGCTTAATAATCACATGATAAAATAATAAGTAAAATTAATCTTGATAAGAGTTTGCAAGGACATGAAAAGGAGTTCAAACTATTTAAATTATTTTGTATTCAACTGCTACATCAATGTAATAGGCTTTAGATACATAGGATTGATACTAGTTCATATAGGAACTCAAATTTTTTTAAAAAATATTTAGTAATTAGGATATTGGCAAGTACGAAGAACGTCTCTAGCAAAATGTCGTTAGTTTTTTTTGTTAGAATATACTATTAACCATGCGGTTTTAGTATAGTGTTTAATGTTTCAATTTTGTGTAGGACTTTTATTTTATTTATTGGATTAATAAAGTCTTGTTTTAAATAGATCATTTTTGCATGTGCGTCCTTTATTTATATAGTAGATGATTTGGTGTATAGAGTGTAGCTTATACATAGAAGATTAAATCATCAGTATTTATAAGTATAAAGTTTATATATGTTCACAATCTAAAATGAAAATTGGATGAATTCATTGGTATGATTGTAGCACAGGATTAAATATAATTTATCTTGATTATGAGAATGGTATTATTCCAACTTCTTGTGCTAGTACATTTTGTATGTATTGAACGCGACCAAATAGAGAAAAATATTTTGTCTGACTTAGTAAAATAAATTCTCTAGATCATTAAATGTACTTATACTCTTAATCTTGATATAATTATTATGATGTCATTTGCTTGTTGTTTTGATCTATCAAAGGGTGAAACTCTTTCGGCAGTTAAAATGTTCCCGATAGGTTGGATCATGACAAATGATATTTTTGAAATAATAGTTAGTTGATGAAATTCATGTCTCGACCTTGAGATTGATGATACCCCTTTATGATTGCTTATAAGGTTTCATGTGAAAACCCTGCAGTTGAATTTTGTATCCGTCACATGAAATAAGTTAAGCGTTTGAATAAAGGATTAAATTGATCAATGAATTAAATAGTCAGAAATTTAATTTGATTGGTTGGTATCTGTAATCTTAACATGGGGAGTTAAATAAGAATTTAATGATTGATTTTGAAATTATACCGAGGAGTGTAATTACAAATTTTTAGTGAAATAATTTGTAATTTATTATGGTAGGTTAATTCATTCATTATTTTGAATTAATACCATAAGTGGAAGCCTCACCAATTAAATATGTGGTCCCTGCTATGCCTGATTAATTAAAGAACTTGGAAAAGGAAGAAACCAGTTTTCTTGAAGCAGTAAAATCCTACAAGATTTTGGACAACTTCATAAAAGGTAAGTAGTACACATTTTTGATTTTCATTCCCTTTGAAAAACGTGTGAATATACAAGGAAAGTAGGAATCCTATATGTTTTGGAATTAGGGTTTTACACCTTAAAAATGTGATTATAAATAGGGTTTTTTCCTCCTTGAAAAGATAATCTTTTCTGAGAAGCGATACTTGCCCATACAAGTATTCCCTACTCGGAGATTATTCAGGCTATAGTAGAAGACTACAGACCTGGAGAGCGAATTTGACGTTTTGTGTGAAAGCTTCAAGAGGTTAGTATTTCGTAATCTAATTCGTTATTGTTATCTAGTGATTCATGTACGATATTTAATTCAATTTATGCTTGATTCCACTGCGCATGTTCTAAGAATTGACATCACAGGCCGACTTATATCTACCTAGATAATTTAAAAAATTCATGAAAAAGATTGTTATGTGTATTGTCTTTTTAGCATGAATGCATGAATCGTATCATAGATGAAAATGAGTGTTTTAATGATTTTATTTTTGAAAAACTGTTTTATATATAATTTATGATATGTTTTGTGAAACAAAAAACAATTTTAAGCTTCCAGGTCGCGCGAGACTCTGCCGAATCGCGCGCGGGCGCTGCTCAGTCGCGCGCATGCCCCTACCGAGGCGCGCATGACTCTGCCGATTTTGGAGTTTTTCAAATTATGACGAACTCCAATTGACCTGAAATTTCGTAGGTTCAAATGAAAATTATCCACTGAGAAATACTCACGGATATGTCGTGATTAACGTCGTTTTTTGGCCATTCAGAGTCATTTTGATGGATTTTTGGGCATTTTTCTGTTTTCTGAAAAATTAAAAATTGAGAAAAAATTAGTTTCTCACAACCAGTGTTGTTAGGGTTCAATCCTTACGGTCTCTATTGGTGTATAATAGTAAGTAATGAGTTTACATGTTGACATTGGTCTTCTTTCCCCATCGAATAGATTTATTATGGGATTACAGTGTTTGCTTGTCTCATGTTGTTGAAAACTTGCATTAACTCTCCAACTGAGTTACATGTTGATTCAATGGAACAGAGATTTACATTATTGGATATTTACCTGTCTTAAATATGCAGTTTACTCTCCAACTGAGTTAGTTATGTTTTTTATGGGGTAAACATCTATCATAACTCATATAGTTTGCAAGAATGGTTAAATTTTCCTATCGAATCTAGCTATTCAATATGCATGGTTGTATGTGTTATGTGTTTGCATGAATTAAATATTCTTGTAGAATGCTTAATGATCTATTTAATTTTTTTCTTCTACCTCCTAGATTAATAATGACTTCGTTCAATCCTCTCACCTCTATTTTAAAAGAAAACAAGTTAGAGGGCCCGAATTATGTTGACTAGAAAAGAAATCTGGATATTCTCCTAACTGCTAAAGGGTATAATTTTGTGTTGGTTGAGGAATGCCCTGAAAAACCTGAGAATGCCACCTTGGACCAAATCAAAGCCTATGAAAAATGGGTTAAGGCTGATGAGATGACGCGATGTTACATTCTTGCTTCAATATAGAATATTTTGCAACAACAACATCAGTCTATGGAATTTGCTTTTGATATACATGAACATCTCAAACAGACGTTCGGTGAGCATAATTGTGCTGCAAAGTAGACAATCATGAAAATCCTTTTAAACACAAAAATGGTTGAAGGTTCGTCCGTAAGGGATCATGTTCTTAAAATGATTGGTCTTCTTAATGAACTGGAAATCCTTGGAGCTAAAATTGATAAGGAATCTCAAGTTGAGATGATCTTGCAGACTTTGCCTGACAGTTTTCAGCAATTCCACTTGAACTATAAGATGAACAAAATGGATCTGTCTCTAGCGAAATTGTTGAATGAGCTGTAAGCGGCTGAGTCCATTATCAAACAACAAGCTCTTGTTGTGGCATTGAATATTGAGAGAGCTCCTTCTTCTTCTAAGCCGAAAGGCGGACAAAAAAAGAAGAGATCTTGCAAGGCATATGGAGTTGCAAATGGTGGTGTGGCTAAGCCGAAAGGCAAGTGCTATCATTGCAAGAAGTCTGGGTATCACAAGAAACAATGTTCTGATGACCTGGCTAAATTGAACAAACAAGGTAATTCTTCTTACTTAAATGTCATTAAAACTTGTTTAGAGGCTGTTTCTACGATGCTATGGGATGTAGATTCGGGAGCCACAAATCATGTTTGCACTTCTTTGCAGGGATTTCAGAAAATGCGACGGTTAAGTGAGAATGAAATTTGCGTTTTTCAAGCCAATGGCAAACCAGCACTAACTTTAGCTTTAGTAGATATTAGTATTTCTTTTAGTAGTTCTAGAGTTTTAGATTTAAAATATGTTCTTTATGTACCTTCTATTAGAAGGAATTTGCTTTAGTTTCAAAATTGACGGATGCTGGTTATAATATATATTTTGATAATTATTATGCTATTATCAAATTTAACAAGCATTTTATCTATTCTGCTGCTAGAGTACATGATCTATTTGTTCTTGAAACACCTCTTGATTTGTTGCAACCAAAGGAACTAAATAATATTGATCTGTCCAATAAAAGAAAATATATTTCTGAATTGAGTCAAACTTACTTATGACACTTGCGTCTAGGTCATATAAATCTACTCTGATGGACCTTTGAGTTCATTGAAATTGGAGGCACTGCCAACATGTGAATCCTGTTTAAAAGGAAAAATGACTAAGATACCTTTTCCTTCTAAAGGAAATAGAGCTAAGGATAAGTTGGAATTAATTCACTCTGATTTATGTGGTCCTATGAATATACAAGAAAGAGGTGGTTTTGAGTATTTTGTGACCTTCACATATGACTACTGTAAATATGGATATGTTTATTTGTTGCACCATAAATCTGAATGTTTTGAAAAGTTCAAAGAATTTAAGTCAGAAATGAAAAAGCAACATGATAAACATATTAAATCGTTACTATCTGATCATGGTGGTGAATACCTTTCTACTGAATTCATTAAATACTTATCAGATTGTGGAATTACATCTCAATTATCTACTCCAGGAACACCACAATAAAATGGTGTGGCAGAGAGAAGAAACAGAACTCTTTTGAAAATGGTAAGATCAATGTTGAGTTATTCGGATTTTCCTTCTTCTTTTTGGGGATATGCATTAGACACGACAAACTATCTGTTGAACTTGGTTCCTTTCAAATCACTACCTTTAACTCCAATAGAATTATGGACTGGATGAAATCCTAGCCTAAGACACGTTCATGTATGGGGTTGTCCAACCCACGTGCAAAAGGGAAAAACTGATAAGTTGGAATTAAGTACAGAAGTATGTGTCTTCGTTGGATATCCAAAAGGGATGAAAGGAGGTTTGTTTTATTTTCCTAAAGAAAAGAAGGTCATTACTACAACAAATGCCAAGTTTCTGGAAGAGGACTATTTAATAAATCTGTTACACCCCGTAAATTCTCGACATGTAGATGGCCTATTTGCATGTTGGTTAAGAGTTTTAGAATGCCATACATGCCATAAAAAGGCCGGGGGGAAGATCGGACAAGCGCCAAGTCGGCGCGTCGCAGGGAAAATGCAACTTATAAATTGCATTCGACGAGTGCGACTTATAAATTGCATCCGATGAATGCGACTTATAGGTTCCAACTATATAAAGCCTCCAACTTTGGTTTTTAACTTCATTTCATCATTTTATTTCCAAAACACTAAGAGAAACAGAGGGTTCGAAGGGTTTGAGGAAATTTCTTTTCGATAACGCCATTAAACGTGGTCCAAACTCAAATTAACTCCAGATACTGAGGTATTCCGCAGCAAGGAGCATTCCTACGGGTTTAGTTTCATGAAATTCGGCTGGCGAATCATCGTGCTACAAAGCTAAGGTAAGTGGAATTGCTCCAAGTTAGTGTCAATATACTCCTAGCCCTAAAGTGAGTATTTCTCCCTTCTGGACTTCCGAGAAATAGCGAGTTTTCGACTGTTTTTTGATAAACCAAAGTTTAGGTTATATATATATATTAAAAGTGATATTTTCTTTTAGAATATTAACGTATTTAGTTCTAATTGATATATATGAATGCAGTTGGGGAGAAATAATAGAAATACTGACCGAGCTACGCCAATTAGTCGAAAAATCAGAAATGAAGGTATGTAAAGCTAGTTCTTCGGCAAGATAGCAATCCCAGTACAGTAAACAAAGTAAAGTCCAGAAGAAGGAACCTAGAAGTCGAGAATTGAGTCTAGTATGAATTCAGCAGGCATGTTTTATAATATTATGATATATTCAGAATAAAAGTTAGTAAAGCAATATCAGTTAGTCAGATAATATCTCAGATACAGTATAGCTCAGTATAAGAATCCGTTTCATGCAGAAAAGAGTTCAGAATAAGAAATCAGAATACAGATAGTATTTTCAGATCGAACATGCTTGCTATATGTGATTATTGTTTATTGAGACATGTTTGTGCTATGAGGGCACTCCTACAGTTTCCTTGCCGCCCCAAGGTTAATAGCTGTGTCAACTCGCCCACCGGAGGGTGAGAATACGTCACTCCAAGGAGTGGCATGCCGTCCGCAGTAGGACGAAGATGGGATGCAACATTCCCCATATCAGGCTGATCAACTTAGTAGTATAGCTTACCCTATCAAGCGCTTGCCCCAGGGGGCAGTTTACAGTTTACAGATACAGATTACAGTTTATAGATACAGGAGTCCTCCGAACTCAGATACAGTTATAGTCAGGGGCCTAGAGAGCCCAAGCTGCATACCCAGGGGGCCGGTAAAGGTGCTCGTAGTTAGTAGGTGAGTGGAGTGATTTATTTTTGGATGGTTTTGACCCGGGTAGGGGTATATAGATTGTGTGTTGGTTGGAACCTTCCGGCTTATGGGGGATGGTATAGGTCCTTGTATGTTGTATATATGTATATACATGATATCTATTAGCTGATAGACAGCAGGTCGCTATGACGACAGGTATGATTCTACCTTACCTTCAGTACATATAAGCTTATTCTAGATCCTGCTAGTGCAGACAGTTTCAGATACTTTCCGCTATTCAACATTTACTAGATTGTTGTTTATATCCAGTTATGTTCAATTTGATTTACATACTCGGTACCAGTGCTACTGACGCCCGTTTGGGGCACTGCATTACTTGCCTGCAGGTACCTATAGACGAGGAGTCGATCCCTCATGATCCTGGCCAGCGCAGAGTCATCAGTTCCTGTCATCCGGAGCTTGATATTCAGAGGTGTATATCATTTTCTTTTGTTGTATAGTACGGGTAGGTCGGGGCCCTGTCCCGACCATCTTATCAGTATTCTTAGAGGCTTGCAGATTATGTTTATATCTCCCTGTGGTTAGTTGTGCCGGTCGTGTGGGGCCGTGCGTATGTTTAGTTATTTATGTTGGCCGTGTGGGGCCAATCCAGTTAGTAGTGGTGACCTTGTCGATCACGTAGCTGTTTAGCATCTCTTATTTTAATTCATAAGTAACTAGTCAGCATGGTGGCCTTGTCGGCCCGCATATGCTCCCTTATATTGATATTATTCTGGTTAACTGTTGTTGTTGTACAAGTGGCTATAGGCCTAGTTAGCCGGAGGCTGTATTTACAGCCGCTATATAGCCCTTTGATTCCGTGAATTAGAGTTAGAGCCATCCAGGCACCAGATGTGCTTAGGCTCAGTAGTCTAGCAGTTCAGGTCCTAATAGGGCACCAGGTGCCAGTCATACCCCCCAAGGCGGGGTGTGACAAAATCATGTTCCGAGAAGTAAACTCGTTTTACAGGAATTGAACAATGGAATAACAAATAATGTATCCAAAGAACAAATTCCTCAAGCAAGTATTGACATACCGCTCCATTATCGTAGTGGGAGAGATATCAATAGGCAAAGGGAGGCACAAGTACAATGGTCGGACATCTCGCTACCTCAAGATAGTGGGAGCAATGTTGACCAGCCTGCACTTGTCGAGAAGTCTGTGCTTGGGGAAGAAGTTAGTGATAATCATGATTTAGTTCGCAAAAGTGATGTTGTGATTCCACCGTAAGATCATATTAATGATGTTGTAGTGAGTCATCGTAGTGGGAGAGTTATTAGAAAACTCATTCGGTTTGCACTCTTGGGAGAATCTTATGATAGAATCCCTAAAGAGCCCAATACGAACCCCTTAGTTACGCCGAAGTACTACAAGATATAGATACTGAAAAATGAATAGTCTCTATGAAATTTGAAATGGAGTCTATGTACTCCAATCAAGTCTGGGATCTTGTATAACCACCTGCAGAAGTCAAACTCATTGGCCGTAGATGGATTTATAAGAAAAAGAGAGGGGTGGATGGAGAAGTGCAAACTTTTAAAGTTAGGCTTGTTGCAAAAGGGTTTACTCAAAAAGAAGGAATTGATTATGAGGAAACCTTTTTGCCGGTAGCCATGCTTAAATCCATCAGAATTCTCTTATTCATTGCTGCTCATTATGATTATGAGATCTAGCTGATGGATGTTAAGACGGCTTTTCTTAATGGAAGTCTTAGTGAGTGTATATATATGGCACAACCAGAGGATTTCGTGGAAAGTGGCAATGAGCACTTGTTGTGTAAGATGAAAAGATCCATTTATGGGTTGAAACAGGCATCTAGGGCATGGAATACTTGTTTTGACAATTCGATTAAGACTTTTGGTTTTTATCAATGTGAGAACGAGTCATGCATATATAAAAAGCGGGAGGGAGATAAAGTAGTGTTTTGATTCTCTACGTGGATGACATTTTGCTCATAGGAAATAATGTGAGCATGCTGAAATCGGTTAAAGAGTGGTTGTCCTCGCGTTTTGATATGAAAGACTTGGGTGAGACGGCTTATATCCTTGGGATCAAGCTCATGTGAGATCGCAAGCAAAGGATATTAGGCTTGTCTCAAGCACTTTATATTGATACGATTCTTATCAGGTTTAGCATGAAAAATTTCAAAAAGGAATTTCTTCCTTTTAGGCATGGAATTTCTCTATCGAAAGATCATTCTAACACAACAGTTGATGAGATAGAGAGGATGAGGCTGATCCCTTATGCTTCTGTTGTTGGGAGTCTCATGTATGCTATGTTATATACTAGACCTAACATTTGCTTTGTTGTTGGAATGGTTAGTAGATATCAGTATAATCCTGGGAATGAACATTGGACTGCAGTTAAGCATAAGATCAAGTATCTGAAAAGCACTAGGGATTATGTGCTGGTTTTTCGTTCGGGAGATCTGGTACTCGTTGGGTACACAAATTCAATTTTCAGTCTGACAGAGATTCTAGAAAATCTACCTCAGGATATGTGTTTACTTTAGGAGGTGTAGCCATAAGTTGGAGGAGTATTAAGCAATCAGGTGTTGTTGATTCCATCATGGCAAGTTGAGTCATGTAGCTGCCTCCGAGGCGGCTAAGGAGGTTGTTTGTCTTAAGAACTTCCCAAAAGAGCTTGGAGTGATTCCTTTGATTGAAGCACCAATTACACTTTATTGTGATAATAGTGGTGCGGTTGCAAACTCAAAGAAACCGCGTAGTCACAAAAGAAGCAAACACATTGAGAGAAAATATCACTTAATTCGGAACATAACTCAAAGAGGAGATGTAAAGGTTTTGAAGATTGCCTCGCAGAACAATTTGGCGGACCCGTTTACAAAGAGCTTGTCACAGAAGCCTTTTGAAAACATGTAGAAGGAATGGGCGTTAAAGTTGTAGGTGCATGGCTATGAGTCTAAGTGGGAGATTGTTAGGATATACTTAACCATGTGGTTTTAGTATAATGTTAATGTTTCAATTTTGCATAGGACTTTTATTTTACTTATTGGATTAATAAAGTCTTATTTTAAATAGATCATTTTTGCATGCGCGCCTTTACTTATATAGTAGATGATTTGGTGTATAGAGTTTAGTTTATACACAAAAGATTAAATCATCAGTTCTTATAAGTATAAAGATTATATATGTTCACAATCTAAGATGAAAATTGAATGAATTTATCGATATGATTGTAGCACAAGATTAAATGTAATTTATCTTGATTATGGGAATGGTGTTATTCCAACTTCTTGTGCTAGTACATTTTGTATGTATTGAACGGACCAAGTAGAGAAAAATATTTTGTCTAACTTAGTAAAATAAATTCTCCAAGTCATTAAATGTAGTTATACTCTTAATCTTGATATAATTATTATGATCAAATGATAGGTTGGATGATGACAAATGATATTTGTGAAATAATAGTTAGTTGATTAAATCCATGTATCGACCTTGAGATTGATGATACCCCTTTATGATTGCATATAAGGTTTCATGTGAAAACCCTGCAGGTGGATTCTGTTCCGTCACATGAAATAAGTTAAGCGTTTGAATAAAGGATTAAATTGATTAATGAATTAAATAGTTAGAAATTTAATTTGATTGGTTGGTATTTGTAATCTTAACGTGGGGAGTTAAATAAGAATTTAAATAATTGGTTTTGAAATTATACCGAGGAGTGAAATTACGGATTTTTAGTGGAATAATCTGTGATTTATTATGGTAGGTTAATTCATTCATTATTTCGAATTAATACCATAATTGAAATTCTCACTAATTAAATCTGTGGTCCCTACTATGCCTGATTAATTAAAGAACTTGGAAAAGGAAGAAACCTGTTTTCTTGAAGTAGTAAAATCCTACAAGATTTTGGACAGCTTCAAAAAGGTAAGTAGTACACATTTTTGGGTTTCATACCCTTTGAAAATGCGTGAATATACATGGAAAGTAGGAATCCTATCCGTTTTGGGATTAGGGTTTTACACCCTAAAAACGTGATTATAAATAGAGTTTTTTCCTCCTTGAAAAGATCATCTTTTCTGAAAAACAGTATTTGCCCACACAAGTAATCCTTATTCGGATATTATTCAGGCTATAGTAGAAGACTGCAGACCTGGAGAGCGAATTGGACGTTTTGTGCGAAAACTTCAAAAGGTTAGTATTTCGTAATCTAATTCGTTATTGTTATCTAGTAATTCATGTAAGATAATTGATCCAATCATATTTGCTTCCACTAGCATGTTCTAACAATCACCTTAAAAAATAAATTTAATGTTGGATAGAGTTATAAGCTATTACTTTCCTTAAAGTTAAAATTATACATTTTTAATTAATTTTCAGATATTTACTTCAAAATTAAACTAAATTTTATATTTTTCACCATTAAAAATAAAAAGAGAAATAAGTGAAAAACTCGTAGAAAAATTATTCTATGATAAAAAAAAGGAAAAGGAAGAACAGAACAAGTGAAAAAACTCATTTCTAATTAATATCTCCAATGTAGAGTAATTATCGTAGATTAAAAGCGAAATTTTTTTTAAAAAAAGAATAAATAGGACATTTATAATTTATCCCTATTAAAAAACATAAAAAATCGTTGGTTAATATTCAAATTTATATTCTCTATGGACATTAGGGTTCCTGGCAAAATAATTTTTAATGCAAAATAGTTTAAACTTATGAAGCACCTTTGTAAAATGTTAGTTGATTTTTTAATATTTAAAACTAAATTTTTGTAAAATATTTTGTTGACTTTTTTACTTTTAAAATTTAATTTTACACTATAATTAGTTTTTAATATTTATTATTTTACATATAACTAAATTTTTTATATTAAATCTTTTCTTATTAATATTAGAAACTAAAATCATAAAATTTACTTACATAAATTTTTTTCTCATTTTAATTGTGTAACTATACCTTTTTCTTTATGAGTGCTTTTGAACCCGCATATCTGAGGTTAATTCTTAAACTTTTCTCTTTAGATTCGGGATGAGTCAAATTGATAATTTCTTTAGAAGAGCAATACGAAAAAACTATAACAAATAAATGAAAGAAATAGTTTTAAAGCATGAAATTTCTTTGTAAAATGTTAGTTGACCTTTTTATGTTTAATGTTAAATGTACAATTTTTTTTTCATTTTAACGCGATTCACACGACAAACAGATGCTAAATCATTATATTAAAAGTATCAACACTCGTAGCGAAATGTTATTCATCTCTTTTATCCTTTAAAAATAGATTTTACAATACTCGATAAAATAGTAATTGGCCTATATGTAATATTTAAAATTTTGAAATAAACTAAATACTATCTATCCAACATAGAACCATATACATGCTTTCATTAGACACTGTACGACCCATTTCCAATGCTACGAACCGAACATTCACCAAAGAAGTATATGCACTTAATACACATTTAAACAATACATGCACTATGATCCCAGCATAACTTTGTCGACGAATCAAAGGATCACCATTCATGGAGTGATGTTGGACTAGGTGTCAAAAATCAAAACAAGCAAGAGGAATACAAGTGATTAGTTTATATTAAAACTACAGTTCTTGCACAATTTAAATAATATTTTGGGTAGTGATGTTTATAAAACAAAACAGTTGAGCAGAGGAAAAATCACATCTTGTCACATCCCTCTGGGCCAAAGAAAGGGAAAACCTGGAAGAAACCCCAAAGGCAATTATTAGGAATAGTTAACTAGACAATTCTAGTTTATATTCACCCTTCAGGACAAAGCAAAATCCCAAAGAAGTATTTCCTGCCCTACAACTCTGGTATATCTTTCAGTAAGTCTTCTACCTGAACCACCATCTCTGAATAGTAGATATAGGAGCATTCAAGAAAGGGACATAACGTTGTACAACAGGATTGACAAGCCTCCAGATCATAGCCTACACACCTTAATGGTAACCACCGGTAGCAGGAGCATGATACATAAGCTTCAATAACTGCAAAGAGTTGCATACTAGTCATTGTAACTAAATAACATGCATACTCTCAACAAATGGGAATAGTGGGATATCAAAGCTACCTAAGGTAATACGTACTGGAACAAGAAAAAAGGACAAGATTTAAGAAATTATAACTTCTATTATTTCATCAAGTTCAAATTGTAAATCATGACGCTGCCAAATTATGTGAGGTGGCAAATGGGTTGCGCATTAACAATTTGGACATACGATGGGCACTTCCTCAGCTTCAGCCTATTCTTGGTAGCAACTTTGTCGTTAACAAACGTATGAGTAGCTCTGGTATCCACACTTGCTATCATACGCTTGCCATCAAATTATTGAAAGACAAACCTAATGGATTTGCTGGTGGGAATCACTGAAGACACAAGCGATCTGGTGGACATGCTGTCACAGATCCATGGTCTCAACTTGGAACTGCGTCACTACCGTGAGCAGGTTGATGTCCAATTGTCTGATTTTCTCAATTTTTGGGAGGCAAGTGCTGCGAAGTTTGAGGAATTGGCCAAAGAAAATGAAGATCTTAAGGCAGAGGTGATGGTGCTCCACAAGGCAGTAGCCAATTCTGGCCGGGTTGGCGAGAAGTATGCTGCCGAGATCAAAATCCCAGAACCAAAGCCGTTTGATGGGATTCGGGGCACCAAGGAACTTGAAAAGTTTTTGTGGGACATGGAACATTATTTTACTTCTGCTCATGTTCCTGAAAATGACAAGTTGACGATGGTAGTTCGCTATTTCAGAGGGGATGCGATTCTGTGGTGGCGCACCAAAAGTGCTAATGATGTTAGTGCAGGAAGGCCCAAGGTTGAGACATGGGCGTAGTTGCGGGAGGTGCTAAGAGACAAATTTCTGCCTAGCAATTCGTCTTGGGTTGCTAGGGACAGGCTGAAACGCTTGAGACAGGTTGGTTCAATTCGTGAGTATGTGAAGGACTTTTCTTCCTAGTTGTTGGACATCAAAAATATGTCAGACGAGGACAAGTTGCATAACTTCATTGCTGGGATGCAAGGCTGGGCGCAAAATGAGTTGCGTCGGCAGAAAGTGCAAGATCTGCCGAGTGCAATTGCGGCTGCTGATGCTTTGATCGATTTTTATTCAAACAGTGTGCTTTCTGACCCTACTCCCACGGCTAGGGCAAAGAAAAGGGAGCAGGGGAAACACTGGAAGAAGGATCATCGAAAATCTGAGGGAAATGACAAAGGCAAGGGAAAAGTTGTGGCTGCTTCATCAAAAAATGACAAGCTGACGAGTGAGAAGGTCTGATGGACGTGCCAAAAACCAGGGCATCAGGCACGAAACTGTCCCAATAAAGCCAAGGTGAATGCTCTTCTTGCTGAATAAGAGAGTGTGGCGGAAAAGGGGGAAGTTGCTGCCAATATCAACCTGCTGAAGTTGCTGAACACGTTGGTGGAAAACGTGGCAGAACAGGTTGATGAAGAAGAAGATGATGCCACTAATTTAGTTTCTCTTGTGAATGCTGCAGATTCTGTGGAAGACTTGACGGACGCTTACTCCAATCTGATGTATGTGGAAGTCATGATTGGGGACAGACCGGTAGTAACTATGGTTGATACAGCTGCTACTCATACGTTGACCAAGACAGTCAAGGAATACGGGTTGAGGGTGACTTAATGTCCAACAAAGATGAAGGCTATAAACTCGCCAGCACAACCTAGTCTTGGACAGGCGTTGGACGTGTCGTTGGGTATAGGACACTGGTCAAGTTTGCATAATTTGACAGTGGTGCCGCTTGATGCTTTTAATCTCATGCTTAGGATTGATTTTATGAGGAATTGTAAAGTTTCTCCAATTCCACATCTTGATGGTTTGATGTTTATGGGTGAAAAGGATCCTGGCTTTGTCAAGGGGATCAACCCATGTGAAGCAAGCATTAGTAAGTCAAAGAACACAGGGATTGCTGCGTTGGTGTCGGTTGCTGCATTTGATAAAGGCTTGAAGAGCAGTGAGACTACTTACCTCGCTGCCTTGGTGGAAATCAAGCCAGATTTGTAGATGGAAGTCCTTGATGATGTTGTAGAGTTGCTGGGAAAATTCAAAGATTTTGCCACCTGAACTGCCTAGACAGTTGCCACTGAGGAGGGAAATAGACTACAAAATTGAGTTGCTGCCAAGGTCTGTGCCTCCAGCACGCCCTCCTTACCGTATGTCTCCTTTGGAGTTGGATGAATTGAGGAAGCAGATTGATGAACTGCTTGCAGCTGGCCTCATCCAGCCTGCGAAGGCTCTATTTGGCGCACCAGTCCTTTTCCAAAAGAAGCAGGATGGCTCTTTGAGGATGTGCGTGGATTACTGGGCGCTGAACAAGGTAACTGTGAAGAACAAGTACCCGTTACCACTGATCCAAGATTTACTTGATAGGCTGTCTAAGGCTAGTTTTTTTACATACTTGAGGTCAGGCTATTGGCAGGTTCTCATAGCCGAGGGGGATGCCCCTAAGACCACGTGTGTAACTAGATACGGTAGCTTTGAATTCCTTGTAATGCCGTTTGGGCTGACTAATGCCCTGGCTACCTTTTGCAACTTAATGAATAATTTTCTTTATGACTATCTTGATGACTTTGTAGTAGTATACTTAGATGACATAGTCATTTATAGCAGGACTATCGGAGATCATTTGCTGCATTTAGAGAAGGTGTACGCCTTAGAGATTTCCAACTCTATGTGAAAATGGAAAAGTGTGATTTTGCTAAACGGGAGATCAAATTTTTGGGACACTTGGTTAGTGAAAACCAGGTTCGGATGGATCCCAAAAAGGTGCAGGCTATTGTTGATTGGCAGGCACCAAGCGGGGTAAAAGAATTGAGACCGTTTTCGGGTTTGGCAAACTACTACCGAAAATTTATTGCTGGCTATTCCAGGAAGGCTGCCCCATTGACAGATTTGCTTAAGAAAAATGTCAAATGGACTTGGACAGATGCATGTGCAAAGGCTTTCACTGCCTTGAAGGAGGCCATCGCATTCGAGCCAATCCTAAAGATGCCAGATTTTGATATGCCATTTGAGGTCCACACTGATGCATCACATTTTGCTGTTGGTAGTGTGCTGGTCCAAGAAGGTCATCCAGTAGCAATAGAGAGTAGAAAATTGAATACCGCGGAGCAACGGTATTCTGCCCATGAGAAGGAAATGGTTGATGTGATCCATTGCCTTCAAGTTTGGCGAGTGTACTTGCTTGGAACGAAGTTTGTTTTACGGACGGACAATGTGGCCAATACTTACTTCAAGACTCAATAGAAATTGAGTCCAAAGCAGGCTCGGTGGCAGGAGATGCTGGCTGAATATTACTTCGTGTGGGTGCACAAACCCGGCAGAGAAAACCAGGTTCCTGGTGCGTTGAGTCGCAAAGAGGTATTTGCTGCTGTTTATTCGCTCACTAGAATTGAATCTGATTTACTTGATATAATTAAACTATGTGCTGCGAATGATCCATTATATGTGAAGTTGATGGATAAAGTGAGAGATGGAACTGTTAGGCGGTATTGGATCGAGGACGATCTACTGCATTTCAAAGGGGGGAGAATTGTGGTACCCCAAGGTGCAGGTTTGCGTCGGACTTTGATGAAGAAGACGCATGATGCTACTTATGCTGGTCATCCGGGAGTTTAGAGGATGATGGCATTGCCTTCCCGATGTTATTTCTGGCCGAAAATGGAGGATGACATTGAGGCCTATGTCAAGACTTGCCTTGTATGTCATCTTGAAAAGTCTGAACGGAAGAAGGAAACAGGTTTGCTACAACCTCTACCGGTTGCTGAACGTCCTTGGGCTTCCGTTTCTATGGATTTCATTAGCGGATTTCCAAAGGTTGATGGTAAGGCATCAATCAGGGTGGTGGTAGACAGATTCTCGAAGTATGGTGTATTCATTGCTGCTCCAACTCTATGTTCCTCGAAGATAGCTGCTGAATTGTTTTATAAGCATGTGATAAAGTATTTTTGTGTTCCAACCGACATTGTGAGTGATAGAGATGCTCGATTTACTGGCCATTTTTTGACTGCTTTGTTCAAATTGATGGGTACATATTTTAAATTCTCGACAGCAAATCATCCACACACTGATGGAAAGATCGAGAGAATCAATCATTTACTTGAGGAGTACTTGAGGCACTATGTGACTGCGAGTCAGATGAATTGGGTAGCGTTGTTCGATAGTGCACAGTTTTTCTCTAACTTGCACAGGTCGTCGGCTACGGAGATGAGTCCTTTTGAGATTGTGTTGGGCAGGCAGCCTGACACGCCACTTGAAGTTGCTAAGCAAAAATCTCAAGGCAAGTGTCCTGCCGCTTACAGGTATGCACGTGACAAGCAAGAGTTGTTGGCTGAGGCGCAAGACAGTTTGTGGAAAGCTGCCAAGCGAATGAAGAAGTATGCTGACAAGCATCGCCGTGCATTGGACTTTCAGGTTGGTGATAAGGTGTTGCTGAAATTAACACCTCAAATCTGGAAGTAGATTAATAGCAATATAAGACATCATAGGCTGATTCCAAAGTACGACGGTCCCTTTGAAGTCGTAGAGAAGGTTGGCGCAGTGGCTTACCGGTTGAATCTGCCGGAACGACTGAAGGTGCATCCTACTTTTCATGTGAGTTACTTGAAGCCCTTTCATGAAGATGCTGAGGATCCATCAAGGGCGATGGCCAGACGTGCTCCTCCGGTTGTGAGACAACAGTATGAGGAGATTGAGAAGATTCTGGACCACCGGACTTTTCAATTAGTTTGTGGATGATTTGCTGTCGAGAATTTCAAACCTGTACCCATCATTTTGAACAAAGAAGTCCAAAAACGGCTAGTAAATCGAGCATCTCTATCACTCATAATATCGGTTGGAACACCAAAATACATTATCACATGCTTATAAAACAAGTCAGCAGCTATCTCTGAGGAACATAGAGTTGGAGCAGCAATTAATACCCCATACTTCAAGAATCTATCTACCACCACCATGATTGACGCCTTACCATCAACCTTTGGAAATCCGCTAATGAAATCCATAGAAACAGAAGCCCAAGGACGTTCAGCAACCGGTAGAGGTTGTAGCAAACCTACTTCCTTCTTCCGTTCAGACTTGTCAAGCTGACACACAAGACAAGTTTTGACATAGGCCTCAATGTCATCCTCCATTCTCAGCCAGAAATAACTTCGGGATAGCAATGTCATCATCCTCTCAACACCCGGATGACCAGCGTAAGCAGCATCATGCGTCTCCTTCATCCAAGTCCGATGAAAACCTTCACCTTGGGGTAACACGATTCTCCCCCCTTTGAAATGCAGCAGATCGTCCTCGATCCTATACCGCCTAACAGTTCCATCCCTCACTTGATCCATCAACTTCACATATAATGGATCACTCGCAGCACATAGTTTAATTGTATCAAGTAAATCAGATTCAATTATAGTGAGCGAATAAACAGCAGCAAATACCTCTTTGCGACTCAACGCATCAGCAACTTGGTTTTCCCTACCGGGTTTGTGCACCCACACGAAGTCATATCCAGCCAACATCTCCTGCCACCGAGCCTGCTTTGGACTCAATTTCTGTTGAGTCTTGAAGTAAGTATTGGCCACATTATTCTTCCAGACAATAAACTTCGTTCCAAGCAAGTACACTCTTCAAACTTGAAGGCAATGGATCACAACAACCATTTCCTTCTCATGGACAGAATACCATTGCTCCGCGGCATTCAATTTTATGCTCTCAAACGCTACCGGATGACCTTCTTGGACCAGCACACCGCCAACAGCAAAATCTGATGCATCAGTGTGGACCTCAAACGGCATATAAAAATCTAGCAGCCTTAGGATTGGCTCGAATGCTATGGCCTCCTTCAAGGCAGTGAAAGCCTTTGCACATTCATCTGTCAGAGTCCACTTGACATTTTTCTTCAGAAAATTTTTCAATGGGGCAGCCTTCCTAGAATAGCCAGCAATAAATTTCTGGTAGTAGTTTGCAAAACCCAAAAACGATCTCAATTCTTTTACCCCGCTTGGTGCCTGCCAATCAACAACAGCCTGCACCTTTTTGGAATCCATTCGGACCTGGTTTTTGTTAACCAAGTGTCCCAAGAATTTGATATCCCCTTGAGCAAACTCACACTTTTCCATTTTCACATAGAGTTGGAAATCACTAAGGTGTTGCAACACCTTCTCTAAATGCAGCAAATGATCTTCAATAGACCTACTATAAATGACTATGTCATCTAAGTATACTACTACAAAGTCATCAAGATAGTCATAAAGAACATTATTCATTAAGTTGCAAAAGGTAGCGGGGCATTAGTCAGCCCAAACAGCGTTACAAGGAATTCAAAGCTACCGTATCTAGTTACACAAGTGGTCTTTGGGGCATCCCCCTCGGCTATGCGAACCTGCCAATAGCCCGACCTCAATTCTAACTTACTAAAGAAACTAGCCTTAGACATCATATCAAGTAAATCTTGGATCAGCGGCAACGGGTACTTGTTCTTCACAGTTACCTTGTTCAGGGCCCTATAATCCACACACATCCTCAAAGAGCCATCCTGCTTCATTTGGAAAAGGACTGGTCCGCCAAATGGAGCCTTCAAAGGCTGGATGAGGCCAGCTGCAAGCAGTTCATCAATCTGCTTCCTTAATTCAGCCAACTCCAAAGGAGACATATGGTAAGGAGGGCGTGCTGGAGGCACAGACCCTAGCAGCAACTCAATTTTGTGGTCTATTTCCCTCTTCGGCGGCAACAGTCTAGGCAGTTCAGGCGGCATCAAATCTTTGAATTTTCCCAGCAACTCTGCAACATCATAAGGGACTTCCATCTGCAAATCTGGCTTGACTTCCACCAAGGCAGCGAGGTAAGCAGTCTCACTGCTCTTCAAGCCTCTGTCAAATGCAGCAGCCGACACCAACTCAGCAATCCCTGTGTTCTTTGAATTACTACTGCTTGCTTCACATGGGTTGATCCCCTTGACAAAGCCAGGATTTTTTTCACCCGTAAACATCAAACCATCAAGATGAGGAATTGGAGAAACTTTATACTTCCTCATAAAATCAATCCCAAGCATGAGATTAAAATCATCAAGCGGCACCACTGTCAAATTATGCAAACCTGACTAGTGTCCTATACTCAGCGGCACGTCCAGCGCCTGTCCAAGACCAGGTTGTGCTGGTGAGTTTATAGCCTTCATCTTTGTTGCACATTAAGTCACCCTCAGCCCGTATTCCTTGACTGTCTTGGTCGTAACAAACGTATGAGTACCGGTCAGTCCCCAATCATGACTTCCACATACATCAGATTGGACTAAGCGTCCGTCAAGTCTTCCACAGAATCTGCAGCATTCACAAGAGCAACTAAATCAGCGACATCTTCTTCTTCATCATCAACCTGTTCTACCACGTTTGCCACCAACGTGTTCAGCAACTTCCCCTTTCTTCGCCACTCTCTTCTTCAGCAAGAAGAGCATTCACCTTGGCTTGATTTGGATAGTTTCGTGCCTGATGCCCTTGTTTTTGGCACGTCCAGCAGACCTTCTCACTCGCCGGCCTGTCATTTTTGGATGAAGCAGCCACAACGTTTCCCATACATTTGTCATTTCCCTCAGATTTTTGATGATCCTTCTTCTAGTCTTTCCCATTCTCCCTTTTCTTTGCCCTAGCCGTGGGAGTAGGGTCAGAAAGCACACTTTTGAATGAAAATGGATCAAACATCAGCAGCCACAATTGCACTCGGCAGATCTTGCACTTTCTGCCGACGCAACTCATTCTGCGCCCAGCCTTGCATCCCAGAAATGAAGTTATGCCACTTTTCCTCGTCTGACATATTTTGGATGTCCAGCAACAAGGAAGAAAAGTCCTTCTCATACTCACGAATTGAACCAACCTGTCCCAAGCATTTCAGCCTTTCCCTAGCAGCCCAAGACGAATTGCTAGGCAGAAATTTGTCTCTTAGCACCTCCCACAACTGCGCCCATGTCTCAACCTTGGGCCTGCCTGTGCTAACATCATCAACACTTTTGGTGCGCCACCACAGAATCACATTCCCTCTGAAATAGCGAACTGCCATCGTCAACTTGTCATTTTTAGGAACACGAGAAGAAGTAAAATAATGTTCCATGTCCCACAAAAAATTTTGAAGTTCCTTGGTGCCCTGAATCCCATCAAACGACTTTGGTTCTGGGATTTTAATCTTGGCTGCATGCTCCTCGACAACCCGGCCAGAATTGGCTACTGCCTTGTGGAGCACCATCACCTCCGCCTTAAGATCTTCATTTTCTTTGGCCAGTTCCTCAAACTTCGCAGCACTTGCCTCCCGAAAATTGAGAAAATCATACAATTGGCCATCAACCTACTCACGCTAGTGATGCAGTTCTGAGTTGAGACCATGGATCTGTGACAGCACGACCACCTTGTGTCTTCAGTGATTCCCACCAGCAAATCCGTTGGGTTTGTCTTTCAATAATTTGATGGAAACTGTATGATAGCAATGGTGGATACCGGAGCTACTCATACATTTGTTAATGATAAAGTTGCTGCCAAGAATGCGCTGAAGCTGAGAAAGTGCGCATCGTATGTCCAAACTATTGATGCACAAACGATTGTGGGAATGGCATATGATGTTTCCATGGTCCTTGGAGAGTGGACTGGAAAGCATAATTTGATGGTGATGCCCCTGGGAGACTTTGAATTGATACTTGGAGTTGATTTTTTGAAGAAGTATCAGTTTGTTCCATTCCCTCATTTGGATGGGTTGATGCTGATGGACGAGAAGATACCGAGTTTCATCAAGGTTGTTCATCCTTATGGAGAAGTTGAGAAAGTGAAGAAGTACAAGACACCTATTATTTCTGCTATTAGTGTCGAGAAAGGATTGAAGAAGGGAGATCAAACTTTTCTTGCTGCCATGGTTGAGATCAAACCAGATGTGAAGGTTGAGGTGCTCGATTCTATTGCAGAATTACTGGAAGAGTATGCTGATGTGATGCCCCCTGAGTTGCCTAAGATGCTGCCACCAAGAAGGGATATTGATCACAAGATAGAGTTGCTGCTAGGATCAGTTGCCCCTGCCCAAGCTCCTTATCGGATGGCTCCTAAGGAGTTGGCTAAATTGCGCAAACAATTGAATGAGTTGCTGGATGCCGGACTAATTCATCCTTCAAAGGCTCTATAGGGCATTGAACAAAGTGACTGTAAAGAACAAATATCCGGTGCCGCTGGTGCAAGACTTGATGGATAGGCTGAGCAAGGCATTCTGGTTTACTAAGCTGGATCTTAGGTCTGGTTATTGGCAGGTTAGAATAGCAGAGGGTGATGAGCCTAAAACTACTTGTGTAACTAGGTATGGCTCATATAAGTTTCTTGTAATGCCGTTTGGGCTGACTAATGCCCAACCACTTTCTGTAATTTAATGAATGACGTGTTGTTTGAGTATCTCGATTATTTTATTGTAGTTTACTTAGATGACATTGTTATTTATAATTCTCTCTTGATGAACACTTAATGCATTTGAGCAAGGTGTTGTCTCATTTGAGAGAGTACAAACTCTATGTGAAGATGGAGAAGTGTGAATTTGCTCAAAAAGAAATCAAGTTCCTTAGGCACTTGTTCCATCATGTTGAACAAGTTCCAAGGAACTTGATTTCTTTTTGAGCAAATTCACACTTCTCCATCTTCACATAGAGTTTGTACTACCTCAAACGAGACAGCACCTTGCTCAAATGCATCAAGTGTTCATCAAGAGAGCAACTATAAATAACAATGTCGTCTAAGTAAACTACAACAAAATAATAAAGATACTCAAACAACACGTCATTCATTAAATTACAGAAAGTGGTCGGGGCATTAGTCAGCCCAAACGACATTACAAGAAACTCATATGAGTCATACCTAGTTACACAAGTAGTTTTAGGCTCATCACCCTCTGCTATTCTAACCTGCCAATAACCAGACCTAAGATCCAGCTTAGTAAACCAGCATGCCTTGCTTAGCTTGTCCATCAAGTCTTGCACCAGCAGCACCGGATATTTTTTCTTCACAGTCACTTTGTTAAATGCCCCATAGTCCACGCACATCCTGAAGGATCTGTCCTGCTTCTTTTGGAACAAAACAGGAGCACCATACGGAGCCTTTGAAGGATGAATTAGTCCGGCATCCAGCAACTCATTCAATTGTTTGCGCAATTCAGCCAACTCCTTAGGAGCCATCCGATAAGGAGCCTGGGCAGGGGAAAATAATCCTAGCAGCAACTCTATCTTGTGATCAATATCCCTTCTTGGTGCCAGCATCTTAGGCAACTCAGGGGGCATCACATAAGCATACTCTTTCAGAAATTCTGCAACAGAATCGGGCACCTCAACCTTCACATCTGGTTTGATCTCAACCATGGCAGCAAGAAAGGTTTGATCTCCCTTCTTCAAACCTTTCTTAACACTAATAGCAGGAATAATAGGTTTCTTGTACTTCTTCACTTTCTCAGCTTCTCCATAAGGATGAACAACCTTTATGAAACTCGGTATCTTCTCGTCCATCAGCATCAACCGATCCAAATGAGGGAATGGAACAAACCGATACTTCTTCAAGAAATCAACTCCAATTATCAATTCAAAGTCTCCTAGCAGCATCACCATCAAATTATGCTTTCCAGTCCACTCTCCAAGGACCATGGAAACATCATATGCCATTCCCACAATCGTTTGTGCTTTGGCGTTAACAGTTTGGACATAAGATGGGCACTTCCTCAGTTTCAGCCCATTCTTAGAAGCAACTTTGTCATTAACAAACGTATGAGTAGCTCCGATATCCACCATTGCTATCATACGCTTGCCATCAAATTATTGAAAGACAAACCCAATGGATTTGCTCGTGGGAATCACTGAAGATACAAGCGATCTGGTGGGCATGCTGTCACAGATCCATGGTCTCAACTTGGAACTGCGTCACTACCATGAGCAGGTTGATGACTAATTATCTGATTTTCTCAATTTTCGGAAGGCAAGTGCTGCCAAGTTTGAGGAACTAGTCAAAGAAAATGATGATCTTAAGGCGGAGATGATGGTGCTCCATAAGGCAGTAACCAATTCTGCCGGGTTGGCGAGGAGCATGCTGCCAAGATCAAAATCCCAGAACCAAAGCCGTTTGATGGGATTCGGGGCGCCAAGGAACTTGAAAATTTTTTATGGGACATGGAACACTATTTTACTTCTGCTCATGTTCCTGAAAATGACAAGTTGACGATGGCAGTTCGCTATATTAGAGGGGATGCGATTCTGTGGTGGCGCACCAAAAGTGCTGATGATGTTAGCGTAGGCAGGCCCAAGGTTGAGACATGGGCGTAGTTGCGGGAGGCACTAAGAGACAAATTTCTGCCTAGCTATTCGTCTTGGGTTGCTAGGGACAGGCTGAAACGCTTGAGACAGGTTGGTTCAATTCGTGAGTATGTTAAGGACTTTTCTTCCTTGTTGCTGGACATCCAAAATATGTCAGACGAGGACAAGTTTCATAACTTCATTTCTGGGATGCAAGGCTGGGCGCAGAATGAGTTGCGTCGGCAGAAAGTGCAATATCTGCCGAGTGTAATTGCGGATGCTAATGCTTTGATCGATTTTCATTCAAACAGTGTGCTTTCTGACCCTACTCCTACGTCTAGCGCAAAGAAAAGGGAGAATGGGAAAGACTGGAAGAAGGATCATCGAAAATCAGAGGGAAATGACAAAGGAAAGGGAAAAGTTGTGGGTGCTTCATCAAAAAATGACAGGCCGGCGAGTGAGAAGGTCTGCTGGACGTGCCTAAAACCAGGGCATCAGGCAAGAAACTGTCCCACTAAAGCCTAGGTGAATGCTCTTCTTGCTGAAGAAGAAGTGTGGCAAAAAAAGGGGAAGTTGCTGCCTATATCAACCTGCTGAAGTTGCTAAACACGTTGGTGGCAAACGTGGTAGAACAGGTTGATGAAGAAGAAGATGATGCCGCTGATTTAGTTGCTCTTGTAGATGCTGCAGATTCTGTGGAAGACTTGATGGACGCTTACTCCAATCTGATGTATGTGGAAGTCATGATTGGGGACAGACCAGTAGTAACTATGGTTGATACAGGTGCTACTCATACGTCGACCAAGACAGTCAAGGAATACGGGTTGAGGGTGACTTAATGTGCAACAAAGATGAAGGTTATAAACTCACCAGCACAACCTGGTCTTGGACAGGCGCTGGACGTGCCGCTGAGTATAGGACACTGGTCAGGTTTGCATAATTTGATAATGGTGCCGCCTAATGATTATAATCTCATGCTTGGGATTGATTTTATGAGAAAGTATAAAGTTGCTCCAATTCCTCATTTTGATGGTTTGATGTTTATGGGTGAAAAGGATCCTGGCTTTGTCAAGGGGATCAACCCATGTGAAGCAAGCAGTAGTAAGTCAAAGAACATAGGGATTGCTGCGTTGGTGTCGGCTGCTGCATTTGACAAAGGCTTGAAGAGCAGTGAGACTACTTACCTCGCTGCCATGGTGGAAGTCAAGCCACATTTGCAGATGGAAGTCCCTGATGATGTTGCAGAGTTGCTGGGAAAATTCAAAGATGTGATGCCGCCTGAACTTCCTAGACAGTTGCCGCTGAGTAGGGAAATAGACCACAGAATTGAGTTGCTACCAGGGTCTGTGCCTCCAGTACGCCTTCCTTACCGTATGTCTCCTTTGGAGTTGGCTGAATTGAGGAAGCAGATTGATGAACTGCTTGCAGCTGGCCTTATCCAGCCTTCGAAGGCTCCATTTGGCGCACCAGTCCTTTTTTAAAAGAAGCAAGATGGCTCTTTGAGGATGTGCGTGGATTACCGGGTGCTGAACAAGGTAACTGTGAAGAACAAGTACCCGTTGCCGCTGATCCAACATTTACTTGATAGGCTATCTAAGGCTAGTTTCTTTACTAAGTTAGACTTGAGATCGGGCTATTGGCAGGTTCGCATAGCCGAGGGGGATGCCCCAAAGACCACTTGCGTAACTAGATACGGTAGTTTTGAATTCCTTGTAATGCCGTTTAGGCTGACTAATGCCCCAGCTACCTTTTGCAACTTAATGAATAATGTTCTCTATGACTATCTTGATGACTTTGTAGTAGTATACTTAGATGACATAGTCATTTATAGTAGGACTATCGAAGATCATTTGCTGCATTTAGAGAAGGTGTTGCAACGCCTTAGAGATTTCCAACTCTATGTGAAAATGGAAATGTGTGAGTTTGCTAAACGGGAGATCAAATTCTTGGGACACTTGGTGAGCGAAAACCAGGTCCGGATGGATCCCAAAAGGTGCAGGCTATTGTTGATTGGTAGGCACCAAGCGGGGTAAAAGAATTGAGATCATTTTTGGGTTTGGCAAACTACTACCGAAAATTTATTGTTGGCTATTCCAAGAAGGCTGCCCCATTGACAAATTTGCCAAAGAAAAATGTCAAATGGACTTGGACAGATGCGTGTGCTAAGGCTTTTACTGCCTTGAAGGAGGCCATTGCGTCTGAGCCAATTCTAATGCTGCCAGATTTTGATATGCCATTTGAGGTCCACACTGATGCATCAAATTTTGCTGTTGGCGATGTGCTGGTCCAAGAAGGTCATCCGATAGCGTTTGAGAGAAGGAAATTTAATGCCGCGGAGCAATGGTATTCTGCCCATGAGAAGGAAATGGTTGCTATGATCCATCGCCTTCAAGTTTGGTGAGTGTACTTGCTTGGAACGAAGTTTGTTGTCCGGACGGACAATGTGGCCAATACTTACTTCAAGACTCAACAGAAATTGAGTCCAAAGCAGGCTCGGTGGCAGGAGATGTTGGCTGAATATGACTTCATGTGGGTGCACAAACCCGGCAGGGAAAACCAGGTTGCTGATGCGTTGAGTCACAAAGAGGTATTTGCTGCTGTTTATTCGCTCACTAGAATTGAATCTGATTTACTTGATACAATTAAACTATGTGTTGCGCATGATCCATTATATGTGAAGTTGATGGATAATGTGAGGGATGGAACTGTTAGGCGGTATTGGATCGAGGACGATCTGCTGCATTTCAAAGGGGGGAGAATCGTGGTACCCCAAGGTGCAGGTTTGCGTGGGACTTTGATGAAGAAGACGCATGATGCTGCTTATGCTGGTCATCCAGGTGTTGAGAGGATGATGGCATTGCTGTCCTGAAGTTATTTTTGGCCGAAAATGGAGGATGACATTGAGGCCTATGTCAAGACTTGCCTTGTATGTCATCTTGACAAATCTGAACGGAAGAAGGAAGCAGGTTTGCTACAACCTCTACCGGTTGCTAAACGTCCTTGGGCTTCCGTTTCTATGGATTTCATTTGCGGATTTCCAAAGGTTGATGGTAAGGCGTCAATCATGGTGGTGGTAGATAGATTCTCGAAGTATGGTGTATTCATTGTTGCTCCAACTCTATGTTCCTCGGAGATAGCTGCTGAATTGGTTTATAAGCATGTGATAAAGTATTTTTGTGTTCCAACCGACATTGTGAGTGATAGAGATGCTCGATTTACTGGCCATTTTTGGATTGCTTTGTTCAAATTAATGGGTACATATTTGAAATTCTCGACAGCAAATCATCCACACACTGATGGAAAGATCAAGAGAATCAATCATTTGCTTGAGGAGTACTTGAGGCACTATGTGACTGCGAGTCAGAGGAATTGGGTAGCGTTGTTCGATAGTGCACAGTTTTGCTCTAACTTGCATAGGTCGTCGGCTACGGAGATGAGTCCTTTTGAGATTGTGTTGGGCAGGCAGCCTGACACGCCACTTGAAGTTGCTAAGCAAAAATCTCAAGGCAAGTGTCCTGTCGCTTACAGGTATGCACGTGACAAGCAAGAGTTGCTGGCTGAGGCGCAAGACAGTTTGTGGAAAGCTGCCAAGCGAATGAAGAAGTATGCTGATAAGCATCGCCGTGCATTGGACTTTCAGGTTGGTGATAAGGTGTTGCTGAAACTAACACCTCAAATCTGGAAGAAGATCAATAGCAAGACAAGACATCATAGGCTGATTCCAAAGTACGACGGTCCCTTTGAAGTCGTAGAGAAGGTTGGCGCAGTAGCTTACCGGTTGAATCTGCCGGAACGGCTGAAGGTGCATCCTACTTTTCATGTGAGTTACTTGAAGCCCTTTCATGAAGATGCTGAGGATCCATCAAGGGAGATGGCCATACGTGCTCCTCCAGTCGTGAGACAACAGTATGAGGAGATTGAGAAGATTCTGGACCACCGGACCTTGGGGCAAAGCAAGAAGAATAGGCGGACAGAGTTTCTGATTCAATGGAAAGACAAACCTGAATGTGATGTGACTTGGGAGAAAGGGGATTCTTTGTGGCAGTTTGAAGACCAGATCAAGGCTTACTTAGATTCTTCCTCGTCGAGGACGATGAGCTAATCTGGTCGGGGAAGTTTGTTAGCCCCTTGACTTGATCGTAGGACCTTGTGTCGAGGGCAAGGAAAGGCTTGCGGAAAAATGGGCATGATAAGGCATTTACCTGATGGGCCTTGGCATGACTCTATGTTGCTGATGGAACCGTGATGGCATTGTGGAAGACCAACCGGGCATGCGTAGGTGCAGGTCGACAAGGGCAGGCACGGGTCGGCAGACTTGGGCACTAGGCAGGTGGCCTAGATGCCAAGTCGATGATGATGAAGGCAAGGCTGACACGGGCAATGGCATGGCATTGCCGTGGCATAGAAAGACAACGGGCGGATGTGACCTAGGTGAGGCGTTGGCAAAGAAACTAGGCCATGGACGGCTGTGCGGAGCAGCCGAGGCAGACGTGCACCAGCATGAAGACTTGGCGCGCAGACATGGCATGAAGGCAGGCAAGAGCGCACGCAGGTATGGCGCGAAGCAGGCGAGGCGCGCACGGTTGGCACCAAGGCGCGCGAAGGCGCCAAGGGCCGACGCACGCGTGCATGCGCTTAAGGCATGCGCAACACATGCAGGTGGTTGGGCAATTTCCTGGAATCTGGGCGCCTCTGTCCTAGTCAGCAAGGGCAGTTGTAACTTCCGAATTTTGAATTCGAAATGCCTATAAGTTGGGGATGTCACCTGAATTTAGGAGGGAATTTGGTAAGCCATGTGGCATGGGGAATGGGCTAATTTTAAAAGGGAGTTAGTCTATGCTGCCTAAGGCAATGAGTGAAGCAAAAAGCTAGTGTGTTAGTCTATCTTTTTGGACAAACAGTTTTGAGGCCTTGTGTATTCTTTGTATGTAAGTTATATACAAAGTTGGGAGTGTTTTCCCGTATGTACGTGTGTGCCTAATATTGTGATTGTGCGAAAAAGTCTAAGTGTCGAACGGATCATAAAGGCAAACTTGTAGGCCGAGTCATAGCGGCTGTGTGCGTGTGACTGTCGTGCAGCGTCAAGAGTGTTGCGTAAAACAAAAATTGACCCTGTAACAACTGGTATCAGAGCTAGGTTTTAAATTAGCCCACGCCCCATGCCACATGGCTTACAAAATTCCCTCCTAAATTCAGTTGAAATCCCCAACTGATAGGAAATTCGAATTAAAAATTTGAAAGTTACAACTGCCCTTAGTTACTAGGCCAGAGGCGCCCAGATTCTAGGAAACTGCCCAACCGACAGCATATGTTGTGCATGCCTCGCGCGCGTGCGCGCGTGTGTTTCCTGCTACGCGCCACGCCTGCACGTGCCCTTGCCTGCCTTGGCGCCATGTCTGCGCGCCAAGTCTTGGTGCCAGCGCATGTCTGCCTCGGCTGCTCCGCACAGCCGTCCATTGCCAAGTTTCCTTTCAAACGCCTCGCCTGGCTCACATCCGCCCGTTGTCTTTCTATGCCACGGCAATGCCATGCCATTTCCCGTATCAGCCTTGCCTTCATCATCATCGATTTGGTATCTAGGCCACCTGCCTAATGCCCAAGTCTGCGGACCCGTGCTTGCCCTTGCCGACCTACACCTGCGCATGCCCGGTTGGTCTGCCATAATGTCATCACGGTTCCATCAGCAACATTGATTCATGCCAAGGTCCATCAAGTAAATGCTTTGTCATGCCCATTTTCCTGCAAGCCTTGCCTTGTCCTCGGCACAAGGCCTTACGATCTAGTCAAGGGGCTAACAAACTTCCCCCACCAGATTAGCTCATTGTCCTCGACGAGGAAGAATCTAAGTAAGCCTTCATCTGGTCTTCAAACTGCCACAAAGACGCCCCTTTTCCCAAGTCGCATCACATTCGGGTTTGTGTTTCCATTCTGCCTATTCTTCTTGCTTCGCCCCAAGGTCCGGTGGTCCAGAATATTCTTAATTGTCTCCTCATACTATGTTCTCACATCTGGAGGAGCACGTCTGGCCGTCTCCCTTGCTGGATCCTCAGCATCTTCATGAAGAGGCTTCAAGTAACTCACATGGAAAGTAGGATGCACCTTCAATCGTTCCGGCAGATTCAACCGGTAAGCCACTGCACTAACCTTCTCTACGACTTCAAAGGGACCGTCATACTTTGGAATCATCCCACGATGTCTCGTCTTGATACTGATCTTCTTCTATATTTGAGGTGTTAATTTAAGCAACACCTTGTCACCAACCTGAAAGTCCAATGCACCGCGATGCTTTTCAGCATACTTCTTCATTCGCTTGGAAGCTTTTCGCAAACTGCCTTGCGCCTCAGCCAACAACTCTAGCTTGTCACGGCATACCTGTAAGCGGCAGGACACTTGCCCTGAGATTTTTTCTTAGCAACTTCAAGTGGCATGTCAGGCTGCCTGCCCAACACAATCTCAAAAGGACTCATCTCCATAGCCGACGACCTGTGCAAGTTATAGCGAAATTGTGCACTATCCAACAACTCTACCCAATTCCTCTGACTCGCAGTCACATAGTGCCTCAAGTACTCCTCAAGCAGATGATTGATTCTTTCGGTTTGTCCATCAGTTTGTGGATGATTTGCAGTCGAGAATTTCAAACCTGTACCCATCATTTTGAACAAAGCAGTCCAAAAACGGCTAGTAAATCGAGCATCTCTATCACTCATAATATCGGTTGGAACACCAAAATACTTTATCACATGCTTATAAACAAGTCAGCAGCTATCTCTGAGGAACATAGAGTTGGAGCAGCAATTAATACCCCATACTTCAAGAATCTGTCTACCACCACCATGATTGACGCCTTACCATCAACATTTGGAAATCCGCTAGTGAAATCCGTAGAAACGGAAGCCCAAGGACGTTCAGCAACCGGTAGAGGTTGTAGCAAACCTACTTCCTTCTTCCGTTCAGACTTGTCAAGCTGACATACAAGACAAGTTTTGACATAGGCCTCAATGTCATCCTCCATTTTCGGCCAGAAATAACTTTGGGATAGCAATGTCATCATCCTCTCAACACCCGGATGACCAGCGTAAGCAGCATCATGCTTCTCCTTCATCAAAGTCCAACGAAAACCATCACCTTGGGGTAACACGATTCTCCCCCCTTTGAAATGCAGCAGATCGTCCTTGATCCTATACCGCCTAACAGTTCCATCCCTCACTTGATCCATCAACTTCACATATAATGGATCACTCGCAACACATAGTTTAATTGTATCAAGTAAATCAGATTCAATTCTAGTGAGCGAATAAACAGCAGCAAATACCTCTTTGCGACTCAACGCATCAGCAACTTCGTTTTCCCTACCGGGTTTGTGCACCCACATGAAGTCATATTCAGCCAACATCTCCTGCCACCGAGCCTGCTTTGGACTCAATTTCTGTTGAGTCTTGAAGTAAGTATTGGCCACATTGTTCTTCCAGACAATAAACTTTGTTCCAAGCAAGTACACTCTTCAAACATGGAGGCAATGGATCACAACAACCATTTCCTTCTCATAGGCAGAATACCATTGCTCCGCGGCATACAATCTTTTGCTCTCAAACGCTACCGGATGACTTTCTTGGACCAGCACACCGCCAACAACAAAATCTGATGCATCAATGTGGACCTCAAATGGCATATAAAAATCTAGCAGCCTTAGGATTGGCTCGAATGCTATGGCCTCTTTCAAGGCAGTGAAAGCCTTTGCACATTCATCTGTCCATGTCCACTTGACATTTTTCTTCAGCAAATTTTTCAATGGGGCAGCCTTCCTGGAATAACCAGTAATAAATTTCTGGTAGTAGTTTGCAAAACCCAAAAACGATCTCAATTCTTTTACCCCGCTTGGTGCCTGCCAATCAACAATAGCCTGCACCTTTTTGGGATCCATTCGGACCTGGTTTTTGCTAACCAAGTGTCCCAAGAATTTGATCTCCCGTTGAGCAAACTCACACTTTTCCATTTTCACATAGAGTTGGAAATCTCTAAGGTGTTGCAACACCTTCTCTAAATGCAGCAAATGATCTTCAATAGACCTACTATAAATGACTATGTCATCTAAGTATACTACTACAAAGTCATCAAGATAGTCATAAAGAACATTATTCATTAAGTTGCAAAAGGTAGCGGGGAATTAGTCAGCCCAAACAATGTTACAAGGAATTCAAAGCTACCGTATCTAGTTACACAAGTGGTCTTTGGGGCATCCCCCTCGGCTATGCGAACCTGCCAATAGCCCGACCTCAAGTCTAACATACTAAAGAAACTAGCCTTAGATAGCATATCAAGTAAATCTTGGATCAACGGCAACGGGTACTTGTTCTTCACAGTTACCTTGTTCAGCGCCCTACAATCCACACACATCCTCAAAGAGCCATCCTGCTTCTTTTGGAAAAGGACTGGTGCGCCAAATGGAGCCTTCGAAGGCTGGATGAGGCCAGCTGCAAGCAGTTCATCAATATGCTTCCTTAATTCAGCCAACTCCAAAGGAGACATATGGTAAGGAGGGCGTGCTGGAGGCACAGACCCTGGCAGCAACTCAATTTTCTGGTCTATTTCCCTCCTCGGCGGCAACTGTCTAGGCAGTTCAGGCGGCATCAAATCTTTGAATTTTCCCAGCAACTCTGCAACATCATCAGGGACTTCCATCTGCAAATCTGGCTTGACTTCCACCAAGCCAGCAAGGTAAGCAGTCTCACTGCTCTTCAAGCCTTTGTCAAATGCAGCAGCCGACACCAACTCAGCAATCCCTGGGTTCTTTGAATTACTACTGCTTGCTTCACATGGGTTGATCCCCTTGACAAAGCCACGATTTTTTTCACCCATAAACATCAAACCATCAAGATGAGGAATTGGAGCAACTTTATACTTCCTCATAAAATCAATCCCAAGCATGAGATTAAAATCATCAAGCGGCACCACTGTCAAATTATGCAAACCTGACCAGTATCCTATATTCAGCGGCACGTCCAGCGCCTGTCCAAGACCAGGTTGTGCTGGTGAATTTATAGCCTTCATCTTTGTTGCACATTAAGTCACCCTCAGCCCGTATTCCTTGACTGTCTTGGTCGCAACAAATGTATGAGTACCGGTCAGTCCCCAATCATGACTTCCACATACATTAGATTGGACTAAGCGTCCGTCAAGTCTTCCATAGAATCTGCAGCATTCACAAGAGTAACTAAATCAGCGACATCTTCTTCTTCTTCATCAACCTGTTCTGCCACGTTTTCCACCAACGTGTTCAACAACTTCCCCCTTTTTCGCCACACTCTCTTCTTCAGCAAGAAGAGCATTCACCTTGGCTTGATTGGGATAGTTTCGTGCCTGATGCCCTGGTTTTTGGCACGTCCAGCAGACCTTCTCACTCGCCGGCTTGTCATTTTTGGATGAAGCAGCCACAATTTTTCCCTTGCCTTTGTCATTTCCCTCGGATTTTCGATGATCCTTCTTCTAGTCTTTCCCATTCTCCCTTTTCTTTGCCCTAGTCGTGGGAGTAGGGTCAGAAAGCACACTTTTGAATGAAAATCGATCAAACATCAGCAGCCGCAATTGCACTCGACAGATCTTGCACTTTCTGCCGATGCAACTCATTCTGCGCCCAGCGTTGTATCCCAGAAATGAAGTTATGCCACTTTTCCTCGTCTGACATATTTTGGATGTCCAGCAACAAGGAAGAAAAGTCCTTCACATACTCACGAATTGAACCAACCTGTCTCAAGCATTTCAGCCTTTCCCTAGCAGCCCAAGACGAATTGCTAGGCAGAAATTTTTCTCTTAGCGCCTCCTTGGTGCCCTGAATCCCATCAAACGGCTTTGGTTCTGGGATTTTAATCTTGGCAGCATGCTCATCGACAACCCGGCCAGAATTGGCTACTGCCTTGTGGAGCACCATCACCTCCGCCTTAAGATCTTCATTTTCTTTGGCCAGTTCCTCAAACTTCACAGCACTTGCCTCTCGAAAATTGAGAAAATCATACAATTGTCCATCAACTTGCTCACGCTAGTGACGCAGTTCCGAGTTGAGACCATGGATCTGTGACAGCACGACCACCTTGTGTCTTTAGTGATTCCCACCAGCAAATCTATTGGGTTTGTCTTTCAATAATTTGATGGCAACTGTATGATAGCAATGGTGGATACCGGAGCTACTCATACGTTTGTTAATGACAAAGTTGCTGCCAAGAATGCGCTGAAGCTGAGGAAGTGCGCATCGTATGTCCAAACTGTTAATGCACAAGCGATTGTGGGAATGGCATATGATGTTTCCATGGTCCTTGGAGAGTGGACTGGAAAGCATAATTTGATGGTGATTCCCCTGGGAGACTTTGAATTGATACTTGCAGTTGATTTTTTGAAGAAGTATCAGTTTGTTCCATTCCCTCATTTGGATGGGTTGATGCTGATGGATGAGAAGATACCAAGTTTCATCAAGGTTGTTCATCCTTATGGAGAAGTTGAGAAAGTGATGAAGTACAAGACACCTATTATTTATGCTATTAGTGTCGAGAAAGGATTGAAGAAGGGAGATCAAACCTTTCTTGCTGCCATGGTTGAGATCAAACCAGATGTGAAGGTTGAGGTGCTCGATTCTGTTGCAGAATTGCTGAAAGAGTATGCTGATGTGATACCCCCTGAGTTGCCTAAGATGCTTCCACCGAGAAGGGATATTGATCACAAGATAGAGTTACTGCTAGGATCAGTTGCCCCTGCCCAGGCTCCTTATCAGATGGCTCTTAATGAGTTGGCTAAATTGCGCAAACAATTGAATGGGTTGCTGGATGCCGAACTAATTCAGCCTTCAAAGGCTCCGTATGGTGCTCCTGTTTTGTTCCAAAAGAAGCAGGACGGATCCTTGAGGATGTGCGTGGACTATAGGGCATTAAACAAAGTGACTGTGAAGAACAAATATCCGGTGCCGCTGGTGCAAGACTTGATGGACAGGCTGAGCAAGGCATGCTGGTTTACTAAGCTTGATCTTAGGTCAGGTTATTGGTAGGTTAGAATAGCAGTGGGTGATGAGCCTAAAACTACTTATGTAACTAGGTATGGCTCATATGAGTTTCTTGTAATGCCGTTTGGGCTGACTAATGCCCAGCCACTTTCTGTAATTTAATGAATGACGTGTTGTTTGAGTATCTTGATTATTTTATTGTGGTTTACTTAGACGACATTGTTATTTATAGTTTCTCTCTTGATGAACACTTGATGCATTCGAGCTAAGTGCTGTCTCATTTGAGGGAGTACAAACTCTTTGTGAAGATGGAGAAGTGTGAATTTTCTCAAAAAGAAATCAAGTTCCTTAGGCACTTGGTGAGTCAGAATCAAGTGCGAATGGACTCAAAGAAGGTGCAGGCAATCGTAGATTGGCAGGCACCCAGTGGCGTTAAAGAGTTGCGGTCATTTTAGGGCTGGCTAATTATTACCGCAAGTTCATTTCAAGCTATTCCAAGAGGGTAGCCGCCTTAACAGATTTGTTGAAGAAAGATTTTAAGTGGGCATGGTCCGAGAAGTGTGAAGCTACATTCCGATTGTTGAAGGAAGCAGTAGCATCGGAACCTATCTTAAAGCTGCCTGATTTTGAGTTGCCATTTGATGTGCATACAGATGCATCTGAGAAGGCTGTTGGAGGTGTTCTTGTGCAGGAAGGGCATCCAGTTTCCTATGAAAGCAGGAAATTAAATGAAGCTTAGCAGCGGTATTCGACTCACGAAAAGGAGATGGTTGCTGTTGTGCATTGCTTGTAGACATGGAGAGTGTATTTGCTAGGCACACGCTTTGTGGTGCAGACAGATAATGTGGCTAATACATTCTTCAAGACTCAACGCAAGCTAAGTTCGAAGCAAGCACATTGGCAGGAATTCCTGGCAGAGTATGATTTCATGTGGGAAGGCACAATCAAGTTGCTGACGCCTTGAGCCGGAAAGAGGTACTTGCTGCTGTGTTTTCAATTTCTAGACTTGAAACTAATTTTATTGATAAAATCAGAATTTGTGCTGCTAATGACTCATTATATGTGAAATGGATGAGTCAAGTGAAAGAAGGGATAGTTAGGAGGTACTCGATCGAGGACGATCTTCTTTATTTCAAAGGGGGGAGAATCGTCGTACCTCAAGGTGGTGGACTGCATAGAGAACTGATGAAAGAGGCGCATGACACTATATGGCCTGGTCATCCGGGTGTGGTGCGGATGTTAGCCTTGCTATCCCATGTATATTATTGGCCAAAGATGGAAGACGATGTTGAAGCTTACGTGAAGACTTATCTAGTGTGCCAGTTAGACAAATCTGAGCGCAAAAAGGAAGCAGGTTTGTTGCAGCCTCTTCCAATTCCTGAACGGCCATGGATGTCCGTGTCAATGGACTTTATATTTGGGTTTCTAAAGGTGTACGATAAGGCATCTATTATGGTGGTTGTAGACAGGTTTTCAAAGTACTCTATTTTTATTGCTGCCCCAATTGTTTGTTCGTCCGAAATAGCTGCTGATTTATTTTATAGACATGTGGTTAAGCTGTTTGGTGTGCCAGATGACATTGTGAGTGATAGGGATGATAGATTTACAGGTCAGTTTTGGACAGCTTTGTTGAACATGATGGGGACCGATCATGTTGCCATGCCAAGATAGTGCCTCCTTGGCATGCCACTGCTGATATTCATCAAGTTCTAGCTTGAGGGTCTAACAAACCACCCCCACTAGTTGAACTCGACGTCCTCGTCCAGGCCATCTTAAGATAGTCCTCCAGCTGGTTCTCGAACTGCCATAGTTTTGAACTCTTATCCCAAGTCGCATCCGCCACGGACTTGCCTTTCTAATGAAACAAGAATTCTATCCGCCTGTTCGTCTTGCTCATGCCTAGCACTCGGTGATCCAGCACCTGTTCAATCTCCTATTCAAACTGTGTGTGCACCACAGGAGGATCCCTCTTGACTTTGTGCCTGTCCAGATCTGCATGATCTGCAAAATAAGGCTTCAAAAACCTAAAATGGAAAGTAGGATGAATTTTCAACCTCTCTGGCGACTTCATCTTATAAGCAACTGCGCCTATCTTCCAACAGGCGTCTATGTTGATCAGCACCTTGTCACCCACCTTGAATTCCAACGGGCGTCTATGTTGATCAGCATATTTCTTCATGCGACTCTGGGCCTTGCGCAAACTGTCTTGCGCCTCTGCAAGCATCTCATGCTTGTCCCTTGCATAATTGTAAGCAGTCGGGCATTTCCCTTGATGCTTCTGCTTTGCGACATCCAGCGGTGTCAAAGGCTGTATCCCGGTGACTAATTCAAACGGACTCATTTCGGTTGCTGAAGACTTATGCAGATTTTAGAAAAACATTGTCTTATCCAATAAGTCTACCCAATTCCTCTGGCTCGCTGTCACAAAATGCCTGAGATATTCCTCCACCAAGTGATTAATTCTCTCTATTTGGCCATATGTTTGAGGGTGATTCGCTGTCGAGAATTTCAGATCGATCCCCATCATGTTGAACAAAGCTGTCCAAAACTGACCTGTAAATCTAGCATCCCTATCACTCACAATGTCATCTGGCCCACCAAAAGCTAAACCACATGTCTATAAAATAAATTAGCAGCTACTTTGGATGAACAAACAATTGGCGCAGCAATAAAAATTGAGTACTTTGAAAACCTATCTACAACCTCCATAATATATGCCTTACCGTCCACTTTCGGAAACCCAGAAATAAAGTCGATTGACACGGACATCCATGGCCGTTCAGAAATCGAAAGAGGCTGCAACAAACCTACTTCCTTCTTGCGCTCAGATTTGTCTAACTGGCACACTAGACAAGTCTTCACGTAAGCTTCAACATCGTCTTCCATCTTTGGAAAATAATATACACAGGATAGCAGGGCTAACATCCGCTCCACACCCGGATGACCAGCCCATGTAGTGTCATGCGCCTCTTTCATCAGTTCTCTACGCAGTCCACCACCTTGAGGTACGACGATCCTCCCCCCTTTGAAATAAAGAAGATCGTCCTCGATCCAGTACCTCCTAACTATCCCTTCTTTCGCTTGACCCATCCATTTCACATATAATGAGTCATTAGCAGCACAAATTCTTATTTTATCAATAAAATCAGTTTCAAGTCTAGAAATTTAAAACACAGCAGCAAGTACCTCTTTCCGGCTCAAGGCGTCAGCAACTTGATTGTGCCTTCCCAGCTTATGTTCCCACACGAAATCATACTCTGCCAGGAATTCCTGCCAACGTGCTTGCTTTGGACTTAGCTTGCGTTAAGTCTTGAAGAATGTATTAGCCACATTATCTGTTTGCACCATAAAGCGTGTGCCTAGCAAATACACTCTCCATGTCTGCAAGCAATGCACAAAGCAACCATCTCCTTTTCGTGAGTCGAATACCGCTGCTCAGCTTCATTCAATTTCCTTCTTTCATAGGAAACTGGATGCCCTTCCTGCACAAGAACACCTCCAACAGCCTTTTCAGATGCATCTGTATGCACCTCAAATGGCAACTCGAAATCAGGCAGTTTTAAGATAGGCTCCGATGCTACTGCTTCCTTCAACAATCGGAATGCAGCTTCACACTTCTCGGACCACGCCCACTTAACATCTTTCTTCAGCAAATCTGTTAAGGCGGATGCCTTCTTGGAATAGCCTGAAATGAACTTGCGGTAATAATTAGCCAGCCCTAAAAATTACCGCAACTCTTTCACGCCATTGGGTGCCTGCCAATCCGCGATTGCCTGCACCTTCTTTGGGTCCATCCGCACTTGATTCTGACTCACCAAGTGCCCAAGGAACTTGATTTCTTTTTGAGCAAATTCACACTTCTCCATCTTCACATAGAGTTTGTACTACCTCAAACGAGACAGCACCTTGCTCGAATGCATCAAGTGTTCATCAAGAGAGCAACTATAAATAACAATGTTGTCTAAGTAAACTACAACAAAATAATAAAGATACTCAAACAACATGTCATTCATTAAATTACAGAAAGTGGTGGGGGCATTAGTCAGCCCAAACGACATTACAAGAAACTCATATGAGTCATACCTAGTTACACAAGTAGTTTTAGGCTCATCACCCTCTGCTATTCTAACCTGCCAATAACCAGACCTAAGATCCAGCTTAGTAAACCAGCATGCCTTGCTCAGCCTGTCCATCAAGTCTTGCACCAGCGGCACCGGATATTTGTTCTTCACAGTCACTTTGTTCAATGCCCCATAGTCCATGTACATCCTCAAGGATCCGTCCTACTTCTTTTGGAACAAAACAGGAGCACCATACGGAGCCTTTGAAGGATGAATTAGTCCGGCATCCAGCAACTCATTCAATTGTTTGCGCAATTCAGCCAACTCCGTAGGAGCCATCTGATAAGGAGCCTGGGCAGGGGCAACTGATCCTAGCAGCAACTCTATCTTGTGATCAATATCTCTTCTTGGTGGCAGCATCTTAGGCAACTCAGGGGGCATCACATCAGCATACTCTTTCAGAAATTCTGCAACAGAATCGATCACCTCAACCTTCACATCTGGTTTGATCTCAACCATGGCAGCAAGAAAGGTTTGATCTCCATTCTTCAAACCTTTCTTAACACTAATAGCAGGAATAATACGTGTCTTGTACTTCTTCACTTTCTCAGCTTCTCCATAAGGATGAACAACCTTTATGAAACTCGGTATCTTCTCGTCCATCAGCATCAACCCATCCAAATGAGGGAATGGAAAAAATCGATACTTTTTCAAGAAATCAACTCCAATTATCAGTTCAAAGTCTCCCAGCGGCATCACCATCAAATTATGCTTTCCAGTCCACTCTCCAAGGACCATGGAAACATCATATGCCATTCCCACAATTGTTTGTGCTTTGGCATTAACAGTTTGGACATACGATGGGCACTTCCTCAGCTTCAGCCCATTCTTGGAAGCAACTTTGTCATTAACAAACATATGAGTAGCTCCGATATCCACCATTGCTATCATATGCTTGCCATCAAATTATTGAAAGACAAACCCAATGGATTTGCTTGTGGGAATCACTGAAGATACAAGCGATCTCGTGGGCATGCTGTCACAGATCCATGGTCTCAACTTGGAACTACGTCACTACAATGAGCAGGTTGATGGCTAATTGTCTGATTTTCTCAATTTTTGGAAGGCAAGTGCTGCCAAGTATGAGGAACTGGTCAAAGAAAATGATGATCTTAAGGCGGAGGTGATGGTGCTCCACAAGGCAGTAACCAATTCTGCCAGGTTGGCGAGGAGCATGCTGCCAAGATCAAAATCCCAGAACCAAAGCCGTTTGATGGGATTCGGGGCGCCAAGGAACTTGAAAATTTTTTATGGGACATGGAACATTATTTTACTTCTGCTCATGTTCCTGAAAATGACAAGTTGACGATGGCAGTTTGCTATTTCAGAGGGGATGCGATTTTGTGGTGGCGCACCAAAAGTGCTGATGATGTTAGCGCAGGCAGGCCCAAGGTTGAGACATGGGCGCAGTTGCGGGAGGCACTAAGAGACAAATTTATGCCTAGAAATTCGTCTTGGGTTGCTAGGGACAGGCTGAAACGCTTGAGAAAGGTTGGTTCAATTCGTGAGTATGTGAAGAACTTTTCTTCCTTGTTGCTGGACATACAAAATATTTCAGACGAGGACAAGTTTCATAACTTCATTTCTGGGATGCAAGGCTGGGCGCAGAATGAGTTGCGTCGGTAGAAAGTGCAAGATCTACCGAGTGTAATTGCGGATGTTAATGCTTTGATTGATTTTCATTCAAACAGTGTGCTTTCTGACCCTACTCCTACGTCTAGCGCAAAGAAAAGGGAGAAGGGGAAAGACTGGAAAAAGGATCATCGAAAATCTGAGGGAAATGACAAAGGCAAGGGAAAAGTTGTGGCTGCTTCATCAAAAAATGACAGGCTGGCGAGTGAGAACGTCTGCTGGACGTGCCTAAAACCAGGGCATCAGGCAAGAAACTGTCCCACTAAAGCCTAGGTGAATGCTCTTCTTGCTGAAGAAGAGAGTGTGGCAAAAAAGGGGGAAGTTGCTGCCTATATCAACCCGCTGAAGTTGCTAAACACGTTGGTGGCAAACGTGGTAGAACAGGTTGATGAAGAAGAAGATGATGCCGCTGATTTAGTTGCTCTTGTAAATGCTGCAGATTCTGTGGAAGACTTGACGGACGCTTACTCCAATCTGATGTATGTGGAAGTCATGATTGGGGACAGAGCAGTAGTAACTATGGTTGATACAGGTGCTACTCATACGTCGACCAAGACAGTCAAGGAATACGGATTGAGGGTGACTTAATGTGCAACAAAGATGAAGGCTATAAACTCACCAGCACAACCTGGTCTTGGACAGGCGCTGGACGTGCCGCTGAGTACAGGACACTGGTCAGGTTTGCATAATTTGACAGTGGTGCCGCCTAATGATTATAATCTTATGCTTGGGATTGATTTTATGAGAAAGTATAAAGTTTCTCCAATTCCTCATTTTGATGGTTTGATGTTTATGGGTGAAAAGGATCCTGGCTTTGTCAAGGGGATCAACCCATGTGAAGCAAGCAGTAGTAAGTCAAAGAACACAGGGATTGTTGCGTTGGTGTTGGCTGCTGCATTTGACAAAGGCTTGAAGAGCAGTGAGACTACTTACCTCGCTGCCTTGGTGGAAGTCAAGCCAGATTTGCAGATGGAAGTCCCTGATGATGTGGCAGAGTTGCTGGGAAAATTCAAAGATGTGATGCCGCCTGAACTGCCTAGACAGTTGCCGCTGAAGAGGGAAATAGACCATAGAATTGAGTTGCTGCCAGGGTCTGTGCCTCCAGTACGCCTTCCTTACCGTATGTCTCCTTTGGAGTTGGCTGAATTGAGGAAGCAGATTGATGAATTGCTTGTAGCTGGCCTTATCCAGCCTTCGAAGGCTCCATTTGGCGCACCAGTCCTTTTCCAAAAGAAGCAAGATGGCTCTTTGAGGATGTGCGTGGATTACCGGGCGCTGAACAAGGTAACTGTGAAGAACAAGTACCCGTTGCCGCTGATCCAAGATTTACTTGATAGGCTATCTAAGGCTAGTTTCTTTACTAAGTTAGACTTGAGGTCGGGCTATTGGCAGGTTCGCATAGCCGAGGGGGATGCCCTAAAGACCACTTGCGTAACTAGATACTGTAGCTTTGAATTCCTTGTAATGCCGTTTGGGCTGACTAATGCCCCAGCTACCTTTTGCAACTTAATGAATAATGTTCTTTATGACTATCTTGATGACTTTGTAGTAGTATACTTAGATGACATAGTCATTTATAGTAGGACTATCGAAGATCATTTGCTGCATTTAGAGAAGGTGTTGCAACGCCTTAGAGATTTCCAACTCTATGTGAAAATGGAAATGTGTGAGTTTGCTAAACGGGAGATCAAATTCTTGGGACACTTGGTTAGCGAAAACCAGGTCCGGATGGATTCCAAAAGGTGCAGGTTATTGTTGATTGGCAGGCACCAAGTGGGGTAAAAGAATTGAGATAATTTTTGGGTTTGGCAAACTACTACCGAAAATTTATTGCTGGCTATTCCAGGAAGGCTGCCCCATTGACAAATTTGCTGAAGAAAAATGTCAAATGGACTTGGACAGATGCGTGTGCTAAGGCTTTTACTGCCTTGAAGGAGGTCATTGCGTCTGAGCCAATTCTAATGCTGCCAGATTTTGATATGCCATTTAAGGTCCACACTGATGCATCAGATTTTGCTGTTGGCGATGTGCTGGTCCAAGAAGGTCATCCGATAGAGTTTGAGAGCAGGAAATTAAATGCCGTGGAGCAATGGTATTCTGCCCATGAGAAGGAAATTGTTGCTATGATCCATCGCCTTCAAGTTTGGTGAGTGTACTTGCTTGGAACGAAGTTTGTTGTCCGGACGGACAATGTGGCCAATACTTACTTCAAGACTCAACAGAAATTGAGTCCAAAGCAGGCTCGGTGGCCGGAGATGCTGGCTGAATATGACTTCGTGTGGGTGCACAATCCCAGGCAGGGAAAACCAAGTTGCTGATGCGTTGAGTCGCAAAGAGGTATTTGCTGCTGTTTATTCGCTCACTAGAATTGAATCTGATTTACTTGATACAATTAAACTATGTGCTACGCATGGTCCATTATATGTGAAGTTGATGGATAAAGTGACGGATGGAACTGTTAGGCGGTATTGGATCGAGGACGATCTGCTACATTTCAAAGGGGGGAGAATCGTGGTACCCCAAGGTGCAGGTTTGCGTCGGACTTTGATGAAGAAGACACATGATGCTGCTTATGCTGGTCATCCGGGTGTTGAGAGGATGATGGCATTGCTGTCCTGAAGTTATTTCTGGCCGAAAATGGAGGATGACATTGAGGCCTATGTCAAGACTTGCCTTGTATGTCAGCTTGACAAATCTGAATGGAAGAAGGAAGCAGGTTTGCTACAACCTCTACCGGTAGCTGAACGTCCTTGGGCTTCCGTTTCTATGGATTTCATTAGCGGATTTCCAAAGGTTGATGGTAAGGCGTTAATCATGGTGGTGGTAGACAGATTCTCAAAGTATGGGGTATTCATTGCTGCTCCAACTCTATGTTCCTCGGAGATAGCTGCTGAATTGTTTTATAAGCATGTGATAAAGTATTTTTGTGTTCCAACAGACATTGTGAGTGATAGAGATGCTCGATTTACTTGCCATTTTTGGACTGCTTTGTTCAAATTAATGGGTACATATTTGAAATTCTCGACAGCAAATCATCCACACACTGATGGAAAGATCGAGCGAATCAATCATTTGCTTGAGGAGTACTTGAGGCACTATGTGACTGCGAGTCAGAGGAATTGGGTAGCATTGTTCGATAGTGCACAGTTTTGCTCTAACTTGCACAGGTCGTCGGCTACAGAGATGAGTCCTTTCGAGATTGTGTTGGGCAGGCAGCCTGACACGCCACTTGAAGTTGCTAAGCAGAAATCTCAAGGCAAGTGTCCTGCCGCTTACCGGTATGCACGTGACAAGCAAGAGTTGCTGGCTGAGGCGCAAGACAGTTTGTGGAAAGCTGCCAAGCGAATGAAGAAGTATGATGACAAGCATCGCCGTGCATTGGACTTTCAGGTTGGTGATAAGGTGTTGCTGAAATTAACACCTCAAATCTGGAAGAAGATCAGAAGCAAGACAAGACATCATAGGCTGATTCCAAAGTACGACGGTCCCTTTGAAGTCGTAGAGAAGGTTGGCGCAGTGGCTTACCGGTTGAATCTGCCGGAACGGCTGAAGGTGCATCCTACTTTTCATGTGAGTTACTTGAAGCCCTTTCATGAAGATGTTGAGGATCCATCAAGGGCGATGGCCAGACGTGCTCCTCCAGTTTTGAGACAACAGTATGAGGAGATTGAGAAGATTCTGGACCACCGGACCTTGGGGCAAAGCAAGAAGAATAGGCGGACAGAGTTTCTGATTCAATGAAAAGACAAACCTGTATGTGATGCGACTTGGGAGAAAGAGGCATCTTTGTGGCAGTTTGAAGACCAGATCAAGGCTTACTTAGATTCTGCCTCATCGAGGACGACGAGCTAATCTGGTGGGGGAAGTTTGTTAGCCCCTTAACTTGATCATAGGGCCTTGTGTCGAGGGCAAGGCAAGGCTTGCGGAAAAATGGGCATGATAAGGCATTTACATGATGGGCCTTGGCATGACTCCATGTTGCTGATGGAACCGTGATGGCATTGTGGCAGACTAATCGGACATGCGCAGGTGCAGGTCGACAAGGGCAGGCACGGGTCGACAGACTTGGGCACTAGGCAGGTGGCCTAGATGCCAAGTCGATGATGATGAAGGCAAGGCTGACACGGGAAATGGCATGGCATTGCCGTTGGCAAGGAAACGGGGCCATGGATGGCTGTGCGGAGTAGCCGAGGCAGACATGCGCTAGCATGAAAACTTGGCGCGCAGACATGGCGCCAAGGCAGGCAAGAGCGCGCGCAGGCATGGCGCGAAGCAAGCGAGGCCCGCGCGATTTGCGCCAAGGCGCGTGAAGGCGCCAACGGCCGACACACACGCGCGCGCGCGCAAGGCATGCGCAGCACATGCGGGCGGTTGGGCAGTTTCCTGGAATCTGGGCGCCTCTGGCCTAATCAGCAAGGGCAGTTGTAACTTCCGAATTTTGAATCCGAAATGCTTATCAGTTGGGGATGTCAACTGTATTTAGGAGGAAATTTGGTAAGCCATGTGGCATGGGGCGTGGGCTAATTTTAAAGGGAGTTAGTCTATGCTGCCTAAGGGAATGAGTGAAGCAAAATGATAGTGTGTTAGTCTATCTTTTTGGACAAACAGTTTTGAGGTCTTGTTTATTCTTTGTATGTGAGTTATTATACAAAGTTGGGAGTGTTTTCCCGTATGTGCGTGTGTGCCTAATATTGTGATTGTGCGAAATAGTCTAAGTGTCGAACGGATCGTAAAGGCAAACTTGTAGGCTGAGTCATAGCGGTTGTGTGCGTGTGACTGCCATGCAGTGTCAAGAGTGTTGCGTAAAACAAAAACTGACCCTGTAAGTATCACCATTTTTTTATTTTTATATCAACTATTAAATGGTCACTTTTTCTACCTGAACTATAATCAACTATATATCAAAACACACCTCAACTATCGGTTGTTCATTTTTCCTACTTGAACGATGGTGATATTTCAGGTGTGTTTGGATAAACATTTAGTTATAATTCAGATAGGAAACTAGCACGCATGATAGTTCAAGTATGAATTTAAGAGTTCAAAGTACAACATGAGTAATAATGAGTATCCAATTTAATACTTACATGATTCAAGTAGGGATGACAATGGGGCGGGTACCGGACAATTCCGCATAAACCTGCAAAGACTTTAACCCGCACTGCGTAATATAATTTGATATTTTTAACCCGCTTCGTGTGAGAAAGAGAAGGTAATGAAGAGAAATGAGTACTATTCTCAATCCCCAAACCAAGGTAGCTACTATCTTTTCTCGTGCTTCCTGCTGCTATTGGAACCTGCCAGTTGAACCAAAGGTATATTCGATCGAGACCAAAGCTTATGCAGTTGTGGAATTCCGTTAAGATAGAAAGCTTTTTAGCCAGTTGGGCGTCAGTAGTGGACTAAATTTGGACAAAGGAACGGTCATAGAAACATACTAATGCAATACCTAGCTACTTGAATATGAATTCCTCTTCCTTATGCTTGTGTTGCGGTTCTGTAAGGGATGATCAATGGAGTCCTTTTGATCTCCCGGCTTCATTTCCTCTATTTCATCAACCAGTTGCTCCATGAATGAAGTGTTCATAAGCACTTTCGAACTGGAAGCAAAGCAAGATGGAGTACTAGAGTGATATTCTTCCTGGTAAATCTCATCATCACTGCAACTCAATATCTCAGTAGGTGACTTTGCATTGTCTGTTTCCTCTTCATCTTCAGATATATTCTTGTTAGAGTCCCCATCACTCCAGCTAGTATCACTGACTGTATGAAACAAAGTAACACTCTCTTTCTTCGCTCCTTGAAATGAAAAGCTCCTTATTTTCCTATCGGACAACGGAAGGAGGGATGTTGAATGAGAAGCAGCAACTTTATCCCTTCCCAAATTGTACGATGTTGAGAGGTTCGTCTGTATGCCTTCCCTTTCTTTAACTAGATTGCCTAAATTTTCCAACACCTCATTGCCTATTGCTTCCTCAGCAGCTTTTTGTTGAAGCTCTGTGATGGATCTGTCAAAAGCTTTCTTCTGAAGTCGAAGTGATCGCTGAAACATGGACCAAAACAAGACAGACTTCAGGTTTCAGTTCTTTGGTAGAACACGGAGTAACAGAATCAAAGGAAGGGAAAAGGGTCAGAAATACCTTTCTACTATACAAAAAATCTTAATTTTACTCTCCGTTAATATGTTGGGGTCATTCATACCCTTGCGTTAGCAAATCTGTCTCGTATTTGTCCTTGACCCTAATGGAGCTCCAACATGAAGTATAACAGATGTAACTTTAAGATGAGACAATTTGTTGACAATGTGTATGAATGACTTCCAAACATAATGACGGTTAAAATTAAGATATTTCTAAGGAACTCGTGGGAAAGCATATAGAGAGAAGCTGAGTCCATAAAATGCGCCTTCAGGCTTAAATATCAGTTTCCATAGAGAACACAAAAAGGTGAAAAGAGAGTGGGAATGTATCTCAACTTACTCTTTTATCTAAGAATTCCCCAAGATGTTGATTTTGAAGCTTCTTTTTCTTCCAAAACACGCAGCAAAATCTTACTAGTACTGCTAGTACTATCAGTATGATAGATTCAAAGATCAGAAACAGCAAAATTGTCCTCTTATTTCCTAAAGAAAAAAGAAGGGAATTATTATGGAATGGTATTTGATTATCAATATCACTACACAAATGTAGGATGTACCTGTGTAGATGCTGAAATTCTTATGCCTAATCTGTGAGAAGCTTAATGCAAATTTCTGACCTGATGCAAAAGAATGATGAAACAACGAACACGACAGGATGCTCAGAGGCGGAACTAGACTTAAATTTATAGATTCATGTGAACCCAGTAGCTTTAGTTTAAAGTCACAATTCTATTAAGAAATCCACTAAATATATATAAATATTTCACATGTATATTTATTTGAGACCTGTTGTAGGAACCTATAAACTTCAAATCCTAGATTCACCTCTGAGAGTGTTAGGAACTTATATGATCCTAGCTGAAATATAAGATAAAATTATTACAGGAATAGGATATTTACGTGAGCTTCGGCAAGGCAGTGGGTTCCCAATACCTGCATGAGTGATCCATCTCTATTAGATATTCATTAAGCACCAACAAATTGCAGAGTGAAAATCTCTTTAGATTTCCACACAACTCCAGAAATGAGATTTTGTGAACTGCATAGAAATGCATGTTAAATCAAGAAATAAAGTTCATTTTGCTTCCTTAAATTAATATTGAAGCACTGCTCAAGTCCTTGATGACTGTTATTACTCTCTTAGAATGAAAAGAAATGGAAATTTGTTTTATTCAATAATATGAAAAAATAATTTAATCCTGTAATTGTGAAGAGACTCACTTGAAGCTGCAACAAAAGCGAGGAGGACACTTTCATCCAAAAGAAAATGTTGTAGGTCACTTCTCAAAAATTCCAAGGAGAATTGGACTGATGCAATACTAAATAATGGATGTTAGGATGCTGCAGAGTACTGGATTTATCAATTGATGTTGTTAATAAGGCCAAAGATATTTCGGGGCTAGGGAGAAGTGCGGGCTAGTTACCAGGATATTGTTCAGACCAAAAGATGGTCCCAGTAGCTGGATTAATCAACGTGAAGATAACGCCCTTTGGTTTCATCGCGGAGATGTAAGTGTAATCTCCAATTATCCGAGTAAATTTTCCTTCAATCTGTGTCTGAGAAACATAGATTGCATATCCTGAGCAATCAAGAACAGGGCTGACTTGGATTACAGAATCCATATTGTGCACTTTAGGGAACTTTTTGAGAGCTCCTTGTGGTGAAAATGAAGAGGTATCCCTCCAATGAACCAATAGATATCCAACCTGGAATTGAATTTGAAATAAACATGAATACTTTGAAGGCCTGATACAGCTAGAAGTTCATGATATATGGTAAGGAATAATATTACCATTAGAATCAACAGCAGGGGCATAATCTGCCATACTTAGCGGCCCAAAGCTTTTCTTCCACAAAATGTTTCCCCTGGAAACATCAACTGCTAGCACAAGAGCTTTAGCTGCTACAGTAACATACAAGAGACCATTGTTCCCGGCTGTCATAGTAAGCGCACTTCCGAATGAACTGAAATCTTGTATCCATCTGAAATGTGGACTACGAGTTGACAGAGAATAAATTTCCCCTTGATTGTTTGAGATCTGCAGTTGAAGAAATATAAATGGTTTCGAATCGAGGTATATCAAGTATATGCAAAGATGAAGCCGTGTGCAAAGGACAAGTTTAAAAAGCTTGGAACCCGAAAAGCTTACATATATGCTAGCTTCACAGTGATCAAACACGGGGACTGAGGAAAAATAACATTCTATGATGTTTTTTCTACAACCTTGCCGATATCCATGTTGATAAAGTACCGGGCTAGCACTCCAGTGAAGCTTCCCTTGCAACCGGTAAGCAAAGAGACCCCTGTTTTTAACATTAATAAGTACAGAGGAACTGGATATACTTACTGCAAGGCCAATAATCTTCTCTGGTCTTTCATATTCTGTACCAAAGAACAATTCTACAGCTATTTCAGAACTTCCTACATTCGAAGGGTTGATCTTCAGCACTCTGTCTTCTGCAACCACATATATCTACCAAAAGCAGCTTCGCATAATCAATAACCAAAACAGAAATACTAAATGAAATAAGACCAATTATTTGAAGAAACAAAATGTCATATCAAACTTGGTGAGGATACCTTTTTTTGGTATAAATTTTGCAGGATTTAGGACTCGTGCTATATCATTATATGAATGAGAAAGTTTTACACATGATGACCAATAAAGTATGATTAAAAGTAAATCCCATCCAGCATTTAAGGTATACTTAATTGAAGGTATTGAGCTTGAAGCCTTGCCTTTCTTGATTCCCCTAGAACCGGAGCTATAGTAGGGCTGCATTTGTAACTGAGAGACAACGTCCACATGACAGAACCATTGCTTTCAAAGGCGAAAAAGTTCTTTTCTGAACACACATAAACCTTCCCACCATCACTGATCAGTGGCTTGCTGAGTTTATGTGCACCGTTTTTGAAAGATTCTTGACCTAAAGAAAGCACATGTAAACATTTACCAGATTTTAAAAGGTTTAGCAGATTCAAGGAATCCTGTAAGCAGCTATATGAAAAGATCAATTTTATTTACATAAGTTGGTATTTGAAGATGTATTCATGAATAAATTACATACAAACAGTATGAGGAAAAACCACATCAAAGTAAAATCCCATTTCAAATTCTTTTGTCAAAAAGAGCAGAGAGGCGTTTGGCACTAAAAATACTTGGTTTATATCTTCCTAATTAGTAACCTAAACGCAATAAAAAAACTTATTATAACCGGTTAAAATGCACTGACAGTGCAGAAATGCTTCACACTATCGCTGTATATAAGTTAAATCCAAATCATATAAGAAAATTACTTGCTATCATTTTGTGCCGCATAATTGTTTTAACAAACCTCTCTCATAAACTCACTCACATACATTAATATATGAAGATACCTGAAAGTGTTTGGGAATATGCAACAAATGTTGATAGTAAAAGCAGGGACAAGATCAAAGAAGCAACATGAATATGCAGAGACATGAATGTCAAAATCACAAATGCGAAAAAAAAAAAACTAAACAAAATATTGCAGAACGATTTGTGGATATATATATATATATATATATATATATATATATATATTGTAGAGGGGTTAATTAACCGCTATGGTTAATGGGGAAAGCTGGGAACTTATGGAGCATCCGTTGATTTGTTGCATTTATTGATTGATAAAAACTCGGGATGTGAATGATTCTTTTTTTAATCAAATGGTGTCCATGAAAAATGAACAAAAAGGAAAGACTATCATTAATATTTTTAAATTTTAATTATTACTATCATTAATATTTTTAAATTTTAATTATTAATGTCCTAATTTTGTATTACTAACTGAATATTTTTCAACTTAACAGTTTCGCTATCGCACGACTGCTTTTCACGTTTCAACAGACCTACTGTTTTCCATTTTTTATATTTTTCTTAGGTTTGTTTGGATGAATGGATTCACAAACTTATGAAAAAGTGATTGACAGTTATATTGCGATGTATTGCAATTTAATTTAAATAAAATATTTTCTCAATATGTTCAATAGTAATCTTTTAGATATTGAAAAGATATCTCATCTGTGCTTGGTTAATTTATCAATATTTATATTTATATTAAAGGTGTGAAGACGCTTAAAAATATTGATTGAATTTTTTATCCTTCGTTAAAAAATTTCACAATAAACAAAATTGTCATTCATTATTTTTACACAATTATTATATAAAATTATTTTATTACCTGATTTTATCATATTACATTTTTTATTTGTGAAATAACTCTATTGTGGTATAAAATTTTTTTAAAACAATAATCCACTAAATTTTCATCATCAATTTTTTTTTCCTTTTTCATAATCATGAAAATTTATTTTTTCCTTTCTTAGGGTAGCTAATTTTTAAAGTTCTTTTTTTTCTTTTTTGATAAAAAAAATTTCCTTTTTTTTAAAGTCACGAATTTTTTTAATTTTCCCCCTTTTTGAAGTCACAATTGTTTTTCTCCTTTTTTATATTTCCCCCCCTTTTTGAAGTAACAATTTTTTTTCTCCTTTTTTATATTTTTTTCCCATTTTTGATAGTCCCAAATTTTTATAAATAGTACCCTAATATTTTTATAGTTTCAAATTCTTTTTGATTTATCAATTCTTCTACTTTTATTAAAAAAAATTATAATTGCATAATTTAATTCATAACTCCTCTACATTAACACCTTTGATTCAATCTCCAACTTTGTTTGTTTTGTGTTAATCTATTATCTTCTTCTTCTTCTTTCATGTTGTGATTTTTTTTCATGTTACGAATTTGAAAAAGACAATAGTAATAGTTATGTCAACTCAAATTGTTTATATTCAAAATAATTTAACTTAGATTGTCTCCTTTAGTTGATTCTAATATTAGTATTATTTTATCTCCTTTCGTTGAATCTGATGTTGATATTATGTGATTTAAAATTTATGTTATTTGCAATTAGCATTCTTCATCAACTCATATATTTGCAAGTTTCATCTATTCAGGTAAAGTAATCTCCCCATCTCATAAAATAATTTTTTTTATAAAAGTATAAATTATTATAATTATAACTCTTGTGCGCAATTTATTTTAGATAATCTTACAATGAAATCTGAAAAGGATCTCATGAACGAAATTGTACCAATTGACAACTTAAGGCGGTATGATTTTCATTGGATAATAAAAGTCTTAGTAATTGGAGTTGGATTGGTAAAAGAGTATAAAAAGGGAACAAAGAAAGGCACGCAAATGACTATAATTAGTTGACAAAGTGATAAATAATTAATTTTTTGTATTATATTCTCTATTTTATATTTTATATTTTTACATATATGTTTGAATTATTATCTATTCTTATATATACATACATACATACATACATATATATATATATATGTATTTTTACTGGCCATAAAAGTTTTTGCTATACTTTTCAATAATTATATTAAAAAGTGAAAAAAATATTTACAATAAGACAAGATCTGTTATATCATAAATGAGCTTAGTTTCATTTATTTATTTTAATAAATTAATAAAACTATAAATATTAAGTAGTTATGGTTATATAATAAAAATAACAACTCATAAATCTAATATGAAATCTTGTCCATAAATTTTTCCTATTTTACTTTGGTGGTACTTCTTTTTTAATTTAAAAAATTATTATGTTATATATTTTAAATAAAGAATGATTTAAAACATATTATTTAGTTGATTTTAAAGTTTAAATATTAGGAGAATATCAAAATAATAATTAAACCTAATTAATTTTATAGTTCTAATTATTAGACATCTTATTCATTAACTTTGTCCAATTTTATCTCATAATTTTCTTCATCAACTTTGTCGTAACTTTGATTCAATCTTCAACTTATATATTTTTCTTACATATAATTTACAAATTAATGCAATGCACATGTGCAATGCACGTACGCCGAAACTAGTTATATTAAAAGTGTGAAGGCTCTTACAAATATTGATTGAACTTTTTTTCCTTCAGTAAAAAATAGATAAATTTGTCATTTACTATTTTTAAAATTTATAAAAATTTAAAATCAACAAAAATGGCTATTAAATATTTCCATAATTGAAATAGGAATAGTTCGTGTGGTTTTTTTTAACCCATGTTGTTTTAATGTTTCCAAATAACGTATTGAAGAAATATAAAAATCTTTTCCTAATATTTAGAATCTTCTGTGGGATCTTAGTTTATTTGAAACTTCGTGATATTCTAATATTGGTAAATAATTTATAGAAGAAAAATAAAAATCTTCCATATTTAGAAACTTCTATCTTGAAGTAAAAGATTTTGAATTTCCATAAATTGAGAATCTAATTTCTACAATAATTCAATAGCCTTTATAATATAGTACTAAAAGTCTTGTATTCTTCCAATAGTCTTTTTTTATATTAATAATATGTAGGTCAATTGATCAAATAAATTTAATATATTATGAGTATTTTATAATTTCTCTTTGTTATCATCGTACAAGATTTTTTTTGTTAATTTCCGCATGATGCCCTGCTATTTCGATCTAAACTACATGCTCATAATTTGAGTACAATCGTATTCTAAAGGTCCATAAAGAGCTTGAAATCACTGGACGAAGCAATTTACGTATCATTATGCTTCTTTTCGAAATTCAAAAGAGATGAACAAAAATGTACTAAAACAGAAGAGGAGGTGGACAAGAGACCATTGTGTAGCTCTAAGAAATTCATTATTAATTTATTTCCCATCCGTAGAGGTAAGTTATGTAATATTTAAAAAGAAAGAATAGAAATTCTCTTCTCATCTATAATATTGTTCCTCTCTTTTTTAGTTACGGGGTATGTAATTCTATACATTAATATTATTTATAAACATGCATTGACTATCATGTAATTCTCTTTTATAGCTTTTGGGGTATGTAATTTCAATAATTATTTATTATTAATATTATCAATTTTAACATATTTTTTTTATATTTTTTGTGCACAATTTATTTGCTTAATAATCACATGATAAAATAATAAGTAAAATTAATCTTGATAAGAGTTTGCAAGGACATGAAAAGGAGTTCAAACTATTTAAATTATTTTGTATTCAACTGCTACATCAATGTAATAGGCTTTAGATACATAGGATTGATACTAGTTCATATAGGAACTCAATTTTTTTAAAAAAATATTTAGTAATTAGGATATAGGCAAGTACGAAGAACGTCTCTAGCAAAATGTCGTTAGTTTTTTTTGTTAGAATATACTATTAACCATGCGGTTTTAGTATAGTGTTAATGTTTCAATTTTGTGTAGGACTTTTATTTTATTTATTAGATTAATAAAGTCTTGTTTTAAATAGATCATTTTTGCATGTACGTCCTTATTTAAATAGTAGATGATTTGGTGTATAGAGTGTAGCTTATACATAGAAGATTAAATCATCAGTATTTATAAGTATAAAGTTTATATATGTTCACAATCTAAAATGAAAATTGGATGAATTCATCGGTATGATTGTAGCATAGGATTAAATATAATTTATCTTGACTATGAGAATGGTATTATTCCAACTTCTTGTGCTAGTACATTTTGTATGTATTGAACGCGACCAAGTAGAGAAAAATATTTTGTCTGACTTAGTAAAATAAATTCTCTAGATCATTAAATGTACTTATACTCTTAATCTTGATATAATTATTATGATGTCATTTTCTTGTTGCTTTGATCTATCAAAGGGTGAAACTCTTTCGGCACTTAAAATGTTCCCGATTGGTTGGATCATGACAAATGATATTTTTAAAATAATAGTTAGTTGATGAAATCCATGTCTCGACCTTGAGATTGATGATACCTCTTTATGATTGCTTATAAGGTTTCATGTGAAAACCCTGCAGTTGAATTCTGTATCCGTCACACGAAATAAGTTAAGCGTTTGAATAAAGAATTAAATTGATCAATGAATTAAATAGTCAGAAATTTAATTTGATTGGTTGGTATCTGTAATCTTAACATGGGGAGTTAAATAAGAATTTAATGATTGATTTTGAAATTATACCGAGGAGTGCAATTACGAATTTTTGGTGAAATGATTTGTAATTTATTATGGTAGGTTAATTCATTCATTATTTTGAATTAATACCATAAGTGGAAGCCTCACCAATTAAATATGTGGTCCCTGCTATGCCTGATTAATTAAAGAACTTGAAAAAGGAAGAAACCTGTTTTCTTGAAGCAGTAAAATCCTACAAGATTTTGGACAACTTCATAAAAGGTAAGTAGTACACATTTTTGAGTTTCATTCCCTTTGAAAAAAGTGTGAATATACAAGAAAAGTAGGAATCATATACATTTTGGAATTAGGGTTTTACACCTTAAAAATGTGATTATAAATAGGGTTTTTTCCTCCTTGAAAAGATAATCTTTTCTGAGAAGCGGTACTTGCCCATACAAGTATTCCCTACTCGGAGATTATTCAGGCTATAGTAGAAGACTGCAGACCCGGAGACAGAATTTGACGTTTTGTGTGAAAGCTTCAAGAGGTTAGTATTTCGTAATCTAATTCGTTATTGTTATCTAGTGATTCATGTAAGATATTTAATTCAATTTATGATTGATTCCACTGCACATGTTCTAAGAATTGACATCACGGGCTGACTTATATCTACCTAGATAATTTAAAAAATTCATGAAAAAGATTGTTATGTGTATTGTCTTTTTAGCATGAATGCATGAATCGTATCATAGATGAAAACGAGTGTTTTAATGATTTTTGTGTTTGAAAAACTATTTTATATATAATTTATGATATGTTTTGTGAAACAAAAAACAATTTTAAGCTTCCAGGTCGCGCGAGATGCTGCCGAGTCATGCGCGGGCGCTGCTCAGTCGCGCGCATACCCCTGCCGATTTTGGAGTTTTACAAATTATGACGAACTCCAATTGACCTGAAATTTGGTAGGTTCAAATGAAAATTATCCACTGAGAAATACTCACGGATATGCCGTGATTAACGTCATTTTTTGGCCATTCGGAGTCATTTTGATGGATTTTTGGGCATTTTTCTGTTTTCTGAAAAATTAAAAATTCAGAAAAAATTAGTTTCTCACAACCAGTGTTGTTAGGGTTCAATCCTTATGGTCACTATTGGTGTATAATAGTAAGTAATGAGTTTACATGTTGACATTGGTCTTCTTTCCCTATCGAATAGATTTATTATGGGATTACAGTGTTTGCTTGTCTCTTGTTGTTGAAAACTTGCATTAACTCTCCAACTGAGTTACATGTTGGTTCAATGGAACAGAGATTTACATTATTGGGTATTTACCTATCTTAAATATACAGTTTACTCTCCAACTGAGTTAGTTATGTTTTGATTTATGGGGTAAACATCTGTCATAACTCATATAGTTTGCAAGAATGGTTAAATTTTCCTATCAAATCTAGCTATTCGATATGCATGGTTGTATGTGTTATGTGTTTGCATGAATTTAAATATTCTTGTAGCATGCTTAATGATCTATTTAATTTTTTTCTTCTACCTCCTATATTAATAATGACTTCGTTAAATCCTCTCACCTCTATTTTAAAAGAAAACAAGTTAGAGGGCCCGAATTATGTTGACTAGAAAAGAAATCTGGATATTCTCCTAACTGCTAAAGGGTATAATTTTGTGTTGGTTGAGGAATGCCCTGAAAAACCTGAGAATGCCACCTTGGACCAAATCGAAGCCTATGAAAAATGGGTTAAGGCTGATGAGATGACGCGATGTTACATTCTTGCTTCAATATAGAATATTTTGCAACAACAACATCAGTCTATGGAATTTGCTTTTGATATACATGAACATCTCAAAGAGACGTTCGGTGAGCATAATTGTGCTGCAAAGTAGACAATCATGAAAATCCTTTTAAACACAAAAATGGTTGAAGGTTCGTCCGTAAGGGATCATGTTCTTAAAATGATTGGTCTTCTTAATGAACTGGAAATCCTTGGAGCTAAAATTGATAAGGAATCTCAAGTTGAGATGATCTTGCAGACTTTGCCTGACAGTTTTCAGCAATTCCACTTGAACTATAACATGAACAAAATGGATCTGTCTCTAGCGAAATTGTTGAATGAGCTGTAAGCGGCTGAGTCCATTATCAAACAACAAGCTCTTGTTGTGGCATTGAATGTTGAGAGAGCTCCTTCTTCTTCTAAGCCGAAAGGCGGACAAAAAAAGAAGAGATCTTGCAAGGCATATGGAGTTGCAAATGGTGGTATGGCTAAGCCGAAAGGCAAGTGCTATCATTGCAAGATGTCTGGGTATCACAAGAAGCAATGTTCTGACGACCTGGCTAAATTGAACAAGCAAGGTAATTCTTCTTACTTAAATGTCATTAAAACTTGTTTAGAGGTTGTTTCTACGATGCTATGGGATGTAGATTCTGGAGCCACTAATCATGTCTGCACTTCTTTGCAGGGATTTCAGAAAACGCGGCGGTTAAGTGAGAATGAAATTTGCGTTTTTCAAGCAAATGGCAAACCAGCACTAACTTTAGCTTTAGTAGATATTAGTATTTCTTTTAGTAGTTCTAGAGTTTTAGATTTAAAATATGTTCTTTATGTACCTTCTATTAGAAGGAATTTGCTTTAGTTTCAAAATTGACGGATGCTGGTTATAATATATATTTTGATAATTATTATGCTATTATCAAATTTAACAAGCATTTTATCTATACTGCTGCTAGAGTACATGATCTATTTGTGCTTGAAACACCTCTTGATTTGTTGCAACCAAAGGAACTAAATAACATTAATCTGTCCAATAAAAGAAAATCTATTTCTGAATTGAGTCAAACTTACTTATGACACTTGCGTCTAGGTCATATAAATCTACTCTGATGGACCTTTGAGTTCATTGAAAGTGGAGGCACTGCCAATATGTGAATCCTGTTTAGAAGGAAAAATGACTAAGATACCTTTTCCTTCTTAAAGAAATAGAGCTAAGGATAAGTTGGAATTAATTCACTCTGATTTATGTGGTCCTATGAATATACAAGAAAGAGGTGGTTTTGAGTATTTTGTGACCTTCACATATGACTACTGTAAATATGGATATGTTTATTTGTTGCACCATAAATCTGAATGCTTTGACAAGTTCACAGAATTTAAGTCAGAAATGAAAAAGCAACATGATAAACATATTAAATCATTACTATCTGATCATGGTGGTGAATACCTTTCTACTGAATTCATTAAATACTTATCAGATTGTGGAATTACATCTCAATTATCTGCTCCAGGAACACCACAATAAAATGGTGTGGCAGAGAGAAGAAACAGAACTCTTTTGGAAATGGTAAGATCAATGTTGTGTTATTCGGATTTTCCTTCTTCTTTTTGGGGATATGCATTAGACACGACAAACTATCTGTTGAACTTGGTTCCTTTCAAATCACTACCTTTAACTCCAATAGAATTATGGACTGGATGAAATCCTAGTCTAAGACACGTTCATGTATGGGGTTGTCCAACCCACGTGCAAAAGGGAAAAACTAATAAGTTGGAATCAAGGACAGAAGTATGTGTCTTCGTTGGATATCCAAAAGGGATGAAAGGAGGTTTGTTTTATTTTCCTAAAGAGAAGAAGGTCATTACTACAACAAATGCCAAGTTTCTGGAAGAGGACTATTTAATAAATCTGTTACACCCCGTAAATTCTCGACATGTAGATGGCCTATTCGCATGTTGGTTAAGAGTTTTAGAATGCCATACATGCTATAAAAAGGCCGGGGGGAAGATCGGACAAGCGCCAAGTCGGCGCGTCGCAAGGAAAATGCAACTTATAAATCGCATTCGACGAGTGCGACTTATAAATTGCATTCGGTGAATGCGACTTATAGGTCCCAACTATATAAAGCCTCCAACTTTGGTTTTTAACTTCATTTCATCATTTTATTTCCAGAACACGAAGAGAAACAGAGGGTTCGAAGGGTTTGAGGAAATTTCTTTTCGATAACGCCATTAAACGCGGTCCAAATTCAAATTAACTCCAGATACCGAGGTATTCCGCAGCAAGGAGCATTCCTACGGGTTTAGTTTCGTGAAATTCGGCCGGCGAATCATCGTGCTACCGAGTTAAGGTAAGTGGAATTTCTCCAAGTTAGTGTCAATATACTCCTAGCCCTAAAGTGAGTATTTCTCCCTTCTGGACTTCCGAGAAATAGCGAGTTTTCGACTGTTTTTTGATAAGCCAAAGTTTAGATTATATATATATATTAAAAGTGATATTTTCTTTCAGAATATTAACGTATTTAGTTCTAATTGATATATATGAATGCAGTTGGGGAGAAATAACAGAAATACTGACCGAGCTACGCCAATTAGTCGAAAAATCAGAAACGAAGGTATGTAAAGCTAGTTCTTCGACAAGATAGCAATCCCAGTACAGTAAACAAAGTAAAGTCCAGAAGAAGGAACCTAGAAGTCAACAATTGAGTCTAGTATGAATTCAGCAGGCATGTTTTATAATATTATGATATATTCAGAATAAAAGTTAGTAAAGCAATATCAGTTAGTCAGATAATATCTCAGATACAGTATAGCTCAGTATAAGAATCTGTTTCATGCAGAAAAGAGTTCAGAATAAGAAATCGGAATACAGATAGTATTTTCAGATCAAACATGCTTGCTATATGTGATTATTGTTTGTTGAGACATGTTTGTGCTATGAGGGCACTCCTACAGTTTCCTTGCCACCCCAGGGTTAATAGTTGTGTCGACTCGCCCGCCGGAGGGTGAGAATACGTCACTCCAAGGAGTGGCATGCCGTCCGCAGTAGGACAAAGATGGGATGCAGCATTCCCCATATCAGGCTGATAAACATAGTAGTATAGCTTACCCTGTCGAGCGCTTGCCCCAAGGGGCAGTTTACAGTTTACAGATACAGATTACAATTTATAGATACAGGAGTCCACCGAACTCAGATACAGTTATAGTCAGGGGCCTAGAGAGCCCAAGCTGCATATCCAGGGGGCCGGTAAAGGTTCTCGTAGTTAGTAGGTGAGTGGAGTGATTTATTTTTGGATGGTTTTGACCCAGGTAGGGGTATATAGATTGTGTGTTGGTTGGAACCTTCCGGCTTATGGGGGCTGGTATAGGTCCTTGTATGTTATATATATGTATATACATGATATCTATTAGCTGATAGATAGCAGGTCGCTATGACGACAGGTATGATTCTACCTTACCTTCAGTACAGATAAGCTTATTCCAGATCCTGCTAGTCCAGACAGTTTCAGATACTTTCTGCTATTCAGCATTTACTAGATTGTTGTTTATATTCAATTATGTTCAGTTTGCTTTACATACTCGGTACTAGTGGTACTGACGCCCGTTTGGGGCACTGCATTACTTGCCTGCAGGTACCTATAGATGAGGAGTCGATCCCTCATGATCCTGGCTAGCGCAGAGTCATCAGCTCCTGTCATCCGGAGCTTGATATTCAGAGGTGTATATCATTTTCTTTTGTTGTATAGTACGGGTAGGTCGGGGCCCTGTCCCGACCATCTTATCAGTATTCTTAGAGGCTTGCAGATTATGTTTATATCTCCTGTGGTTAGTTGTGCCGGTCGTGTGGGGCCGTGCGTATGTTTAGTTATTTATGTTGGTCGTGTGGGGCCAATCCAGTTAGTAGTGGTGACCTTGTCGGTCACGTAGCTGTTTAGCATCTGTTATTTTAATTCAGAAGTAACTAGTCAGCATGGTGGCCTTGTCGGCCCGCATATGCTCCCTTATATAAATATTATTCTGGTTAACTGTTGTTGTTGTACAGGTGGCTATAGGCCTAGTCAGCCGGAGGCTGTATTTACAACCGCTATATAGCCCTTTGATTCCGTGAATTAGAGTTAGAGCCATCCAGGCACCAGATGTGCTTAGGCTCAGTAGTCTAGCAGTTTAGGTCCTAATAGGGCACCAGGTGCCAGTCATACCCCCCAAGGTGGGGTCTGACAAAATCATGTTCCGAGAAGTAAACTCGTTTTACAGGAATTGAACAATGGAATAACAAATGATGTATCCAAAGAACAAATTCCACAAGCAAGTATTGACATACCGCTCCATTATCGTAGTGGGAGAGATATCAATAGGCAACGGGAGGCACAAGTACAACGGTCGGACATCTCGCTACCTCAAGATAGTGGGAGCAATGTTGACCAGCCTGCACTTGTCGAGAAGCCTGTTCTTGGGGAAGAAGTTAGTGATAATCATGATTTAGTTCGCAAAAGTGATGTTGTGATTCCACCGTAAGATCATATTAATGATGTTGTAGTGAGTCATCGTAGTGGGAGAGTTATTAGAAAACTCATTCGGTTTGCACTCTTGGGAGAATCTTATGATAGAATCCCTAAAGAGCCTAATACAAACCCCTCAGTTACGCCGAAGTACTACAAGATATAGATGCTGAAAAATGAATAGTCTCTATGAAATTTGAAATGGAGTCTATGTACTCCAATCAAGTCTGGGATCTTGTATAACCACCTGCAGAAGTCAAACTCATTGGCCGTAGATGGATCTATAAGAAAAAGAGAGGGGTGGATGGAGAAGTGCAAACTTTTAAAGTTAGGCTTGTTGCAAAAGGGTTTACTCAAAAAGAAGGAATTGATTATGAGGAAACCTTTTCGCCGGTAGCCATGCTTAAATCCATCAGAATTCTCTTATTCATTGCTGCTCATTTTGATTATGAGATCTAGCAGATGGATGTTAAGAGGGCTTTTCTTAATGGAAGTCTTAGTTAGTGTATATATATGGCACAACCAGAGGATTTCGTGGAAAGTGGCAATGAGCACATGTTGTGTAAGCTGAAAAGATCCATTTATGGGTTGAAACAGGAATCTAGGGCATGGAATAATTGTTTTGACAATTCGATTAAGACTTTTGGTTTTTATCAATGTGAGAACGAGTCATGCATATATAAAAAGCGGGAGGGAGATAAAGTAGTGTTTTTGATTCTCTACGTGGATGACATTTTGCTCATAGGAAATAATGTGAGCATGCTGAAATCGGTTAAAGAGTGGTTGTCCTCGCGTTTTGATATGAAAGACTTGGGTGAGACGGCTTATATCCTTGGGATCAAGCTCATGCAAGATCGCAAGCAAAGGATATTAGGCTTTTCTCAAGCACTTTATATTGATACAATTCTTATCATGTTTAGCATGAAAAATTTCAAAAAGGAATTTCTTCCTTTTAGGCATGGAATTTCTCTATCGAAAGATCATTCTAACAAAACGGTTGATGAGATAGAGAGGATGAGGTTGATCCCTTATGCTTTTGTTGTTGGGAGTCTCATGTATGCTATGTTATATACTAGACCTAACATTTGCTTTGTTGTTGGCATGGTTAGTAGATATCAGTATAATCCTGGGAATGAACATTGGACTGCAGTTAAGCATAATATCAAGTATCTGAAAAGGACTGGGGATTATGTGCTGGTTTTTCGTTCGGGAGATCTTGTACTTGTTGGGTACACAAATTCGATTTTCAGTCTGACAGAGATTCTAGCAAATCTACCTCAGGATATGTGTTTACTTTAGGAGGTGGAGCCATAAGTTGGAGGAGTATTAAGCAATCATGTGTTGTTGATTCCATCATGGCAAGTTGAGTCATATATCTGCCTCCGAGGCGGCTAAGGTGGCTGTTTGTCTTAAGAACTTCCTAAAAGAGCTTGGAGTGATTCCTTCGATTGAAGCACCAATTACACTTTATTGTGATAATAGTGGTGCGGTTGCAAACTCAAAGAAACCGCGAAGTCACAAAAGAAGCAAACACATTGAGAGAAAATATCACTTAATTCGGAACATAACTCAAAGAGGAGATGTAAAGGTTTTGAAGATTGCATCGCAGAACAATTTGGCGGACCCGTTTACAAAGAGCTTGTCACAGAAGCCTTTTGAAACATGTAGAAGGAATGGGCGTTAAAGTTGTAGGTGCATGGTTATGAGTCTAAGTGGGAGATTGTTAGGATATACTTAACCATGTGGTTTTAGTATAATGTTAATGTTTCAGTTTTGCATAGGACTTTTATTTTATTTATTGGATTAATAAAGTCTTGTTTTAGATAGATCATTTTTGCATGTGCGCCTTTACTTATATAGTAGATGATTTGGTGTATAGAGTTTAGTTTATACACAAAAGATTAAATCATTAGTTCTTATAAGTATAAAGTTTATATATGTTCACAATCTAAGATGAAAATTGGATGAATTTATCGATATGATTGTAGCACAAGATTAAATGTAATTTATCTTGATTATGGAAATGGTGTTATTCCAACTTCTTGTGCTAGTACATTTTGTATGTATTGAACGGACCAAGTAGAGAAAAATATTTTGTCTAACTTAGTAAAATAAATTCTCCAAGTCATTAAATGTACTTATACTCTTAATCTTGATATAATTATTATGATCAAATGATAGGTTGGATGATGACAAATGATATTTGTGAAATAATAGTTAGTTGATTAAATCCATGTCTCGACCTTGAGATTGATGATACCCCTTTATGATTGCTTATAAGGTTTCATGTGAAAACCCTGCAGGTGGATTCTGTTCTGTCACATGAAATAAGTTAAGCGTTTGAATAAAGGATTAAATTGATCAATGAATTAAATAGTTAGAAATTTAATTTGATTGGTTGGTATTTGTAATCTTAACGTGGGGAGTTAAATAAGAATTTAATGATTGGTTTTGAAATTATACCGAGGAGTGAAATTACGGATTTTTAGTGGAATAATCTGTGATTTATTATGGTAGGTTAATTCATTCATTATTTCGAATTAATACCATAATTGAAAGTCTCACTAATTAAATTTGTGGTCCCTACTATGCCTGATTAATTAAAGAACTTGGAAAAGGAAGAAACCTGTTTTCTTGAAGTAGTAAAATCCTACAAGATTTTGGACAGCTTCAAAAAGGTAAGTAGTACACAATTTTGGGTTTCATACCCTTTGAAAACACGTGAATATACATGGAAAGTAGGAATCCTATACGTTTTGGATTAGGATTTTACACCCTAAAAACGTGATTATAAATAGAGTTTTTTCGTCCTTGAAAAGATCATCTTTTCTGAAAAACAGTATTTGCCCACACAAGTATTCCTTATTCGGATATTATTCAGGCTATAGTAGAAGACTGCAGACCTGGAGAGCGAAATTTTATATTTTTCACCATTAAAAATAAAAAGAGAAATAAGTGAAAAACTCGTAGAAAAATTATTCTATGATAAAAAAAAAGGAAAAGGAAGAACAGAACAAGTGAAAAAACTCATTTCCAATTAATATCTCCAATGTAGAGTAATTATCGTAGATTAAAAGCGAAATTTTTTTTAAAAAAAGAATAAATAGGACATTTATAATTTATCCATATTAAAAAACATAAAAAAATCGTTGGTTAATATTCAATTTTATATTCTCTATGGACATTAGGGTTCCTGGCAGAATAATTTTTAATGCAAAATAGTTTAAACTTATGAAGCACCTTTGTAAAATGTTAGTTGATCTTTTTATATTTAAAACTAAATTTTTGTAAAATATTTTGTTGACTTTTTAACTTTTAAAATTTTGATTTTACACTATAATTAGTTTTTAATATTTATTATTTTACATATAACTAAATTTTTTATATTAAATCTTTTCTTATTAATATTAGAAACTAAAATCATAAAATTTACTTACATAAATTTTTTTCTCATTTTAATTGTGTAACTATACCTTTTTCTTTATGAGTGCTTTTGAACCCGCATATCTGAGGTTAATTCTTAAACTTTTTTCTTTAGATTCGGGATGAGTCAAATTGATAATTTCTTTAGAAGAGCAATACGAAAAAACTATAACAAATAAATGAAAGAAATAGTTTTAAAGCATGAAATTTCTTTGTAAAATGTTAGTTGACTTTTTTATGTTTAATGTTAAATGTATAATTTTTTTTCATTTTAACGCGATTCACACGACAAACAGATGCTAAATCATTATATTAAAAGTACCAACACTCGTAGCGAAATGTTATTCATCTCTTTTATCCTTTAAAAATAGATTTTACCATACTCGATAAAATAGTAATTGGCCAATACGTAATATTTAAAATTTTGAAATAAACTAAATACTATCTATCCAACATAGAACCATATACATGCTTTCATTAGGCACTGTACGACCCATTTCCAATGCTACGAACCGAACATTCACCAAAGAAGTATATGCACTTAATACACATTTAAACAACACATGCATTATGATCCCAGCATAACTTTGTCGACGAATCAAAGGATCACCATTCATGGAGTGATGTAGGACTAGGTGTCAAAAATCAAAACAAGCAAGAGGAATACAAGTGATTAGTTGATATTAAAACTACAGTTCTTGAACAATTTAAACAATATTTTGGGTAGTGATGTTTATAAAACAAAACAGTTGAGCAGAGGAAAAATCACATCTTGTCACATCCCTCTGGGCCAAAAAAATGGAAAACCTGGAAGTAACCCCAAAGGCAATTATTAGCAATAGTTAACTAGACAATTCTAGTTTATATTCACCCTTCAGGACAAAGTAAAATCCCAAAGAAGTATTTCCTGCCCTACAACTCTGGTATATCTTTCAGTAAGTCTTCTACCTGAACCACCATCTCTGAATAGTAGATATAGGAGCATTCAAGAAAGGGACATAACGTTGTACAACAGGATTGACAAGCCTCCAGATCATAGCCTACACACCTTGATGGTAACCACCGGTAGCAGGAGCATGATACATAAGCTTCAATAACTGCAAAGAGTTGCATACTAGTCATTGTAACTAAATAACATACATACTCTCGACAAATGGGAATAGTGGGATATCAAAGCTACCTAAGGTAATACGTACTGGAACAAGAAAAAAGGACAAGATTTAAGAAATTATAACTTCTATTATTTCATCAAGTTTAAATTGTAAATCATGACGCTGCCAAATTAACAATTTGGACATACGATGGGCACTTCCTCAGCTTCAGCCTATTCTTGGCAGCAACTTTGTCATTAACAAACGTATGAGTAGCTCCGGTATCCACCATTGTTATCATACGCTTGCCATAAAATTATTGAAAGACAAACCCAATGGATTTGCTGGTGGGAATCACTGAAGACACAAGCGATCTAGTGGACATGCTGTCACAGATCCATGGTCTCAACTTGGAACTGCGTCACTACCGTGAGCAGGTTGATGGCCAATTTTCTGATTTTCTCAACTTTTGGGAGGAAAGTGCTGCGAAGTTTGAGGAATTGGCCAAAGAAAATGAAGATCTTAAGGCGGAGGTGATGGTGCTCCACAAGGCAGTAGCCAATTCTGGCCGGGTTGGCGAGGAGTATGCTGCCAAGATCAAAATCCCAGAACCAAAGTCGTTTGATGGGATTCGGGGCGCCAAGGAACTTGAAAAGTTTTTGTGGGACATGGAACATTATTTTACTTCTGCTCATGTCCCTGAAAATTACAAGTTGACGATGGTAGTTCGCTATTTCAGAGGGGATGCGATTCTGTGGTGGCGCACCAAAAGTGCTAATGATGTTAGCGCAGGAAGGCTCAAGGTTGAGACATGGGCGCAGTTGCGGGAGGCGCTAAGAGACAAATTTCTGCCTAGCAATTCGACTTGGGTTGCTAGGGACAGGCTGAAACGCTTGAGACAGGTTGGTTCAATTCGTGAGTATGTGAAGGACTTTTCTTCCTAGTTGTTGGACATCAAAAATATGTCAGACGAGGAAAAGTTGCATAACTTCATTGCTGGGATGCAAGGCTGGGCGCAAAATGAGTTGCGTCGGCAGAAAGTGCAAGATCTGCCGAGTGCAATTGCGGCTGCTGATGCTTTGATCGATTTTCATTCAAAAAGTGTGCTTTCTGACCCTACTCCCACGAATAGGGAAAAGAAAAGGGAGAAGGGGAAAGACTGGAAGAAGGATCATCGAAAATCTGAGGGAAATGAAAAAGGCAAGGGAAAAGTTGTGGCTGCTTCATCAAAAAATGACAAGCCGATGAGTGAGAAGGTCTGGTGGACGCGCCAAAAACCAGGGCATCAGGTACGAAACTGTCCCAATAAAGACAAGGTGAATGCTCTTCTTGCTGAAGAAGAGAGTGTGGCGGAAAAGGGGGAAGTTGCTGCCAATATCAACCTGCTGAAGTTGCTGAACACGTTGGTGGAAAACGTGGCAGAACAGGTTGATGAAGAAGAAGATGATGCCGCTAATTTAGTTGCTCTTGTGAATGCTGCAGATTCTGTGGAAGACTTGACGTACGCTTACTCCAATATGATGTTATGTGGAAGTCATGATTGGGGACAGACCGGTAGTAACTATGGTTGATACAGGTGCTACTCATACGTTGACCAAGACAATCAAGGAATACGGGCTGAGGGTGACTTAATGTCCAACAAAGATGAAGGTTATAAACTCACCAGCACAACCTGGTCTTGGACAGGCGCTGGACGTGCCGTTGAGTATAGGACACTGGTCAAGTTTGCATAATTTGACAGTGGTGCCGCTTGATGATTTTAATCTCATGATTAGGATTGATTTTATGAGGAAGTGTAAAGTTTCTCCAATTCCTCATCTTGATGGTTTGATGTTTATGGGTGAAAAGGATCCTGGCTTTGTCAAGGGGATCAGCCCATGTGAAGCAAGCATTAGTAAGTCAAAGAACACAGGGATTGCTGCGTTGGTGTCGGTTGCTGCATTTGACAAAGGCTTGAAGAGCAGTGAGACTACTTACCTCACTGCCTTGGTGGAAGTCAAGCCAGATTTGTAGATGGAAGTCCCTGATGATGTTGTAGAGTTGCTGGGAAAATTCAAAGATTTTGTCGCCTGAACTGCCTAGACAGTTGCCGCTGAAGAGGGAAATAGACCACAAAATTGAGTTGCTGCCAGGGTCAAGGCTCTATTTGGCGCACCAGTCCTTTTCCAAAAGAAACAGGATGGCTCTTTGAGGACGTGCGTGGATTACTGGGCGCTGAACAAGGTAACTATGAAGAACAAGTACCCGTTACCACTGATCCAAGATTTACTTGTTAGGCTGTCTAAGGCTAGTTTTTTTACTAAGTTATACTTGAGGTCAGGCTATTGGCAAGTTCTCATAGCCGAGGGGGATGCCCCTAAGACCACGTGTGTAACTAGATACGGTAGCTTTGAATTCCTTGTAATGTCGTTTGGGCTGACTAATGCACTGGTTACCTTTTGCAACTTAATGAATAATTTTCTTTATGACTATCTTGATGACTTTGTAGTAGTATACTTAGATGACATAGTCATTTATAGCAGGACTATCGAAGATCATTTGCTGCATTTAGAGATGGTGTACGCCTTAGAGATTTCCAAATCTATGTGAAAATGGAAAAGTGTGATTTTGCTAAACGGGAAATCAAATTTTTGGGACACTTGGTTAGTGAAAACCAGGTTCGGATGGATCCCAAAAAGGTGCAGGCAATTGTTGATTGGCAGGCACCAAGCGGGGTAAAAGAATTGAGACCGTTTTTGGGTTTGGCAAACTACTACCGAAAATTTATTGCTGGCTATTCCAGGAAGGCTGCCCCATTGACAGATTTGCTGAGGAAAAATGTCAAATGGACTTGGACAGATGCATGTGCAAAGGCTTTCACTGCCTTGAAGGAGGCCATCGCATTCGAGCCAATCCTAAGGCTGCCAGATTTTGATATGCCATTTGAGGTCCACACTGATGCATCAGATTTTGCTGTGTGTAGTGTGCTGGTCCAAGAAGGTCATCCAGTAGCAATAGAGAGTAGAAAATTGAATATCGCAGAGCAACGGTATTCTGCCCATGAGAAGGAAATGGTTGATGTGATCCATTGCCTTCAAGTTTGGCGAGTGTACTTGCTTGGAACGAAGTTTGTTGTCCGGACGGACAACGTGGCCAATACATACTTCAAGACTCAACAGAAATTGAGTCCAAAGCAGGCTCGGTTGCAGGAGATGCTGGCTGAATATGACTTCGTGTGGGTGCACAAACCCGACAGAGAAAACCAGGTTCCTGATGCGTTGAGTCGCAAAGAGGTATTTGCTGCTGTTTATTCGCTCACTAGAATTGAATCTGATTTACTTGATATAATTAAACTATGTGCTGCGAATGATCCATTTTATGTGAAGTTGATGGATAAAGTGAGGGATGGAACTGTTAGGCGGTATTGGATCGAGGACGATCTACTGCATATCAAAGGGGGGAGAATCGTGGTACCCCAAGGTGCAGGTTTGCGCCGGACTTTGATGAAGAAGACGCATGATGCTGCTTATGCTGGTCATCCGGGTGTTTAGAGGATGATGGCATTGCTGTCCCGAAGTTATTTCTGGCTGAAAATGGAGGATGACATTGAGGCCTATGTCAAGACTTGCCTTATATGTCAGCTTGACAAGTCTGAACGGAAGAAGGAAACAGGTTTGCTACAACCTCTACCGGTTGCTGAACATCCTTGGGCTTCTGTTTCTATGGATTTCATTAGCAGATTTCCAAAGGTTGATGGTAAGGCATCAATCATGGTGGTGGTAGACAGATTCTCGAAGTATGGGGTATTCATTGCTGCTCCAACTCTATGTTCCTCGATGATAGCTGCTGAATTGTTTTATAAGCATGTGATAAAGTATTTTTGTGTTCCAACCGACATTGTGAGTGATAGAGATGCTCGATTTACTAGCCATTTTTTTGGACTGCTTTGTTCAAATTGATGGGTACATATTTGAAATTCTCGACAGCAAATCATCCACAAACTGATGGACAGATTGAAAGAATCAATTATCTGCTTGTGGAGTACTTGAGGCACTATGTGACTGCGAGTCAAAGGAATTGGGTAGCGTTGCTGGACAGTGCACAGTTTTGCTATAACTTGCACAGGTTGTCGGCTACGGAGATGAGTCCTTTCGAGATTGTGTTGGGCAGGCAGCCTGACACGCCACTTGAAGTTGCTAAGCATAAATCTTAGGGCAAGTGTCCTGCCGCTTACAGGTATGCACATGACAAGCAAGAGTTGCTGGGTGAGGCGCAAGACAGTTTGCAGAAAGCTGCCAAGCGAATGAAGAAGTATGCTGACAAGCATCGTCATGCATTGGACTTTCAGGTTGGTGATAAGGTGTTGCTGAAATTAACACCTCAAATATGGAAGAAGATCAGTAGCAAGACAAGACATCATGGGCTGATTCCAAAGTACGACGGTCCCTTTGAAGTCGTAGAGAAGGTTGGTGCAGTGGCTTACCGGTTGAATCTGTCGGAACGACTGAAGGTGCATCCTACTTTTCATGTGAGTTACTTGAAGCCCTTTCATGAAGATGCAGAGGATCCATCAAGGGTGATGGCCAGACGTCCTCCTCTGGTTGTGAGACAACAGTATGAGGAGATTGAGAAGATTCTGGACCACCAGACCTTGGGGCAAAGCAAGAAGAATAGGCGGACAGAGTTTCTGTATCAATGGAAAGACAAACTTGAATGTGATGCGACTTGGGAGAAAGGGGCTTCTTTGTGGCAGTTTGAAGACCAGATCAAGGCTTACTTAGATTCTGCCTCGTCGAGGACGATGAGCTAATCTGGTGGGGGAAGTTTGTTAGCCCCTTGACTTGATCGTAGGACCTTGTGCCGAGGGTAAGGCAAGGCTTGTGGAAAAATGGGCATGATAAGGCATTTACATGATGAGCCTTGGCATGACTCCATGTTTCTGATGGAACCATGATAGCATTGTGGCAGACCAACCGGGCATGCGCAAGTGCAGGTCGACAAGGGCAGGCACGGGTCGGCAGACTTGGGCACTAGGTAGGTGGCCTAGATGCCAAGTTGATGATGATGAAGGCAAGGCTGACATGGGCAATGGCATGACATTGTCGTGGCATAGAAAGACAACGGGCGGATGTGACCTAGGTGAGGCGTTGGCGAGGAAACTAGGCCATGGGCCGCTGTGCGGAGCAGCCGAGGCAGACATGCGCTGGCATGAAGACTTGGCGCGCAGACATGGCACGAAGGTAGGAAAGAGCGCGCGCAGGCATGGAGAGAAGCAGGCTAGGCGCGCACGGTTGGTGTGAAGGCGCACGAAGGCGCCAAGGGCCAACGCACGCGCGCGCGTGCTCAAGGCATGCGCAACACATGCAGGTGGTTGGGCAGTTTCCTGGAATCTGGGCGCCTCTGGCCTAGTCAGCAAGGGTAGTTGTAACTTCCAAATTTTGAATTCAAAATGCCTATCAGTTGGGTATGTCAACTGAATTTAGGAGGGAATTTGGTAAGCCATGTGGCATGGGGAATGGGCTAATTTTAAAAGGGAGTTAGTCTATGCTGCCTAAGGCAATGAGTGAAGCAAAAAAGATAGTGTGTTAGTCTATCTTTTTGGACAAATAGTTTTGAGGCCTTGTGTATTCTTTGTACATTAGTTATATACAAAGTTGGGAGTGTTCCCGTATGTACGTTTGTGCCTAATATTGTGATTGTGCGAAATAGTCTAAGTGTCAAATGGATCATAAAGGCAAACTTGTAGGCCGAGTCATAGCGGCTGTGTGCGTGTGACTGTCGTGCAGTGTCAAGAGTGTTGCGTAAAACAAAAATTGACCCTGTAACAACTGGTATCAGAGCCAGGTTTTAAATTAGCCCACACCCCATGCCACATGGCTTACAAAATTCCCTCCTAAATTCAGTTGAAATCCCCAGCTGATAGGAAATTCGAATTAAAAATTTGAAAGTTACAACTGCCTTTACTGACTAGGCCAGAGGCGCCCAGATTCTAGGAAACTGCCCAACCGCCCGCATATGCTGTGCATGCCTTGCGCGCGTGCGCGCGTGTGTTGCCTGCTTCGCGCCATGCCTGCGTGTGCCCTTGCCTGCCTTGGCGCCATGTCTGCGCGCCAAGTCTTCGTGCCAGCGCATGTCTGCCTCGGCTGCTCCGCACAGCCGTCCATTGCCAAGTTTCCTTTCAAACGCCTCGCCTGGCTCACATCCGCCCGTTGTCTTTCTATGCCACGGCAATGCCATGCCATTTCCCGTATCAGCCTTGCCTTCATCATCATCGACTTAGCATCTAGGCCACCTGCCTAATGCCCAAGTCCGCCGACCCGTGCTTGCCCTTGCCGACCTGCACCCGCGCATGCCCGGTTGGTCTGCCATAATGTCATCACGGTTCCATCAGCAACATTGATTCATGTCAAGGTCCATCAAGTAAATTCCTTGTGATGCCCATTTTCCCAATAGCCTTGCCTTGTCCTCAGCACAAGGCCTTACGATCAAGTCAAGGGGCTAACAAACTTCCCCCACCAGATTAGCTCATCGTCCTCGACAAGGAAGAATCTAAGTAAGACTTGATCTGGTCTTCGAACTTCCACAAAGACGCCCCTTTTCCCAAGTCGCATCACATTCGGGTTTGTCTTTCCATTTCGCCTATTCTTCTTTCTTTGCTCCAAGGTCTGGTGGTCCAGAATCTTCTCAATTGTCTCCTCATACTGTTGTCTCACATCTGGAGGAGCACGTCTGGCCGTCGCCCTTGCTGGATCCTCAGCATCTTCATGAAAAGGCTTCAAGTAACTCACATGGAAAGTAGGATGCACCTTCAGCCGTTCCGGCAGATTCAACTGGTAAGCCACTGCACCAACCTTCTCTACGACTTTAAAGGGATCGTCGTAGTTTGGAATCAGCCCACGATGTCTCGTCTTGCTACTGATCTTCTTCTATATTTGAGGTGTTAATTTAAGCAACACCTTGTCACCAACCTGAAAGTCCAATGCACCGCGATGCTTTTAAGCATACTTATTCATTCGCTTGGCAGCTTTCCACAAACTGCCTTGCGCCTCAGCCAGCAACTCTTGCTTGTCACGGCATACCTGTAAGCGGCAGGACACTTGCCCTGAGATTTCTTCTTAGCAACTTCAAGTGGCATGTCAGGCCGCCTGCCCAACACAATCTCGAAAGGACTCATCTCCGTAGCCGACGACCTATGCAAGTTATAGCAAAATTGTGCACTATCCAGCAACTATACCCAATTCCTCTGACTCGCAGTCACATAGTGCCTCAAGTACTCCTCAAGCAGATGATTGATTCTTTAGGTTTGTCCATCAGTTTGTGGATGATTTGCAGTCGAGAATTTCAAACCTGTACCCATCCTTTTGAACAAAGCAGTCCAAAAACGGCTAGTAAATCGAGCATCTCTATCACTCATAATATCGGTTGGAACACCAAAATACTTTATCACATGCTTATAAACAAGTCAGCAACTATCTCTGAGGAACATAGAGTTGGAGCAGCAATTAATACTCCATACTTCAAGAATCTGTCTACCACCACCATGATTGACGCCTTACCATCAACCTTTGGAAATCCGCTAATGAAATCCATAGAAACGGAAGCCCAAGGACGTTCAGCAACCGGTAGAGTTTGTAGCAAACCTACTTCCTTCTTCCGTTCAGACTTGTCAAGCTGACATACAAGACAAGTTTTGACATAGGCCTCAATGTCATCCTCCATTTTCGGCCAGAAATAACTTCGGGATTGCAATGTCATCATCCTCTCAACACCCGGATGACCAGCGTAAGCAACATCATGTGTCTCCTTCATCAAAGTCCAACGAAAACCTTCACCTTGGGGTAACACAATTCTCCCCCCTTTGAAATGCAGCAGATCGTCCTCGATCCTATACCGCCTAACAGTTCCATCCCTCACTTGATCCATCAACTTCACATATAATGGATCACTCGCAGCACATAGTTTAATTGTATCAAGTAAATCAGATTCAATTCTAGTGAGCGAATAAACAACAGCAAATACCTCTTTGCGACTCAACGCATCAGCAACATGGTTTTCCCTACCGGGTTTGTGCACCCACACGAAGTCATATTCAGCCAACATCTCCTGCCACCGAGCCTGCTTTGGAATCAATTTCTGTTGAGTCTTGAAGTAAGTATTGGCCACATTGTTCTTCCAGACAATAAACTTCGTTCCAAGCAAGTACACTCTTCAAACTTGAAGGCAATGGATCACAACAACCATTTCCTTCTCATGGGCAGAATACCATTGTTCCGCGGCATTCAATTTTCTGCTCGCAAACGCTACCGGATGACCTTCTTGGACCAGCACACCGCTAACAGCAAAATCTGATGCATCAGTGTGGACCTCAAACGGCATATAAAAATCTAGCAGCCTTAGGATTGGCTCGAATGCTATGGCCTCCTTCAAGGCAGTGAAAGCCTTTGCACATTCATCTGTCCAAGTCCACTTGACATTTTTCTTCAGCAAATTTTTCAATGGGGCAGCCTTCCTGGAATAGCCAGCAATAAATTTCTGGTAGTAGTTTGCAAAACCCAAAAACGATCTCAATTCTTTTACCCCGCTTGGTGCCTGCCAATCAACAATAGCCTGCACCTTTTTGGGATCCATTCGGACCTGGTTTTTGTTAACCAAGTGTCCCAAGAATTTGATCTCCCCTTGAGCAAACTCACACTTTTCCATTTTCACATAGAGTTGGAAATCTCTAAGGTGTTGCAACACCTTCTCTAAATGCAGCAAATGATCTTCAATAGACCTACTATAAATGACTATGTCATCTAAGTATACTACTACAAAGTCATCAAGATAGTCATAAAGAACATTATTCATTAAGTTACAAAAGGTAGCGGGGCATTAGTCAGCCCAAACAGCATTACAAGGAATTCAAAGCTACCGTATCTAGTTACACAAGTGGTCTTTGGGGCATCCCCCTCGGCTATGCGAACTTGCCAATAGCCCGACCTCAAGTCTAACTTACTAAAGAAACTAGCCTTAGACAGCATATCAAGTAAATCTTGGATCAGCGGCAACGGGTACTTGTTCTTCACAATTACCTAGTTCAGCGCCCTATAATCCACACACATCCTCAAAGAGCCATCCTGCCACTTTTGGAAAGGGACTGGTCCGCCAAATGGAGCCTTCGAAGGCTGGATGAGGCCAGCTGCAAGCAGTTCATCAATCTGCTTCCTTAATTCAGCCAACTCCAAAGGAGACCTATGGTAAGGAGGGCGTGCTGGAGGCACAGACCCTGGCAGCATCTCAATTTTGTGGTCTATTTCCCTCCTCGGCGGCAACTGTCTAGGCAGTTCAGGCGGCATCAAATCTTTGAATTTTCCCAGCAACTCTGCAACATCATCAGGGACTTCCATCTGCAAATCTGGCTTGACTTCCACCAAGGCAGCGAGGTAAGCAGTCTCACTGCTCTTCAAGCCTTTGTCAAATGCAGCAGCCGACACCAACTCAACAATCCCTGTGTTCTTTGAGTTACTACTGCTTGCTTCACATGGGTTGATCCCCTTGACAAAGCCAGGATTTTTTTCACCCGTAAACATCAAACCATCAAGATGAGGAATTGGAGCAACTTTATACTTCCTCATAAAATCAATCCCAAGCATGAGATTAAAATCATCAAGCGGCACCACTGTCAAATTATGCAAACCTGACCAGTTTCCTATACTCAGCGGCACGTCCAGCGCCTGTCCAAGACCAGGTTGTGCTGGTGAGTTTATAGCCTTCATCTTTGTTGCACATTAAGTCACCCTCAGCCCGTATTTCTTGATTGTCTTGGTCGCAACAAACGTATGAGTACCGGTCAGTCCCCAATAATGACTTCCACATACATCAGATTGGACTAAGCATCCGTCAAGTCTTCCACAAAATCTGCAGCATTCACAAGAGCAACTAAATCAGCGACATCTTCTTCTTCTTCATCAACCTGTTCTGCCACGTTTGCCACCAACGTGTTCAGCAACTTCCCCCTTTTTCGCCACACTCTCTTCTTCAGCAAGAAGAGCATTCACCTTGGCTTGATTGGGATAGTTTCGTGCCTGATGCCCTGGTTTTTGGCACGTCCAGCAGACCTTCTCACTCGCCGGCCTGTCATTTTTGGATGAAGCAGCCACAACTTTTCCCTTCCCTTTGTCATTTCCCTCAGATTTTTGATGATCCTTCTTCTAGTCTTTCCCATTCTCCCTTTTCTTTGCCCTAGCCGTGGGAGTAGGGTCAGAAAGCACACTTTTGATTGAAAATGGATCAAACATCAACAGCCGCAATTACACTCGGCAGATCTTGCACTTTCTGCCGACGCAACTCATTCTGCGCCCAGCCTTGCATCCCAGAAATGAAGTTATGCCAAGGAAGAAAAGTCCTTCACATACTCACGAATTGAACCAACCTGTCTCAAGCATTTCAGGCTTTCCCTAGCAGCCCAAGATGAATTTCTAGGCAGAAATTTGTCTCTTAGCGCCTCCCGCAACTGCGCCCATGTCTCAACCTTGGGCCTGCCTGCGCTAACATCATCAGCACTTTTGGTGCGCCACCACAGAATCGCATCCCCTCTGAAATAGCGAACTGCCATCGTCAACTTGTCATTTTCAAGAACATGAGCATAAGTAAAATAATGTTCCATGTCCCACAAAAAAATTTCAAGTTCCTTGGTGCCCTGAATCCCATCAAACGGCTTTGGTTCTGGGATTTTAATCTTGGCAGCATGCTCCTCGACAACCCAGCCAAAATTGGCTACTGCCTTATGGAGCACCATCACCTCCGCCTTAAGATCTTCATTTTCTTTGGCCAGTTCCTCAAACTTCGTAGCACTTGCCTCTCGAAAATTGAGAAAATCATACAATTGTCCATCAACCTGCTCACGCTAGTGACGCAGTTCTGAGTTGAGACCATGGATCTGTGACAGCACGACCACCTTGTGTCTTCAATGATTCCCACCAGCAAATCTATTGGGTTTGTCTTTCAATAATTTGATGGCAACTGTATGATAGCAATGGTGGATACCGGAGCTACTCATACGTTTGTTAATGACAAAGTTGCTGCCAAGAATGCACTGAAGCTAAGGAAGTGCGCATCGTATGTCCAAACAGTTAATGCACAAGCGATTGTGGGAATGGCATATGATGTTTCCATGGTCCTTGGAGAGTGGATTGGAAAGCATAACTTGATGGTGATGCCCCTGGGTGACTTTGAATTGATACTTGGAGTTGATTTTTTGAAGAAGTACCAGTTTGTTCCATTCCCTCATTTGGATGGGTTGATGCTGATGGACGAGAAGATACCGAGTTTCATCAAGGCTGTTCATCCTTATGGAGAAGTTGAGAAAGTGAAGAAGTACAAGCCACCTATTATTTCTGCTATTAGTGTCGAGAAAGGATTGAAGAAGGGAGATCAAACCTTTCTTGCTGCCATGGTTGAGATCAAACCAGATGTGAAGGTTGAGGTGCTTGATTCTGTTGCAAAATTGCTAAAAGAGTATGCTGATGTGATGCCCCCTGAGTTGCCTAAGATGCTGCCACCAAGAAGGGATATTGATCACAAGATAGAGTTGCTGCTAGGATCAGTTGCCCCTGCCCAGGCTCCTTATCGGATGGCTCCTAAGGAGTTGGCTAAATTGCGCAAACAATTGAATGAGTTGCTGGATGCCGGACTAATTCAGCCTTCAAAGGCTCCGTATGGTGCTCCTGTTTTGTTCCAAAAGAAGCAGGACGGATCCTTGAGGATGTGCGTGGACTATAGGGCATTGAACAAAGTGACTGTGAAGAACAAATATCCGGTGCTGCTGGTGCAAGACTTGATGGACAGGCTGAGCAAGGCATGCTGGTTTGCTAAGCTGGATCTTAGGTCTGGTTACTGGCAGGTTAGAACAGCAGAGGGTGATGAGCCTAAAACTACTTGTGTAACTAGGTATGGCTCATATGAGTTTCTTGTAATGCCGTTTGGGCTGACTAATGCCCAGCCACTTTCTGTAATTTAATGAATGACGTGTTGTTTGAGTATCTTGATTATTTTATTGTAGTTTACTTAGACGACATTGTTATTTATAGTTTCTCTCTTGATGAACACTTGATGCATTTGAGCAAAGTGTTGTCTCATTTGAGGGAGTACAAACTCTATGTGAAGATGGAGAAGTGTGAATTTTCTCAAAAAGAAATCAAGTTCCTTAGGCACTTGGTGAGTCAGAATCAAGTGCAGATGGACTCAAAGAAGGTGCAGGCAATCGTGGATTGGCAGGCACCCAGTGGCGTTAAAGAGTTGCGGTCATTTTAGGGCTGGCTAATTATTACCGCAAGTTCATTTCAGGCTATTCCAAGAGGGTAGCCGCCTTAACAGATTTGCTGAAGAAAGATGTTAAGTGGGCATGGTCCGAGAAGTGTGAAGCTGCATTCCGATTGTTGAAGGAAGCAGTAGCATCGGAACCTATCTTAAAGCTGCCTGATTTCGAGTTGCCATTTGAGGTGCATATAGATGCATCTGACAAGGCTGTTGGAGGTGTTCTTGTACAGGAAGGGCATCCAGTTTCCTATGAAAGTAGGAAATTAGATGAAGATGAGCAGCGGTATTCGACTCACGAAAAGGAGATGGTTGCTGTTGTGCATTGCTTGCAGACATGGAGAGTGTATTTGCTAGGCACACGCTTTGTGATGCAGACACATAATGTGGCTAATACATTCTTCAAGACTCAATGCAAGCTAAGTTTGAAGCAAGCACATTGGCAGGAATTCCTGGCAGAGTATGATTTCATGTGGGAACGTAAGCCGGGAAGGCACAATCAAGTTGCTGACGCCTTGAGCCGGAAAGAGGTACTTGCTGCTGTGTTTTCAATTTCTAGACTTAAAACTAATTTTATTGATAAAATCAGAATTTGTGCTGCTAATGACTCATTATATGTGAAATGGATGAGTTAAGTGAAAGAAGGTATAGTTAGGAGGTACTCGATCGAGGACGATCTTCTTTATTTCAAAGGGGGGAGGATCGTCGTACCTCAAGGTGGTGGATTACGTAGAGAATTGATGAAAGAGACGCATGACACTATATGGGCTGGTCATCCGGGTGTGGTGCGGATGTTAGCCTTGCTATCCCGTGTATATTATTGGCCAAAGATGGAAGACGATGTTGAAGCTTACGTGAAGACTTATTTAGTGTGCCAGTTAGACAAATCTGAGCGCAAGAAGGAAGCAGGTTTGTTGCAGCCTCTTCCGATTCCTGAACGGCCATGGATGTCCATGCCAATGGACTTTATTTTTGGGTTTCTAAAGGTGTACGATAAGGCATCTATTATGGTGGTTGTAGACAGGTTTTCAAAGTACTCTATTTTTATTGCTGCCCCAATTGTTTGTTCGTCCGAAATAGCTACTGATTTATTTTATAGACATGTGGTTAAGTTGTTTGGTGTGCCAGATGACATTGTGAGTGATAGGGATGCTAGATTTACAGGTCAGTTTTGGACAGCTTTGTTCAACATGATGGGGACCGATCATGTTGCCATGCCAAGATAGTGCCTCCTTGGCATGCCACTACCGATATTCGTCAAGTTCCAGCTTGAGGGTCTAACAAACCACCCCCACTAGTTGAACTCGACGTCCTCGTCCAGGCCATCTTAAGATAGTCCTCCAGCTGCTTCTCGAACTGCCATAGTTTTGAACTCTTCTCCCAAGTCGCGTCCGCCACGGACTTTCCTTTCTAATGAAACAAGAATTCTGTCCGCCTGTTTGTCTTGCTCATGCCTAGCACCCGGTGATCCAGCACCTGTTCAATCTCCTCTTCAAACTGTGTGTGCACCACAAGAGGAGCCCTCTTGACTTTGTGCCTGTCCGGATCTGCATGATCTGCAAAATAAGGCTTCAAAAACCTAAAATGGAAAGTAGGATGAATTTTCAACCTCCCGGCAACTTCATCTTATAAGCAACTGCACCTATCTTCTGCACCACCTCGAATGGGCCATCATATTTGGGAATCAGTCCCCTATGCCTCGTTTACTCACAATTTGTTTCCAAATCTGCGGTGTGAGTTTGAGCAGCACCTTGTCACCCACCTCGAATTCCAACGGGCGTCTATGTTGATTAGCATATTTCTTCATGCGACTGTGGGCCTTGCACAAACTGTCTTGCGCCTCTGCAAGCATCTCATGCTTGTCCCTTGCATAATTGTAAGCAGTCAGGCATTTCCCTTGATGCTTCTGCTTTGCGACATCCAGACGTGTCAAAGGCTGTATCTCGGTGACTAATTCAAACGGACTCATTTCGGTTGCTGAAGACTTATGCAGATTTTAGAAAAACATTGTCGTATCCAATAAGTCTACCCAATTCCTCTAGCTCGCTGTCACAAAATGCCTGAGATATTCCTCCACCAAGTGATTAATTCTCTCTGTTTGGCCATATGTTTGAGGATGATTCGCTGTCGAGAATTTCAGATCGATCCCCATCATGTTGAACAAAGCTATCCAAAACTGACCTGTAAATCTAGCATCCCTATCACTCACAATGTCATCTGCCACACCAAAAGCTAAACCACATGTCTATAAAATAAATCAGCAGCTATTTTGGACGAACAAACAATTGGCGCAGCAATAAAAATAGAGTACTTTGAAAACCTGTCTACAACCGCCATAATATATGCCTTACCGTCCACTTTCGAAAACCCAGAAATAAAGTCCATTGACACAGACATCCATGGCCGTTCAGAAATCGGAAGAGGCTGCAACAAACCTACTTCCTTCTTGCACTCAGATTTTTCTAACTGGCACACCAGACAAGTCTTCACGTAAGCTTCAACATCGTCTTCCATCTTTGGACAATAATAGACATGGGATAGCAGGGCAAACATCCGCTCCACACCCGGATGACCAGCCCATGTAGTGTCATGCGCCTCTTTCATCAGTTCTCTACGCAGTCCACCACCTTGAGGTATGACGATCCTCCCCTCTTTGAAATAAAGAAGATCGTCCTCGATCCAGTACCTCCTAACTATCCCTTCTTTCACTTGACCCATCCATTTCACATATAATGAGTCATTAGCAGCACAAATTCTCATTTTATCAATAAAATCAGTTTCAAGTCTAGAAATTTAAAACACAGCAGCAACTACCTCTTTTCGGCTCAAGGCGTCAGCAACTTGATTGTGCCTTCCCAGCTTATGTTCCCACACGAAATCATACTCTGCCAGGAATTCCTGCCAACGTGCTTGCTTCGGACTTAGCTTGCGTTAAGTGTTGAAGAATGTAATAGCCACATTATCTGTCTGCACCACAAAGCGTGTGCCTAGCAAATACACTCTCCATGTCTGCAAGCAATGCACAAAGCAACCATCTCCTTTTCGTGAGTCGAATACCGCTGCTCAGCTTCATTCAATTTCCTGCTTTCATAGGAAACTGGATGCCCTTCCTGCACAAGAACACCTCCAACAGCCTTTTCAGATGCATCTGTATGCACCTCAAATGGCAACTCGAAATCAGGCAGCTTTAAGATAGGCTCCGATGCTACTGCTTCCTTCAACAATCTGAATGCAGCTTCACACTTCTCGGACCACGCCCACTTAACATCTTTCTTCAGCAAATCTGTTAAGGCGGCTGCCTTCTTGGAATAGCCTGAAATGAACTTGCGGTATTAATTAGCCAGCCCTAAAAATGACCGCAACTCTTTCACGCCACTGGGTGCCTGCCAATCCGCGATTGCCTGCACCTTCTTTGGGTCCATCCGCACTTGATTTTGACTCACCAAGTGCCCAAGGAACTTGATTTCTTTTTGAGCAAATTCACACTTCTCCATCTTAACATGGAGTTTGTACTACCTCAAACGAGACAGCACCTTGCTCAAATGCATCAAGTGTTCATCAAGAGAGCAACTATAAATAACAATGTCGTCTAAGTAAACTACAACAAAATAATAAAGATACTCAAACAACACGTCATTCATTAAATTACAAAAAGTGGTCGGGGCATTAGTCAGCCCAAACGACATTACAAGAAACTCATATGAGTCATACCTAGTTACACAAGTAGTTTTAGGCTCATCACCCTCTGCTATTCTAACCTGCATATAACCAGACCTAAGATCTAGCTTAGTAAACCAGCATGCCTTGCTCAGCCTGTCCATCAAGTCTTGCACCAGCGGCACCGGATATTTGTTCTTCACAGTCACTTTGTTCAATGCCCCATAGTCCACGCACATCCTCAAGGATCCGTCCTGCTTCTTTTGGAACAAAATAGGAGCACCATACGGAGCCTTTGAAGGCTGAATTAGTCCGACATCCAGTAACTCATTCAATTGTTTGCGCAATTCAGCCAACTCCTTAGGAGCCATCCGATAAGGAGCCTAGGAAGGGGCAACTAATCCTAGCAGCAACTCTATCTTGTGATCAATATCCCTTCTTGGTGGCAGCATCTTAGGCAACTCAGGGGGCATCACATCAGCATATTCTTTCAAAAATTCTGCAACAGAATCGGGCACCTCAACCTTCACATCTGGTTTGATCTCAACCATGGAAGCAAGAAAGGTTTGATCTCCCTTCTTCAAACCTTTCTTAACACTAATAGCAGGAATAATAGGTGTCTTGTACTTCTTCACTTTCTCAGCTTCTCCATAAGGATGAACTGCCTTTATGAAACTCGGTATCTTCTCGTCCATCAGCATCAACCCATCCAAATGAGGGAATGGAACAAACCGATAATTCTTTAAGAAATCAACTCCAATTATCAATTCAAAGTCTCCCAGCGGCATCACCATCAAATTATGCTTTCCAGTCCACTCTCCAAGGACCATGGAAACATCATATGTGATTCCCACAATCGTTTGTGCTTTGGTATTAACAGTTTGGACATACGATGGGCACTTCCTCAGCTTCAGCCCATTCTTGGAAGCAACTTTGTCATTTACAAACGTATGAGTAGCTCCAATATCCACCATTGCTATCATACCCTTGCCATCAAATCATTAAAAGACAAACCGAATGGATTTGCTCGTGGGAATCACTAAAGATACAAGCGATCTGGTGGACATGCTGTCACAGATCCATGGTCTCAACTTGGAACTGCGTCACTACCGTGAGCAGGTTGATGGCTAATTGTCTGATTTTCTCAATTTTCAGGAGGCAAGTGCTGCGAAGTTTGAGGAACTAGTCAAAGAAAATGAAGATCTTAAGGCGGAGGTGATGGTGCTCCACAAGGCAGTAGCCAATTCTGCCGGGTTGGCGAGGAGCATGCTGCCAAGATCAAAATCCCAGAACCAAAGCCGTTTGATGGGATTCGGGGTGCCAAGGAACTTGAAAATTTTTTATGGGACATGGAACATTATTTTACTTCTGCTCATGTCCCTGAAAATGACAAGTTGACGATGGCAGTACGCTATTTCTGAGGGGATACGATTCTGTGGTGGCACACCAAAAGTGCTGATGATGTTAGCGCAGGAAGGCCCAAGGTTGAGACATGGGCGCAGTTGCGGGAGGCGCTAAGAGACAAATTTCTACCTAGCAATTCGTCTTGGGTTGCTAGGACAGGCTGAAACGCTTGAGACAGGTTGGTTCAATTCGTGAGTATGTGAAGGACTTTTTTTCCTTGTTGCTGGACATCCAAAATATGTCAGACGAGGACAAGTTTCATAACTTCATTTCTGGGATGCAAGGCTGGGTGCAGAATGAGTTGCATCGGCAGAAAGTGCAAGATCTGCCGAGTGCAATTGCGACTGCTGATGCTTTGATCAATTTTCATTCAAACAGTGTGCTTTCTGACCCTACTCCTACGTCTAGCGCAAATAAAAGGGAGAAGGGGAAAGACTGGAAGAAGGATCATCGAAAATCTGAGGGAAATGACAAAAGGCAAGGGAAAAGTTGTGGCTGCTTCATCAGAAAATGACAGGCCGGCGAGTGAGAAGGTCTGTTGGACGTGCCAAAAACTAGGGCATCAGGCATGAAACTGTCCCAATAAAGCCAAGGTGAATGCTCTTCTTGCTGAAGAAGAGAGTGTGGCGAAAAGGGGGAAGTTGATGCCTATATCAACCCGCTGAAGTTGCTAAACACGTTAGTGTCAAACGTGCAGAACAGGTTGATGAAGAAGAAGATGATGCCGCTGATTTAGTTGCTCTTGTAAATGCTGCAGATTCTGTGGAAGACTTGACAAACACTTACTCCAATCTGATGTATGTGGAAATCAAGATTGGGGACAGACCAGTAGTAACTATGATTGATACAGGTGCTACTATACATCGACCAAGACAGTCAAGGAATTCGGGTTGAGGGTGACTTAATGTGCAACAAAGATGAAGGCTATAAACTCACCAGCATAACCTGGTCTTGGACAGGCGCTAGACGTGCCGCTGAGTATGGACACTGGTCAGGTTTGCATAATTTGACAATGGTGCCGCCTAATGATTTTAATCTCATACCTGGGATTTATTTTATGAGAAAGTATAAAGTTGCTCCAATTCCTCATCTTGATGGTTTGATGTTTATGGGTGAAAAGGATCCTGGCTTTGTCAAGGGGATCAACCCATGTGAAGCAAGCAGTAGTAAGTCAAAGAACACAGGGATTGCTGCGTTGGTGTCGGCTGCTGCATTTGACAAAGGCTTGAAGAGCAGTGAGACTACTTACCTCCCTGCCTTGGTGGAAGTCAAGCCAGATTTGCAGATGGAAGTCCCTGATGATGTTGCAGAGTTGCTGGGAAAATTCAAAGATGTGATGCTGCCTGAACTGCCTAGACAGTGGCTGCTGAGGAGGGAAATAGACCACAGAATATAGTTGCTGCCACGGTCTGTGCCTCCAGTACGCCCTCCTTACCGTATGTCTCCTTTGGAGTTGGCTGAATTGAGGAAGCAAATTGATGAACTTCTTGCAGCTGGCCTTATCCAGCCTTCGAAGGCTCCATTTGGCGCACCAGTCCTTTTTCAAAAGAAGCAGGATGGCTCTTTAAGGATGTGCGTGGATTACCGGGCGCTGAACAAGGTAACCGTGAAGAACAAGTACCCGTTGCTGCTGATCCAAGATTTACTTGATAGGCTGTCTAAGGCTAGTTTCTTTACTAAGTTAGACTTGAGGTCGGTCTATTGGCAGGTCCGCATAGCCGAGGGGGATGCCCCAAAGACAACTTACGTAACTAGATACAGTAGCTTTGAATTCCTTGTAATGTCGTTTGGGTTGACTAATGCCCCGGATATCTTTTGCAACTTAATGAATAATGTTCTTTATGACTATCTTGATGACTTTGTAGTAGTATACTTAGATGACATAGTCATTTATAGTAGGACTATCGAAGATCATTTGCTGCATTTAGAGAAGGTGTTGCAACGCCTTAGAGATTTCCAACTCTATGTGAAAATGGAAATGTGTGAGTTTGCTAAACGGGAGATCAAATTCTTGGGACACTTGGTTAGTGAAAACCAGGTCCGGATGGATCCCAAAAGGTGCAGGCTATTGTTGATTGGCAGGCACCAAGCGGGGTAAAATAATTGAGATCATTTTTGGGTTTGGCAAACTACTACCGGAAATTTATTGCTGGCGATTCCAGGAAGGCTGCCCCATTGACAAATTTGTTGAAGAAAAATGTCAAATGGACTTGGACAGATGCGTGTGCTAAGGCTTTTACTGCCTTGAAGGAGGCCATTGCATCCGAGCCAATTCTAAGGCTGCCAGATTTTGATATGTCATCTGAGGTCCACACTAATGCATAAGATTTTGCTTTTGGCGATGTGCTGGTCCAAGAAGGTCATCCGATAGCTTTTGAGAGTAGGAAATTAAATGCCGCAGAGCAATGGTATTCTGCCCATGAGAAGGAAATGGTTGCTATGATCCATCGCCTTCAAGTTTGGTGAGGGTACTTGCTTGGAACGAAGTTTGTTGTCCGGACGGACAATGTGGCCAATACTTACTTCAAGACTCAACAGAAATTGAGTCCAAAGTAGGCTCGGTGGCAGGAGATGCTGGTTGAATATGACTTCGTGTGGGTGCACAAACTCGGCAGGGAAAACCAGGTTGCTGATGCGTTGAGTCGCAAATAGGTATTTGCTGTTCTTTATTCGCTCACTAGAATTAAATCTAATTTACTTGATACAATTAAACTATGTGCTGCGCATGATCCATTATATGTGAAGTTGATGGATAAAGTGTGGGATGGAACTGTTAGGCGGTATTGGATCGAGGACGATCTGCTGCATTTCAAAGGGGGGAGAATCGTGGTACCCCAAGGTGCAGGTTTGCGTCGGACTTTGATGAAGAAGACACATGATGCTTCTTATGCTGGTCATCCGGGTGTTGAGAGGATGATGGAATTGCTGTCCTGAAGTTATTTCTGGCTGAAAATGGAGGATGACATTGAGGCCTATGTCAAGACTTGCCTTGTATGTCAGCTTGACAAATCTGAACGGAAGAAGGAAGCAGGTTTGCTACAACCTCTACCGGTAGCTGAACGTCCTTGGGCTTCCGTTTCTATGGATTTCATTAGAGGATTTCCAAAGGTTGATGGTAAGGCGTTAATCATGGTGGTGGTAGACAGATTCTCGAAGTATGGGGTATTCATTGCTGCTCCAACTCTATGTTCCTCGGAGATAGCTGTTGAATTGTCTTATAAGCATGTGATAAAGTATTTTTGTGTTCCAACCGACATTGTGAGTGATAGAGATACTCAATTTACTAGCCATTTTTTGGATTTCTTTGTTCAAATTAATGGGTACATATTTGAAATTCTCGACAACAAATCATCCACACACTGATGGAAAGATCGAGAGAATCAATCATTTGCTGGAGGAGTACTTGAGGCACTATGTGACTGCGAGTCAGAGGAATTGGGTAGCGTTATTCGATAGTGCACAGCTTTGCTCTAACTTGCACAAGTCGTCGGCTACGGAGATGAGTCCTTTAGAGATTGTGTTGGGCAGGCAGCCTGACACGCCACTTGAAGTTGCTAAGAAAAAATCTCAATGTCACACCCCGCCTTGGGGGGTATGACTGGCACCTGGTGCCCTACTAGGACCTGACTTGCTGGACTGTTAAGCCTGGGCACATCTGGTGCCTGGCTGGCTCTAACTCATATTTCGGGAAACAAAGGGCTATATAACGGCTGTAAATACAGCCCCCGGCCTGTTGGCCTATAGCCTTCTGTACCTGTACTAGCAGCTGACCAGAAACATATTATCTCAGGGAAACCTATGCGGGCCGACAAGGCCACCATGCTGTCTAGTTATCTGCAACTCAATCATAAAGCACAAAAGGAAACTACGTGGCCGGCAAGGTCACCACTACTGGCAAGCTATGGCCCCACACGGCCAAAGTAAAAGAAAGCAAGAATACTGACAACCAAACAACTGCACGGCCTCAGACGACCGGCTCATCTGACCATAGGGAATATATAGACTGCAAGCCTCTAAGAATAATAATAGAACTGGTCGGGACAGGGCCCCGACCTAACCGTACTATAAAACAAAATAACTGAAGTACACCTCTGGAATTCAGTCTCCGGATGACAGGAGCTGAATACTCGATCGCTGACAGGAATCACGTGGTGTCACCTGCTTGTCTATAAGTACCTCCAGGCAAGTAATGCAGTGCCCCACCGGGCGTCAGTACCGCTGGTACTGAGTATGTAAAGCAATAACTGAAAGAAAAATCTGAATACAATAATATAACTGAAGAAACTGAAGTAGAGAGAATAGACTAACTGTCTGATACTGTAAATCATACCTTCTATCAATCTTTACTGGGAAGGGTAAGAGTCATACCTGGAAACGTATCGCGCTACTGCTGATCTACTTGTATCTAACATAACATGGCATAACATGAAATAACATAACATAGCACACACAAACCTTACCCGGCCCCCATAAGCCGGGAGGTACAGCCAGCACAGAATCTATACCCCTACCCCTGTCATCCCATCTCCTACAATGGCTGTAAGCATCCAGCCGGTCCCTGGGTATGCACTTGGGCTCGCTGAGCCCCTGACTATAACTGTACCTGAGTCCGAAGGACTCCAAAATCAACACCCCGGGCGTACCCGCTCGACGGGGGTGTATAAGGGCTGACCAAGGCACAATATGGGGAAACTGGCATCCCATCTTCGTCCCCTTGTGGAACGGCATATCACTCCGTAGAGTGACGTATCCTCGTCCTCTAGCGGACGAGTCGATACAGCTATTAACCCTGGGCGGTCATGAATGCTAGGTAATCTAACCCCAATCAATACAACGGTCTCAACTAGTCATGCTGTCTGTATATCTCATAAGCTAAGGCTAACAGGGGTAAGGTGTCGTATATATAACTGCTGAGCTAATAATAGTAATCTGTAAGTGCCTGATCCGTGCTGAGGCAGGTAAATATAAATACGAACATAGTCTCCTGTCAAACTGTACTGGAGCAATGCTATACAAGATGATGTTTCTGCTAAAAGCTATACTGTTTACTGAGTTTCTGTATTAACATGATTTCCTATTTCTAACATGCTTTCTAAACTTTATTTAGTTACTATTCTATGTCTGAAATGCTTTACGCATACTGTACTACTTCGCGAGGTTTCAGCTAAACACAACAATATCTTAACATGGCATATTACATCACATACTGTATATACTGGGCAATATCTTTAATACTTACGTCAGAATCTATATACTACGGATAGGTCTCGTACACGTTACAACCCAAAACTTCTCATATTGCACCAATATTCATAATAACACAATAATCGACTTCTGAACATTCTACTGGTCTGTAAATTACCATACTGTCTCAATATTACTTAACTTGCCGAGGAAACTAACTTTACATACCTTATTCTTAAGCTATTCGTCTGTCGAACGAGGCTCGGCCGGTACTTCAACTGTTTTCTCCCCACTGCATTCATAAATATGTCAATCAATACTAAATACAACTTTATTTCAAAAGGCAACGTCACTTTCGATATAGTTTATAGCCTAAACTTAGGCTTATCGAAAGACGGTCGAAAACTCGCTATTTTTCAGTGGCCCAGAAGGGAGAAATATTTACTTCTCAGCTAGGAACACATAGACACTAATTTAGAGCAATTCCACTTACCTTAGCTCGGTGGCTCGACGATTCGTCGGCAGTATTTTAGGAAACTGAATCCGTAGGAATGCTCTCTGTTGCTAAATACTTCGGTATCTAGGATTAATTTGAGTTTGGGCAGCGTTTGGCAGCGTAATCAGACGAAAATTATTTAATTTCTTCGTTCCTTTCTTCTCTCTCAGCGTTTGCCTCTGTTCTCTGGAAAAGTTTTAAAGGTTATATCATTTAAAACCGAAGTGGGGCTTTATATACTTGGGCCTGAACCTGGGCAACGTGTCACGGAGCCATCGCGGAGGCCTCACCTCCGTGACACGCTGCCATCGCGGAGGGGCTCTGCCTCGGCTCCTCCCGCGATGGTTCGACGGGTTTCTCGTCCGTTCTTTTTCCCGGGCCTTTCTCTAGCACGTATGACCTTCAAATATGCTTAACCAACGTGCGAATAGGTCATCTAGGTGCCGGGAATTCTACGGGGTATAACATTCTCCCCCCCTTAAGAACATTCGTCCTCGAATGTATACTGCCATCTAGAGGACTTACTTAGCTTACTTGTTTAGAAAAATTTCGGCAGGGTATTCCCTATAATATGGACTATAGCAAAAACCTGAAATGCAGAAAAGTCCAACACAGGCACTGCACGTAATATTCTAGGATCCACTGGATAACTAAATATCAATCTTTCTCATTCACAGACATACAACCATATGGTACTGCATGAGTAATAATACGGGCATACCTGTCGCCTAACTAGGCCTGAAATAGGTGAGGATATCTGGTCCTCATATCTTCCTCTGCTCCCCAAGTTATCTTCTCTCGGTTCTTGTTACGCCCTAATACCTTGATAGACGCAATATATTTAGTGCGGAGTCTGCGAATCTATCTGTCTAGGATAGTTACTGGGACCTCTTCATAGGCCAGCTTCTTCGTAACCTAGATATTCTGGACTGGGACTACTCTGGATGGGTCCCCTATGCATTTCCTCAGCATAGCTACATAACAGACCGGATATATGGATTCTAATTCTGGAGGCAAATTCAACTAATGGTAACTGCTCATTTTGACTATTACTGAAATCTAGCACACACGCTCGCAACATATCTTCGAGCGTCTGAATTGTGCGCTCAGCCTACTCATCTGTCTGAGGGTAGAACGCTGTGCTTAAATTAATCTGCGTGCCCAAACCTTTCTGAAATGATTGCCAGAATCTAACTGTAAATTGTGCTCCTCTGTCTGAAATAACGGATACTGGTATTCCATATAATCTGACTATCTTTCTGATATACAACTCAGCATAATCTTCAGCCGAGAAAGTAGTTCTTACTGGCAAGAAATGAGTTGATTTTGTCAATCTGTCACTTATTACTCAAATAGAATCATTTTCGTGTCTGGTACGGGGTAATCCTGCCACAAAATCCATATTCACTGCTTCTCATTTCAAAAGAGGCACAACTATGTTCTAAATTAACCTGCCTGGTTTCTGATATTCTGCCTTCAACTGTTGGCAGTTAGGACACTGGGCTACTAGTAGTTCTCTTTAATGTCATGGTACCTCTTTTTCGTATCAGGATGAAGAGAATAGCGGGTGTAATGCGCCTCGCTCATAAACTGCTGACGATGCCCCAAAATATCTGGAGCGCAATGCGGCCTTTATATCGCCACACTTCATACCCGCCGGAGGGTGAGAATACGTCACTCCAAGGAGTGGCATGCCATCCGCAGTAGGACGAAGATGGGATGCAACATTCCCCATATCAGGCTGATCAACATAGTAGTATAGCTTACCCTATCGAGCGCTTGCCCCAGCGGGCAGTTTACAGTTTACAGATACAGATTACAGTTTATAGATACAGGAGTCCTCCGAACTCAGATACAGTTATAGTCAGGGGCCTAGAGAGCCCAAGCTGCATACCCAGGGGGCCGGTAAAGGTGCTCGTACTTAGTAGGTGAGTGGAGTGATTTATTTTTGGATGGTTTTGACCCGGGTAGGGGTATATAGATTGTGTGTTGGTTGGAACCTTCCGGCTTATGGGGGCTGGTATAGGTCCTTGTATGTTATATATATGTATATACATGATATCTATTAGTTGATAGACAGCAGGTCGCTATGACGACTGGTATGATTCTACCTTACCTTCAGTACATATAAGCTTATTCCAGATCCTGCTAGTCCAGACAGTTTCAGATACTTTCTGCTATTCTGCATTTACTAGATTGTTGTTTATATTCAGTTATGTTCAGTTTGCTTTACATACTCGGTACCAGTGGTACTGACGCCCATTTGGGGCGCTGCATTACTTGCCTGCAGGTACCTATAGACGAGGAGTCGATCCCACATGATCCTGGCCAGCATAGAGTCATCAGCTCCTGTCATCCGGAGCTTGATATTTAGAGGTGTATATCATTTTCTTTTGTTGTATAGTACGGGTAGGTCGGAGCCCTGTCCCGACCATCTTATCAGTATTCTTAGAGGCTTGCAGATTGTGTTTATATCTCCCTGTGGTTAGTTGTGCCAGTCGTGTGGGGCCGTGCGTATGTTTCGTTATTTATGTTGGTCGTGTGGGGCCAATCCAGTTAGTAGTGGTGACCTTGTCGGTCACGTAGCCGTTTAGCATCTGTTATTTTAATTCAGAAGTAACTAGTCAGCATGGTGGCCTTGTCGGCCCGCATATGCTCCCTTATATTGATATTATTCTGGTTAACTGTTGTTGTTGTATAGGTGGCTATAGGCCTAGTCGGCCGGAGGCTGTATTTACAGCCGCTATATAGCCCTTTGATTCTGTGAATTAGAGCTAGAGCCATCCAGGCACCAGATGTGCTTAGGCTCAGTAGTCTAGCAGTTCAGGTCCTAATAGGGCACCAGGTGCCAGTCATACCCCCCAAGGCGGGGTGTGACAAAATCATGTTCTGAGAAGTAAACTCGTTTTACACGAATTGAACAATGGAATAACAAATGATGTATCCAAAGAACAAATTCCACAAGCAAGTATTGACATACCGCTCCATTATCGTAGTGGGAGAGATATCAATAGGCAACGGGAGGCACAAGTACAACGGTCGGACATCTCGCTACCTCAAGATAGTTAGTGATAATCATGATTTAGTTCGCAAAAGTGATGTTGTGATTCCACCGTAAGATCATATTAATGATGTTGTAGTGAGTCATCATACTGGGAGAGTTATTAGAAAACTCATTCGGTTTGCACTCTTGGGAGAATCTTATGATAGAATCCCTAAAGAGCCTAATACAAACCCCTTAGTTACGCCGAAGTACTACAAGATATATATGCTGAAAAATGAATAGTCTCTATGAAATTTGAAATGGAGTCTATGTACTCCAATCAAGTCTGGGATCTTGTATAACCACCTGCAGAAGTCAAACTCATTGGCCGTAGATGGATCTATAAGAAAAAGAGGGGTGGATGGAGAAGTGCAAACTTTTAAAGTTGGGCTTGTTGCAAAAGGGTTTACTCAAAAAGAAGGAATTGATTATGAGGAAACCTTTTCGCCGGTAGCCATGCTTAAATCCATCAGAATTCTCTTATTCATTGCTGCTCATTATGATTAGGAGATCTAGCAGATGGATGTTAAGACGGCTTTTCTTAATGGAAGTCTTAGTGAGTGTATATATATGGCACAACCAGAGGATTTCGTGGAAAGTGGCAATGAGCACATGTTGTGTAAGCTGAAAAGATCCATTTATGGGTTGAAACAGGCATCTAGGGCATGGAATACTTGTTTTGACAATTCGATTAAGACTTTTGGTTTTTATCAATGTGAGAACGAGTCATGCATATATAAAAAGCGGGAGGGAGATAAAGTAGTGTTTTTGATTCTCTACGTGGATGACATTTTGCTCATAGGAAATAATGTGAGCATGCTGAAATCGGTTAAAGAGTAGTTGTCCTCGCGTTTTGATATGAAAGACTTGGGTGAGACGGCTTATATCCTTGGGATAAAGCTCATGCGAGATCGCAAGCAAAGGATATTAGGCTTGTCTTAAGCACTTTATATTGATACGATTCTTATCAGGTTTAGCATGAAAAATTTCAAAAAGGAATTTCTTCCTTTTAGGCATGGAATTTCTCTATCGAAAGATCATTCTAACAAAACGGGTGATGAGATAGAGAGGATGAGGTTGATCCCTTATGCTTCTGTTGTTGGGAGTCTCATGTATGCTATGTTATATACTAGACCTAATATTTGCTTTGTTGTTGGCATGGTTAGTAGATATCAGTATAATCCTGGGAATGAACATTGGACTGCAGTTAAGCATAAGATCAAGTATCTGAAAAGGACTAGGGATTATGTGCTGGTTTTTCGTTCGGGAGATCTGGTAGTCGTTGGGTACACAAATTCGATTTTCAGTCTGACAGAGATTCTAGAAAATCTACCTCAGGATATGTGTTTACTTTAGGAGGTGGAGCCATAAGTTGGAGGAGTATTAAGCAATCATGTGTTGTTGATTCCATCATGGCAAGTTGAGTCATGTAGCTGCCTCCGAGGCGGCTAAGGAGGTTGTTTGTCTTAAGAACTTCCTAAAAGAGCTTGGAGTGATTCCTTCGATTGAAGCACCAATTACACTTTATTGTGATAATAGTGGTGCGGTTGCAAACTCAAAGAAACCGCGAAGTCACAAAAGAAGCAAACACATTGAGAGAAAATATCACTTAATTCGGAACATAATTCAAAGAGGAGATGTAAAGGTTTTGAAGATTGCATCGCAGAACAATTTGGCGGACCCGTTTACAAAGAGCTTGTCACAGAAGCCTTTTGAAAACATGTAGAAGGAATGGGCGTTAAAGTTGTAGGTGCATGGTTATGAGTCTAAGTGGGAGATTGTTAGGATATACTTAACCATGTGGTTTTAGTATAATGTTAATGTTTCAGTTTTGCATAGGACTTTTATTTTATTTATTGGATTAATAAAGTCTTGTTTTAAATAGATCGTTTTTGCATGTGGGCCTTTACTTATATAGTAGATGATTTGGTGTATAGAGTTTAGTTTAAAGTTTATATATGTTCACAATCTAAGATGAAAATTGGATGAATTTATCGATATGATTGTAGCACAAGATTAAATGTAATTTATCTTGATTATGGGAATGGTGTTATTCCAACTTCTTGTGCTAGTACATTTTGTATGTATTGAACGGACCAAGTAGAGAAAAATATTTTGTCTAACTTAGTAAAATAAATTCTCCAAGTCATTAAATGTACTTATACTCTTAATCTTGATATAATTATTATGATCAAATGATAGGTTGGATGATGACAAATGATATTTGTGAAATAATAGTTAGTTGATTAAATCCATGTCTCGAACTTGAGATTGATGATACCCTTTATGATTGCTTATAAGGTTTCATGTGAAAACCCTACAGGTGGATTCTGTTCCGTCACATGAAATAAGTTAAGCGTTTGAATAAAGGATTAAATTGATCAATGAATTAAATAGTCAGAAATTTAATTTGATTGGTTGGTATCTGTAATCTTAACGTGGGGAGTTAAATAAGAATTTAATGATTGGTTTTGAAATTATACCGAGGAGTGAAATTACGGATTTTTAGTGGAATAATCTGTGATTTATTATGGTAGGTTAATTCATTCATTATTTCGAATTAATACCATAATTGGAAGTCTCACTAATTAAATCTGTGGTCCCTACTATGCCTGATTAATTTAAGAACTTGGAAAAGGAAGAAACCTGTTTTCTTGAAGTAGTAAAATCCTACAAGATTTTGGACAGCTTCAAAAAGGTAAGTAGTACACATTTTTGGGTTTCATACCCTTTGAAAACGCGTGAATATACATGGAAAGTAGGAATCCTATACGTTTTGGGATTAGGGTTTTACACCCTAAAAACGTGATTATAAATAGAGTTTTTTCCTCCTTGAAAAGATCATCTTTTCTGAAAAGCAGTATTTGCCCTCACAAGTATTCCTTATTCCGATATTATTCAGGCTATAGTAGAAGACTGCAGACCTGGAGAGCGAATTGGACGTTTTGTGCGAAAACTTCAAGAGGTTAGTATTTCGTAATCTAATTCGTTATTGTTATCTAGTAATTCATGTAAGATAATTGATCCAATTTATATTTATTTCCACTACGCATGTTCTAACAATCACCTTAAAAAATAAATTTAATGTTGGATAGAGTTATAAGCTATTACTTTCTTTAAAGTTAAAATTATACATTTTTAATTAATTTTCAGATATTTACTTCAAAATTAAACTAAATTATATATTTTTCACCATTAAAAATAAAAAGAGAAATAAGTGAAAAACTCGTAGCAAAATTATTCTATGATAAAAAAAAGGAAAAGGAAGAACAAAACAAGTGAAAAAAACTCATTTCTAATTAATATCTCCAATGTAGAGTAATTATCGTAGATTAAAAGCGAAATTTAAAAAAAAAGAATAAATAGGACATTTATAATTTATCCCTATTAAAAAACATAAAAAAATCATTGGTTAATATTCAAATTTATATTCTCTATGGACATTAGGGTTCCTAGCAAAATAATTTTTAATGCAAAATAGTTTAAACTTATGAAGCACCTTTGTAAAAGTGTTAGTTGATCTTTTTATATGTCACGCCCCACCTTGGGGGGTATGACTGGCACCTGGTGCCCTACTAAGCCCTGACCTGCTGAACTGTTAAGCCTGGACGCATCTGGCGCCTGGCTGGCTCTAACTCAAATTTCTGGAAACAAAGGGCTATATAGCGGCTGTAAATACAGCCCCCGGCCCATTGGCCTATAGCCTTCTGTACCTGTATTACAGCTGACCAGAAACAAGGTAATTCAGGGGAACCTATGCGGGCCGACAAGGCCACCATGCTGTCTAGTTATCTGCAACTCAAGCATAACATACTGAAAAGCTACGTGACCGACAAGGTCACCACTACTGGTAAACTATGGCCCCACACGGCCACTACAAAAGAACGAAGTAGTAAAGGCAACTATACAACTGCACGGCCCCACACGACCGGCTCATCTGACCACAGGGAATATATACAGACTGCAAGCCTCTAAGAAGGATAATAGAAATGATCGGGACAGGGCCCCGACCTACCCGTACTGTACAACAAAAGGAACTGAACTACACCTCTAGAAATTCAGTCTCCGGATGACAGGAGCTGAATATTCGACCGCTGATGGGGATCACGTGGTATCGCCTGCGCGTCTATGGGTACCTGCAGGCAAGTAATAAAACGCCTCACTGGGCGTCAGTACCGCTGGTACTGAGTATGTAAAGCAAACTGAATACAGCTAAATAAAAGTAATATAACTAAAAATTCTGAATAGTATGAGATAACTGAATCTGTAAGAACTGAAGGGATATCTGAAGTCAATAACATAATTGTCAAAACTGAAACAAGAAGGAGTAGATAAATGTCTGATGGTGTAGATCGTACCTGTTTTTAATCATACTGAAGGGAGTAGGAATCATACTTGGAGACGTATCATTCTACTACTAATCTGCTCGTATCTACTGTAATATAGCATAACATACATAACATAACATGGCATACACAACCTTACCCGGCCCCCATAGCCGGGAGGTACAATCAACACAGAATCTATACCCCTACCCCGGTCAACCCATCTCCTATACTGGCTGTAAGCATCCTGCCGGTCCCCTGGGTATGCACTTGGGCTCGCTGAGCCCCTGACTATAACTGCATCTGAGTCCGGAGGACTCCTGAATCTGCACCCGGGCGTATCCGCTCGACTGGGGTGTGTAAGGGCCGATCAAGGCACAAGTATGGGGAAAAACTGGCATCCCATCTTCGTCCCCTGGCGGGACGGCATGCCACCCCGTAGAGTGACGTATCCTCGTCCTCTGGCGGACGAGTCGATACGGCTATTAACCCTGGGCGGTCATGGATGCTAGGTAATCCAACCCCAAACAATACAACGGTCTCAACTGGTAATACTGTCTGGGTATCTCACATGCTGAGGCTAATAGGGATAAAGTATCATATATATTACATGCTGGGCTACTGATAGTAATCTGTACGTATTTAATACGTGTTGAGGCAGGTAAAGATGTATAAATATGAACATAGTCTCCTGCCGGGCTGTACTGAGCAAACGCTATATAAGATAATGTTTCTGCTGAAAATTCTGCTGTTTACTAAGTTTCTGTATATACTATATGCTGGACCCGTGATAGAAATAAGTACATACTCCATACATGCTGAGACTAGAAATACTATAGATGTATGTACGAATATAATCTTTCTGCTGAACTACACGGGATACTGGCTTTCTATAGTAACATGATTTACTACTCCTGACATGTTTCCTGAACTTTATTTTAGCCTGCTATTCTATTTCTGAAGTACTTACGGATACTTTACTACTTCACGAGGCTTCCGCTAAACACAACAATCGATTTCTGAACATTCTACTGGTCTGTAATTTATTACACTGTACTGATATTACTTAACTTGCCGAAGGAAACTAACTTTACATACCTTATCTTCGACTATTCGTCCGTCGGACGAGGCTCGGCCGGTACTTCAACTATTTTCTCCCAACTGCATTCATAAATACGCCAATTAATACTAAATACAACATTATTGTAAAGAGCGACGTTACTTTCGATTTAATTTATAGCCTAAACTTAGGCTTATCGAAAGACGGTCAAAAACTCGCTATTTTCCAGCGGTCCAGAAGGGAGAATTATTTACTTCTCAGCTAGGAACACATAGACATTAATTTGGAGCAATTCTACTTACTTTAGTTCGGCGGCTCACCGATTCGTCAGCCGTATTTCACAAAACTAACTCCGTAGAAATGCTCTCTGCTGCTAAATACCTTGGTATCTAGGATTAATTTGGGTTTGGGCAGCGTTTGGCAGCGTAATCGGATGAAAATATTTAATTCTCCTTCGATTCTCTCTGTTTGCTGCGTGTTCTGGAAATTTTTTCAAGAGTAATCTGATTTGGACTGAAGTGGAGGCTTTATATACTTGGGCCTGGACACGGGCAATGTGTCACGGAGCCATCGCGGAGGCCTCACCTCTGTGACACGCTGCCATCGCGGAGGGGCTCTGCCTCGGCTCCTCCCGCGATGGTTCGACAGGTTTCTCGTCCGATCTTTTCCCGGGCCTTTCCCTAGCACGTATGGCTTTCAAATACGCTTAACCAACGTGCGAACAGGTCATCTAAGTGCCGGGAATTCTACGGGGTATAACATTCTCCCCCCCTTAGGAACATTCGTCCCCGAATGTATACTTCTGTCTAGAGAGCTGTTCACTCTAGTTTCTGGGAAAATTTTGGCAGAGTTTCCCCTGTAATATGGACTATCGCAATGACCTGAAACGCAGAAAAAGTCCAACACAGGCACTGCACACAATATTCTACAATCCACTGGACAACTAAATATCACTCCTTTCTTTATCATTTACAACATACATACCATAAAGTACTGTGTAAATAATGATACGGACATACCTGTCATCTGACTAGGCCTGAAATAGGTGAGGGTATCTGGTTTTCATATCTTCTTCAGCCTCCCACGTCATTTCCTCCCGATTTCTGTTACGCCACAATACCTTGACAGATACAACATCTTTAGTTCTCAACCTGCGAATCTGTCTGTCTAAAATGGCTACGGGAACCTCTTCATAGGCTAACTCCTCTGTGACCTGTACATCCTGGACTGGAACTACTGTAGAAGGGTCCCCTACGAACTTTCTTAACATGGAAACGTGGAATAATGGGTGTACTGACGCTAATTCTGGAGGCAAGTTCAACTCGTATGCCACGCGGCCTATTTTTCGCCGAATCTGATATGGCCCAATAAATATTGGGCTAAGCTTGCCCTTCTTGCCAAACCTCATTACCCCTTTCATCGGGGACACTTTTAGATATACCCAATCGTTTACCGAAAATTCTAGATTTCTGCGCCGCCTATCTGCGTATGACTTCTGGCGGCTTTGAGCGGTCAGTAAATGTTCCCGGATAAGCTTTATCTTTTCTTCGGACTGCCGAACAATGTCTGGGCCAACTAATGCTGATTCTCCTATCTCAAACCAGCCCACCGGCGATCAACATTTTCGCCCGTATAATGCCTCGAAGGGCGCCATCTGAATAGCTGAATGGTAGCTGTTATTATAAGCAAATTCAATTAACGAAAGATGTTCATCCCAGCTACCCCCAAAATCTAACACACACGCTCGTAACATATCTTCGAGCGTCTGAATTGTACGTTCGGCCTGCCCATCTGTTTGAGGATGGAATGCTGTGCTCAAATTAATCTGCGTCCCCAAACCTTTCTGAAACGATTGCCAGAATCTAGCTGTAAACTGTGCTCCCCTATCTGAAATAATAGATACCGGCACTCCATGTAATCTAACTATTTCTCTGATATATAATTCGGCATAGTCCTCAGCTGAGAAGGTAGCCCTTACTGGCAGAAAATGAGCTGATTTTGTCAGACTGTCAACTATTACCCAAATGGAATCATTTCTGCGTCTAGTACGGGGTATCCCTGTTACAAAATCCATGTTTATTACTTCCCATTTCCACATAGGTATTATTATCTCCTGAGTCAAATCGCCCGGTTTCTGGTGCTCTGCTTTCACCTGCTGACAATTAGCACACCTAGATACAAATTCAGCTATCTCAGTTTTCATACCTGGCCACCAGTAGATGTCTCTGATGTCGTGGTACATTTTCGTCGCCCCTGGGTGAAGGGAATAGCGAGCGTAGTGTACCTCATGCATGATCTGCCCACGAAGTCCTGCGACATTCGGGACACTAAGGCGGCCCTTACAATGTAGCACACCATCCTCGGTTATCTGAAAATCTGGCTCCTTACCTTTCTGAACTCTATCTCTAAGCTGGACTAAATCGGGATCCTCATACTGTCGTTCTTTTACCTCTGCAACTAACGATGATACTGCAGAATTCTGAATTACGGCCCCATTATCTCCTATTTCCATTACTCCAACGGCTAGCCCAGCTAACTGATGAATTTCTTTAGCTAATTTCTGTCTCTCGGGTCGCAAATACGCCAAGCTCCCCATTGACTTTCGACTCAGAGCATCTGCTACAACATTAGCTTTTCCCGGATGGTACAGGATGTTCACATCATAATCCTTCAACAATTCTAACCAGCGATGTTGCCGCAGATTCAACTCCCTTTGAGTGAAAATGTACTGCAAGCTCTTATGATCTGTATAGATATCAACATGGACGCCGTACAGGTAATGCCTCCACATCTTCAAGGCATGAATTACTGCAGCCAACTCTAAGTCATGGGTGGGGTAATTCCTTTCATGCTTTTTCAGCTGCCTGGAAGCATATGCAATTACTCTACCATGCTGCATCAATACACAGCCCAATCCGACACCTGACGCGTCGCAATAGACTGAATAACCTTCTGTGCCTTCCGGCAGTGCTAATACGGGAGCGGAGGTCAATCTATCTTTCAGTTCCTGGAAACTCTGCTCGCATGCCTCCGTCCACTGAAACTTTGCTGCTTTCTGTGTCAATTTTGTTAAAGGTGCTGCAATGGTTGAGAATCCCTCAACGAATCTCCGATAATACCCTGCTAACCCCAGAAAACTACGAACTTCAGTCGGGGTGGTAGGCCTAGGCCATGACTTAACTGCTTCTATCTTCTGCTTATCTACCTGTATACCAGCGTCTGAGATAATATGCCCTAAAAAGGCCACTGAGTTAAGCCAGAATTCGCACTTCGAAAACTTAGCATACAACTGGCGGTCCCTGAGAATCTGGAGCACTATTTGCAAATGAGTCCGGTGATCTGCTTCAGAGCGAGAATACACCAGAATGTCATCAATGAATACTATCACGAACAAGTCTAGGAAAGGTCTGAAAATACTATTCATCAGGTCCATAAAAACTGCTGGGGTGTTCGTTAGCCCGAAGGACATAACCAGAAATTCAAAATGCCCATATCGGGTCCTGAATGCTGTCTTAGGAATATCTCTTTCACGTACTCGGACCTGGTGGTATCCAGACCGCAAGTCAATCTTAGAAAAGTATCTGGCTCCCTGCAATTGATCAAATAAGTCATCAATTCTGGGGAGCAGATACTTGTTCTTTACTGTAACTTTGTTTAGCTGCCGATAATCTATGCACATTCGGAGCGAGCCATCTTTCTTTCTCACAAACAAGACTGGCGCACCCCATGGGAAAGTACTCGGCCTGATAAAACCTTTACCTAACAAGTCTTTCAACTGCTCCTTTAATTCTCTGAGTTCTGCAGGAGCCATACGATAAGGAGGTATTGATATTGGCTGAGTGCCTGGTAACAAATCAATAGCGAAGTCTATTTCCCTTTCCGGGGGAATACCAGGTAACTCATCAGGAAATACATCTGGGAATTCGTTCACCACTAGAACAGACTGGAGTGTCGGAGATTCTGCTTGGACATCCTGAACCCTAACAAGATGGTAAATACACCCCTTAGATATCAACTTTCTCGCCTGAAGGTAGGAAATAAACCTACCTTTTGGCGTCACGGTGCTGCCCTTCCACTCCCGTACTGCTTCACCCGGGAAGTGGAATCGGACCGTTTTGGTCCAACATTCAACATTGGCAAAGCATGGCACTAACCAGTCCATACCCATTATGGTATCGAAGTCTATCATTTCTAACTCGACCAGATCTACTGTGGTCTGACGGTCAACAATCTCTACTGTACACCCGTGGTAGATTCGGCTAGCTGTGATAGAGTCACCGACGGGCGTAGATACCAGAAAGGGCTGCTGTAATGATTCTGGTACAATACTAAACTTCTGTGCCACAAATGGAGTAATATAGGACAAAGTAGACCCTGGATCAATTAGCACATAAGCAGGGTGTGAGCAGATAGTTAGCATACCTATCACAACATCAGGCGATGCCTTTGAATCTTGCCTCCCTGATAAGGCATATGTGCGGCTTGGACCCGCACCTGTACTGGAGGCCCCTGATCTGCCTCGACCCCTGCCTGCTGAAACTGGGGGCCTGCGCCCGGTCGAGGGTGCTGTAGCTCATGATCCTGTTGATGCCCTATCCTGTCTATCGCGATCCTCTCGACCCCTGGCTGGGCAATCTTTCATCAAATGCCCTTCTTGGCCACAAATAAAACATGTGGTGGAGCCATATCTGCATGCTCCAGAATGACATCGATTGCATATAGGGCAAAGTGGTAGGGTATACCTGCTCTACTCTGCCCTCCTCTGTGATGGTGAATCTGCCATCTGTGAGCCTCTACCAATCCCTGACTGCCCCCTGCGGCTGGATCTACCCCCCTGTGACTGTGGCGGAGGCGGGGGCCTGGGCGGCCTGTCTGACATTCGGGGCCTGGGTCCTCCCCGGGCCTCTCCCTGTAATTCAACTGGCCTGTCCCGGCGACGCTGTTCCTGATTAACCCTTCTGACCTCTCGTTGCCGCTGCCTGATGCCCTCAATATTCTGAGCAAATGCCTGAATGCGAGCAATATCCATGTCCTCTCGCAGTGTGGTTGTAGTGCAAATCTCAACATATTCTGGATTCAGGCCCGTAATGAAGCGATGCACTCTGGATGCCATGGTATCAACGAAAGCCGGTGCATATCGGGCTAGAGAATCAAATTGTAAAGAATATTCCCGAACACTCATGGCCCCCTGTTCTAGATGTAGGAACTGGTCTACCCGGGCCTGTCGAATCTCCCGCGGCAGATAATGATCCAGAAAGGCTCCTGAAAAGCTAGACCAGGTCGGAGGGGAAACATCTCTCCCTCGGGACCTTTCCCAGCTTTCGTACCATAACACCGCAATATCCCGTAACCGGAATGCGGCCAACTCAACTGACTCGGTAGACATGGCATGCATAACCCTGAAGATTCTCTGCATCTGATCCAGAAAATCTTGGGGGTCCTCTATTCGGTCCGTACCTGTGAACTGTGGGGGATTCAGGGCTAAGAATTCTCGGACCCTCGAACTACCAGGCCCTCCTGATGTTTCTGCAACTATAGATGGCATTGGCTGACGCTGACCAGCCATCATCTGTGCTAACAAAACTACAGCACTCCTAACCTCCTGATCAGAAGGAGTCAATATAGGGGCTGCTGAAGGTAATGTCGCCCCAAGTGACTCCTGACGTGGTGGAGACTGCTGAGGAGGCTAAGATGAAGCCTCTGTAGGTCCCTCTAATCGGGCTGTCTCCAAGTGAGGGGGAGGCATTCTGCTAGTGCCTTCTCCTGCTGCAATGTCTAAGTTCCGACCGGTAATAGGATGGCGCTGGTCTGGCATTATCTGTAACCAAAGAATATGGTAAGATTTTTGGAATTCAACCCTATACTGTACAGCTCTATAGCACGACCGAATTAGAATAAAAGGACAACCATCCTATCATGCCTTGCAGCCTCCTACCCATAGTATGTGGTGCACAACACATCCATGGACAGGACTCTACTTAGCACGGCTTGCAGACTCCCTGGGATACGACCTGCTCTGATACCAAGTTTGTCACGCCCCACCTTGGGAGGTATGACTGGCACCTGGTGCCCTACTAAGCCCTGACCTGCTGAACTGTTAAGCCTGGATGCATCTGGCGCCTGGCTGGCTCTAACTCAAATTTCTGGAAACAAAGGGCTACATAGCGGCTGTAAATACAGCCCCCGGCCCATTGGCCTATAGCCTTTTGTACCTGTATTACAGCTGACCAGAAACAAGGTAATTCAGGGGAACCTATGCGGGCCGACAAGGCCACCATGCTGTCTAGTTATCTGCAACTCAAGCATAACATACTGAAAAGCTACGTGACCGACAAGGTTACCACTACTGGTAAACTATGGCCCCACACGACCACTACAAAAGAACGAAGTAGTAAAGGCAACTATACAACTGCACGGCCCCACACGACCGGCTCATCTGACCACAGGGAATATATACAGACTGCAAGCCTCTAAGAAGGATAATAGAAATGATCGGGACAGGGCCCCGACCTACCCGTACTGTACAACAAAAGGAACTAAACTACACCTCTAGAAATTCAGTCTCCGGATGACAGGAGCTGAATATTCGACCGCTGATGGGGATCACGTGGTATCGCCTGCGCGTCTATGGGTACCTGCAGGCAAGTAATGCAGCGCCCCACTAGGCGTCAGTACCGCTGGAACTGAGTATGTAAAGCAAACTGAATACAGCTGAATACAAGTAATATAACTAAAAATTCTGAATAGTATGAGATAACTGAATCTGTAAGAACTGAAGGGATATCTGAAGTCAATAACATAACTGTCAAAACTGAAACAAGAAGGAGTAGATAACTGTCTGATGGTGTAGATCGTACCTGTTCTTAATCATACTGAAGGGAGTAGGAATCATACCTGGAGACGTATCATTCTACTACTAATCTGCTCGTATCTACTGTAATATAGCATAACATACATAACATAACATGGCATACACAACCTTACCCGGCCCCCATAAGCCGGGAGGTACAATCAACACAGAATCTATACCCCTACCCCGGTCAACCCATCTCCTATACTGGCTGTAAGCATCCTGCCGGTCCCCTGGGTATGCACTTGGGCTCGCTGAGCCCCTGACTATAACTGCATCTGGGTCTGAAGGACTCCTGAATCTGCACCCGGGCGTATCCGCTCGACTGGGGTGTGTAAGGGCCGATCAAGGCACAAGTATGGGGACAAACTGGCATCCCATCTTCGTCCCCTGGCGGGACGGCATGCCACTCCGTAGAGTGACGTATCCTCATCCTCTGGCGGACGAGTCGATACAGCTATTAACCCTGGGCGGTCATGGATGCTAGGTAATCCAACCCCAAACAATACAACGGTCTCAACTGGTAATACTGTCTGGGTATCTCACATGCTGAGGCTAATAGGGATAAAGTATCATATATATTACATGTTGGGCTACTGATAGTAATCTGTACATATTTAATACGTGCTGAGGCAGGTAAAGATTTATAAATATGAACATAGTCTCCTGCCGGGCTGTACTGAGCAAACGCTATATAAGATAATGTTTCTGCTGAAAATTCTGCTGTTTACTAAGTTTCTGTATATACTATATGCTGGACCCGTGATAGAAATAAGTACATACTCCATACAAGCTGAGACTGGAAATACTATAGATGTATGTACGAATATAATCTTTCTGCTGAACTACACGGGATACTGGCTTTCTATAGTAACATGATTTACTACTCCTGACATGTTTCCTGAACTTTATTTTAGCCTGCTATTCTGTTTCTGAAGTACTTACAGATACTGTACTACTTCACGAGGATTCCGCTAAACACAACAATCGATTTCTGAACATTCTACTGGTCTGTAATTTATTACACTGTACTGATATTACTTAACTTGCCGAAGGAAACTAACTTTACATACCTTATCATCGACTATTCGTCCGTCGGACGAGGCTCGTCCGGTACTTCAACTATTTTCTCCCAACTGCATTCATAAATACGCCAATTAATACTAAATACAACATTATTGTAAAGAGAGACGTTACTTTCGATTTAATTTATAGCCTAAACTTAGGCTTATCGAAAGACGGTCAAAAACTCGCTATTTTCCAGCGGCCCAGAAGGGAGAATTATTTACTTCTCGGCTAGGAACACATAGACATTAATTTGGAGCAATTCTACTTACTTTAGTTCGGCGGCTCGCCGATTCGTAGGCCGTATTTCGTAAAACTAACTCCGTAGAAATGCTCTCTGCTGCTAAATACCTTGGTATCTAGGATTAATTTGGGTTTGGGCAGCGTTTGGCAGCATAATCGGACGAAAATATTTAATTCTCCTTCGATTCTCTCTGTTTGCTGCGTGTTCTGGAAATTTTTTCAAGAGTAATCTAATTTGGACTGAAGTGGAGGCTTTATATACTTGGGCCTGGACACGGGCAACGTGTCACGGAGCCATCGCGGAGGCCTCACCTCCGTGACACGCTGCCATCGCGGAGGGGCTCTGTCTCGGCTCCTCCCGCGATGGTTCGACAGGTTTCTCGTCCGATCTTTTCCCTGGCCTTTCCCTAGCACGTATGGCTTTCAAATACGCTTAACCAACGTGCGAACAGGTCATCTAAGTGCCGGGAATTCTACGGGGTATAACATTATATTTAAAACTAAATTTTTGTAAAATATTTAGTTGACTTTTTTACTTTTAAAATTTAATTTTACACTATAATTAGTTTTTAATATTTATTATTTTACATATAACTAAATTTTTTATATTAAATCTTTTCTTATTAATATTAGAAACTAAAATCATAAAATTTACTTACATAAATTTTTTTCTCATTTTAATTGTGTAACTATACCTTTTTCTTTATGAGTGCTTTTGAACCCGCATATCTGAGGTTAATTCTTAAACTTTTCTCTTTAGATTCAGGATGAGTCAAATTGATAATTTCTTTAGAAGAGCAATACGAAAAAACTATAACAAATAAATGAAAGAAATTGTTTTAAAGCATGAAATTTCTTTGTAAAATGTTAGTTGACTTTTTTATGTTTAATGTTAAATGTACAATTTTTTTTCATTTTAACGCGATTCACACGACAAACAGATGCTAAATCATTATATTAAAAGTACCAACACTCGTAGCGAAATGTTATTCATCTCTTTTATCCTTTAAAAATAGATTTTACAATACTCGATAAAATAGTAATTGGCCAATATGTAATATTTAAAATTTTGAAATAAACTAAATACTATGTATCCAACATAGAACCATATACATGCTTTCATTAGGCACTGTACGACCCATTTCCAATGCTACGAACCGAACATTCACCAAAGAAGTATATGCACTTAATACAAATTTAAACAATACATACATTATGATCCCAGCATAACTTTGTCGACGAATCAAAGGATCACCATTCATGGAGTGATGTAGGACTAGGTGTCAAAAATCGAAACAAGCAAGAGGAATACAAGTGATTAGTTGATATTAAAACTACAGTTCTTGCACAATTTAAACAATATTTTGGGTAGTGATGTTTATAAAACAAACAGTTGAGCAGAGGAAAAATCACATCTTGTCACATCCCTCTGGGCCAAAAAAAGGGAAAACCTGGAAGTAACCCCAAAGGAAATTATTAGGAATAGTTAACTAGAAAATTCTAGTTTATATTCACCCTTCAGGACAATGTAAAATCCCAAAGAAGTATTTCCTGCCATACAACTCTGGTATATCTTTCAGTAAGTCTTCTACCTGAACCACCATCTCTGAATAGTAGATATAGGAGCATTCAAGAAAGGGACATAACGTTGTACAACAGGATTGACAAGCCTCCAGATCATAGCCTACACACCTTGATGGTAACCACCGGTAGCAGGAGCATGATACATAAGCTTCAATTACTGCAAAGAGTTGCATACTAGTCATTGTAACTAATAACATGCATACTCTCAACAAATGGGAATAGTGGGATATCAAAGCTACCTAAGGTAATACGTACTGGAACAAGAAAAAAGGACAAGATTTAAGAAATTATAACTTCTATTATTTCATCAAGTTTAAATTGTAAATCATGACGCTGCCAAATTATGTGAGGTGGCAAATGGGTTGCGCATTAACAAATTAGACATACGATGGGCACTTCCTCAGCTTCAGCCTATTCTTGGCAGCAACTTTGTCATTAACAAACGTATGAGTAGCTCCGGTATCCACCATTGCTATCATACGCTTGCCATCAAATTATTGAAAGACAAACCCAATGGATTTGCTGGTGGGAATCACTGAAGACACAAGCGATCTGGTGGACATGCTGTCACAGATCCATGGTCTCAACTTGGAATTGCGTCACTACCGTGAGCAGGTTGATGGCCAATTGTCTGATTTTCTCAATTTTTGGGAGGCAAGTGCTGCGAAGTTTGAGGAATTGGCCATAGAAAATGAAGATCTAAGGCGGAGGTGATGGTGCTCCACAAGGCAGTAGCCAATTCTGGCCGGGTTGGCGAGGAGTATGCTGCCAAGATCAAAATCCCAGAACCAAAGTCGTTTGATGGGATCCGGGGCGCCAAGGAACTTGAAAAGTTTTTGTGGGACATGGAACATTATTTTACTTCTGCTCATGTTCCTGAAAATGACAAGTTGACGATGGTAGTTCGCTATTTCAGAGGGGATGCAATTCTGTGGTGGCGCACCAAAAGTGCTAATGATGTTAGCGCAGGAATGCCCAAGGTTGAGACATGGGCGCAGTTGCGGGAGGCACTAAGAGACAGATTTCTACCTAGCAATTCGTCTTGGATTGCTAGGGACAGGCTGAAACGCTTGAGACAGGTTGGTTCAATTCGTGAGTATGTGAAGGACTTTTCTTCCTAGTTGTTGGACATCAAAAATATGTCATACGAGGACAAGTTGCATAACTTCATTGCTGGGATGCAAGGCTGGGCGCAAAATGAGTTGTGTCGACAGAAAGTGCAAGATCTGCCGAGTGCAATTGCGGCTGCTGATTCTTTGATCGATTTTCATTCAAACAGTGTGCTTTCTAACCCTACTCCCACGGCGAGGGCAAAGAAAAGGGAGAAGGGGAAAGACTGGAAGAAGGATCATCAAAAATCTGAGGGAAATGACAAAGGCAAGGGAAAAGTTGTGGTTGCTTCATCAAAAAATGACAAGCCGATGAGTGAGAAGGTCTGCTGGACATGCCAAAAACCAGGGCATCAGGCGCGAAACTGTCCCAATAAAGCCTAGGTGAATGCTCTTCTTGCTGAAGAAGAGAGTGTGGCAGAAAAGGGGGAAGTTGCTGCCAATATCAATCTGCTGAAGTTGCTGAACACGTTAGTGGAAAACGTGGCAGAACAGGTTGATGAAGAAGAAGATGATGCCGCTAATTTAGTTGCTCTTGCAAATGTTGCAGATTCTGTGGAAGACTTGACGGACGCTTACTCCAATGTGATGTATGTGGAAGTCATGATTGGGGACAAACCGGTAGTAACTATGGTTGATACAGGTGCTACTCATACGTTGACCAAGACAGTCAAGGAATACGGGCTGAGGGTGACTTAATGTCCAACAAAGATGAAGGCTATATACTCACCAGCACAACCTGGTCTTGGACAGGCGCTGGACGTGCCGTTGAGTATAGGGCACTGGTCAAGTTTGCATAATTTGACAGTGGTGCCGCTTGATGATTTTAATCTCATGCTTAGGATTGATTTTATGAGAAAGTGTAAAGTTTCTCCAATTCCTCATCTTGATGGTTTGATGTTTATGGGTGAAAAGGATCCTGGTTTTGTAAAGGGGATCAACCCATGTGAAGCAAGCATTAGTAAGTCAAAGAACACAGGGATTGCTGCGTTGGTGTCGGTTGCTGCATTTAACAAAGGCTTGAAGAGCAGTGAGACTACTTACCTCGCTGCCTTGGTGGAAGTCAAGCCAGATTTGTAGATGGACGTCCCTGATGATGTTGTAGAGTTGCTGGGAAAATTCAAAGATTTTGCCGCCTGAACTGCCTAGACAGTTGCCGCTGAGGAGGGAAATAGACCACAAAATTGACTTGCTGCCAGGGTCTGTGCCTCCAGCACGCCCTCCTTACCGTATGTCTCCTTTGGAGTTGGCTGAATTGAGGAAGCAGATTGATGAACTGCTTGTAGCTGGCCTCATCCAGCCTTCGAAGGCTCCATTTGGCGCACCAGTCCTTTTCCAAAAGAAGCAGGATGGCTCTTTGAGGATATGCGTGGATTACTGGGCGCTGAACAAGGTAACTGTGAAGAACAAGTACCCGTTACCACTGATCCAAGATTTACTTGATAGGCTGTCTAAGGCTAGTTTTTTTACTAAGTTATACTTGAGGTCAGGCTATTGGCAGGTTCTCATAGCCGAGGGGGATGCCCCTAAGACCACGTGTGTAACTAGATACGGTAGCTTTGAATTCCTTGTAATGTCGTTTGGGCTGACTAATGCCCTGGCTACCTTTTGCAACTTAATGAATAATTTTCTTTATGACTATCTTGATGACTTTGCAGTAGTATACTTAGATGACATAGTCATTTATAGCAGGACTATCGAAGACCATTTGCTGCATTTAGAGAATGTGTACGCCTTAGAGATTTCCAACTCTATGTGAAAATGGAGAAGTGTGATTTTGCTAAACGGGAAATCAAATTTTTGGGACACTTGGTTAGTGAAAACCAGGTTCGGATGGATCCCAAAAAGGTGCAGGCTATTTTTGATTGGCAGGCACCAAGCGAGGTAAAAGAATTGAGACCGTTTTCGGGTTTGGCAAACTACTACTGAAAATTTATTGCTGGCTTTTCCAGGAAGGCTGCCCCATTGACAGATTTGCTGAAGAAAAATGTCAAATGGACTTTGACAGATGCATGTGCAAAGGCTTTCACTACCTTGAAGGAGGCCTTCGCATTCGAGCCAATCCTAAGGCTGCCAGATTTTGATATTCCATTTGAGGTCCACACTAATGCATCAAATTTTGCTGTTGGTAGTGTGCTGGTCCAAGAAGGTCATCCAGTAGCAATAGAGAGTAGAAAATTGAATACCGTGGAGAAACGGTATTCTGCCCATGAGAAGGAAATGGTTGATGTGATCCATTGCCTTCAAGTTTGGCGAGTGTACTTGCTTGGAACGAAGTTTGTTGTCCGGACGGACAATGTGTCCAATACTTACTTCAAGACTCAACAGAAATTGAGTCCAAAGCTGGCTTGGTGGCAGGAGATGCTGGCTGAATATGACTTTGTGTGGGTGCACAAACCCGGCAGAGAAAACCAGGTTCCTGATGCGTTGAGTCGCAAAGAGGTATTTGCTGCTGTTTATTCGCTCACTAGAATTGAATCTGATTTACTTGATATAATTAAACTATGTGCTGCAAATGATCCATTATATGTGAAGTTGATGGATAAAGTGAGGGATGGAACTGTTAGGCGGTATTGGATCGAGGACGATCTACTGCATTTAAAAGGGGGGAGAATCGTGGTACCCCAAGGTGCAGGTTTGCGTCAGACTTTGATGAAGAAGACGCATGATGCTGCTTATGCTGGTCATCCGGGTGTTTAGAGGATGATGGCATTGCTGTCCCGAAGTTATTTCTGGCCGAAAATGGAGGATGACATTGAGGCCTATGACAAGACTTGCCTTGTATGTCAGCTTGACAAGTCTTAACGGAAGAAGGAAACAGGTTTGCTACAACCTCTACCGGTTGCTGAACGTCCTTGGGCTTCCATTTCTATGGATTTCATTAGCGGATTTCCAAAGGTTGATGGTAAGGCATCAATCATGGTGGTGGTAGACAGATTCTCGAAGTATGGGGTATTCATTGCTGCTCCAACTCTATGTTCCTCGAAGATAGCTGCTGAATTGTTTTATAAGCATGTGATAAAGTATTTTTGTGTTCCAACCGACATTGTGAGTGATAGAGATGCTCGATTTACTGGCCATTTTTGGACTGCTTTGTTCAAATTGATGGGTACATATTTTAAATTCTCGACAGCAAATCATCCACACACTGATGGAAAGATCGAGAGAATCAATCATTTGCTTGAGGAGTACTTGAGTCACTATGTGACTGCGAGTCAGAGGAATTGGGTAGCGTTGTTCGATAGTGCACAGTTTTGCTCTAACTTGCACAGGTCGTCTGCTACGGAGATGAGTCCTTTCGAGATTGTGTTGGGCAGGCAGCCTGACACTCCACTTGAAGTTGCTAAGCAAAAATCTCAAGGCAAGTGTCCTGCCGCTTACAAGTATGCACGTGACAAGAAAGAGTTGTTGGCTGAGGCGCAAGACAGTTTATGGAAAGCTGCCAAGCGAATGTAGAAGTATGCTGACAAGCATCGCCGTGCATTGGACTTTCAGGTTGGTGATAAGGTGTTGCTGAAATTAACACCTCAAATCTGGAAGAAGATCAGTAGCAAGACAAGACATTATACGCTGATTCCAAAGTACGACGGTCCCTTTGAAGTCGTAGAGAAGGTTGGCGCAGTGGCTTACCGATTGAATCTGCCGAAACGGCTGAAGGTGCATCCTACTTTTCATGTGAGTTACTTGAAGCCCTTTCATGAAGATGCTAAGGATCCATCAAGGGCGATGGCCAGACATGCTCCTCCGGTTGTGAGACAACAGTATGAGGAGATTGAGAAGATTTTGGACCACCGGACCTTGGGGCAAAGCAAGAAGAATAGGCGGACAGAGTTTCTGATTCAATGAAAAGAAAAACCTGAATGTGATGCGACTTAGGAGAAAGGGGATTCTTTGTGGTAGTTTGAAGACCAGATCAAGGCTTACTTAGATTCTGCCTCGTCGAGGACGATGAGTTAATCTGGTCGGGGATGGAACCGTGATGGCATTGTGGCAGACCAACCAGGCATGCGTAGGTGCAGGTCGACAAGGGCAGGCACGAGCTGGCAGAGTTGGGCACTAGGCAGGTGGCCTAGATGCCAAGTCAATGATGATAAAGGCAAGGCTGACACGGGCAATGGCATGGCATAGCCATTGGCAAGGAAACTGGGCCATGGACGGCTGTGCGGAGCAGCCGAGGCAGACATGCGCTAGCATGAAGACTTGGCGCGCAGACATGGCGCCAAGGCAGGCAAAAGCGCGCGCAGGCATGGTGTGAAGCAAGCGAGGCACGCGCGATTTGCGCCAAGGCGCTCGAAGGCGCCAAGGGCCGACACACACGCGCGCGTGCGCAAGGCATGCGCAGCACATGCGGGCGGTTGGGCAGTTTCCTGGAATCTGGGCGCCTCTGGCCTAATCAGCAAGGGCAGTTGTAACTTCCGAATTTTGAATTCGAAATGCCTATCAGTTGGGGATGTCAACTGAATTTAGGAGGAAATTTGGTAAGCCATGTGGCATGGGGCGTGTGCTAATTTTAAAGGGAGTTAGTCTATGCTGCCTAAGGGAATGAGTGAAGCAAAAAGATAGTGTGTTAGTCTATCTTTTTGGACAAACAGTTTTGAGGTCTTGTGTATTCTTTGTATGTGAGTTATTATACAAAGTTGGGAGTGTTTTCCCGTATGTGCGTGTGTGCCTAATATTGTGATTGTGCGAAATAGTCTAAGTGTCGAACGGATCGTAAAGGCAAACTTGTAGGCTGAGTCATAGCGGTTGTGTGCGTGTGACTGCCATGCAGTGTCAAGTGTGTTGCGTAAAACAAAAACTGACCCTGTAAGTATCACCATTTTTTTATTTTTATATCAACTATTAAATGGTCACTTTTTCTACCTGAACAATAATCAACTATATATCAAAACACACCTCAACTATCGGTTGTTCATTTTTCCTACTTGAACGATGGTGATATTTCAGGTGTGTTTGGATAAACATTTAGTTATAATTCAGATAGGAAACTAGCACGCATGATAGTTCAAGTATGAATTTAAGAGTTCAAAGTACAGCATGAGTAACAATGAGTATCCAATTTAATACTTACATGATTCAAGTAGGGATGACAATGGGGCGGGTACCGGACAATTCCGCATAAACCTGCAAAGACTTTAACCCGCACTGCATAATATAATTTGATATTTTTAACCCGCTTCGTGTGAGAAAGAGAAGGTAATGAAGAGAAATGAGTACTATTCTCAATCCCCAAACCAAGGTAGCTACTATCTTTTCTCGTGCTTCCTGCTGCTATTGGAACCTGCCAGTTGAACCAAAGGTATATTCGATCGAGACCAAAGCTTATGCAGTTGTGGAATTCCGTTAAGATAGAAAGCTTTTTAGCCAGTTGGGCGTCAGTAGTGGACTAAATTTGGACAAAGGAACGGTCAGAGAACTACATACTAATGCAATACCTAGCTACTTGAATATGAATTCCTCTTTCTTATGCTTGTGTTGCGGTTCTGTAAGGGATGATCAATGGAGTCCTTTTGATCTCCCGGCTTCATTTCCTCTATTTCATCAACCGGTTGCTCCATGAATGAAGTGTTCATAAGCACTTTCGAACTGGAAGCAAAGCAATATGGAGTACTAGAGTGATATTCTTCCTGGTAAATCTCATCATCACTGCAACTCAATATCTCAGTAGGTGACTTTGCATTGTCTGTTTCCTCTTCATCTTCAGATATATTCTTGTTAGAGTCCCAATCACTCCAGCTAGTATCACTGACTGTATGAAACAAAGTAACACTCTCTTTCTTTGCTCCTTGAAATGAAAAGCTCCTTATTTTCCTATCGGACAACGGAAGGAGGGATGTTGAATGAGAAGCAGCAACTTCATCCCTTCCCAAATTGTACGATGTTGAGAGCTTCCTCTGTATGCCTTCCCTTTCTTTAACTAGATTGCCTAAATTTTCCAACACCTCATTGCCTATTGCTTCTTCAGCAGCTTTTTGTTGAAGTTCTGTGATGGATCTGTCAAAAGCTTTCTTCTGAAGTCGAAGTGATCGCTGAAACATGGACCAAAACAAGACAGACTTCAGGTTTCAGTTCTTTGGTAGAACACGGAGTAACAGAATCAAAGGAAGGGAAAAGGGTCAGATATACCTTTCTACTATACAAAAAATCTTAACTTTACTCTCCGTTAATATGTTGGGGTCATTCATACCCTTGCGTTAGCAAATCTGTCTCGTATTTGTCCTTGACCCTAATGGAGCTCCAACATGAAGTATAACAGATGTAAGTTTAAGATGAGACAATTTGTTGACAATGTGTATGAATGACTTCCAAACATAATGACGGTTAAAATTAAGATATTTCTAAGGAACTCGTGGGAAAGCATATATAGAGAAGCTGAGTCCATAAAATGCGCCTTCAGGCTTAAATATCAGTTTCCATAGAGAACACAAAAAGGTGAAAAGAGAGTGGGAATGTATCTCAGCTTACTCTTTTATCTAAGAATTCCCCAAGATGTTGATTTTGAAGCTTCTTTTTTTTCCAAAACACGCAGCAAAATCTTACTAGTACTGCTAGTACTATTAGTATGATAGATTCAAAGATCAGAAACAATAAAATTGTCCTCTTATTTCCTGAAGAAAAAAGAAGGGAATTATTATGGAATGGTATTTGGTTATCGATATCACTACACAAATGTAGGATGTACCTGTGTAGATGCTGAAATTCTTATGCCTAATCTGTGAGCAGCTTAATGCAAATTTCTGACCTGATGCAAAAGAATGATGAAACAACAAACACGACAGGATGCTCAGAGGCGGAACTAGACTTAAATTTATAGATTCATGTGAACCCAGTAGCTTTAGTTTAAAATCACAATTCTATTAAGAAATCCACTAAATATATATAAATATTTCACGTGTATATTTATTTGAGACCTGTTGTAGGAACCTATAAACTTCAAATCCTAGATTCACCTCTGAGAGTGTTAGGAACTTATATGATCCTAGCTGAAATATAAGAGAAAATTATTACAGGAATAGGATATTTACGTGAGCTTCGGCAAGGCAGTGGGTTCCCAATACCTGCACGAGTGATCCATCTCTATTAGATATTTATTAAGCACCAACAAATTGTAGAGTGAAAATCTCTTTAGATTTCCACACAACTCCAGAAATGAGATTTTGTGAACTGCATAGAAATGCATGTTAAATCAAGAAATAAAGTTCATATTGCTTCCTTAAATTAATATTGAAGCACTGCTCAAGTCCTTGATGACGTTTATTACTCTCTTAGAATGAAAAGAAATGGAAATTTGTTTTATTCAATAATATGAAAAAAATTTAATCCTGTAATTGTGAAGAGACTCACTTGAAGCTGCAAAAAAAGCGAGGAGGACACTTTCATCCAAAAGAAAATGTTGTAGGTCACTTCTCAAAAATTCCAAGGAGAATTGGCCTGATGCAATACTAAATAATGGATGTTAGGATGTTGCAGAGTACTAGATTTGTCGATTGATGTTGTTAATAAGGCCAAAGATATTTCGGGGCTAGGGAGAAGTGCGGGGTAGTTACCAGGATATTGTTCAGACAAAAAGATGGTCCCAATAGCTGGATTAATCAGCGTGAAGATAACGCCCTTTGGTTTCATCGCGGAGATGTAAGTGTAATCTCCAATTATCCGAGTAAATTTTCCTTCAATCTGTGTCTGAGAAACATAGACTGCATATATTGAGCAATCAAGAATAGGGCTGACTTGGATTACAGAATCCATATTGTGCACTTTAGGGAACTTTTTGAGAAATCCTTGTGGTGAAAACGAATAGAGGTATCCCTCCAATAAACCAATAGATATCCAACCTGGAATTGAATTTGAAATAAACATGAATACTTTGAAGGCCTGATACAGCTAGAAGTTCATGATATATGGTAAGGAATAATATTACCATTAGAATCAACAGCAGGGGCATAATCTGCCATACTTAGCGGCCCAAAGCTTTTCTGCCACAAAATGTTTCCCCTGGAAACATCAACTGCTAGCACAAGAGCTTTAGATGCTACAGTAACATACAAGAGACCGTTATTCCCGGTTGTCATAGTAAGCGCACTTTCGAATGAACTGAAATCTTGTATCCATCTGAAATGTGGACTACGAGTTGACAGAGAATAAATTTCCCCTTGATTGTTTGAGATCTGCAGTTGAAGAAATATAAATGATTTCGAATCGAGGTATATCAAGTATATGCAAAGATGAAGCCGCGTGCAAAGGACAAGTTTAGACAGCTTGGAACCCGAAAAGCTTACATATATGCTAGCTATACAGTGATCAAACACGAGGACTGAGGAAAAATAACATTCTGTGATGTTTTTTCTACAACCTTGCCGATATCCATGTTGATAAAGTACCGGGCCAGCACTCCAGTGAAGCTTCCCTTGCAACCGGTAAGCAAAGAGACCCCTGTTTTTAACATTAATAATTACAAAGGAACTGGATATACTTACTGCAAGGCCAATAATCTTCCCTGGTCTTTCATATTCTGTACCAAATAACAATTCTACAGCTATTTCAGAACTTCCTACATTCAAAGGGTTGATCTTCAGCACTCTGTCTTCTGCAACCACATACATCTACCAAATGCAGCTTCGCATAATCAATAACCAAAACAGAAATACTAAATGAAATAAGACCAATTATTTGAAGAAACAAAATGTCATATCAAACTTGGTGAGGATACCTTTTTTTGGTATAAATTTTGCAGGATTTAGGACTCGTGCTATATCATTACATGAATGAGAAAGTTTTACACATGATGACCAACAAAGTATGATTAAAAGTAAATCCCATCCAGCATTTAAGGTATACTTAATTGAAGGTATTGAGTTTGAAGCCTTGCCTTTCTTGATTCCCCTAGAACCGGAGCTATAGTAGGGCTGCATTTGTAACTGAGAGACAACGTCCACATGACAGAACCATTGCTTTCAAAGGCGAAAAAGTTCTTTTCTGAACACACATAAACCTTCCCACCATCACTGATCAGTGGCTTGCTGAGTTTATGTGCAGCGTTTTTGAAAGATTCTTGACCTAAAGAAAGCACATGTAAACATTTACAAGATTTTAGAAGGTTGAGCAGATTCAAGGAATCCTGTAAGCAGCTATATGAAAAGATCAATTTTATTTACATAAGTTGGTATTTGAAGATGTATTCATGAATAAATTACATACAAACAGTATGAGAAAAAACTACATCAAAGTAAAATCCCATTTCAAATTCTTTTGTCAAAAAGAGCAGAGAGGCGTTTGGCACTAAAAATACTTGGTTTACATCTTCCTAATTAGTAACCTAAACGCAACAAACAACTTATTATAACCGGTTAAAATGCACTGACAGTGCAGAAATTCTTCACACTATCGATGTATATAAGTTAAATCCAAATCATATAAGAAAATTACTTGCTATCATTTTGTTCCGCATAATTGTTTTAACAAACCTCTCTCATAAACTCACTCACATACATTAATATATGAAGATACCTGAAAGTGTTTGGGAATATGCAACAAATGTTGATAGTAAAAGCAGGGACAAGATCAAAGAAGCAACATGAATATGCAGAGACATGAATGTCAAAAGCACAAATGCGAAAAAAAAAACTAAATAAAATATTGCAGAACGATTTGTGGAAATATATATATATATATATATATATATATATATATATATATATATATATTGTAGAGAGGTTAATTAACCGCTTGGTTAATGGGGAAAGCAGGGAACTTATGGAGCATCTGTTGATTTGGTGCATTTATTGATTGATACAAACTTGGGATGTGAATGATTCTTTTTTTAATCAAATGGTGTCCATGAAAAATGAACAAAAAGGAAAGACTATCATTAATATTTTTAAATTTTAATTATTACTATCATTAATATTTTTAAATTTTAATTATTAATGTCCTAATTTTGTATTACTAACTGAATATTTTTCAACTTAACAGTTTCGCTATCGCACGACTGCTTTTCACGTTTCAACAGACCTACTGTTTTTCATTTTTTATATTTTGCTTAGGTTTGTTTGGATGAATGGATTCACAAACTTATGAAAAAGTGATTGACAGTTATATTGCGATGTATTGCAATTTAATTTAAATAAAATATTTTCTCAATATGTTCAATAGTAATCTTTTAGATATTGAAAAGATATCTCATCTGTGCTTGGTTAATTTATCAATATTTATATTTATATTAAAGGTGTGAAGACGCTTAAAAATATTGATTGAATTTTTTATTCTTCGTTAAAAAATTTCACAATAAACAAAATTGTCATTCATTATTTTTACACAATTATTATTTAAAATTATTTTATTACCTGATTTTATCATATTACATTTTTTATTTGTGAAATAACTCTATTGTGGTATAAAATGTTTTTTAAAAAATAATCCACTAAAGTTTCGTCATCAAATTTTTTTTTTCCTTTTTCATAATCATGAAAATTTATTTTTTCCTTTCTTAGGGTAGCTAATTTTTAAAGTTCTTTTTTTTCTTTTTTGATAAAAAAAATTTCCTTTTTTTTAAAGTCACGAATTTTTTTAATTTTTCCCCTTTTTGAAGTCACAATTGTTTTTCTCCTTTTTTATATTTCCCCCCCCCCCCCTTTTTGAAGTCACAATTTTTTTGCTCCTTTTTTATATTTTTTCCCAATTTTTGATAGTTCCAAATTTTTATAAATAGTACCCTAATATTTTTATAGTTTCAAATTCTTTTTGATTCATCAATTCTTCTACTTTTATTTAAAAAAATCATAATTGCATAATTTAATTCATAACTCCTCTATAACATCTTTGATTCAATCTCCAACTTTGTTTGTTTTGTGTTAATCTATCATCTTCTTCTTCTTCTTTCATGTTGTGATTTTTTTTCATGTTGCGAATTTGAAAAAGACAATAGTAATAGTTATGTCAACTCAAATTGTTTATATTCAAAATAATTTAACTTAGATTGTCTCCTTTAGTTGAGTCTAATATTAATATTATTTTATCTCCTTTCATTGAATCTTATATTGATATTATGTGATTAAAATTTATGTTATTTGCAATTAACATTCTTCATCTACTCATATATTTGCAAGTTTCATCTATTCAGGTAAAGTAATCTCCCCATCTCATAAAATAATTTTTTTTATAAAAGTATAAATTATTATAATTATAACTCTTGTGCGCAATTTATTTTACATAATCTTACAATGAAATCTGAAAAGGATCTCATGAACGAAATTGTACCAATTGACAACTTAAGGCGGTATGATTTTCATTGGATAGTAAAAGTCTTAGTAAAAGAGTATAAAAAGGGAACAAAGAAAGGCACGCAAATGACTATAATTAGTTGACAAAGTGATAAATAATTATTTTTTTGTATTATATTCTCTATTTTATATTTTATATTTTTACATATATGTTTGAATTATTATCTATTCTTATATATATGAATGTATGTATGTATGTATGTATGTATGTATGTATGTTTTTCAACCATTAAACTTTAATATTTTTACTGGCCATAAAAGTTTTTGCTATACTTTTCAATAATTATATTAAAAAGTGAAAAAAATATTTACAATAAGACAAGATCTGTTATATCATAAATGAGCTTAGTTTCATTTATTTATTTTAACAAATTAATAAAACTATAAATATTAAGTAGTTATGGTTATATAATAAAAATAACAACTCCTAAATCTAATATGAAATCTTGTCCATAGATTTTTCCTATTTTACTTTGGTGGTACTTCTTTTTTAATTTAAAAAATTATTATGTTATATATTTTAAATAAAGAATGATTTAAAACATATTATTTAGTTGATTTTAAAGTTTAAATATTAGGAGAATATCAAAATAATAATTAAACTTAATTAATTTTATAGTTCTAATTATTAGACATCTTATTCATTAACTTTGTCCAATTTTATCTCATAATTTTCTTCATCAACTTTGTCGTAACTTTGATTCAATCTTCAACTTATATATTTTTCTTACATGTAATTTACAAATTAATGCAATGCACACGTGCAATGCTCGTACGCCGAAACTAGTTATTTTTAAAGTGTGAAGGCTCTTACAAATGTTGATTGAACTTTTTTCCTTCAGCAAAAAATAGATAAATTTTTCATCTACTATTTTTAAAATTTATAAAAATTTAAAATCAACAAAAATGGCTATTAAATATTTCCATAATTGAAATAGGAATAGTTCGTGTGGTTCTTTTTTAACCCATGTTGTTTTAATGTTGCAAAATAACGTATTGAAAAAATATAAAAATCTTTTCCTAATATTTAAAATTTTGAAATTAACAAAAATTTTAGCTATTAAATATTTTGGTAATTGAATGATGTACTAAATTCCTAATATTTAGAATCTTCTGTGGGATCTTAGTTTATTTGAAACTATTGATATTCTAATATTGGTAAATAATTTATAGAAGAAAAATAAAAATCTTCCATATTTAGAAACTCCTTTCTTGAAGTAAAAGATTTTGAATTTCCATAAATTGAGAATCTACTTTCTACAATAATTCAATAGCATTTATAATATAGTCCTAAAAGTCTTGTATTCTTCCAATAGTCTTTTTTTATATTAATAATATGTAGGTCAATTGATCAAATAAATTTAATATATTATGAGTATTTTATAATTTCTCTTTGTTATCATCGTACAAGATTTTTTTTGTTAATTTCCGCATGATGCCCTGCTATTTCGATCTAAACTACATGCTCATAATTGGAGTACAATCGTAGTCTAAAGGTCCATAAAGAGCTTGAAATCACTGGACGAAGCAATTTACGTATCATTATGCTTCTTTTCGAAATTCAAAAGAGATAAACAAAAATGTACTAAAACAGAAGAGGAGGTGAACAAGAGGCCATTGTGTAGCTCTAAGAAATTCATTATTAATTTATTTCCCATCCGTAGAGGTAAGTTATGTAATATTTAAAAAGAAAAAATAGAAATTCTCTTCTCATCTATAATATTGTTCCTCTCTTTTTTAATTACGGGGTATGTAATTCTATACATTAATATTATTTATAAGGATGCATTGACTATCATGTAATTCTCTTTTATACCTTTTGGGGTATGTAATTTCAATAATTATTTATTATTAATATTATCAATTTTAACATATTTTTTTATATTTTTTTGTGCACAATTTATTTGCTTAATAATCACACGATAAAATAATAAGTAAAATTAATCTTGATAAGAGTTTGCAAGGACATGAAAAGGAGTTCAAACTATTTAAATTATTTTGTATTCAACTGCTACATCAATGTAAAACGCTTTAGATACATAGGATTGATACTAGTTCATATAGGAACTCAATTTTGTAAAAAAAATATTTAGTAATTAGGATATAGGCAAGTACGAAGAACGTCTCTAGCAAAATGTCGTTAGTCTTTTTTGTTAGAATATACTATTAACCATGCGGTTTTAGTATAGTGTTAATGTTTCAATTTTGTGTAGGACTTTTATTTTATTTATTGGATTAATACAGTCTTGTTTTAAATAGATCATTTTTGCATGTGCGTCCTTTATTTATATAGTAGATGATTTGGTGTATAGAGTGTAGCTTATACATAGAAGATTAAATCATCAGTTTTTATAAGTATAAAGTTTATATATGTTCACAATCTAAAATGAAAATTGGATGAATTCATCGGTATGATTGTAGCACAGGATTAAATATAATTTATCTTGATTATGAGAATGGTATTATTCCAACTTCTTGTGCTAGTACATTTTGTATGTATTGAACGCGACCAAGTAGAGAAAAATATTTTGTCTGACTTAGTAAAATAAATTCTATAGATCATTAAATATACTTATACTCTTAATCTTGATATAATTATTATGATGTCATTTGCTTGTTGTTTTGATCTATCAAAGGGTGAAACTCTTTCGGCAGTTAAAATGTTCCCGATAGGTTGGATCATGACAAATGATATTTTTGAAATAATAGTTAGTTGATGAAATCCATGTCTCGACCTTGAGATTGATGATACCCCTTTATGATTGCTTATAAGGTTTCATGTGAAAACCCTGCAGTTGAATTCTGTATCCGTCACATGAAATAAGTTAAGCGTTTGAATAAAGGATTAAATTGATCAATGAATTAAATAGTCAGAAATTTAATTTAAATTATTGGTATCTGTAATCTTAACATGGGGAGTTAAATAAGAATTTAATGATTGATTTGAAATTATACCGAGGAGTGCAATTACAATTTTTTAGTGAAATAATTTGTAATTTATTATGGTAGGTTAATTCATTCATTATTTTGAATTAATACCATAAGTGGAAGCCTCACCAATTAAATATGTGGTCCCTGCTATGCCTGATTAATTAAAGAACTTGAAAAAGGAAGAAACCTGTTTTCTTGAAGCAGTAAAATCCTACAAGATTTTGGACAACTTCATAAAAGGTAAGTAGTACACATTTTTGAGTTTCATTCCCTTTGAAAAACGTGTGAATATACAAGGAAAGTAGGAATCCTATACGTTTTGGAATTAGGGTTTTACACCTTAAAAATGTGATTATAAATAGGATTTTTTCCTCCTTGAAAAGATAATCTCTTCTGAGAAGCGGTACTTGCCCATACAAGTATTCCCTACTCGAAGATTATTCAGGCTATAGTAGAAGACTGCAGACCTGGAGAGCGAATTTGACGTTTTGTGTGAAAGCTTCAAGAGGTTAGTATTTCGTAATCTAATTCGTTATTGTTATCTAGTGATTCATGTGAGATATTTAATTCAATTTATGCTTGATTCCACTGCGCATGTTCTAAGAATTGACATCACAGGCCGACTTATATCTACCTAGATAATTTAAAAAATTCATGAAAAAGATTGTTATGTGTATTGTCTTTTTAGCATGAATGCATGAATCGTATCATAGATGAAAACGAGTGTTTTAATGATTTTTGTGTTTGAAAAACTGTTTTATATATAATTTATGATATGTTTTGTGAAACAAAAAATAATTTTGAGATTCCAGGTCGCGCGAGACGCTGCCGAGTCGCGCGCGGGCGCTGCTCAGTCGCGCGCATGCCCCTGCCGAGGCGCGCATGACTCGGCCGATTTTGGAGTTTTTCAAATTATGACAAACTCCAATTGACCTGAAATTTGGTAGGTTCAAATGAAAATTATCCACTGAGAATTACTCACGGATATGCCGTGATTAACGTCATTTTTTGGCCATTCGGAGTCATTTTGATGGATTTTTGGGCATTTTTCTGTTTTCTGAAAAATTAAAAATTGAGAAAAAAATTAGTTTCTCACAACCAGTGTTGTTAGGGTTCAATCCTTATGGTCTCTATTGGTGTATAATAGTAAGTAATGAGTTTACATGTTCACATTGGTCTTCTTTCCCCATCGAATAGATTTATTATGGGATTACAGTGTTTGCTTGTCTCATGTTGTTGAAAACTTGCATTAACTCTCCAACTGAGTTACATGTTGGTTCAATGGAACAGAGATTTACATTATTGGATTTACCTGTCTTAAATATGCAGTTTACTCTCCAACTAAGTTAGTTATGTTTTGATTTATGGAGTAAACATCTGTCATAACTCATATAGTTTGCAAGAATGGTTAAATTTTCCTATCGAATCTAGCTATTCAATATGCATGGTTGTATGTGTTCTGTGTTTGCATGAATTTAAATATTCTTATAGCATGCTTAATGATCTATTTAATTTTTTTCTTCTACCTCCTAGATTAATAATGACTTCATTCAATCCTCTCACCTCTATTTTAAAAGAAAACAAGTTAGAGGGCCCGAATTATGTTGACTAGAAAAGAAATCTGGATATTCTCCTTACTGCTAGAGGGTATAATTTTGTGTTGGTTGAGGAATGCCCTGAAAAACCTGAGAATGCCACCTTGGACCAAATCAAAGCCTATGAAAAATGGGTTAAGGCTGATGAGATGACGCGATGTTACATTCTTGCTTCAATATAGAATATTTTGCAACAACAGCATCAGTCTATGGAATTTTCTTTTGATATACATGAACATCTCAAAGAGACGTTCGGTGAGCATAATTGTGCTGCAAAGTAGACAATCATGAAAATCCTTTTAAACACAAAAATGGTTGAAGGTTCGTCCGTAAGGGATCATGTTCTTAAAATGATTGGTCTTCTTAATGAACTGGAAATCCTTGGAGCTAAAATTGATAAGGAATCTCAAGTTGAGATGATCTTGCAGACTTTGCCTGACAGTTTTCAGCAATTCCACTTGAACTATAACATGAACAAAATGGATTTGTCTCTAGCGAAATTGTTGTGAGCTGTAAGCGGCTGAGTCCATTATCAAACAACAAGCTCTTGTTGTGGCATTGAATGTTGAGAGAGCCCCTTCTTCTTCTAAGCCGAAAGGCGGACAAAAAAATAAGAGATCTTGCAAGGCATATGGAGTTGCAAATGGTGGTGTGGCTAAGCCGAAAGGCAAGTGCTATCATTGCAAGAAGTCTGGGTATCACAAGAAGCAATGTTCTGACGACCTGGCTAAATTGAACAAGCAAGGTAATTCTTCTTACTTAAATGTCATTAAAACTTGTTTAGAGGCTGTTTCTACGATGCTATGGGATGTAGATTCGGGAGCCACTAATCATGTCTGCACTTCTTTGCAGGGATTTCAGAAAAGGCGGCAGTTAAGTGAGAATGAAATTTGCGTTTTTCAAGCCAATGGCAAACCAGCACTAACTTTAGCTTTAGTAGATATTAGTATTTCTTTTAGTAGTTCTAGAGTTTTAGATTTAAAATATGTTCTTTATGTACCTTCTATTAGAAGGAATTTGCTTTAGTTTCAAAATTGACGGATGCTGGTTATAATATATATTTTGATAATTATTATGCTATTATCAAATTTAACAAGCATTTTATCTATACTGCTGCTAGAGTACATGATCTATTTGTGCTTGAAACACCTCTTGATTTATTGCAACCAAAGGAACTAAATAACATTAATCTGTCCCATAAAAGAAAATATATTTCTGAATTGAGTCAAACTTACTTATGACACTTGTGTCTAGGTCATATAAATCTACTCTGATGGACCTTTGCGTTCATTGAAAGTGGAGGCACCGCCAACATGTGAATCCTGTTTAGAAGGAAAAATGACTAAGATACCTTTTCCTTGTAAAGGAAATAGAGCTAAGGATAAGTTGGAAATAATTCACTCTGATTTATGTGGTCCTATGAATATACAAGAAAGAGGTGGTTTTGAGTATTTTGTGACCTTCACATATGACTACTGTAAATATGGATATGTTTATTTGTTGCACCATAAATCTGAATGCTTTGACAAGTTCAAAGAATTTAAGTCAGAAATGAAAAGGCAACGTGATAAACATAATAAATCGTTACTATCTGATCATGGTGGTGAATACTTTTCTACTAAATTCATTAAATACTTATCAGATTGTGGAATTACATCTCAATTATCTGCTCCAGGAACACCACAATAAAATGGTGTGGCAGAGAGAAGAAACAGAACTCTTTTGGAAATGGTAAGATCAATGTTGAGTTATTCAGATTTTTCTTCTTCTTTTTGGGGATATGCATTAGACACGACAAACTATCTGTTGAACTTGGTTCCTTTCAAATCACTACCTTTAACTCCAATAGAATTATGGACTGGATGAAATCCTAGTCTAAGACACGTTCATGTATGGGGTTGTCCAGCCCACGTGCAAAAGGGAAAAACTGATAAGTTGGAATCAAGGACAGAAGTATGTGTCTTCGTTGGATATCCAAAAGGGATGAAAGGATGTTTGTTTTATTTTCCTAAAGAAAAGAAGGTCATTACTACAACAAATGCCAAGTTTCTTGAAGAGGACTATTTAATAAATCTGTTACACCCCGTAAATTCTCGACATGTAGATGGCTTATTCGCATGTTGGTTAAGAGTTTTAGAATGCCATACATGCTATAAAAAGACCGGGGGGGAGATCGGACAAGCGCCAAGTCGGCGCGTCGCAAGGAAAATGCAACTTATAAATCGCATTCGACGAGTGCGACTTATAAATTGCATTCGATGAATGCGACTTATAGGTCCCAACTATATAAAGCCTCCAACTTTGGTTTTTAACTTCATTTCATCATTTTATTTCCAGAACACGAAGAGAAACAGAGGGTTCGAAGGGTTTGAGGAAATTTCTTTTCGTCAACGCCATTAAATGCGGTCCAAACTCAAATTAACTCCAGATACCGAGGTATTCCGCAGCAAGGAGCATTCCTACGGGTTTACTTTCGTGAAATTCGGCCGGCGAATCATCGTGCTACCGAGCTAAGGTAAGTGGAATCGCTCCAAGTTAGTGTCAATATACTCCTAGCCCTAAAGTGAGTATTTCTCCCTTCTGGACTTCCGAGAAATAGCGAGTTTTCGACCGTTTTTTGATAAGCCAAAGTTTAGGTTATATATATATATATATTAAAAGTGATATTTTCTTTTGGAATATTAACGTATTTAGTTCTAATTGATATATATGAATGCAGTTGGGGAGAAATAACAGAAATACTGACCGAGCTACGCCAATTAGTCGAAAAATCAGAAACGAAGGTATGTAAAGCTAGTTCTTCGGCAAGATAGCAATCCCAGTATAGTAAACAAAGTAAAGTCCAGAAGAAGGAACCTAGAAGTCGAGAATTGAGTCTAGGCAGCAGGCATGTTTTGTAATATTATGATATATTCAGAATAAAAGTTAGTAAAGCAATATCAGTTAGTCAGATAATATCTCAGATACAGTATAGCTCAGTATAAGAATTCGCTTCATGCAGAAAAGAGTTCAGAATAAGAAATCAGAATACAGATAGTATTTTCAGATCGAACGTGCTTGCTATATGTGATTATTGCTTGTTGAGACATGTTTGTGCTATGAGGGCACTCCTAGAGTTTCCTTGCCGCCCCAGGGTTAATAGCTGTGTCGACTCGCCCGCCGAAGGGTGAGAATACATCACTCCAAGGAGTGGCATGTCGTCCGCAGTAGGACGAAGATGGGATACAGCATTCCCCATATCAGGCTGATCAACATAGTAGTATAGCTTACCCTGTCGAGCGCTTGCCCCAGGGGGCAGTTTGCAGTTTACAGATACAGATTACAGTTTATAGATACAGGAGTCCTCTGAACTCAGATACAGTTATAGTCAGGGGCCTAGAGAGCCCAAGCTGCATACCCAGGGGGCCGGTAAAGGTGCTCGTAGTTAGTAGGTGAGTGGAGTGATTTATTTTTGGATGGTTTTGACCCGGGTAGGGGTATATAGATTATGTGTTGGTTGGAACCTTCCGGCTTATGGGGGCTGGTATAGGTCCTTGTATGTTATATATATGTATATACATGATATCTATTAGCTGATAGATAGCAGGTCGCTATGACGACAGGTATGATTCTACCTTACCTTCAGTACAGATAAGCTTATTCCAGATCCTGCTAGTCCAGACAGTTTCAGATACTTTCTGCTATTCAGCATTTACTAGATTGTTGTTTATATTCAGTTATGTTCAGTTTGCTTTACATACTAGGTACCAGTGGTACTGACGCCCGTTTGGGGTGCTGCATTACTTGCCTGCAGGTACCTATAGACGAGGAGTCGATCCCTCATGATCCTGGCCAGCGCAGAGTCATCAGCTACTATCATCCGGAGCTTGATATTCAGAGGTGTATATCATTTTCTTTTGTTGTATAGTACGAGTAGGTCGGGGCCTTGTCCCGACCATCTTATCAGTATTCTTAGAGGCTTGCAGATTGTGTTTATATCTCCCTGTGGTTAGTTGTGTTGGTCGTGTGGGGCCGTGCGTATGTTTAATTATTTATGTTGGCCATGTGGGGCCAATCCAGTTAGTAGTGGTGACCTTGTCGGTCACGTAGCTGTTTAGCATCTATTATTTTAATTCAGAAGTAACTAGTCAGCATGGTGGCCTTGTCGGCCCGCATATGCTCCCTTATATTGATATTATTCTGGTTAAATGTTGTTGTTGTACAGGTGGCTATAGGCCTAGTCGGCCGGAGGCTGTATTTACAGCCGCTATATAGCCCTTTGATTCCATGAATTAGAGTTAGAGCCATCCAGGCACCAGATGTGCTTAGGCTCAGTAGTCTAGCAGTTTAGGTCCTAATAGGGCACCAGGTGGCAGTCATACCCCCCAAGGCGGGGTGTGACAAAATCATGTTCCGAGAAGTAAACTCGTTTTACAGGAATTGAATAATGGAATAACAAATGATGTATCCAAAGAACAAATTCCACAAGCAAGTATTGATATACCGCTCCATTATCGTAGTGGGAGAGATATCAATAGGCAATGGGAGGCACAAGTACAATGGTCGGACATCTCGCTACCTCAAGATAGTGGGAGCAATGTTAACTAGCCTGCACTTGTCGAGAAGCCTGTGCTTGGGGAAGAAGTTAGTGATAATCATGATTTAGTTCGCAAAAGTGATGTTGTGATTCCACCGTAAGATCATATTAATGATTTTGTAGTGAGTCATCGTAGTGGGAGAGTTATTAGAAAACTCATTCGGTTTGCACTCTTGGGTGAATCTTATGATAGAATCCCTAAAGAGCCTAATACAAACCCCTTAGTTACGCCGAAGTACTATAAGATATATATGCTGAAAAATGAATAGTCTCCATGAAATCTGAAATGGAATCTATGTACTCCAATCAGGTCTGAGATCTTGTATAACCACCTGCAGAAGTCAAACTCATTGGCCGTAGATGGATCTATAAGAAAAAGAGAGGGGTGGATGGAGAAGTAAAAACTTTTAAAGTTAGGCTTGTTGCAAAAGGGTTTACTCAAAAAGAAGGAATTGATTATGAGGAAACCTTTTCGTCGGTAGCCATGCTTCAATCCATCAGAATTCTCTTATTCATTGCTGCTCATTATGATTATGAGATCTAGCAGATGGATGTTAAGACGGCTTTTCTTAATGGAAGTCTTAGTGAGTGTATATATGGCACAACCAGAGGATTTCGTGGAAAGTGGCAATGAGCACATGTTGCGTAAGCTGAAAAGATCCATTTATGGGATGAAACAGGCATCTAGGGCATGGAATACTTTTTTTGACAATTTGATTAAGACTTTTGGTTTTTATCAATGTGAGAACGAGTCATGCATATACAAAAAGCGGGAGGGAGATTAAGTAGTGTTTTTGACTCTCTACGTGGATGACATTTTGCTCATAGGAAATAATGTGAGCATGCTGAAATCGGTTAAAGAGTGGTTGTCCTCGCGTTTTGATATGAAAGAATTGGGTGAGACGACTTATATCCTTGGGATCAAGCTCATGCGAGATCGCAAGCAAAGGATATTAGGCTTGTCTCAAGCACTTTATATTGATACGATTCTTATCAGGTTTAGCATGAAAAATTTCAAAAAGGAATTTCTTCCTTTTAGGCATGGAATTTCTCTATCGAAAGATCATTCTAACAAAACGGTTGATGAGATAGAGAGGATGAGGCATAAGACTTTTATTTTATTTATTGGATTAATAAACTCTTGTTTTAAATAGATCATTTTTGCATGTGCGCCTTTACTTATATAGTAGATGATTTGGTGTATAGAGCTTAGTTTATACACAAAAGATTAAATCATCAGTTCTTATAAGTATAAAGTTTATATATGTTCACAATCTAAGATGAAAATTGGATGAATTTATCGATATGATTGTAGCACAAGATTAAATGTAATTTATCTTGATTATGGGAATGGTGTTATTCCAACTTCTTGTGCTAGTACATTTTGTATGTATTGAATGGACCAAGTAGAGAAAAATATTTTGTCTAACTTAGTAAAATAAATTCTCCAAGTCATTAAATGTACTTATACTCTTAATCTTGATATAATTATTATGATCAAATGATAGGTTGGATGATGACAAATGATATTTGTGAAATAATAGTTAGTTGATTAAATCCATGTCTCGACCTTGAGATTGATGATACCCCTTTATGATTGCTTATAAGGTTTCATGTGAAAACCCTGCAGGTGGATTCTGTTCCGTCACATGAAATAAGTTAAGCGTTTGAATAAAGGATTAAATTGATCAATGAATTAAATAGTTAGAAATTTAATTTGATTGGTTGGTATCTGTAATCCTAACATGGGGAGTTAAATAAGAATTTAATGATTGGTTTTGAAATTATACCGAGGAGTGAAATTACGGATTTTTAGTGGAATAATCTGTGATTTATTATGGTAGGTTAATTCATTCATTATTTCGAATTAATACCATAATTGGAAGTCTCACTAATTAAATCTGTGGTCCCTACTATGCCTGATTAATTAAAGAACTTGGAAAAGGAAGAAACCTATTTTCTTGAAGTAGTAAAATCCTACAAGATTTTGGACAGCTTCAAAAAGGTAAGTAGTACACCATTTTGGGTTTCATACCCTTTGAAAACGCGTGAATATACATGGAAAGTAGGAATCCTATACGTTTTGGGATTAGGGTTTTACACCCTAAAAACGAGATTATAAATAGAGTTTTTTCCTCCTTGAAAAGATCATCTTTTCTGAAAAACAATATTTGCCCACACAAGTATTCCTTATTCGGATATTATTCAGGCTATAGTAGAAGACTGTAGACCTGGAGAGCGAATTGGACGTTTTATGCGAAAACTTCAAGAGGTTAGTATTTCGTAATCTAATTCGTTATTGTTATCTAGTAATTCATGTAAGATAATTGATCCAATTTATATTTGCTTCCACTACGCATGTTCTAACAATCACCTTCAAAAATAAATTTAATGTTGGATAGAGTTATAAGCTATTACTTTCCTTAAAGTTAAAATTATACATTTTTAATTAATTTTCAGATATTTACTTCAAAATTAAACTAAATTTTATATTTTTCACCATTAAAAATAAAAAGAGAACAAACCGAAAAACTCGTAGCAAAATTATTCTATGATAAAAAAAAAGGAAAAGGAAGAACAGAACAAGTGAAAAAACTCATTTCTAATTAATATCTCCAATGTAGAGTAATTATCGTAGATTAAAAGCGAAATTTTTTTTAAAAAAAGAATAAATAGGACATTTATAATTTATCCCTATTAAAAAGCATAAAAAATCGTTGGTTAATATTCAAATTTATATTCTCTATGGACATTAGGGTTCCTGGCAAAATAATTTTTAATGCAAAATAGTTTAAACTTATGAAGCACCTTTGTAAAATGTTAGTTGATCTTCTTATATTTAAAACTAAATTTTTGTAAAATATTTTGTTGACTTTTTTACTTTTAAAATTTAATTTTACACTATAATTAGTTTTTAATATTTATTATTTTACATATAACTAAAAATTTTATATTAAATCTTTTCTTATTAATATTAGAAACTAAAATCATAAAATTTACTTACATAAATTTTTTTCTCATTTTAATTGTGTAACTATACCTTTTTCTTTATGAGTGCTTTTGAACCCGCATATCTGAGGTTAATTCTTAAACTTTTCTCTTTAGATTCGGGATGAGTCAAATTGATAATTTCTTTAGAAGAGCAATACGAAAAAACTATAACAAATAAATGAAAGAAATAGTTTTAAAGCATGAAATTTCTTTGTAAAATGTTAGTTGACTTTTTTATGTTTAATGTTAAATGTACAATTTTTTTTCATTTTAACACGATTCACACGACAAACAGATGCTAAATCATTATATTAAAAGTACCAACACTCGTAGCGAAATATTATTCATCTCTTTTATCCTTTAAAAATAGATTTTACAATACTCGATAAAATAGTAATTGGCCAATACGTAATATTTAAAATTTTGAAATAAACTAAATACTATCTATCCAACATAGAACCATATACATGCTTTCATTAGGCACTGTACGACCCATTTCCAATGCTACGAACCGAACATTCACCAAAGAAGTATATGCACTTAATACACATTTAAACAATACATGCATTATGATCCCAACATAACTTTGTCGATGAATCAAAGGATCACCATTCATGGAGTGATGTAGGACTAGGTGTCAAAAATCGAAACAAGCAAGAGGAATACAAGTGATTAGTTGATATTAAAACTACAGTTCTTGCACAATTTAAACAATATTTTGGGTAGTGATGTTTATAAAACAAAACAGTTGAGTAGAGGAAAAATCACATCTTGTCACATCCCTCTGGGCCAAAAAAAGGGAAAACCTGGAAGTAACCCCAAAGGCAATTATTAGGAATAGTTAACTAGACAATTCTAGTTTATATTCACCCTTCAGGACAAAGTAAAATCCCAAAGAAGTATTTCCTGCCCTACAACTCTGGTATATCTTTCAGTAAGTCTTCTACCTGAACCACCATCACTGAATAGTAGATATAGGAGCATTCAAGAAAGGGACATAACGTTGTACAACAGGATTGACAAGCCTCTAGATCATAGCCTACACACCTTGATGGTAACCACCGGTAGCAGGAGCATGATACATAAGCTTCAATAACTGCAAAGAGTTGCATACTAGTCATTGTAACTAAATAACAGGCATACTCTCAACAAATGGGAATAGTGGGATATCAAAGCTACTTAAGGTAATACGTACTGGAACAAGAAAAAAGGACAAGATTTAAGAAATTATAACTTCTATTATTTCATCAAGTTTAAATTGTAAATCATGACGCTGCCAAATTATGTGAGGTGGCAAATGGGTTGCGCATTAACAATTTGGACATATGATGGGCACTTCCTCAGCTTCAGCCTATTCTTGGCAGCAACTTTGTCATTAACAAACGTATGAGTAGCTCCGTTACCCACCATTGCTATCATACGCTTGCCATCAAATTATTGAAAGACAAACCCAATGGATTTGCTAGTGGGAATCACTAAAGACACAAGCGATCTGGTGGACATGCTGTCGCAAATCCATGGTCTCAACTTAGAACTGCGTCACTACCGTGAGCAGGTTGATGGCCAATTGTCTGATTTTCTCAATTTTTGGGAGGCAAGTGCTGCGAAGTTTGAGGAATTGGCCAAAGAAAATGAAGATCTTAAGGCGGAGGTGATGGTGCTCCACAAGGCAGTAGCCAATTCTGGCCGGGTTGGTGAGGAGTATGCTGCCAAGATCAAAATCCCAGAACCAAAGCCGTTTGATGGGATTCGGGGCGCCAAGGAACTTGAAAATTTTTTGTGGGACATGGAACATTATTTTACTTCTGCTCATGTTCCTGAAAATAACAAGTTGACGATGGTAGTTCGCTATTTCAGAGGGGATGCAATTCTGTGGTGGTGCACCAAAAGTGCTAATGATGTTAGCGCAGGAAGGCCCAAGGTTGAGACATGGGCGCAGTTGCGGGAGGCGCTAAGAGACAAATTTCTGCCTAGCAATTCGTCTTGGGTTGCTAGGGACAGGCTGAAACGCTTGAGACAGGTTGGTTCAATTCGTGAGTATGTGAAGGAATTTTCTTCCTAGTTGTTGGACATCAAAAATATGTCAGACGAGGACAAGTTGCATAACTTCATTGCTGGGATGCAAGGCTGGGCGCAGAATGAGTTGCGTCGGCAGAAAGTGCAAGATCTGCCGAGTGCAATTGCCTCTGCTGATGCTTTGATCGATTTTCATTCAAACAGTGTGCTTTCTGACCCTACTCCCATGGCTAGGGCAAAGAAAAGGGAGAAGGGGAAAGATTGGAAGAAGGATCATCGAAAATCTGAGGGAAATGACAAAGGCAAGGGAGAAGTTGTGGCTGCTTCATCAAAAAATGACAAGCCGATGAGTGAGAAGGTCTGCTGGACATGCCAAAAACCAGGGCATCAGGCACGAAACTGTCCCAATAAAGCCAAGGTGAATGCTCTTCTTGCTGAAGAAGAGAGTGTGGCGGAAAATGGGGAAGTTGCTGCCAATATCAACCTGCTGAAGTTGCTGAACACGTTGGTGGAAAACGTGGCAGAACAGGTTGATGAAGAAGAAGATGATGCCGCTAATTTAGTTACTCTTGTGAATGCTGCAGATTCTGTGGAAGACTTGACGGACGCTTACTCCAATCTGATGTATGTGGAAGTCATGATTGGGGATAGACCGGTAGTAACTATGGTTGATACAGGTGCTACTCATACGTTGACCAAGACACTCAAGGAATACGGGCTGAGGGTGACTTAATGTCCAACAAAGATGAAGGCTATAAGCTCACCAGCACAACCTAGTCTTGGACAGGCACTGGACGTGCCATTGAGTATAGGACACTGGTCAAGTTTGCATAATTTGACAGTGGTGCCGCTTGATGATTTTAATCTCATGCTTAGGATTGATTTTATGAGGAAGTGTAAAGTTTCTCCAATTCATCATCTTGATGGTTTGATGTTTATGGGTGAAAAGGATCCTGGCTTTGTCAAGGGGATCAACCCATGTGAAGCAAGCATTAGTAAGTCAAAGAACACAGGGATTGCTGCGTTGGTGTCGGTTGCTGCATTTGACAAAGGCTTGAAGAGCAGTGAGACTACTTACCTCACTGCCTAGGTGGAAGTCAAGCCAGATTTGTAGATGGAAGTCCCTGATGATGTTGCAGAGTTGCTGGGAAATTTCAAAGATTTTGCCGCCTGAACTGCCTAGACAGTTGCCGCTGAGGAGGGAAATAGACCACAAAATTGAGTTGCTGCCAGGGTCTGTGCCTCCAGCACGCCCTCCTTACCGTATGTCTCCTTTGGAGTTGGCTGAACTGAGGAAGCAGATTGATGAACTGCTTGCAGCTGGCCTCATCCAGCCTTCGAAGTCTCCATTTGGCACACCAGTCCTTTTCCAAAAGAAGTAGGATGGCTCTTTGAGGATGTGCGTGGATTACGGGGCGCTGAAGAAGGTAACTGTGAAGAACAAGTACCCGTTACCACTGATCCAAGATTTACTTGATAGGCTGTCTAAGGCTAGTTTTTTTACTAAGTTATACTTGAGGTCAGGCTATTGGCAGGTTCTCATAGCCGAGGGGGATGCCCCTAAGACCACGTGTGTAACTAGATACGGTAGCTTTGAATTCCTTGTAATGCCGTTTGGGCTGACTAATGCCCCGGCTATCTTTTGCAACTTAATGAATAATTTTCTTTATGACTATCTTGATGACTTTGTAGTAGTATACTTAGATGACATTGTCATCTATAGCAGGACTATCGAAGATCATTTGCTGCATTTAGAGAAGGTGTTGCGACGCCTTAGAGATTTCCAACTCTATGTGAAAATGGAAAAGTGTGATTTTGCTAAACGGGAGATCAAATTTTGGGACACTTGGTTAGTGAAAACCAGGTTCGGATGGATCCCAAAAAGGTGCAGGCTATTGTTGACTGGCAAGCACCAAGCGGGGTAAAAGAATTGAGACCGTTTTCGGGTTTGGCAAACTACTATCGAAAATTTATTGCTGGCTATTCCAGGAAGGCTGCCCCATTGACAGATTTGCTGAAGAAAAATGTCAAATGGACTTGGACAGATGCATGTGCAAAGGCTTTCACTGCCTTGAAGGAGGCCATCGCATTCGAGCCAATCCTAAGGCTGCCAGATTTTGATACGCCATTTGAGGTCCACACTGATGCATCAGATTTTGCTGTTGGTAGTGTGCTGGTCCAAGAAGGTCATCCAGTAGCAATAGAGAGTAGAAAATTGAATACCGCGAAGCAACGGTATTCTGCCCATGAGAAGGAAATGGTTGATGTGATCCATTGCCTTCAAGTTTGGCGAGTGTACTTGCTTGGAAAGAAGTTTGTTGTCCGGACGGACAATGTGGCCAATACTTACTTCAAGCCTCAACAGAAATTGAGTCCAAAGCAGGCTCGGTGGCAGGAGATGCTGGCTGAATATGACTTCGTGTAGGTGCACAAACCCGTTAGAGAAAACCAAGTTCCTGATGCGTTGAGTCGAAAAGAGGTATTTGCTGCTGTTTATTCACTCACTAGAATTGAATCTAATTTACTTGATATAATTAAACTATGTGCTGCGAATGATCCATTATATGTGAAGTTGATGGATAAAGTGAGGGATGGAACTGTTAGGCGGTATTGGATCGAGGACGATCTACTGCATTTCAAAGGGGGGAGAATCGTGGTACCCCAAGGTGCAGGTTTGTGTCGGACTTTGATGAAGAAGACGCATGATGCTGCTTATGCTGGTCATCCGGGTGTTTAGAGGATGATGGCATTGCTGTCCCGAAGTTATTTCTGGCCGAAAATGGAGGATGACATTGAGGCCTATCTCAAGACTTGCCTTGTATGTCAGCTTGACAAGTCTGAACGGAAGAAGGAAACAGGTTTGCTACAACCTCTACCGGTTGCTGAACGTCCTTGGGCTTCTGTTTCTATGGATTTCATTAGCGGATTTCCAAAGGTTGATGGTAAGGCATCAATCATGGTGGTGGTAGACAGATTCTCGAAGTACGGGGTATTCATTGCTGCTCCAACTCTATGTTCCTCGAAGATAGCTGCTGAATTGTTTTATAAGCATGTGATAAAGTATTTTTGTGTTCCAACCGACATTGTGAGTGATAGAGATGCTCGATTTACTAGCCATTTTTGGACTGCTTTGTTCAAATTGATGGGTAAATATTTGAAATTCTCGACAAAAAATCATCCACAAACTGATGGACAGATTGAAAGAATCAATCATCTGCTTGAAGAGTACTTGAGGCACTATGTGACTGTGAGTTAGAGGAATTGGGTAGCGTTGCTGGACAGTGCACAGTTTTGCTATAACTTGCACAGGTCGTCAGCTACGGAGATGAGTCCTTTCGAGATTGTGTTGGGCAAATTCTTCAGGTCACAGAGGAGTTAGCCTATGAAGAGGTTCCCGTAGCCATCTTAGACAGACAGATTCGCAGGCTGAGAACTAAAGATGTTGCGTCTGTCAAAGTGTTATGGCGTAACAGAAATCGGGAGGAAATGACATGGGAGGCTGAAGAAGATATGAAAATAAGATACCCTCACCTATTCCAGGCCTAATCAGACGACAGGTATGTCCGTATCATTACTTATACAGTATCTTATGATTGTATGTTTGTAAATGATAAAGAAAGAAGTGATATTTAGTTGTTTAGCGAATATTGGAATATTGTGTGCAGTGCCTGTGTTGGACTTTTCTACATTTCAGGTTTTTGCGATAGTCCATATTACAGGGGAAACTCTGCCAAAACTTTTTCCAGAAACTAGAGCAAACAGCCCTCTAGATAGCAGTATACATTCGAGGACGAATGTTCCTAAGGGGGGGAGAATGTTATACCCCGTAGAATTCCCGGCACTTAGATGACCTATTCGCACGTTGGTTAAGCATATTTGGAAGCCATACGTGCTAGGGAAAGGCCCGGGAAAAGATCGGACGAGAAACCCGTCGAACCATCGCGGGAGGAGCCGAGGCAGAGCCCCTCCGCGATGGCAGCGTGTCACGGAGGTGAGGCCTCCGCGATGGCTCCGTGACACGTTGCCCTTGTCCAGGCCCAAGTATATAAAGCCCACTTCGATTTTAAATCAGTATATACTTAGAAATTTCTAGGAAAACAGAGAGAGAAATCAGAGAAAGAGGAAAAACGAAGAAAAATTAAATATTTTCGTCCGATTACGCTGCCAAACGCTGCCCAAACTCAAATTAATCCTAGATACCAAGGTATTTAGCAGCAGAGAGCATTTCTACGGAGTTAGTTTCGCAAAATACGGCCGACGAATCGGCGAGCCACCGAACTAAAGTAAGTAGAATTGCTCTAAATTAATGTCTATGTGTTCCTAGCTGAGAAGTGAATACTTCTCCCTTCTGGGCCGCTGGAAAATAGCGAGTTTTTGACCGTCTTTCGATAAGCCTAAGTTTAGGCTATAAACTATATCGAAAGTAACGTTGCTCTTTACAATACAACTGTATTTAGTATTAATTGGCGTATTTATGAATGCAGTTGGGAGAAAATAGTTGAAGTACCGGCCGAGCTTCGTCCGACGGACGAATAATTCAAAGAGAAGGTATGTAAAGTTAGTTTCCTTCGGCAAGTTAAGTAATATCAGTATAGCGTAATAAATTACGGATCAGTAGAATGTTCAGAAGTCGAGTATTGCGTTATTATGAATATTGGTACGATGTTAGAAAACATTGGGTTGTAATGTGTATGAAACCTAACGGTATGAAATAGATTCTAACGCAAGCGTTAGAGATTGCCTAGTATATTCAGTGTGTGATGTAATATGCCATGTTAAGATATTGTTGTGTTCAGCTGAAACCCTGTGAAGTAGTACAGTATCCGTAAAGCACTTCAGAAATAGAATAGCAGGCTAAAATGAAGTTCGGGAAGCATGTCAGGAGTAGTAAATCATGTTACTATAGAAAGTCAGTATACAGCGTAGTTCAGTAGCAAGATTATATTCGTACATACGTATATAGTATTTCCAGCCTCAGCATGTATTAAGTATGTACTTATTTCTATCGTGGGTCCAGCATATAGTATATACAGAACTTAGTAAACTGCAGAGTTTTCAGTAGAAACATTATCTTATATAGCATTTGCCCAGTATAGCTGGCAGGGGACTATATTCATATTCATATATCTTTACCTGCCTCAGCACGTATTAAATACGTACAGATTACTACCATTAGCCAGCATGTAATATATGTGATACTTTACCCCTATTAGCCTCAGCATGCGAGATACCCAGATAGTACTACCAGTTGAGACCATTGTATTGTTTGGGGTTGGATTACCTAACATCCGTGACCGCCCAGGGTTAATAGCTGTATCGACTCTTCCACCAGAGGACGAGGATACGTCACTCTACGGAGTGGCATGCCGTCCCGCCAGGGGACGAAGATGGGATGCCAGTTTTTCCCCATATTTGTGCCTTGATCGGCCCTTACACACCCCAGTCGAGCGGATACGCTCGGGTGCAGATTCCGGAGTCCTCCGGACTCAGATACAGTTATAGTCATTGGCTCAGCGAGCCCAAGTGCATACCCTGGGACCGGCAGGGTACTTACAGCCACTGTAGGAGATGGGATGACCGGGGTAGGGGTATAGATTCTGTGTTGATTGTACCTCCCGGCTTATGGGGGCCGGGTAAGGTTATGTATGCCATGTTATGTTATGTATGTTATGCTATGATTACAGTAGATACGAGCAGATTATTAGTGAAATGATACGCCTCCAGGTATGATTCCTACTCCCTTCAGTATGATTAAGAACAGGTACGATCTACACTATCAGATAGTTAATTTAGTTCTTCTATTCCAGTTTCGTCAGTTATGTTATTGATTTCAAACATCCCTTCAGTTCTTACAGATTCAGTTATCTCCTGCTATTCAGAATTGCTAGTCATATTAATTATATTCGGCTGTTTTCAGTTTGCTTTACATACTCAGTACCAGTGGTACTGACGCCCAGTGGGGCGCTGCATTACTTGCCTGCAGGTACCCATAGACGAGCAGGCGATACCTCGTGATCCCCATCAGCGGTTGAGTATTCAGCTCCTGTCATCCGGAGGCTGAATTTCTAGAGGTGTAGCCCAGTTCTTTTTGTTGTACAGTACGGGTAGGTCGGGGCCCTGTCCCGATCATTTCTATTATCCTTCCTAGAGGCTTGCAGTCTGTATATATTCCCTGTGGTCAGATGAGCCGGTCGTGTGAGGCCGTGCAGTTGTATAGTTGCCTTTACTCCTTCTTTCTTTTGTAATGGCCCTGTGGGGCCATAGTTTGCCGGTAGTGGTGACCTTGCCGATCACGTAGCTTTTTCAGTATATTATGCTTGAGTTACAGATAGCTAGACAGCATGGTGGCCTTGTCGGCCCGCATAGGTTCCCCTGAATTACCTTGTTTCTGGTCAGCTGTAATACAGGTACAGTAGGCTATAGGCCAATGGGCCGGGGGCTGTAGTTACAGCCGTTATATAGCCCTTTGTTTCCAGAAATTTGAGTTAGAGCCAGCCAGGCGCCAGATGCGCCCAAGCTTAACAGTTCAGCAGGTCAGGTCTTAGTAGGGCACCAGGTGCCAGTCATACCCCCCAAGGTGGGGCGTGACACTTGGTGAGTCAGAATCAAGTGCGGATGGACCCAAAGAAGGTGCAGGCAATCGCGGATTGGCAGGCACCCAGTGGCGTGAAAGAGTTGCGGTCATTTTTAGGGCTGGCTAATTATTACCGCAAGTTCATTTCAGGCTATTCCAAGAAGGCAGCCGCCTTAACAGATTTGCTGAAGAATGATGTTAAGTGGGCGTGGTCCGAGAAGTGTGAAGTTGCATTCAGATTGTTGAAGGAAGCAGTAGCATCGGAGCCTATCTTAAAGCTGCCTGATTTCGAGTTGCCATTTGAGGTGCATACAGATGCATCTAAAAAGGCTATTGGAGGTGTTCTTGTGCAGGAAGGGCATCCAGTTTCCTATGAAAGCAGGAAATTGAATGAAGCTGAGCAGCGGTATTTGACTCACGAAAAGGAGATGGTTGCTTTGTCCATTGCTTGCAGACATGGAGAGTATATTTGCTAGGCACACGCTTTGTGGTGCAGACAGATAATGTGGCTAATACATTCTTCAAGACTTAATGCAAGCTAAGTCCGAAGCAAGCACGTTGGCAGGAATTCCTGGCAGAGTATGATTTCGTGTGGGAACATAAGCAGGGAAGGCACAATCAAGTTGCTGACGCCTTGAGCCGAAAAGAGGTACTTGCTGCTGTGTTTTAAATTTCTAGACTTGAAACTGATTTTATTGATAAAATAAGAATTTGTGCTGCTAATGACTCATTATATGTGAAATGGATGGGTCAAGTGAAAGAAGGGATAGTTAGGAGGTACTGGATCGAGGACGATCTTCTTTATTTCAAAGGGGGGAGGATCGTCATACCTCAAAGTGGTGGACTGCGTAGAGAAATGATGAAAGAGGCACATGACACTACATGGGCGGGTCATCCGGGTGTGGAGCGGATGTTAGCCCTGCTATCCCGTGTATATTATTGTCCAAAGATGGAAGACGATGTTGAAGCTTACGTGAAGACTTGTCTAGTGTGCCAGTTAGACAAATCTGAGCGCAAGAAGGAAGTAGGTTTGTTGCAGCCTCTTCCGATTTCTGAACGGCCATAGATGTCCGTGTCAATGGACTTTATTTTTAGGTTTCCGAAACTGGATGGTAAGGCATATATTATGGCGGTTGTAGATAGGTTTTCAAAGTACTCTATTTTTATTGCTGCGCCAATTGTTTGTTCGTCCAAAATAGCTGCTGATTTATTTTATAGACATGTGGTTTAGCTTTTGGTGTGCCAGATGACATTGTGAGTGATAGGGATGCTAGATTTACAGGTCAGTTTTGGACAGCTTTGTTCAACATGATGGGGATCGATCTAAAATTCTCGACAGCGAATCACCCTCAAACATATGGCCAAACAGAGAGAATTAATCACTTGGTTGAGGAATATCTCAGGCATTTTGTGACAGCGAGCCAGAGGAATTGGGTAGACTTATTGGATACGACAATGTTTTTCTAAAATCTGCATAAGTCTTCAGCAACCGAAATGAGTCCGTTTGAATTAGTCACTGGGATACAGCCTTTGACACCGCTGGATGTCGCAAAGCAGAAGCATCAAGAGAAATGCCCGACTGCTTACAATTATGCAAGGGACAAGCATGAGATGCTTGCAGAGGCGCAAGACAGTTTGCGCAAGGCCCAGAGTCGCATGAAGAAATATGGTGATCAACATAGACGCCCGTTGGAATTCAAGGTGGGTGACAAGGTGCTGCTCAAACTCACACCGCAGATTTGGGAACAAATTGTGAGTAAATGAGGCATAGGGGACTGATTCCCAAATATGATGAACCATTCGAGGTGGTGCAGAAGATAGGCGCAGTTGCTTATAAGATGAAGTTGCCGGAGAGGTTGAAAATTCATCCTACTTTCCATTTTAGGTTTTTGAAGCCTTATTTTGCAGATCATGCAGATCCGGACAGGCGCAAAGTCAAGAGGGCTCCTCCTGTGGTGCACACACAGTTTGAAGAGGAGATTGAACAGGTGCTGGATCACCGGGTGCTAGGCATGAGCAAGACAAACAGGCAGACAGAATTCGTGTTTCATTAGAAAGGCAAGTCCATGGCGGACGCGACTTGGGAGAAGAGTTCAAAACTATGGCAGTTCGAGAAGCAGCTGGAGGACTATCTTAAGATGGCCTGGACGAGGACGTCGAGTTCAACTAGTGGGGGTGGTTTGTTAGACCCTCAAGCTGGAACTTGACGAATATCGGCAGAGGCATGCCAAGGAGGCACTATCTTGACATGGCAACATGAGCGGTCCCCATCATGTTGAACAAAGCTGTCCAAAATTGACCTGTAAATCTAGCATCCCTATCACTCACAATGTCATCTAGCATACCAAACAGCTTAACCACATGTCTATAAAATAAATCAGCAGCTATTTCGGACGAACAAACAATTGGGGCAGCAATAAAAATAGAGTACTTTGAAAACCTGTCTACAACCACCATAATAGATGCCTTATCGTACACCTTTAGAAACCCAAAAATAAAGTCCATTGACCCGGACATCCATGGCCGTTCAGGAATCGGAAGAGGCTGCAACAAACCTGCTTCCTTCTTGCGCTCAGATTTGTCTAACTGGCACACTAGATAAGTCTTCACGTAAGCTTCAACATCGTCTTCCATCTTTGGCCAATAATATACACGAGATAGCAAGGCTAACATCCGCACCACACCCGGATGACCAGCCCATATAGTGTCATGTGCCTCTTTCATCAGTTCTCTACGCAGTCCACCACCTTGAGGTACGACGATCCTCCCCCCTTTGAAATAAAGAAGATCGTCCTCGATCGAGTACCTCCTAACTATCCCTTCTTTCACTTGACTCATCCATTTCACATTTAATGAGTCATTAGCAGCACAAATTCTGATTTTATCAATAAAATTAGTTTCAAGTCTAGAAATTGAAAACACAGCAGTAAGTACCTCTTTCCGGCTCAAGGCGTCAGCAACTTGATTGTGCCTTCCCGGCTTACGTTCCCACATGAAATCATACTCTGCCAGGAATTCCTGCGAATGTGCTTGCTTCGAACTTAGCTTGCGTTGAGTCTTGAAGAATGTATTAGCCACATTATCTATCTGCACAACAAAGCGTGTGCCTAGCAAATACACTCTCCATGTCTGCAAGCAATGCACAAAAGCAACCATCTCCTTTTCATGAGTCGAATACCGCTGCTCAGCTTCATTTAATTTCCTACTTTCATAGGAAACTGGATGCCCTTCCTGCACAAGAACACCTCCAACAGCCTTGTCAGATGCATCTGTATGCACCTCAAATGGCAACTCAAAATCAGGCAGCTTTAAGATAGGTTCCGATGCTACTGCTTCCTTCAACAATCGGAATGCAGTTTCACACTTCTCGGACCATGCCCACTTAACATCTTTCTTCAGAAAATATGTTAAGGCGGCTACCCTCTTGGAATAGCTTGAAATGAACTTGCGGTAATAATTAGCCAGCCCTAAAATGACCGCAACTCTTTAACGCCACTAGGTGCCTGCCAATCCACGATTGCCTGCACCTTCTTTGAGTCCAGCCGCACTTGATTCTGACTCACCAAGTGCCTAAGGAACTTGATTTCTTTTTGAGCAAATTCACACTTCTCCATCTTCACATAGAGTTTGTACTCCCTCAAATGAGACAACACTTTGCTCAAATGCATCAAGTGTTCATCAAGAGAGAAACTATAAATAACAATGTCGTCTAAGTAAACTACAATAAAATAATCAAGATACTCAAACAACACATCATTCATTAAATTACAGAAAGTGGGTGGGCATTAGTCAACCCAAACGGCATTACAAGAAACTCATATGAGCCATACCTAGTTACACAAGTAGTTTTAGGCTCATCACCCTCTGCTATTCTAACCTGCCAATAACTAGACCTAAGATCCAGCTTAGTAAACCAGCATCCCTTGCTCAGCCTGTCCATCAAGTCTTGCACCAGCGGCACCGGATATTTGTTCTTCACAGTCACTTTGTTCAATGCCCTATAGTCCACGCACATCCTCAAGGATCTGTCCTGCTTCTTTTGGAACAAAACAGGAGCACCATACGGAGCCTTTGAAGGCTGAATTAGTCCGGCATCCAACAACTCATTCAATTGTTTGCGCAATTTAGCTAACTCCTTAGGAGCCATCCGATAAGGAGCCTGGGAAGGGGCAACTGATCCTAGCAGCAACTCTATCTTGTGATCAATATCCCTTCTTGGTGGCAGCATCTTAGGCAACTCAGGGGGCATCACATCAGCATACTGTTTCAGCAATTCTGCAACAGAATTGAGCACCTCAACCTTCACATCTGGTTTGATCTCAACCATGGCAGCAAGAAAGGTTTGATCTCCCTTCTTCAATCCTTTCTCGACACTAATAGCAGAAATAATAGGTGTCTTGTACTTCTTCACTTTCTCAACTTCTCCATAAGGATGAACAACCTTGATGAAACTCGGTATCTTCTCGTCCATCAGCATCAACCCATCCAAATGAGGGAATGGAACAAACTGATACTTCTTCAAAAAATCAACTCCAAGTATCAATTCAAAGTCTCCCAGGGGCATCACCATCAAATTATGCTTTCCAGTCCACTCTCCAAGGACCATGGAAACATCATATGCCATTCCCATAATCGTTTGTGCATTAACAGTTTGGACATACGATGCGTACTTCCTCAGCTTCAGGACATTCTTGGCAGCAACTTTGTCATTAACAAATGTATGAGTAGCTCCAGTATCCACCATTTCTATCATACAGTTGCCATCAAATTATTGAAAGACAAACCCAATAGATTTGCTGGTGGGAATCACTGAAGACACAAGGTGGTCGTGCTGTCACAGATCCATGGTCTCAACTCGGAACTGGGTCACTAGCGTGAGCAGGTTGATGGACAATTGTATGATTTTCTCAATTTTCGAGAGGCAAGTGCTGCGAAGTTTGAGGAACTAGCCAAAGAAAATGATGATCTTAAGGCGGAGGTGATGGTGCTCCACAAGGTAGTAGCCAATTCTGGTCGGGTTGTCGAGGAGCATGCTGCCAAGATTAAAATCCCAGAACCAAAGTCGTTTGATGGGATTCAAGGCACCAAGGAACTTGAAATTTTTTTGTGGGACATGGAACATTATTTTACTTCTGCTCATGTTCTTGAAAATGACAAGTTGACGATGGCAGTTCGCTATTTCAGAGGGGATGCGATTCTGTGGTGGCGCACCAAAAGTGCTGATGATGTTAGCGCAGGCAGGCCCAAGGTTGAGACATGGGTGCAGTTGCGGGAGGCGCTAAGAGACAAATTTCTGCCTAGCAATTCGTCTTGGGCTGCTAGGGAAAGGCTGAAATGCTTGAGACAGGTTGGTTCAATTCGTGAGTATGTGAAGGACTTTTCTTCCTTGTTGCTGGACATCCAGAATATGTCAGATGAGGAAAAGTGGCATACCTTCATTTCAGGGATGCAAGGCTGGGCGCAGAATGAGTTGCGTCGGCAAAAAGTGCAAGATCTGCCGAGTGCAATTGCGGTTGCTGATGTTTGATCGATTTTCATTCAAAAGTGTGCTTTCTGACCCTACTCCCACGGCTAGGGCAAAGAAAAGGGAGAATGGGAAAGACTAGAAGAAGGATCATCGAAAATCCGAGGGAAATGACAAAGGCAAGGGAAAAGTTGTGGCTGCTTCATCTAAAAATGACAGACCGGCGAGTAAGAAGGTCTGCTGGATGTGCCAAAAACCAGGGCATCAGGCACGAAACTATCCCAATCAAGCCAAGGTGAATGCTCTTCTTGCTGAAGAAGAGAGTGTGGCGAAAAAGGGGGAAGTTGCTGAACACGTTGGTGGCAAACGTGGCAGAACAGGTTGATGAAGAAGAAGAAGATGTCGCTGATTTAGTTGCTCTTGTGAATGCTCCAGATTCTGTGGAAGACTTGACGGACGCTTAGTCCAATATGATGTATGTGGAAGTCATGATTGGGGACTGACCGGTACTCATACGTTTGTTGCGACCAAGACAGTCAAGGAATACGGGCTAAGGGTGACTTAATGTGCAACAAAGATGAAGGCTATAAACTCACCAGCACAACCTGGTCTTGGACAAGCGCTGGACGTGCCGCTGAGTATAGGACACTGGTCAGATTTGCATAATTTGACAGTGGTGCCGCTTGATGATTTTAATCTCATGCTTGGGATTGATTTTATGAGGAAGTATAAAGTTGCTCCAATTCCTCATCTTGATGGTTTGATGTTTATGGGTGAAAAAAATCCTGGCTTTGTCAAGGGGATCAACCCATGTGAAGCAAGCAGTAGTAATTCAAAGAACACAGGGATTGCTGAGTTGGTGTCGGCTGCTGCATTTGACAAAGGCTTGAAGAGCAGTGAGACTACTTACCTTGCTGCCTTGGTGGAAGTCAAGCCAGATTTGCAGATGGAAGTCCCTGATGATGTTGCAGAGTTGCTGGGAAAATTCAAAGATTTGATGCCGCCTGAACTGCCTAGACAGTTGCCGCTGAGGAGGGAAATAGACCACAAAATTGAGTTGCTGCCAGGGTCTGTGCCTCCAGCACGCCCTCCTTACCATATGTCTCCTTTGGAGTTGGCTGAATTAAGGAGGCAGATTGATGAACCGCTTGCAGCTGGCCTCATCCATCCTTCGAAGGCTCCATTTGGCGCACCAGTCCTTTTCCAAAAGAAGCAGGATGGCTCTTTGAGGATGTGTGTGGATTATAGGGCGCTGGACAAGGTAACTGTGAAGAACAAGTACCCGTTGCCGCTGATCCAAGATTTACTTGATATGCTGTCTAAGGCTAGTTTCTTTAGTAAGTTAGACTTGAGGTCGGGCTATTGGCAGGTTCGCATAGCCAAGGGGGATGCCCCAAAGACCACTTGTGTAACTAGATACGGTAGCTTTGAATTCCTTGTAACGCCGTTTGGGCTGACTAATGCCCCGCTACCTTTTGCAACTTAATGAATAATGTTCTTTATGACTATCTTAATGACTTTGTAGTAGTATACTTAGATGACATAGTCATTTATAGTAGGTCTATTGAAGATCATTTGCTGCATTTAGAGAAGGTGTTGCAACACCTTAGAGATTTCCAACTCTATCTGAAAATGGAAAAGTGTGAGTTTGCTCAACGGGAGATCAAATTCTTGGGACACTTGGTTAGAAAAAACCAGGTCCGAATGGATCCCAAAAAGGTCAGGCTATTGTTGATTGGCAGGCACCAAGCGGGGTAAAAGAATTGAGATCGTTTTTGGGTTTTGCAAACTACTACCAGAAATTTATTGCTGGCTATTCCAGGAAGGCTGCCCCATTGAAAAATTTGCTGAAGAAAAATGTCAAGTGGACTTGGACAGATGAATGTTCAAAGGCTTTCACTGCCTTGAAGGAGGCCATAGCATTCGAGCCAATCCTAAGGCTGCTAGATTTTTATTTGCCGTTTGAGGTCCACACTGATGCATCAGATTTTGCTGTTGGCGGTGTGCTGGTCCAAGAAAGTCATCCGGTAGCGTTTGAGAGCAAAAAATTGAATGCCAAGGAGCAATGGTATTCTGCCCATGAGAAGGAAATGGTTGTTGTGATCCATTGCCTCCAAGTTTGAAGAGTGTACTTGCTTGGAACGAAGTTTATTGTCTGGAAGAACAATGTGGCCAATACTTACTTCAAGACTCAACAGAAATTGAGTCCAAAGAAGGCTCGGTGGCAGGAGATGTTGGCTGAATATGACTTCATGTGGGTGCACAAACCCGGTAGGGAAAACCAAGTTGCTGATGCGTTGAGTCGCAAAGAGGTATTTGCTGCTATTTATTCGCTCACTAGAATTGAATCTGATTTACTTGATACAATTAAACTATGTGCTGTGAGTGATCCATTATATGTGAAGTTGATAGATCAAGTGAGGGATGGAACTGTTAGGCGGTATAGGATCGAGGACGATCTGCTGCATTTCAAAGAGGGGAGAATCGTGTTACCCCAAGGTGAAGGTTTTCATCGGACTTTGATGAAGGAGACGCATGATGCTGCTTACGCTGGTCATTCGGGTGTTGAGAGGATGATGACATTGCTATCCCGAAGTTATTTCTGGCCGAAAATGGAGGATGACATTGAGGCCTACGTCAAAACTTGTCTTGTATGTCAGCTTGACAAGTCTGAACGGAAGAAGGAAGTAGGTTTGCTACAACCTCTACCGGTTGCTGAACGTCCTTGGGCTTCCGTTTCTATGGATTTCATTAGCGGATTTCCAAAGGTTGATGGTAAGGCGTCAATCATGGTGGTGGTAGACAAATTCTTGAAGTATGGGGGTGGTAGACAAATTCTCACCGGATTGAAGTATGGTGCTCCTGTTTTGTTCCAAAAGAAGTAGGACGGATCCTTGAGGATGTGTGTGGACTATAGGGCATTGAACAAAGTGACTGTGAAGAACAAATATCCGGTGCCGCTGGTGCAAGACTTGATGGACAGGCTGAGCAAGGCATGCTGGTTTACTAAGATGGATCTTAGGTCTGGTTATTGGCAGGTTAGAATAGCAGAGGGTGATGAGCCTAAAACTACTTGTGTAACTAGGTATGGCTCATATGAGTTTCTTGTAATGCCGTTTGGGCTGACTAATGCCCAACCACTTTCTGTAATTTAATGAATGACATGTTGTTTGAGTATCTTGATTATTTAATTGTAGTTTACTTAGACGACATTGTTATTTATAGTTTCTCTCTTGATGAACACTTGATGCATTTGAGCAAAGTGCTGTCTCATTTGAGGGAGTACAAACTCTATGTGAAGATGGAGAAGTGTGAATTTGCTCAAAAAGAAATCAAGTTCCTTAGGCACTTGGTGAGTCTGAATCAAGTGCGGATGGACTCAAAGAAGGTGCAGGCAATCATGGATTGGCAGGCACCCAGTGGCGTTAAAGAGTTGTGGTCATTTTAGGGCTGGCTAATTATTACCGCAAGTTCATTTTAGGCTATTCCAAGAGGGTAGCCTCCTTAATAGATATGCTGAAGAAAGATGTTAAGTGGGCATGGTCCGAGAAGTGTGAAGCTGCATTCCGATTGTTGAAGGAAGTAGTAGCATCGGAACCTATCTTAAAGCTGCCTAATTTCGAGTTTCCATTTGAGGTGCATACAGATGCATCTGACAAGGCTGTTGGAGGTGTTCTTGTGCAGGAAGGGCATCCAGTTTCCTATGAAAGTAGGAAATTAAATGAAGCTGAGCAGCGGTATTCGACTCACGAAAAGGAGATGGTTGCTGTTGTGCTTTGCTTGCAGACATGGAGAGTGTATTTGCTAGGCACACGCTTTGTGGTGCAGACAGATAATGTGGCTAATACAATCTTCAAGACTCAATGCAAGCTAAGTTCAAAGCAAGCACATTGGCAGGAATTCCTGGCAGAGTATGATTTCATGTGGGAACGTAAGCCGGGAAGGCACAATCAAGTTGCTGACGCCTTGAGCCGCAAAGAGGTACTTGCTGCTGTGTTTTCAATTTCTAGACTTGAAACTAATTTTGTTGATAAAATCAGAATTTGTGCTGCTAATGACTCATTATATGTGAAATGGATGAGTCAAGTGAAAGAAGGGATAGTTAGGAGGTACTCGATCGAGGACGATCTTCTTTATTTCAAAGGGGGGAGGATCGTCGTACCTCAAGGTGGTGGACTGCGTAGAGAACCTGTGAAAGAGGCGCATGACACTATATGGGCTGGTCATCCGGGTGTGGTGCGGATGTTAGCCTTGCTATCCCGTGTATATTATTGGCCAAAGATGGAAGACGACGTTGAAGCTTACGTGAAGACTTGTCTAGTGTGCCAGTTAGACAAATCTGAGCGCAAGAAGGAAGCAGGTTTGTTGCAGCCTCTTCCGATTCTTGAACGGCCATGGATGTCCGTGTCAATGGACTTTATTTTTGGGTTTCTAAAGGTGTACGACAAGGCATCTATTATGGTGGTTGTAGACAGGTTTTCAAAGTACTCTATTTTTATTGCCACCTCAATTGTTTGTTCGTCCGAAATAGCTACTGATTTATTTTATAGACATGTGGTTAAGCTGTTTGGTGTGCCAGATGACATTGTGAGTGATAGGGATGCTAGATTTACAGGTCAGTTTTGGACAACTTTGTTCAACATGATGGGGACCGATCATGTTGCCATGCCAAGATAGTGCCTCCTTGGCATGCCACTGCCGATATTCGTCAAGTTCCAGCTTGAGGGTCTAACAAACCACCCCTACTAGTTGAACTCGACGTCCTCGTCCAGGCCATCTTAAGATAGTCCTCAAGCTGCTTCTCGAACTGCCATAGTTTTGAACTTTTCTCCCAAGTCGCGTCCGCCACGGACTTGCCTTTCTAATGAAACAAGAATTCTGTCCGCCTGTTCGTCTTGCTCATGCCTAGCACCCGGTGATCCAGCACCTGTTCAATCTCCTCTTCAAACTGTGTGTGCACCACAGGAGGAGCCCTCTTGACTTTGTGCCTGTCCGGATCTGCATGATCTGCAAAATAAGGCTTCAAAAACCTAAAATGGAAAGTAGGATGAATTTTCAACCTCTCCGGCAACTTCATCTTTTAAGCAACTGCGCCTATCTTCTGCACCACCTCGAATGGGCCATCATATTTGGGAATCAGTCCCCTATGCCTCGTTTACTCACAATTTGTTTCCAAATCTGCGGTGTGAGTTTGAGCAGCACCTTGTCACCCACCTTGAATTCCAACGGGCGTCTATGTTGATCAGCATATTTCTTCATGCGACTCTGGGCCTTGCGCAAACTGTCTTGCGCCTCTGCAAGCATCTCATGCTTGTCCCTTGCATAATTGTAAACAGTCGGGCATTTCCCTTGATGCTTCTGCTTTGCAACATCCAGCGGTGTCAAAGGCTGTATCCCGGTGACTAATTCAAACGGACTCATTTCGGTTGCTGAAGACTTATACAGATTTTAGAAAAACATTGTCGTATCCAATAAGTCTACCCAATTCCTCTGGCTCGCTGTCACAAAATGCCTGAGATATTCCTCCACCAAGTGATTAATTCTCTCTGTTTGGCCATATGTTTGAGGGTGATTTGCTGCGAGAATTTCAGATCAATCCCCATCATGTTGAACAAAGCTGTCCAAAACTGACCTATAAATCTAGCATCCATATCACTCACAATGTCATCTGGCACACCAAAAGCTAAACCACATGTCTATAAAATAAATCAGCAGCTATTTTGGACGAACAAACAATTGGTGCAGTAATAAAAATAGAGTACTTTGAAAACCTGTCCACAACCGCCATAATATATATGCCTTACCGTCCACTTTCGGAAACCCAGAAATAAAGTCCATTGACACGGACATCCATGGCCGTTCAGAAATCGGAAGAGGCTGCAACAAACCTACTTCCTTCTTGTGCTCAGATTTGTCTAACTGGCACACTAGACAAGTCTTCACGTAAGCTTCAACATCGTCTTCCATCTTTGGACAATAATATACACGGGATAGCAGGGCTAACATCCGCTCCACACCCGGATGACCAGCCCATGTAGTGTCATGCGCCTCTTTCATCAGTTCTCTACGCAGTCCACCACTTGAGTTACGACGATCCTCCCCCCTTTGAAATAAATAAGATCGTCCTCGATCCAGTACCTCCTAACTATCCCTTCTTTCACTTGACCCATCCATTTCACATATAATGAGTCATTAGCAGCACAAATTCTTATTTTATCAATAAAATCAGTTTCAAGTCTAGAAATTTAAAACACAGCAGCAAGTACCTCTTTTCGGCTCAAGGCATCAGCAACTTGATTGTGCCTTCCCAGCTTATGTTCCCACACGAAATCATACTCTGCCAGGAATTCCTGCCAACATGCTTGCTTCGGACTTAGCTTGCATTAAGTCTTGAAGAATGTATTAGCCACATTATCTGTCTGCACCACAAAGCGTGTGCCTAGCAAATATACTCTCCATGTCTGCAAGCAATGCACAAAGCAACCATCTCCTTTTCGTGAGTCGAATACCGCTGCTCAGCTTAATTCAATTTCCTGCTTTCATAGGAAACTGGATGCCCTTCCTGCACAAGAACACCTCTAACAGCCTTTTCAGATGCATCTGTATGCACCTCAAATGGCAACTCGAAATCAGGCAGCTTTAAGATAGGCTCTGATGCTACTGCTTCCTTCAACAATCTGAATGCAGCTTCACACTTCTCGGACCACGCCCAATTAACATCTTTCTTCAGCAAATCTATAAAGGCGGCTGCCTTCTTGGAATAGCCTAAAATGAACTTGCGGTAATAATTAGCCAGCCCTAAAAATGACCGCAACTCTTTCACGCCACTGGGTGCCTGCTAATCCGCGATTGCCTGCACCTTCTTTGGGTCCATCCGCACTTGATTCTGACTCACCAAGTGCCCAAGGAACTTGATTTCTTTTTGAGCAAATTCACACTTCTCCATCTTCACATAGAGTTTGTACTACCTCAAACGAGACAGCACCTTGCTCAAATGCATCAAGTTTTCATCAAGAGAGCAACTATAAATAACAATGTCGTCTAAGTAAACTACAACAAAATAATAAGATACTCAAACAACACGTCATTCATTAAATTACAGAAAGTGGTCGGGGCATTAGTCAGCCCAAACAACATTACAAGAAACTCATATGAGTCATACCTAGTAACACAAGTAGTTTTAGGCTCATCACCCTCTGCTATTCTAACCTGCCAATAACCATACCTAAGATCCAGCTTAGTAAACCAGCATGCCTTGCTCAGCCTGTCTATCAAGTCTTGCACCAGCGGCACCGGATATTTGTTCTTCACAGTCACTTTGTTCAATGCCCCATAGTCCACGCACATCCTCAAGGATCCGTCCTGCTTCTTTTGGAACAAAACAGGAGCACCATACGGAGCCTTTGAAGGCTGAATTAGTTCGGCATCCAGCAACTCATTCAATTGTTTGTGCAATTCAGCCAACTCCTTAGGAGCCATCCGATAAGGAGCCTGGGCAGGGGCAACTGATCCTAGCAGCAACTCTATCTCGCGATCAATATCCCTTCTTGGTGGCAGCATCTTAGGCAACTCAGGGGGCATCACATCAGCATACTCTTTCAGAAATTTTGCAACAGAATCGGGCACCTCAACCTTCACATCTGGTTTGATCTCAACCATGGCAGCAAGAAAGGTTTGATCTCCCTTCTTCAAACCTTTCTTAACACTAATAGCAGAAATAATAGGTGTCTTGTACTTCTTCACTTTCTCAGCTTCTCCATAAGGATGAACAGCCTTTATGAAACTCGGTATCTTCTTGTCCATCAGCATCAACCCATCTAAATGAGGGAATGGAACAAACCGATACTTCTTCAAGAAATCAACTCCAATTATCAATTCAAAGTCTCCCAGCGGCATCACCATCAAATTATGCTTTCCAGTCCACTCTCCAAGGACCATTGAAACATCATATGCCATTCCCACAATCGTTTGTGCTTTGGCATTAACAGTTTGGACATACGATGGGCACTTCCTCAGCTTCAGCCCATTCTTGGAAGCAACTTTGTCATTAACAAACGTATGAGTAGCCCCGATATCCACCATTGCTATCATACGCTTGCCATCAAATTATTGAAAGACAAACCCAATGGATTTGCTCGTGGGAATCACTGAAGATACAAGCGATCTGGTGGACATGCTGTCACAGATCCATGGTCTCAACTTGGAACTGCATCACTACCGTGAGCAGGTTGATGGCTAATTGTCTGATTTTCTCAATTTTCAGGAGGCAAGTGCTGCGAAGTTTGAGGAACTGGTCAAAGAAAATGAAGATCTTAAGACGGAGGTGATGGTGCTCCACAAGGCAGTAGCCAATTCTGCCGGGTTGGCGAGGAGCATGCTGCCAAGATCAAAATCCCAGAACCAAAGCCGTTTGATGGGATTCGGGGCGCCAAGGAACTTGAAAATTTTTTACTTCTGCTCATGTCCCTGAAAATGACAAGTTGACGATGGCAGTACGCTATTTCAGAGGGGATGCGATTCTGTGGTGGCGCACCAAAAGTGCTGATGATGTTAGCGCAGGCAGGCCCAAGGTTGAGACATCGGCGCAGTTGCGGGAGGCGCTAAGAGACAAATTTCTACCTAGCAATTTGTCTTGGGTTGCTAGGACAGGCTGAAACGCTTGAGACAGGTTGGTTCAATTCGTGAGTATGTGAAGGACTTTTCTTCCTTGTTGCTGGACATCCAAAATATGTCAGACGAGGACAAGTTTCATAACTTCATTTCTGGGATGCAAGGCTGGGCGCAGAATGAGTTGCATCGGCAGAAAGTGCAAGATCTGCCGAGTGCAATTGCGGCTGCTGATGCTTTGATCGATTTTCGTTCAAACAGTGTGCTTTCTGACCCTACTCCTACGTATAGCGCAAAGAAAAGGGAGAAGGGGAAAGACTGGAAGAAGGATCATCGAAAATCTGAGGGAAATGACAAAAGGCAAGGGAAAAGTTGTGGCTGCTTCATCAAAAAATGACAGGCCGGCGAGTGAGAAGGTCTGCTGGACGTGCCAAAAACCAGGGCATCAGGCATGAAACTGTCCCAATAAAGCCAAGGTGAATGCTCTTCTTGCTGAAGAAGAGAGTGTGGCGAAAATGGGGGAAGTTGCTTCCTATATCAACCCGCTGAAGTTGCTAAACACATTAGTGGCAAACGTGGCAGAACAGGTTGATGAAGAAGAAGATGATGCCGCTGATTTAGTTGCTCTTGTAAATGCTGCAGATTCTGTGGAAGACTTGACGAATGCTTACTCCAATATGATGTATGTGGAAATCAAGATTGGGGACAGACCAGTAGTAACTATTATTGATACAGGTGCTACTATACATCGACCAACACAGTCAAGGAATACGGGTTGAGGGTGACTTAATGTGCAACAAAGATGAAGGCTATAAACTCACCAGCACAACCTGGTCTTGGACAGGCGCTAGACGTGCCGCTGAGTATAGGACACTGGTCAGGTTTGCATAATTTGACAATGGTGCCGCCTAATGATTTTAATCTCATGCTTGGGATTGATTTTATGAGAAAGTATAAAGTTGCTCCAATTCCTCATCTTGATGGTTTGATGTTTATGGGTGAAAAGGATCCTGGCTTTGTCAAGGGGATCAACCCATGTGAAGCAAGCAGTAGTAAGTCAAAGAACACAGGGATTGCTGCATTGGTGTCGGCTGCTGCATTTGACAAAGGCTTGAAGAGCAGTGAGACTACTTACCTCGCTGCCTTGGTGGAAGTCAAGCCAGATTTGCAGATGGAAATCCCTGATTGTCATTCATTATTTTTACACAATTATTATTTAAAATTATTTTATTACCTGATTTTATCATATTACATTTTTTATTTGTGAAATAACTCTATTGTGGTATAAAAAAATTTTAAAAAAATAATCCACTAAATTTTCATCATCAAATTTTTTTTTCCTTTTTCATAATCATGAAAATTTATTTTTTCCTTTCTTAGGATAGCTAATTTTTAAAGTTCTTTTTTTTCTTTTTTGATAAAAAAAATTTCTTTTTTTTAAAGTCACGAATTTTTTAAATTTTTCCCCTTTTTGAAGTCACAATTGTTTTTCTCCTTTTTTATATTTCCCCCCCTTTTTGAAGTCACAATTGTTTTTCTCCTTTTTTATATTTCCCCCCCTTCTACTTTTATTAAAAAAATCATAATTGCATAATTTAATTCATAAATCCTCTACATTAACATCTTTGATTCAATCTCCAACTTTGTTTGTTTTGTGTTAATCTATTATCTTCTTCTTCTTCTTTCATGTTGTGTTTTTTTTCATGTTGCGAAATTGAAAAAGACAATAGTAATAGTTATGTCAACTCAAATTGTTTATATTCAAAATAATTTAACTTAGATTGCCTCCTTTAGTTGATTCTAATATTAGTATTATTTTATCTCCTTTCATTGAATCTTATATTGATATTACGTGATTTAAAATTTATGTTATTTGCAATTAACATTCTTCATCTACTCATATATTTACAAGTTTCATCTATTCAGGTAAAGTAATCTCCCCATCTCATAAAATAATTTTCTTTATAAAAGTATAAATTATTATAATTATAACTCTTGTGCGCAATTTATTTTAGATAATCTTACAATGAAATCTGAAAAGGATCTCATGAACGAAATTGTACCAATTGACAACTTAAGGCAGTATGATTTTCATTGGATAATAAAAGTCTTAGTAATTGGAGTTGGATTGGTAAAAGAGTATAAAAAGGGAACAAAGAAAGGCACGCAAATGACTATAATTAGGTGACAAAGTCATAAATAATTATTTTTTTGTATTATATTCTCTATTTTATATTTTATATTTTTACATATATGTTTGAATTATTATCTATTCTTATTTTTATATTTTATATTTTTACATATATGTTTGAATTATTATCTATTCTTATTTTATATTTTAATATTTTTACTGGCCATAAAAGTTTTTGCTATACTTTTCAATAATTATATTAAAAAGTGAAAAAAATATTTACAATAAGACAAGATCTGTTATATCATAAATGAGCTTAGTTTCATTTATTTATTTTAACAAATTAATAAAACTATAAATATTAAGTAGTTATGGTTATATAATAAAAATAACAACTCCTAAATCTAATATGAAATCTTGTCCATAGATTTTTCCTATTTTACTTTGGTGGTACTTCTTTTTTAATTTAAAAAATTATTACGTTATATATTTTAAATAAAGAATGATTTAAAACATATTATTTAGTTGATTTTAAAGTTTAAATATTAGGAGAATATCAAAATAATATTTAAACTTAATTAATTTTATAGTTCTAATTATTAGACATCTTATTCATTAACTTTGTCCAATTTTATCTCATAATTTTCTTCATCAACTTTGTCGTAACTTTGATTCAATCTTCAACTTATATATTTTTCTTACATATAATTTACAAATTAATGCAATGCACACGTACAATGCACGTACACCGAAACTAGTTATATTAAAAGTGTGAAGGCTCTTAAAAATATTGATTGAACTTTTTTTCTTTCAGTAAAAAATAGATAAATTTGTCATCTACTATTTTTAAAATTTATAAAAATTTAAAATCAACAAAAATAGCTATTAAATATTTCCATAGTTGAAATAGGAATAGTTCGTGTAGTTTTTTTTAACCCATGTTGTTTTAATGTTGCCAAATAACGTATTGAAGAAATATAAAAATCTTTTCCTAATATTTAAAATTTTGAAATTAACAAAAATTTTAGCTATTAAATATTTTGGTAATTGAATGATGTACTAAATTCCTAATATTTAGAATCTTCTGTGGGATCTTAGTTTATTTGAAACTCGTGATATTCTAATATTGGTAAATAATTTATAGAAGAAAAATAAAAATCTTCCATATTTAGAAACTCCTTTCTTGAAGTAAAAGATTTTGAATTTCCATAAATTGAGAATCTACTTTCTACAATAATTCAATAGCATTTATAATATAGTCCTAAAAGTCTTGTATTCTTCCAATAGTCTTTTTTTATATTAATAATATGTAGGTCAATTGATCAAATAAATTTAATATATTATGAGTATTTTATAATTTCTCTTTGTTATCATCGTACAAGATTTTTTTTGTTAATTTTCGCATGATGCCCTGCTATTTCGATCTAAACTACATGCTCATAATTTGAGTACAATCATATTCTAAAGGTCCATAAAGAGCTTGAAATCACTGGACGAAGCAATTTACGTATCATTATGCTTCTTTTCGAAATTCAAAAGAGATTAACAAAAATGTACTAAAACAGAAGAGGAGGTGAACAAGAGACCATTGTGTAGCTCTAAGAAATTCATTATTAATTTATTTCCCATCCGTAGAGGTAAGTTATGTAATATTTAAAAAGAAAAAATAGAAATTCTCTTCTCATCTAGAATATTGTTCCTCTCTTTTTTAGTTACGGGGTATGTAATTCTATAGATTAATATTATTTATAAACATGCATTGACTATCATGTAATTCTCTTTTATAGCTTTTGGGGTATGTAATTTCAATAATTATTTATTATTAATATTATCAATTTTAACATATTTTTTTATATTTTTTTTTTGTGCACAATTTATTTTCTTAATAATCACATGATAAAATAATAAATAAAATTAATCTTGATAAGAGTTTGCAAGGACATGAAGAGGAGTTCTAACTATTTAAATTATTTTGTATTCAACTGCTACATCAATGTAATAGGCTTTAGATACATAGGATTGATACTAGTTCATATAGGAACTCAATTTTTTTAAAAAAATATTTAGTAATTAGGATATAGGCAAGTATGAAGAACGTCTCTAGCAAAATGTCGTTAGTTTTTTTTGTTAGAATATACTATTAACCATGCGGTTTTAGTATAGTGTTAATGTTTCAATTTTTTGTAGGAATTTTATTTTATTTATTGGATTAATAAAGTCTTGTTTTAAATAGATCATTTTTGCATGTGCGTCCTTTATTTATATAGTAGATGATTTGGTGTATAGAGTGTAGCTTATACATAGAAGATTAAATAGTCAGTTTTTATAAGTATAAAGTTTATATATGTTCACAATCTAAAATGAAAATTGGATGAATTCATCGGTATGATTGTAGCACAGGATTAAATATAATTTATCTTGATTATGAGAATGGTAATTTTCCAACTTCTTGTGCTAGTACATTTTGTATGTATTGAACGCGACCAAGTAGAGAAAAATATTTTGTCTGACTTAGTAAAATAAATTCTCTAGATCATTAAATGTACTTATACTCTTAATCTTGATATAATGATTATGATGTCATTTGCTTGTTGTTTTGATCTATCAAAGGGTGAAATTCTTTCGGCAGTTAAAATGTTCCCGATAGGTTGGATCATGACAAATGATATTTTTGAAATAATAGTTAGTTGATGAAATCCATGTCTCGACCTTGAGATTGATGATACCCCTTTATGATTGCTTATAAGGTTTCATGTGAAAACCCTGCAGTTGAATTCTGTATCCGTCACATGAAATAAGTTAAGCGTATGAATAAAGGATTAAATTGATCAATGAATTAAATAGTCAGAAATTTAATTTGATTGCTTGGTATCTGTAATCTTAACATGGGGAGTTAAATAAGAATTTAATGATTGATTTTGAAATTATACCGAGGAGTGCAATTACGAATTTTTAGTGAAATAATTTGTAATTTATTATGGTAGGTTAATTCATTCATTATTTTGAATTAATACCACAAGTGGAAGCCTCACCAATTAAATATGTGGTCCCTGCTATGCCTGATTAATTAAAGAACTTGAAAAAGGAAGAAACCTATTTTCTTAAAGCAGTAAAATCCTACAAGATTTTGGACAACTTCATAAAAGGTAAGTAGTACACATTTTTGAGTTTCATTCCCTTTGAAAAACGTGTGAATATACAAGGAAAGTAGGAATCCTATACGTTTTGGAATTATGATTTTACACCTTAAAAATGTGATTATAAATAGGGTTTTTTTCTCCTTGAAAAGATAATCTTTTCTGAGAAGCGGTACTTGCCCATACAAGTATTCCCTACTCGGAGATTATTCAGGCTATAGTAGAAGACTGCAGACCTAGAGAGCGAATTTGACGGTTTGTGTGAAAGCTTCAAGTGGTTAGTATTTCGTAATCTAATTCGTTATTGTTATCTAGTGATTCATGTAAGATATTTAATTCAATTTATGCTTGATTCCACTGCGCATGTTCTAAGAATTGACATCACGGGCCGACTTATATCTACCTAGATAATTTAAAAAATTCATGAAAAAGATTGTTATGTGTATTGTCTTTTTAGCATGAATGCATGAATCGTATCATAGATGAAAACGAGTGTTTTAATGATTTTTGTGTTTGAAAAACTGTTTTATATATAATTTATGATATGTTTTGTGAAACAAAAAATAATTTTAAGCTTCCAGGTCGCGCGAGACGCTGCCTAGTCGCGCGCGGGCGCTGCTCAGTCGCACGCATGCCCCTGCCGAGGTGCGCATGACGCTGCCGATTTTGGAGTTTTTCAAATTATGACGAACTCCAATTGACCTGAAATTTGGTAGGTTTAAATGAAAATTATCCACTGAGAAATACTCACAGATATGCCGTGATTAACATCGTTTTTTGGCCATTCGGAGTCATTTTGATGGATTTTTGGGCATTTTTCTGTTTTCTGAAAAATTAAAACTTGAGAAAAAATTAGTTTCTCACAACCAGTGTTGTTAGGGTTTAATCCTTACGGTCTCTATTGGTGTATAATAGTAAGTAATGAGTTTACATGTTGACATTGGTCTTATTTCCCCATCGAATAGATTTATTATGGGATTACAGTGTTTGCTTGTCTCATGTTGTTGAAAACTTGCATTAACTCTCCAACTGAGTTACATGTTGGTTCAATGGAACAGAGATATACATTATTGGATATTTACCTGTCTTAAATATGCAGTTTACTCTCCAACTGAGTTAGTTATGTTTTGATTTATGGGGTAAACATCTGTCATAACTCATATAGTTTGCAAGAATGGTTAAATTTTCCTATTGAATCTAGCTATTCGATATGCATGGTTGTATGTGTTATGTGTTTGCATGAATTTAAATATTCTTGTAGCATGCTTAATGATCTATTTAATTTTTTTCTTTTACCTCCTAGATTAATAATGACTTCGTTCAATCCTCTCACCTCTATTTTAAAAGAAAACAAGTTAGAGGGCCCGAATTATGTTGACTAGAAAAGAAATCTGGATATTCTCCTAACTGCTAAAGGGTATAATTTTGTGTTGGTTGAGGAATGCCCTGAAAAACCTGAGAATGCCACCTTGGACCAAATCAAAGCCTATGAAAAATGGGTTAAGGCTGATGAGATGACGCGATGTTACATTCTTGCTTCAATATAGAATATTTTGCAACAACAGCATCAGTCTATGGAATTTGCTTTTGATATACATGAACATCTCAAAGAGACATTCGGTGAGCATAATTGTGCTGCAAAGTAGACAATCATAAAAATCCTTTTAAACACAAAAATGGTTGAAGGTTTGTCCGTAAGGGATCATGTTCTTAAAATGATTGGTCTTCTTAATGAACTGGAAATCCTTGGAGCTAAAATTGATAAGGAATCTCAAGTTGAGATGATCTTGCAGACTTTGCCTGACAGTTTTCAGCAATTCCACTTGAACTATAACATGAACAAAATGGATCTGTCTCTAGCGAAATTGTTGAATGAGCTGTAAGCGGCTGAGTCCATTATCAAACAACAAGCTCTTGTTATGGCATTGAATGTTGAGAGAGCTCCTTCTTCTTCTAAGCCGAAAGACGGACAAAAAAAGAAGAGATCTTTCAAGGCATATGGAGTTGCAAATGGTGGTGCGGCTAAGCCGAAAGGCAAGTTCTATCATTGCAAGATGTCTGGGTATCACAAGAAGCAATGTTCTGACGACCTGGCTAAATTGAACAAGCAAGGTAATTCTTCTTACTTAAATGTCATTAAAACTTGTTTAGAGGCTGTTTCTACGATGCTATGGGATGTAGATTCGGGAGCCACTAATCATGTCTGCACTTCTTTGCAGGGATTTCAGAAAACGCGGCGGTTAAGTGAGAATGAAATTTGCATTTTTCAAGCCAATGGAAAACCAGCACTAACTTTAGCTTTAGTAGATATTAATATTTCTTTTAGTAGTTCTAGAGTTTTAGATTTAAAATATGTTCTTTATGTACCTTCTATTAGAAGGAATTTGCTTTAGTTTCAAAATTGACGGATGCTGGTTATAATATATATTTTGATAATTATTATGCTATTATCAAATTTAACAAGCATTTTATCTATACTGCTGCTAGAGTACATGATCTATTTGTGCTTGAAACACCTCTTGATTTGTTGCAACCAAAGGAACTAAATAACATTAATCTGTCCAATAAAAGAAAATATATTTCTGAATTGAGTCAAACTTACTTATGACACTTGCGTCTAGGTCATATAAATCTACTCTGATGGACCTTTGAGTTCATTAAAAGTGGAGGCACTGCCAACATGTGAATCCTGTTTAGAAGGAAAAATGACTAAGATACCTTTTCCTTCTAAAGGAAATAGAGCTAAGGATAAGTTGGAATTAATTCACTCTGATTTATGTGGTCCTATGAATATACAAGAAAGAGGTGGTTTTGAGTATTTTGTGACCTTCACATATGACTACTATAAATATGGATATGTTTATTTGTTGCACCATAAATCTGAATGCTTTGACAAGTTCAAAGAATTTAAGTCAGAAATGAAAAAGCAACATGATAAACATATTAAATCGTTACTATCTGATCATGGTGGTGAATACCTTTCTACTGAATTCATTAAATACTTATCAGATTGTGGAATTACATCTCAATTATCTGCTCCAGGAACACCACAATAAAATGGTGTGGCAGAGAGAAGAAACAGAACTCTTTTGGAAATGGTAAGATCAATGTTGAGTTATTCGGATTTTCCTTCTTCTTTTTGGGGATATGCATTAGACATGACAAACTATCTGTTGAACTTGGTTCCTTTCAAATCACTACCTTTAACTCCAATAGAATTATGGACTGGATGAAATCCTAGTCTAAGACACGTTCATGTATGGGGTTGTCCAGCCCACGTGCAAAAGGGAAAAACTGATAAGTTGGAATCAAGGACAGAAGTATGTGTCTTCGTTGGATATCCAAAAGAGATGAAAGGAGGTTTGTTTTATTTTCCTAAAGAAAAGAAGGTCATTACTACAACAAATGCCAAGTTTCTGGAAGAGGACTATTTAATAAATCTGTTACACCCCGTAAATTCTCGACATGTAGATGGCCTATTCGCATGTTGGTTAAGAGTTTTAGAATGCCACACATGCTATAAAAAGGCCGGGGGGAAGATCGGACAAGCACCAAGTCGGCCCGTCGCAAGGAAAATGCAACTTATAGATTGCATTCGACGAGTGCGACTTATAAATTGCATTCGATGAATGCGACTTATAGGTCCCAACTATATAAAGCCTCCAACTTTGGTTTTTAACTTCATTTCATCATTTTATTTCCAGAACACGAAGAGAAATAGAGGGTTCGAAGGGTTTGAGGAAATTTCTTTTCGATAACGCCATTAAACGTGGTCCAAACTCAAATTAACTCCAGATACCGAGGTATTCCTTAGCAAGGAGCATTCCTATGGGTTTAGTTTCGTGAAATTCGGCCGGTGAATCATCGTGCTACCGAGCTAAGGTAAGTGGAATTGCTCCAAGTTAGTGTCAATATACTCCTAGCCCTAAAGTGAGTATTTCTCCCTTCTGGACTTCCGAGAAATAGCGAGTTTTCGACCGTTTTTTGATAAGCCAAAGTTTAGGTTATATATATATATATATATTAAAAGTGATATTTTCTTTCAGAATATTAACGTATTTAGTTCTAATTGATATATATGAATGCAGTTGGGGAGAAATAATAGAAATACTGACCGAGCTACGCCAATTAGTCAAAAAATCAGAAACGAAGGTATGTAAAGCTAGTTCTTCGGCAAGATAGCAATCCCAGTACAGTAAACAAAGTAAAGTCCAGAAGAAGGAACCTAGAAGTCGAGAATTAAGTCTAGTATGAATTCAGCAGGCATGTTTTATAATATTATGATATATTCAGAATAAAAGTTAGTAAAGCAATATCAGTTAGTCAGATAATATCTCAGATACAGTATAGCTCAGTATAAGAATCAGTTTCATGCAGAAAAGAGTTCAGAATAAGAAATCAGAATACAGATAGTATTTTCAGATCGAACATGCTTGCTATATGTGATTATTGTTTGTTGAGACATGTTTGAGCTATGAGGGCACTCCTAGAGTTTCCTTGCCGCCCCAGGGTTAATAGCTGTGTCGACTCGCCCGCCGGAGGGTGAGAATACGTCATTCCAAGGAGTGGCATGCCGTCCGCAGTAGGACGAAGATGGGATGCAGCATTTCCCATATCAGGCTGATCAGCATAGTAGTATAGCTTACCCTGTCGAGCGCTTGCCCCAGGGGGCAGTTTACAGTTTACAGATACAGATTACAGTTTATAGATACAGGAGTCCTCCGAACTCAGATACAGTTATTGTCAGGGGCCTAGAGAGCCCAAGCTGCATACCCAGGGGGCCGGTAAAGGTGCTCGTAGTTAGTAGGTGAGTGGAGTGATTTATTTTTGGATGGTTTTGACCCGGGTAGGGGTATATATATTGTGTGTTGGTTGGAACCTTCCGGCTTATGGGGGCTGGTATAGGTCCTTGTATGTTATATATATGTATATACATGATATCTATTAGCTGATAGACAGCAGGTCGCTATGACGACAGGTATGATTCTACCTTACTTTCAGTACAGATAAGCTTACTCCAGATCTTGCTAGTCCAGACAGTTTTAGATACTTTCTGCTATTCAGCATTTACTAGATTGTTGTTTATATTCAGTTATGTTCAGTTTGCTTTACATACTCGGTACCAGTGGTACTGACGCTCGTTTGGGGCACTGCATTACTTGCCTGCAGGTACCTATAGACGAGGAGTCGATCCCTCATGATCCTGGCCAAGAGTCACCAGCTCCTGTCATCCGGAGCTTGATATTCATAGGTGTATATCATTTTCTTTTGTTGTATAGTACGGGTAGGTTGGGGCCCTGTCCCGACCATCTTATCAGTATTCTTAGAGGCTTGCAGATTGTGTTTATATCTCCCTGTGGTTAGTTGTGCCGGTCGTGTGGGGTCATGCGTATGTTTAGTTATTTATGTTGGCCGTGTGGGGCCAATCCAGTTAGTAGTCGTGACCTTGTCGGTCACATAGCTGTTTAGCATCTGTTATTTTAGTTCAGAAGTAACTAGTCAGCATGGTGGCCTTGTCGGCCCGCATATGCTCCCTTATATTGATATTATTCTGGTTAACTGTTGTTGTTGTACGGGTGGTTATAGGCCTAGTCGGCCGGAGGCTGTATTTACAGCCGTTATATAGCCCTTTGATTCCGTGAATTAGAGTTAGAGCCATCCAGGCACCAGATGTGCTTAGGCTCAGTAGTCTAGCAGTTCAGGTCCTAATAGGGCACCAGGTGCCAGTCATACCCCCCAAGGCGGGGTGTGACAAAATCATGTTCCGAGAAGTAAACTCGTTTTACAGGAATTGAACAATGGAATAACAAATAATGTATCCAAAGAATAAATTCCACAAGAAAGTATTGACATACCGCTCCATTATCGTAGTGGGAGAGATATCAATAGGCAACGGGAGGCACAAGTACAACGGTCGGACATCTCGCTACCTCAAGATAGTGGGAGCAATGTTGACCAGCCTGCACTTGTCGAGAAGCCTGTGCTTGGGGAAGAAGTTAGTGATAATCATGATTTAGTTTGCAAAAGTGATGTTGTGATTCCACCGTAAGATCATATTAATGATGTTGTAGTGAGTCATCGTAGTGGGAGAGTTATTAGAAAACTCATTCGCTTTGCACTCTTGGGAGAATCTTATGATAGAATCCCTAAAGAGCCTAATACAAACCACTTAGTTACGCCGAAGTACTACAAGATATAGATGCTGAAAAATGAATAGTCTCTATGAAATCTTAAATGGAGTCTATGTACTCCAATCAAGTCTGGGATCTTGTATAACCACCTGCAGAAGTCAAACTCATTGGCCGTAGATGGATCTATAAGAAAAAGAGAGGGGTGGATGGAGAAGTGCAAACTTTTAAAGTTAGGCTTGTTGCAAAAGGGTTTACTCAAAAAGAAGGAATTGATTATGAGGAAACCTTTTCGTCGATAGCCATGCTTAAATCCATCAGAATTCTCTTATTCATTGTTGCTCATTATGATTATGAGATCTAGCAGATGGATGTTAAGACGACTTTTCTTAATGGAAGTCTTAGTGAGTGTATATATATGGCACAACCAGAGGATTTCATGGAAAGTGGCAATGAGCACATGTTGTGTAAGCTGAAAACATCCATTTATGGGTTGAAACAGGCATCTAGGGCATGGAATACTTGTTTTGACAATTCGATTAAGACTTTTGATTTTTATCAATGTGAGAACGAGTCATGCATATATAAAAAGCGGGAGGGAAATAAAGTAGTGTGTTTGATTCTCTACGTGGATGACATTTTGCTCATAGGAAATAATGTGAGCATGCTGAAATCGGTTAAAGAGTGGTTGTCCTCGCGTTTTGATATGAATGACTTGGGTGAGACGGCTTATATCCTTGGGATCAAGCTCATGCGAGATCACAAGCAAAGGATATTAGGCTTGTCTCAAGCACTTTATATTGATACGATTCTTATCAGGTTTAGCATGAAAAATTTTAAAAAGGAATTTCTTCCTTTTAGGCATGGAATTTCTCTATCGAAAGATCATTCTAACAAAACGGTTGATGAGATAGAGAGGATGAGTCTTATCCCTTATGCTTCTGTTGTTGGGAGTCTCATGTATGCTATGTTATATACTAGACCTAACATTTGCTTTGTTGTTGGCATGGTTAGTAGATATCAGTATAATCCTGGGAATCAACATTGGATTGTAGTTAAGCATAAGATCAACTATCTGAAAAGGACTAGGGATTATGTGCTGGTTTTTCATTCGGGAGATCTGGTACTCGTTGGGTACACAAATTCGATTTTCAGTCTGACAGAGATTCTAGAAAATCTACCTCAGGATATGTGTATACTTTAGGAGGTGGAGCCATAAGTTGGAGGAGTATTAAGCAATCATGTGTTGTTGATTCCATCATGGCAAGTTGAGTCATGTAGCTGCCTCCGAGGCGGTTGAGGAGGCTGTTTGTCTTAAGAACTTCCTAAAAGAGCTTGGAGTGATTCCTTCGATTGAAGCACCAATTACACTTTATTGTGATAATAGTGGTGCGGTTGCAAACTCAAAGAAACCGCGAAGTCACAAAAGAAGCAAACACATTGAGAGAAAATATCACTTAATTCGGAACATAACTCAAAGAGGAGATGTAAAGGTTTTGAAGATTACATCGCAGAACAATTTGGCGGACCCGTTTACAAAGAGCTTGTCACAGAAGCCTTTTGAAAACATGTAGAAGGAATGGGCGTTAAAGTTGTAGGTGCATGGTTATGAGTCTAAGTGGGAGATTGTTAGGATATACTTAACCATGTGGTTTTAGTATAATGTTAATGTTTCAGTTTTGCATAAGACTTTTATTTTATTTATTGGATTAATAAAGTCTTGTTTTAAATAGATCATTTTTGCATGTGCGCCTTTACTTATATAGTAGATGATTTGGTGTATAGAGTTTAGTTTATACACAAAAGATTAAATCATCAGTTCTTATAAGTATAAAGTTTATATATATTCACAATCTAAGATGAAAATTGGATGAATTTATCGATATGATTGTAGCACAAGATTAAATGTAATTTATCTTGATTATGGGAATGGTGTTATTCCAACTTCTTGTGCTAGTACATTTTGTATGTATTGAACGGACCAAGTAGAGAAAAATATTTTGTCTAACTTAGTAAAATAAATTCTCCAAGTCATTAAATGTACTTATACTCTTAATCTTGATATAATTATTATCATCAAATGATAGGTTGGATGATGACAAATGATATTTGTGAAATAATAGTTAGTTGATTAAATCCATATCTCGACCTTGAGATTGATGATACCCCTTTATGATTGCTTATAAGGTTTCATGTGAAAACCCTGCAGGTGGATTCTGTTCCGTCACATGAAATAAGTTAAGCGTTTGAATAAAGGATTAAATTGATCAATGAATTAAATAGTTAGAAATTTAATTTGATTGGTTGGTATCTGTAATCTTAATGTGGGGAGTTAAATAAGAATTTAATGATTGGTTTTGAAATTATACCGAGGAGTGAAATTACGGATTTTTAGTGGAATAATCTGTGATTTATTATGGTAGGTTAATTCATTCATTATTTCAAATTAATACCATAATTGGAAGTCTCACTAATTAAATCGGTGGTCCCTACTATACCTGATTAATTAAAGAACTTGGAAAAGGAAGAAACCTGTTTTCTTGAAGTAGTAAAATCCTACAAGATTTTGGACAGCTTCAAAAAGGTAAGTAGTACACATTTTTGGGTTTCATACCCTTTGAAAACGTGTGAATATACATGGAAAGTAGGAATCCTATACGTTTTGGGATTAGGATTTTACACCCTAAAAACGTGATTATAAATAGAGTTTTTTCCTCCTTGAAAAGATCATCTTTTCTGAAAAACAGTATTTGCCCACACAAGTATTCCTTATTCGGATATTATTCAGGCTATAGTAGAAGACTGCAGATCTGGAGAGCGAATTGGACGTTTTGTGCGAAAACTTCAAGAGGTTAGTATTTCGTAATCTAATTCGTTATTGTTATCTAGTAATTCATGTAAGATAATTGATCCAATTTATATTTGCTTCCACTACGCATGTTCTAACAATCACCTTAAAAAATAAATTTAATGTTGGATAGAGTTATAAGCTATTACTTTCCTTAAAGTTAAAATTATACATTTTTAATTAATTTTCAGATATTTACTTCAAAATTAAACTAAATTTTATATTTTTCACCATTAAAAATAAAAAGAGAAATAAGTGAAAAACTCATAGCAAATTTATTCTATGATAAAAAAAAGGAAAAGGAAGAACAGAACAAGTGAAAAAACTCATTTCTAATTAATATCTCCAATGTAGAGTAATTATCGTAGATTAAAGGCGAAATTTTTTTTAAAAAAAAGAATAAATAGGACATTTATAATTTATCCCTATTAAAAAACATAAAAAATCGTTGGTTAATATTCAAATTTATATTCTCTATGGACATTAGGGTTCCTGGCAAAATAATTTTTAATGCAAAATAGTTTAAACTTATGAAGCACCTTTGTAAAATGTTAGTTGATCTTTTTATATTTAAAACTAAATTTTTGTAAAATATTTTGTTGACTTTTTTACTTTTAAAAGTTAATTTTACACTATAATTAGTTTTTAATATTTATTATTTTACATATAACTAATTTTTTATATTAAATCTTTTCTTATTAATATTAGAAACTAAAATCATAAAATTTACTTACATAAATTTTTTTCTCATTTTAATTGTGTAACTATACCTTTTTCTTTATGAGTGCTTTTGAACCCGCATATCTGAGGTTAATTCTTAAACTTTTCTCTTTAGATTCGGGATGAGTCAAATTGATAATTTCTTTAGAAGAGCAATACGAAAAAACTATAACAAATATATGAAAGAAATAGTTTTAAAGCATGAAATTTCTTTGTAAAATTTTAGTTGACTTTTTTATGTTTAATGTTAAATGTACAATTTTTTTTCATTTTAACGCGATTCACACGACAAACAGATGCTAAATCATTATATTAAAAGTACCAACACTCGTAGCGAAATGTTATTCATCTCTTTTATCCTTTAAAAATAGATTTTACAATACTCGATAAAATAGTAATTGGCCAATACGTAATATTTAAAATTTTGAAATAAACTAAATACTATCTATCCAACATAGAACCATATACATGGTTTCATTACGCACCGTACGACCCATTTCCAATGCTACGAACCGAACATTCACCAAAGAAGTATATGCACTTAATACACATTTAAACAATACATGCATTATGATCCCAGCATAACTTTGTCGACGAATCAAAGGATCACCATTCATGGAGTGATATAGGACTAGGAGTCAAAAATCAAAACAAGCAAGAGGAATACAAGTGATTAGTTGATATTAAAACTACAGTTCTTGCACAATTTAAACAATATTTTGGGTAGTGATGTTTATAAAACAAAACAGTTGAGCAGAGGAAAAATCACATCTTGTCACATCCCTCTGAGCCAAAAAAAGGGAAAACCTAGAAGTAACCCCAAAGGCAATTATTAGGAATAGTTAACTAGACAATTCTAGTTTATATTCACCCTTCAAGACAAAGTAAAATCCCAAAGAAGTATTTCCTGCCCTACAACTCTGGTATATCTTTCAGTAAGTCTTCTACCTGAACCACCATCTCTGAATAGTAGATATAGGAGCATTCAAGAAAGGGACATAACGTTGTACAATAGGATTGACAAGCCTCCAGATCATAGCCTACACACCTTGATGGTAACCACCGGTAGCAGGAGCATGATACATAAGCTTCAATAACTGCAAAGAGTTGCATACTAGTCATTGTAACTAAATAACATGCATACTCTCAACAAATGGGAATAGTGGGATATCAAAGCTACCTAAGGTAATACGTACTGGAACAAGAAAAAAGGACAAGATTTAAGAAATTATAACTTCTATTATTTCATCAAGTTTAAATTGTAAATCATGACGCTGCCAAATTATGTGAGGTGGCAAATGGGTTGCGCATTAACAATTTGGACATACGATGGGCACTTCCTCAGCTTCAGCCTATTCTTGGCAGCAACTTTGTCATTAACAAATGTATGAGTAGCTCCGGTATCCACCATTGCTATCATACGCTTGCCATCAAATTATTGAAAGACAAACCCAATGGATTTGCTGGTGGGAATCACTGAAGACACAAGCGATCTGGTGGACATGCTGTCACAGATCCATGGTCTCAACTTGGAACTGCGTCACTACCGTGAGCAGGTTGATGGCCAATTGTCTGATTTTCTCAATTTTTGGGAGGCAAGTGCTGCGAAGTTTGAGGAATTGGCCAAAGAAAATGAAGATCTTAAGGCGGAGGTGATGGTGCTCCACAAGGAAGTAGCCAATTCTGGCCGGGTTGGCGAGGAGTATGCTGCCAAGATCAAAATCCCAGAACCAAAGCCGTTTGATGGGATTCGGGGCACCAAGGAACTTGAAAAGTTTTTGTGGGACATGGAACATTATTTTACTTCTGCTCATGTTCCTGAAAATGACAAGTTGACGATGGTAGTTCGCTATTTCAGAGGGGATGCGATTCTGTGGTGGCGCACCAAAAGTGCTAATGATGTTAGCGCAGGAAGGCCCAAGGTTGAGACATGGGCGCAGTTGCGGGAGGCGCTAAGAGACAAATTTCTGCCTAGCAATTCTTCTTGGGTTGCTAGGGACAGGCTGAAACGCTTGAGACAGGTTGGTTCAATTCGTGAGTATGTGAAGGACTTTTCTTCCTAGTTGTTGGACATCAAAAATATGTCAGACGAGGACAAGTTGCATAACTTCATTGCTGGGATGCAAGGCTGGGCGCAAAATGAGTTGCGTCGGCAGAAAGTGCAAGATATGCCGAGTGCAATTGCGGCTGCTGATGCTTTGATCGATTTTCATTCAAACAGTGTTCTTTCTGACCCTACTCCCACGGCTTGGGAAAACAAAAGGGAGAAGGGGAAAGACTGGAAGAAGGATCATCGAAAATCTGAGGGAAATGACAAAGGCAAGGGAAAAGTTGTGGCTGCTTCATCGTAAAATGACAAGCCGACGAGTGAGAAGGTCTGCTGGACGTGCCAAAAACCAGGGCATCAGGCACGAAACTATCCCAATAAAGCCAAGGTGAATGCTCTTCTTGCTGAAGAAGAGAGTGTGGCGGAAAAGGGGGAAGTTGCTGCCAATATCAACCTACTGAAGTTGCTAAACACGTTGGTGGAAAACGTGGCAGAACAGGTTGATGAAGAAGAAGATGATGCCGCTAATTTAGTTGCTCTTGTGAATGTTGCAGATTCTGTGGAAGACTTGACGGATGCTTACTCCAATCTGATGTTTTGTGGAAGTCATGATTGGGGACAGACCGGTAGTAACTATGGTTGATACAGGTGCTACTCATATGTTGACCAAGACAGTCAAGGAATACGGGCTGAGAGTGACTTAATGTCCAACAAAGATGAAGTCTATAAACTCACCAGCACAACCTGGTCTTGGACAGGCGCTGGACGTGCCGTTGAGTATAGGACACTGGTCAAGTTTGCATAATTTGATAGTGGTGCCGCTTGATGATTTTAATCTCATGCTTAGGATTGATTTTATGAGGAAGTGTAAAGTTTCTCCAATTCCTCATCTTGATGGTTTGATGTTTATGGGTGAAAAGGATCCTGGCTTTGTCAAGGGGATCAACCCATGTGAAGCAAGCATTAGTAAGTCAAAGAACACAGGGATTGTTGCGTTGGTGTCGGTTGCTGCATTGACAAAGGCTTGAAGAGCAGTGAGACTACTTACCTCGCTGCCTTGGTGGAAGTCAAGCCAGATTTGTAGATGGAAGTCCCTGATGATGTTGTAGAGTTGCTGGGAAAATTCAAAGATTTTTCCGCCTGAACTGCCTAGACAGTTGCCGCTGAGGAGGGAAATAGACCACAAAATTGAGTTGCTGCCAGGGTCTGTGCCTCCAGCACGCCCTCCTTACCGTATGTCTCCTTTGGAGTTGGCTGAATTGAGGAAGCAGATTGATGAACTGCTTGCAGCTGGCCTCATCCAGCCTTCGAAGGCTCCATTTGGCGCACCAGTCCTTTTCCAAAAGAAGCAGGATGGCTCTTTGAGGATGTGTGTGGATTACTGGGCGCTGAACAAGGTAACTGTGAAGAACAAGTACCCGTTAGCACTGATCCAAGATTTACTTGATAGGCTGTCTAAGGCTAGTTTTTTTACTAAGTTATACTTGAGGTCAGGCTATTGGCAGGTTCTCATAGCCAAGGGGGATGCCCCTAAGACCACGTGTGTAACTAGATACGGTAGCTTTGAATTCCTTGTAATGCCGTTTGGGCTGACTAATGCCCTGGCTACCTTTTGCAACTAAATGAATAATTTTCTTTATGACTATCTTGATGACTTTGTAGTAGTATACTTAGATGACATAGTCATTTATAGCAGGACTATCGAAGATCATTTGCTGCATTTAGAGAAGGTGTACGCCTTAGAGATTTCCAACTCTATGTGAAAATGGAAAAGTGTGATTTTGCTAAACAGGAGATCAAATTTTTGGGACACTTGGTTAGTGAAAACCAGGTTCGGATGGATCCCAAAAAGGTGCAGGTTATTGTTGATTGGCAGGCACCAAGCGGGGTAAAAGAATTGAGACCGTTTTTGGGTTTGGCAAACTACTACCGAAAATTTATTGCTGGCTATTCCAGGAAGGCTGCCCCATTGACAGATTTGCTGAAGAAATATGTCAAATGGACTTGGACAGATGCATATGCAAAGGCTTTCACTGCCTTGAAGGAGGCCATCGCATTCGAGCCAATCCTAAGGCTGCCAGATTTTGATATGCCATTTGAGGTCCACACTGATGCATCAGATTTTGCTGTTGGTAGTGTGCTGGTCCAAGAAGGTCATCTAGTAGCAATAGAGAGTAGAAAATTGAATACCGCAGAGCAACGATATTCTGCCCATGAGAAGGAAATGGTTGATGTGATCCATTGCCTTCACGTTTGGCGAGTGTACTTGCTTGGAACGAAGTTTGTTGTCCGGACGGACAACGTGGCCAATACTTACTTCAAGACTCAACAGAAATTGAGTCCAAAGCAGGCTCGGCTGCAGGAGATGCTGGCTGAATATGACTTCGTGTGGGTGCACAAACCCGACAGAGAAAACCAGGTTCCTGATGCGTTGAGTCGCAAAGAGGTATTTGCTGCTATTTATTCGCTCACTAGAATTGAATCTGATTTACTTGATATAATTAAACTATGTGCTGCGAATGATCCATTATATGTGAAGTTGATGGATAAAGTGAGGGATGGAACTGTTAGGCGGTATTGGATCGAGGACGATCTACTACATATCAAAGGGGGGAGAATCATGGTACCCCAAGGTGCAGGTTTGCGTCGGACTTTGATGAAGAAGACGCATGATGGCATTGCTGTCCCGAAGTTTAGAGGATGATGGCATTGCTGTCCCGAAGTTATTTCTGGCCGAAAATGAAGGACGACATTGAGGCCTATGTCAAGACTTGCCTTGTATGTCAGCTTGACAAGTCTGAACGGAAGAAGGAAACAAGTTTGCTACAACCTCTACCGGTTGCTGAACGTCCTTGGGCTTCTGTTTCTATGGATTTCATTAGCGGATTTCCAAAGGTTGATGGTAAGGCATCAATCATGGTGGTGGTAGACAGATTCTCGAAGTATGGGGTATTCATTGCTGCTCCAACTCTATGTTCCTCGAAGATAGCTGCTGAATTGTTTTATAAGCATGTGATAAAGTATTTTTGTGTTCCAACTGACATTGTGAGTGATAGAGATGCTCGATTTACTAGCCATTTTTGGACTGCTTTGTTCAAATTGATGGGTACATATTTGAAATTCTCGACAGCAAATCATCCACAAACTGATGGACAGATTGAAAGAATCAATTATCTGCTTGTGGAGTACTAGAGGCACTATGTGACTGCGAGTCAGAGGAATTGGGTAGCGTTGCTGGACAGTGCACACTTTTGCTATAACTTGCACAGGTCGTCGACTACGGAGATGAGTCCTTTCGAGATTGTGTTGGGCAGGCAACCTGACACGCCACTTGAAGTTGCTAAGCAGAATTCTCAGGGCAAGTGTCCTTCCGCTTACAGCTATGCACGTGACAAGCAAGAGTTGCTGGCTGAGGCGCAAGACAGTTTGCGGAAAGCTGCCAAGCGAATGAAGAAGTATGTTGACAAGCATCGTCGTGCATTGGACTTTTAGGTTGGTGATAAGGTGTTGCTGAGATTAACACCTCAAATCTGGAAGAAGATCATTAGCTAGACAAGACATTATTGGATGATTCCAAAGTACGACGGTCCCTTTGAAGTTGTAGAGAAGGTTGGTGCAGTGGCTTACAGGTTGAGTCTGCCAGAAATGCTGAAGGTGCATCCTACTTTTCATTTGAGTTACTTGAAGCCCTTTCATGAAGATGTTGAGGATCCATCAAGGGCGATGGCCAGACGTGCTCCTCTGGTTGTGAGACAACAGTATGAGGAGATTGAGAAGATTTTGGACCACCGGACCTTAGGGCAAAGCAAGAAGAATAGGCGGACAGAGTTTCTGTATCAATGGAAAGACAAACCTGAATGTGATGCGACTTGGGAGAAAGGGGCTTCTTTTTGGAAGTTTGAAAACCAGATCAAGGCTTACTTAAATTCTGCCTCGTCGAAGACGACGAGCTAATCTGGTGGGGGAAGTTTATTAGCCCCTTGACTTGATCGTAGGACCTTGTGCCCAGGGCAAGGCAAGGCTTGTGGAAAAATTAGCATGATAAGGCATTTACATGATGGGCCTTGGCATGACTCCATGTTGCTGATGGAACCATGATGGCATTGTGGCAGACCAACCGGGCATGCGCAGGTGCAGGTCAACAAGGGCAGGCACGGGTCGGCAGACTTGGGCACTAGGTAGGTGGCCTAGATGCCAAGTTGATGATGATGAAGGCAAGGCTGACACGGGCAATGGCATGACATTGCCGTGGCATAGAAAGACAACGGGCGGATGTGACCTAGGTGAGGAGTTGGCAAGGAAACTGGGCCATGGACGGCTGCGCGGAGCAGCCGAGGCAGACATGCACTGGCATGAAGACTTGGCGCGCAGACATGGCACAAAGGCAGGCAAGAGCGCGCGCAGGCATGTCGCGAAGCAGGCGAGGCGCGCACGGTTGGCGTGAAGGCGCGCGTAGGCGCCAAGGGCCGACGCACGCGCGCGCTCGCTCAAGGCATGCGCAGCACATGCAGGTGGTTGGACAGTTTCCTTGAATCTGGGCGCCTCTGGCCTAGTCAGCAAGGGCAGTTGTAACTTCCGAATTTTGAATTCAAAATGCCTATCAGTTGGGGATGTCAACTGAATTTAGGAGGGAATTTGGTAAGCCATGTGGAATGGGGAATGGGCTAATTTTAAAAGGGAGTTAGTCTATGCTGCCTAAGGCAATGAGTGAAGCAAAAAGATAGTGTGTTAGTCTATCTTTTTGGACAAACAGTTTTGAGGCCTTGTGTATTCTTTGTACATGTGTTATATACAAAGTTGGGAGTGTTCCCGTATGTACGTGTGTGCCTAATATTGTGATTGTATGAAATAGTCTAAGTGTCGAATGGATCGTAAAGGCAAACTTGTAGGCTGAGTCATAGCGGCTGTGTGCGTGTGACTGTCGTGCAGTGTCAAGAGTGTTGCGTAAAATAAAAATTGACCCTGTAACAACTGGTATCAGAGCCAGGTTTTAAATTAGCCCACGCCCCATGCCACATGGCTTACAAAATTCCCTCCTAAATTCAGTTGAAATCCCCAGCTGATAGGAAATTCGAATTAAAAATTTGAAAGTTACAACTGCCCTTACTGACTAGGCCAGAGGCGCCCAGATTCTAGGAAACTACCCAACCGCCCGCATATGCTGTGCATGCCTTGCGCGCGTGCGCACGTGTGTTGCCTGCTTCGCGCCATGCCTGCACGCGCCCTTGCCTGCCTTGGCGCCATGTCTGTGCGCCAAGTCTTCGTGCCAGCGCATGTCTACCTCAGCTGCTCCGCACAGCCGTCCATTGCCAAGTTTCCTTTCAAACGCCTCGCCTAGCTCACATCCGCCCGTTGTCTTTCTATGCCACGGCAATGCCATGCCATTTCCCGTATCAGCCTTGCCTTCATCATCATTGACTTAGCATCTAGGCCACCTGCCTAATGCCCAAGTCCGCCGACCCGTGCTTTCCCTTGCTGACCTGCACCCGCGCATGCCCGGTTGGTCTGCCATAATGTCATCACGGTTCCATCAGCAACATTGATTCATGCCAAGGTCCATCAAGTAAATTCCTTGTGATGCCCATTTTCCCGCAAGCCTTGCCTTGTCCTCGGCACAAGGCCTTACGATCAAGTCAAGGGGCTAACAAACTTCCCCCACCAGATTAGCTCATCGTCCTCGATGAGGAAGAATCTAAGTAAGCCTTGATCTGGTCTTCGAACTGCCACAAAGACGCCCCTTTTCCCAAGTCGCATCACATTCGGGTTTGTCTTTCCATTCCGCCTATTCTTCTTGCTTTGCCCCAAGGTCTGGTGGTCCAGAATCTTCTCAATTGTCTCCTCAGACTGTTGTCTCACATCTGGAGGAGCACGTCTGGTCGTCTCCCTTGCTAGATCCTCAGCATCTTCATGAAAAGGCTTCAAGTAACTCACATGGAAATTAGGATGCACCTTCAGCCGTTCCGGCAGATTCAACCGGTAAGCCACTGCACTAACCTTCTCTATGACTTCAAAGGGATCGTCGTACTTTGGAATCAGCCCACAATGTCTCGTCTTGCTACTGATCTTCTTCTAGATTTGAGGTGTTAATTTAAGCAACACCTTGTCACCAACCTGAAAGTCCTATGCACCGCGATGCTTTTCAGCATACTTCTTCATTCGCTTGGCAGCTTTCCGCAAACTGCCTTGTGCCTCAGCCAGCAACTCTTGCTTGTCATGTGCATACCTGTAAGCGGCAGGACACTTTCCCTGAGATTTTTGCTTAGCAACTTCAAGTGGCGTGTCAGGATGCCTGCCCAACACAATCTCAAAAGGACTCATCTCCGTAGCCGACGACCTGTGCAAGTTATAGCAAAATTGTGCACTATCCAGCAACTCTACCCAATTCCTCTGACTCGCAGTCACATAGTGCCTCAAGTACTCCTCAAGCAGATGATTGATTCTTTCGGTTTGTCCATCAGTTTGTAGATGATTTGCAGTCGAGAATTTCAAACCTGTACCCATCATTTTGAACAAAGAAGTCCAAAAACGGCTAGTAAATCGAGCATCTCTATCACTCATAATATCAGTTGGAACACCAAAATACTTTATCACATGCTTATAAAACAAGTCAGCAGCTATCTCTGAGGAACATAGAGTTGGAGCAGCAATTAATACCCCATACTTCAAGAATTTGTCTACCACCACCATGATTGACGCCTTACCATCAACCTTTGGAAATCCGCTAATGAAATCCATAGAAATGGAAGCCCAAGGACGTTCAGCAACCGGTAGAGGTTGTAGAAACCTACTTCCTTCTTCCGTTCAGACTTGTCAAGCTGACATACAAGACAAGTTTTGACATAGGCCTCAATGTCATCCTCCATTTTTGGCCAGAAATAACTTCGGGATAGCAATGTCATCATCCTCTCAACACCCGGATGACCAGCGTAAGCAGCATCATGCGTCTCCTTCATCAAAGTCCGACGAAAACCTTCACCTTGGGGTAACACGATTCTCCCCCCTTTGAAATGCAGCAGATTGTCCTCGATCCTATACCGCCTAACAGTTCTATCCCTCACTTGATCCATCAACTTCACATATAATGGATCACTCGCAGCACATAGTTTAATTGTATCAAGTAAATCAGATTCAATTCTAGTGAGCGAATAAACAATAGCAAATACCTCTTTGCGACTCAACGCATCAGCAACTTGGTTTTCCCTACCGGGTTTGTGCACCCACACGAAGTCATATTCAGCCAACATCTCCTGCCACAGAGCCTACTTTGGACTCAATTTCTGTTGAGTCAAGAAGTAAGTATTGGCCACATTGTTCTTCCAGACAATAAACTTCGTTCCAAGCAAGTACCCTCTTCAAACTTGAAGGCAATGGATCACAACAACCATTTCCTTCTCATGGGCAGAATACCATTGCTTCGTGGCATTCAATTTTCTGCTCTCAAACGCTACCGGATGACCTTCTTGGACCAGCACATTGCCAACAGCAAAATCTGATGCATCAGTGTGGACCTCAAACGGCATATAAAAATCTAGCAGCCTTAGGATTGGCTCGAATGCTATGGCCTCCTTCAAGGAAGTGAAAGCCTTTGCACATTCATCTGTCCAAGTCCACTTGACATTTTTCTTCAGCAAAATTTTCAATGGGGCAGCCTTCCTAGAACAGCCAGCAATAAATTTCTGGTAGTAGTTTGCAAAAGCCAAAAACGATCTCAATTCTTTTACCCCGCTTGGTGCCTGCCAATCAACAATAGCCTACACCTTTTTGGGATCCATTCGGACCTGGTTTTTGTTAACCAAGTGTCCCAAGAATTTGATCTCCCGTTGAGCAAACTCACACTTTTCCATTTTCACATAGAGTTGGAAATCTCTAAGGTGTTCCAACACCTTCTCTAAATGCAGCAAATGATCTTCAATAGACCTACTATAAATGACTATGTCATCTAAGTATACTACTACAAAGTCATTAAGATAGTCATAAAGAACATTATTCATTAATTTGCAAAAGGTAGCGGGGCATTAGTCAGCCCAAACAGCGTTACAAGTAATTCAAAGCTACCGTATCTAGTTACACAAGTGGTCTTTGGGGCATCCCCCTCGGCTATGCGAACCTGCCAATAGCCCGACCTCAAGTCTAACTTACTAAAGAAACTAGCCTTAGACAGCATATCAAGTAAATCTTGGATCAGCGGCAATGGGTACTTATTCTTCATAGTTACCTTGTTCAGCGCCCTATAATCCACACACATCCTCAAAGAGCCATCCTGCTTCTTTTGGAAAAGGACTGGTGTGCCAAATGGAGCCTTCGAAGGCTGGATGAGGCCAGCTGCAAGCAGTTCATCAATCTGCTTCCTTAATTCAGCCAACTCCAAAGGAGACATATGGTAAGGAGGGCGTGCTGGAGGCACAGACCCTGGCAGCAACTCAATTTTGTGGTCTATTTCCCTCCTCGGCGACAACTGTCTAGGCAGTTCAGGCGGCATCAAATCTTTGAATTTTCCCAGCAACTCTGCAACATCATCAGGGACTTCCATCTGCAAATCTGGCTTGACTTCCACCAAGGCAGCAAGGTAAGCAGTCTCACTGCTCTTCAAGCCTTTGTCAAGTGCAGCAGCCGACACCAACTCAGCAATCCCTGTGTTCTTTGAATTACTACTGCTTGCTTCACATGGGTTGATCCCCTTGACAAAGCCAGGATTTGTTTCACCCATAAACATCAAACCATCAAGATGAGGAATTGGAGCAACTTTATACTTCCTCATAAAATCAATCCCAAGCATGAGATTAAAATCATCAAGCGGCACCACTGTCAAATTATGCAAACTTGACCAGTGTCCTATACTCAGCGGCACGTCCAGCGCCTGTCCAAGACCAGGTTGTGCTGGTGAGTTTATAGCCTTCATCTTTGTTGCACATTAAGTCACCCTCAGCCCGTATTCCTTGACTGTCTTGGTCGTAACAAACGTATGAGTACAGGTCAGTCCCCAATCATGACTTCCACATACATCAGATTGGACTAAGCGTCCGTTAAGTCTTCCCCAGAATCTGCAGCATTCACAAGAGCAACTAAATCAGCGACATCTTCTTCTTCTTCATCAACCTGTTCTGCCACGTTTGCCACCAACGTGTTCAGCAACTTCACCCTTTTTCGCCACACTCTCTTCTTCAGCAAGAAGAGCATTCACCTTGGCTTGATTGGGATAGTTTCGTGCCTGATGTCCTGGTTTTTGGCACATCCAGTAGACCTTCTCACTCGCCGTCCTGTCATTTTTGGATGAAGCAGCCACAACTTTTCCCTTACCTTTGTCATTTCCCTCAGATTTTTGATGATCCTTCTTCTAGTCTTTCCCATTCTCCCTTTTCTTTGCCCTAGCCATGGGAGTAGGGTTATAAAGCACACTTTTGAATGAAAATGGATCAAACATCAGCAGCCGCAATTGCACTCGGCAGATCTTGCACTTTCTGCCGACGCAACTCATTCTGCGCCCAGCCTTGCATCCCAGAAATGAAGTTATGCCACTTTTCCTCGTCTGACATATTTTGGATGTCCAGCAACAAGGAAGAAAAGTCCTTCACATACTCATGAATTGAACCAACCTGTCTCAAGCATTTCAGCCTTTCCCTAGCAGCCCAAGACGAATTGCTAGGCAGAAATTTGTCTCTTAGCGCCTCCCGCAACTGCGCCCATGTCTCAACCTTGGGCCTTCCTGCGCTAACATCATCAACACTTTTGGTGCGCCACCACAGAATCACATCCCCTCTGAAATAGCGAACTGCCATCGTCAACTTGTCATTTTCAGGAACATGAGAAGAAGTAAAATAATGTTCCATGTCCCACAAAAAAATTTCAAGTTCCTTGGTGCCCTGAATCCCATCAAACGGCTTTGGTTCTGGGATTTTAATCTTGGCAGCATGCTCCTCGACAACCCGGCCAGAATTGGCTACTGCCTTGTGGAGCACCATCACCTCCGCCTTAAGATCTTCATTTTCTTTGGCCAGTTCCTCAAACTTTGCAGCACTTGCCTCCCGAAAATTGAGAAAATCATAGAATTGGCCATCAACCTGCTCACGCTAGTGACGCAGTTCTGAGTTGAGACCATGGATCTGTGACAGCACGACCACCTTGTGTCTTCAGTGATACCCACCAGCAAATCCGTTGGGTTTGTCTTTCAATAATTTGATGGCAACTGTACGATAGCAATGGTGGATACCGGAGCTACTCATACGTTTGTTAATGACAAAGTTGCTGCCAAGAATGCGCTGAAGCTGAGGAAGTGCGCATCGTATGTCCAAACTATTAATGCACAAGCGATTGTGGGAATGGCATATGATGTTTCCATGGTCCTTGGAAAGTGGACTGGAAAGCATAATTTGATGGTGATGCCCCTGGGAGACTTTGAATTGATACTTGGAGTTGATTTTTTGAAGAAGTATCAGTTTGTTCCATTCCCTCATTTGGATGGGTTGATGCTGATGGACGAGAAGATACCGAGTTTCATCAAGGCTGTTCATCCTTATGGAGAAGTTGAGAAAGTGAAGAAGTACAAGACACCTATTATTTCTGCTATTAGTGTCGAGAAAGGATTGAAGAAGGGAGATCAAACCTTTCTTGCTGCCATGGTTGAGATCAAACCAGATGTGCAGGTTGAGGTGCTCGATTCTGTTGCAGAATTACTGAAAGAGTATGCTGATGTGATGCCCCCTGAGTTGCCTAAGATGCTGCCACCAAGAAGGGATATTGATCACAAGATAGAGTTGCTGCTAGGATCAGTTGCCCCTGCCCAGGCTTCTTATCGGATGGCTCCTAAGGAGTTGGCTAAATTGCGCAAACAATTGAATGAGTTGCTGGATGTCGGACTAATTCAGCCTTCAAAGGCTCCATATGGTGCTCCTGTTTTGTTCCAAAAGAAGCAGGATGGATCCATGGGGATGTGCGTGGACTATAGGGCATTGAACAAAGTGACTGTGAAGAACAAATATCCGGTGCCGCTGGTGCAAGACTTGATGGACAGGCTGAGCAAGGCATGCTGGTTTACTAAGCTGGATCTTAGGTCTGGTTATTGGCAGGTTAGAATAGCAGAGGGTGATGAGCCTAAAACTACTTGTGTAACTAGGTATGGCTCATATGAGTTTCTTGTAATGCCGTTTGGGCTGACTAATGCCCAGCCACTTTCTGTAATTTAATGAATGACGTGTTGTTTGAGTATCTTGATTATTTTATTGTAGTTTACTTAGACGACATTGTTATTTATAATTTCTCTCTTGATGAACACTTGATGCGTTTGAGCAAGGTGCTGTCTCATTTGAGGGAGTACAAACTCTATGTGAAGATGGAGAAGTGTGAATTTGCTCAAAAAGAAATCAAGTTCCTTAGGCACTTGGTGAGTCAGAATCAAGTGCGGATGGACTCAAAGAAGGTGAGTCAGAATCAAGATCCCCATCATGTTGAACAAAGCTGTCCAAAACTGACCTATAAATCTAGCATCCCTATCACTCACAATGTTATCTGGCTCACCAAACGCTAAACCACATGTCTATAAAATAAATCAGTAGCTACTTTGGACGAACAAATAATTGGCGCAGCAATAAAAATAGAGTACTTTGAAAACCTATCTACAACCGCCATAATATATGCCTTACCGTCCACTTTCGGAAACCCAGAAATAAAGTCGATTGACACGGACATCCATGGCCGTTCAGAAATCGGAAGAGGCTGCAACAAACCTACTTCCTTCTTGCGCTCAGATTTATCTAACTGGCACACAAGACAAGTCTTCACGTAAGCTTCAACATCGTCTTCCATCTTTGGACAATAATATACACGGGATAGCAGGGCTAACATCCGATCCACACCCGGATGACCAGCCCATGTAGTGTCATGCGCCTCTTTCATCAGTTCTCTACGCAGTCCACCACCTTGAGGTACGACGATCCTCCCCCCTTTGAAATAAAGAAGATCGTCCTCGATCCACTACCTCCTAACTATCCCTTCTTTCACTTGACCCATCCATTTCACATATAATGAGTCATTAGCAGCACAAATTCATATTTTATCAATAAAATCAGTTTCAAGTCTAGAAATTGAAAACACAGCAGCAAGTACCTCTTTCCGGCTCAAGGCGTCAGCAACTTGATTGTGCCTTCCCAGCTTATGTTCCCACACGAAATCATACTCTGCCAGGAATTCCTGCCAACGTGCTTGCTTCGGACTTATCTTGCGTTAAGTCTTGAAGAATGTATTAGCCACATTATCTGTCTGCACCACAAAGCGTGTGCCTAGCAAATACACTCTCCATGTCTGCAAGCAATGCACAAAGAAACCATCTCCTTTTCGTGAGTCGAATACCGCTGCTCAGCTTCATTCAATTTCCTGCTTTCATAGGAAGCTGGATGCCCTTCCTGCACAAGAACACCTCCAACAGCCTTTTTCAGATGCATCTGTATGCACCTCAAATTGCAACTCGAAATCAGGCAGCTTTAAGATAGGCTCCGATGCTACTGCTTCCTTCAACAATCGGAATGCAGCTTCACACTTCTCGGACCACGCCCACTTAACATCTTTCTTCAGCAAATTTGTTAAGGCGGCTTCCTTCTTGGAATAGCCTGAAATGAACTTGCGGTAATAATTAGCCAGCCCTAAAAATGACCGCAGCTCTTTCACGCCATTGGGTGCCTGCCAATCCGCGATTGCCTGCACCTTCTTTGGGTCCATCCGCACTTGATTCTGACTCACCAAGTGCCCAAGGAACTTGATTTCTTTTTGAGCAAATTCACACTTCTCCATCTTCACATAGAGTTTGTACTACCTCAAACGAGACAACACCTTGCTCAAATTCATAAGTGTTCATCAAGAGAGCAACTATAAATAACAATGTCATCTAAGTAAACTACAACGAAATAATAAAGATACTCAAACAACACGTCTTTCATTAAATTACAGAAAGTGGTGGGGGCATTAGTCAGCCCAAACGACATTACAAGAAACTCATATGAGTCATACCTAGTTACACAAGTAGTTTTAGGCTCATCACCCTCTGCTATTCTAACCTGCCAATAACCAGACCTAAGATCCAGCTTAGTAAACTAGCATGCGTTGCTCAGCCTGTCCATCAAGTCTTGCACCAGCGGCACCGGATATTTGTTCTTCACAGTCACTTTGTTCAATGCCCCATAGTCCATGCACATCCTCAAGGATCCGTCCTGCTTCTTTTGGAACAAAACAGGAGCACCATACGGAGCCTTTGAAGGCTGAATTAGTCCAGCATCCAGCAACTCATTCAATTGTTTGCGCAATTCAGCCAACTCCTTAGGAGCCATCCGGTAAGGAGCCTGGGCAGGGGCAACTGATCCTAGCAGCAACTCTATCTTGTGATCAATATCTCTTCTTGGTGGCAGCATCTTAGGCAACTCAGGGGGCATCACATCAGCATACTCTTTCAGAAATTCTGCAACAGAATCGAGCACCTCAACCTTCACATCTGGTTTGATCTCAACCATGGCAGCAAGAAAGGTTTGATCTCCCTTCTTCAAACCTTTCTTAACACTAATAGCAGGAATAATACGTGTCTTGTACTTCTTCACTTTCTCACCTTCTCCATAAGGATGAACAACCTTTATGAAACTCGGTATCTTCTCGTCCATCAGCATCAACCTATCCAAATAAGGGAATGGAACAAATCGATACTTCTTCAAGAAATCAACTCCAATTATCAATTCAAAGTCTCCCAGCGGCATCACAATCAAATTATGCTTTCCAGTCCACTCTCCAAGGACCATGGAAACATCATATGCCATTCCCACAATTGTTTGTGCTTTGGCATTAACAGTTTGGACATACGATGGGCACTTCCTCAGCTTCAGCCCATTCTTGGAAGCAACTTTGTCATTAACAAACATATGAGTAGCTCCGATATCCACCATTGCTATCATACGCTTGCCATCAAATTATTGAAAGACAAACCCAATGGATTTGCTCGTGGGAATCACTGAAGATACAAGCGATCTAGTGGGCATGCGGTCATAGATCCATGGTCTCAACTTGGAACTGCGTCACTACCATGAGCAGGTTGATGGCTAATTGTATGATTTTATCAATTTTTGGAAGGCAAGTGCTTCCAAGTTTGAGGAACTGGTCAAAGAAAATGATTATCTTAAGGCGGAGGTGATGGTGCTCCACAAGGCAGTAACCAATTCTGTCGGGTTGGCGAGGAGCATGCTGCCAAGATTAAAATCCCAGAACCAAAGCCATTTGATGGGATTCGGGGCACCAAGGAACTTGAAAATATTTTATGCGACATGGAACATTATTTTACTTCTGCTCATGTTCCTGAAAATGACAAGTTGACGATGGCAGTTCGCTATTTCAGAGGGGATGCGATTCTGTGGTGGCGCACCAAAAGTGCTGATGATGTTAGCGCAGGCAGGCCCAAGGTTGAGACATGGGCGCAGTTGCGGGAGGCACTAAGAGACAAATTTCTGCCTAGCAATTCGTCTTGGGTTGCTAGGGACAGGCTGAAACGCTTGAGACAGGTTGGTTCAATTCGTGAGTATGTGAATGACTTTTCTTCCTTGTTGCTGGACATCCAAAATATGTCAGACGAGGACAGGTTTCATAACTTCATTTCTGGGATGCAAGGCTGGGCGCAGAATGAGTTGCGTCGGCAGAAAGTGCAAGATCTGCCGAGTGTAATTGCGGCTGCTAATGCTTTGGTCGATTTTCATTCAAACAGTGTGCTTTCTGACCCTACTCCTACGTCTAGCACAAAGAAAATGGAGAAGGGGAAAGACTGGAAGAAGGATCATCGAAAATCTGAGGGAAATGACAAAGGCAAGGGAAAAGTTGTGGCTGCTTCATCAAAAAATGACAGGCCGGCGAGTGAGAAGGTCTGCTGGATGTGCCAAAAACCAGGGCATCAGGCAAGAAACTGTGTCACTAAAGCCTAGGTGAATGCTCTTCTTGCTGAAGAAGAGAGTGTGGCAAAAAAGGGGGAAGTTGCTGCCTATATCAACCCGCTAAAGTTGCTAAACACGTTGGTGGCAAACGTGGTAGAACAGGTTGATGAAGAAGAAGATGATGCCGCTGATTTAGTTGCTCTTGTAAATGCTGTAGATTCTGTGGAAGACTTGACGGACGCTTACTCCAATCTGATGTATGTGGAAGTCATGATTGGGGACAGACCAGTAGTAACTATGGTTGATACAGGTGCTACTCATACGTCGACCAAGACAGTCAAGGAATACGGGATGAGGGTGAATTAATGTGCAACAAAGATGAAGGCTATAAACTCACCAGCACAACCTAGTCTTGGACAGCCACTGGACGTGCCGCTGAGTATAGGACACTGGTCAGGTTTGCATAATTTGACAGTGGTGCCGCCTAATGATTATAATCTCATGCTTGGGATTGATTTTATGAGAAAGTATAAAGTTGCTCCAATTCCTCATTTTGATGGTTTGGTGTTTATGGGTGAAAAGGATCCTGGCTTTGTCAAGGGGATCAACCCATGTGAAGCAAGAAGTAGTAAGTCAAAGAACACAGGGATTGCTGCGTTGGTGTCGGCTGCTGCATTTGACAAAGGCTTGAAGAGCAGTGAGACTACTTACCTCGCTGCCTTGGTGGAAGTCAAGCCAGATTTGCAAATGGAAGTCCCTGATGATGTTGCAGAGTTGCTGGGAAAATTCAAAAATGTGATGCCGCCTGAACTGCCTAGACAGTTGCCGCTGAGGAGGGAAATAAACCACAGAATTGAGTTGCTGCTAGGGTCTGTGCCTCCAGTACGCCTTTCTTACCGTATGTCTCCTTTGGAGTTGGCTGAATTGAGGAAGCAGATTGATGAACTGCTTGCAGCTGGCCTTATCCAGCCTTCGAAGGCTCCATTTGGCGCACCAGTCCTTTTCCAAAAGAAGCAAGATGGCTCTTTGAGGATGTGCGTGGATTACCGGGCGCTGAACAGGGTAACTGTGAAGAACAAGTACCCGTTGCCGCTGATCCAAGATTTACTTGATAGGCTGTCTAAGGCTAGTTTCTTTACTAAGTTAGACTTGAGGTCGGGCTATTGGCAGGTCCTCATAGCCGAGGGGGATGCCCCAAAGACAAATGCCCCGGCTATCTTCTGCAACTTAATGAATAACGTTCTTTATGACTATCTTGATGACTTTGTAGTAGTATACTTAGATGACATAGTCATTTATAGTAGGACTATCGAAGATCATTTGCTGCATTTAGAGAAGGTGTTGCAACGCCTTAGAGATTTCCAACTCTATGTGAAAATGGAAATGTGTGAGTTTGCTAAACGGGAGATCAAATTCTTGGGACACTTGGTTAGCGAAAACCAGGTCCGGATGGATCCCAAAAGGTGTAGGCTATTGTTGATTGGCAGGCACCAAGCGGGGTAAAAGAATTGAGATCATTTTTGGGTTTGGCAAACTACTACCGGAAATTTATTGCTGGCTATTCCAGGAAGGCTGCCCCATTGACAAATTTGCCGAAGAAAAATGTCAAATGGACTAGGACAGATGCGTGTGCTAAGGCTTTTACTGCCTTGAAGGAGGCCATTGCGTCCGAGCCAATTCTAATGCTGCCAGATTTTGATATGCCATTTGAGGTCCACACTGATGCATCAGATTTTGCTGTTGGCGATGTGCTGGTCCAAGAAGGTCATCCGATAGCGTTTGAGAGCAGGAAATTAAATGCCATGGAGCAATGGTATTCTGCCCATGAGAAGGAAATGGTTGCTATGATCCATCGCCTTCAAGTTTGGTGAGTGTACTTGCTTGGAATGAAGTTTGTTGTCCGGACGAACAATGTGGCCAATACTTACTTCAAGACTCAATAGAAATTGAGTCCAAAGCAAGCTCGGTGGTAGGAGATGCTAGCTGAATATGACTTCGTGTGGGTGCACAAACCCGGCAGGGAAAACTAGGTTGCTGATGCGTTGAGTCACAAAGAGATATTTGTTGCTGTTTGTTCGCTCACTAGAATTGAATCTGATTTACTTGATACAATTAAACTATGTGCTACGCATGATCCATTATATGTGAAGTTGATGGATAATGTGAGGGATGGATCTGTTAGGCGGTATTGGATCGAGGACGATCTGCTGCATTTCAAAGGGGGGAGAATCATGGTACCCCAAGGTGCAGGTTTGCGTCGGACTTTGATGAAGAAGACACATGATGCTGCTTATGCTGGTCATCCGGGTGTTGAGAGGATGATGGCATTGCTGTCCTGAAGTTATTTCTGGCCGAAAATGGAGGATGACATTGAGGCCTATGTCAAGACTTGCCTTGTATGTCAGCTTGACAAATCTGAACGGAAGGAGGAAGCAGGTTTGCTACAACCTCTACCGATAGCTGAACGTCCTTGGGCTTCCGTTTCTATGGATTTCATTAGCGAATTTCCAAAGGTTGATGGTAAGGCGTTAATCATGGTGGTGGTAGACAGATTCTCGAAGTATGGGGTATTCATTGCTGCTCCAACTCTATGTTCCTCGGAGATAGCTGCTGAATTGTTTTATAAGCATGTGATAAAGTATTTTTGTGTTCCAACCGACATTGTGAGTGATAGAGATGCTCGAATTACTGGCCATTTTTGGACTGCTTTGTTCAAATTAATGGGTACATATTTGAAATTCTCGACAACAAATCATCCACACACTGATGGAAAGATCGAGAGAATCAATCATTTGCTTGAGGAGTACTTGAGGCACTATGTGACTGCGAGTCAGAGGAATTGGGTAGCGTTGTTCGATAGTGCACAGTTTTGCTCTAACTTGCACAGGTCGTCGGCTACGGAGATGAGTCCTTTCGAGATTGTGTTGAGCAGGCAGCCTGACACACCACTTGAAGTTGCTAAGCAGAAATCTCAAGGCAAGTGCCCTGCCGCTTACAGGTATGCATGTGACAAGCAAGAGTTGCTGGCTGAGGCGCAAGACAGTTTGTGGAAAGCTGCCAAGCGAATGAAGAAGTATGCTGACAAGCATCGCCGTGCATTGCGGCTGTGTGCATGTGACTGTCGTACAGTGTCAAGAGTGTTGCGTAAAACAAAAATTAACCCTGTAACAACTAGTATCAAGATCCCCATCATGTTGAACAAAGTTGTCCAAAACTGACCTATAAATCTAGCATCCCTATCACTCACAATGTCATCTGGCACACCAAAAGCTAAACCACATGTCTATAAAATAAATCAGCAGCTATTTTGGACGAACAAACAAGCGCAGCAATAAAAATGGAGTACTTTGAAAACCTGTCTACAAACGCCATAATATATGCCTTACCGTCCACTTTCGGAAACCCAGAAATAAAGTCCATTGACACGGACATCCATGGCCGTTCAGAAATCAGAAGAGGCTGCAACAAAACTACTACCTTCTTGCGCTCAGATTTGTCTAACTGGCACACTAGACAAGTCTTCACGTAAGCTTCAACATCGTCTTCCATCTTTGGACAATAATATACACGGGATAGCAGGGCTAACATCCGCTCCACACCCGGATGACCAGCCCATGTAGTGTCATGCGCCTCTTTCATCAGTTGTCTACGCAGTCCACCACCTTGAGGTATGACGATCCTCCCCCCTTTGAAATTAAGAAGATCGTCCTCGATCCAGTACCTCCTAACTATCCCTTCTTTCACTTGACCCATCCATTTCACATATAATGAGTCATTAGCAGCACAAATTCTTATTTTATCAATAAAATCAGTTTCAAGTCTAGAAATTTAAAACACAGTAGCAAGTACCTCTTTTCGGCTCAAGGCGTCAGCAACTTGATTGTGCCTTCCCAGCTTATGTTCCCACACGAAATCATACTCTGCCAGGAATTCCTGCCAACGTGCTTGATTCTGACTTCATTTCTGGGATGCAAGGCTGGGCGCAGAATGAGTTGCGTCGGCAGAAAGTGCAAGATCTGCCGAGTGCAATTGCGGCTGCTGATGCTTTGATCGATTTTCATTCAAATAGTGTGCTTTATGACCCTACTCCTACGTCTAGCGCAAAGAAAAGGGAGAAGGGGAAAGACTGGAAGAAGGATCATCGAAAATCTGAGGGAAATGACAAAAGGCAAGGGAAAAGTTGTGGCTGCTTCATCAAAAAATGACAGACCGGCGAGTGAGAAGGTCTGCTGGATGTGCCAAAAACCAGGGCATCAGGCATGAAACTGTCCCAATAAAGCCAAGGTGAATGCTCTTCTTGCTGAAGAAGAGAGTGTGGTGAAAAAGGGGGAAGTTTCTGCCTATATCAACCCGCTGAAGTTGCTAAACACGTTAGTGGCAAACGTAGCAGAACAGGTTGATGAAGAAGAAGATGATGCCGCTGATTTAGTTGCTCTTGTAAATGCTGCAGGTTCTTTGGAAGACTTGACGAACGCTTACTCCAATCTGATGTATGTGGAAATCAAGATTGGGGACAGACCAGTAGTAACTATGATTGATACAGGTGCTACTATACATCGACCAACACAGTCAAGGAATACGGGTTGAGGGTGACTTAATGTGCAACAAAGATGAAGGATATAAACTCACCAGCACAACCTGGTCTTGGACAGGCACTAGACGTGCCGCTGAGTATAGGACACTGGTCAGGTTTGCATAATTTGACAATGGTGCCGCCTAATGATTTTAATCTCATGCTTGGGATTGATTTTATGAGAAAGTATAAAGTTGCTCCAATTCCTCATCTTGATGGTTTGATGTTTATGGGTGAAAAGGATCCTGGCTTTGTCAAGGGGATCAACCCATATGAAGCAAGCAGTAGTAAGTCAAAGAACACAGGGATTGCTGCGTTGGTGTCGGCTGCTGCATTTGACAAAGGCTTGAAGAGCAGTGAGACTACTTACCTCGCTGCCTTGGTTGAAGTCAAGCCAGATTTGCAGATGGAAGTCCCTGATGATGTTGCAGAGTTGCTGGGAAAATTCAAAGATGTGATGCTGCCTGAACTTCCTAGACAGTTGCTGCTGAGGAGGGAAATAGACCACAGAATATAGTTGCTTCCACGGTCTGTGCCTCCAGTACGCCCTCCTTACCGTATGTCTCCTTTGGAGTTGGCTGAATTGAGGAAGCAAATTGATGAACTTCTTGCAGCTGGCCTTATCCATCCTTCGAAGGCTCCATTTGGCGCACCAGTCCTTTTTCAAAAGAAGCAGGATGGCTCTTTGAGGATGTGCGTGGATTACCGGGCGCTGAACCAGGTAATTGTGAAGAACAAGTACCCGTTGCCGCTGATCCAAGATTTACTTGATAGGCTGTCTAAGGCTAGTTTCTTTACTAAGTTAGACTTGAGGTCGGGCTATTGGCAGGTCCGCATAGCCGAGGGGGGTGCCCCAAAGACAACTTGCGTAACTAGATACAGTAGCTTTGAATTTCTTGTAATGCCGTTTGGGCTGACTAATGCCCCGGCTATCTTTTGCAACTTAATGAATAACGTTCTTTATGACTATCTTGATGACTTTGTAGTAGTATACTTAGATGACATAGTCATTTATAGTAGGACTATCAAAGATCATTTGCTGCATTTAGAGAAGGTGTTGCAACGCCTTAGAGATTTCCAACTCTATGTGAAAATGGAAATGTGTGAGTTTGCTAAACGGGAGATCAAATTCTTGGGACACTTGGTTAGCGAAAACCAGGTCCGGATGGATCCCAAAAGGTGCAGGCTATTGTTGATTGGCAGGCACCAAGCGGGGTAAAAGAATTGAGATCATTTTTGGGTTTGGCAAACTACTACCGGAAATTTATTGCTGGCTATTCCAGGAAGGCTGCCCCATTGACAAATTTGCCGAAGAAAAATGTCAAATGGACTTGGACAGATGCGTGTGCTAAGGCTTTTACTACCTTGAAGGAGGCCATTGCGTCCGAGCCAATTCTAAGGCTGCCAGATTTTGTTATATCATCTGAGGTCCACACTGATGCATCAGATTTTGCTGTTGGCGATGTGCTGGTCCAAGAAGGTCATCCGATAGCGTTTGAGAGCAGGAAATTAAATGCCGCGGAGCAATGGTATTCTACCCATAAGAAGGAAATGGTTGCTATGATCCATCGCCTTCAAGTTTGGTGAGTGTACTTGCTTGGAACGAAGTTTGTTGTCCGGACGGACAATGTAGCCAATACTTACTTCAAGACCCAACAGAAATTGAGTCCAAAGCAGGCTCGGTGGCAGGAGATGCTGGCTGAATATGACTTCGTGTGGGTGCACAAACCCGGCAGGGAAAACCAGGTTGCTGATGCGTTGAGTCGCAAATAGGTATTTGCTGCTATTTATTCGCTCACTAGAATTGAATATGATTTACTTGATACAATTAAACTATGTGCTATATGTGAAGTTGATGGATAAAGTGAGGGATGGAACTGTTAGGCGGTATTGGATCGAGGACGATCTGCTGTATTTCAAAGGGGGGAGAATCGTGGTACCCCAAGGTGCAGGTTTGCGTCGGACTTTGATGAAGAAGACACATGATGCTGCTTATGCTGGTCATCCGGGTGTTGAGAGGATGATGGCATTGCTATCCTGAAGTTATTTCTGGCCGAAAATGGAGGATGACATTGAGGCCTATGTCAAGACTTGCCTTGTATGTCAGCTTGACAAATCTGAACGGAAGGAGGAAGCAGGTTTGCTACAACCTCTACCGATAGCTGAACGTCCTTGGGCTTCCGTTTCTATGGATTTCATTAGCGAATTTCCAAAGGTTGATGGTAAGGCGTTAATCATGGTGGTGGTAGACAGATTCTCGAAGTATGGGGTATTCATTGCTGCTCCAACTCTATGTTCCTCGGAGATAGCTGCTGAATTGTTTTATAAGCATGTGATAAAGTATTTTTGTGTTCCAACCGACATTGTGAGTGATAGAGATGCTCGAATTACTGGCCATTTTTGGACTGCTTTGTTCAAATTAATGGGTACATATTTGAAATTCTCGACAACAAATCATCCACACACTGATGGAAAGATCGAGAGAATCAATCATTTGCTTGAGGAGTACTTGAGGCACTATGTGACTGCGAGTCAGAGGAATTGGGTAGCGTTGTTCGATAGTGCACAGTTTTGCTCTAACTTGCACAGGTCGTCGGCTACGGAGATGAGTCCTTTCGAGATTGTGTTGAGCAGGCAGCCTGACACACCACTTGAAGTTGCTAAGCAGAAATCTCAAGGCAAGTGCCCTGCCGCTTACAGGTATGCACGTGACAAGCAAGAGTTGCTGGCTGAGGCGCAAGACAGTTTGTGGAAAGCTGCCAAGCGAATGAAGAAGTATGCTGACAAGCATCGCCGTGCATTGGACTTTCAGGTTGGTGATAAGGTGTTGCTGAAATTAACACCTCAAATCTGGAAGAAGATTAGTAGCAACACAAGACATCATAGGCTGATTCCAAAGTACGACGGTCCCTTTGAAGTCGTAGAGATGGTTGGCGCAGTGGCTTACCGGTTGAATCTGCCGGAACGGCTGAAGGCGCATCCTACTTTTCATGTGAGTTACTTGATGCCCTTTCATGAAGATGTTGAGGATCCATAAAGGGTGATGGCCAGGCGTGCTCCTCCGGTTGTGAGACAACAGTATGAGGAGATTGAGAAGATTCTGGACCACCGGACCTTGGGGCAAAGCAAGAAGAATAGGCGGACAGAGTTTCTAATTCAATGAAAAGACAAACCTGAATGTGATGCGACTTTGGAGAAAGGGGCGTCTTTGTGGCAGTTTGAAGACCAGATCAAGGCTTACTTAGATTCTGCCTCATCGAGGATGACGAGCTAATCTGGTGGGGGAAGTTTGTTAGCCCCTTAACTTGATCATAGGGCCTTGTGCCGAGGGCAAGGCAAGGCTTGCGGAAAAATGGGCATGATAAGGCATTTACATGATGGGCCTTGGCATGACTCCATGTTGCTGATGGAACCGTGATGGCATTGTGGCAGACCAACCGGGCATGCGCAGGTGTAGGTAGACAAGGGAAGGCATGGGTCGGCAGACTTAGGCACTAGACAGGTGGCCTAGATGCCAAGTCGATGATGATGAAGGCAAGGCTGACACGGGCAATGGCATGCCATTGCCGTTGGCAAGGAAACTGGGCCATGGACGGCTGTGCGGAGCAGCCGAGGCAGACATGCACTAGCATGAAGACTTGGCGCACAGACATGGCGCCAAGGCAGGCAAGAGCGCGCTCAGGCATGGCGTGAAGCAGGCGAGGCACGCGCGGTTTGCGCCAAGGCGCGCGAAGGCGCCAACGGCCGACACACACGCGCGCGCGCAAGGCATGCGCAGCACATGCGGGCGGTTGGGCAGTTTCTTGGAATCTGGCGCCTCTGGCCTAATCAGCAAGGGCAGTTGTAACTTCCCAATTTTGAATTCGAAATGCTTATCAGTTGGGGATGTCAACTGAATTTAGGAGGAAATTTGGTAAGCCATGTGGCATGGGGCGTGGGCTAATTTTAAAGGGAGTTAGTCTATGCTACCTAAGGGAATGAGTGAAGCAAAAAGATAGTGTGTTAGTCTATCTTTTTGGACAAACAGTTTTGAGGTCTTGTGTATTCTTTGTATGTGAGTTATTATACAAAGTTGGGAGTGTTTTCCCGTATGTGCGTGTGTGCCTAATATTGTGATTGTGCGAAATAGTCTAAGTGTCGAACGGATCGTAAAGGCATACTTGTAGGCTGAGTCATAGCGGTTGTGTGCGTGTGAATGCCATGCAGTGTCAAGAGTGTTGCGTAAAACAAAAACTGACCCTGTAAGTATCACCATTTTTTTATTTTATATCAACTATTAAATGGTCACTTTTTCTACATGAACTATAATCAACTATATATCAAAACACACCTCAACTATCGGTTGTTCATTTTCCTACTTGAACGATGGTGATATTTCAGGTGTGCTTGGATAAACATTTAGTTATAATTCAGATAGGAAACTAGCACGCATGATAGTTCAAGTATGAATTTAAGAGTTCAAAGTACAGCATGAGTAACAATGAGTATCCAATTTAATACTTACATGATTCAAGTAGGGATGACAATGGGGCGGGTACCGGACAATTCCGCATAAACCTGCAAAGACTTTAACCCGCACTGCGTAATATAATTTGATATTTTTAACCCGTTTTGTGTGAGAAAGAGAAGGTAATGAAGAGAAATGAGTACTATTCTCAATCCCCAAACCAAGGTAGCTACTATCTTTTCTCGTGCTTCCTGCTGCTATTGGAACCTGCCAGTTGAACCAAAGGTATATTCGATCGATACCAAAGCTTATGCAGTTGTGGAATTCCGTTAAGATAGAAAGCTTTTTAGCCAGTTGGGCGTCAGTAGTGGACTAAATTTGGACAAAGGAACGGTCAGAGAACTACATACTAATGCAATACCTAGCTACTTGAATATGAATTCCTCTTCCTTATGCTTGTGTTGTAGTTCTGTAAGGGATGATCAATGGAGTCCTTTTGATCTCCCGGCTTCATTTCCTCTATTTCATCAACCGGTTGCTCCATGAATGAAGTGTTCACAAGCACTTTCGAACTGGAAGCAAAGCAAGATGGAGTACTAGAGTGATATTCTTCCTGGTAAATCTCATCATCACTGCAACTCAATATCTCAGTAGGTGACTTTGCATTGTCTGTTTCCTCTTCATCTTCAGATATATTCTTGTTAGAGTCCCCATCACTCCAGCTAGTATCACTGACTGTATGAAACAAAGTAACACTCTCTTTCTTTGCTCCTTGAGAAAAGCTCCTTATTTTCCTATCGGACAACGGAAGGAGGGATGTTGAATGAGAAGCAGTAACTTCATCCCTTCCCAAATTGTACGATGTTGAGAGCTTCCTCTGTATGCCTTCCCTTTCTTTAACTAGATTGCCTAAATTTTCCAACACCTCATTGCCTATTGCTTCCTCAGCAGCTTTTTGTTGAAGCTCTGTGATGGATCTGTCAAAAGCTTTCTTCTGAAGTCGAAGTGATCGCTGAAACATGGACCAAAACAAGACAGACTTCAGGTTTCAGTTCTTTGGTAGAACACGGAGTAACAGAATCAAAGGAAGGGAAAAGGGTCAGAAATTCCTTTCTACTATACAAAAAATCTTAATTTTACTCTCCGTTAATATGTTGGGGTCATTCATACCCTTGCGTTAGCAAATCTGTCTCGTATTTGTCCTTGACCCTAATGGAGCTCCAACATGAAGTATAACAGATGTAACTTTAAGATGAGACAATTTGTTGACAATGTGTATGAATGACTTCCAAACATAATGACGGTTAAAATTAAGATATTTCTAAGGAACTCATGGGAAAGCGTATAGAGAGAAGCTGAGTCCATAAAATGTGCCTTCAGGCTTAAATATCAGTTTCCATAGAGAACACAAAAAGGTGAAAAGAGAGTGGGAATGTATCTCAGCTTACTCTTTTATCTAAGAATTCCCCAAGATGTTGATTTTGAAGCTTCTTTTTCTTCCAAAACACGCAACAAAATCTTACTAGTACTGCTAGTACTATCAGTATGATAGATTCAAAGATCAGAAACAGCAAAATTGTCCTTTTATTTCCTGAAGAAAAAAGAAGGGAATTATTATGGAATGGTATTTGGTTATCAATATCACTACACAAATGTAGGATGTACCTGTGTAGATGCTGAAATTCTTATGCCTAATCTGTGAGCAGCTTAATGCAAATTTCTGACCTGATGCAAAAGAATGATGAAACAACGAACACTACAGGATGCTCAGAGGCGGAACTAGACTTAAATTTATAGATTCATGTGAACCCAGTAGCTTTAGTTTAAAATCACAATTCTATTAAGAAATCCACTAAATATATATAAATATTTCACATGTATATTTATTTGAGACCTGTTGTAGGAACCTATAAACTTCAAATCCTAGATTCACCTCTGAGAATGTTAGGAACTTATATGATCCTAGCTGAAATATAAGAGAAAATTATTACAGGAATAGGATATTTACGTGAGCTTCGGCAAGGCAGTGGGTTCCCAATACCTGCACGAGTGATCCATCTCTATTAGATATTCATTAAGCACCAACAAATTGCAGAGTGAAAATCTCTTTAGATTTCCACACAACTCCAGAAATGAGATTTTGTGAACTGCATAAAAATGCATGTTAAATCAAGAAATAAAGTTCATACTGCTTCCTTAAATTAATATTGAAGCACTGCTCAAGTCCTTGATGACTGTTATTACTCTCTTAGAATGAAAAGAAATGGAAATTTGTTTTATTCAATAATATGAAAAAAAATTTAATCCTGTAATTGTGAAGAGACTCACTTGAAGCTGCAAAAAAAGCGAGGAGGACACTTTCATCCAAAAGAAAATGTTGTAGGTCACTTCTCAAAAATTCCAAGGAGAATTGGCCTGATGCAATACTAAATAATGGATGTTAGGATGCTGCAGAGTACTGGATTTATCAATTGATGTTGTTAATAAGGCCAAAGATATTTCGGGGCTAGGGAGAAGTGCGGGGTAGTTACCAGGATATTGTTCAGACCAAAAGATGGTCCCAGTAGCTGGATTAATCAACGTGAAGATAACGCCCTTTGGTTTCATCGCGGAGATGTAAGTGTAATCTCCAATTATCCGAGTAAATTTTCCTTCAATCTGTGTCTGAGAAACATAGATTGCATATCCTGAGCAATCAAGAACAGGGCTGACTTGGATTACAGAATCCATATTGTGCACTTTAGGGAACTTTTTGAGAACTCCTTGTGGTGAAAACGAATAGAGGTATCCCTCCAATGAACCAATAGATATCCAACCTGGAATTGAATTTGAAATAAACATGAATACTTTGAAGGCCTGATACAGCTAGAAGTTCATGATATATGGTAAGGAATAATATTACCATTAGAATCAACAGCAGGGGCATAATCTGCCATACTTAGCGGCCCAAATCTTTTCTGCCACAAAATGTTTCCCCTGGAAACATCAACTGCTAGCACAAGAGATTTAGCTGCTACAGTAACATACAAGAGACCGTTATTCCCGGCTGTCATAGTAAGCGCACTTCCGAATGAACTGAAATCTTGTATCCATCTGAAATGTGGACTACGAGTTGACAGAGAATAAATTTCCCCTTGATTGTTTGAGATCTGCAGTTGAAGAAATATAAATGGTTTCGAATCGAGGTATATCAAGTATATGCAAAGATGAAGCCGTGTGCAAAGGACAAGTTTAAACAGCTTGGAACCCGAAAAGCTTACATATATGCTAGCTTCACAGTGATCAAACACGGGGACTGAGGAAAAATAACATTCTGTGATGTTTTTTCTACAACCTTGCCGATATCCATGTTGATAAAGTACTGGGCCAGCACTCCAGTGAAGCTTCCCTTGCAACCGGTAAGCAAAGAGACCCTTGTTTTTAACATTAATAAGTACAGAGGAACTGGATATACTTACTGCAAGGCCAATAATCTTCCCTGGTCTTTCATATTCTGTACCAAAGAACAATTCTACAGCTATTTCAGAACATCCTACATTCGAAGGGTTGATCTTGAGCACTCTGTCTTCTGCAACCACATATATCTACCAAAAGCAGCTTCGCATAATCAATAACCAAAACAAAAATACTAAATGAAATAAGACGAATTATTTGAAGAAACAAAATGTCATATCAAACTTGGTGAGGATACCTTTTTTTGGTATAAATTTTTCAGGATTTAGGACTCGTGCTATATCATTACATGAATGAGAAAGTTTTACACATGATGACCAACAAAGTATGATTAAAAGTAAATCCCATCCAGCATTTAAGGTATACTTAATTGAAGGTATTGAGCTTGAAGCCTTGCCTTTCTTGATTCCCCTAGAACCGGAGCTATAGTAGGGCTGCATTTGTAACTGAGAGACAACGTCCACATGACAGAACCATTGCTTTCAAAGGCGAAAAAGTTCTTTTCTGAACACACATAAACCTTCCCACCATCACTGATCAGTGGCTTGCTGAGTTTATGTGCAGCGTTTTTGAAAGATTCTTGACCTAAAGAAAGCACATGTAAACATTTACCAAATTTTAGAAGGTTGAGCAGATCCAAGGAATCTTGTAAGCAGCTATATGAAAAGATCAATTTTATTTACATAAGTTGGTATTTGAAGATGTATTCATGAATAAATTACATACAAACAGTATGAGAAAAAACCACATCAAAGTAAAATCCCATTTCAAATTCTTTTGTCAAAAAGAGCAGAGAGGCGTTTGGCACTAAAAATACTTGGTTTACATCTTCCTAATTAGCAACCTAAACGCAATAAACAACTTATTATAACCGGTTAAAATACACTGACAGTGCAGAAATTCTTCACACTATCGCTGTATATAAGTTAAATCCAAATCATATAAGAAAATTACTTGCTATCATTTTGTTCCGCATAATTGTTTTAACAAACCTCTCTCATAAACTCACTCACATACATTAATATATGAAGATACCTGAAAGTGTTTGGGAATATGCAACAAATGTTGATAGTAAAAGCAGGGACAAGATCAAAGAAGCAACATGAATATGCAGAGACATGAATGTCAAAAGCACAAATGCGAAAAAAAAAACTAAATAAAATATTGCAGAACGATTTGTGGAAATATATATATATATATATATATTGTAGAGCGGTTAATTAACCGCTATGGTTAATGGGGAAAGCAGGGAACTTATGGAGCATCTGTTGATTTGGTGCATTTATTGATTGATACAAACTCGGGATGTAAATGATTCTTTTTTTAATCAAATGGTGTCCATGAAAAATGAACAAAAAGGAAAGACTATCATTAATATTTTTAAATTTTAATTATTACTATCATTAATATTTTTAAATTTTAATTATTAATGTCCTAATTTTGTATTACTAACTGAATATTTTTCAACTTAACAGTTTCGCTATCGCACGACTGCTTTTCACGTTTCAACAGACCTACTGTTTTCCATTTTTTATATTTTGCTTAGGTTTGGTTGGATGAATGGATTCACGAACTTATGAAAAAGTGATTGACAGTTATATTGCGATGTATTGCAATTTAATTTAAATAAAATATTTTCTCAATATGTTCAATAGTAATCTTTTAGATATTGAAAAGATATCTCATCTGTGCTTGGTTAATTTATCAATATTTATATTTATATTAAAGGTGTGAAGACGCTTAAAAATATTGATTGAATTTTTTATCCTTCATTAAAAAATTTCACAATAAACAAAATTGTCATTCATTATTTTTACACAATTATTATTTAAAATTATTTTATTACCTGATTTTATCATATTACATTTTTTATTTGTGAAATAACTCTATTGTGGTATAAAATTTTTTAAAAAAAATAATCCACTAAATTTTCATCATCAATTTTTTTTTCCTTTTTCATAATCATGAAAATTTATTTTTTCCTTTCTTAGGGTAGCTAATTTTTAAAGTTCTTTTTTTTCTTTTTTGATAAAAAAAATTTCCTTTTTTTTAAAGTCACGAATTTTTTTAATTTTTCCCCTTTTTGAAGTCACAATTGTTTTTCTCCTTTTTTATATTTTCCCCCCTTTTTGAAGTCACAATTTTTTTTCTCCTTTTTTATATTTTTTTCCCATTTTTGATAGTCCCAAATTTTTATAAATAGTACCTTAATATTTTTATAGTTTCAAATTCTTTTTGATTTATCAATTCTTCTACTTTTATTAAAAAAAATCATAATTGCATAATTTAATTCATAACTCCTCTACATTAACATCTTTGATTCAATCTCCAACTTTGTTTGTTTTGTGTTAATCTATTATCTTCTTCTTCTTCTTTCATGTTGTGATTTTTTTTCATGTTGCAAATTTGAAAAAGACAATAGTAATAGTTATGTCAACTCAAATTGTTTATATTCAAAATAATTTAACTTAGATTGTCTCCTTTAGTTGATTCTAATATTAGTATTATTTTATCTCCTTTCGTTGAATCTTATATTGATATTATGTGATTTAAAATTTATGTTATTTGCAATTAACATTCTTCATCTACTCATATATTTGCAAGTTTCATCTATTCAGGTAAAGTAATCTCCCCATCTCATATTTTTTTATAAAAGTATAAATTATTATAGTTATAACTCTTGTGCGCAATTTATTTTAGATAATCTTACAATGAAATCTGAAAAGGATCTCATGAACGAAATTGTACCAATTGACAACTTAAGGCGGTATGATTTTCATTGGATAATAAAAGTCTTAGTAATTGGAGTTGGATTGGTAAAAGAGTATAAAAAGGGAACAAAGAAAGGCACGCAAATGACTATAATTAGTTGACAAAGTGATAAATAATTATTTTTTTGTATTATATTCTCTATTTTATATTTTATATTTTTACATATATGTTTGAATTATTATCTATTCTTGTACATACATACATACATACATACATACATACATACATATATATATATATATATATGTATGTATGTATGTATGTATGTATGTATGTATGTTTTTTAACCATTAAATTTTAATATTTTTACTGGCCATAAAAGTTTTTGCTATACTTTTCAATAATTATATTAAAAAGTGAAAAAAATATTTACAATAAGACAAAATCTGTTATATCATAAATGAGCTTAGTTTCATTTATTTATTTTAACAAATTAATAAAACTATAAATATTAAGTAGTTATGGTTATATAATAAAAATAACAACTCCTAAATCTAATATGAAATCTTGTCCATAGATTTTTCCTATTTTACTTTGGTGGTACTTCTTTTTTAATTTAAAAAATTATTATGTTATATATTTTAAATAAAGAATGATTTAAAACATATTATTTAGTTGATTTTAAAGTTTAAATATTAGGAGAATATCAAAATAATAATTAAACTTAATTAATTTTATAGTTCTAATTATTAGACATCTTATTCATTAACTTTGTCCAATTTTATCTCATAATTTTCTTCATCAACTTTGTCGTAACTTTGATTCAATCTTCAACTTATATATTTTTCTTATATATAATTTACAAATTAATGCAATGCACACGTGCAATGCACGCACGCCGAAACTAGTTATATTAAAAGTGTGAAGGCTCTTACAAATATTGATTGAACTTTTTTTCCTTCAGTAAAAAATAGATAAATTTGTCATCTACTATTTTTAAAATTTATAAAAATTTAAAATCAACAAAAATGGCTATTAAATATTTCCATAATTAAAATAGGAATAGTTCGTGTGGTTTTTTTTTAACCCATGTTGTTTTAATGTTGCCAAATAACGTATTGAAGAAATATAAAAATCTTTTCCTAATATTTAAAATTTTGAAATTAACAAAAAATTTAGCTATTAAATATTTTGGTAATTGAATGATGTACTAAATTCCTAATATTTAGAATCTTCTGTGGGATCTTAGTTTATTTGAAACTCGTGATATTCTAATATTGGTAAATAATTTATAGAAGAAAAATAAAAATCTTCCATATTTAGAAACTCCTTTCTTGAAGTAAAAGATTTTGAATTTCCATAAATTGAGAATCTACTTTCTACAATAATTCAATAGCATTTATGATATAGTCCTAAAAGTCTTGTATTCTTCCAATAGTCTTTTTTTATATTAATAATATGTAGGTCAATTGATCAAATAAATTTAATATATTATGAGTATTTTATAATTTCTCTTTGTTATCATCGTACAAGATTTTTTTTGTTAATTTCCGCATGATGCCCTGCTATTTCGATCTAAACTACATGCTCATAATTTGAGTACAATCGTATTCTAAAGGTCCATAAAGAGCTTGAAATCACTGGACGAAGCAATTTACGTATCATTATGCTTCTTTTCGAAATTCAAAAGAGATGAACAAAAATGTACTAAAACAGAAGTGGAGCTGAACAAGAGACCATTGTGTAGCTCTAAGAAATTCATTGTTAATTTATTTCCCATCCGTAGAGGTAAGTTATGTAATATTTAAAAAGAAAAAATAGAACTTCTCTTCTCATCTATAATATTGTTCCTCTCTTTTTTAGTTATGGGGTATGTAATTCTATAGATTAATATTATTTATAAACATGCATTGACTATCATGTAATTCTCTTTTATAGCTTTTGGGGTATGTAATTTCAATAATTATTTATCATTATTATTATCAATTTTAACATATTTTTTTATATTTTTTGTGAACAATTTATTTGCTTAATAGTCACATGATAAAATAATAAGTAAAATTAATCTTGATAAGAGTTTGCAAGGACATGAAAAGGAGTTCAAACTATTTAAATTATTTTGTATTCAACTGCTACATCAATGTAATAGGCTTTAGATACATAGGATTGATGCTAGTTCATATAGGAACTCAATTTTTTTTAAAAAATATTTAGTAATTAGGATATAGGCAAGTACGAAGAACGTCTCTAGCAAAATGTCGTTAGTTTTTTTTGTTAGAATATACTATTAACCATGCGGTTTTAGTATAGTGTTAATGTTTCAATTTTGTGTAGGACTTTTATTTTATTTATTGGATTAATAAAGTCTTGTTTTAAATAGATCATTTTTGCATGTGCGTCCTTTATTTATATAGTAGATGATTTGGTGTATAGAGTGTAGCTTATACATAGAAGATTAAATTATCAGTTTTTATAAGTATAAAGTTTATATATGTTCACAATCTAAAATGAAAATTGGATGAATTCATCGGTATGATTGTAGCACAGGATTAAATATAATTTATCTTGATTATGACAATGGTATTATTCTAACTTCTTGTGCTAGTACATTTTGTATGTATTGAACGCGACCAAGTAGAGAAAAATATTTTGTCTGACTTAGTAAAATAAATTCTCTAGATCATTAAATGTACTTATACTCTTAATCTTGATATAATTATTATGATGTCATTTGCTTGTTGTTTTGATCTATCAAAGGGTGAAACTCTTTCGGCAGTTAAAATGTTCCCGATAGGTTGGATCATGACAAATGATATTTTTGAAATAATAGTTAGTTGATGAAATCCATGTCTCGACCTTGAGATTGATGATACCCCTTTATGATTGCTTATAAGGTTTCATGTGAAAACCCTGCAGTTGAATTCTGTATCCGTCACATGAAATAAGTTAAGCATTTGAATAAAGGATTAAATTGATCAATGAATTAACTAGTCAGAAATTTAATTTGATTGGTTGGTATCTGTAATCTTAACATGGGGAGTTAAATAAGAATTTAATGATTGATTTTGAAATTATACCGAGTGCAATTACGAATTTTTAGTGAAATAATTTGTAATTTCTTATGGTAGGTTAATTCATCCATTATTTTGAATTAATACCATAAGTGGAAGCCTCACCAATTAAATATGTGGTCCATGCTATGCCTGATTAATTAAAGAACTTGGAAAAGGAAGAAACCTGTTTTCTTGAAGTAGTAAAATCCTACAAGATTTTGGACAACTTCATAAAAGGTAAGTAGTACACATTTTTGAGTTTCATTCCCTTTGAAAAACGTGTGAATATACAAGGAAAGTAGGAATCCTATACGTTTTGGAATTAGGGTTTTACACCTTAAAAATGTGATTATAAATAGGGTTTTTTCCTCCTTGAAAAGATAATCTTTTCTGAGAAGCGGTACTTGCCCATACAAGTATTCCCTACTCGGAGATTATTCAGGCTATAGTAGAAGACTGCAGACCTGGAGAGCGAATTTGACGTTTTGTGTGAAAGCTTCAAGAGGTTAGTATTTCGTAATCTAATTCGTTATTGTTATATAGTGATTCATGTAAGATATTTAATTCAATTTATGCTTGATTCCACTGCGCATGTTCTAAGAATTGACATCACGGGCCGACTTATATCTACCTAGATAATTTAAAAAATTCATGAAAAAGATTGTTATGTGTATTGTCTTTTTAGCATAAATGCATGAATCGTATCATAGATGAAAACGAGTGTTTTAATGATTTTTGTGTTTGAAAAACTATTTTATATATAATTTATGATATGTTTTGTGAAACAAAAAACAACTTTAAGCTTCCAGGTCGCGCGAGACGCTGCCGAGTCGCGCGCGGGTGCTACTCAGTCGCGCGCATGCCCCTGCCGAGGCGCGCATGACTCTGCCGATTTTGGAGTTTTTCAAATTATGATGAACTCCAATTGACCTGAAATTTGGTAGGTTCAAATGAAAATTATCCACTGAGAAATACTCACGGATATGCCGTGATTAACATCGTTTTTTGGCCATTCGGAGTCATTTTGATGGATTTTTGGGCATTTTTCTGTTTTCTGAAAAATTAAAAATTGAGAAAAAAGTAGTTTCTCACAACCAGTGTTGTTAGGGTTCAATCCTTATGGTCTCTATTGGTGTATAATAGTAAGTAATGAGTTTACATGTTGACATTGGTCTTCTTTCCCCATCGAATAGATTTATTATGGGATTACAATGTTTGCTTGTCTCATGTTGTTGAAAACTTGCATTAACTCTCCAACTGAGTTACATGTTGGTTCAATGGAACAGAGATTTACATTATTAGATATTTACCTGTCTTAAATATGCAGTTTACTCTCCAACTGAGTTAGTTATGTTTTGATTTATGGGGTAAACATCTATCATAACTCATATAGTTTGCAAGAATGGTTAAATTTTCCTATCGAATCTCACTATTCAATATGCATGGTTGTATGTGTTATGTGTTTGCATGAATTTAAATCTTCTTGTAGCATGCTTAATGATCTATTTAATTTTTTTCTTCTACCTCCTAGATTAATAATGACTTCGTTCAATCCTCTCACCTCTATTTTAAAAGAAAACAAGTTAGAGGGCCCGAATTATGTTGACTAGAAAAGAAATCTGGATATTCTCCTAACTGCCAACGGGTATAATTTTGTGTTGGTTGAGGAATGCCTTGAAAAACCTGAGAATGCCACCTTGGACCAAATCAAAGCCTATGAAAAATGGGTTAAGGCTGATGAGATGACGCAATGTTACATTCTTGCATCAATATAGAATATTTTGCAACAACAACATCAGTCTATGGAATTTGCTTTTGATATACATGAACATCTCAAAGAGACGTTCGGTGAGCATAATTGTGCTGCAAAGTAGACAATCATGAAAATCCTTTTAAACACAAAAATGGTTGAAGGTTCATCCGTAAGGGATCATGTTCTTAAAATGATTGGTCTTCTTAATGAACTGGAAATCCTTGGAGCTAAAATTGATAAGGAATCTCAAGTTGAGATGATCTTGTAGACTTTTCCTGACAGTTTTCAGCAATTCCACTTGAACTATAACATGAACAAAATGGATCTATCTCTAGCGAAATTGTTGAATGAGCTGTAAGCGGCTGAGTCCATTATCAAACAACAAGCTCTTGTTGTGGCATTGAATGTTGAGAGAGCTCCTTCTTCTTTTAAGCCGAAAGGCGGACAAAAAAAGAAAAGATCTTGCAAGGCATATGGAGTTGCAAATGGTGGTGTGGCTAAGCCGAAAGGCAAGTGCTATCATTGCAAGAAGTCTGGGTATCACAAGAAGCAATGTTCTGAAGACCTGGCTAAATTGAACAAGCAACGTAATTCTTCTTACTTAAATGTCATTAAAACATTTTTAGAGGCTATTTCTACGATGCTATGGGATGTAGATTCGGGAGCCACTAATCATGTCTACACTTCTTTGCAGGGATTTCAGAAAACGCGGTGGATAAGTGAGAATGAAATTTGCGGTTTTCAAGCCAATGGCAAACCAACACTAACTTTAGCTTTAGTAGATATTAGTATTTCTTTTAGTAGCTCTAGAGTTTTAGATTTAAAATATGTTCGTTATGTACCTTCTATTAGAAGGAATTTGCTTTAGTTTCAAAATTGACGGATGCTGGTTATAATATATATTTTGATAATTATTATGCTATTATCAAATTTAACAAGCATTTTATCTATACTGATGCTAGAGTACATGATCTATTTATGCTTGAAACACCTCTTGATTTGTTGCAACCAAAGGAACTAAATAACATTAATCTGTCCAATAAAAGAAAATATATTTCTGAATTGAGTCAAACTTACTTATGACACTTGCGTCTAGGTCATATAAATCTACTCTGATGGACCTTTGAGTTCATTGAAAGTGGAGGCACTGCCAACATGTGAATCCTGTTTAGAAGGAAAAATGACTAAGATACCTTTTCCTTCTAAAGGAAATAGAGCTAAGGATAAGTTGGAATTAATTCACTATGATATATGTGGTCCTATGAATATACAAGAAAGAAGTGGTTTTGAGTATTTTGTGACCTTCACATATGACTACTGTAAATATGGATATGTTTATTTGTTGCACCATAAATCTGAATGCTTTGACAAGTTCAAAGAATTTAAGTCAGAAATGAAAAAGCAACATGATAAACATATTAAATCGTTACTATCTGATCATGGTGGTGAATACCTTTCTACTGAATTCATTAAATACTTATCAGATTGTGGAATTACATCTCAATTATCTGCTCCAGGAACACCACAATAAAATGGTGTGGCAGAGAGAAGAAACAGAACTCTTTTGGAAATGGTCAGATCAATGTTGAGTTATTCGGATTTTCCTTCTTCTTTTTGGGGATATGCATTAGACACGACAAACTATCTGTTGAACTTGGTTCCTTTCAAATCACTACCTTTAACTCCAATAGAATTATGGACTGGATGAAATCCTAGTCTAAGACACGTTCATGTATGGGGTTGTCCAACCCACGTGCAAAAGGGAAAAACTGATAAGTTGGAATCAAGGACAGAAGAGTGTGTCTTCGTTGGATATCCAAAAGGGATGAAAGGAGGTTTGTTTTATTTTCCTAAAGAAAAGAAGGTCATTACTACAACAAATGCCAAGTTTCTGGAAGAGGAGTATTTAATAAATCTGTTACACCCCGTAAATTCTCGATATGTAGATGGCCTATTCGCATGTTGGTTAAGAGTTTTAGAATGCCATACATGCTATAAAAAGGCCGGGGGGAAGATCGGACAAGCACCAAGTTGGTGCGTCGCAAGGAAAATGCAACTTATAAATCACATTCGACGAGTGCGACTTATAAATTGCATTCGATGAATGCGACTTATAGGTCCCAACTATATAAAGCCTCCAACTTGGTTTTTAACTTCATTTCATCATTTTATTTCCAGAACACGAAGAGAAACAGAGGGTTTGAAGGGTTTGAGAAAATTTCTTTTCGATAACGCCATTAAACGCGATCCAAACTCAAATTAACTCCAGATACCGAGGTATTCCGCAGCAAGGAGCATTCCTACGGGTTTAGTTTCGTGAAATTCGGCCGACGAATCATCGTGCTACCGAGATAAGGTAAGTGGAATTGCTCCAAGTTAGTGTCAATATACTCCTAGCCCTAAAGTGAGTATTTCTCCCTTCTAGACTTCCGAGAAATAACGAGTTTTCGACTGTTTTTTGATAAGCCAAAGTTTAGGTTATATATATATATTAAAAGTGATATTTTCTTTCAGAATATTAACGTATTTAGTTCTAATTGATATATATGAATGCAGTTGGGGAGAAATAACAGAAATACTGACCGAGCTACGCCAATTAGTTGAAAAATCAGAAACGAAGGTATGTAAAGCTAGTTCTTCGGCAAGATAGCAATCCCAGTACAGTAAACAAAGTAAAGTCTAGAAGAAGGAACCTAGAAGTCGAGAATTGAGTCTAGTATGAATTCAGTAGGCATGTTTTATAATATTATGATATATTCAGAATAAAAGTTAGTAAAGCAATATCAGTTAGTCAGATAATATCTCAGATACAGTATAGGTCAGTATAAGAATCCGTTTCATGCAGAAAAGAGTTCAGAATAAGAAATCAGAATACAAATAGTATTTTTAGATCGAACATGCTTGCTATATGTGATTATTGTTTGTTGAGACATGTTTGTGCTATGAGGGCACTCCTACAGTTTCCTTGCCGCCCTAGGGTTAATAGCTGTGTCGACTCGCCCGCCGGAGGGTGAGAATACGTCACTCCAAGGAGTGGCATGCCGTCTGCAGTAGGACGAAGATGGGATGCAGCATTCCCCATATCAGGCTGATCAACATAGTAGTATAGCTTACCCTGTCGAGCACTTGCCCCAAGGGGCAGTTTACAGTTTACAGATACAGATTACAGTTTATAGATACAGGAGTCCTCCGAACTCAGATACAGTTATAGTCAGGGGCCTAGAGAGCCCAAGCTGCATACCCAGGGGGCCGATAAAGGTGCTCGTAGTTAGTAGGTGAGTGGAGTGATTTATTTTTGGATGGTTTTGACCCGGGTAGAGGTCTATAGATTGTGTGTTGGTTGGAACATTCCGGCTTATGGGGGCTGGTATAGGTCCTTGTATGTTATATATATGTATATACATGATATCTATTAGCTGATAGACAGCAGGTCGCTATGACGACAGGTATGATTCTACCTTACCTTCAGTACAGATAAGCTTATTCCAGATCCTGCTAGTCCAGACAGTTTCAGATACTTTCTGCTATTCAGCATTTACTATATTGTTGTTTATATTCAGTTATGTTCAGTTTGCTTTACATACTCGATAACAGTGGTACTGACGCCCGTTTGGGGCGCTGCATTACTTGCCTGCAGGTACCTATAGACGAGGAGTCGATCCCTCATGATCTTGGCCAGCGCAGAGTCATCAGCTCCTGTCATCCGGAGCTTGATATTCAAAGGTGTATATCATTTTCTTTTGTTGTATAGTACGGGTAGGTCGGGCCCTATCCCGATCATCTTATCAGTATTCTTAGAGGCTTGCAGATTGTGTTTATATCTCCCAGTGGTTAGTTGTGCCAGTCGTGTGGGGCCGTGCGTATGTTTAGTTATTTATGTTGGCCGTGTGGGGCCAATCCAGTTAGTAGTGGTGACCTTGTCGGTCACGTAGATATTTAGCATCTGTTATTTTAATTCAGAAGTAACTAGTCAGCATGGTGGCCTTGTCGGCCCGCATATGCTCCCTTATATTGATATTATTCTGGTTAACTGTTGTTGTTGTACAGGTGGCTATAGGCCTAGTCGGCCGGAGGCTGTATCTACAACTGCTATATAGCCCTTTGATTCCGTGAATTAGAGTTAGAGCCATCCAGGCACCAGATGTGCTTAGGCTCAGTAGTCTAGTAGTTCAGGTCCTAATAGGGCACCAGGTGCCAGTCATACCCCCCAAGGCGGGGTGTGGCAAAATCATGTTCCGAGAAGTAAACTCGTTTTACAGGAATTGAACAATGGAATAACAAATGATGTATCCAAAGAACAAATTCCACAAGCAACTATTGACATACCGCTCCATTATCGTAGTAGGAGAGATATCAATAGGCAACGGGACGCACAAGTACAACGGCCGGACATCTCGCTACCTCAAGATAGTGGGAGCAATGTTGACCAGCCTGCACTTGTCGAGAAGCCTGTGCTTGGGGAAGAAGTTAGTGATAATCATGATTTAGTTCGCAAAAGTGATGTTGTGATTCCACCGTAAGATCATATTAATGATGTTGTAGTGAGTCATCGTAGTGAGAGAGTTATTAGAAAACTCATTCGGTTTGCACTCTTGGGAGAATCTTATGATAGAATCCCTAAAGAGCCTAATACAAACCCCTTAGTTACGCCGAAGTACTACAAGATATAGATGCTGAAAAATGAATAGTCTCTATGAAATTTGAAATGGAGTCTATGTACTCCAATCAAGTCTGGGATCTTGTATAAGCAGCTGTAGAAGTCAAACTCATTGGCCGTAGATGGATCTATAAGAAAAAGAGAGGGGTGGATGGAGAAGTGCAGACTTTTAAAGTTAGGCTTGTTGCAAAAGGGTTTACTCAAAAAGAAGGAATTGATTATGAGGAAACCTTTTCGCCGGTAGCCATGCTTAAATCCATTAGAATTCTCTTATTCATTGCTGCTCATTATGATTATGAGATCTAGCAGATGGATGTTAAGACGGCTTTTCTTAATGGAAGTCTTAGTGAGTGTATATATATGGCACAACCAGAGGATTTCATGGAAAGTGGCAATGAGCACATGATGTGTAAGCTGAAAAGATCCATTTATGGGTTGAAACAGGCATCTAGGGCATGGAATACTTGTTTTGACAATTCGTTTAAGACTTTTGGTTTTTATCAATGTGAGAACGAGTCATGCATATATAAAAAGCGGGAGGGAGATAAAGTAGTGTTTTTGATTCTCTACGTGGATGACATTTTGCTCATAGGAAATAATGTGAGCATGCTGAAATCAGTTAAAGAGTGGTTGTCCTCGCGTTTTGATATGAAAGACTTTGGTGAGACAGCTTATATCCTTGGGATCAAGCTCATGCGAGATCGCAAGCAAAGGATATTAGGCTTGTCTCAAGCACTTTATATTGATACGATTCTTATCAGGTTTAGCATGAAAAATTTAAAAAAGGAATTTCTTCCTTTTAGGCATGGAATTTCTCTATCGAAAGATCATTCTAACAAAACGGTTGATGAGATAGAGAGGATGAGGCTGATCCCTTATGCTTCTGTTGTTGGGAGTCTCATGTATGCTATGTTATATACTAGACCTAACATTTGCTTTGTTGTTGGCATGGTTAGTAGATATCAGTATAATCCTGGGAATGAACATTGGACTGCAGTTAAGCATAAGATCAAGTATCTGAAAAGGACTAGGGATTATGTGCTGGTTTTTCATTCGGGAGATCTGGTACTCGTTGGGTACACAAATTCGATTTTCAGTCTGACAGAGATTCTAGAAAATCTACCTCAGGATATGTGTTTACTTTAGGAGGTGGAGCCATAAGTTGGAGGAGTATTAAGCAATCATGTGTTGTTGATTCCACCATGGCATGTTGAGTCATGTAGCTGCCTCCGAGGCGGCTAAGGAGGTTGTTTGTCTTAAGAACTTCCTAAAAGAGCTTGGAGTGATTCCTTCGATTGAAGCACCAATTAAACTTTATTGTGATAATAGTGGTGCGGTTGCAAACTCAAAGAAACCGCGAAGTCACAAAAGAATCAAACACATTGAGAGAAAATATCACTTAATTCGGAACATAACTCAAAGAGGAGATGTAAAGGTTTTGAAGATTGCATCGCAGAACAATTTGGCAGACCCGTTTACAAAGAGCTTGTCACAGAAGCCTTTTGAAAACATGTAGAAGGAATGGGCGTTAAAGTTGTAGGTGCATGGTTATGAGTCTAAGTGGGAGATTGTTAGGATATACTTAACCATGTGGTTTTAGTATAATGTTAATGTTTCAGTTTTGCATAGGACTTTTATTTTATTTATTGGATTAATAAAGTCTTGTTTTAAATAGATCATTTTTGCATGTGCGCCTTTACTTATATAGTAGATGATTTGGTGTATAGAGTTTAGTTTATACACAAAAGATTAAATCATCAGTTCTTATAAGTATAAAGTTTATATATGTTCACAATCTAAGATGAAAATTGGATGAATTTATCGATATGATTGTAGTACAAGATTAAATGTAATTTATCTTGATTATGGGAATGGTGTTATTCCAACTTCTTGTGCTAGTATATTTTGTATGTATTGAACGGACCAAGTAGAGAAAAATATTTTGTCCAACTTAGTAAAATAAATTCTCCAAGTCATTAAATGTACTTATACTCTTAATCTTGATATAATTATTATGATCAAATGATAGGTTGGATGATGACAAATGATATTTGTGAAATAATAGTTAGTTGATTAAATCCATGTCTCGACCTTGAGATTGATGATACCCCTTTATGATTGCTTATAAGGTTTCATGTGAAAACCTTGCAGGTGGATTATGTTCCGTCACATGAAATAAGTTAAGCGTTTGAATAAAGGATTAAATTGATCAATGAATTAAATAGTTAGAAATTTAATTTGATTGGTTGGTATGTGTAATCTTAACGTGGGGAGTTAAATAAGAATTTAATGATTGGTTTTGAAATTATACCGAGGAGTGAAATTACGGATTTTTAGTGGAATAATCTGTGATTTATTATGGTAGGTTAATTCATTCATTATTTCGAATTAATACCATAATTGAAAGTCTCACTAATTAAATCTGTGGTCCCTACTATGCCTGATTAATTAAAGAACTTGGAAAAGGAAAAAACCTATTTTCTTGAAGTAGTAAAATCCTACAAGATTTTGGACAGCTTCAAAAAGGTAAGTAGTACACATTTTTGGGTTTCATACCCTTTGAAAACGCGTGAATATACATGGAAAGTAGGAATCCTTTACGTTTTGGGATTAGGGTTTTACACCCTAAAAACGTGATTATAAATAGAGTTTTTTCCTCCCTGAAAAGATCATCTTTTCTGAAAAACAGTATTTGCCCACACAAGTATTCCTTATTCGGATATTATTCAGGCTATAGTACAAGACTGCAGACCTGGAGAGCGAATTGGACGTTTTGTGCGAAAACTTCAAGAGGTTAGTATTTCGTAATATAATTCGTTATTGTTATCTAGTAATTCATGTAAGATAATTGATCCAATTTATATTTGCTTCCACTACGCATGTTCTAACAATCACCTTAAAAAATAAATTTAATGTTGGATAGAGTTATAAGCTATTACTTTCCTTAAAGTTAAAATTATACATTTTTAATTAATTTTCAGATATTTACTTCAAAATTAAACTAAATTTTATATTTTTCACCATTAAAAATAAAAAGAGAAATAAGTGAAAAACTCGTAGCAAAATTATTCTATGATAAAAAAAAGGAAAAGGAAGAACAGAACAAGTGAAAAAACTCATTTCTAATTAATATCTCCAATGTAGAGTAATTATCGTAGATTAAAAGCGAAATTTTTTTTTAAAAAAAGAATAAATAGGACATTTATAATTTATCCCTATTAAAAAACATAAAAAATCGTTGGTTAATATTCAAATTTATATTCTCTATGGATATTAGGGTTCCTGGCAAAATAATTTTTAATGCAAAATACTTTAAACTTATGAAGCACCTTTGTAAAATGTTAGTTGATCTTTTTATATTTAAACCTAATTTTTGTAAAATATTTTGTTGACTTTTTTACTTTTAAAATTTAATTTTACACTATAATTAGTTTTTAATATTTATTATTTTACATATAACTAAATTTTTTATATTAAATCTTTTCTCATTAATATTAGAAACTAAAATCATAAAATTTACTTACATAAATTTTTTTCTCATTTTAATTGTGTAACTATACCTTTTTCTTTATGAGTTCTTTTGAACCCGCATATCTGAGGTTAATTCTTAAACTTTTCTCTTTAGATTCGGGATGAGTCAAATTGATAATTTCTTTAGAAGAGCAATACGAAAAAACTATAACAAATAAATGAAAGAAATAGTTTAAAGCATGAAATTTCTTTGTAAAATGTTAGTTGACTTTTTTATGTTTAATGTTAAATGTACAATTTTTTTTCATTTTAACGCGATTCACACGACAAACAGATGCTAAATCATTATATTAAAAGTACCAACACTCGTAGCGAAATGTTATTCATCTCTTTTATCCTTTAAAAATAGATTTTACAATACTCGATAAAATAGTAATTGGCCAATACGTAATATTTAAAATTTTTAAATAAACTAAATACTATCTATCCAACATAGAACCATATACATGCTTTCATTAGGCATTGTACGACCCATTTCCAATGCTACGAACCGAACATTCACCAATGAAGTATATGCACTTAATACACATTTAAACAATACATGCATTATGATCCCAGCATAACTTTGTTGACGAATCAAAGGATCACCATTCATGGAGTGATGTAGGACTAGGTCTCAAAAATCAAAACAAGCAAGAGGAATACAAGTGATTAGTTGATATTAAAACTACAGTTCTTGCACAATTTAAACAATATTTTGGGTAGTGATGTTTATAAAATAAAACAGTTGAGCAGAGGAAAAATCACATCTTGTCACATCCCTCTGGGCCAAAAAAAGGGAAAACCTGGAAGTAACCCCAAAGGCAATTAGTAGGAATAGTTAACTAGACAATTCTAGTTTATATTCACCCCTCAGGACAAAGTAAAATCCCGAAGAAGTATTTCCTGCCCTACAACTCTGGTATATCTTTCAGTAAGTCTTCTACCTGAACCACCATCTCTGAATAGTAGATATAGGAGCATTCAATAAAGGGACATAACGTTGTACAACAGGATTGACAAGCCTCCAGATCATAGCCTACACACCTTGATGGTAACCACCGGTAGCAGGAGCATGATACATAAGCTTCAATAACTGCAAAGAGTTGCATACTAGTCATTGTAACTAAATAACATGCATACTCTCAACAAATGGGAATAGTGGGATATCAAAGCTACCTAAGGTAATATGTACTGGAACAAGAAAAAAGGACAAGATTTAAGAAATTATAACTTCTATTATTTCATCGAGTTTAAATTGTAAATCATGATGCTGCCAAATTATGTGAGGTGGCAAATGGGTTGCGCATTAACAATTTGGACATACGATGGGCACTTCCTCAGCTTCAGCCTATTCTTGGCAGCAACTTTTTCATTAACAAACGTATGAGTAGCTTCGGTATCCACCATTGCTATCATACGCTTGCCATCAAATTATTGAAAGACAAACCCAATGGATTTGCTGGTGGGAATCACTGAAGACACAAGCGATTTGGTGGACATGCTGTCACAGATCCATGGTCTCAACTTGGAACTGCGTCACTACCGTGAGCAGGTTGATGGCCAATTGTCTGATTTTCTCAATTTTTGGGAGGCAAGTGCTGCGTAGTTTGAGGAATTGGCCAAAGAAAATGAAGATCTTAAGGCGGAGGTGATGGTGCTCCACAAGGCAGTAGCCAATTCTGGCCGGGTTGGCGAGGAGTATGCTGCCAAGATCAAAATCCCAGAACCAAAGCCGTTTGATGGTATTCGGGGCGCCAAGGAACTTGAAAAGTTTTTGTGGGACATGGAACATTATTTTACTTCTGCTCATGTTCTTGAAAATGACAAGTTGACGATGGTAGTTCGCTATTTCAGAGGGGATGCGATTCTGTGGTGGCGCACCAAAAGTGCTAATGATGTTAGCGCAGGAAGGCCCAAGGTTGAGACATGGGCGCAGTTGCGGGAGGCGCTAAGAGACAAATTTCTGCCTAGCAATTCGTCTTGGGTTGCTAGGGACAGGCTGAAACGCTTGAGACAGGTTGGTTCAATTCGTGAGTATGTGAAGGACTTTTCTTCCTAGTTGTTGGACATCAAAAATATGTTAGACGAGGACAAGTTGCATAACTTCATTGCTGGGATGCAAGGTTGGGCGCAAAATGAGTTGCGTCGGCAGAAAGTGCAAGATCTGCCAAGTGCAATTGCGGCTGCTAATGCTTTGATCGATTTTCATTCAAACAGTGTGCTTTCTGACCCTACTCCCACGACTAGGGCAAAGAAAAGGGAGAAGGGGAAAGACTGTAAGAAGGATCATCGAAAATCTGAGGGAAATGACAAAGGCAAGGGAAAAGTTGTGGCTGCTTCATCAAAAAATGACAAGCCGATGAGTGAGAAGGTCTGCTGGACGTGCCAAAAACCAGGGCATCAGGCACGAAACTGTCCCAATAAAGCCAAGGTGAATGCTCTTCCTGCTGAAGAAGAGAGTGTGGCGGAAAAGGGGGAAGTTGCTGCCAATATCAACCTGCTGAAGTTGCTGAACACGTTGGTGGAAAACGTGGCAGAACAGGTTGATGAAGAAGAAGATGATGCCGCTAATTTAGTTGCTCTTGTGAATGCTGCAGATTCTGTGGAAGACTTGACGGACGCTTACTCCAATCTGATGTTATGTGGAAGTCATGATTGGGGACAGACTGGTAGTAACTATGGTTGATACAGGTGCTACTCGTACGTTGACCAAGACAATCAAGGAATACGAGCTGAGGGTGACTTAATGTCCAACAAAGATGAAGGCTATAAACTCACCAGCACAACCTGGTCTTGGACAGGCGCTGGATGTGCCGTTGAGTATAGGACACTGGTCAAGTTTGCATAATTTGACAGTGGTGCCTCTTGATGATTTTAATCTCATGCTTAGGATTGATTTTATGAGGAAGTGTAAAGTTGCTCCAATTCCTCATTTTGATGGTTTGATGTTTATGGGTGAAAAGGATCCTGGCTTTGTCAAGGGGATCAACCCATGTGAAGCAAGCAGTAGTAAGTCAAAGAACACAGGGATTGCTGCGTTGGTGTCGGCTGCTGTATGTCTCCTTTGGAGTTGGCTGAATTGAGGAAGCAGATTGATGAACTGCTTGCAGCTGGCCTCATCCAGCCTTCGAAGGCTCCATTTGGCGCACCAGTCCTATTCCAAAAGAAGCAAGATGGCTCTTTGAGGATGTGCGTGGATTACTGGGCGCTGAACAAGGTAACTGTGAAGAACAAGTACCCGTTACCACTGATCCAAGATTTACTTGATAGGCTGTCTAAGGCTAGTTTTTTTACTAAGTTATACTTGAGGTCGGGCTATTGGCAGGGTCTCATAGCCGAGGGGAATGCCCCTAAGACCACGTGTGTAACTAGATACGGTAGCTTTGAATTCCTTGTAATGCCGTTTGGGCTGACTAATGCCCTGGCTACCTTTTGCAACTTAATGAATAATTTTCTTTATGACTATCTTGACGACTTTGTAGTAGTATACTTAGATGACATAGTCATTTATAGCAGGACTATCGAAGATCATTTGTTGCATTTAGAGAAGGTGTACGCCTTAGAGATTTCCAACTCTATGTGAAAATGGAAAAGTGTGATTTTGCTAAACGGGAGATCAAATTTTTGGGACACTTGGTTAGTGAAAACCAGGTTCGGATGGATCCCAAAAAGGTGTAGGCTATTGTTGATTGGCAGGCACCAAGCGGGGTAAAAGAATTGAGACCGTTTTTGGGTTTGGCAAACTACTACCGAAAATTTATTGCTGGCTATTCCAGGAAGGCAGCCCCATTAACAGATTTGCTGAAGAAAAATGTCAAATGGACTTGGACAGATGCATGTGCGAAGGCTTTCACTGCCTTGAAGGAGGCCATCGCATTCGAGCCAATCCTAAGGCTGCCAGATTTTGATATGCCATTTGAGGTCCACACTGATGCATCAGATTTTGCTGTTGGTAGTGTGCTGGTCCAAGAAGGTCATCCAGTAGCAATAGAGAGTAGAAAATTGAATACCGCGGAGCAACGGTATTCTGCCCATGAGAAGGAAATGGTTGATGTGATCCATTGCCTTCAAGTTTGGCGAGTGTACTTGCTTGGAACGAAGTTTGTTGTCCGGACGGACAATGTGGCCAATACTTACTTCAAGACTCAACAGAAATTGAGTCCAAAGCAGGCTCGGTGGCAGGAGATGCTGGCTGAATATGACTTTGTGTGGGTGCACAAACCCGGTAGAGAAAACGAGGTTCCTGATGTGTTGAGTTGCAAAGAGGTATTTGCTGTTGTTTATTCGCTCACTAGAATTGAATCTGATTTACTTGATATAATTAAACTATGTGCTGCGAATGATCCATTATATGTGAAGTTGATGGATAAAGTGAGGGATGGAACTGTTAGGCGGTATTGGATCGAGGACGATCTACTGCATTTCAAAGGGGGGAGAATCGTGGCACCCCAAGGTGCAGGTTTGCGTCGGACTTTGATGAAGAAGACGCATGATGCTTCTTATGCTGGTCATCCGGGTGTTTAGAGGATGATGGCATTGCTGTCCCGAAGTTATTTCTGGCCGAAAATGGAGGATGACATTGAGGCCTATGTCAAGACTTGCCTTGTATGTCAGCTTGACAAGTCTGAACGGAAGAAGGAAACAGGTTTGCTACAACCTCTACCGGTTGCTGAACGTCCTTGGGCTTCTGTTTCTATGGATTTCATTAGCGGATTTCCAAAGGTTGATGGTAAGGCATCAATCATGGTGGTGGTAGACAGATTCTCAAAGTATGGGGTATTCATTGCTGCTCCAACTCTATGTTCCTCGAAGATAGCTGCTGAATTGTTTTATAAGCATGTGATAAAGTATTTTTGTGTTCCAACCGACATTGTGAGTGATAGAGATGCTCGATTTACTGGCCATTTTTGGACTGCTTTGTTCAAATTGATGGGTACATATTTGAAATTCTCGACAGAAATCATCCACAAACTGATGGACAGATTAAAAGAATCAATTATCTGCTTGAGGAGTACTTGAGGCACTATGTGACTGCGAGTCAGAGGAATTGGGTAGCGTTGCTGGACAGTGCACAGTTTTTCTATAACTTGCACAGGTCGTCGGCTACGGAGATGAGTCCTTTCGAGATTGTGTTGGGCAGGCAGCCTGACACGCCACCTGAAGTTGCTAAGCAGAAATCTCAGGGCAAGTGTCCTGTCGCTTACAGGTATGCACGTGACAAGCAAGATTTGCTGGCTGAGGCGCAAGACAGTTTGCGGAAAGCTGCCAAGTGAATGAAGAAGTATGTTGACAAGCATCATCGTGCATTGGACTTTCAGGTTGGTAATAAGGTGTCGCTGAAATTAACACCTCAAATCTAGAAGAAGATCAGTAGCAATACAAGACATCATAGGCTGATTCCAAAGTACGACGGTCCCTTTGAAGTCGTAGAGAAGGTTGGCGCAGTGGCTTACCGGTTGAATATGCCGGAACGGCTGAAGGTGCATCCTACTTTTCATGTGAGTTACTTGAAGCCCTTTCATGAAGATGCTGAGGATCCATCAAGGGTGATGGCCAGACGTGCTCCTCTGGTTGTGAGACAACAGTATGAGGAGATTGAGAAGATTCTGGAGCACCGGACCTTGGGGCAAAGCAAGAAGAATAGGAGGACAGAGTTTCTATATCAATGGAAAGACAAACCTGAATGTGATGCGACTTGGGAGAAAGGGGCTTCTTTGTGGCAGTTTGAAGACCAGATCAAGGCTTACTTAGATTCTGCCTCGTCGAGGACAATGAGCTAATCTGGTGGGGGAAGTTTGTTAGCCCCTTGACTTGATCGTAGGACCTTGTGCCGAGGGCAAGGCAAGGCTTGTGGGAAAATGGGCATGATAAGGCATTTACATGATGGGCCTTGGCATGACTCCATGTTGCTGATGGAACCATGATGGCATTGTGGCAGACCAACCGGGCATGCGCAGGTGTAGGTCGACAAGGGCAGGCACTGGTCGGCAGACTTGGGCACTTGGTAGGTGGCCTAGATGCCAAGTTGATGATGATGAAGGCAAGGCTGACACGGGCAATGGCATGACATTGCCGTGGCATAGAAAGACAACGGGTGGATGTGACCTAGGTGAGGCGTTAGCAAGGAAACTGGGTCATGGACGGCTGTGCGGAGCAGCCGAGGCAGACATGCGCTGGCATGAAGACTTGGCGCGCAGACATGGCACGAAGGCAGGCAAGAGCGCGCGCAGGCATGGCGCGAAGCAGGCGAGGCGCGCACGATTGGCGTGAAGGCGCCAAGGGCCGACGCACGTGCGCGCGCGCTCAAGGCATGCGCAGCACATGCAGGTGGTTGGGCAGTTTCCTGGAATCTGGGCGCCTCTGGCCTAGTCAGCAAGGGCAGTTGTAACTTCCGAATTTTGAATTCAAAATGCCTATCAGTTGGGGATGTCAACAGAATTTAGGACGGAATTTGGTAAGCCATGTGTCATGGGGAATGGGCTAATTTTAAAAGGGAGTTAGTCTATGCTGCCTAAGGCAATGAGTGAAGCAAAAAGATAGTGTGTTAGTCTATCTTTTTGGACAAACAGTTTTGAGTCCTTGTGTATTCTTTGTACATGAGTTATATACAAAGTTGGGAGTGTTCCCGTATGTACGTGTGTGCCTAATATTGTGATTGTGCGAAATAGTCTAAGTGCCGAATGGATCATAAAGGCAAACTTGTAGGCCGAGTCATAGCGGTTGTGTGCGTGTGACTGTCGTGCAGTGTCAAGAGTGTTGCGTAAAACAAAAATTGACCCTGTAACAACTGGTATCAGAGCCAGGTTTTAAATTAGCCCACGCCCCATGACACATGGCTTACAAAATTCTCTCCTAAATTCAATTGAAATCCCTAGCTGATAGGAAATTGGAATTAAAAATTTGAAAGTTACAACTGCCCTTACTGACTAGGCCAGAGGCGCCCAGATTCTAGGAAACTGCCCAACCGCCCGCATATGCTGTGCATGCCTTGTGCGCGTGCGCGCGTGTGTTGCCTGCTTCGCGCCATGCCTGCGCGCGCCCTTGCCTGCCTTGGCGCCATGTCTGCGCGCCAAGTCTTCGTGCCAGTGCATGTCTGCCTCGGCTGCTCCGCACAGCCGTCCATTGACAAGTTTCCTTTCAAACGCCTCGCCTAGCTCACATCCGCCCGTTGTCTTTCTATGCCACCGAAATGCCATGCCATTTCCCGTATCAGCCTTGCCTTCATCATCATCGACTTAGCATCTAGGCCACCTGCCTAATGCCCAAGTCCACCAACCCGTGCTTGCCCTTGCCGACCTGCACCCGCGCATGCCTGGTTGGTCTGCCATAATGTCATCACGGTTCCATCAGCAACATTGATTCATGCCAAGGTCCATCAAGTAAATTCCTTGTGATGCCGATTTTCCCGCAAGCCTTGCCTTGTCCTCGGCACAAGGCCTTACGATCAAGTCAAGGGGCTAACAAACTTCCCCCACCAGATTAGCTCATCGTCCTCGACGAGGAAGAATCTAAGTAAGCCTTGATCTGGTCTTCGAACGGCCACAAAGACGCCCCTTTTCCCAAGTCGCATCACATTCGGGTTTGTCTTTCCATTCCGCCTATTCTTCTTGCTTTGCCCCAAGGTCTGGTGGTCCAGAATCTTCTCAATTGTCTCTTCATACTGTTGTCTCACATCTGGAGGAGCACGTCTGGCCGTCGCCCTTGCTGGATCCTCAGCATCTTCATGAAAAGGTTTCAAGTAACTCACATGGAAAGTAGGATGCACCTTCAGCCGTTCCGGCAGATTCAACTGGTAAGCCACTACACCAACCTTCTCTATGACATCAAAGGGATCATCGTACTTTGGAATCAGCCCACGATGTCTCGTCTTGCTACTGATCTTCTTCTAGATTTGAGGTGTTAATTTAAGCAACACCTAGTCACCAACCTGAAAGTACAATGCACCACGATGCTTTTCAGCATACTTCTTCATTCGCATGGCAGCTTTCCGCAAACTGCCTTGCGCCTCAGCCAGCAACTCTTGCTTGTCACGCGCATACCTGTAAGCGGCAGGACACTTGCCCTGAGATTTTTGCTTAGCAACTTCAAGTGGCGTGTCAGGCTGCCTGCCCAACACAATCTCAAAAGGACTCATCTCCGTAGCCGATGACCTATGCAAGTTATAGCAAAATTGTGCACTATCCAGCAACTCTACCCAATTCCTCTGACTCGCAGTCATATAGTGCCTCAAGTACTCCTCAAGCAGATGATTGATTCTTTCGGTTTGTCCATCAGTTTGTGGATGATTTGTAGTCGAGAATTTCAAACCTGTACCCATCATTTTGAACAAAGAAGTCCAAAAACAGCTAGTAAATCGAACATCTCTATCACTCATAATATCGGTTGGAACACCAAAATACTTTATCACATACTTATAAAAGAAGTTAGCAGCTATCTCTGAGGAACATAGAGTTGGAGCAGCAATTAATACCCCATACTTAAAGAATCTGTCTACCACCACCATGATTGACGCCTTACCATCAACCTTTGGAAATCCGCTAATGAAATCCATAGAAACGGAAGCCCAAGGACGTTCAGCAACCGGTAGAGGTTGTAGCAAACCTACTTCCTTCTTCCGTTCAGACTTGTCAAGCTGACATACAAGACAAGTTTTTACATAGGCCTCAATGTCATCCTCCATTTTCGGCCAGAAATAACTTCAGGATAGCAATGTCATCATCCTCTCAACACCCGGATGACCAGCGTAAGCAGCATCATGCGTCTCCTTCATCAAAGTCTGACGAAAACCTTCACCTTGGGGTAACACGATTCTCCCCCCTTTAAAATGCAGCAGATCGTCCTCGATCCTATACCGCCTAATAGTTCCATCCCTCACTTGATCCATCAACTTCACATATAATGGATCACTCGCAACACATAGTTTAATTGTATCAAGTAAATTAGATTCAATTCTAGTGAGCGAATAAACAACAACAAATACCTCTTTGCGACTCAACGCATCAGCAACTTGGTTTTCCCTACCGAGTTTGTGCACCAACACGAAGTCATATTCAGCCAACATCTCCTGCCACCGAGCCTTCTTTGGACTCAATTTCTGTTGAGTCTTGAAGTAAGTATTGGCCACATTGTTCTTCCAGACAATAAATTTCGTTCCAAGCAAGTACACTCTTCAAACTTGAAGGCAATGGATCATAACAACCATTTCCTTCTCATGGGAAGAATACCATTGCTCCGAGGCATTCAATTTTCTGCTCTCAAATGCTACCGGATGACCTTCTTGGACCAGCACACTGCCAACAGCAAAATCTGATGCATCAGTGTGGACCTCAAACGGCATATAAAAATCTAGCAGCCTTAGGATTGGCTCGAATGTTATGGCCTCCTTAATGGAAGTGAAAGCCTTTGCACATTCATCTGTCCAAGTCCACTTGACATTTTTCTTCAGCAAATTTTTCAATGGGGCAGCCTTCCTGGAATAGCCAGCAATAAATTTCTGGTAGTAGTTTGCAAAACCCAAAAACGATCTCAATTCTTTTACCCCACTTGGTGCCTGCCAATCAACACTAGCCTGCACCTTTTTGGGATCCATTCGGACCTGGTTTTTGTTAACCAAGTGTCCCAAGAATTTGATCTCCCGTTGAGCAAACTCACACTTTTCCATTTTCACATAGAGTTGGAAATCTCTAAGGTTTTGCAACACCTTCTCTAAATGCAGCAAATGATCTTCAATAGACCTACTATAAATGACTATGTCATCTAAGTATACTACTACAAAGTCATCAAGATAGTCATAAAGAACATTATTCATTAAGTTGCAAAAGGTAGCGGGGCGTGCTGGAGGCACAGACCCTAGCAGCAACTCAATTTTGTGGTCTATTTCCCTCCTCGGCGGCAACTGTCTAGGCAGTTCAGGCGGCATCAAATCTTTGAATTTTCCCAGCAACTCTGCAACATCATCAGGGACTTCCATCTGCAAATCTGGCTTGACTTCCACCAAGGCAGCGAGGTAAGCAGTCTCACTGCTCTTCAAGCCTTTGTCAAATGCAGCAGCCGACACCAACTCAGCAATCCTTGTGTTCTTTGAATTACTACTGCTTGCTTCACATGGGTTGATCCCCTTGAAAAAGCCAGGATTTTTTTCACCCATAAACATCAAACCATCAAGATGAGGAATTGGAGCAACTTTATACTTCCTCATAAAATCAATCCCAAGCATGAGATTAAAATCATCAAGCGGCACCACTGTCAAATTATGCAAACCTGACCAGTGTTCTATACTCAGCGGCACGTCCAGCGCCTGTCCAGGACCAGGTTGTGCTGGTGAGTTTATAGCCTTCATCTTTGTTGCACATTAAGTCACCCTCAGCCCGTATTCCTTGACTGTCTTGGTCGCAACAAACGTATGAGTACCGGTCAGTCCCCAATCATGACTTCCACATACATCAGATTGGACTAAGCGTCCGTCAAGTCTTCTATAGAATCTGCAGCATTCACAAGAGCAACTAAATCAGCGACATCTTCTTCTTCATCAACCTATTCTGCCACGTTTGCCACCAACTTGTTCAGCAACTTCCCCCTTTTTTGCCACACTCTCTTCTTCAGCAAGAATAGCATTCACCTTGGCTTGATTGGAATAGTTTTGTGCTTGATGCCCTGGTTTTTGGCACGTCCAGCAGACCTTCTCACTCGCCGGCCTGTCATTTTTGGATGAAGCAGCCACAACTTTTCCCTTGCCTTTGTCATTTCCCTCAAATTTTCGATGATCCTTCTTGTAGTCTTTCCCATTCTCCCTTTTCTTTGCCCAAGCCATGGGAGTAGGGTCAGAAAGCACACTTTTGACTGAAAATCGATCAAACATCAGCAGCCGCAATTGCACTTGGCAGATCTTGCACTTTCTGCCGACGCAACTCATTCTACGCCCAGCCTTGCATCTCAGAAATGAAGTTATGCCACTTTTCCTCGTCTGACATATTTTGGATGTCCAGCAACAAGGAAGAAAAGTCCTTCACATACTCACGAATTGAACCAACCTGTCTCAAGCATTTCAGCCTTTCCCTAGCAGCCCAAGACGAATTACTAGGCAGAAATTTGTCTCTTAGCGCCTCCCGCAACTGCGCCCATGTCTCAACCTTGGGCCTGCCTGCGCTGACATCATCAACACTTTTGGTGCGCCACCACAAAATCGCATCCCCTCTGAAATAGCGAACTGCCATCATCAACATGTCATTTTCAGGAACATGAGAAGAAGTAAAATAATGTTCCATGTCCCACAAAAAAATTTCAAGTTCCTTGGTGACCTGAATCCCATCAAACGGCTTTGGTTCTGGGATTTTAATCTTCGCAGCATGCTTCTCGACAACTCGGCCAGAATTGGCTACTGCCTTGTGGAGCACCATCACCTCCGCCTTAAGATCTTCATTTTCTTTGGCCAGTTCCTCAAACTTCGCAGCACTTGCCTCCCGAAAATTGAGAAAATCATACAATTGGCCATCAACCTGCTCACGCTAGTGATGCAGTTCTGAGATGAGACCATGGATCTGTGACAGCACGACCACCTTGTGTCTTCAGTGATTCCCACCAGCAAATCCGTTGGGTTTGTCTTTCAATAATTTGATGGCAACTGTATGATAGCAATGGTGGATACCGGAGCTACTCATAGGTTTGTTAATGACAAAGTTGCTGCCAAGAATGCGCTGAAGCTGAGGAAGTGCGCATCGTATGTCCAAACTATTAATGCATAAGCGATTTTGGGAATGGCATATGATGTTTCCATGGTCCTTGGAGAGTGGACTGGAAAGCATAATTTGATGGTGATGCCCCTGGGAGACTTTGAATTGATACTTGAAGTTGATTTTTTGAAGAAGTATCAGTTTATTCCATTCCCTCATTTGGATGGGTTGATGCTGATGGACGAGAAGATACCGAGTTTCATCAAGGCTGTTCATCCTTATGGAGAAGTTGAGAAAGTGAAGAAGTACAAGACACCTATTATTTCTGCTATTAGTGTCGAGAAAGGATTGAAGAAGGGAGATCAAACCTTTCTTGCTGCCATGGTTGAGATCAAACCAGATGTGAAGGTTGAGGTGCTCGATTCTGTTGCAGAATTACTGAAAGAGTATGCTGATGTGATGCCCCCTGAGTTGCCTAAGATGCTGACACCAAGAAGGGATATTGATCACAAGATAGAGTTGCTGCTAGGATCAGTTGCCCCTGCCCAGGCTCCTTATCGGATGGCTCCTAAGGAGTTGGCTAAATTGTGCAAACAATTGAATGAGTTGCTGGATGCCGGACTAATTCAGCCTTCAAAGGCTCCATATGGTGCTCCTGTTTTGTTCCAAAAGAAGCAGGACGGATCCTTGAGGATGTGCGTGGACTATAGGGCATTGAACAAAGTGACTGTGAAGAACAAATATCCGATGCCGCTGGTGCAAGACTTGAAGGATAGCTGAGCAAGGCATGCTGGTTTACTAATCTGGATCTTAGGTCTGGTTATTGGCAGGTTAGAATAGCAGAGGGTGATGAGCCTAAAACTACTTGTGTAACTAGGTATGGCTCATATGCCGTTTGGGCTGACTAATGCCCAGCCACTTTCTGTAATTTAATGAATGACGTGTTGTTTGAGTATCTTGATTATTTTATTGTAGTTTACTTAGACGACATTGTTATTTATAATTTCTCTCTTGATGAACACTTGATGCATTTGAGCAAGGTGTTGTCTCATTTGAGGGAGTACAAACTCTATGTGAAGATGGAGAAGTGTGAATTTGCTCAAAAAGAAATCAAGTTCCTTAGGCACTCGGTGAGTCAGAATCAAGTGCGGATGGACTCAAAGAAGGTGCAGGCAATCGTGGATTGGCAGGCACCCAGTGGCGTTAAAGAGTTGCGATCATTTTTAGGGCTAGCTAATTATGACCGCAAGTTCATTTCAGGCTATTCCAAGAGGGTAGCCGCCTTAACAGATTTGCTGAAGAAAGATGTTAAGTGGGCATGGTCCGAGAAGTGTGAAGCTGCATTCCGATTGTTGAAGGAAGCAGTAGCATCGGAACCTATCTTAAAGCTGCCTGATTTCGAGTTGCCATTTGAGGTGCATACAGATGCATCTGACAAGGCTGTTGGAGGTGTTATTGTGCAGGAAGGGCATCCAGTTTCCTATGAAAGCAGGAAATTAAATGAAGCTGAGCAGCGGTATTCGACTCACGAAAAGGAGATGGTTGCTGTTGTGCATTGCTTGCAGACATGGAGAGTGTATTTGCTAGGCACACGCTTTGTGGTGCAGACAGATAATGTGGCTAATACATTCTTCAAGACTCAATGCAAGCTAAGTTCGAAGCAAGCACATTGGCAGGAATTCCTGGCAGAGTATGATTTCATGTGGGAACGTAAGCCGGGAAGGCACAATCAAGTTGCTGACGCCTTAAGCCGGAAAGAGGTACTTGCTGCAGTGTTTTCAATTTCTAGACTTGAAACTAATTTTATTGATAAAATCAGAATTTGTGCTGCTAATGACTCATTATATGTGAAATGGATGAGTCAAGTGAAAGAAGGGATAGTTAGGAGGTACTCGATCGAGGACGATCTTCTTTATTTCAAAGGGGGGAGGATCGTCGTACCTCAAGGTGGTGGACTGCGTAGAGAACTGATGAAAGAGGCGCATGACACTATATGGGCTGGTCATCCGGGTGTGGTGCGGATGTTAGCCTTGCTATCCCGTGTATATTATTGGCCAAAGATGGAAGACGATGTTGAAGCTTACGTGAAGACTTATCTAGTGTGCCAGTTAGACAAATCTGAGCACAAGAAGGAAGCAGGTTTGTTGCAGCCTCTTCCGATTCCTGAACGGCCATGGATGTCCGTGTCAATGGACTTTATTTTTGGGTTTCTAAAGGTGTACGATAAGGCATCTATTATGGTGGTTGTAGATAGGTTTTCAAAGTACTCTATTTTTATTGCTGCCCCAATTGTTTGTTCGTCCGAAATAGCTGCTGATTTATTTTATAGACATGTGGTTAAGCTGTTTGGTGTGCCAGATGACATTCTGAGTGATAGGGTTGCTAGATTTACAGGTCAGTTTTGGACAGCTTTGTTCAACATGATGGGGACCGATCATGTTGCCATGCTAAGATAGTGCCTCCTTGGCATGCCACTGCTGATATTCGTTAAGTTCCAGCTTGAGGGTCTAACAATCCACCCCCACTAGTTGAACTCGACGTCCTCGTCCAGGCCATCTTAAGATAGTCCTCCAGCTGCTTCTCGAACTGCCATAGTTTTGAACTCTTCTCCCAAGTCGCGTCCGCCACGGACTTGCCTTTCTAATGAAACAAGAATTCTGTCTGCCTGTTCGTCTTGCTCATGCCTAGCACCCGGTGATCTAGCATCTGTTCAATCTCCTCTTCAACTATGTGTGCACCACAGGAGGAGCCCTCTTGACTTTGTGCCTGTCCGGATCTGCATGATCTGCAAAATAAGGCTTCAAAAACCTAAAATGGAAAGTAGGATGAATTTTCAACCTCTCCGACAACTTCATCTTATAAGCAACTGCGCCTATCTTCTGCACCACCTCGAATGGGCCATCATATTTGGGAATCAGTCCCCTATGCCTCGTTTACTCACAATTTGTTTCCAAATCTGTGGTGTGAGTTTGAGCAGCACCTTGTCACCCACCTTGAATTCCAACGGGCGTCTATGTTGATCAGCATATTTCTTCATGCGACTCTGGGCCTTGCGCAAACTGTCTTGCGCCTCTGCAAGCATCTCATGCTTGTCCCTTGCATAATTGTAAGCAGTGGGGCATTTCCCTTGATGCTTCTACTTTGCGACATCCAGCGGTGTCAAAGGCTGTATCCCGGTGACTAATTCAAACGGACTCATTTCGGTTGCTGAAGACTTATGCAGATTTTAGAAAAACATTGTCGTATCCAATAAGTCTACCCAATTCCTCTGGCTCACTGTCACAAAATGCCTAAGATATTCCTCCACCAAGTGATTTATTCTCTCTGTTTGGCGATATGTTTGAGGGAGATTCGCTGTCGAGAATTTCAGATCGATCCCCATCATGTTGAACAAAGCTGTCCAAAACTGACCTGTAAATCTAGCATCCCTATAACTCACAATGTCATCTGGCACACCAAAAGCTAAACCACATGTCTATAAAATAAATCAGCAGCTATTTTGGACGAACAAACAATTGGCGCAGCAATAAAAATAGAGTACTTTGAAAACCTGTCTACAACCACCATAATATATGCCTTACCGTCCACTTTCGGAAACCCAGAAATAAAGTCCATTGACACGGACATCCATGGCCGTTCAGAAATCGGAGGAGGCTGCAACAAACCTACTTCCTTCTTGTGCTCAGATTTGTCTAACTGACACACTAGACAAGTCTTCACGTAAGCTTCAACATCGTCTTCCATCTTTGGACAATAATATACACGGGATAGTAGGGCTAACATCCGCTCCACACCCGAATGACCAGCCCATGTAGTGTCATGCGCCTCTTTCATCAGTTCTCTATGCAGTCCACCACCTTGAGGTACGACGATCCTCCCCCCTTTGAAATAAAGAAGATCGTCCTCGATCGAGTACCTCCTAACTATCCCTTCTTTCACTTGACTCATCCATTTCACATATAATGAGTCATTAGCAGCACAAATTCTGATTTTATCAATAAAATTAGTTTCAAGTCTAGAAATTGAAAACACTGCAGCAAGTACCTCTTTCCGGCTTAAGGCGTCAGCAACTTCATTGTGCCTTCCCGGCTTACGTTCCCACATGAAATCATACTCTGCCAGGAATTCCTGCCAATGTGCTTGCTTCGAACTTAGCTTGCATTGAGTCTTGAAGAATGTATTAGCCACATTATCTGTCTGCACCACAAAGTGTGTGCCTAGCAAATACACTCTCCATGTCTGCAAGCAATGCACAAAGCAACCATCTCCTTTTCGTGAGTCGAATACCGCTGCTCAGCTTCATTCAATTTCCTGCTTTCATAGGAAACTAGATGCCCTTCCTGCACAAGAACACCTCCAACAGCCTTTTCAGATGCATCTGTATGCACCTCAAATGGCAACTCGAAATCAGGCAGCTTTAAGATAGGCTCCGATGCTACTGCTTCCTTCAACAATCGGAATGCAGCTTCACACTTCTCGGACCACGCCCACTTAACATCTTTCTTCAGCAAATCTGTTAAGGCGGCTGCCTTCTTGGAATAGCCTGAAATGAACTTGCGGTAATAATTAGCCAGCCCTAAAAATGACCGCAACTCTTTCACGCCACTGGGTGCCTGCCAATCCGCGATTGCCTGCACCTTCTTTGGGCCCATCCGCACTTGATTCTGACTCACCAAGTGCCCAAGGAAATTGATTTCTTTTTGAGCAAATTCACACTTCTCCATCTTCACATAGAGTTTGTACTACCTCAAACGAGACAGCACCTTGCTCAAATGCATCAAGTGTTCATCAAGAGAGCAACTTTAAATAACAATGTCGTCTAAGTAAACTACAACAAAATAATAAAGATACTCAAACAACACGTCATTCATTAAATTACAGAAAGTCGTCGGGGCATTAGTCAGCCCAAACGACATTACAAGAAACTCATATGAGTCATACCAAGTTACACAAGTAGTTTTAGGCTCATCACCCTCTGATATTCTAACCTGCCAATAACCAGACCTAAGATCCAGCTTAGTAAACCAGCATGCCTTGCTTAGCCTATCCATCAAGTCTTGCACCAGCGGCACTGGATATTTGTTCTTCACAGTCACTTTGTTCAATGCCCCATAGTCCACGCACATCCTCAAGGATCCATCCTGCTTCTTTTGGAACAAAACAGGAGCACCATACGGAGCCTTTTAAGGCTGAATTAGTCCGGCATCCAGCAACTCATTCAATTGTTTGCGCAATTCAGCCAACTCCTTAGGAGCCATCCGATAAGGAGCCTGGGCAGGGACAACTGATCCTAGCAGCAACTCTATCTTGTGATCAATATCCCTTCTTGGTGGCAGCATCTTAGGCAACTCAGGGGGCATCACATCAGCATACTCTTTCAGAAATTCTGCAACAGAATCGGGCACCTCAACCTTCACATCTGGTTTGATCTCAACCATGGCAGCAAGAAAGGTTTGATCTCCCTTCTTCAAACCTTTCTTAACACTAATAGCAGGAATAATAGGTGTCTGCTACTTCTTCACTTTATCAGCTTCTCCATAAGGATGAACAACCTTTATGAAACTCGGTATCTTCTCGTCCATCAGCATCAACCCATCCAAATGAGGGAATGGAACAAACTGATACTTCTTCAAGAAATCAACTCCAATTATCAATTCAAAGTCTCCCAGTGGCATCACCATCAAATTATGCTTTCCAGTCCACTCTCCAAGGACCATGGAAACATCATATGCCATTCCCACAATCGTTTGTGCTTTGGCATTAACAGTTTGGACATACGAGGGCACTTCCTCAGCTTCAGCCCATTCTTGGAATCAACTTTGTCATTAACAAACGTATGAGTAGCTCCGATATCCACCATTGCTATCATACGCTTGCCATCAAATTATTGAAAGACAAACCCAATGGATTTGCTCGTGGGAATCACTGAAGATACAAGCGATCTGGTGGACATGCTGTCACAGATCCATGGTCTCAACTTGGAACTGCGTCACTACCGTGAGCAGGTTGATGGCTAATTGTCTGATTTTCTCAATTTTCGAGAGGCAAGTGCTGCGAAGTTTGAGGAACTGGTCAAAGAAAATGAAGATCTTAAGGCGGAGGTGATGGTGCTCCAAAAGGCAGTAGCCAATTCTGCCGGGTTGGCGAGGAGCATGCTGCCAAGATCAAAATCCCAGAACCAAAGCCGTTTGATGGGATTTGGGGCGCCAAGGAACTTGAAAATTTTTTATGGGACATGGAACATTATTTTACTTCTGCTCATGTCCCTGAAATTGACAAGTTGACGATGGCAGTACGCTATTTCAGAGGGGATGTGATTATGTGGTGGCGCACCAAAAGTGCTGATGATGTTAGCGCAGGCAGGCCCAAGGTTGAGACATGGGCGTAGTTGCGGGAGGCGCTAAGAGACAAATTTCTACCTAGCAATTCGTCTTGGGTTGCTAGGACAGGCTGAAACGCTTGAGACAGGTTGGTTCAATTCGTGAGTATGTGAAGGACTTTTCTTCCTTGTTGCTGGACATCCAAAATATGTCAGACGAGGAAAAGTTTCATAACTTTATTTCTGGGATGCAAGGCTGGGCGCAGAATTAGTTGCGTCGGCAGAAAGTGCAAGATCTGCCGAGTGCAATTGTGGCTGCTGATGCTTTGATCGATTTTCGTTCAAACAGTGTGCTTTCTGACCCTACTCCTACGTCTAGCACAAAGAAAAGGGAGAAGGGGAAAGACTGGAAAAAGGATCATCAAAAATCTGAGGGAAATGACAAAAGGCAAGGGAAAAGTTGTGGCTGCTTCATCAAAAAATGACAGGCTGGCGAGTGAGAAGGTCTGCTGGACGTGCCAAAAACCAGGGCATCAGGCATGAAACTATCCCAATAAAGCCAAGGTGAATGCTCTTCTTGCTAAAGAAGAGAGTGTGGCGAAAAAGAGGGAAGTTGCTACCTATATCAACCCGCTGAAGTTGTTAAACACGTTAGTGGCAGATGTGGCAGAACAGGTTGACGAAGAAGAAGATGATGCCGCTGATTTAGTTGCTCTTGTAAATGCTGCAGATTCTGTGGAAGACTTGACGAATTCTGTGGAAGACTTGATGAACGCTTACTCCAATTTGATGTATATGGAAATCAAGATTGGGGACAGACCAATAGTAACTATGATTGAAACAGGTGCTACTATACATCGACCAAGACAGTCAAGGAATACGGGTTGAGGGTGACTTAATGTGCAACAAAGATGAAGGATATAAACTCACCAGCACAACATGGTCTTGGACAGGCGCTAGACGTGCCGCTGAGTATAGGACACTGGTCAGGTTTGCATAATTTGACAATGGTGCCACCTAATGATTTTAATCTCATGCTTGGGATTGATTTTATGAGAAAGTATAAAGTTGCTCCAATTCCTCATCTTGATGGTTTGATGTTTATGGGTGAAAAGGATCCTGGCTTTGTCAAGGGGATCAACCAATGTGAAGCAAGCAGTAGTAAGTCAAAGAACACAGGGATTGCTGCGTTGGTGTCGGCTGCTGCATTTGACAAAGGCTTGAAGAGCAGTGAGACTACTTACCTCGCTGCCTTGGTGGAAGTCAAGCCAGATTTGCAGATGGAAGTCCCTGATGATGTTGCAGAGTTGCTGGCAAAATTCAAAGATGTGATGCCGCCTGAACTTCCTAGACAGTTGCCGCTGAGGAGGGAAATGGACCACAGAATTGAGTTGCTGCCAGGGTCTGTGCCTCCTCCTTTGGAGTTGGCTGAATTGAGGAAGCAGATTGATGAACTTCTTGCAGCTGGCCTTATCCAGCCTTCGAAGGCTCCATTTGGCGCACCAATCCTATTCCAAAAGAAGCAGGATGGCTCTTTGAGGATGTGCGTGGATTACCGGGCGCTGAACAAGGTAACCGTAAAGAACAAGTACCCGTTGCCGCTGATCCAAGATTTACTTGATAGGCTGTCTAAGGCTAGTTTCTTTACTAAGTTAGACTTGAGGTCGGGCTATTGGCAGGTCCTCATAGCCAAGGGGGATGCCCCAAAGACAACTTGCGTAACTAGATACAGTAGCTTTGAATTCCTTGTAATGTCGTTTGGGCTGACTAATGCCCCGACTATCTTTTGCAACTTAATGAATAATGTTCTTTATGACTATCTTGATGACTTTGTAGTAGTATACTTAGATGACATAGTCATTTATAGTAGGACTATCGAAGATCATTTGCTGCATTTAGAGAAGGTGTTGCAACGCCTTAGAGATTTCCAACTCTATGTGAAAATGGAAATGTGTGAGTTTGCTAAACGGGAGATCAAATTCTTAGGACACTTGGTTAGCGAAAACCAGGTCTGGATGGATCCCAAAAGGTGCAGGATATTGTTGATTGGCAGGCACCAAGCGGGGTAAAAGAATTGAGATCATTTTTGGGTTTGGCAAACTACTACTGAAAATTTATTGTTGGCTATTCCAGGAAGGCAGCCCTATTGACAAATTTTCCAAAGAAAAATGTCAAATGGACTTGGACAGATGCGTGTGCTAAGGCTTTTACTGCCTTGAAGGAGGCCATTGCGTCTGAGCCAATTCTAATGCTGCCAGATTTTGATATGCCATTTGAGGTCCACACTGATGCATTAGATTTTGCTGTTGGCGATGTGCTGGTCCAAGAAGGTCATCCAATAGCGTTTGAGAGCAGGAAATTAAATGTCGCGGGGCAATGGTATTCTGTCCATGAGAAGGAAATGGTTGCTATGATCCATCGCCTTCAAGTTTGGTGAGTGTACTTGCTTGGAACAAAGTTTGTTGTCCGGACGGACAATGTGGGCAATACTTACTTCAAGACTCAACAAAAATTGAGTCCAAAGCAGGCTCAGTGACAGGAGATGCTGGCTGAATATGACTTCGTGTGGGTGCACAAACCCGGCAGGGAAAATCAGGTTGCTGATGCGTTGAGTCGCAAAGAGGTATTTGCTGTTGTTTATTCGCTCACTAGAATTGAATCTGATTTACTTGATACAATTAGACTATGTGCTACGCATGATCCATTATATGTGAAGTTGATGGATAAAGTGAGGGATGGAACTGTTAGGCGGTATTGAATCGAGGACGATCTGCTGTATTTCAAATGGGGGAGAATCATGGTACCCCAAGGTGCAGATTTGCGTCGGACTTTGATGAAGAAGACACATGATGCTTCTTATGCTGGTCATCAGGGTGTTGAGAGGATGATGGCATTGTTGTCCTGAAGTTATTTCTGGCCAAAAATGGAGGATAACATTGAGGCCTATGTCAAGACTTTCCTTGTATGTTAGCTTGACAAATCTGAACGGAAGAAGGAAGCAGGTTTGCTACAACCTCTATCGGTTGCTGAACGTCCTTGGGTTTCCGTTTCTATGGATTTCATTTGCGGATTTCCAAAGGTTGATGGTAAGGCGTCAATCATGGTGGTGGTAGACAGATTCTCGAAGTATGGTGTATTCATTACTGCTCCAACTCTATGTTCCTCGAAGATAGCTGCTGAATTGTTTTATAAGCATGTGATAAAGTATTTTTGTGTTCCAACCGACATTGTGAGTGATAGAGATGCTCGATTTTCTGGCCATTTTTGGATTGCTTTGTTCAAATTAATGGGTACATATTTGAAATTCTCGACAGCAAATCATCCACACACTGATGGAAAGATCGAGAGAATCAATCATTTGCTTGAGGAGTACTTGAGGCACTATGTGACTGTGAGTCAGAGGAATTGGGTAGCGTTGTTCGATAGTGCACAGTATTGCTCTAACTTGCACAGGTCGTCGGCTACGAAGATGTGTCCTTTCGAGATTGTGTTGGGCAGGCAGCTTGACACGCCACTTGAAGTTGCTAAGCAAAAATATCAAGGCAAGTGTCCTGCCACTTACAGGTATGCACATGACAAGCAAGAGTTGCTAGCTGAGGCGCAAGACAGTTTGTGGAAAGTTGCCAAGCGAATGAAGAAGTATGCTGACAAGCATCGCCGTGCGTTGGACTTTTAGATTGGTGATAAGGTGTTGCTGAAATTAACACCTCAAATCTGGAAGAAGATCAGTAGCAAGACAAGACATCATACGCTGATTCCAAAGTACGACAGTCCCTTTGAAGTCGTAGAGAGAGTTGGCGCAGTGGCTTACCGGTTGAATCTGCCGGAACGGCTGAAGGAGCATCCTACTTTTCATGTGAGTTACTTGAAGCCCTTTCATGAAGATGCTGAGGATCCATCAAGGGTGATGGACAGACGTGCTCCTCCGGTTGTGAGACAACAGTATGAGGAGATTGAGAAGATTCTGGACCACCGAACCTTGGGGCAAAGCAAGAAGAATAGGCGGACAGAGTTTCTAATTCAATGAAAAGACAAACCTGAATGTGATGCGACTTGGGAGAAAGGGGATTCTTTTTGGCAGTTTGAAGACAGATCAAGGCTTACTTAGATTCTGCCTCGTCGAGGACGATGAGCTAATCTTGTCGGGGAAGTTTGTTAGCCCCTTGACTTGATCGTAGGACCTTGTGCCGAGGGCAAGGAAAGGCTTGCGGAAAAATAGGCATGATAAGGCATTTACCTGATGGGCGTTGGCATGACTCTATGTTGCTGATGGAACCGTGATGGCATTGTGGCAGACCAACCGGGCATGCGCAAGTGCAGGTCGACAAGGGTAGGCACGGGTCGGCAGACTTGGGCACTAGGCAGGTGGCCTAGATGCCAAGTCGATGATGATGAATGCAAGGCTGACACGGGCATTGGCATGGCATTGCCGTGGCATAGAAAGACAACGGGCGGATGTGACCTAGGTGAGGCATTGGCAAGGAAACTAGGCCATGGATGGCTGTGCAGAGCAGCCGAGGCAGACATGCACCGGCATGAAGACTTGGCGTGCATACATGGCATGAAGGCAGGCAAGAGCGTATGCAGGTATGGCGCGAAGCAGGAGAGGCGCGCACGGTTGGCACCAAGGCGCGCGAAGGCGCCAAGGGCTGACGCACGCGCGCACGCGCTCAAGGCATGCGCAATACATGTAGGTGGTTGGGCAATTTCCTGGAATCTGGGCGCCTCTGTCCTAGTCAGCAAGGGCAGTTGTAACTTCCGAATTTTGAATTCGAAATGCCTATAAGTTGGGGGTGTCACCTAAATTTAAGAGGGAATTTGGTAAGCCATGTGGCATGGGGAACGGGCTAATTTTAAAAGGGAGTTAGTCTATGCTACCTAAGGCAATAAGTGAATCAAAAAGATGGTGTGTTAGTCTATCTTTTTGGACAAACAGTTTTGAGGCCTTGTGTATTCTTTGTATGTGAGTTATATACAAAGTTGGGAGTGTTTTCCCGTATGTACTGTGTGCCTAATATTGTGATTGTGCGAAATAGTCTAAGTGTCGAACGGATCGTAAAGGCAAACTTGTAGGCCGAGTCATAGTGGTTGTGTGCGTGTGACTGTCGTGCAGTGTCAAGAGTGTTGCGTAAAACAAAAATTGACCTTGTAACAACTGGTATCAGAGCCAGGTTTTAAATTAGCCCACGCCCCATGCCACATGGCTTACAAAATTCCCTCCTAAATTCAGTTGAAATCCCCAGCTGATAGGAAATTCGAATTAAAAATTTGAAAGTTACAACTGCCCTTACTGACTAGGCCAGAGCAGCCCAGATTCTAGGAAACTGCCCAACCGCCCGCATATGCTGTGCATGCCTTGCGCGCGTGCGCGCGTGTGTTGCCTGCTTCGCGCCATGCCTGCGCGCGCCCTTGCCTACCTTGGCGCCATGTCTGCGCGCCAAGTCTTCGTGCTAGCACATGTCTGCCCCGGCTGCTCCGCACAGCCGTCCATTGCCATGTTTCCTTTCAAACACCTCGCCTGGCTTACATCCGCCCGTTGTCTTTCTATGCCACGGCAATGCCATGCCATTTCCCGTATCAGCCTTGCCTTCAACATCATCGATTTGGCATCTAGGCCACCTGCCTAATGCCCAAGTCTGCCGACCCGTGCTTGCCCTTGCCGACCTACACCCGCGCATGCCCGGTTGGTCTGCCATAATGTCATCACGGTTCCATCAGCAACATTGATTCATGCCAAGGTCCATCAAGTAAATGCTTTGTCATGCCCATTTTCCTGCAAGCCTTGCCTTGTCCTCGGCACAAGGCCTTACGATCAAGTCAAGGGGCTAACAAACTTCCCCCACCAGATTAGCTCATTGTCCTCGACGAGGAAGAATCTAAGTAAGCCTTGATCTGGTCTTCACACTGCCACAAAGACGCCCCTTTTCCCAAGTCGCATCACATTCGGGTTTGTCTTTCCATTCTGCCTATTCTTCTTGCTTCGCCCCAAGGTCTGGTGGTCCAAAATCTTCTCAATTGTCTCCTCATACTATTGTCTCACATCTGGAGGAGCACGCCTAGCCGTCTCCCTTGCTGGATCCTCAGCATCTTCATGAAGAGGCTTCAAGTAACTCACATGGAAAGTAGGATGCACCTTCAGCCGTTCCGGCAGATTCAACTTGTAAGCCACTGCACCAACCTTCTCTACGACTTCAACGGGACCGTCGTACTTTGGAATCAGCCCACGATGTCTCGTCTTGCTAATGATCTTCTTCTATATTTGAGGTGTTAATTTAAGCAACACCTTGTCACCAACCTGAAATTCCAATGCACCGCGATGCTTTTCAGCATACTTCTTCATTCGCTTGGAAGCTTTTCGCAAACTGCCTTGCGCCTCAGCCAGCAACTCTTGCTTGTCACGGCATACCTGTAAGCGGCAGGACACTTGCCCTGAGATTTTTTCTTAGCAACTTCAAGTGGCATGTCAGGCTGCCTGCCCAACACAATCTCGAAAGGACTCATCTCCGTAGCCGACGACCTGTGCAAGTTATAGCAAAATTGTGCACTATCCAACAACTCTACCCAATTCCTCTGACTCGCAGTCACATAGTGCCTCAAGTACTCCTCAAGCAGATGATTGATTCTTTCGGTTTTTCCATTAGTTTGTGGATGATTTGCAGCCGAGAATTTCAAACCTGTACCCATCATTTTGAACAAAGCAGTCTAAAAACGGCTAGTAAATCGAGCATCTCTATCACTCATAATATCAGTTGGAACACCAAAATACTTTATCACATGCTTATAAACAATTCAGCAGCTATCTCTGAGGAACATAGAGTTGGAGCAGCAATTAATACCCCATACTTCAAGAATCTGTCTACCACCACCATGATTGACGCCTTACCATTACCCTTTGGAAATCCGCTAATGAAATCCATAGAAACGGAAGCCCAAGGACGTTCAGCAACCGGTAGAGGTTGTAGCAAACCTACTTTGTTCTTCCGTTCAGACTTGTCAAGCTGACATACAAGACAAGTTTTTACATAGGCCTCAATGTCATCCTCCATTTTCGGCCAGAAATAACTTCGGGATTGCAATGTCATCATCCTCTCAACACCCGGATGACCAGCGTAAGCAGCATCATGCGTCTCCTTCATCAAAGTCCGACGAAAACCTTCACCTTGGGGTAACACGATTCTCCCCCCTTTGAAATGCAGCAGATCGTCCTCGATCCTATACCGCCTAACAGTTCCATCCCTCACTTGATCCATCAACTTCACATATAATAGATCACTCGCAGCACATAGTTTAATTGTATCAAGTAAATCAGATTCAATTCTAGTGAGCGAATAAACAGCAGCAAATACCTCTTTGCGACTCAACGCATCAGCAACTTGGTTTTCCCTACCGGGTTTGTGCACCCACACGAAGTCATATTCAGCCAACATCTCCTGCCACCGAGCCTGCTTTGGACTCAATTTCTGTTGAGTCTTGAAGTAAGTATTGGCCACATTGTTCTTCCAGACAATAAACTTTGTTCCAAGCAAGTACACTCTTCAAACTTGAAGGCAATGGATCACAACAACCATTTCCTTCTCATGGCAGAATACCATTGGTCCGCGGCATTCAATTTTCTGCTCTCAAACGCTACCGGATGACCTTCTTGGACCAGCACACCGCCAACAGCAAAATCTGATGCATCAGTGTGGACCTCAAACGGCATATAAAAATCTAGCAGCCTTAGGATTGGCTCGAATGCTATGGCCTTCTTCAAGGCAGTGAAAGCCTTTGCACATTCATCTGTCCAAGTCCACTTGACATTTTTGTTCAGCAAATTTTTCAATGGGGCAGCCTTCCTGGAATAGCCAGCAATAAATTTCTGGTAGCAGTTTGCAAAACCCCAAAACGATCTCAATTCTTTTACCCCGTTTGGTGCCTGCCAATCAATAATAGCCTGCACCTTTTTGGGATACATTCGGACCTGGTTTTTGTTAACCAAGTGTCCCAAGAATTTGATCTCCCCTTGAGCAAACTCACACTTTTCCATTTTCACATAGAGTTGGAAATCTCTAAGGTGTTGCAACACCTTCTCTAAATGCAGCAAATGATCTTCAATAGACCTGCTATAAATGACTATGTCATCTAAGTATACTACTACAAAGTCATCAAGATAGTCATAAAGAACATTATTCATTAAGTTGCAAAAAGTAGCGGGGCATTAGTCAGCCCAAACAGTGTTAAAAGGAATTCAAAGCTACCGTATCTAGTTACACAAGTGGTCTTTGGGGCATCCCCCTCGACTATGCGAACCTGCCAATAGCCCGACCTCAAGTCTAACTTACTAAAGAAACTAGCCTTAGACAGCATATCAAGTAAATCTTGGATCAGCGGCAACGGGTACTTGTTCTTCACAGTTACCTTGTTCAGCACCCTATAATCCACACATATCCTCAAAGAGCCATCCTGCTTCTTTTGGAAAAGGACTGGTCCGCCAAATGGAGCCTTCGAAGGCTGGATGAGGCCAGCTGCAAGCAGTTCATCAATCTGCTTCCTTAATTCAGCCAACTCCAAAGGAGACATATGGTAAGGAGGGTGTGCTGGAGGCAGAGACCCTGGCAGCAACTCAATTTTTTGGTCTATTTCCCTCCTCGGCGGCAATTGTCTAGGCAGTTCAGGCGGCATCAAATCTTTGAATTTTCCCAGCAACTCTGCAACATCATCAGGGACTCCCATCTGCAAATCTGGCTTGACTTCCACCAAGGCAGCGAGGTAAGCAGTCTCACTGCTCTTCAAGCCTTTGTCAAATGCAGCAGCTAACACCAACTCAGCAATCCCTATGTTCTTTGAATTACTACTGCTTGCTTCACATGGGTTGATCCCCTTGAAAAAGCCAGGATATTTTTCACCCGTAAACATCAAACCATCAAGATGAGGAATTGGAGCAACTTTATACTTCCTCATAAAATCAATCCCAAGCATGAGATTAAAATCATCAAGCGGCAACACTGTCAAATTATGTAAACCTGACCAGTGTCCTATACTCAGCGGCACGTCCAGCGCCTGTCCAAGACCAAGTTGTGTTGGTGAGTTTATAGCCTTCATCTTTGTCGCACATTAAGTCACCCTCAGCCCGTATTCCTTGACTGTATTGGTCGCAACAAACGTATGAGTATCGGTCAGTCCCCAATCATGACTTCCACATACATCAGATTGGACTAAGCGTCCGTCAAGTCTTCCACAGAATCTGCAGCATTCACAAGAGCAACTAAATCAGCGACATCTTCTTCTTCATCAACCTGTTCTGCCACGTTTGCCACCAACTTGTTCAGCAACTTCCCCCTTTTTCGCCACACTCTCTTCTTCAGCAAGAAGAGCATTCACCTTGGCTTGATTGGGATAGTTTCGTGCTTGATGCCCTGGTTTGTGGCACGTCCAGCAGACCTTCTCACTCGCCGGTCTGTCATTTTTGGATGAAGCAACCACAACTTTTCCCTTGCCTTTGTCATTTCCCTCAAATTTTCGATGATCCTTCTTCTAGTCTTTCCCATTCTCCCTTTTCTTTGCCCTAGCCGTGGGAGTAGGGTCAGAAAGCACACTTTTGACTGAAAATCAATCAAACATCAGCAGCCACAATTGCACACGGTAGATCTTGCACTTTCTGCCGACGCAACTCATTCTGCGCCCAGCCTTGCATCCCAGAAATGAAGTTATGCCATTTTTCCTCGTCTGACATATTTTGGATGTCCAGCAACAAGGAAGAAAAGTCCTTCACATACTCATGAATTAAACCAACCTGTCTCAAGCATTTCAGCCTTTCCCTAGTAGCCCAAGACAAATTGCTAGGCAGAAATTTGTCTCTTAGCGCCTCCCGCAACTGCGCCCATGTCTCAACCTTGGGCCTGCCTGCGCTAACATCATCAGCACTTTTGGTGCGCCACCACAGAATCGCATCCCCTCTGAAATAGCAAACTGCCATCGTCAACTTGTCATTTTCAGGAACATGAGCAGAAGTAAAATAATGTTCCATGTCCCACAAAACAATTTCAAGTTCCTTGGTGCCCTGAATCCCATCAAACGGCTTTGGTTCTGGGATTTTAATCTTGGCAGCATGCACCTCGACAACCCGGCCAGAATTGGCTACTGCCTTGTGGAGCACCATCACCTCCGCCTTAAGATCTTCATTTTCTTTGGCCAGTTCCTCAAACTTCGCAGCACTTGCCTCTTGAAAATTGATAAAATCATACAATTGTCCTTCAACCTGCTCACGCTAGTGACGCAGTTCCGAGTTGAGACCATGGATCTGTGACAGCACGACCACCTTGTGTCTTCAGTGATTCCCACCAGCAAATCTATTGGGTTTGTCTTTCAATAATTTGATGGCAACTATATGATAGCAATGGTTGATACCGGAGCTACTCATACGTTTGTTAATGACAAAGTTGCTGCCAAGAATGCGCTGAAGCTGAGGAAGTGTGCATCGTATGTCCAAACTGTTAATGCACAAGCTATTGTGGGAATGGCAAATGATGTTTCCATGGTCCTTGGAGAGTGGACTGGAAAGCATAATTTGATGGTGATGCCCCTGGGAGACTTTGAATTGATACTTGGAGTTGATTTTTTGAAGAAGTATCAGTTTGTTCCATTCCCTCATTTGGATGGGTTGATGCTGATGGACGAGAAGATACCGAGTTTCATCAAGGCTGTTCATCCTTATGGAGAAGTTGCGAAAGTGAAGAAGTACGAGACACCTATTATTTCTGCTATTAGTGTCGAGAAAGGATTGAAGAAGGGAAATCAAACCTTTCTTGCTGCCATGGTTGAGATCAAACCAGATGTGAAGGTTGAGGTGCTCGATTCTGTTGTAGAATTGCTGAAAGAGTATGCTGATGTGATGCCCCCTGAGTTGCCTAAGATGCTGCCACCAAGAAGGGATATTGATCACAAGATAGAGTTGCTGCTAGGATCAGTTGCCCCTTCCCAGGCTCCTTATCGGATGGCTCCTAAGGAGTTGGCTAAATTGCACAAATAATTGAATGAGTTGCTGGATGCCGTACTAATTCAGCCTTCAAAGGCTCCGTATGGTGCTCCTGTTTTGTTCCAAAAGAAGGAGGACGGATCCTTGAGGATGTGCGTGGACTATAGGGCATTGAACAAAGTGACTGTGAAGAACAATTATCCGGTGCCGCTGGTGCAAGACTTGATGGACAGGCTGAGCAAGGCATGCTAGTTTACTAAGCTGGATCTTAGGTCTGGTTATTGGCAGGTTAGAATAGCAGAGAGTGATGAGCCTAAAACTACTTGTGTAACCAGGTATGGCTCATATGAGTTTCTTGTAATGCCGTTTGGGCTGACTAATGCCCAGCCACTTTCTGTAATTTAATGAATGACGTATTGTTTGAGTTTCTTGATTATTTTATTGTAGTTTACTTAGACGACATTGTTATTTATAGTTTCTCTCTTGATGAACACTTGATGCATTTGAGCAAAGTGCTGTCTCATTTGAGGGAGTACAAACTCTATGTGAAGATGGAGAAGTGTGAATTTGCTCAAAAAGAAATCAAGTTCCTTAGGCACTTGGTGAGTCAGAATCAAGTGCGGATGGACTCAAAGAAGGTGCAGGCAATCGTGGATTGGCAGGCACCCAGTGGCGTTAAAGAGTTGCGGTCATTTTAGGGCTGGCTAATTATTACTGCAAGTTCATTTCAGGCTATTCCAAGAGGGTAGCCGCCTTAACAGATTTGCTGATGAAAGATGTTAAGTGGGCATGGTCCGAGAAGTGTGAAGCTGCATTCCGATTGTTGAAGGAAGCAGTAGCATCGGAACCTATCTTAAAGCTGCCTGATTTTGAGTTGCCATTTGAGGTGCATATAGATGCATCTGACAAGGCTGTTGGAGGTGTTCTTGTGCAGGAAGGGCATCCAGTTTCCTATGAAAGTAGGAAATTAAATGAAGCTGAGCAGCGGTATTCGACTCACGAAAAGGAGATGGTTGCTGTTGTGCATTGCTTGCAGACATGGAGAGTTTATTTGCTAGGCACACGCTTTGTGGTGCAGACAGATAATGTGGCTAATACATTCTTCAAGACTCAACGCAAGCTAAGTTCAAAGAAAGCACATTGGCAGGAATTCCTGGCAGAGTATGATTTCATGTGGGAACGTAAGCCGGGAAGGCACAATCAAGTTGTTGACGCCTTAAGCAGGAAAGAGGTACTTGCTGCAGTGTTTTCAATTTCTAGACTTGAAACTAATTTTATTGATAAAATCAGAATTTGTGCTGCTGATGACTCATTATATGTGAAATGGATGAGTCAAGTGAAAGAAGGGATAGTTAGGAAGTACTCGATCGAGGACGATCTTCTTTATTTCAAAGGGGGTAGGATCGTCGTACCTCAAGGTGGTGGACTGCGTAGAGAACTGATGAAAGAAGCGCATGAAACTATATGGGCTGGTCATCCGGGTGTGGTGCAGATGTTAGCCTTGCTATCCCGTGTATATTATTGGCCAAAGATGGAAGACGATGTTGAAGCTTATGTGAAGACTTATCTACTGTGCCAGTTAGACAAATCTGAGCGCAAGAAGGAAGCAGGTTTGTTGCAGCCTCTTCCGATTCCTGAACGGCCATGGATGTCCGTGTCAATGGACTTTATTTTTGGGTTTCTAAAGGTGTACGATAAGGCATCTATTATGGTGGTTGTAGATAGGTTTTCAAAGTACTCTATTTTTATTGCTGCCCCAATTGTTTGTTCGTCCGAAATAGCTGCTGATTTATTTTATAGACATGTGGTTAAGCTGTTTGGTGTGCCAGATGACATTCTGAGTGATAGGGATGCTAGATTTACAGGTCAGTTTTGGACAGCTTTGTTCAACATGATGGGGACCGATCATGTTGCCATGCCAAGATAGTGCCTCCTTGGCATTGCCACTGCCGATATTCGTCAAGTTCCAGCTTGAGGGTCTAACAAACCACCCCCACTAGTTGAACTCGACGTCCTCATCCAGGCCATCTTATGATAGTCCTCCAGCTGCTTCTCGAACGTCCATAGTTTTGAACTCTTCTCCCAAGTCGCGTCCGCCACGGACTTGCCTTTCTAATGAAACAAGAATTCTGTCCTCCTGTTCGTCTTGCTCATGCCTAGCACCCGGTGATCCAACACCTGTTCAATCTCCTCTTCAAACTGTGTGTGCACCACAGGAGGAGCCCTCTTGACTTTGTGCCTGTCCGGATCTGCATGATCTGCAAAATAAGGCTCCAAAAACCTAAAATGGAAAGTAGGATGAATTTTCAACCTCTCCGGCAACTTCATCTTATAAGGAACTGCGCCTATATTCTACACCACCTCGAATGGGCCATCATATTTGGGAATCAGTCCCCTATGCCTCGTTTACTCATAATTTGTTTCCAAATCTGCGGTGTGAGTTTGAGCAGTACCTTGTCACCCACCTAGAATTCCAACGGGCGTCTATGTTGATCAACATATTTCTTCATGCGACTCTGGGCCTTGCGCAAACTGTCTTGCGCCTCTGCAAGCATCTCATGCTTGTCCCTTGCATTATTGTAAGCAGTCGGGCATTTCCCTTGATGCTTCTGCTTTGCGACATCCAGCGGTGTCAAAGGATGTATCCCAGTGACTAATTCAAACGGACTCATTTTGGTTGCTGAAGACTTATGCAGATTTTAGAAAAACATTGTCGTATCCAATAAGTCTACCCAATTCCTCTTGCTCGCTGTCACAAAATGCCTGAGATATTCCTCCACCAAGTGATTAATTCTCTCTGTTTGGCCATATGTTTGAGGGCGATTCGCTGTCGAGAATTTCAGATCGATCCCCATCATGTTTAACAAAGCTGTCCAAAACTGACCTGTAAATCTAGCATCCCTATCACTCACAATGTCATCTGGCACACCAAAAGCTAAACCACATGTCTATAAAATAAATCAGCAGCTATTTGGGACGAACAAACAATTGGCGCAGCAATAAAAATAGAGTACTTTGAAAACCTGTCTACAACCGCCATAATATATGCCTTACCGTCCACTTTCAGAAACCCAGAAATAAAGTCCATTGACACGGACATCCATGGCCGTTCAGAAATCGAAAGAGGCTGCAACAAACCTACTTCCTTCTTGCGATCAGATTTGTCTAACTGGCACACCAGACAAGTCTTCACGTAAGCTTCAACATCGTCTTCCATCTTTGGACAATAATATACACGGGATAGCAGGGCTAACATCCGCTCCACACCCGAATGACCAGCCCATGTAGTGTCATGCGCCTCTTTCATCAGTTCTCTATGCAGTCCACCACCTTGAGGTACGACGATCCTCCCCCCTTTGAAATAAAGAAGATCGTCCTCGATCCAGTACCTCCTAACTATCCCTTCTTTCACTTGACCCATCCATTTCGCATATAATGAGTCATTAGCAGCACAAATTCTTATTTTATCAATAAAATCAGTTTCAAGTCTAGAAATTTAAAACACAGCAGCAAGTACCTCTTTTCGGCTCAAGGCGTCAGCAATTTGATTGTGCCTTCCCAGCTTATGTTCCCACACGAAATCATACTCTGCCAGGAATTCCTTCCAACGTGCTTGCTTCGGACTTAGCTTGCGTTAAGTCTTGAGGAATGTATTAGCCACATTATATGTCTACACCACAAAGCGTGTGCCTAGCAAATACACTCTCCATGTCTGCAAGCAATGCACAAAGAAACCATCTCCTTTTCGTGAGTCAGATACCGTTGCTCAGCTTCATTCAATTTCCTGCTTTCATAGGAAACTGGATGCCCTTCCTGCACAAGAACACCTCCAACAGCCTTTTCAGATGCATCTGTATGCACCTCAAATGGCAACTCGAAATCAGGCAGCTTTAAGATAGGCTCCGATGCTACTGCTTCCTTCAACAATCGGAATGCAGCTTCACACTTCTCGGACCACGCCCACTTAACATCTATCTTCAGCAAATCTGTTAAGGCGGCTGCCTTCTTGGAATAGCCTGAAATGAACTTGCGGTAATAATTAGCCAGCCCTAAAAATGACCGCAACTCTTTCACGCCACTGGGTGCCTGCCAATCCGCGATAGCCTGCACCTTCTTTGGGTCCATCCGCACTTGATTCTGACTCACCAAGTGCCCAAGGAACTTGATTTCTTTTTGAGCAAATTCACACTTCTCCATCTTCACATAGAGTTTGTACTACCTCAAACGAGACAGCACCTTGCTCAAATGCATCAAGTGTTCATCAAGAGAGCAACCATAAATAACAATGTCGTCTAAGTAAACTACAACAAAATAATAAAGATACTCAAACAACACGTCATTCAACAAATTACAGAAAGTGGTCGGGGCATTAGTCAGCCCAAACGACATTACAAGAAACTCATATGAGTCATACCTAGTTACACAAGTAGTTTTAGGCTCATCACCCTGTTCTATTCTAACCTACCAATAACCAGACCTAAGATCCAGCTTAGTAAACCAACATGCCTTGCTCAGCCTGTCCATCAAGTCTTGCACCAGCGGCACCGGATATTTGTTCTTCACAGTCACTTTGTTCAATGTCCCATAGTCCACGCACATCCTCAAGGATCCGTCCTGCTTCTTTTGGAACAAAATAGGAGCACCATACGGAGCCTTTGAAGGCTGAATTAGTCCGGCATCTAGCAACTCATTCAATTGTTTGAGAAATTCAGCCAACTCCTTAGGAGCCATCCGATAAGGAGCCTGGGCAGGGGCAACTGATCCTAGTAGCAACTCTATCTTGTGATCAATATCCCTTCTTGGTGGAAGCATCTTAGGCAACTCAGGGGGCATCACATCAGCATACTCTTTCAGAAATTCTGCAACAGAATCGGGCACCTCAACCTTCACATCTAGTTTGATCTCAACCATGGCAGCAAGAAAGGTTTGATCTCCCTTCTTCAAACCTTTCTTAACACTAATAGCAAGAATAATAGGTGTCTTGTACTTCTTCACTTTCTTAGCTTCTCCATAAGGATGAACTGCCTTTATGAAACTTGGTATCTTCTCGTCCATCAGCATCAACCCATCCAAATGAGGGAATGGAACAAACCGATACTTCTTCAAGAAATCAACTCCAATTATCAATTCAAAGTCTCCCAGCGGCATCACCATCAAATTATGCTTTCCAGTCCACTCTCCAAGGACCATGGAAACATCATATGCCATTCCCACAATCGTTTGCGCTTTGGCATTAACAGTTTGGACATACGATGGGCACTTCCTCAGCTTCAGCCCATTCTTGGAAGCAACTTTGTCATTAACAAACGTATGAGTAGCTCTGATATCCACCATTGATATCATACGCTTGCCATCAAATTATTGAAAGACAAACCCAATGGATTTTCTCGTGGGAATCACTGAAGATACAAGCGATCTGGTGGACATGTTGTCACAGATCCATGGTCTCAACTTGGAACTGCGTCACTACCGTGAGCAGGTTGATGGCTAATTGTCTGATTTTCTCAATTTTAGGGAGGCAAGTGCTGCGAAGTTTGAGGAACTGGTCAAAGAAAATGAAGATCTTAAGGCGGAGGTGATGGTGCTCCACAAGGCAGTAGCCAATTCTGCCGGGTTGGCGAGGAGCATGCTGCCAAGATCAAAATCCCAGAACCAAAGCCGTTTGATGGGATTCAGGGCGCCAAGGAACTTGAAAATTTTTTATGGGACATGGAACATTATTTTACTTCTGCTCATGTCCCTGAAAATGACAAGTTGACGATGGCAGTACGCTATTTCAGAGGGGATGCGATTCTGTGGTGGCGCACCAAAAGTGTTGATGATGTTAGTGCAGGCAAGCCCAAGGTTGAGACATGGGCGCAGTTGCGGGAGGCGCTAAGAGACACATTTCTACCTAGCAATTCGTCTTGGGTTGCTAGGACAGGCTGAAACGCTTTACACAGGTTGGTTCAATTCCTGAGTATGTGAAGGACTTTTCTTCCTTGTTGCTGGACATCCAAAATATGTCAGACGAGGACAAGTTTCATAACTTCATTTCTGGGATGCAAGGCTGGGCGCAGAATGAGTTGCGTCGGCAGAAAGTGCAAGATCTGCCGAGTGCAATTGCGGCTGCTAATTCTTTGATCGATTTTCATTCAAATAATGTGCTTTCTGACCCTACTCCTACGTCTAGCGCAAAGAAAAGGGAGAAGGGGAAAGACTTGAAGAAGGATCATCGAAAATCTTAGGGAAATGACAAAAGGCAAGGGAAAAGTTGTGGCTGCTTCATCAAAAAATGATAGGCCGGCGAGTGAGAAGGTCTGCTGGACGTGCCAAAAACTAGGGCATCAGGCATGAAACTGTCCCAATAAAGCCAAGGTGAATGCTCTTCTTGCTGAAGAAGAGAGTGTGGCGAAAAAGGGGGAAGTTGCTGCCTATATCAACCCGCTGAAGTTGCTAAACACGTTAGTGGCAAACGTGGCAAAACAGGTTGATGAAGAAGAAGATGATGCCGCTGATTTAGTTGCTCTTGTAAATGCTGCAGATTCTGTGGAAGACTTGACGAACGCTTACTCCAATCTGATGTATGTGGAAATCAAGATTGGGGACAGACCAGTAGTAACTATGATTGATACAGGTGCTACTATACATCGACCAAGACAGTCAAGGAATACGGGTTGAGGGTGACTTAATGTGCAACAAAGATGAAGGCTATAAACTCACCAGCACAACATGGTCTTGGACAGGCGCTAGACGTGCCGCTGAGTATAGGACACTGGTCAGGTTTGCATAATTTGACAATGGTGCCGCCTAATGATTTTAATCTCATGCTTGGGATTGATTTTATGAGAAAGTATAAAGTTGCTCCAATTCCTCATCTTGATGGTTTGATGTTTATGGGTGAAAAGGATCCTGGCTTTGTCAAGGGGATCAACCAATGTGAAGCAAGCAGTAGTAAGTCAAAGAACACAGGGATTGCTGCGTTGGTGTCGGCTGCTGCATTTGACAAAGGCTTGAAGAGCAGTGAGACTACTTACCTCGCTGCCTTGGTGGAAGTTAAGCCAGATTTGCAGATGGAAGTCCCTGATGATGTTGCAGAGTTGCTGGGAAAATTCAAAGATGTGATGCCGCCTGAACTGCCTAGACAGTTGCTGCTGAGGAGGGAAATAGACCACAGAATATAGTTGCTACCACAGTTTGTGCCTCCAGTACGCCCTCCTTACCGTATGTCTCCTTTGGAGTTGGCTGAATTGAGGAAGCAAATTGATGAACTTCTTGCAGATGGCCTTATCCAGCCTTCGAAGGCTCCATTTGGCGCACCAGTCCTTTTTCAAAAGAAGCAGGATGGCTCTTTGAGGATGTGCGTGGATTACCGGGCACTGAACAACGTAACCGTGAAGAACAAGTACCCGTTGCCGCTGATCCAAGATTTACTTGATAGGCTGTCTAAGGCTATTTTATTTACTAAGTTAGACTTGAGGTCTGGCTATTGGCAGGTTCGCATAGCCGAGGGGGATGCCCCAAAGACAACTTGCGAAACTAGATACAGTAGCTTTGAATTCCTTGTAATGTCGTTTGGGCTGACTTATGCCCCGACTATCTTTTTCAACTTAATGAATAATGTTCTTTATGACTATCTTGATGACTTTGTAGTAGTATACTTAGATGACATAGTCATTTATAGTAGGACTATCGAAGATCATTTGCTGCATTTAGAGAAGGTGTTGCAACGCCTTAGAGATTTCCAACTCTATGTGAAAATGGAAATGTGTGAGTTTGCTAAACGGGAGATCAAATTCTTGGGACACTTGGTTAGTGAAAACCAGGTCCGGATGGATCCCAAAAGGTGCAGGCTATTGTTGATTGGCAGGCACCAAGCGGGGTAAAAGAATTGAGATCATTTTTGGGTTTGGCAAACTACTACCGGAAATTTATTGCTGGCTATTCCAGGAAGGCTGCCCCATTGACAAGTTTGTCGAAGAAAAATGTCAAATGGACTTGGACAGATGCGTGTGCTAAGGCTTTTACTGCCTTGAAGGAGGCCATTGCGTCCGAGCCAATTCTAAGGCTGCCAGATTTTGATATGTCATCTGAGGTCCACACTGATGCATAAGATTTTGCTGTTGGCGATGTGCTGGTCCAAGAAGGTCATCCGATAGCGTTTGAGAGCAGGAAATTAAATGCCGCGGAGCAATGGTATTCTGCCCATGAGAAGGAAATGGTTGCTATGATCCATCGCCTTCAATTTTGGTGAGTGTACTTGCTTGGAATGAAGTTTGTTGTCCGGACGGACAATGTGGCCAATACTTACTTCAAGACTCAACAGAAATTGAGTCCAAAGCAGGCTCGGTGGCAGGAGATGCTGGCTGAATATGACTTTGTGTGGGTGCACAAACCCGGCAGGGAAAACCAGGTTGCTGATGCATTGAGTCGCTAATAGGTATTTGCTGCTGTTTATTCGCTCACTAGAATTGAATCTGATTTACTTGATACAATTAAACTATGTGCTGCGCATGATCCATTATATGTGAAGTTGATGGATAAAGTGAGGGATGGAACTGTTAGGCGGTATTGGATCGAGGACGATCTGCTGCATTTCAAAGGGGGGAGAATCGTGGTGCCCCAAGGTGCAGGTTTGCGTCGGACATTGATAAAGAAGACACATGATGCTTCTTATGCTGGTCATCCGGGTGTTTAGAGGTTGATGGCATTGCTGTCCTGAAGTTATTTCTGGCCGAAAATGGAGGATGACATTGAGGCCTATGTCAAGACTTGCCTTGTATGTCAGCTTGACAAATCTGAACGGAAGAAGGAAGCAGGTTTGCTACAACCTCTACCGGTAGATGAACGTCCTTGGGCTTCCGTTTCTATGGATTTCATTAGCGGATTTCCAAAGGTTGATGGTAAGGCGTTAATCATGGTGGTGGTAGACAGATTCTCGAAGTATGGGGTATTCATTGCTGCTCCAACTCTATGTTCCTCGGAGATAGCTGCTGAATTGTTTTATAAGCATGTGATAAAGTATTTTTGTGTTCCAACTAACATTGTGAGTGATAGAGATGCTCGATTTTCTGGCCATTTTTGGATTGCTTTGTTCAAATTAATGGGTACATATTTGAAATTCTCGACAGCAAATCATCCACACACTGATGGAAAGATCGAGAGAATCAATCATTTGCTTGAGGAGTACTTGAGGCACTATGTGACTGTGAGTCAGAGGACTTGGGTAGCGTTGTTCGATAGTGCACAGTATTGCTCTAACTTGCACAGGTCATCGGCTACGAAGATGAGTCCTTTCGAGATTGTGTTGGGCAGGCATTCTGACACGCCACTTGAAGTTGCTAAGCAGAAATCTCAAGGCAAGTGTCCTGCCGCTTACAGGTATGCACGTGACAAGCAAGAGTTGCTGGCTGAGGTGCAAGACAGTTTGTGGAAAGCTGCCAAGCAAATGAAGAAGTATGCTGACAAGCATCGCCGTGCATTGGACTTTCAGGTTGGTGATAAGTTGTTGCTGAAATTAACACCTCAAATCTGGAAGAAGATCAATAGCAAGACAAGACATCATAGGCTGATTCCAAAGTACGACGGTCCCTTTGAAGTCGTAGAGAAGGTTGGGGCAGTGGCTTATCGGTTGAATCTACCGGAACGGCTGAAGGTGCATCCTACTTTTCATGTGAGTTACTTGAAGCCCTTTCATGAAGATGCTGAGGATCCATCAAGGGCGATGGCCAGACGTGCTCCTCTGGTTGTGAGACAACAGTATGAGGAGATTGAGAAGATTCTGGACCACCGGACCTTGGGGCAAAGCAAGAAGAATAGGCGGACAGAGTTTCTGATTCAATAAAAAGACAAACCTGAATGTGATGCAACTTGGGAGAAAGGGGCGTCTTTGTGGTAGTTTGAAGACCAGATCAAGGCTTACTTAGATTCTGCCTCGTCGAGGACGACGAGCTAATCTGGTGGGGGAAGTTTGTTAGCCCCTTAACTTGATCATAGGGCCTTGTGCCGAGGGCAAGGCAAGGCTTGCGGAAAAATGGGAATGATAAGGCATTTACATGATGGGCCTTGGCATGACTCCATGTTGCTGATGGAACCGTGATGGCATTGTCGCAGACCAACCGGGCATGCGCAGGTGCAGGTCGACAAGGGCAGGCACGGGTCGGCAGACTTGGGCACTAGGCAGGTGGCCTAGATGCCAAGTCGATGATGATGAAGGCAAGGCTGACACGGGCAATGGCATGGCATTGCCGTTGGCAAGGAAACTGGGCCATGGACGGCTGTGCGGAGCAGCCGACGTAGACATGCGCAAGCATGAAGACTTGGTGCGCAGATATGGCACCAAGGCAGGCAAGAGCGCGCGCAGGCATGGCGCGAAGCACGCGAGGCACGCGCGATTTGCGCCAAGGCGCGCGAAGGCGCCAAGGGCCGACACACACGCACGCGCGCGCAAGGCATGCATAGCACATGCGGGCGGTTGGGCAGTTTCCTGGAATCTGGGCGCCTCTGGCCTAATCAGCAAGGGCAGTTGTAACATCCGAATTTTGAATTCAAAATGCCTATCAGTTGGGGATGTCAACTGAATTTAGGAGGAAATTTGGTAAGCCATGTGGCATGTGGCGTGGGCTAATTTTAAAGGGAGTTAGTCTATGCTGCCTAAGGGAATGAGTGAAGCAAAAAGATAGTGTTGTTAGTCTATCTTTTTGGACAAACAGTTTTGAGGTCTTGTGTATTCTTTGTATGTGAGTTATTATACAAAGTTGGGAGTGTTTTCCCGTATGTGCGTGTGTGCCTAATATTGTGATTGTGCGAAATAGTCTAAGTGTCGAACGGATCGTAAAGGCAAACTTGTAGGCTGAGTCATAGCGGTTGTGTGCGTGTGACTGCCATGCAGTGTCAAGAGTGTTGCGTAAAACAAAAACTGACCCTGTAAGTATCACCATTTTTTTTTTATATCAACTATTAAATGGTCACTTTTTCTACCTGAACTATAATCAACTATATATCAAAACACACCTCAACTATCGGTTGTTCATTTTTCCTACTTGAACGATGGTGATATTTCAGGTGTGTTTGGATAAACATTTAGTTATAATTCAGATAGGAAACTAGCACGCATGATAGTTCAAGTATGAATTTAAGAGTTCAAAGTACAGCATGAGTAACAATGAGTATCCAATTTAATACTTACATGATTCAAGTAGGGATGACAATGGGGCGGGTACCGGACAATTCCGCATAAACCTGCAAAGACTTTAACCCGCACTGCGTAACATAACTTGATATTTTTAACCCGCTTCGTGTGAGAAAGAGAAGGTAATGAAGAGAAATGAGTACTATTCCCAATCCCCAAACCAAGGTAGCTACTATCTTTTCTCGTGCTTCCTGCTACTATTGGAACCTGCCAGTTGAACCAAAGGTATATTCGATCGAGACCAAAGCTTATGCAGTTGTGGAATTCCGTTAAGATAGAAAGCTTTTTAGCCAGTTGGGCGTCAGTAGTGGACTAAATTTGGACAAAGGAACGGTCAGAGAACTACATACTAATGCAATACCTAGCTACTTGAATATGAATTCCTCTTCCTTATGCTTGTGCTGTGGTTCTGTAAGGGATGATCAATGGAGTCCTTTTGATCTCCCGGCTTCATTTCCTCTATTTCATCAACCGGTTGCTCCATGAATGAAGTGTTCATAAGCATTTTCGAACTGGAAGCAAAGCAAGATGGAGTACTAGAGTGATATTCTTCCTGGTAAATCTCATCATCACTGCAACTCAATATCTCAGTAGGTGACTTTGCATTGTCTGTTTCCTCTTCATCTTTAGATATATTCTTGTTAGAGTCCCCATCACTCCAGCTAGTATCACTGACTGTATGAAACAAAGTAACACTCTCTTTCTTCGCTCCTTGAAATGAAAAGCTCCTTATTTTCCTATCGGACAACGGAAGGAGGGATGTTGAATGAGAAGCAGCAACTTTATCCCTTCCCAAATTGTACGATGTTGAGAGGTTCCTCTGTATGCCTTCCCTTTCTTTAACTAGATTGCCTAAATTTTCCAACACCTCATTGCCTATTGCTTCCTCAGCAGCTTTTTGTTGAAGCTCTGTGATGGATCTGTCAAAAGCTTTCTTCTGAAGTCGAAGTGATCGCTGAAACATGGACCAAAACAAGACAGACTTCAGGTTTCAGTTCTTTGGTAGAACACGGAGTAACAGAATCAAAGGAAGGGAAAAGGGTCAGAAATACCTTTCTACTATATAAAAAATCTTAATTTTACTCTCCGTTAATATGTTGGGGTCATTCATACCCTTGCGTTAGCAAATCTGTCTCGTATTTGTCCTTGACCCTAATGGAGCTCCAACATGAAGTATAACAGATGTAACTTTAAGATGAGACAATTTGTTGACAATGTGTATGAATGACTTCCAAACATAATGACGGTTAAAATTAAGATATTTCTAAGGAACTCATGGGAAAGCATATAGAGAGAAGCTGAGTCCATAAAATGTGCCTTCAGGCTTAAATATCAGTTTCCATAGAGAACACAAAAAGGTGAAAAGAGAGTGGGAATGTATCTCAGCTTACTCTTTTATCTAAGAATTCCCCAAGATGTTGATTTTGAAGCTTCTTTTTCTTCCAAAACACGCAGCAAAATCTTACTAGTACTGCTAGTACTATCAGTATGATAGATTCAAAGATCAGAAATAGCAAAATTGTCCTCTTATTTCCTAAAGAAAAAAGAAGGGAATTATTATGGAATGGTATTTGGTTATCAATATCACTACACAAATGTAGGATGTACCTGTGTAGATGCTGAAATTCTTATGCCTAATCTGTGAGCAGCTTAATGCAAATTTCTGACCTGATGCAAAAGAATGATGAAACAACGAACACGACAGGATGCTGAGAGGCGGAACTAGACTTAAATTTATAGATTCATGTGAACCCAGTAGCTTTAGTTTAAAATCACAATTCTATTAAGAAATCCACTAAATATATATAAATATTTCACATGTATATTTATTTGAGACCTGTTGTAGGAACCTATAAACTTCAAATCCTAGATTCACCTCTGAGAGTGTTAGGAACTTATATGATCCTAGCTGAAATATAAGAGAAAATTATTACAGGAATAGGATATTTACGTGAGCTTCGGCAAGGCAGTGGGTTCCTAATACCTGCACGAGTGATCCATCTCTATTAGATATTCATTAAGCACCAACAAATTGCAGAGTGAAAATCTCTTTAGATTTCCACACAACTCCAGAAATGAGATTTTATGAACTGCATAGAAATGCATGTTAAATCAAGAAATAAAGTTCATATTGCTTCCTTAAATTAATATTGAAGCACTGCTCAGAGTCCTTGATGACTGTTATTACTCTCTTAGAATGAAAAGAAATGGAAATTTGTTTTATTCAATAATATGAAAAAAAAAATTAATCCTGTAATTGTGAAGAGACTGACTTGAAGCTGCAAAAAAAGCGAGGAGGACACTTTCATCCAAAAGAAAATGTTGTAGGTCACTTCTCAAAAATTCCAAGGATAATTGGCCTGATGCAATACTAAATAATGGATGTTAGGATGTTGCAGAGTACTGGATTTATCAATTGATGTTGTTAATAAGGCCAAAGATATTTCGAGGCTAGGGAGAAGTGCGGGGTAGTTACCAGGATATTGTTCAGACCAAAAGATGGTCCCAGTAGCTGGATTAATCAGCGTGAAGATAACGCCCTTTGGTTTCATCGCGGAGATGTAAGTGTAATCTCCAATTATCCGAGTAAATTTTCCTTCAATCTGTGTCTGAGAAACATAGATTGCATATCCTGAGCAATCAAGAACAGGGCTGACTTGGATTACAGAATCCATATTGTGCACTTTAGGGAACTTTTTGAGAACTCCTTGTGGTGAAAACGAATAGAGGTATCCCTCCAAAGAACCAATAGATATCCAACCTGGAATTGAATTTGAAATAAACATGAATACTTTGAAGGCCTGATACAGCTAGAAGTTCATGATATATGGTAAGGAATAATATTACCATTAGAATCAACAGCAGGGGCATAATCTGCCATACTTAGCGGCCCAAAGCTTTTCTGCCACAAAATGTTTCCCCTGGAAACATCAACTGCTAGCACAAGAGCTTTAGCTGCTACAGTAACATACAAGAGACCGTTATTCCCGGCTGTCATAGTAAGCGCACTTCCGAATGAACTGAAATCTTGTATCCATCTGAAATGTGGACTACGAGTTGACAGAGAATAAATTTACCCTTGATTGTTTGAGATCTGCAGTTGAAGAAATATAAATGGTTTAAAATCGAGGTATATCAAGTATATGTAAAGATGAAGCCGTGTGCAAAGGACAAGTTTAAACAGCTTGGAACCCGAAAAGTTTACATATATGCTAGCTTCACAGTGATCAAACACGGGGACTGAGGAAAAATAACATTCTGTGATGTTTTTTCTACAACCTTGCCGATATCCATGTTGATAAAGTATCGGGCCAGCACTCCAGTGAAGCTTCCCTTGCAACCGGTAAGCAAAGAGACCCCTGTTTTTAACATTAATAAGTACAGAGGAACTGGATATACTTACTGCAAGGCCAATAATCTTCCCTGGTCTTTCATATTCTGTACCAAAGAACAATTCTACAGCTATTTCAGAACTTTCTACATTCAAAGGGTTGATCTTCAGCACTCTGTCTTCTACAACCACATATATCTACCAAAAGCAGCTTCGCATAATTAATAACCAAAACAGAAATACTAAATGAAATAAGACCAATTATTTGAAGAAACAAAATGTCATATCAAACTTGGTGAGGATACCTTTTTTTGGTATAAATTTTGCAGGATTTAGGACTCGTGTTATATCATTACATGAATGAGAAAGTTTTACACATGATGACCAACAAAGTATGATTAAAAGTAAATCCCATCCAGCATTTAAGGTATACTTAATTGAAGGTATTGAGCTTGAAGCCTTGCCTTTCTTGATTCCCCTAGAACTGAAGCTATAGTAGGGCTGCATTTGTAACTGAGAGACAACGTCCACATGACAGAACCATTGCTTTCAAAGGCGAAAAAGTTCTTTTCTGAACACACATAAACCTTCCCACCGTCACTGATCAGTGGCTTGCTGAGTTTATGTGCAACGTTTTTGAAAGATTCTTGACCTAAAGAAAGCACATGTAAACATTTACCAGATTTTAGAAGGTTGAGCAGATTCAAGGAATCCTGTAAGCAGCTATATGAAAAGATCAATTTTATTTACATAAGTTGGTATTTGAAGATGTATTCATGAATAAATTACATACAAACAGTATGAGAAAAAACTACATCAAAGTAAAATCCCAATTTCAAATTCTTTTGTCAAAAAGAGTAGAGAGGCGTTTGGCACTAAAAATACTTGGTTTACATCTTCCTAATTAGTAACCTAAACGCAATAAACAACTTATTATAACCGGTTAAAATGCACTGACAGTGCAGAAATTCTTCACACTATCGCTGTATATAAGTTAAATCCAAATCATATAAGAAAATTACTCGCTATCATTTTGTTCCGCATAATTGTTTTAACAAACCTCTCTCATAAACTCACTCACATACATTAATATATGAAGATACCTGAAAGTGTTTGGGAATATGCAACAAATGTTGATAGTAAAAGCAGGGACAAGATCAAAGAAGCAACATGAATATACAGAGACATGAATGTCAAAAGCACAAATGCGAAAAAAAAACTAAATAAAATATTGCAGAACGATTTGTGGAAATATATATATATATATATATTGTAGAGCGGTTAATTAACCGCTTGGTTAATGGGGAAAGCAGGGAACTTATGGAGCATATGTTGATTTTGTGCATTTATTGATTGATACAAACTCGGGATGTGAATGATTCTTTTTTTAATCAAATGGTGTCCACGAAAAATGAACAAAAAGGAAAGACTATCGTTAATATTTTTAAATTTTAATTATTACTATCATTAATATTTTTAAATTTTAATTATTAATGTCCTAATTTTGTATTACTAACTGAATATTTTTCAACATAACAGTTTCGCTATCGCACGACTGCTTTTCACGTTTCAACAGACCTACTGTTTTCCATTTTTTATATTTTGCTTAGGTTTGTTTGGATGAATGGATTCACAAACTTATGAAAAAGTGATTGACAGTTATATTGCGATGTATTGCAATTTAATTTAAATAAAATATTTTCTCAATATGTTCAATACTAATCTTTTAGATATTGAAAAGATATCTCATATGTGCTTGGTTAATTTATCAATATTTATATTTATATTAAAGGTGTGAAGACGCTTAAAAATATTGATTGAATTTTTTATCCTTCGTTAAAAAATTTCACAATAAACAAAATTGTCATTCATTATTTTTACACAATTATTATTTAAAATTATTTTATTACCTGATTTTATCATATTACATTTTTTATTTGTGAAATAACTCTATTGTGGTATAAAAATTTTTTAAAAAAATAATCCACTAAATTTTCATCATCAAATTTGTTTTTCCTTTTTCATAATCATGAAAATTTATTTTTTCCTTTCTTAGGGTAGCTAATTTTTAAAGTTCTTTTTTTTCTTTTTTGATAAAAAAAATTTCCTTTTTTTTAAAGTCACGAATTTTTTAAATTTTTCCCCTTTTTGAAGTCACAATTGTTTTTCTCCTTTTTTATATTTTTTTCCCATTTTTGATAGTCCCAAATTTTTATAAATAGTACCCTAATATTTTTATAGTTTCAAATTCTTTTTGATTTATCAATTCTTCTACTTTTATTTAAAAAAATCATAATTGCATAATTTAATTCATAACTCCTCTATAACATCTTTGATTCAATCTCCAACTTTGTTTGTTTTGTGTTAATCTATCATCTTCTTCTTCTTCTTTCATGTTGTGATTTTTTTTCATGTTGCGAATTTGAAAAAGACAATAGTAATAGTTATGTCAACTCAAATTATTTATATTCAAAATAATTTAACTTAGATTGTCTCCTTTAGTTGAGTCTAATATTAATATTATTTTATCTCCTTTCGTTGAATCTTATATTGATATTATGTGATTTAAAATTTATGTTATTTGCAATTAACAGTCTTCATCTACTCATATATTTGCAAGTTTCATCTATTCAGGTAAAGTAATTTCCCCATCTCATAAAATAATTTTTTTTATAAAAGTATAAATTATTATAATTATAACTCTTGCGCGCAATTTATTTTAGATAATCTTACAATGAAATCTGAAAAGGATCTCATGAACGAAATTGTACCAATTGACAACTTAAGGCGGTATGATTTTCATTGGATAGTAAAAGTCTTAGTAAAAGAGTATAAAAAGGGAACAAGGAAAGGCACGCAAATGACTATAATTAGTTGACAAAGTGATAAATAATTATTTTTTTGTATTATATTCTCTATTTTATATTTTATATTTTTACGTATATGTTTGAATTATTATCTATTCTTATACATACATACATACATACATACATACATACATACATACATACATACATATATACATATATATGTATGTATGTATGTATGTATGTATGTATGTATGTTTTTTAACCATTTAACTTTAATATTTTTACTGGCCATAAAAGTTTTTGCTATACTTTTCAATAATTATATTAAAAAGTGAAAAAAATATTTACAATAAGACAAGATCTGTTATATCATAAATGAGCTTAGTTTCATTTATTTATTTTAACAAATTAATAAAACTATAAATATTAAGTAGTTATGGTTATATAATAAAAATAACAACTCCTAAATCTAATATGAAATCCTGTCCATAGATTTTTTCTATTTTACTTTGGTGGTACTTCTTTTTTAATTTAAAAAATTATTATGTTATATATTTTAAATAAAGAATGATTTAAAACATATTATTTAGTTGATTTTAAAGTTTAAATATTAGGAGGATATCAAAATAATAATTAAACTTAATTAATTTTATAGTTCTAATTATTAGACATCTTATTCATTAACTTTGTCCAATTTTATCTCATAATTTTCTTCATCAACTTTATCGTAACTTTGATTCAATCTTCAACTTATATATTTTTCTTACATATAATTTACAAATTAATGCAATGCAAACGTGCAATGCACGTACGCCGAAACTAGTTATATTAAAAGTGTGAAGGCTCTTACAAATATTGATTGAACTTTTTTTCGTTCAGTAAAAAATAGATAAATTTGTCATCTACTATTTTTAAAATTTATAAAAATTTAAAATCAACAAAAATGGCTATTATATATTTCCATAATTGAAATAGGAATAGTTTGTGTGGTTTTTTTTTAACCCATGTTGTTTTAATGTTGCCAAATAACGTATTGAAGAAATATAAAAATCTTTTCCTAATATTTAAAATTTTGAAATTAACAAAAAATTTAGCTATTAAATATTTTGGTAATTGAATGATGTACTAAATTCCTAATATTTAGAATCTTCTGTGGGATCTTAGTTTATTTGAAACTCGTGATATTCTAATATTGGTAAATAATTTATAGAAGAAAAATAAAAATCTTCCATATTTAGAAACTCCTTTCTTGAAGTAAAAGATTTTGAATTTTCATAAATTGAGAATCTACTTTCTACAATAATTCAATAGCATTTATAATATAGTCCTAAAAGTCTTGTATTCTTCCAATAGTCTTTTTTTATATTAATAATATGTAGGTCAATTGATCAAATAAATTTAATATATTATGAGTATTTTATAATTTCTCTTTGTTATCATCGTACAAGATTTTTTTTGTTAATCTCCGCATGATGCCCTGCTATTTCGATCTAAACTACATGCTCATAATTTGAGTACAATCATATTCTAAAGGTCCATAAAGAGCTTGAAATCACTGGACGAAGCAATTTACGTATCATTATGCTTCTTTTCGAAATTCAAAAGAGATGAACAAAAATGTACTAAAACAGAAGAGGAGGTGAACAAGAGACGATTGTGTAGCTCTAAGAAATTCATTATTAATTTATTTCCCATCCGTAGAGGTAAGTTATGTAATATTTAAAAAGAAAAAATAGAAATTCTCTTCTCATCTATAATATTGTTCCTCTCTTTTTTAGTTACGGGGTATGTAATTCTATAGATTAATATTATTTATAAACATGCATTGACTATCATGTAATTCTGTTTTATAGCTTTTGGGGTATGTAATTTCAATAATTATTTATTATTAATATTATCAATTTTAACATATTTTTTATATTTTTTTGTGCATAATTTATTTGCTTAATAATCACATGATAAAATAATAAGTAAAATTAATCTTGATAAGAGTTTGCAAGGACATGAAAAGGAGTTCAAACTATTTAAATTATTTTGTAGTCAACTGCTACATCAATGTAATAGGCTTTAGATACATAGGATTGATACTAGTTCATATAGGAACTCAATTGTTTTAAAAAAATATTTAGTAATTAGGATATAGGCAAGTACGAAGAACGTCTCTAGCAAAATGTCGTTAGTTTTCTTTTGTTAGAATATACTATTAACCATGCGGTTTTAGTATAGTGTTAATGTTTCAATTTTGTGTAGGACTTTTATTTTATTTATTGGATTAATAAAGTCTTGTTTTAAATAGATCATTTTTGCATGTGCGTCCTTTATTTATATAGTAGATGATTTGGTGTATAGAGTGTAGCTTATACATAGAAGATTAAATCATCAGTTTTTATAAGTATAAAGTTTATATATGTTCACAATCTAAAATGAAAATTGGATGAATTCATCGGTATGATTGTAGCACAGGATTAAATATAATTTATCTTGATTATGAGAATGGTATTATTCCAACTTCTTGTGCTAGTACATTTTGTATGTATTGAACGCGACCAAGTAGAGACAAATATTTTGTCTGACTTAGTAAAATAAATTCTCTAGATCATTAAATGTACTTATACTCTTAATCTTGATATAATTATTATGATGTCATTTGCTTGTTGTTTTGATCTATCAAAGGGTGAAACTCTTTCGGCAGTTAAAATGTTCCCGATAGGTTGGATCATGACAAATGATATTTTTGAAATAATAGTTAGTTGATGAAATCCATGTCTCGACCTTGAGATTGATGATACCCCTTTATGATTGCTTATAAGGTTTCATGTGAAAACCCTGCAGTTGAATTCTGTATCCGTCACATGAAATAAGTTAAGCGTTTGAATAAAGGATTAAATTGATCAATGAATTAAATAGTCAGAAATTTAATTTGATTGGTTGGTATCTGTAATCTTAACATGGGGAGTTAAATAAGAATTTAATGATTGATTTTGAAATTATACCGAGGAGTGCAATTACGAATTTTTAGTGAAATAATTTGTAATTTATTATGGTAGGTTAATTCATTCATTATTTTGAATTAATACCATAAGTGGAAGCCTCACCAATTAAGTATGTGGTCCCTGCTATGCCTGATTAATTAAAGAACTTGGAAAAGGAAGAAACCTGTTTTCTTGAAGCAGTAAAATCCTACAAGATTTTGGACAACTTCATAAAAGGTAAGTAGTACACATTTTTGAGTTTCATTCCCTTTGAAAAACGTGTGAATATACAAGGAAAGTAGGAATCCTATACGTTTTGGAATTAGGGTTTTACACCTTAAAAATGTGATTATAAATAGAGTTTTTTCCTCCTTGAAAAGATAATCTTTTCTGAGAAGCGGTACTTGCCCATACAAGTATTCCCTACTCGGAGATTATTCATGCTATAGTAGAAGACTGCAGACCTGGAGAGCGAATTTGACGTTTTGTGTGAAAGCTTCAAGAGGTTAGTATTTCGTAATCTAATTCGTTATTGTTATCTAGTGATTCATGTGAGATATTTAATTCAATTTATGCTTGATTCCACTACGCATGTTCTAAGAATTGACATCACGGGCCGACTTATATCTACCTAGATAATTTAAAAAATTCATGAAAAAGATTGTTATGTGTATTGTCTTTTTAGCATGAATGCATGAATCGTATCATAGATGAAAACGAGTGTTTTAATGATTTTTGTGTTTGAAAAACTGTTTTATATATAATTTATGATATGTTTTGTGAAACAAAAAACAATTTTAAGCTTCCAGGTCGAGCGAGATGCTGCCGAGTCGCGCGCGGGCGCTGCTCAGTCGCGCGCATGCCCCTGCCGAGGCGCGCATGACTCTGCCGATTTTGGAGTTTTCAAATTATGACGAACTCCAATTGACCTGAAATTTGGTAGGTTCAAATTAAAATTATCCACTAAGAAATACTCACGGATATACCGTGATTAACGTCGTTTTTTGGCCATTCGGAGTCATTTTGATGGATTTTTGGGCATTTTTCTGTTTTCTGAAAAATTAAAAATTGACAAAAAATTAGTTTCTCACAACCAGTGTTGTTAGGGTTCAATCCTTACGGTCTCTATTGCTGTATAATAGTAAGTAATGAGTTTACATGTTGACATTGGTCTTCTTTCCCCATCGAATAGATTTATTATGGGATTACAGTGTTTGCTTGTCTCATGTTGTTGAAAACTTGCATTAACTCTCCAACTGAGTTACATGTTGGTTCAATGGAATAGAGATTTACATTATTGGATATTTACCTGTCTTAAATATGCAGTTTACTCTCCAACTGAGTTAGTTATGTTTTGATTTATGGGGTAAACATCTGTCATAACTCATATAGTTTGCAAGAATGGTTAAATTTTCCTATCGAATCTAGCTATTCAATATGCATGGTTATATGTGTTATGTGTTTGCATGAATTTCAATATTCTTGTAGCATGCTTAATGATCTATTTAATTTTTTTCTTCTACCTCCTAGATTAATAATGACTTCGTTCAATCCTCTCACCTCTATTTTAAAAGAAAACAAGTTAGAGGGCCCGAATTATGTTGACTAGAAAAGAAATTTGGATATTCTCGTAACTGCTAAAGGGTATAATTTTGTGTTGGTTGAGGAATGCCCTGAAAAACCTGAGAACGCCACCTTCGACCAAATCAAAGCCTATGAAAAATCGGTTAAGGCTGATGAGATGACACGATGTTACATTCTTTCTTCAATATAGAATATTTTGCAACAACAGCATCAGTCCATGGAATTTGCTTTTGATATACATGAACATCTCAAAGAGACGTTCGGTGAGCATAATTGTGCTGCAAAGTAGACAATCATGAAAATCCTTTTAAACACAAAAATGGTTGAAGGTTCGTCCGTAAGGGATCATGTTCTTAAAATGATAGGTCTTCTTAATGAACTGGAAATCCTTGGAGCTAAAATTGATAAGGAATCTCAAGTTGAGATGATCTTGCAGACTTTTCCTGACAGTTTTCAGCAATTCCACTTGAACTATAACATGAACAAAATGGATATGTCTCTAGCGAAATTGTTGAATGAGTTGTAAGCGGCTGAGTCCATTATCAAACAACAAGCTCTTGTTGTGGCATTGAATGTTGAGAGAGCTCCTTCTTCTTCTAAGCCGAAAGGTGAACAAAAAAAGAAGAGATCTTGCAAGGCATATGGAGTTGCAAATGGTGGTGTGGCTAAGCCGAAAGGCAAGTGCTATCATTGCAAGAAATCTGGGTATCACAAGAAGCAATGTTCTGATGACCTGGCTAAATTGAACAAGCAAGGTAATTCTTCTTACTTAAATGTCATTAAAACTTGTTTAGAGGCTGTTTCTACGATTCTATGGGATGTAGATTCGGGATCCACTAATCATGTCTGCACTTCTTTGCAGGGATTTCAGAAAACGCGGCGGTTAAGTGAGAATGAAATTTGCATTTTTCAAGCCAATGGCAAACCAGCACTAACTTTAGCTTTAGTAGATATTAGTATTTCTTTTAGTAGTTCTAGAGTTTTAGATTTAAAATATGTTCTTTATGTACCTTCTATTAGAAGGAATTTGCTTTAGTTTCAAAATTGACGGATGCTGGTTATAATATATATTTTGATAATTATTATGCTATTATCAAATTTAACAAGCATTTTATCTATACTGCTGCTAGAGTACATGATCTATTTGTGCTTGAAACACCTCTTGATTTGTTGCAACCAAAGGAACTAAATAACATTAATCTGTCCAATAAAAGAAAATATATTTCTGAATTGAGTCAAACTTACTTATGATACTTGCGTCTAGGTCATATAAATCTACTCTGATGGACCTTTGAGTTCATTGAAAGTGGAGGCACCGCCAACATGTGAATCCTGTTTAGAAGGAAAAATGACTAAGATACCTTTTCCTTCTAAAGGAAATAGAGCTAAGGATAAGTTGGAATTAATTCACTCTGATTTATGTGGTCCTATGAATATACAAGAAAGAGGTGGTTTTGAGTATTTTGTGACCTTCACATATGACTACTGTAAATATGGATATGTTTATTTGTTGCACCATAAATCTGAATGCTTTGACAAGTTCAAAGAATTTAAGTCAGAAATAAAAAAGCAACATGATAAACATATTAAATCGTTACTATCTGATCATGGTGGTGAATACCTTTCTACTGAATTCATTAAATACTTATCAGATTGTGGAATTACATCTCAATTATCTGCTCCAAGAACACCACAATAAAATGGTGTGGCAGAGAGAAGAAACAAAACTCTTTTGGAAATGGTAAGATCAATGTTGAGTTATTCGGATTTTCCTTCTTCTTTTTGGGGATATGCATTAGAAACGACAAACTATCTATTGAACTTGGTTCCTTTCAAATCACTACCTTTAACTCCAATAGAATTATGGACTGGATGAAATCCTAGTCTAAGACACGTTCATGTATGGGGTTGTCCAGCCCACGTGCAAAAGGGAAAAACTGATAAGTTGGAATAAAGGACAGAAGTATGTGTCTTCGTTGGATATCCAAAAGGGATTAAAGGAGGTTTGTTTTATTTTCCTAAAGAAAAGATGGTCATTACTACAACAAATGCCAAGTTTCTGGAAGAGGACTATTTAATAAATCTGTTACACCCCATAAATTCTCGACATGTAGATGGCCTATTCGCATGTTGGTTAAGAGTTTTAGAATGCCATACATGCTTTAAAAAGGCCGGGGGGAAGATCGGACAAGCGCCAAGTCGGCGCATCGCAAGGAAAATGCAACTTATAAATCGCATTCGATGAGTGCGACTTATAAATTGCATTCGATGAATGCGACTTATAGGTCCCAACTATATAAAGCCTCCAACTTTGGTTTTTAACTTCATTTCATCATTTTATTTCCAGAACACGAAGAGAAACGGAGGGTTCGAAGGGTTTGAGGAAATTTCTTTTCGATAATGACATTAAACACGGTCCAAACTCAAATTAACTCCAGATACCGAGGTATTCCGCAGCAAGGAGCATTCCTACGGGTTTAGTTTCGTGAAATTCGGCCGGCGAATCATCGTGCTACCGAGCTAAGGTAAGTGGAATTGCTCCAAGTTAGTGTCAATATACTCCTAGCCCTAAAGTGAGTATTTCTCCCTTTTGGACTTCCGAGAAATAGCGAGTTTTCGACCATTTTTTGATAAGCCAAAGTTTAGGTTATATATATATATTAAAAGAGATATTTTCTTTCAGAATATTAACGTATTAAGTTCTAATTGATATATATGAATGCAGTTGGGGAGAAATAACAGAAATACTGACCGAGCTACGCCAATTAGTCGAAAAATCAGAAACGAAGGTATGTAAAGCTAGTTCTTCGGCAAGATAGCAATCCCAGTATAGTAAAAAAAGTAAAGTCCAGAAGAAGGAACCTAGAAGTCGAGAATTGAGTCTAGTATGAATTCAGCAGGCATGTTTTATAATATTATGATATATTCAGAATAAAAGTTAGTAAAGCAATATCAGTTAGTCAGATAATATCTCAGATACAGTATAGCTCAGTATAAGAATCTGTTTTATGCAGAAAAGAGTTCACAATAAGAAATCAGAATACAGATAGTATTTTCAGATCGAACATGCTTGTTATATGTGATTATTGTTTGTTGAGACATGTTTGTGCTATGAGGGCACTCCTAGAGTTTCCTTGCCGCCCCAGGGTTAATAGTTGTGTCGACTCGCCCGCCGGAGGGTGAGAATACGTCACTCCAAGGAGTGGCATGCCGTCCGCAGTAGGACGAAGATGGGATGCAGCATTCCCCATATCAGGCTGATCAACATAGTAGTATAGCTTACCCTGTCGAGCGCTTGCCCCAGGGGGCAGTTTACAGTTTACAGATACAGATTACAGTTTATAGATACAGGAGTCCTCCGAACTCAGATACAGTTATAGTTAGGGGCCTAGAGAGCCCAAGCTGCATACCCAGGGGGCCGGTAAAGGTGCTCGTAGTTAGTAGGTGAGTGGAGTGATTTATTTTTGGATGGTTTTGACCCGGGTAGGGGTATATAGATTGTGTGTTGGTTGGAACCTTCCGGCTTATGGGGGCTGGTATAGGTCCTTGTATGTTATATATATGTATATACATGATATCTATTAGCTGATAGACAGCAGGTCGCTATGACGACAGGTATGATTCTACCTTACCTTCAGTACAGATAAGCTTATTCCAGATCCTGCTAGTCCAGATAGTTTCAGATACTTTCTGTTATTTAGCATTTACTAGATTGTTGTTTATATTCAGTTATGTTCATTTTGCTTTACATACTTGGTACCAGTGGTACTGACGCTCGTTTGGGGCGCTGCATTACTTGCCTGCAGGTACCTATAGATGAGGAGTCGATCCCTCATGATCCTGGCCAGCGCAGAGTCATCAGCTCCTGTCATCCGGAGCTTGATATTCAAAGGTGTATATCATTTTCTTTTGTTGTATGGTACGGGTAGGTTGGGGCCCTGTCCCGACCATCTTATCAGTATTCTTAGAGGCTTGCAGATTGTGTTTATATCTCCCTGTGGTTAGTTGTGCCGGTCGTGTGGGGCCGTGCATATGTTTAGTTATTTACGTTGGCCGTGTGGGGCCAATCCAGTTAGTAGTGGTGACCTTGTCGGTTACGTAGCTGTTTAGCATCTGTTATTTTAATTCAGAAGTAACTAGTCAGCATGGTGGCCTTGTCGGCCCGCATATGCTCCCTTATATTGATATTATTCTGGTTAATTGTTGTTGTTGTACAGGTGGCTATAGGCCTAGTCGGCCGGAGGCTGTATTTACAGCCGCTATATAGCCCTTTGATTCCGTGAATTAGAGTTAGAGACATCCAGGCACCAGATGTGCTTAGGCTGAGTAGTCTAGCAGTTCAGGTCCTAATAGGGCACCAGGTGCCAGTCATACCCCCCAAGGCGGGGTGTGACAAAATCATGTTCCGAGAAGTAAACTCGTTTTATAGGAATTGAATAATGGAATAACAAATGATGTATCCAAAGAACAAATTCCACAAGCAAGTATTGACATACCACTCCATTATCGTAGTGGGAGAGATATCAATAGGCAACGGGAGGCACAAGTACAACGGTCGGACATCTCGCTACCTCAAGATAGTGGGAGCAATGTTGACCAGCCTGCACTTGTCGAGAAGCCTGTGCTTGGGGAAGAAGTTAGTGATAATCATGATTTAGTTCGCAAAAGTGATGTTGTGATTCCACCGTAAGATCATATTAATGATGTTGTAGTGAGTCATCGTAGTGGGAGAGTTATTAGAAAACTCATTTGGTTTGCACTCTTGGGAGAATCTTATGACAGAATCCCTAAAGAGCCTAATACAAACCCCTTAGTTACGCCGAAGTACTACAAGATATAGATGCTGAAAAATGAATAGTCTCTATGAAATTTGAAATGGAGTCTATGTACTCCAATCAAGTCTGGGATCTTGTATAACCACCTGCAGAAGTCAAACTCATTGGCCATAGATGGATCTATAAGAAAAAGAGAGGGGTGGATGGAGAAGTGCAAACTTTTAAAGTTAGGCTTGTTGCAAAAGGGTTTACTCAAAAAGAAGGAATTGATTATGAGGAAACCTTTTCGCCGGTAGCCATGCTTAAATCCATTAGAATTCTCTTATTCATTGCTGCTCATTATGATTATGAGATCTAGCAGATGGATGTTAAGACGGCTTTTCTTAATGGAAGTCTTAGTGAGTGTATATATATGGCACAACCAGAGGATTTCGTGGAAAGTGGCAATGAGCACATGTTGAGTAAGCTGAAAAGATCCATTTATGGGTTGAAACAGGCATCTAGGGCATGGAATACTTGTTTTGACAATTCGATTAAGACTTTTGGTTTTTATCAATGTGAGAACGAGTCATGCATATATAAAAAGCGGGAGGGAGATAAAGTAGTGTTTTTGATTCTCTATGTGGATGACATTTTGCTCATAGGAAATAATGTGAGCATGCTGAAATCGGTTAAAGAGTGGTTGTCCTCGCGTTTTGATATGAAATACTTGAGTGAGACGACTTATATCCTTGGGATCAAGCTCATGCGAGATCGCAAGCAAATGATATTAGGCTTGTCTCAAGCACTTTATATTGATACGATTCTTATCAGGTTTAGCATGAAAAATTTCAAAAAGGAATTTCTTCCTTTTAGGCATGGAATTTCTCTATCGAAAGATCATTCTAACAAAACGGTTGATGAGATAGAGAGGATGAGGCTGATCCCTTATGCTTCTGTTGTTGGGAGTCTCATGTATGCTATGTTATATACTAGACCTAACATTTGCTTTGTTGTTGGCATGGTTAGTAGATATCAGTATAATCCTGGGAATGAACATTGGACTGCAGTTAAGCATAAGATGAAGTATCTGAAAACGACTAGGGATTATGTGCTGGTTTTTCATTCGGGAGATCTGGTACTCGTTGGGTACACAAATTCGATTTTCAGTCTGACAGAGATTCTAGAAAATCTACCTCAGGATATGTGTTTACTTTAGGAGGTGGATCCATAAGTTGGAGGAGTATTAAGCAATCATGTGTTGTTGATTCCATCATGGCAAGTTGAGTCATGTAGCTGCCTCTGAGGCGGCTAAGGAGGCTGTTTGTCTTAAGAACTTCCTAGAAGAGCTTGGAGTGATTCCTTCGATTGAAGCACCAATTACACTTTATTGTGATAATAGTGGTGCGGTTGCAAACTCAAAGAAACCGCGAAGTCACAAAAGAAGCAAACACATTGAGAGAAAATATCACTTAATTCGGAACATAACTCAAAGAGGAGATGTAAAGGTTTTGAAGATTGCATCGCAGAACAATTTGGCGGACCCGTTTACAAAGAGCTTGTCACATAAGCCTTTTGAAAACATGTAGAAGGAATGGGCGTTAAAGTTGTAGGTGCATGGTTATGAGTCTAAGTGGGAGATTGTTAGGATATATTTAACCATGTGGTTTTAGTATAATGTTAATGTTTCAGTTTTGCATAATACTTTTATTTTATTTATTGGATTAATAAAGTCTTGTTTTAAATAGATCATTTTTGCATGTGCGCCTTTACTTATATAGTAGATGATTTGGTGTATAGAGTTTAGTTTATACACAAAAGATTAAATCATCAGTTCTTATAAGTATAAAGTTTATATATGTTCACAATCTAAGATGAAAATTGGATGAATTTATCGATATGATTGTAGCACAAGATTAAATGTAATTTATCTTGATTATGGGAATGGTGTTATTCCAACTTCTTGTGCTAGTACATTTTGTATGTATTGAACGGACCAAGTAGAGAAAAATATTTTGTCTAACTTAGTAAAATAAATTCTCCAAGTCATTAAATGTACTTATACTCTTAATCTTGATATAATTATTATGATCAAATGATAGATTGGATGATGACAAATGATATTTGTGAAATAATAGTTAGTTGATTAAATCCATGTCTCGACCTTGAGATTGATGATACCCCTTTATGATTGCTTATAAGGTTTCATGTGAAAACCCTGCAGGTGGATTCTGTTCCGTCACATGAAATAAGTTAAGCGTTTGAATAAAGGATTAAATTGATCAATGAATTAAATAGTTAGAAATTTAATTTGATTGGTTGGTATCTGTAATCTTAACGTGGGGAGTTAAATAAGAATTTAATGATTGGTTTTGAAATTATACCGAGGAGTGAAATTACGGATTTTTAGTGGAATAATCTGTGATTTATTATGGTAGGTTAATTCATTCATTATTTTGAATTAATACCATAATTGGAAGTCTCACTAATTAAATCTGTGGTCCCTACGATGCCTGATTAATTAAAGAACTTGGAAAAGGAAGAAACCTGTTTTCTTGAAGTAGTAAAATCCTACAAGATTTTGGACAGCTTCAAAAAGGTAAGTAGTACACATTTTTGGGTTTCATACCCTTTGAAAACGCGTGAATATACATGGAAAGTAGGAATCCTATACGTTTTGGGATTAGGGTTTTACACCCTAAAAACGTGATTATAAATAGAGTTTTTTCCTCCTTGAAAAGATCATCTTTTCTGAAAAGCAGTATTTGCCCACACAAGTATTCCTTATTCGGATATTATTCAGGCTATAGTAGAAGACTGCAGACTTGGAGAGCGAATTGGACGTTTTGTGTGAAAACTTCAAGAGGTTAGTATTTCGTAATCTAATTCGTTATTGTTATCTAGTAATTCATGTAAGATAATTGATCCAGTTTATATTTGCTTCCACTACGCATGTTCTAACAATCACCTTAAAAAATAAATTTAATGTTGGATAGAGTTATAAGCTATTACTTTCCTTAAAGTTAAAATTATACATTTTTAATTAATTTTCAGATATTTACTTCAAAATTAAACTAAATTTTATATTTTTCACCATTAAAAATAAAAAGAGAAATAAGTGAAAAACCCGTAGCAAAATTATTCTATGATAAAAAAAAAGGAAAAGGAAGAACAGAACAAGTGAAAAAACTCATTTCTAATTAATATCTCCAATGTAGAGTAATTATCGTAGATTAAAAGTGAATTTTTTTTTAAAAAAAGAATAAATAGGACATTTATAATTTATCCCTATTAAAAAACATAAAAAATCGTTGGTTAATATTCAAATTTATATTCTCTATGGACATTAGGGTTCCTGGCAAAATAATTTTTAATGCAAAATAGTTTAAACTTATGAAGCACCTTTGTAAAATGTTAGTTGATCTTTTTATATTTAAAACTAAATTTTTGTAAAATATTTAGTTGACTTTTTTACTTTTAAAATTTAATTTTACACTATAATTAATTTTTAATATTTATTATTTTACATATAACTAAATTTTTTATATTAAATCTTTTCTTATTAATATTAGAAACTAAAATCATAAAATTTACTTACATAAATTTTTTTCTCATTTTAATTGTGTAACTATACCTTTTTCTTTATGAGTGCTTTTGAACCCGCATATCTGAGGTAAGTCTTCTACCTGAACCACCATCTCTGAATAGTAGATATAGGAGCATTCAAGAAAGGGACATAACGTTGTACAATAGGATTGACAAGCCTCCAGATCATAGCCTACACACCTTGATGGTAACCACCGGTAGCAGGAGCATGATACATAAGCTTCAATAACTGCAAAGAGTTGCATACTAGCCATTGTAACTAAATAACATGCATACTCTCAACAAATGGGAATAGTGGGATATCAAAGCTACTTAAGGTAATACGTACTGGAACAAAAAAAACGACAAGATTTAAGAAATTATAACTTCTATTATTTCATCAAGTTTAAATTGTAAATCATGACGCTGCCAAATTATGTGAGGTGGCAAATGGGTTGCGCATTAACAATTTGGACATACGATGGGCACTTCCTCAGCTTCAGCCTATTCTTGGCAGCAACTTTGTCGTTAACAAACGTATGCGTAGCTCCGGTATCCACCATTGCTATCATACGCTTGCCATCAAATTATTGAAAGACAAACCCAATGGATTTGCTGGTGGGAATCACTAAAGACACAAGCGATCTGGTGGACATGCTGTCACAGATCCATGGTCTCAACTTGGAACTGCGTCACTACCGTGAGCAGGTTGATGGCCAATTGTCTGATTTTCTCAATTTTTGGGAGGCAAGTGCTGCGAAGTTTGAGGAATTGGCCAAAGAAAATGAAGATCTTAAGGCAGAGGTGATGGTGCTCCACAAGGCAGTAGCCAATTCTGGCCGGGTTGGCGAGAAATATGCTGCCAAGATCAAAATCCCAGAACCAAAGTCGTTTGATGGGATTCGGGGCGCCAAGGAACTTGAAAAGTTTTTTTGGGACATGGAACATTATTTTACTTCTGCTCATGTTCCCGAAAATGACAAGTTGATGATGGTAGTTCGCTATTTCAGAGGGGATGCAATTCTGTGGTGGCGCACCAAAAGTGCTAATGATGTTAGCGCAGGAAGGCCCAAGGTTGAGACATGGGCGCAGTTGCGGGAGGCGCTAAGAGACAAATTTCTGCCTAGCAATTCGTCTTGGGTTGCTAGGGACAGGCTGAAACGCTTGAGATAGGTTGGTTCGATTCGTGAGTATGTGAAGGAATTTTCTTCCTAGTTGTTGGACATCAAAAATATGTCAGACGAGGACAAGTTGCATAACTTCATTGCTGGGATGCAAGGCTGGGCGCAAAATGAGTTGCATCGGCAGAAAGTGCAAGATCTGCCGAGTGCAATTGCGGCTGCTGATGCTTTGATCGATTTTCATTCAAACAGTGTGCTTTCTGACCCTACTCCCATGGCTAGGGCAAAGAAAAGGGAGAAGGGGAAAGACTGGAAGAAGGATCATCAAAAATCTGAGGGAAATGACAAAGGCAAGGGAAAGTTGTGGCTGCTTCATCAAAAAATGACAAGCCGACGAATGAGAAGGTCTGATGGACGTGCCAAAAACCAGGGCATCAGGCACGATACTATCCCAATAAAGCCAAGGTGAATGCTCTTCTTGCTGAAGAAGAGAGTGTGGCGGAAAAGGGGGAAGTTGCTGCCAATATCAACCTGCTAAAGTTGCTGAACACGTTGGTGGAAAACGTGGCAGAACAGGTTGATGAAGAAGAAGATGATGCCGCTAATTTAGTTGCTCTTGTGAATGCTGTAGATTCTGTGGAAGACTTGACGGACGCTTACTCCACTCTGATGTATGTGGAAGTCATGATTGGGGACAGACCGGTAGTAACTATGGTTGATACAGGTGTTACTCATACGTTGACCAAGACAGTCAAGGAATACGGGCTGAGGGTGACTTAATGTCAAACAAAGATGAAGGGTATAAACTCACCAGCACAACCTAGTCTTGGACAGGCGCTGGACGTGCCGTTGAGTATAGGACACTGGTCAAGTTTGCATAATTTGACAGTGGTGCCGCTTGATGATTTTAATCTCATGCTTAGGATTGATTTTATGAGGAAGTGTAAAGTTTCTCCAATTCCTCATCTTGATGGTTTGATGTTTATGGGTGAAAAGGATCCTGGCTTTGTCAAGGGGATCAACCCATGTGAAGCAAGCATTAGTAAGTCAAAGAACACAGGGATTGTTGCGTTGGTGTCGGTTGCTGCATTTGAGAAAGGCTTGAAGAGTAGTGAGACTACTTACCTCGCTGCCTTGGTGGAATTCAAGCCAGATTTGTAGATGGAAGTCCTTGATGATGTTGTAGAGTTGCTGGGAAAATTTAAAGATTTTGCCACCTAAACTGCCTAGACAGTTGCCGCTGAGGAGGGAAATAGACCACAAAATTGAGTTGCTGTCAAGGTCTGTGCCTCCAGCACGCCCTCCTTACCGTATGTCTCCTTTGGAGTTGGGTGAATTGAGGAAGCATATTGATGAACTGCTTGCAGCTGGCCTCATCCAGCCTTCGAAGGCTCCATTTGGCACACCAGTCCTTTTCCAAAAGAAGCAGGATGGCTCTTTGAGGATGTGCGTGGATTACTGGGCGCTGAATAAGGTAACTGTGAAGAACAAGTACCCGTTACCACTGATCCAAGATTTACTTGATAGGCTGTCTAAGGCTAGTTTTTTTACTAAGTTATACTTGAGGTGAGGCTATTGGCAGGTTCTCATAGCCGAGGGGGATGCCCCTAAGACCACGTGTGTAACTAGATACGGTAGCTTTGAATTCCTTGTAATGCCATTTGGGCTGACTAATGCCCTGGCTACCTTTTGCAACTTAATGAATAATTTTCTTTATGACTATCTTGATGACTTTTTAGTAGTATACTTAGATGACATAGTCATTTATAGCAGGACTATCGAAGATCATTTGCTGCATTTAGAGAAGGTGTACGCCTTAGAGATTTCCAACTCTATGTGAAAATGGAAAAGTGTGATTTTGCTAAACGGGAGATCAAATTTTTGGGACACTTGGTTAGTGAAAACCAGGTTCGGATAGATCCCAAAAAGGTGCAGGCTATTGTTGATTGGCAGGCACCAAGCGGGGTAAAAGAATTGAGACCGTTTTCGGGTTTGGCAAACTACTACCGAAAATTTATTGCTGGCTATTCCAGGAAGGCTGCCCCATTGACAGATTTGCTGAAGAAAAATGTCAAATGGACTTGGACAGATGCATGTGCAAAGGCTTTCACTGCCTTGAAGGAGGCCATTGTATTCGAGCCAATCCTAAGGCTGCTAGATTTTGATATGCCATTTGAGGTCCACACTGATGCATCAGATCTTGTTGTTGGTAGTGTGCTGGTCCAAGAAGGTCATCCAGTAGAAATAGAGAGTAGAAAATTGAATACCGCGGAGCAACGGTATTCTGCCCATGAGAAGGAAATGGTTGATGTGATCCATTGCCTTCAAGTTTGGTGAGTGTACTTGCTTGGAACGAAGTTTGTTGTCCGAACGCACAATGTGGCCAATACTTACTTCAAGACTCAACAGAAATTGAGTCCAAAGCAGGCTCGATGGCAAGAGATGCTGGCTGAATATTACTTCGTGTGGGTGCACAAACCCGACAGAGAAAACCAGGTTCCTGATGCGTTGAGTCACAAAGAGGTATTTGCTGCTGTTTATTCGCTCACTAGAATTGAATCTGATTGACTTGATATAATTAAACTATGTGCTGCGAATGATCCATTATATGTGAAGTTGATGGATAAAGTGAGGGATGGAACTGTTAGGCGATATTGGATCGAGGATGATCTACTGCATTTCAAAGGGGGAGAATCGTGGTACCCCAAGGTGCAGGTTTGCGTCGGACTTTGATGAAGAAGACGCATGATGCTACTTATGCTGGTCATCCGGGTGTTTAGAGGATGATGGCATTGCCGTCCCGAAGTTATTTCTGGCCGAAAATGGAGGATGACATTGAGGCCTATGTCAAGACTTGCCTTGTATGTCAGCTTGACAAGTCTGAACGGAAGAAGGAAACAGGTTTGCTACAACCTCTACCAGTTGCTGAACGTCCTTGGGCTTCTGTTTCTATGGATTTCATTAGAGGATTTCCAAAGGTTGATGGTAAGGCATCAATCATGGTGGTGGTAGACAGATTCTCGAAGTATGGGGTATTCATTGCTGCTCCAACTCTATGTTCCTCGAAGATAGCTGCTGAATTGTTTTATAAGCATGTGATAAAGTATTTTTGTGTTCCAACTGACATTGTGAGTGATAGAGACGCTCGATTTACTGGCCATTTTTGGACTGCTTTGTTCAAATTGATGGGTACATATTTGAAATTCTCGACAGCAAATCATCCACACACTGATGGAAAGATCGAGAGAATCAATCATTTGCTTGAGGAGTACTTGAGGCACTATGTGACTGCGAGTCAAAGGAATTGGGTAGCGTTGTTCGATAGTGCACAGTTTTGCTATAACTTGCACAGGTCGTCGGCTACGGAGATGAGTCCTTTCGAGATTGTGTTGGGCAGGCAGCCTGACACGCCACTTGAAGTTAAGAAAAAATCTCAAGGCAAGTGTCCTGCCACTTACAGGTATGCACGTGACAAGCAAGAGTTGCTGGCTGAGGCGCAAGACAGTTTGTGGAAAGCTGCCAAGAGAATGAAGAAGTATGTTGACAAGCATCGCCGTGCATTGGACTTTCAGGTTGGTGATAAGGTGTTGCTAAAATTAACACCTCAAATCTGGAAGAAGATCAATAGCAAGACAAGACATCATAGGCTGATTCTAAAGTACGATGGTCCCTTTGAAGTCGTAGAGAAGGTTGGCGCAGTGGCTTACCGGTTGAATCTGCCGGAACGGCTGAAGGTGCATCCTACTTTTCATGTGAGTTACTTGAAGCCCTTTCATGAAGATGCTGAGGATCCATCAAGGGTGATGTCCAGACGTGCTCCTCCGGTTGTGAGACAACAGTATGAGGAGATTGAGAAGATTCTGGACCACCGGACCTTGGGGCAAAGCAAGAAGAATAGGCGGACAGAGTTTCTGTATCAATGGAAAGACAAACCTGAATGTGATGCGAAAGGGGCTTCTTTGTGGAAGTTTGAAGACCAGATCAAGGCTTACTTAGATTCTGCCTCGTCGAGGACGATGAGCTAATCTGGTGGGGGAAGTTTGTTAGCCCCTTGACTTGATCGTAGGACCTTGTGCCGAGGGCAAGGCAAGGCTTGTGGAAAAATGGGCATGATAAGGCATTTACATGATGGGCCTTGGCATGACTCGATGATGCTGATGGAACCATGATGGCATTGTGGCAGACCAACCGGGCATGCGCAGGTGCAGGTCGACAAGGGCAGGTACGGGTCGGCAGACTTAGGCACTAGGTAGGTGGCCTAGATGCCAAGTTGATGATGATGAAGGCAAGGCTGACACGGGCAATGGCATGACATTGTCGTGGCATAGAAAGACAACAGGCGGATGTGACCTAGGTGAGGCGTTGGCAAGGAAACTGGGCCATGGACGGTTGTGCGGAGCAGCCGAGGCAGACATGCGCCGGCATGAAGATTTGGTGCGCAGACATGGAATGAAGGCAGGAAAGAGCGTACGCAGGTATGGCGCGAAGCAGGCGAGGCGCGCACGGTTGGCACCAAGGCGCGGGAAGGCGCCAAGGGCCGACGCACGCGCGCACGCGCTCAAGGCATGTGCAGCACATGCAGGTGGTTGGGCAATTTCCTGGAATCTGGGCGCCTCTGTCCTAGTCAGCAAGGGCAATTGTAACTTCCAAATTTTGAATTCGAAATGCCTATAAGTTGGGGATGTCACCTGAATTGAAGAGGGAATTTGGTAAGCCATGTGGCATGGGGAATGGGCTAATTTTAAAAGGGAGTTAGTCTATGCTACCTAAGGCAATGAGTGAAGCAAAAAGACAGTGTGTTAGTCTATCTTTTTGGACAAACAGTTTTGAGGCCTTGTGTATTCTTTGTATGTGAGTTATATACAAAGTTGGGAGTGTTTTCCCGTATTATGTACGTATGTGCCTAATATTGTGATTGTGCGAAATAGTCTAAGTGTCGAACGGATCGTAAAGGCAAACTTGTAGGCCGAGTCATAGTGGTTGTGTGCGTGTGACTGTCGTGCAGTGTCAAGAGTGTTGCGTAAAACAAAAATTGACCCTGTAACAGCTGGTATCAGAGCCAGGTTTTAAATTAGCCCACGCCCCATGCCACATGGCTTACAAAATTCCCTCCTAAATTCAGTTGAAATCCCCAGCTGATAGGAAATTCGAATTAAAAATTTGAATGTTACAACTGCCCTTACTGACAAGGCCAGAGGCGCCCAGATTCTAGGAAACTGCCCAACCGCCCGCATATGCTGTGCATGCCTTGCGCGCATGCGCGCGTGTGTTGCCTGCTTCGCGCCATGCCTGCGCGCGCCCTTGCCTGCCTTGGCGCCATGTCTGCGCGCCAAGTCTTCGTGCCAGCGCATGTCTGCCTCGGCTACTCCGCACAGCCGTCCATTGCCAAGTTTCCTTTCAAACACCTCGCCTAGCTCACATCCGCCCGTTGTCTTTCTATGCCACGGCAATGCCATGCCATTTCCCGTATCAGCCTTGCCTTCATCATCATCGACTTGATATCTAGGCCACCTGCCTAATGCCCAAGTCTGCCGACCCGTGCTTGCCCTTGCCGACCTACACCCGCGCATGCCCAGTTGGTCTGCCATAATGTCATCACGGTTCCATCCGCAACATTGATTCATGCCAAGGTCCATCAAGTAAATGCTTTGTCATGCCCATTTTCCCGCAAGCCTTGCCTTGTCCTCGGCACAAGGCCTTACGATCAAGTCAAGGGGCTAACAAACTTCCCCCACCATATTAGCTCATTGTCCTCGACGAGGAAGAATCTAAGTATGCCTTGATCTGGTCTTCAAACTACCACAAAGACGCCCCTATTCCCAAGTCACATCACATTTGGGTTTGTCTTTCCATTCTGCCTATTCTTCTTGCTTCGACCCAAGGTCTGGTGGTCCAGAATCTTCTCAATTGTCTCCTCATACTGTTGTCTCACATCTGGAAGAGCACGTCTGGCCGTCGCCCTTGCTGGATCCTCAGCATCTTCATGAAGAGGCTTCAAGTAACTCACATGGAAAGTAGGATGCACCTTCATCCGTTCCGGTAGATTCAACCGGTAAGCCACTGCACCAACCTTCTCTACGACTTCAAAGGGACCGTCGTACTTTGGAATCAGCACACGATGTCTCGTCTTACTACTGATCATCTTCTATATTTGAGGTGTTAATTTAAGCAACACCTTGTCACCAACCTTAAAGTCCAATGCACCGCTATGCTTTTCAGCATACTTCTTCATTCGCTTGGCAGCTTTTCGCAAACTGCCTTGCGCCTCAGCCAGCAACTCTTGCTTTTCACGGCATACCTGTAAGCGGCAGGACACTTGCCCTAAGATTTTTTCTTAGCAACTTCAAGTGGCATGTCAGGCTGCCTGCCCAACACAATCTCGAAAGGACTCATCTCCGTAGCCGACGACCTGTGCAAGTTATAGCAAAATTGTGCACTATCCAGCAAGTCTACCCAATTCCTCTGACTCGCAGTCACATAGTGCCTCAAGTACTCCTCAAGCAGATGATTGATTCTCTCGATCTTTCCATCAGTGTGTGGATGATTTGCTGTCGAGAATTTCAAATATGTACCCATTAATTTGAACAAAGCAGTCCAAAAACGGCCAGTAAATCGAGCATCTCTATCACTCACAATGTCGGTTGGAACACCAAAATACTTTATCACATGCTTATAAAACAAGTCAGCAGCTATCTTTGAGGAACATAGAGTTGGAGCAGCAATTAATACCCCATACTTCAAGAATCTGTCTACCACCACCATGATTGACGCCTTACCATCAACCTTTGGAAATCCGCTAATGAAATCCATAGAAACAGAAGCCCAAGGACGTTCAGCAACCGGTAGAGGTTGTAGCAAACCTACTTCCTTCTTCGGTTCAGACTTGTCAAGCTGACATACAAGACAAGTTTTGACATAGGCCTCAATGTCATCCTCTATTTTCGGCCAGAAATAACTTCGGGACAGAAATGCCATCATCCTCTCAACACCCGGATGACTAGCATAAGCAGCATCATGTGTCTTCTTTATCAAAGTCCGACGCAAACCTGCACCTTGGGGTACCACGATTCTCCCCCCTTTGAAATGCAGCAGATCGTCCTCGACCCAATACCGCCTAACAGTTCCATCCCTCACTTGATCCATCAACTTCACATATAATGGATCACTCGCAGCACATAGTTTAATTGTATCAAGTAAATCAGATTCAATTCTAGTGAGCGAATAAACAGCAGCAAAAAAATTTGTCATTTTCAGTACAATGAGAAGAAGTAAAATAATGTTCCATGTCCCACAAAAAAATTTCAAGTTCCTTGGTGCCCTGAATCCCATCAAACGACTTTGGTTCTGGGATTTTAATCTTGGCAGCATGCTCCTCGACAACCCGGCCAGAATTGGCTACCGCCTTGGGGAGCACCATCACCTCCGCCTTAAGATCTTCATTTTCTTTGGCCAGTTCCTCAAACTTCGCAGCACTTGCCTCTCGAAAATTGAGAAAATCATACAATTGTCCATCAACCTGCTCACGCTAGTGACGCAGTTCTGAGTTGAGACCATGGATATGTGACAGCACGACCACCTTGTGTCTTCAATGATTCCCACCAGCAAATCTGTTGGGTTTGTCTTTCAATAATTTGATGGAAACTGTATGATAGCAATGGTGGATACCGAAGCTACTCATACGTTTGTTAATGACAAAGTTGCTACCAATAATGCGCTGAAGCTGAGGAAGTGCGCAGCGTATGTCGAAACTGTTAATGCACAAGCGATTGTGGGAATGGCATATGATGTTTCCATGGTCCTTGGAGAGTGGACTGGAAAGAATAATTTGATGGTGATGCCCCTGGGAGACTTTGAATTGATACTAGGAGTTGATTTTTTGAAGAAGTATCAGTTTGTTCCATTCCCTCATTTGGATGGGTTGATGTTGATGGACGAGAAGATACCAAGTTTCATCAAGGCTGTTCATCCTTATGGAGAAGTTGAGAAAGTGAAGAAGTACAAGACACCAATTATTTCTGATATTAGTGTCAAGAAAGGATTGAAGAAGGGAGATCAAACCTTTCTTGCTGCCATGGTTTAGATCAAACCAGATGTGAAGGTTGAGGTGCTCGATTCTGTTGCAGAATTGCTGAAAGAGTATGCTGATGTGATGCCCCCTAAGTTGCCTAAGATGTTGCCACCAAGAAGGGATATTGATCACAAGATAGAGTTGCTGCTAGGATCAGTTGCCCCTGCCCAGGCTCCTTATCGGATGGCTCCTAAGGAGTTGGCTAAATTGCGCAAACAATTGAATGAGCTGCTGGATGCCGGACTAATTTAGCCTTCAAAGGCTCCGTATGGTGCTCCTGTTTTGTTCCAAAAGAAGCAGGACGGATCCTTGAGGATTTGCGTGGACTATAGGGCATTGAACAAAGTGACTGTGAAGAACAAATATCCGGTGCCGCTGGTGCAAGACTTGATGGACAGGCTGAGCAAGGCATGCTGGTTTACTAAGCTGGATCTTAGGTCTTGTTATTGGCAGGTTAGAATAGCAGAGGGTGATGAGCCTAAAACTACTTGTGTAACTAGGTATGGCTCATATGAGTTTCTTCTAATGCCGTTTGGGCTGACTAATGCCCAGCCACTTTCTGTAATTTAATGAATGATGTGTTGTTTGAGTATCTTGATTATTTTATTGTAGTTTACTTAGACGACATTGTTATTTATAGTTTCTCTCTTGATGAACACTTGATGCATTTGAGCAAAGTGCTATCTCATTTGAGGGAGTACAAACTCTATGTGAAGATGGAGAAGTGTGAATTTGCTCAAAAAGAAATCAAGTTCCTTAGGAACTTGGTGAGTCAGAATCAAGTGTGGATGGACTCAAAGAAGGTGCAGGCAATCGTGGATTGGCAGGCACCCAGTGGCGTTAAAGAGTTGCGGTCATTTTAGGGCTGGCTAATTATTACCGCAAGTTCATTTTAGGCTATTCCAAGAGGGTAGCCGCCTTAACAGATTTGCTGAAGAAAGATGTTAAGTGGGCATGGTCCGAGAAGTGTGAAGCTGCATTCCGATTGTTGAAGGAAGCAGTAGCATCGGAACCTATCTTAAAGCTGCCTGATTTCGAGTTGCCATTTGAGGTGCATACAGATGCATCTGACAAGGCTGTTGGAGGTGTTCTTATGCAGGAAGGGCATCCAGTTTCCTATGAAAGCAGGAAATTAAATGAAGCTGAGCAGCGGTATTCGACTCACAAAAAGGAGATGGTTGCTATTGTGCATTGCTTGCAGACATGGAGAGTGTATTTGCTAGGAACTTGCTTTGTGGTGCAGACAGATAATGTGGCTAATACATTCTTCAAGACTCAACACAAGCTAAGTTCGAAGCAAGCACATTGGCAGGAATTCCTGGCAGAGTATGATTTCATGTGGGAACGTAAGCCGGGAAGGTACAATCAAGTTGCTGACGCCTTGAGCCGGAAAGAGGTACTTGTTGCTGTGTTTTCAATTTCTAGACTTGAAACTAATTTTATTGATAAAATTAGAATTTGTGCTGCTAATGACTCATTATATGTGAAATGGATGAGTCAAGTGAAAGAAGGGATAGTTAGGAGGTACTGGATCGAGGACGATCTTCTTTATTTCAAAGGGGGGAGGATCGTCGTACCTCAAGGTGGTGGACTGCGTAGAGAACTGATGAAAGAGGCGCATGACACTATATGGGCTGGTCATCTGGGTGTGGTGCGGATGTTAGCCTTGCTATCCCGTGTATATTATTGGCCAAAGATGGAAGATGATGTTGAAGCTTACGTGAAGACTTGTCTAGTGTGCCAGTTAGACAAATCTGAGCGCAAGAAGGAAGCAGGTTTGTTACAGCCTCTTCCGATTCCTGAACGGCCATGGATGCCCGTGTCAATGGACTTTATTTTGGGTTTCCAAAGGTGTACGATAAGGCATCTATTATGGTGGTTGTAGACAGGTTTTCAAAGTACTCTATTTTTATTGCTGCCCTAATTGTTTGTTCGTCCGAAATAGCTGCTGATTTATTTTATAGACATGTGGTTAAGCTGTTTGGTATGCCAGATGACATTGTGAGTGATAGGGATGCTAGATTTACAGGTCAGTTTTGGACAGCTTTGTTCAACATGATGGGGACCGATCATGTTGCCATGCCAAGATAGTGTCTCCTTGGCATGCCACTGCCGATATTCGTCAAGTTCAAGCTTGAGGGTCTAACAAACCACCCCCACTAGTTGAACTCGACGTCCTCGTCCAGGCCATCTTAAGATAGTCTTACAGCTGCTTCTCGAACTGCCATAGTTTTGAACTCTTCTCCCAAGTCGCGTCCACCACGGACTTGCCTTTCTAATGAAACAAGAATTCTGTCCGCCTGTTCGTCTTGCTCATGCCTAGCACCCGATGATCCAGCACCTGTTCAATCTCCTCTTCAAACTGTGTGTGCACCACAGGAGGAGCCCTCTTGACTTTGTGCCTGTACGGATCTACATGATTTGCAAAATAAGGCTTCAAAAACCTAAAATGGAAAGTAGGATGAATTTTCAACCTCTCCGGCAACTTCAGCTTATAAGCAACTGCGCCTATCTTCTGCACCACCTCGAATGGGCCATCATATTTGGGAATCAATCCCCTATGCCTCGTTTACTCACAATTTGTTTCCAAATCTGCGGTGTGAGTTTGAGCAGCACCTTGTCACCCACCTTGAATTCCAACGGGCGTCTATGTTGATCAGCATATTTCTTCATGCGACTCTGGGCATTGCGCAAACTGTCTTGCGCCTCTGCAAGCATCTCATGCTTGTCCCTTGCATAATTGTAAGCGGTCGGGCATTTCCCTTGATGCTTATGCTTTGCGACATCCAGCGGTGTCAAAGGCTGTATCCCGGTGACTAATTCAAACGGACTCATTTCGGTTGCTGAAGACTTATGCAGATTTTAGAAAAACATTATCGTATCCAATAAGTCTACCCAATTCCTCTAGCTCGCTGTCACAAAATGCCTGAGATATTCCTCCACCAAGTCATTAATTCTCTCTATTTGGCCATATGTTTTAGGGTGATTCGCTGTCGAGAATTTCAGATCGATCCCCATCATGTTGAACAAAGCTGTCCAAAACTGACCTGTAAATCTAGCATCCCTATCACTCACAATGTCATCTGGCACACCAAAAGCTAAACCACATGTCTATAAAATAAATCAGCAGCTACTTTGGACGAATAAACAATTGGCGCAGCAATAAAAATAGAGTACTTTGAAAACCTATCTACAACCGCCATAATATATGCCTTACCGTCCACTTTCGGAAACCCATAAATAAAGTCGATTGACATGGACATCCATGGCCGTTCAGAAATCGGAAGAGGCTGCAACAAACCTACTTCCTTCTTGCGCTCAGATTTGTCGAACTGGCACACTAGACAAGTCTTCACGTAAGCTTCAACATCGTCTTCCATCTTTGGACAATAATATACACAGGATAGCAGGGATAACATCCGCTCCACATCCGGATGATCAGCCCATGTAGTGTCATGCGCCTCTTTCATTAGTTCTCTACGCAGTCCACCACCTTGAGGTACGATGATCCTCCCCCCTTTGAAATAAAGAAGATCGTCCTTGATCCAGTACCTCGTAACTATCCCTTCTTTCACTTGACCCATCCATTTCACATATCATGAGTCATTAGCAGCACAAATTCTTATTTTATCAATAAAATCAGTTTCAAGTCTAGAAATTTAAAACACAGCAGCAAGTACCTCTTTCCAGCTCAAGGCGTCAGCAACTTGATTGTGCCTTCCCAGCTTATGTTCCCACACGAAATCATACTCTACCAGGAATTCCTGCCAACGTGCTTGCTTCGGACTTAGCTTGCATTATGTCTTGAAGAATGTATTAGCCACATTATCTGTCTGCACCACAAAGCTTGTGCCTAGCAAATACACTCTCCATGTCTGCAAGCAATGCACAAAGCAACCATCTCCTTTTCGTGAGTCGAATACCGCTGCTCAGCTTCATTCAATTTCCTGCTTTCATAGGAAACTGGATGCCCTTCCTGCACAAGAATACCTCCAACAGCCTTTTCAGATGCATCTGTATGCACCTCAAATGGCAACTCGAAATCAGGCAGCTTTAAGATAGGCTCCGATGCTACTACTTCCTTCAACAAACGGAATGCAGCTTCACACATCTCGGACCACGCCCACTTAACATCTTTCTTCAACAAATCTGTTAAGGCGGCCTCCTTCTTGGAATAGCCTGAAATGAACTTGCGGTAATAATTAGCCAGCCCTAAAAATGACTGCAACTCTTTCACGCCATTGGGTGCCTGCCAATTCGCGATTGCCTGCACCTTCTTTGGGTCCATCTGCACTTGATTCTGACTCACCAAGTGCCCAAGGAACTTGATTTCTTTTTGAGCAAATTCACACTTCTCCATCTTCACATAGAGTTTGTACTACCTCAAACGAGACTGCACCTTGCTCAAATGCATCAAGTGTTCATCAAGAGAGCAACTATAAATAACAATGTCGTCTAAGTAAACTACCACAAAATAATAAAGATACTCAAACAACACGTCATTCATTAATTACAGAAAGTGGTCGGGGCATTAGTCAGCCCAAACGACATTACAAGAAACTCATATGAGTCATACCTAGTTACACAAGTAGTTTTAGGCTCATCACCCTCTGCTATTCTAACCTGCCAATAACCAGACCTAAGATCCAGCTTAGTAAACCAGCATGCCTTGCTCAGCCTGTCCATCAAGTCTTGCACCAGCGGCACCGGATATTTGTTCTTCACAGTCACTTTTTTCAATGCCCCATAGTCCACGCACATCCTCAAGGATCCGTCCTGCTTCTTTTGGAACAACAGGAGCACCATACGGAGCCTTTGAAGGCTGAATTAGTCCAGCATCCAGAAACTCATTCAATTGTTTGCACAATTCAGCCAACTCCTTAGGAGCCATCCGATAAGGAGCCTGGGCAGGGGCAACTGATCCTAGCAGCAACTCTATCTTGTGATCAATATCCCTTCTTTGTGGCAGCATCTTAGGCAACTCAGGGGGCATCACATCAGCATACTCTTTCAGAAATTCTGCAACAGAATCGAGCACCTCAACCTTCACATCTGGTTTGATCTCAACCATGGCAGCAAGAAAGGTTTGATCTCCCTTCTTCAAACCTTTCTTAACACTAATAGCAGGAATAATATGTGTCTTGTACTTCTTCACTTTCTCAGCTTCTCCATAAGGATGAACAACCTTTACGAAACTCGGTATCTTCTCGTCCATCAGTATCAACCCATCCAAATGAGGGAATGGAACAAACCGATACTTCTTCAAGAAATCAACTCCAATTATCAATTCAAAGTCTCCCAACGGCATCACCATCAAATTATGCTTTCTAGTCCACTCTCCAAGGACCATGAAAACATCATATGCCATTCCCACAATTGTTTGTGCTTTGGCATTAACAGTTTGGACATACGATGGGCACTTCCTCAGCTTCAGCGCATTCTTGGAAGCAACTTTGTCATTAACAAACGTATGAGTAGCTCCGATATCCACCATTGCTATCATACGCTTGCCATCAAATTATTGAAAGACAAACCCAATGGATTTGCTCGTGGTAATTACTGAAGATACAAGCGATCTGGTGGGCACGCTGTCACAGATCCATGGTCTCAACTTGGAACTGCGTCACTACCATTAGCAGGTTGACGGCTAATTGTCTGATTTTCTCAATTTTCAGAAGGCAAGTGCTGCCAAGTTTGAGGAACTGGTCAAAGAAAATTATGATCTTAAGGCGAAGGTGATGGTGCTCCCCAAGGCAATAACCAATTCTGCCGGGTTGGCGAGGAGCATGCTGCCAAGATCAAAATCCCAGAACCAAAGCCGTTTGATGGGATTCGGGGTGCCAAGGAACTTGAAAATTTTTTATGGGACATGGAACATTATTTTACTTCTGCTCATGTTCCTGAAAATGACAAGTTGACGATGGCAATTCGCTATTTCAGAGGGGATACGATTCTGTGGTGGCGTACCAAAAGTTCTGATGATGTTAGCGCAGGCAGGCCCAAGGTTGAGACATGGGTGCAGTTGCGGGAGGCACTAAGAGACAAATTTCTACCTAGCAATTCGTCTTGGGTTGCTAGGGACAGGTTGAAACGCTTGAGACAAGTTGGTTCAATTCGTGAGTATGTGAAGGACTTTTCTTCCTTGTTGCTGGACATCCAAAATATGTCAGACGAGGACAAGTTTCATAACTTCATTTCTGGGATGCAAGGCTGGGCGCAGAATGAGTTGCGTCGGCAGAAAGTGCAAGATCTGCCGAGTGTAATTGCGGTTGCTAATGCTTTGATCGATTTTCATTCAAACAGTGTGCTTTCTGACCCTACTCCTACGTCTAGCGCAAAGAAAAGGGAGAAGGGGAAAGACTGGAAGAAGGATCATCGAAAATATGAGGGAAATGATAAAGGCAAGGGAAAAGTTGTGGTTGCTTCATCAAAAAATGACAGGCCGGCGAATGAGAAGGTCTGTTGGACGTGCCAAAAATCAGGGCATCAGGTAAGAAACTGTCCCACTAAAGCCTAGGTGAATGCTCTTCTTGCTGAAGAAGAGAGTGTGGCAAAAAAGGGGGAAGTTGCTGCCTATATCAACCCACTGAAGTTGCTAAACACGTTGGTGGCAAACGTGGTAGAACAGGTTGATGAAGAAGTAGATGATGCCGCTGATTTAGTTGCTCTTGTAAATGCTGCAGATTCTGTGGAAGACTTGACGGACGCTTCCTCCAATCTGATGTATGTGGAAGTCATGATTGGGGACAGACCAGTAGTAACTATGGTTGATACAGGTGCTACTCATACGTCGACCAAGACAGTCAAGGAATACGGGTTGACGGTGACTTAATGTGCAACAAAGATGAAGGCTATAAACTCACCAGCACAACCGCGTCTTGGACAGGCACTGGACGTGCCGCTGAGTATAGGACACTGGTCAGGTTTGCATAATTTGACAGTGGTGCCGCCTAATGATTATAATCTCATGCTTGGGATTGATTTTATGAGAAAGTATAAAGTTGCTCCAATTCCTCATTTTGATGGTTTGATGTTTATGGGTGAAAAGGATCCTGGCTTTGTCAAGGGGATCTACCCATGTGAAGCAAGTAGTAGTAAGTCAAAGAACACAGGGATTGTTGCGTTAGTGTCGGCTGCTGCATTTGACAAAGGCTTGAAGAGCAGTGAGACTACTTACCTCGCTGCCTTGGTGGAAGTCAAGCCAGATTTGCAGATGGAAGTCCCTGATGATGTTGCAGAGTTGCTGGGAAAATTCAAAGATGTGATGCCGCCTGAACTGCCTAGACAGTTGTTGCTGAGGAGGGAAATAGACCACAGAATTGAGTTGCTGCCAGGGTCTGTGCCTCCAGTACGCCTTCCTTACCGTATGTCTCCTTTGGAGTTGGCTGAATTGAGGAAGCAGATTGATGAACTGCTTGCAGCTAGCCTTATCCAACCTTCGAAGGCTCCATTTGGCGCACCAGTCCTTTTCCAAAAGAAGCAAGATGGCTCTTTGAGGATGTGCGTGGATTACCGTGCGCTGAACAAGGTAACTGTGAAGAACAAGTACCCGTTGCCGCTGATCCAAGATTTACTTGATAGGTTATCTAAGGCTAGTTTCTTTACTAAGTTAGACTTGAGGTCGGGCTATTGGCAGGTTCGCATAGCCGAGGGGGATGCCCCAAAGACCACTTGCGTAACTAGATACGGTAGCTTTGAATTCCTTGTAATGTCGTTTGGGCTGACTAATGCCCCGGCTACCTTTTGCAACATAATGAATAATGTTTTTTATGACTATCTTGATGACTTTGTAGTAGTATACTTAGATGACATAGTCATTTATAGTAGGACTATCGAAGATCATTTGCTGCATTTAGAGAAGGTGTTGCAACGCCTTAGAGATTTCCAACTCTATGTGAAAATGGAAATGTGTGAGTTTGCTAAACGGGAGATCAAATTTTTGGGACACTTGGTTAGCGAAAACCAGGTATGGATGGATCCCAAAAGGTGCAGGCTATTGTTTATTGGCAGGCACCAAGCGGGGTAAAAGAATTGAGATCATTTTTGGGTTTGGCAAACTACCATCGAAAATTTATTGCTGGCTATTCCAAGAAGGCTGCCCCATTGACAAATTTGCTGAAGAAAAATGTCAACTGGACTTGGACAGATGCGTGTGCTAAGGCTTTTACTGCCTTGAAGGAGGCCATTGCGTCTGAGCCAATTCTAATGCTTCCATATTTTGATATGCCATTTGAGGTCCACACTGATGCATCAGATTTTGCTGTTGGCGATGTGCTGGTCCAAGAAGGTCATCCGATAGCGTTTGAGAGTAGGAAATTAAATGCCGCGGAGCAATGGTATTCTGCCCATGAGAAGGAAATGGTTGCTATGATCCATCGCCTTCAAGTTTGGTGAGTGTACTTGCTTGGAATGAAGTTTTTTGTCCGGACGGACAATGTGGCCAATACTTACTTCAAGACTCAACAGAAATTGAGTCCAAAGCAGGCTCGGTGGCAGGAGATGCTGGCTGAATATGACTTCGTGTGGGTGCACAAACCCGGTAGGGAAAACCAGGTTGCTGATGCGTTGAGTCGCAAAGAGGTATTTGCTGCTGTTTATTCGCTCACTAGAACTGAATCTGATTTACTTGATACAATTAAACTATGTGCTACGCATGATCCATTATATGTAAAGTTGATGGATAAACTGAGGGATGGAACTATTAGGCGGTATTGGATCGAGGACGATCTGCTGCATTTCAAAGGGGGGAGAATCGTGGTACCCCATGGTGCAGGTTTGCGTCGGACTTTGATGAAGAAGACACATAATGCTCCTTATGCTGGTCATCCGGGTGTTGAGAGGATGATGGCATTGCTGTCCTGAAGTTATTTCTGGCCGAAAATGGAGGATGACATTGAGGCCTATGTCAAGACTTGCCTTGTATGTCCGCTTGACAAATCTGAACGGAAGAAGGAAGCAGGTTTGCTACAACCTCTACCGGTTGCTGAACGTCCTTGGGCTTCCGTTTCTATGGATTTCATTTGCGGATTTCCATAGGTTGATGGTAAGGCGTCAATCATGGTGATGGTAGACAGATTCTCGAAGTATGGTGTATTCATTGCTGCTCCAACTCTATGTTCCTCAGAGATAGCTGCTGAATTGTTTTATAAGCATGTGATAAAGTATTTTTGTGTTCCAACCGACATTGTGAGTGGTAGAGATGCTCAATTTACTGGCCATTTTTGGATTGCTTTGTTCAAATTAATGGGTTCATATTTGAAATTCTCGATAGCAAATCATCCACACACTAATGGAAAGATCGAGAGAATCAATCATTTGCTTGAGGAGTACTTGAGGCACTATGTGACTGCGAGTTAGAGGAATTGGGTAGCGTTGTTCGATAGTGCACAATTTTGCTCTAACTTGCACAGGTCATCGGCTACGGAGATAAGTCCTTTCGAGATTGTGTTGGGCAGGCAGCCTGACACGCCACTTGAAGTTGCTAAGCAAAAATCTCAAGGCAAGTGTCCTGCTGCTTACAGGTATGCACGTGACAAGCAAGAGTTGCTGGCTGAGGCGCAAGACAGTTTGTGGAAAGCTGCCAAGCAAATGAAGAAGTATGCTGACAAGCATCGCCGTGCATTGGACTTTCAGGTTGGTGATAAGGTGTTGCTGAAATTAACACCTCAAATATGGATGAAGATCAGTAGAAAGACAAGACATCATACGTTTATTCCAAAGTACGACGGTCCCTTTGAAGTCGTAGAGAAGGTTGGCGCAGTGGCTTACCGGTTGAATCTGCCGGAACGGCTGAAGGTGCATCCTACTTTTCATGTGAGTTACTTGAAGCCCTTTCATGAAGATGCTGAGGATCCATCAAGGGCGATGGCCAGACGTGCTCCTCCGGTTGTGAGACAACAGTATGAGGAGATTGAGAAGATTCTGGACCACCGGACCTTGGGGCAAAGCAAGAAGAATAGGCGGGCAGAGTTTCTGATTCAGTGAAAAGACAAACCTGAATGTGATGCGACTTGGGACAAAAGGGGATTCTTTGTGGCAGTTTGAAGACCAGATCAAGGCTTACTTAGATTCTGCCTCGTCGAGGACGATGAGCTAATCTGGTCGGGGAAGTTTGTTAGCCCCTTGACTTGATCATAGGACCCTGTGCTGAGGGCAAGGAAAGGCTTGAGGAAAAATGGGCATGATAAGGCATTTACCTGATGGACCTTTGCATGACTCTATGTTGCTGATGGAACCGTGATGGCATTGTGGCAGACCAACCAGGCATGCGCAGCTGCAGGTCGACAAGGGCAGGCACGGGTCGGCAGACTTGGGCACTAGGCAGGTGGCCTAGATGCCAAGTCGATGATGATGAAGGCAAGGCTGACACGGGCAATGGCATGGCATTGCCGTGGCATAGAAAGACAACGGGCGGATGTGACCTAGGTGAGGCATTGGCAAGAAAACTAGGCCATGGATGGCTGTGCGGAGCAGCCGAGGCAGACATGCACCGGCATGAAGACTTGGCGCGCTGACATGGCATGAAGGCAGTCAAGAGCGCACGCAGGTATGGCGCGAAGCAGGCGAGGCACACACGGTTGGCACCAAGGCACGCGAAGGCGTCAAGGGCCGACGCACGCGCGTACGCGCTCAAGGCATGCGCAGCACATACAGGTGGTTGGGCAATTTCCTGGAATCTGGGCGCCTCTGTCCTAGTCAGCAAGGGCAGTTGTAACTTCCAAATTTTGAATTCGAAATGCCAATAAGTTGGGGATGTCACCTGAATTTAGGAGGGAATTTGGTAAGCCATGTGGCATGGGGAATGGGCTAATTTTAAAATGGAGTTAGTCTATGCTGCCTAAGGCAATGAGTGAAGCAAAAAGATAGTGTGTTAGTCTATCTTTTTGGACAAACAGTTTTGAGGCCTTGTGTATTCTTTGTATGTGAGTTATATACAAAGTTGGGAGTGTTTTCCCGTATGTACGTGTTTGCCTAATATTGTGATTGTGCGAAATAGTCTAAGTGTCGAACGGATCGTAAAGGCAAACTTATAGGCCGAGTTATAGCGGCTGTGTGCGTGTGACTGTCGTGCAGTGTCAAGAGTGTTGCGTAAAACAAAAATTGACCCTGTAACAACTAGTATCAGAGCCAGGTTTTAAATTATCCCACGCCCCATGCCACATGGCTTACAAAATTCCCTCCTAAATTCAGTTGAAATCCCCAGCTGATAGGAAATTCGAATTAAAAATTTGAAAGTTACAACTGCCCTTACTGACTAGGCCAGAGGTGCCCAGATTCTAGGAAACTGCCCAACCGCCCGCATATGCTGTGCATGCCTTGCGCGCGTGCGCGCGTGTGTTGCCTTCTTCACGCCATGCCTGCGCGCGCCCTTGCCTGCCTTGGCGCCATGTCTGCGCGCCAAGTCTTCGTGCCAGTGCATGTCTACCTCGGCTGCTCCACACAGCCGTCCATTGCCAAGTTTCCTTTCAAACACCTCGCCTAGCTCACATCCGCCCGTTGTCTTTCTATGCCACAGCAATGCCATGCCATTTCCGGTATCAGCCTTGCCTTCATCATCATCGACTTGGCATCTAGGCCACCTGCCTAATGCCCAAGTCTGCCGACACGTGCCTGCCCTTGCCGACCTACACCCGCGCATGCCCGGTTGGTCTGCCATAATGTCATCACGGTTCCATCAGCAACATTGATTCATGCCAAGGTCCATCAAGTAAATGCTTTGTCATGCCCATTTTCCCGCAAGCCTTGCCTTGTCCTCAGCACAAGGCCTTACGATCAAGTCAAGGGGCTAACAAACTTCCCCCACCAGGTTAGCTCATTGTCCTCGACGAGGAAGAATCTAAGTAAGCCTTGATCTGGTCTTCAAACTGCCACAAAGACGCCCCTTTTCCCAAGTCGCATCACATTCGGGTTTGTCTTTCCATTCTGCCTATTCTTCTTGCTTCGCCCCAAGGTCTGGTGGTCCAGAATGTTCTCAATTGTCTCCTCATACTGTTGTCTCACATCTGGAGGAGCACGTCTGGTTGTCGCCCTTGCTAGATCCTCAGCATCTTCATGAAGAGGCTTCAAGTAACTCACATGGAAAGTAGGATACACCTTCATCCGTCCCGGCAGATTCAACCGGTAAGCCACTGCACCAACCTTCTCTACGACTTCAAAGTGACCGTCGTACTTTGGAATTAGCCCACGATGTCTCGTCTTGCTACTGATCTTCTTCTATATTTGAGGTGTTAATTTAAGCAACACCTTGTCACCAACCTGAAAGTCCAATGCACCGCAATGCTTTTCAGCATACTTCTTCATTCGCTTGGAAGCTTTTCGCAAACTGCCTTGCGCCTCAGCCAGCAACTCTTGCTTGTCACGGCATACCTGTAAGCGGCAGGACACTTGCCCTGAGATTTTTTTTTAGCAACTTCAAGTGGCATGTCAGGCTGCCTGCCCAACACAATCTCGAAAGGACTCATCTCCGTAGCCGACGACCTGTGCAAGTTATAGCAAAATTGTGCACTATCCAGCAACTCTACCCAATTCCTCTGACTCGCAGTCACATAGTGCCTCAAGTACTCCTCAAGCAGATGATTGATTCTTTTGGTTTTTCCATCAGTTTGTGGATGATTTGCAGTCGAGAATTTCAAACCTGTACCCATCATTTTGAACAAAGAAGTCCAAAAACGGCTAGTAAATCGAGCATCTCTGTCACTCATAATATCGGTTGGAACACCAAAATACTTTATCACATGCTTATAAAACAAGTCAGCAACTATCTCTGAGGAACACAGAGTTGGAGTAGCAATTAATACCCCATACTTCAAGAATCTGTCTACCACCACCATGATTGATGCCTTACCATCAACCTTTGGAAATCCGCTAATGAAATCCATAGAAACGGAAGCCCAAGGACGTTCAGCAACCGGTAGAGGTTGTAGCAAACCTACTTCCTTCTTCCGTTCAGACTTGTCAAGCTGACATACAAGACAAGTTTTGACATAGGCCTCAATTTCATCCTCCATTTTCGGCCAGAAATAACTTCGGGATAGCAATGTCATCATCCTCTCAACACCCGGATGACCAGCATAAGCAGCATCATGCGTCTCCTTCATCAAAGTCCGATGAAAACCTTCACCTTGGGGTAACACGATTCTCCCCCCTTTGAAATGCAGCAGATCATCCTCGATCCTATACCGTCTAACAGTTCCATCCCTCTCTTGATCCATCAACTTCACATATAATGGATCACTCGCAGCACATAGTTTAATTGTATCAAGTAAATCAGATTCAATTCTAGTGAGCGAATAAATAGCAGCAAATACCTCTTTGCGACTCAACGCATCAGCAACTTGGTTTTCCCTACCGGGTTTGTGCACCCACACGAAGTCATATTCAGCCAACATCTCCTGCCACCGAGCCTGCTTTGGACTCAATTTCTGTTAAGTCTTGAAGTAAGTATTGGCCACATTGTTCTTCCAGACAATAAACTTCGTTCCAAGCAAGTACACTCTTCAAACTTGAAGCCAATGGATCACAACAACCATTTCCTTCTCATGGGCAGAATACCATTGCTCCGCGGCATTCAATTTTTTGCTCTCAAACACTACCGGATGACCTTCTTGGACCAACACACTGCCAACAGCAAAATCTGATGCATCAGTGTGGACCTCAAACGGCATATAAAAATCTAGCAGCCTTAGGATTGGCTCGAATGCTATGGCCTCCTTCAAGGCAGTGAAAGCCTTTGCACATTCATCTGTCCAAGTCCACTTGACATTTTTCTTCAGCAAATTTTCCAATGGGGCAGCCTTCCTGGAATAGCCAGCAATAAATTTCTGGTAGTAGTTTGCAAAACCCAAAAACGATCTCAATTCTTTTACCCCGCTTGGTGCCTGCCAATCAACAATAGCCTGCACCTTTTTGGGATACATTCGGACCTGGTTTTTGTTAACCAAGTGTCCCAAGAATTTGATCTCCCCTTGAGCAAACTCACACTTTTCCATTTTCACATAGAGTTGGAAATCTCTAAGGTGTTGCAACACCTTCTCTAAATGCAGCAAATGATCTTCAATAGACCTACTATAAATGACTATGTCATCTAAGTATACTACTACAAAGTCATCAAGATAGTCATAAAGAACATTATTCATTAAGTTGCAAAAGGTAGCGGGGCATTAGTCAGCCCAAACAGCGTTACAAGGAATTCAAAGCTACTGTATCTAGTTACACAAGTGGTCTTTGGGGCATCCCCCTCGGCTATGCGAACCTGCCAATAGCCCGACCTCAAGTCTAACTTACTAAAGAAACTAGCCTTAGACAGCATATCAAGTAAATCTTGGATCAGCGGCAACGGCTACTTGTTGTTCACAGTTACCTTGTTCAGCGCCCTATAATCCACACACATCCTCAAAGAGCCATCCTGCTTCTTTTGGAAAAGGACCGGTCCGCCAAATGGAGCCTTCGAAGGCTGGATGAGGCCAGCTGCAAGCAGTTCATCAATCTGCTTCCTTAATTCAGCCAACTCCAAAGGAGACATATGGTAAGGAGGGCGTGCTGGAGGCACAGACCCTGGCAGCAACTCAATTTTGTGGTCTATTTCCCTCCTCGGCGGCAACTATCTAGGCAGTTCAGGCGGCATCAAATCTTTGAATTTTCCCAGCAACTCTGCAACATCATCAGGGACTTCCATCTGTAAATCTGGCTTGACTTCCACCAAGGCAGCGAGGTAAGCAGTCTCACTGCTCTTCAAGCCTTTGTCAAATGCAGTAGCCGACACCAACTCAGCAATCCCTGTGTTCTTTGAATTACTACTGCTTGCTTCACATGGGTTGATCCCCTTGACAAAGCCAGGATGTTTTTCACCCGTAAACATCAAACCATCAAGATGAGGAATTGGAGCAACTTTATACTTCCTCATAAAATCAATCCCAAGCATGAGATTAAAATCATCAAGCGGCACCACTGTCAAATTATGCAAACCTGACCAGTGTCCTATATTCAGCGGCACGTCCAACGCCTGTCCAAGACCAGGTTGTGCTGGTGAGTTTATAGCCTTCATCTTTGTTGCACATTAAGTCACCCTCAGCCCGTATTCCTTGACTGTCTTGGTCACAACAAACGTATGAGTACCGGTCAGTCCCCAATCATGACTTCCACATACATCAGATTGGACTAAGCGTCCGTCAAGTCTTCCACAGAATCTGCAGCATTCACAAGAGCAACTAAATCAGCGACATCTTCTTCTTCATCAACCTGTTCTGCCACGTTTGCCACCAACGTGTTCAGCAACTTCCCCCTTTTTCGCCACACTCTCTTCTTCAGCAAGAAGAGCATTCACCTTGGCTTGATTGGGATAGTTTCGTGCCTGATGCCCTGGTTTTTGGCACGTCCAGCAGACCTTCTCACTCGCTGGCCTGTCATTTTTGGATGAAGCAGCCACAACTTTTCCCTTGCCTTTGTCATTTACCTTAGATTTTCGATGATCCTTCTTCTAGTCTTTCCCATTATGCCACTTTTCCTCGTCTGACATATTTTGGATGTCCAGCAACAAGGAAGAAAAGTCCTTCACATACTCACGAATTGAACCAACCTGTCTCAAGCATTTCAGCCTTTCCCTAGCATCCCAAGACGAATTGCTAGGCAAAAATTTGTCTCTTAGCGCCTCCCGCAACTGCGCCCATGTCTCAACTTTGGGCTTGCCTGCGCTAACATCATCAGCACTTTTGGTGAGCCACCACAGAATCGCATCCCCTCTGAAATAGCGAACTGCCATCGTCAACTTGTCATTTTCAGGAACATGAGCAAAAGTAAAATAATGTTCCATGTCCCACAAAAAAATTTCAAGTTCCTTGGTGCCCTGAATCCCATCAAACGGCTTTGGTTCTGGGATTTTAATCTTGGCAGCATGCTCTTCGACAACCCGGCCAGAATTGGCTACTGCCTTGTGGAGCACCATCACCTCCGCCTTAAGATCTTCATTTTCTTTGGCCAGTTCCTCAAACTTCGCAGCACTTGCCTCTCGAAAATTGAGAAAATCATACAATTGTCCATCAACCTGCTCACGCTAGTGACGCAGTTCCAAGTTAAGACCGTGGATATGTGACAGCACGACCACCTTGTGTCTTCAGTGATTCCCACCAGCAAATCTATTGGGTTTGTCTTTCAATAATTTGATGGCAACTGTATGATAGCAATCGTGGATACCGGAGCTACTCATACGTTTGTTAATGACAAAGTTGCTGCCAAGAATGCGCTGAAGCTGAGGAAGTGTGCATCGTATGTCCAAACTATTAATGCACAAGCGATTGTGGGAATGGCATATGATGTTTCCATGGTCCTTGGAGAGTGGACTGGAAAGCATAATTTGATGGTGATGCCCCTGGGAAACTTTGAATTGATACTTGGAGTTGATTTTTTGAAGAAGTATCAGTTTGTTCCATTCCCTCATTTGGATGGGTTGAAGCTGATGGACGAGAAGATACCGAGTTTCATCAAGGCTGTTCATCCTTATGGAGAAGTTGAGAAAGTAAAGAAGTACAAGAAACCTATTATTTCTGCTATTAGTGTCGAGAAAGGATTGAAGAAGGGAGATCAAACCTTTCTTGCTGCCATGGTTGAGATCAAACTAGATGTGAAGGTTGAGGTGCTCGATTCTGTTGAAGAATTGCTGAAAGAGTATGCTGATGTGATGCCCCCTGAGTTGCCTAAGATGCTGCCACCAAGAAGGGATATTGATCACAAAATAGAGTTGCTGCTAGGATCAGTTGCCCCTGCCCAGGCTCCTTATCGGATGGCTCCTAAGGAGTTGGCTAAATTGCGCAAACAATTGAATGAGTTGCTGGATGCCGGACTAATTCAGCCTTCAAAGGCTCCGTATGGTGCTCCTGTTTTGTTCCAAAAGAAGCAGGACGGATCCTTGAGGATGTGCGTGGACTATAGGGCATTGAACAAAGTGACTGTGAAGAACAAGTATCCGGTGCCGCTGGTGCAAGACTTGATGAACAGGCTGAGCAAGGCATGCTGGTTTACTAATCTGGATCTTAGGTATAGTTATTGGCAGGTTAGAATAGTAGAGGGTGATGAGCCTAAAACTACTTGTGTAACTAGGTATGACTCGTATGAGTTTCTTGTAATGCTGTGTAGGCTGACTAATGCCCAGCCACTTGCTATAATTTAATGAATGACGTGTTGTTTGAGTATCTTGATTATTTTATTGTAGTTTACTTAGACGACATTGTTATTTATAGTTTCTCTCTTGATGAACACTTGATGCATTTGAGCAAAGTGTTGTCTCATTTGAGGGAGTACAAACTCTATGTGAAGATGGAGAAGTGTGAATTTGCTCAAAAAGAAATCAAGTTCCTTAGGCACTTGGTGAGTTAGAATCAAGTGTGGATGGACTCAAAGAAGGTGCAGGCAATCGTGGATTGGCAGGCACCCAGTGGCGTTAAAGAGTTGCGGTCATTTTAGGGCTGGCTAATTATTACCGCAAGTTCATTTCAGGCTATTCCAAAAGGGTAGCCGCCTTAACAGATTTGCTGAAGAAAGATGTTAAGTGGGCATGGTCCGAGAAGTGTGAAGTTGCATTCCGATTGTTGAAGGAAGCAGTAGCATCGGAACCTATCTTAAAGCTGCCTGATTTCGAGTTGCCATTTGAGGTGCATACAGATGCATCTAACAAGGCTGTTGGAGGTGTTCTTGTGCAAGAAGGGCATCTAGTTTCCTATGAAAGCAGGAAATTAAATGAAGCTGAGCAGCGGTATTCGACTCACGAGAAGGAGATGGTTGCTGTTGTGCATTGCTTGCAGACATGGAGAGTGTATTTGCTAGGCACACGCTTTGTGGTGCAGACAGATAATGTGGCTAATACATTCTTCAAGACTCAACGCAAGCTAAGTTCGAAGCAAGCACATTGGCAGGAATTCCTGGCAGAGTATGATTTCATGTGGGAACGTAAGCCGGGAAGGCACAATCAAGTTGCTGACGCCTTGAGCCGGAAAGAGGTACTTGCTGTTGTGTTTTCAATTTCTAGACTTGAAACTAATTTTATTGATAAAATCAGAATTTGTGCTGCTAATGACTCATTATATGTGAAATGGATGAGTCAAGTGAAAGAAGGGATAGTTAGGAGGTACTCGATCGAGGATGATCTTCTTTATTTCAAAGGGGGGAGGATCGTCGTACCTCAAGGTGGTGGACTGCGTAGAGAAAGATGAAAGAGGCGCATGACACTATATGGGCTGGTCATCCTGGTGTGGTGCGGATGTTAGCCTTGCTATCCCGTGTATATTATTGGCCAAAGATGGAAGACGATGTTGAAGCTTACGTGAAGACTTCTCTAGTGTGCCAGTTAGACAAATCTGAGCGCAAGAAGGAAGCAGGTTTGTTGCAGCCTCTTCCGATTCCTGAACGGCCATGGATGTCCGTGTCAATGGACTTTATTTTTGGGTTTCTAAAGGTGTACGATAAGGCATCTATTATGGTGGTTGTAGACAGGTTTTCAAAGTACTCTATTTTTATTGCTGCCCCAATTGTTTGTTCGTCCGAAATAGCTGCTGATTTATTTTATAGACATGTGGTTAAGCTGTTTGGTGTGCCAGATGACATTGTGAGTGATAGGTATGCTAGATTTACAGGTCAGTTTTGGACAGCTTTGTTCAACATGATGGGGACCGATCATGTTGCCATGCCAAGATAGTGCCTCCTTGGCATGCCACTGCCGATATTCATCAAGTTCCAGCTTGAGGGTCTAACAAACCACCCCCACTAGTTGAACTTGACGTCCTCGTCCAGGCCATCTTAAGATAGTACTCCAGCTGCTTCTCGAACTGCCATAGTTTTGAAATCTTCTCCCAAGTCGCGTCTGCCACGGACTTGCCTTTCTAATGAAACAAGAATTCTGTCCGCCTGTTCGTCTTGCTCATGCCTAGCACCCGGTGATCCAGCACCTGTTCAATCTCCTCTTCAAACTGTGTGTGCACCACAGGAGGAGCCCTCTTGACTTTGTGCCTGTCCGGATCTGCATGATCTGCAAAATAAGGCTTCAAAAACCTAAAATGGAAAGTAGGATGAATTTTCAACCTCTCCGGCAACTTCATCTTATAAGCAACTGCGCCTATCTTCTGCACCACCTCGAATGGGCCATCATATTTGGGAATCAGTCCCCTATGCCTCGTTTTCTCACAATTTGTTTCCAAATCTGCGGTGTGAGTATGAGCAGCACCTTGTCACCCACCTTGAATTCCAACGGGCATCTATGTTGATTAGTATATTTCTTCATGTAACTCTGGGCCTTGCGCAAACTGTCTTACGCCTCTGCAAGCATCTCATGCTTGTCCCTTGCATAATTGTAAGCAGTCGGGCATTTCCCTTGATGCTTCTGCTTTGCAACATCCAGTGGTGTCAAAGGCTGTATCCCGGTGACTAATTCAAACGGACTCATTTCGGTTGCTGAAGACTTATGCAGATTTTAGAAAAACATTGTCGTGTCCAATAAGTCTACCCAATTCCTCTGGCTCGCTGTCAAAAAATGCCTGAGATATTCCTCCACCAAGTGATTAATTCTCTCTGTTTGGCCATATGTTTGAGGGTGATTCGCTGTCGAGAATTTCAGATCGATCCCCATCATGTTGAACAAAGCTTTCCAAAACTGACCTGTAAATCTAGCATCCCTATCACTCACAATGTCATCTGGCACACCAAAAGCTAAACCACATGTCTATAAAATAAATCAGCAGCTATTTTGGACGAACAAACAATTGGCGCAGCAATAAAAATAGAGTACTTTGAAAACTTGTCTACAACCGCCATAATAGATGCCTTACCGTCCACTTTCGGAAACCCAGAAATAAAGTCCATTGACACGGACATCCATGGCCGTTCAGAAATCAGAAGAGGCTGCAACAAAGCTACTTCCTTCTTGCGCTCAGATTTGTCCAACTGGCACACTAGATAAGTCTTCACGTAAGCTTCAACATCGTCTTCCATCTTTGGACAATAATATACACGGGATAGCAGGGCTAACATCCGCTCCACACCCGGATGACCAGCCCATGTAGTGTCATGCGCTTCTTTCATCAGTTCTCTACGCAGTCCACCACCTTGAGGTATGACGATCCTCCCCCCTTTGAAATAAAGAAGATCGTCCTCGATCCAGTACCTCCTAACTATCCCTTCTTTCACTTGACCCATCCATTTCACATATAATGAGTCATTAGCAGCACAAATTCTTATTTTATCAATAAAATCAGTTTCAAGTCTAGAAATTTAAAACACAGCAGCAAGTACCTCTTTTTGGTTCAAGGCGTCAGCAACTTAATTGTGCCTTCCCAGCTTATGTTCCCACACGAAATCATACTCTGCCAGGAATTCCTGCCAACGTGCTTGCTTCGGACTTAGCTTGCGCTAAGTCTTGAAGAATGTATTAGCCACATTATCTGTCTGCACCACAAAGCGTGTGCCTAGCAAATATACTCTCCATGTCTGCAAGCAATGCACAAAGCAACCATCTCCTTTTCGTGAGTCGAATACCGCTGCTCAGCTTCATTCAATTTCCTGCTTTCATAGGAAACTGGATGCCTGCTCGGTGCTTTGGTAGGGGTTAAAAACTGACACGCAAGTGCACGTGGTCAAACAAGAAATAAAGTGGCTAAGTAAGCCAAGTATCGATCCAAGGAGACTCTGGATAAGTAAAATTGCTTAAGTATACTATATTCTAGTTTACTTCTAATTATGTTGACAACAATGTAACCAAAAGTTAAATAATTTTGTTTATAAACTATATACTAAAACTATTAACAAATATTAACTTGAATTGAAACTATGGATAAGAGCATGCCAAGGTTAAGAACAAGTAATGAATTCGATAGTAATCATAATTCGGTTATTCTTCTCTTCATGTTGCTAGCCAAGAACATTAGCCTAGAGATTAAAACTCTCGTATTTAATCTCACTTTAGAATCATAAACCATTCGTCTACATTTCTATGATCAAATACAATTTATGACCTAGCAATACAATTCCGGTTCCTAAATTGACTAATACGGCTTTCAAGTATATTTCTATCAGGAAAGCACATCAAAACCCAATTTTCCAAAATCAAGTTAAGAACAATACCCTATTAATTCACAACTTTCCAATTTCTTGCTCTCTCGAGTGAAATTGGACTTTTTAGATGTACATTAATGTTGGCCACACACTAATGCAGTAAGAACAAGAATTAATAGAACAACATGAAAGAAGAAGATGAAAAACCATATAATTCACAATCAAAATTCAATACACATGTTCAAAACCTTAGCAAGGAAGAGAATTAGCCACTCATTTGTGGATTGATCATCCTCAAATGAGTGTAAATCATATGTACAATTGATTGAAAGAAGAAAGAAAGAGAGAAAAACCCTTAGCTTTTTCGTCCCTCAACTGCTCCTAACCCACGTCCTTGCTCCACCAAGTCTTAATTATGAAAAATAAACCTAAGTGTGCTATTTATATTAGTAGGAATCTTTCCCGGATTAACAAGCAACGTGTCACGGAGTGCATCGCGGAGCACGGCCTCCGTGACACGCTACGAACGCGGAGGCTCTCTAGAAAATCACCCGAAATCGGCCCAGGCAGCACCTTGCCGCGTTGGCAACGTGTCACGCTGCCTGGGCAGCGCGTTGTAGCCCCATGGTCGCCGAGTCCACCTGCCGTGGCACGTTGCCAATGCGCAGGTGGGCTGTTTTGAGCGGCCTGCCTGCCATGGCACCTTGTCGACGCCCCGGTGGGCTGTTTTGTGCCTCTTCCTTGCCGACGTTCGCGTGTTAATTCCGTTTCCGAGCTTCTACTTCACCAACTCATGGATTAGTTACTCAAACATCATCAAAACCTACAAAACAAAGGCTAATCATGTTGGTTAGCACATATCTTTATTTTATCTAAAATTACATGAAAATATATACGATAACTTAGATAAACAAGACTAATTTAAGTAATAAAGAGTATCTCGGGCATATATTTTTGCCCGTGATCACAACCCCACACTTAAAGACTTGTTCATCCTCGAGCAACCTTTTACATATCATGCAAATGGAGACTCCTACATAACTAATTTAGCAAGATAATTCAGGTTACGGCTATAATGATTACGTAAGATACAAGCTAAAAATAGAGCATGCCTGATTTGATCATTGGAATGAAGTACAACCATGTTAAGACTTCTTAACCTCAAGAATCGACTCTCAATTTTAGCAAACTCATGCAAATCATTTGATTGAGAAATCCCACATGAAATATATCCTTCTTTCAACATGTGCCCCTCACGGAAAGAGAGTTACCCAATTACACGCAAAAACAATTTTTTTACATCACAACATGTGTGGGTACATGAATAGAATTACGCTCACTCTCACAAAGAATTCACATGCATCATGTAGTGACCCATAAGCTTGCCCTTAGTGTTTTATTCCACTAATATAAGGATGTATGAATGTAAGATCAAGTAGGACTTTTTAGGTTGTAATGTAACTCAGGTGCGGGTAAGTACTATTATGATCAGTAATAGTGACTATCTTTCCTCAGCGCTTTTAATACATCACGCCTTCATTACAAACTTCCCTTCCCTCACTTCACCTTTTTTCTCCTTTTAGTTTTCTTTTTCCTCTTTTGTTCCCCCATTTCTTTCGACAGTTTTAGCTTATTAGTAAGGAGTACTTAAGCAATATGTTTCATTCATTCCTTTTCTTACTCCCTACTAATAACCAACCATTTTCACACAAATGCACCTTTTTCCTTTTCTCAACTATTTACAACTTGCTATTTTTCCTTCTTTTCCATTCTTCTCACTCCTTTACCCTTTCAGATTTTTCCTTTAAGCGCTTCGGAGTTTTGGTTCAAATTCAAGGCTAATGAAAGAAAAAGGATTAAGCTTATGTTGCAGCTATCAAAGAATAGGCTCAAGGCTCAATGGGGTTAACTAGGATTAATTTTTCAAGGTAGGTATAATGAGGGATAAAAGTTTGGTTCATTCAAAGAAATGTCTATATCATTTCCTCCAATTCACATCCTTCATTTCGTTTTATAAACACACCAGGCAAGTTCTAGACAATCCACAATAGCACGGAATACTCAAAAACCTTACACTCATGGCACATGCTCAAATCAAGACACAATCAGTAGACTCTTACTCAGCTAATCACAAGAATTCAGAATTAAGCTTCCATCATATTGAGTCAAATTCAAGAGCCTAAGTGTCTCAAATAAAGTTATACACTTGCATGCTTCACACTGAACATACTTGCATCTTACAAACATTTATAGCACATAACAAGAACATCCAGCACCAATTAGTTATGGTTTCAAAACCCAAAACCTATCGACTAATTTTTCTCAAGACGGTCGTCATCCATCCATCGTCGGAAACAGTCCCTAGCTATGACTAAAAAAACTTTATATACAGACCAAGGAAAGAAAGAAAAAAGAAAAGAAAAAAAAATTTATTCTTCGGTTCAAATACCCCCCGTCGGAAAAGAACCGAAAAGAAAAATCAACGGGTGATGAAGTCATGCTTAATTCACAAAAAATTTTCAAATTTTTCAAATTTTCAAATTTCTCACCAACTTTTGTACAAGCATTACATTCACCAAAAATCATTAAGCACAGAAATTTTGAAATTTCCTAGAAATTTCCCTCACCCCACACTTAAATCATGCTATGTCCGCATAGCATCAAACTAAAGGTTACAAAGGGTGATAAATACTCCCTGAGGCCTTTAGGCCTAGCTGACAGCATGGTTTTCTTCAACTATGGACAAGTGGGTGTTCGACCCCACACTTTTTCTTTTCCATGCTTGTTAGCTTCCTCCTCCACGGGTACTCAGACTTCCCCTCCATCTGTGCTTAACTTTCCACCAAAACAACACAAGATGAAAAATAAATAAAATAAACATAAATGCAAGAAATTAAAATGGTACCCATGGTACCCTTGGGTTGCCTCCCAAGCAGCGCCTAATTTTACGTCGCGGCACGACGTACCAAGTTTCACCACTTTTTCCTCCACCTTGAGGATATGAATCTCACCCCTAATTTCTTCTCTAATTTCCTCTTATGCTCCAGGGGTGGTGGTGAAAAATTGTAAGGACCAAACAGTAGATGTTGCCTTTTGCATTTATTGCTCCTTAAGTAAGCGAAGTCATTTTGTCTTTCTGAGTTAGCAAATTTCAAAATATATGGTGCTTGGTCCCCCTCTAGACATTTCTCTATAAATTTGGAAGACTCTATTTCTATGTTGTCAACCAAACTTAATGTTGAAAAATGCGTAGAGTGTGGTCCAATACACCTCAACTCTGAAATTGCTTTGTGCTTGACTTCCTTACTTATGTACACCTTTTCAACATCGACATCTATTTCTCCATTAAGGTCAAATGGGAGATATTCTTTTTCTTCTTCCATGAATGGAATTTCTATAGGTATGAGCCGATCACGAAGACACTCAAGAGATTCTAATACCCTTGTATTCCTCTTGTAGTTCCTCTTGAATATCGGCTAAAACTATCACCTGCGAATTATCACAAGCTTCAACCTCAGCACACATCTCTATGAGTTTGACGCTCATCCTGCTTACAGCCTCTGCATTCTCCTTTTGCTGAATTATCAATTCTGCCACCGACTCCTTCATTGCTTCTGATTGCTCCAGGAGTTGTTTCATCATGTCCTCTATTTGAACTTGGCGTCCCAAGTCCTCATTTTCAACATGCCTATATTCAGCAAAAACAACAAAAGGATCATAGTAGGGGCTTGGGGGAGGGGAATATGCCTTTGGACAATCACCCCAATGGCCATATTGACACCCACATATATTGCACGTGTTACAGTTTTGCCACAAGTGGGGTCCTCCGCAATTCATGAAAGATTCGCCGAAATATACGTATCCACCATTTATATTCCAAGATGTCATGTCAATGAGGGTATCCAAAAGAGAGAAAAAATTAAAATGCACAAAGAATTGAAACAAATACTAAAACCAAGTTGTCAACACTTAAGAAAATAAAACAAAAATATAGTAAATTTACACTCAACACAATATCACAAATCGCCTAGCCTCCCCGGCAACGGCGCCAAAAACTTGCTCGGTGCTTTGGTAGGGGTTAAAAACCGACATGCAAGTGCACGTGGTCAAACAAGTAATAAAGTGGCTAAGTAAGCCAAGTATCGATCCAAGGAGACTCTGGATAAGTAAAATTGCTTAAGTATACTATATTCTAGTTTACTTCTAATTATATTGACAACAATGTAACCAAAAGTTAAATAATTTTGTTTATAAACTATATACTAAAACTATTAACAAATATTTACTTGAATTGAAACTATGGATAAGAGCATGCCAAGGTTAAGAACAAGTAATGAATTCGATAGTAATCATAATTCGGTTATTCTTCTCTTCATGTTGCTAGCCAAGAACATTAGCCTAGAGATTAAAACTCTCGTATTTAATCTCACTTTAGAATCATAAACCATTCGTCTTCATTTCTATGATCAAATGCAATTTATGACCTAGCAATACAATTCCGGTTCCTAAATTGACTAATACGGCTTTCAAGTATATTTCTATCAGGAAAGCACATCAAAACCCAATTTTCCCAAATCAAGTTAAGAACAATACCCTATTAATTCACAACTTTCCAATTTCTTGCTCTCTCGAGTGAAATTGGACTTTTTAGATGTACATTAATATTGGCCACACACTAATGCAGTAAGAACAAGAATTAATAGAACAACATGAAAGAAGAAGATGAAAAACCATATAATTCACAATCAAAATTCAATACACATGTTCAAAACCTTAGCAAGGAAGAGAATTAGCCACTCATTTGTGGATTGATCATCCTCAAATGAGTGTAAATCATACGTACAATTGATTGAAAGAAGAAAGAAAGAAAGAGAGAAAAACCCTTAGCTTTTTCGTCCCTCAACTGCTCCTAACCCACGTCCTTGCTCCACCAAGTCTTAATTATGAAAAATAAACCTAAGTGTGCTATTTATATTAGTAGTAATCTTTCCCAGATTAACAAGCAACGTGTCACGGAGTGCATCACGGAGCACGGCCTCCGTGACACGCTACGAACGCGGAGGCTCTTTAGAAAATCACCCGAAATCGGCCCAGGCAGCACCTTGCCGCGTTGGCAACGTGTCACGCTGCCTGGGCAGCGCGTTGTAGCCCCATGGTCGCGGAGTCCACCTGTCATGGCACGTTGCCAACGCGCAGGTGGGCTGTTTTTAGCGGCCTGCCTGCCATGGCACCTTGTCGACGCGCCGGTGGGCTGTTTTGTGCCTCTTCCTTGCCGACGTTCGCGTGTTAATTCCGTTTCCGAGCTTTTACTTCACCAACTCATGGATTAGTTACTCAAACATCATCAAAACCTACAAAACAAAGGCTAATCATGTTGGTTAGCACATATCTTTATTTTATCTAAAATTACATGAAAATGTATACGATAACTTAGATAAACAAGACTAATTTAAGTAATAAAGAGTATCTCGGGCATATATTTTTGCCCGTGATCAATGCCCTTCCTGCACAAGAACACCTCCAACAGCCTTTTCAGATGCATTTGTATGCACCTCAAATGGCAACTCGAAATCAGGCAGCTTTAAGATAGGTTCCGATGCTACTGCTTCCTTCAACAATCTGAATGCAGCTTCACACTTCTCGGACCATGCCCACTTAACATCTTTCTTCAGCAAATCTGTTAAGGCGCTGCCTTCTTGGAATAGCCTGAAATGAACTTGCGGTAATAATTAGCCAGCCCTAAAAATGACCGCAACTCTTTCACGCCACTGGGTGCCTGCCAATCCGCGATTGTCTGCACCTTCTTTGGGTCCATCCGCACTTGATTCTGACTCACCAAGTGCCCAAGGAACTTGATTTCTTTTTGAGCAAATTCACACTTCTCCATCTTCACATAGATTTTGTACTACCTCAAACGAGACAGCACCTTGCTCAAATGCATCAAGTGTTCATCAAGAGAGCAACTATAAATAACAATGTCGTCTAAGTAAACTACAACAAAATAATAAAGATACTCAAACAACACGTCATTCATTAAATTAAAGAAAGTGGTCGGGGCATTAGTCAGCCCAAATGACATTACAAGAAACTCATATGAGTCATACCTAGTTACACAAGTAGTTTTAGGCTCATCACCCTCTGCTATTCTAACCTGCATATAACCAGACCTAAGATCCAGCTTAGTAAACCAGCATGCCTTGCTCAGCCTGTCCATCAAGTCTTGCACCAGCGGCACCGGATATTTGTTCTTCACAGTCACTTTGTTCAATGCCCCATAGTCCACGCACATCCTCAAGGATCCGTCCTGCTTCTTTTAGAACAAAATAGGAGCACCATACGGAGCCTTTGAAGGCTGAATTAGTCCGGCATCCAGCAACTCATTCAATTGTTTGCGCAATTCAGCCAACTCCTTAGGAGCCATCCGATAAGGAGCCTGGGCAGGGGCAACTGATCCTAGCAGCAACTCTATCTTGTGATCAATATCCCTTCTTGGTGGCAGCATCTTAGGCAACTCAGGGGGCATCACATCAGCATACTCTTTCAGAAATTCTGCAACAGAATCGGGCACCTCAACCTTCACATCTGGTTTGATCTCAACCATGGCAGCAAGAAAGGTTTGATCTCCCTTCTTCAAACCTTTCTTAACACTAATAGCAGGAATAATAGGTGTCTTGTACTTCTTCACTTTCTCAGCTTCTCCATAAGGATGAACTGCCTTTATGAAACTCGGTATCTTCTCGTCCATCAGCATCAACCCGTCCAAATGAGGGAATGGAACAAACCGTTACTTCTTCAAGAAATCAACTCCAATTATCAATTCAAAGTCTCCCAGAGGCATCACCATCAAATTATGCTTTCCAGTCCACTCTCCAAGGACCATGGAAACATCATATGCCATTCCCACAATCGTTTGTGCTTTGGCATTAATAGTTTGGATCTTCAGCACTCTGTCTTCTGCAACCACATATATCTACCAAAAGCAGCTTCACATAATCAATAACCAAAACAGAAATACTAAATGAAATAAGACCAATTATTTGAAGAAACAAAATGTCATATCAAACTTGGTGAGGATACCTTTTTTTGGTATAAATTTTGCAGGATTTAGGACTCGTGCTATATCATTACATGAATGAGAAAGTTTTACACATGATGACCAACAAAGTATGATTAAAAGTAAATCGCATCCAGCATTTAAGGTATACTTAATTGAAGGTATTGAGCTTGAAGCCTTGCCTTTCTTGATTCCCCTAGAACTGGAGCTATAGTAGGGCTGCATTTGTAACTGAGAGACAACGTCCACATGACAGAACCATTGCTTTCAAAGGCGAAAAAGTTCTTTTCTTAACACACATAAACCTTCCCACCATCACTGATCAGTGGCTTGCTGAGTTTATGTGCAGCGTTTTTGAAAGATTCTTGACCTAAAGAAAGCACATGTAAACATTTACCAGATTTTAGAAGGTTGAGCAGATTCAAGGAATCCTGTAAGCAGCTATATGAAAAGATCAATTTTATTTACATAAGTTGGTATTTTAAGATGTATTCATGAATAAATTACATACAAACAGTATGAGAAAAAACCACATCAAAGTAAAATCCCATTTCAAATTCTTTTGTCAAAAAGAGCAGAGAGGCGTTTGGCACTAAAAATACTTGGTTTACATCTTCCTAATTAGTAACCTAAACGCAATAAACAACTTATTATAACCGGTTAAAATGCACTGACAGTGCAGAAATTCTTCACACTATCGTTGTATATAAGTTAAATCCAAATCATATAAGAAAATTACTTGCTATCATTTTGTTCCGCATAATTGTTTTAACAAACCTCTCTCATAAACTCACTCACATACATTAATATATGAAGATACCTGAAAGTGTTTGGGAATATGCAACAAATGTTGATAGTAAAAGTAGGGACAAGATCAAAGAAGCAACATGAATATGCAGAGACATGAATGTCAAAAGCACAAATGCGGAAAAAAAAACTAAATAAAATATTGCAGAACGATTTGTGGAAATATATATATATATATATATATATTGTATAGCGATTAATTAACCGCTATGGTTAATGGGGAAAGCAGGGAACTTATGGAGCATCTATTGATTTTGTGCATTTATTGATTGATACAAACTCGGGATGTGAATGATTCTTTTTTTAATCAAATGGTGTCCATGAAAAATGAACAAAAAGGAAAGACTATCATTAATATTTTTAAATTTTAATTATTACTATCATTAATATTTTTAAATTTTAATTATTAATGTCCTAATTTTGTATTACTAACTGAATATTTTTCAACTTAACAGTTTCGCTATCGCACGACTGCTTTTCACGTTTCAACAGACCTACTGTTTTCCATTTTTTATATTTTGCTTAGGTTTGTTTGGATGAATGGATTCACAAACTTATGAAAAAGTGATTGACAGTTATATTGCGATGTATTGTAATTTAATTTAAATAAAATATTTTCTCAATATGTTCAATAGTAATCTTTTAGATATTGAAAAGATATCTCATCTGTGCTTGGTTAATTTATCAATATTTATATTTATATTAAAGGTGTGAAGACGCTTAAAAATATTGATTGAATTTTTTTCCTTCGTTAAAAAATTTCACAATAAACAAAATTGTCATTCATTATTTTTACACAATTATTATTTAAAATTATTTTATTACCTGATTTTATCATATTCATTTTTTATTTGTGAAATAACTCTATTGTGGTATAAAAATTTTTAAAAAAAATAATCCACTAAATTTTCATCATCAAATTTTTTTTTCCTTTTTCATAATCATGAAAATTTATTTTTTCCTTTCTTAGGGTAGCTAATTTTTAAAGTTCTTTTTTTTCTTTTTTGATAAAAAAATTTTCTTTTTTTTAAAGTCACGAATTTTTTTAATTTTTCCCCTTTTTGAAGTCACAATTGTTTTTCTCCTTTTTTATATTTCCCCCCCTTTTTGAAGTCACAATTTTTTTTCTCCTTTTTTATATTTCTTTCCCATTTTTGATAGTCCCAAATTTTTATAAATAGTACCCTAATATTTTTATAGTTTCAAATTCTTTTTGATTTATCAATTCTTCTACTTTTATTAAAAAAAATCATAATTACATAATTTAATTCATAACTCCTATACATTAACATCTTTGATTCAATCTCCAACTTTGTTTGTTTTGTGTTAATCTATTATCTTCTTCTTCTTCTTCTTTCATGTTGTGATTTTTTTTCATGTTGCGAATTTGAAAAAAACAATAGTAATAGTTATGTCAACTCAAATTGTTTATATTCAAAATAATTTAACTTAGATTGTCTCCTTTAGTTGATTCTAATATTAGTATTATTTTATCTCCTTTCGTTGAATCTTATATTGATATTATGTGATTTAAAATTTATGTTATTTGCAATTAACATTCTTCATCTACTCATATATTTGCAAGTTTCATCTATTCAGGTAAAGTAATCTCCCCATCTCATAAAATAATTTTTTTTATAAAAGTATAAATTATTATAATTATAACTCTTGTGCGCAATTTATTTTAGATAATCTTACAATGAAATATGAAAAGGATCTCATGAACGAAATTGTACCAATTGACAACTTAAGGCGGTATGATTTTTATTGGATAATAAAAGTCTTAGTAATTGGAGTTGGATTGGTAAAAGAGTATAAAAAGGGAACAAAGAAAGGCACGCAAATGACTATAATTAGTTGACAAAGTGATAAATAATTATTTTTTTGTATTATATTCTCTATTTTATATTTTATATTTTTACATATATGTTTGAATTATTATCTATACATATATACATACATACATATATATATACATACATATATATATATATATATGTATATATATATATATACATATATATATATGTATGTATGTATGTATGTATGTATGTATGTATGTATGTTTTTTAACCATTTAACTTTAATATTTTTACTGGCCATAAAAGTTTTTGCTATACTTTTCAATAATTATATTAAAAAGTGAAAAAAATATTTACAATAAGACAAGATCTGTTATATCATAAATGAGCTTAGTTTCATTTATTTATTTTAACAAATTACTAAACTATAAATATTAAGTAGTTATGGTTATATAATAAAAATAACAACTCCTAAATCTAATATGAAATCTTGTCCATAGATTTTTCCTATTTTACTTTGGTGGTACTTCTTTTTTAATTTAAAAAATTATTATGTTATATATTTTAAATAAAGAATGATTTAAAACATATTATTTAGTTGATTTTAAAATTTAAATATTAGGAGAATATCAAATAATTAAACTTAATTAATTTTATAGTTCTAATTATTAGACATCTTATTCATTAACTTTGTCCAATTTTATCTCATAATTTTCTTCATCAACTTTGTCGTAACTTTGATTCAATCTTTAACTTATATATTTTTCTTACATATAATTTACAAATTAATGCAATGCACGTACGCCGAAACTAGTTATATTAAAAGTGTGAAGGCTCTTACAAATATTGATTGAACTTTTTTTCCTTCAGTAAAAAATAGATAAATTTGTCATCTACTATTTTTAAAATTTATAAAAATTTAAAATCAACAAAAATGGCTATTAAATATTTCCATAATTGAAATAGGAATAGTTCGTGTGGTTTTTTTTTAACCCATGTTGTTTTAATGTTGCCAAATAACGTATTGAAGAAATATAAAAATCTTTTCCTAATATTTAAAATTTTGAAATTAACAAAAATTTTAGCTATTAAATATTTTGGTAATTGAATGATGTACTAAATTCCTAATATTTAGAATCTTCTGTGGGATCTTAGTTTATTTGAAACTCGTGATATTCTAATATTGGTAAATAATTTATAGAAGAAAAATAAAAATCTTCCATATTTAGAAACTCCTTTCTTGAAGTAAAAGATTTTGAATTTCCATAAATTGAGAATCTACTTTCTACAATAATTAAATAGCATTTATAATATAGTCCTAAAAGTCTTGTATTCTTCCAATAGTCTTTTTTTATATTAATAATATGTAGGTCAATTGATCAAATAAATTTAATATATTATGAGTATTTTATAATTTCTCTTTGTTATCATCGTACAAGATTTTTTTTGTTAATTTCCGCATGATGCCCTGCTATTTCGATCTAAACTACATGCTCATAATTTGAGTACAATCGTATTCTAAAGGTCCATAAAGAGCTTGAAATCACTAGACGAAGCAATTTACGTATCATTATGCTTCTTTTCGAAATTCAAAAGAGATGAACAAAAATGTACTAAAACAGAAGAGGAGGTGAACAAGAGACCATTGTGTAGCTCTAAGAAATTCATTATTAATTTATTTCCCATCCGTAGAGGTAAGTTATGTAATATTTAAAAAGAAAAAATAGAAATTCTCTTCTCATCTATAATATTGTTCCTCTCTTTTTTAGTTACGGGGTATGTAATTCTATAGATTAATATTATTTATAAACATGCATTGACTATCATGTAATTCTCTTTTATAGCTTTTGGGGTATGTAATTTCAATAATTATTTATTATTAATATTATCAATTTTAACATATTTTAACATATTTTTTTGTGCACAATTTATTTGCTTAATAATCACATGATAAAATAATAAGTAAAATTAATCTTGATAAGAGTTTGTAAGGACATGAAAAGGAGTTCAAACTATTTAAATTATTTTGTATTCAACTGCTACATCAATGTAATAGGCTTTAGATACATAGGATTGATACTAGTTCATATAGGAACTCAATATTTTAAAAAAAATATTTAGTAATTAGGATATAGGCAAGTACGAAGAACGTCTCTAGCAAAATGTCGTTAGTTTTTTTTGTTAGAATATACTATTAACCATGCGATTTTAGTATAGTGTTAATGTTTCAATTTTGTGTAGGACTTTTATTTTATTTATTGGATTAATAAAGTCTTGTTTTAAATAGATCATTTTTGCATGTGCGTCCTTTATTTATATAGTAGATGATTTGGTGTATAGAGTGTAGCTTATACATAGAAGATTAAATCATCAGTATTTATAAGTATAAAGTTTATATATGTTCACAATCTAAAATGAAAATTGGATGAATTCATCGGTATGATTGTAGCACAGGATTAAATATAATTTATCTTGATTATGAGAATGGTATTATTCCAACTTCTTGTGCTAGTACATTTTGTATGTATTGAACGCGACCAAGTAGAGAAAAATATTTTGCTTGACTTAGTAAAATAAATTTTCTAGATCATTAAATGTACTTATACTCTTAATCTTGATATAATTATTATGATGTCATTTGCTTGTTGTTTTGATCTATCAAAGGGTGAAACTCTTTCGGCAGTTAAAATATTCCCGATAGGTTGGATCATGACAAATGATATTTTTGAAATAATAGTTAGTTGATGAAATCCATGTCTCGACCTTGAGATTGATGATACCCCTTTATGATTGCTTATAAGGTTTCATGTGAAAACCCTGTAGTTGAATTCTGTATCTGTCACATGAAATAAGTTAAGCGTTTGAATAAAGGATTAAATTGATCAATGAATTAAATAGTCAGAAATTTAATTTGATTGGTTGGTATCTGTAATCTTAACATGGGGAGTTAAATAAGAATTTAATGATTGATTTTGAAATTATACCGAGGAGTGCAATTACGAATTTTTAGTGAAATAATTTGTAATTTATTATGGTAGGTTAATTCATTCATTATTTTGAATTAATACCATAAGTGGAAGCCTCACCAATTAAATATGTGGTCCCTGCTATGCCTGATTAATTAAAGAACTTGGAAAAGGAAGAAACCTGTTTTCTTGAAGCAGTAAAATCCTACAAGATTTTGGACAACTTCATAAAAGGTAAGTAGTACACATTTTTGAGTTTCATTCCCTTTGAAAAACGTGTGAATATACAAGGAAAGTAGGAATCCTATACGTTTTGGAATTAGGGTTTTACATCTTAAAAATGTGATTATAAATAGGGTTTTTTCCTCCTTGAAAAGATAATCTTTTCTGAGAAGCGATACTTGCCCATACAAGTATTCCCTACTCAGAGATTATTCAGGCTATAGTAGAAGACTGCAGACCTGGAGAGCGAATTTGACGTTTTGTGTGAAAGCTTCAAGAGGTTAGTATTTCGTAATCTAATTCGTTATTGTTATCTAGTGATTCATGTAAGATATTTAATTCAATTTATGCTTGAATCCACTACGCATGTTCTAAGAATTGACATCACGGGCCGACTTATATCTACCAAGATAATTTAAAAAATTCATGAAAAAGATTGTTATGTGCATTGTCTTTTTAGCATGAATGCATGAATCGTATCATAGATGAAAACGAGTGTTTTAATGATTTTTGTGTTTGAAAAACTGTTTTATATATAATTTATGATATGTTTTGTGAAACAAAAAACAATTTTAAGCTTCCAGGCCGCGCGAGACGCTGCCGAGTCGCGCGCGGGCGCTGCTCAGTCGCGCGCATGCCCCTGCCGAGGTGCGCATGACTCTGCCGATTTTGGAGTTTTTCAAATTATGACGAACTCCAATTGACCTAAAATTTGGTAGGTTCAAATGAAAATTATCCACTGAGAAATACTCACGGATATGCCGTGATTAACATCGTTTTTTGGCCATTCGGAGTCATTTTGAAGGGTTTTTGGGCATTTTTCTGTTTTTTGAAAAATTAAAAATTGAGAAAAAATTAGTTTCTCACAACCAGTGTTGTTAGGGTTCAATCCTTACGGTCTCTATTGGTGTATAATAGTAAGTAATGAGTTTACATGTTGACATTGGTCTTCTTTCCCCATCGAATAGATTTATTATGGGATTACAGTGTTTGCTTGTCTCATGTTGTTGAAAACTTGCATTAACTCTCCAACTGAGTTACATGTTGGTTCAATGGAACAGAGATTTACATTATTGGATATTTACCTGTCTTAAATATGCAGTTTACTCTCCAACTGAGTTAGTTATGTTTTGATTTATGGGGTAAACATCTGTCATAACTCATATAGTTTGCAAGAATGGTTAAATTTTCCTATCGAATCTAGCTATTCGATATGCATGGTTGTATGTGTTATGTGTTTGCATGAATTTAAATATTCTTGTAGCATGCTTAATGATCTATTTAATTTTTTTCTTCTACCTCCTAGATTAATAATGACTTCGTTCAATCCTCTCACCTCTATTTTAAAAGAAAACAAGTTAGAGGGCCCGAATTATGTTGACTAGAAAAGAAATCTGGATATTCTCCTAACTGCTAAAGGGTATAATTTTGTGTTGGTTGAGGAATGCCCTGAAAAACCTGAGAATGCCACCTTGGACCAAATCAAAGCCTATGAAAAATGGGTTAAGGCCGATGAGATGACGCGATGTTACATTCTTGCTTCAATATAGAATATTTTGCAACAACAACATCAGTCTATGGAATTTGCTTTTGATATACATGAACATCTCAAAGAGACGTTCGGTGAGCATAATTGTGCTGCAAAGTAGACAATCATGAAAATCCTTTTAAACACAAAAATGGTTGAAGGTTCATCCGTAAGGGATTATGTTCTTAAAATGATTAGTCTTCTTAATGAACTGGAAATCCTTGGAGCTAAAATTGATAAGGAATCTCAAGTTGAGATGATCTTGCAGACTTTGCCTGACAGTTTTCAGCAATTCCACTTGAACTATAACATGAACAAAATGGATCTGTCTCTAGCGAAATTGTTGAATGAGTTGTAAGCGGCTGAGTCAATTATCAAACAACAAGCTCTTGTTGTGGCATTGAATGTTGAGAGAGCTCCTTCTTCTTCTAAGCTGAAAGGCGGACAAAAAAAGAAGAGATCTTACAAGGCATATGGAGTTGCAAATGGTGGTGTGGCTAAGACGAAAGGCAAGTGCTATCATTGCAAGAAGTCTGGGTATCACAAGAAGCAATGTTCTGACGACCTGGCTAAATTGAACAAGCAAGGTAATTCTTCTTACTTAAATGTCATTAAAACTTGTTTAGAGGCTGTTTCTACGATGCTATGGGATGTAGATTCAGGAGCCACTAATCATGTCTGCACTTCTTTGCAGGGATTTCAGAAAACGCGGCGGTTAAGTGAGAATGAAATTTGCGTTTTTCAAGCCAATGGCAAACCAGCACTAACTTTAGCTTTAGTAGATATTAGTATTTCTTTTAGTAGTTCTAGAGTTTTAGATTTAAAATATGTTCTTTATGTACCTTCTATTAGAAGGAATTTGCTTTAGTTTCAAAATTGACCGATGCTGGTTATAATATATATTTTGATAATTATTATGCTATTATCAAATTTAACAAGCATTTTATCTATTCTGCTGCTAGAGTACATGATCTATTTGTGCTTGAAACACCTCTTGATTTGTTGCAACCAAAGGAACTAAATAACATTAATCTGTCCAATAAAAGAAAATATATTTCTGAATTGAGTCAAACTTACTTATGACACTTGCGTCTAGGTCATATAAATCTACTCTGATGGACCTTTGAGTTCATTGAAAGTGGAGGCACTGCCAACATGTGAATCCTGTTTAGAAGGAAAAATGACTAAGATACCTTTTCCTTCTAAAGGAAATAGAGCTAAGGATAAGTTGGAATTAATTCACTCTGATTTATGTGGTCCTATGAATATACAAGAAAGAGGTGGTTTTGAGTATTTTGTGACCTTCACATATGACTACTGTAAATATGGATATGTTTATTTGTTGCACCATAAATCTGAATGCTTTGACAAGTTCAAAGAATTTAAGTCAGAAATGAAAAAGCAACATGATAAACATATTAAATCGTTACTATCTGATCATGGTGGTGAATACCTTTCTACTGAATTCATTAAATACTTATTAGATTGTGGAATTACATCTCAATTATCTGCTCCAGGAACACCACAATAAAATGGTGTGGCAGAGAGAAGAAACAGAACTCTTTTGGAAATGGTAAGATCAATGTTGAGTTATTCGGATTTTCCTTCTTCTTTTTGGGGATATGCATTAGACACGACAAACTATCTGTTGAACTTGGTTCCTTTCAAATCACTACCTTTAACTCCAATAGAATTATGGACTGGATGAAATCCTAGTCTAAGACACGTTCATGTATGGGGTTGTCCAACCCATGTGCAAAAGGGAAAAACTGATAAGTTGGAATCAAGGACAAAAGTATGTGTCTTCGTTGGATATCCAAAAGGGATGAAAGGAGGTTTGTTTTATTTTCCTAAAGAAAAGAAGGTCATTACTACAACAAATGCCAAGTTTCTGGAAGAGGACTATTTAATAAATCTGTTACACCCCGTAAATTCTCGACATGTAGATGGCCTATTCGCATGTTGGTTAAGAGTTTTAGAATGCCATACATGCTATAAAAAGGCCGGGGGGGAAATCGGACTAGCGCCAAGTCGGCGCGTCGCAAGGAAAATGCAACTTAGAAATCGCATTCGACGAGTGCGACTTATACATTACATTCGATGAATGCGACTTATAGGTCCCAACAATATAAAGCCTCCAACTTTGGTTTTTAACTTCATTTCATCATTTTATTTCCAGAACACGAAGAGAAACAGAGGGTTCGAAGGGTTTGAGGAAATTTCTTTTCGATAACGCCATTAAACGCGGTCCAAACTCAAATTAACTCCAGATACCGAGGTATTCCGCAGCAAGGAGCATTCCTACGGGTTTAGTTTCGTGAAATTCGGCCGGCGAATCATCGTGCTACCGAGCTAAGGTAAGTGGAATTGCTCCAAGTTAGTATCAATATACTCCTAGCCCTAAAGTGAGTATTTCTCCCTTCTGGACTTCCGAGAAATAGCGAGTTTTCGACTGTTTTTTGATAAGCCAAAATTTAGGTTATATATATATATTAAAAGTGATATTTTCTTTCAGAATATTAACGTATTTAGTTCTAATTGATATATATGAATGCAGTTGGGGAGAAATAACAGAAATACTGACCGAGCTATGCCAATTAGTGGAAAAATCAGAAACGAAGGTATGTAAAGCTAGTTCTTCGGCAAGATAGCAATCCCAGTACAGTAAATAAAGTAAAGTCCAGAAGAAGGAACCTAGAAGTCGAGAATTGAGTCTAGTATGAATTCAGCAGGCATGTTTTATAATATTATGATATATTCAGAATAAAAGTTAGTAAAGCAATATCAGTTAGTCAGATAATATCTCAAATACAGTATAGCTCAGTATAAGAATCCGTTTCATGCAGAAAAGAGTTCAGAATAAGAAATCAGAATACAGATAGTATTTTCAGATCGAACATACTTGCTATATGTGATTATTGTTTGTTGAGACATGTTTGTGCTATGAGGGCACTCCTACAGTTTCCTTGCCGCCCCAGGGTTAATAGCTGTGTCGACTCGCCCGCCGGATGGTGAGAATACGTCACTCCAAGGAGTGGCATGCCGTCTGCAGTAGGATGAAGATGGGATGCAACATTCCCCATATCAGGCTGATCAACATAATAGTATAGCTTACCCTGTCGAGCGCTTGCCCCAGGGGGCAGTTTACAGTTTACAGATACAGATTACAGTTTATAGATACATGGGTCCTCCAAACTCAGATACAGTTATAGTCAGGGGCCTAGAGAGCCCAAGCTTCATACCCAGGGGGCCGGTAAAGGTGCTCGTAGTTAGTAGGTGAGTGGAGTGATTTATTTTTGGATGGTTTTGACCCGGGTAGGGGTATATAGATTGTGTGTTGGTTGGAACCTTCCGGCTTATGGGGGCTGGTATAGGTCCTTGTATGTTATATATATGTATATACATGATATCTATTAGCTGATAGACAGCAGGTCGCTATGACGACAGGTACGATTCTACCTTACCTTCAGTACAGATAAGCTTATTCCAGATCCTGCTAGTCCAGACAGTTTCAGATACTTTCTGCTATTCAGCATTTACTAGATTGTTGTTTATATTCAGTTATGTTCAGTTTTCTTTACATACTCGGTACCAGTGGTACTGACGCCCGTTTGGGGCGCTGCATTACTTGCCTGCAGGTACCTATAGATGAGGAGTCGATCCCTCATGATCCTGGCCAGCGCAGAGTCATCAGCTCCTGTCATCCGGAGCTTGATATTCAGAGGTGTATATCATTTTCTTTTGTTGTATAGTACGGGTAGGTCGGGGCCCTGTCCCGACCATCTTATCAGTATTCTTAGAGGCTCGCAGATTGTGTTTATATCTCCCTGTGGTTAGTTGTGCCGGTCGTGTGGGGCAGTGCGTATGTTTAGTTATTTATGTTGGCTGTGTGGGGCCAATCCAGTTAGTAGTGGTGACCTTGTCGGTCACGTAGCTGTTTAGCATCTGTTATTTTAATTAAGAAGTAACTAGTCAGCATGGTGGCCTTGTCGGCCCGCATATGCTCCCTTATATTGATATTATTCTGGTTAACTGTTGTTGTTGTACAGGTGGCTATAGGCCTAGTCGGCCGGAGGCTGTTTTACAGCCGCTATATAGCCCTTTGATTCCATGAATTAGAGTTAGAGCCATCCAGGCACCAGATGTGCTTAGGCTGAGTAGTCTAGCAGTTCAGGTTCTAATAGGGCACCAGGTGCCAGTCATACCCCCCAAGGCGGGGTGTGACAAAATCATGTTCCGAGAAGTAAACTCGTTTTACAGGAATTGAACAATGGAATAACAAATGATGTATCCAAAGAACAAATTCCACAAGCAAGTATTGACATACCACTCCATTATCGTAGTGGGAGAGATATCAATAGGAAACGGGAGGCACAAGTACAACGGTCGGACATCTCGCTACCTCAAGATAGTGGGAGCAATGTTGACCAGCCTGCACTTGTCGAGAAGCCTGTGCTTGGGGAAGAAGTTAGTGATAATCATGATTTAGTTTGCAAAAGTGATGTTGTGATTCCACCGTAAAATCATATTAATGATGTTGTAGTGAGTCATCGTAGTGGGAGAGTTATTAGAAAACTCATTCGGTTTGCACTCTTGGGAGAATTTATGATAGAATCCCTAAAGAGCCTAATACAAACCCTTTAGTTACGCCGAAGTACTACAATATATAGATGCTGAAAAATGAATAGTCTCTATGAAATTTGAAATGGAGTCTATGTACGCCAATCAAGTCCGGGATCTTGTATAACCACCTGCAGAAGTCAAACTCATTGGCCGTAGATGGATCTATAAGAAAAAGAGAGGGGTGGATGGAGAAGTGCAAACTTTTAAAGTTAGGCTTGTTGCAAAAGGGTTTACTCAAAAAGAAGGAATTGATTATGAGGAAACCTTTTCGCCGGTAGCCATGCTTAAATCCATCAGAATTCTCTTATTCATTGCTGCTCATTATGATTATGAGATCTAGCAGATGGATGTTAAGACGGCTTTTCTTAATGGAAGTCTTAGTGAGTGTATATATATGGCACAACCAGAGGATTTCGTGGAAAGTGGCAATGAGCACTTGTTGTGTAAGCTGAAAAGATCCATTTATGGGTTGAAACAGGCATCTAGGGCATGGAATACTTGTTTTGACAATTCGATTAAGACTTTTGGTTTTTATCAAAGTGAGAACGAGTCATGCATATATAAAAAGCGGGAGGGAGATAAAGTAGTGTTTTTGATTCTCTATGTGGATGACATTTTGCTCATAGGAAATAATGTGAGCATGCTGAAATCGGTTAAAGAGTGGTTGTCCTCGCGTTTTGATATGAAAGACTTGGGTGAGACAGCTTATATCCTTGGGATCAAGCTCATGCGAGATCGCAAGCAAATGATATTAGGCTTGTCTCAAGCACTTTATATTGATACGATTCTTATCAGATTTAGCATGAAAATTTTCAAAAAGGAATTTCTTCCTTTTAGGCATGGAATTTCTCTATCGAAAGATCATTCTAACAAAACGGTTGATGAGATATAGAGGATGAGGCTGATCCCTTATGCTTCTGTTGTTGGGAGTCTCATGTATGCTATGTTATATACTAGACCTAACATTTGCTTTGTTGTTGGCATGGTTAGTAGATATCAGTATAATCCTGGGAATGAACATTGGACTGCAGTTAAGCATAAGATCAAGTATCTGAAAAGGACTAGGGATTATGTGCTGGTTTTTCGTTCGGGAGATCTGTACTCGTTGGGTACACAAATTCGATTTTGAGTCTGACAGAGATTCTAGAAAATCTACCTCAGGATATGTGTTTACTTTAGGAGGTGGAGCCATAAGTTGGAGGAGTATTAAGCAATCATGTGTTGTTGATTCCATCATGGCAAGTTGAGTCATGTAGCTGCCTCCGAGGCGGCTAAGGAGGCTGTTTGTCTTAAGAACTTCCTAAAAGAGCTTGGAGTGATTCCTTCGATTGAAGCACCAATTACACTTTATTGTGATAATAGTGGTGCGGTTGCAAACTCAAAGAAACCGCGAAGTCACAAAAGAAGCAAACACATTGATAGAAAATATCACTTAATTCGGAACATAACTCAAAGAGGAGATGTAAAGGTTTTGAAGATTGCATCGCAGAACAATTTGGCGGACCCATTTACAAAGAGCTTGTCACAGAAGCCTTTTGAAAACATGTAGAAGGAATGGGCGTTAAAGTTGTAGGTGCATGGTTATGAGTCTAAGTGGGAGATTGTTAGGATATACTTAACCATGTGGTTTTAGTATAATGTTAATGTTTCATTTTTGCATAGGACTTTTATTTTACTTATTGGATTAATAAAGTCTTGTTTTAAATAGATCATTTTTGCATGTACGCCTTTACTTATATAGTAGATTATTTGGTGTATAGAGTTTAGTTTATACACAAAAGATTAAATCATCAGTTCTTATAAGTATAAATTTTATATATGTTCACAATCTAAGATGAAAATTGGATGAATTTATCGATATGATTGTAGCACAAGATTAAATGTAATTTATCTTGATTATGGGAATGGTGTTATTCCAACTTCTTGTGCTAGTACATTTTGTATGTATTGAACGGACCAAGTAGAGAAAAATATTTTGTCTAACTTAGTAAAATAAATTCTCCAAGTCATTAAATGTACTTATACTCTTAATCTTGATATAATTATTATGATCAAATGATAGGTTGGATGATGACAAATGATATTTGTGAAATAATAGTTAGTTGATTAAATCCATGTATCGACCTTGAGATTGATGATACCCCTTTATGATTGCTTATAAGGTTTCATGTGAAGACCCTGCAGGTGGATTCTGTTCCGTCACATGAAATAAGTTAAGCGTTTGAATAAAGGATTAAATTGATTAATGAATTAAATAGTTAGAAATTTAATTTGATTGGTTGGTATTTGTAATCTTAATGTGGGGAGTTAAATAAGAATTTAATGATTGGTTTTGAAATTATACCGAGGAGTGAAATTACGGATTTTTAGTAGAATAATCTGTGATTTATTATGGTAGGTTAATTCATTCATTATTTCAAATTAATACCATAATTGAAAGTCTCACTAATTAAATCTGTGGTTCCTACTATGCCTGATTAATTAAAGAACTTGGAAAAGGAAGAAACCTGTTTTCTTGAAGTAGTAAAATCCTACAAGATTTTGGACAGCTTCAAAAAGGTAAGTAGTACACATTTTTGGGTTTCATACCCTTTGAAAACGCGTGAATATACATGGAAAGTAGGAATCCTATACGTTTTGGGATTAGGGTTTTACACCCTAAAAACGTGATTATAAATAGAGTTTTTTCCTCCTTGAAAAGATCATCTTTTCTGAAAAATAGTATTTGCCCACACAAGTATTCCTTATTCGGATATTATTCAGGCTATAGTAGAAGACTGCAGACCTGGAGAGCGAATTGGACGTTTTGTGCGAAAACTTCAAGAGGTTAGTATTTCGTAATCTAATTCGTTATTGTTATCTACTAATTCATGTAAGATAATTGATCCAATTATATTTGCTTCCACTACGCATGTTCTAACAATCACCTTAAAGAATAAATTTAATGTTGGATAGAGTTATAAGCTATTACTTTCCTTAAAGTTAAAATTATACTTTTTTAATTAATTTTTAGATATTTACTTCAAAATTAAACTAAATTTTATATTTTTCACCATTAAAAATAAAAAGAGAAATAAGTGAAAAACTCGTAGCAAAATTATTCTATGATAAAAAAAAAAAGGAAAAGGAAGAACAGAACAAGTGAAAAAACTCATTTCTAATTAATATCTCCAATGTAGAGTAATTATCGTAGATTAAAAGTGAATTTTTTTTAAAAAAAGAATAAATAGGACATTTATATTTTATCCCTATTAAAAAACATAAAAAATCGTTGGTTAATATTCAAATTTATATTCTCTATGGACATTAGGGTTCCTGGCAAAATAATTTTTAATGCAAAATAGTTTAAACTTATGAAGCACCTTTGTAAAATGTTAGTTGATCTTTTTATATTTAAAACTAAATTTTTGTAAAATATTTTGTTGACTTTTTTACTTTTAAAATTTAATTTTACACTATAATTAGTTTTTAATATTTATTATTTTACATATAACTAAATTTTTTATATTAAATCTTTTCTTATATTATTATGAGTGCTTTTGAACCCGTATATCTGAGGTTAATTCTTAAACTTTTCTCTTTAGAGTCGGGATGAGTCAAATTGATAATTTCTTCAGAAGAGCAATACGAAAAAACTATAACAAATAAATGAAAGAAATAGTTTTAAGCATGAAATTTCTTTGTAAAATGTTAGTTGACTTTTTTATGTTTAATGTTAAATGTACAAAAATTTTTTCATTTTAACGCGATTCACATGACAAACAGATGCTAAATCATTATATTAAAAGTACCAACACTCGTAGCGAAATGTTATTCAACTCTTTTATCCTTTAAAAATAGATTTTACGATACTCGATAAAATAGTAATTGGCCAATATGTAATATTTAAAATTTTGAAATAAACTAAATACTATCTATCCAACATAGAACCATATACATGCTTTCATTAGACACTGTACGACCCATTTCCAATGCTACGAACCGAACATTCACCAAAGAAGTATATGCACTTAATACACATTTAAACAATACATGCATTATGATCCCAGCATAACTTTGTCGACGAATCAAAGGATCACCATTCATGGAGTGATGTAGGACTAGGTGTCAAAAATCGAAACAAGCAAGAGGAATACAAGTGATTAGTTGATATTAAAACTACAGTTCTTGCACAATTTAAATAATATTTTGGGTAGTGATGTTTATAAAACAAAATAGTTGAGCAGAGGAAAAATCACATCTTGTCACATCCCTCTGGGCCAAAAAAAGGGAAAACCTGGAAGTAACCCCAAAGGCAATTATTAGGAATAGTTAACTAGACAATTCTAGTTTATATTCACCCTTCAGGACAAAGTAAAATCCCAAAGAAGTATTTCCTGCCCTACAACTCTGGTATATCTTTCAGTAAGTCTTCTACCTGAACCACCATCTCTGAATAGTAGATATAGGAGCATTCAAGAAAGGGACATAACGTTGTACAACAGGATTGACAAGCCTCCAGATCATAGCCTACACACCTTGATGGTAACCACCGGTAGCAGGAGCATGATACATAAGCTTCAATAACTGCGTGGTCCAATTCTTCTTGCTTCGCCCCAAGGTCTGGTGGTCCAGAATCTTATCAATTGTCTCCTCATACTATTTTCTCACATCTGGAGGAGCACGTCTGGCCGTCTCCCTTGCTGGATCCTCAGCATCTTCATGAAGAGGCTTCAAGTAACTCACATGGAAAGTAGGATGCACCTTTAGCCGTTCCGGCAGATTCAACCGGTAAGCCACTGCACCAACCTTCTGTACGACTTCAAAGGGACCGTCGTACTTTGGAATCAGCCCACGATGTCTCGTCTTGCTACTGATCTTCTTCTATATTTGAGGTGTTAATTTAAGCAACACCTTGTCACCAACCTGAAAGTCCAATGCACCGCGATGCTTTTCAGCATACTTCTTCATTCGCTTGGAAGCTTTTCGCAAACTGCCTTGCGCCTCAGCCAGCAACTCTTGCTTGTCACGGCATACCTGTAAGCGGTAGGACACTTGCCCTGAGATATTTTCTTAGCAACTTCAAGTGGCATGTCAGGCTGCCTGCCCAACACAATCTCGAAAGGACTCATCTCCGTAGCCGACGACCTGTGCAAGTTATAGCAAAATTGTGCACTATCCAGCAACTCTACCCAATTCCTCTGACTCGCAGTCACATAGTGCCTCAAGTACTCCTCAAGCAGATGATTGATTCTTTCGGTTTGTCCATCAGTTTGTGGATGATTTGCAGTCGAGAATTTCAAACCTGTACCCATTATTTTGAACAAAGCAGTCCAAAAACGGCTAGTAAATCGAGCATCTCTATCACTCATAATATCGGTTGGAACACCAAAATACTTTATCACATGCTTATAAACAAGTCAGCAGCTATCTCTGAGGAACATAGAGTTGGAGCAGCAATTAATACCACATACTTCAAGAATCTGTCTACCACCACCATGATTGACGCCTTACCATCAACCTTTGGAAATCCGCTAATGAAATCCATAGAAACGGAAGCCTAAGGACGTTCAGCAACCGGTAGAGGTTGTAGCAAACCTACTTCCTTCTTCCGTTCAGACTTGTCAAGCTGACATACAAGACAAGTTTTGACATAGGCCTCAATGTCGTCCTCCATTTTCGGCCAGAAATAACTTCGGGATAGCAATGTCGTCATCCTCTCAACACCCGGATGACCAGCGTAAGCAGCATCATGCGTCTCCTTCATCAAAGTCCGATGAAAACCTTCACCTTGGGGTAACACGATTCTCCCCCCTTTGAAATGCAGCAGATCGTCCTCGATCCTATACCGCCTAACAGTTCTATCCCTCACTTGGTCCATCAACTTCATATATAATGGATCACTCGCAGCACATAGTTTAATTGTATCAAGTAAATCAGATTCAATTATAGTGAGCGAATAAACAGCAGCAAATACCTCTTTGCGACTCAACGCATCAGCAACTTGGTTTTTCCTACCGGGTTTGTGCACCCACACGAAGTCATATTCATCCAACATCTCCTGCCACCGAGCCTGCTTTGGACTCATTTTCTGTTAAGTCTTGAAGTAAGTATTGGCCACATTGTTCTTCCAGACAATAAACTTCGTTCAAAGCAAGTACACTCTTCAAACTTGAAGGCAATGGATCACAACAACCATTTCCTTCTCATGGGCAGAATACCATTGCTCCGCGGCATTCAATTTTCTGCTCTCAAATGCTACCGGATGACCTTCTTGGACCAGCACACCGCCAACAGCAAAATCTGATGCATCAGTGTGGACCTCAAACGGCATATAAAAATCTAGCAGCCTTAGGATTGGCTCGAATGCTATGGCCTCCTTCAAGGCAGTGAAAGCCTTTGCACATTCATCTGTCCAAGTCCACTTGACATTTTTCTTCAGCAAATTTTTCAATGGGGCAGCCTTCCTGGAATAGCCAGCAATAAATTTCTGGTAGTAGTTTTGCAAAACCCAAAAACGATCTCAATTCTTTTACCCCGCTTGGTGCCTGCCAATCAACAATAGCCTGCACCTTTTTGGGATCCATTCGGACCTGGTTTTTGTTAACCAAGTGTCCCAAGAATTTGATCTCCCCTTGAGCAAACTCACACTTTTCCATTTTCACATAGAGTTGGAAATCTCTAAGGTGTTGCAACACCTTCTCTAAATGCAGCAAATGATCTTCGATAGACCTACTATAAATGACTATGTCATCTAAGTATACTACAACAAAGTCATCAAGATAGTCATAAAGAACATTATTCATTAAGTTGCAAAAGGTAGCGGGGCATTAGTCAGCCCAAACAGCGTTACAAGGAATTCAAAGCTACCGTATCTAGTTACACAAGTGGTCTTTGGGGCATCCCCCTCGGCTATGCGAACCTGCCAATAGCCCGACCTCAAGTCTAACTTACTAAAGAAACTAGCCTTAGACAGCATATCAAGTAAATCTTGGATCAGCGGCAACGGGTACTTGTTCTTCACAGTTACCTTGTTCAGCGCCCTATAATCCACACACATCCTCAAAGAGCCATCCTGCTTCTTTTGGAAAAGGACTGGTCCGCCAAATGGAGCCTTCGAAGGCTGGATGAGGCCAGCTGCAAGCAGTTCATCAATTTGCTTCCTCAATTCAGCCAACTCCAAAGGAGGCATATGGTAAGGAGGGCATGCTGGAGGCACAGACCCTGGCAGCAACTCAATTTTGTGGTCTATTTCCCTTCTCGGCAGAAACTGTCTAGGCAGTTCAGGCGGCATCAAATCTTTGAATTTTCCCAGCAACTCTGCAACATCATAAGGGACTTCCATCTGCAAATCTGGCTTGACTTCCACCAAGGCAGCGAGGTAAGCAGTCTCACTGCTCTTCAAGCCTTGGTCAAATGCAGCAGCCGACACCAACTCAGCAATCCCTGTGTTCTTTGAATTACTACTGCTTGCTTCACATGGGTTGATCCCCTTGACAAAGCTAGGATTGTTTTCACCCGTAAACATCAAACCATCAAGATGAGGAATTGGAGCAACTTTATACTTCCTCAAAACATCAATCCCAAGCATGAGATTAAAATCATCAAGCGGCACCATTGTCAAATTATGCAAACCTGACCAGTGTCCTATACTCAGCGGCACGTCCAGCGCCTGTCCAAGACCAGGTTGTGCTGGTGAGTTTATAGCCTTCATCTTTGTTGCACATTAAGTCACCCTCAGCCCGTATTCCTTGACTGTCTTGGTCGCAACAAACGTATGAGTACCGGTCAGTCCCCAATTATGACTTCCACATACATCAGATTGGACTAAGCGTCCGTCAAGTCTTCCACAGAATCTGCAGCATTCACAAGAGCAACTAAATCAGTGACATCTTCTTCTTCATCAACCTGTTCTGTCACGTTTGCCACCAACTTGTTCAGCAACTTCCCCCTTTTTTGCCACACTCTCTTCTTCAGCAAGAAGAGCATTCACCTTGGCTTGATTGGGATAGTTTCGTGCCTGATGCCCTGGTTTTTGGCACGTCCAGCAGACCTTCTCACTCGCCGGTCTGTCATTTTTGGATGAAGCAGCCACAACTTTTCCCTTGCCTTTGTCATTTCCCTCAGATTTTCGATGATCCTTCTTGTAGTCTTTCCCATTCTCCCTTTTCTTTGCCCTAGCCATGGGAGTAGGGTCATAAAGCACACTTTTGAATGAAAATGGATCAAACATCAGCAGCCGCAATTGCACTCGGCAGATCTTGCACTTTCTATCGACGCAACTCATTCTGCGCCCATCCTTGCATCCCAGAAATGAAGTTATGCAACTTTTCCTCGTCTGACATATTTTGGATGTCCAGCAACAAGGAAGAAAAGTCCTTCACATACTCATGAATTGAACCAACCTGTCTCAAGTATTTCAGCCTTTCCCTAGCAGCCCAAGATGAATTGCTAGGCAGAAATTTGTCTCTTAGCGCCTCCCGCAACTGTGCCCATGTCTCAACCTTGGGCCTGCCTGCGCTAACATCATCAGCACTTTTGGTGCGCCACCACAGAATTGCATCCCCTCTGAAATAGCGAACTGCCATCGTCAACTTGTCATTTTCAGGAACATGAGCAGAAGTAAAATAATGTTCCATGTCCCACAAAAACATTTCAAGTTCCTTGGTGCCCTGAATCCCATCAAACGGCTTTGGTTCTGGGATTATAATCTTGGCAGCATGCTCCTCGACAACCTGGCCAGAATTGGCTACTGCCTTGTGGAGCACCATCACCTCCGCCTTAAGATCTTCATTTTATTTGGCCAGTTCCTGAAACTTCGCAACACTTGCCTCTCGAAAATTGAGAAAATCATACAATTGTCCATCAACCAGCTCACGCTAGTGACGCAGTTCCGAGTTGAGACCATGGATCTGTGACAGCACGACCACCTTCTGTCTTCAGTGATTCCCACCAGCAAATCTATTGGGTTTGTCTTTCAATAATTTGATGGCTACTGTATGATAGCAATGGTGGATACCGGAGCTACTCATACGTTTGTTAATGACAAAGTTGCTGCCAAGAATGCGTTGAAGATGAGGAAGTGCGCATCGTATGTCCAAACTGTTAATGCACAAGCGATTGTGGGAATGGCAAATAATGTTTCCATGGTCCTTGGAGAGTGGACTGGAAAGCATAATTTGATGGTGATGCCCCTGGGAGACTTTGAATTGATACTTGGAGTTGATTTTTTGAAGAAGTATCAGTTTGTTCCATTCCCTCATTTGGATGGGTTGATGCTGATGGACGAAAAGATACCGAGTTTCGTCAAGGCTGTTCATCCTTATGGAGAAGTTGAGAAAGTGAAGAAGTACAAGACACCTATTATTTCTGCTATTAGTGTCGAGAAAGGATTGAAGAAGGGAGATCAAACCTTTCTTGCTGCCATGGTTGAGATCAAACCAGATGTGAAGGTTGAGGTGCTCGATTCTGTTGCAGAATTGCTGAAAGAGTATGCTGATGTGATGCCCCCTGAGTTGCCTAAGATGCTACCACCAAGAAGGGATATTGATCACAAGATAGAGTTGCTGCTAGGATCAGTTGCCCCTGCCCAGGCTCTTTATCGGATGGCTCCTAAGGAGTTGGCTAAATTGCGCAAACAATTGAATGAGTTGCTGGATGTCGGACTAATTCAACCTTCAAAGGCTCCGTATGGTGCTCCTATTTTGTTCCAAAAGAAGCAGGACGGATCCTTGAGGATGTGCGTGGACTATAGGGCATTGAACAAAGTGACTGTGAAGAACAAATATCCGGTGTCGCTGGTGCAAGACTTGATGGACAGGCTGAGCAAGGCATGCTGGTTTACTAAGCTGGATCTTAGGTCTGGTTATTGGTAGGTTAGAATAGCAGAGGGTGATGAGCCTAAAACTACTTGTGTAACAAGGTATGGCTCATATGAGTTTCTTGTAATGCCGTTTGGGCTGACTAATGCCCAGCCACTTTCTGTAATTTAATGAATGACGTGTTGTTTGAGTATCTTGATTATTTTATTGTAGTTTACTTAGACGACATTGTTATTTATAGTTTCTCTCTTGATGAACACTTGATGCATTTGAGCAAAGTGCTGTCTCATTTGAGGGAGTACAAACTCTATGTGAAGATGGAGAAGTGTGAATTTTCTCAAAAAGAAATCAAGTTCCTTAGGCACTTGGTGAGTCAGAATCAAGTGTGGATGGACTCAAAGAAGGTGCAGGCAATCGTGGATTGGCAGGCACCCAGTGGAGTTAAAGAGTTGCGGTAATTTTAGGGCTGGCTAATTATTACCGCAAGTTCATTTCAGGCTATTCCAAGAGGGTAGCGGCCTTAACAGATTTGCTGAAGAAAGAAGTTAAGTGGGCATGGTCCGAGAAGTGTGAAGCTGCATTCCGATTGTTGAAGGAAGCAGTAGCATCGGAACCTATCTTAAAGCTGCCTGATTTCGAGTTGCCATTTGAGGTGCATATAGATGCATCTGACAAGGCTGTTGGAGGTGTTCTTGTGTAGGAAGGGCATCCAGTTTCCTATGAAAGTAGGACATTAAATGAAGCTGAGCAGCGGTATTCGACTCACGAAAAGGAGATGGCTACTGTTGTGCATTACTTGCAGACATGGAGAGTGTATTTTCTAGGCACACGCTTTGTGGTGCAGACAGATAATGTGGCTAATACATTCTTCAAGACTCAATGCAAGCTAAGTTCGGTGCAAGCACATTGGCAGGAATTCCTGGCAGAGTATGATTTCATGTGGGAACGTAAGCCGGGAAGGCACAATCAAGTTGCTGACGCCTTGAGCTGGAAAGAGGTACTTGCTGCTGTGTTTTCAATTTCTAGACTTGAAACTAATTTTATTGATAAAATCAGAATTTGTGCTGCTAATGACTCATTATATGTGAAATGGATGAGTCAAGTGAAAGAAGGGATAGTTAGGAGGTACTCGATCGAGGACGATCTTCTCTATTTCAAAGGGGGGAGGATCGTCGTACCTCAAGGTGGTGGACTGCGTAGAGAACTGATGAAAGAGGCGCATGAAACTATATGGGCTGGTCATCCAGGTGTGGTGCGGATGTTAGCCTTGCTATCCCGTGTATATTATTGGCCATAGATGGAAGACGATGTTGAAGCTTACGTGAAGACTTATCTAGTGTGCCAGTTAGACAAATCTGAGCGCAAGAAGGAAGCAGATTTGTTGCAGCCTCTTCCGATTCATGAACGGCCATGGATGCCCGTGTCAATGGACTTTATTTTTGAGTTTCTAAAGGTGTACGATAAGGCATCTATTATGGTGGTTGTAGATAGGTTTTCAAAGTACTCTATTTTTATTGCTGCCCCAATTGTTTGTTCGTCCGAAATAGTTGCTGATTTATTTTATAGACATGTGGTTAAGCTGTTTGGTGTGCCAGATGACGTTGTGAGTGATAGGGATGCTAGATTTACAGGTCAGTTTTGGACAGCTTTGTTCAACATGATGGGGACCGATCATGTTGCCATGCCAAGATAGTGCCTCCTTGGCATGCCACTGCCGATATTCGTCAAGTTCCAGCTTGAGGGTCTAACAAACCACCCCCACTAGTTGAACTCGATGTCCTTGTCCAGGCCATCTTAAGATAGTCCTCCAGCTGCTTCTCGAACTGCCATAGTTTTGAACTCTTCTCCCAAGTCGCGTCCGCCACGGACTTTCCTTTCTAATGAAACAAGAATTCTCTCCGCCTGTTCGTCTTGCTCATGCCTAGCACCCGGTAATCTAGCACCTGTTCAATCTCCTCTTCAAATTGTGTGTGCACCACAGGAGGAGCCCTCTTGACTTTGTGCCTGCCCGGATCTGCATGATCTGCAAAATAAGGCTTCAAAAACCTAAAATGGAAAGTAGGATGAATTTTCAACCTCTCCGGCAACTTCATCTTATAAGCAACTGCGCCTATCTTCTGCACCACCTCGAATGGGCCATCATATTTGGGAATCAGTCCCCTATGCCTCGTTTACTCACAATTTGTTTCCAAATCTGCGGTGTGAGTTTGAGCAGCACCTTGTCACCCACCTTGAATTCCAACGGGCGTCTATGTTGATCAGCATATTTCTTCATGCGACTCTGGGCCTTGCGCAAACTGTCTTGCGCCTCTGCAAGCATCTCATGCTTGTCCCTTGCATAATTGTAAGCAGTCGGGCATTTCCCTTGATGCTTCTGCTTTGCGACATCCAGCGGTGTCAAAGGCTGTATCCCGGTGACTAATTCAAATGGACTCATTTCGGTTGCTGAAGACTTATGCAAATTTTAGAAAAACATTGTCGTATCCAATAAGTCTACCCAATTCCTCTGGCTCGCTGTCACAAAATGCCTGAGATATTCCTCCACTAAGTGATTAATTCTCTCTGTTTGGCCATATGTTTGAGGGTGATTCGCTGTCGAGAATTTCAGATCGATCCCCATCATGTTGAACAAAGTTGTCCAAAACTGACCTGTAAATCTAGCATCCCTATCACTCACAATGTCATCTGGCACACCAAAAGCTAAACCACATGTCTATAAAATAAATCAGCAGCTATTTTGGACGAACAAACAATTGACGCAGCAATAAAAATAGAGTACTTTGAAAACCTATCTACAACCGCCATAATATATTCCTTACCGTCCACTTTCGGAAACCCAGAAATAAAGTCCATTGACACGGACATCCATGGCCGTTCAGAAATTGGAAGAGGCTGCAACAAACCTACTTCCTTCTTGCGCTCAGATTTGTCTAACTGGCACACTAGACAAGTCTTCACGTAAGCTTCAACATCGTCTTCCATCTGTGGACAATAATATACACGGGATAGCAGGGCTAACATCCGCTCCACACCCGGATGACCAGCCCATGTAGTGTCATGCGCCTCTTTCATCAGTTCTCTACGCAGTCCACCACCTTGAGGTACGACGATCCTCCCCCCTTTAAAATAAAGAAGATCGTCCTCGATCGAGTACCTCCTAACTATCCCTTCTTTCACTTGAATCATCCATTTCACATATAATAAGCCATTAGCAGCACAAATTCTTATTTTATCAATAAAATTAGTTTCAAGTCTAGAAATTGAAAACACAACAGCAAGTACCTCTTTCCGGCTCAAGGCGTCAGCAACTTGATTGTACCTTCCCGGCTTACGTTCCCATAAGAAATCATACTCTGCAGGAATTCCTGCCAATGTGCTTGCTTCGAACTTAGCTTGCGTTAAGTCTTGAAGAATGTATTAGCCACATTATCTGTCTGCACCACAAAGCGTGTGCCTAGCAAATACACTCTCCATGTCTGCAAGCAATGCACAAAGCAACCATCTCCTTTTTGTGAGTCGAATACCGCTGCTCAGCTTCATTCAATTTCCTGCTTTCATAGGAAACTGGATGCCCTTCCTGCACAAGAACACCTCCAACAGCCTTTTCAGATGCATCTGTATGCACCTCAAATGGCAACTCGAAATCAGGCAGCTTTAAGATAGGCTCCGATGCTACTGCTTCCTTCAACAATCGGAATGCAGCTTCGCACTTCTCGGACCACGCCCACTTAACATCTTTCTTCAGAAAATATGTTAAGGCGGCTGCCTTCTTGGAATAGCCTGAAATGAACTTGCGGTAATAATTAGCCAGCCCTAAAAATGACCGCAACTCTTTCACGCCATTGGGTGCTTGCCAATCCGCGATTGCCTGCACCTTCTTTGGGTCCATCTACACTTGATTCTGACTCACCAAGTGCCCAAGGAACTTGAGTTCTTTTTGAGCAAATTCACACTTCTCCATCTTCACATAGAGTTTGTACTACCTCAAACGAGACAGCACCTTGCTCAAATGCATCAAGTGTTCATCAAGAGAGCTACTATAAATAACAATGTCGTCTAAGTAAACTACAACAAAATAATAAAGATACTCAAACAACACGTCATTCATTAAATTACAGAAAGTGGTCGGGGCATTAGTCAGCCCAAACGACATTACAAGAAACTCATATGAGTCATACCTAGTTACACAAGTAGTTTTAGGCTCATCACCCTCTGCTATTCTAACCTGCCAATAACCAAACCTAAGATCCAGCTTAGTAAACCAGCATGCCTTGCTCAGCCTGGCCATCAAGTCTTGCACCAGCGGCACCGGATATTTGTTCTTCACAGTCACTTTGTTAAATGCCCCATAGTCCACGCATATCCTCAAGGATCCGTCCTGCTTCTTTTGGAACAAAACAGGAGCACCATACGGAGCCTTTGAAGGCTGAATTGGTCCGGCATCCAGCAACTCATTCAATTGTTTGCGCAATTCAGCCAACTCCTTAGGAGCCATCCGAGAAGGAGCCTGGACAGGGGCAACTGATCCTAGCAGCAACTCTATCTTGTGATCAATATCCCTTCTTGGTGGCAGCATCTTAGGCAACTCAGGGGGCATCACATAAGCATAGTCTTTCAGAAATTCTGCAACAGAATCGGGCACCTCAACCTTCACATCTGGTTTGATCTCAACCATGGCAGCAAGAAAGGTTTGATCTCCCTTCTTCAAACCTTTCTTAACACTAGTAGCAGGAATAATAGGTGTCTTGTACTTCTTCACTTTCTCAGCTTCTCCATAAGGATGAACTTCCTTTATGAAACTCGGTATCTTCTCATCCATCAGCATCAACCCATCCAAATGAGGGAATGGAACAAACCGATACTTCTTCAAGAAATCAACTCCAATTATCAATTCAAAGTCTCCCAGCGGCATCACCATCAAATTATGCTTTCCAGTCCACTCTCCAAGGACCATGGAAACATCATATGCCATTCCCACAATCATTTGTGCTTTGGCATTAACAGTTTGGACATACGATGGGCACTTCCTCAGCTTCAGCCCATTCTTGGAAGCAACTTTGTCATTAACAAACGTATGAGTAGCTCCGATATCCACCATTGCTATCATACGCTTGCCATTAAATTATTGAAAGACAAACCCAATGAATTTGCTCGTGGGAATCACTGAAGATACAAGTGATCTGGTGGACATGCTGTCACAGATCCATGGTCTCAACTTGGAACTGCGTCACTACCGTGAGTAGGTTGATGGCTAATTGTCTGATTTTCTCAATTTTCGGGAGGCAAGTGCTGCCAAGTTTGAGGAACTGGTCAAAGAAAATGAAGATCTTAAGGCGGAGGTGATGGTGCTCCACAAGGCAGTAGCCAATTCTGCTGGGTTGGCGAGGAGCATGCTGCCAAGATCAAAATCCCAGAACCAAAGCCGTTTGATGGGATTCGGGGCGCCAAGGAACTTGAAAATTTTTTATGGGACATGAAACATTATTTTACTTCTGCTCATGTCCCTGAAAATGACAAGTTGACGATGGCAGTACACTATTTCAGAGGGGAAGCGATTCTGTGGTGGCACACCAAAAGTGCTGATGATGTTAGCGCAGGCAGGCCCAAGGTTGATACATGGGCGCAATTGCGGGAGGCGCTAAGAGACAAATTTCTACCTAGCAATTCGTCTTGGGTTGCTAGGACAGGCTGAAATGCTTGAGACAGGTTGGTTCAATTCGTGAGTATGTGAAGGACTTTTCTTCCTTGTTGCTGGACATCCAAAATATGTCAGACGAGGACAAGTTTCATAACTTCATTTCTGGGATGCAAGGCTGGGCGCAGAATGAGTTGCGTCGGCAGAAAGTGCAAGATATGCCGAGTGCAATTGCGGCTGCTGATGCTTTGATTGATTTTCGTTCAAACAGTGTGCTTTCTGACCCTACTCCTACGTCTAGCGCAAAGAAAAGGGAGAAGGGGAAAGACTGGAAGAAGGATCATCAAAAATCTGAGGGAAATGACAAAAGGCAAGGGAAAAGTTGTGGCTGCTTCATCAAAAAATGACAGGCCGGCGAGTGAGAAGGTCTGCTGGACGTGCCAAAAACCAGGGCATCAGGCATGAAACTGTCCCAATAAAGCCAAGGTGAATGCTCTTCTTGCTGAAGAAGAGAGTGTGGCAAAAAAGGGGGAAGTTGCTGCCTATATCAACCCGCTGAAGTTGCTAAACACGTTAGTGGCAAACGTGGCAGAACAGGTTGATGAAGAAGAAGATGATGCCGCTGATTTAGTTGCTCTTGTAAATGCTGCAGATTCTTTGGAAGACTTGACGAACGCTTACTCCAATCTGATGTATGTGGAAATCAAGATTGGGGACAGACCAATTATAACTATGATTGATACAGGTACTACTATACATCGACCAAGACAGTCAAGGAATACGGGTTGAGGGTGACTTAATGTGCAACAAAGATGAAGGCTATAAACTCACCAGCACAACCTGGTCTTGGACAGGCGCTAGACGTGCCGCTGAGTATAGGACACTGGTCAGGTTTGCATAATTTGGTAATGGTGCCGCCTAATGATTTTAATCTCATGCTTGGGATTGATTTTATGAGAAAGTATAAAGTTGGTCCAATTCCTCATCTTGATGGTTTGATGTTTATGGGTGAAAAAGATCCTGGATTTGTCAAGGTGATCAACCCATGTGAAGCAAGCAGTAGTAAGTCAAAGAACACAGGGATTGTTGCGTTGGTGTCAGCTGCTGCATTTGACAAAGGCTTGAAGAGCAGTGAGACTACTTACCTCACTGCCTTGGTGGAAGTCAAGCCAGATTTGCAGATGGAAGTCCCTGATGATGTTGCAGAGTTGCTGGGAAAATTCAAAGATGTGATGCTGCCTGAACTTCCTAGACAGTTGCTGCTGAGGAGGGAAATAGACCACAGAATATAGTTGCTGCCATGGTCTGTGCCTCCAGTACGCCCTCCTTACCGTATGTCTCCTTTGGAGTTGGCTGAATTGAGGAAGCAAATTGATGAACTTCTTGCAGCTGGCCTTATCCAGCCTTCGAAGGCTCCATTTGGCGCACCAGTCCTTTTTCAAAAGAAGCAGGATGGCTCTTTGAGGATGTGCATGGATTACCGGGCGCTGAACAAGGTAACCGTGAAGAACAAGTACCCGTTGCCGCTGATCCAAGATTTACTTGATAGGCTGTCTAAGGCTAGTTTCTTTACTAAGTTAGACTTGAGGTCGGGCTATTGGCAGGTCCGCATAGCCGAGGGGGATGCCCCAAAGACAACTTGCGTAACTAGATACAGTAGCTTTGAATTCCTTGTAATGTCGTTTGGGCTGACTAATGCCCCGGCTATCTTTTGCAACTTAATGAATAATGTTCTTTATGACTATCTTGATGACTTTGTAGTAGTATACTTAGATGACATAGTCATTTATAGTAGGACTATCGAAGATCATTTGCTGCATTTAGAGAAGGTGTTGCAACGCCTTAGAGATTTCCAACTCTATGTGAAAATGGAAATGTGTGAGTTTGCTAAACGGGAGATCAAATTCTTGGGACACTTGGTTAGCGAAAACCAGGTCCGGATGGATCCCAAAAGGTGCAGGCTATTGTTGATTGGCAGGCACCAAGCAGGGTAAAAGAATTGAGATCATTTTTGGGTTTGGCAAACTACTACTGGAAATTTATTGCTGGCTATTCCAGGAAGGCTACCACTTTGACAAATTTGTCGAAGAAAAATATCAAATGGACTTGGACAGATGTGTGTGCTAAGGCTTTTACTGCCTTGAAGGAGGCCATTGCATCTGAGCCAATTCTAAGGCTGCCAGATTTTGATATGTCATCTGAGGTCCACACTGATGCATAAGATTTTGCTGTTGGCGATGTGCTGGTCCAAGAAGGTCATCCGATAGCGTTTGAGAGCAGGAAATTAAATGCCGCGGAGCAATGGTATTCTGCCCATGAGAAGGAAATGGTTGCTATGATCCATCGCCTTCAAGTTTGGTGAGTGTACTTGCTTGGAACGAAGTTTGTTGTCCGGACGGACAATGTGGCCAATACTTACTTCAAGACTCAACAGAAATTGAGTCCAAAGCAGGCTCGGTGGCAGGAGATGCTGGCTGAATATGACTTCGTGTGGGTGCACAAACCCGGCAGGGAAAACCAGGTTGCTGATGCGTTGAGTCGCAAATAGGTATTTGCTGCTGTTTATTCGCTCACTAGAATTGAATCTGATTTACTTGATACAATTAAACTATGTGCTGCGCATGATCCATTATATGTGAAGTTGATGGATAAAGTGAGGGATGGAACTGTTAGGCGGTATTGGATCGAGGACGATCTGCTACATTTCAAAGGGGGGAGAATCGTGGTACCCCAAGGTGCAGGTTTGCGTCAGACTTTGATGAAGAAGACACATGATGCTTCTTATGCTGGTCATCCGGGTGTTGAGAGGATGATGGCATTGTTGTCCTGAAGTTATTTCTGGCAGAAAATGGAGGATGACATTGAGGCCTATGTCAAGACTTGCCTTGTATGTCAGCTTGACAAATCTGAACGGAAGAAGGAAGCAGGTTTGCTACAACCTCTACCGGTAGCTGAACGTCATTGGGCTTCCGTTTCAATGGATTTCATTTGCGGATTTCCAAAGGTTGATGGTAAGGCGTTAATCATGGTGGTGGTAGACAGATTCTCGAAGTATGGGGTATTCATTATTGCTCCAACTCTATGTTCCTCGGAGATAGCTGCTGAATTATTTTATAAGCATGTGATAAAGTATTTTTGTGTTCCAACCGACATTGTGAGTGATAGAGATGCTCGATTTACTCGCCATTTTTGGACTGCTTTGTTCAAATTAATGGGTACATATTTGAAATTCTCGACAGCAAATCATCCACACACTGATGGAAAGATCGAGAGAATCAATCATTTGCTTGAGGAGTACTTGAGGCACTATGTGACTGCGAGTCAGAGGAATTGGGTAGCGTTGTTCGATAGTGCACAGTTCTTCTCTAACTTGCACAGGTCGTCGGCTACAGAGATGAGTCCTTTCGAGATTGTGTTGGGCAGGCAGCCTGACACGCCACTTGAAGTTGCTAAGCAGAAATCTCAAAGCAAGTGTCCTGCCGCTTACAGGTATGCACGTGACAAGCAAGAGTTGCTGGCTGAGGCGCAAGACAGTTTGTGGAAAGCTGCCAAGCGAATGAAGAAGTATGCTGACAAGCATCGCCGTGCATTGGACTTTCAGGTTGGTGATAAGGTGTTGCTGAAATTAACACCTCAAATCTGGAAGAAGATCAATAGCAAGACAAGACATCATAGGCTGATTCCAAAGTACGACGGTCCCTTTGAAGTCGTAGAGAAGGTTGGCGCAGTGGCTTACCGGTTGAATCTGCCGGAACGGCTGAAGGTGCATCCTACTTTTCATGTGAGTTACTTGAAGCCCTTTCATGAAGATCTTGAGGATCCATCAAGGGCGATGGCCAGACGTGCTCCTCCGGTTGTGAGACAACAGTATGAGGAGATTGAGAAGATTCTGGACCACCGGACCTTGGGGAAAAGCAAGAAGAATAGGCGGATAGAGTTTCTGATTCAATGAAAAGACAAACCTAAATGTGATGCGACTTGGGAGAAAGGGGCGTCTTTGTGGCAGTTTGAAGACCAAATCAAGGCTTACTTAGATTTTGCCTCGTCGAGGACGACGAGCTAATCTGGTGGGGGAAGTTTGTTAGCCCCTTAACTTGATCATAGGGCCTTGTGCCGAGGGCAAGGCAAGGCTTGCGGAAAAATGGGCATGATAAGGCATTTACATGATGGGCCTTGTCATGACTTCATGTTGCTGATGGAACCGTGATGGCATTGTGGCAGACCAACCAGGCATGCGCAAGTGCAGGTCGACAAGGGCAGGCACGGGTCGGCAGACTTGGGCACTAGGCAGGTGGCCTAGATGCCAAGTCGATGATGATGAAGTCAAGGCTGACACGGGCAATGGCATGGCATTGCCGTTGGCAAGGAAACTGGGCCATGGACGGCTGTGCGGAGCAGCCGAGGCAGACATGCGCTAGCATGAAGACTTGGCGCGCAGACATGGCACCAAGGCAGGCAAGAGCGTGCGCAGGCATGGCGCGAAGCAGGCGAGGCACGCGCGATTTGCGGTAGGGCGCGCGAAGGCGCCAAGGGCCGACGCACACGCGCGCACGCGCAAGGCATGCGCAGCACATGCGGGCGGTTGGGCAGTTTCCTGGAATCTGGGCGCCTCTGGCCTAATCAGCAAAGGCAGTTTTAACTTCTGAATTTTGAATTCAAAATTCCTATCAGTTGGGGATGTCAATTGAATTTAGGAGGAAATTTGGTAAGCCATGTGGCATGGGGCGTGGGCTAATTTTAAAGGGAGTTAGTCTATGCTGCCTAAGGGAATGAGTGAAGCAAAAAGATAGTGTTGTTAGTCTATCTTTTTGGACAAATAGTTTTGAGGTCTTGTGTATTCTTTGTATGTGAGTTATTATACAAAGTTGGGAGTGTTTTCCCGTATGTGCGTGTGTGCCTAATATTGTGATTGTGCGAAATAGTCTAAGTGTCGAACGGATTGTAAAGGCAAACTTGTAGGCTGAGTCATAGCGGTTGTGTGCGTGTGACTGCCATGCAGTGTCAAGAGTGTTGCGTAAAATAAAAACTGACCCTGTAAGTATCACCATTTTTTTATTTTTATATCAACTATTAAATGGTCACTTTTTCTACCTGAACTATAATCAACTATATATCAAAACACACCTCAACTATCGGTTGTTCATTTTTCCTACTTGAACGATGGTGATATTTCAGGTGTGTTTGGATAAACATTTAGTTATAATTCAGATAGGAAACTAGCACGCATGATAGTTCAAGTATTAATTTAAGAGTTCAAACTACAGCATGAGTAACAATGAGTATCCAATTTAATACTTACATGATTCAAGTAGGGATGACAATGGGGCGGGTACCGGACAATTCCGCATAAACCTGCAAAGACTTTAACCCGCACTGAGTAATATAATTTGATATTTTTAACCCGCTTCGTGTGAGAAAGAGAAGGTAATGAAGAGAAATGAGTACTATTCTCAATCCCCAAACCAAGGTAGCTACTATCTTTTCTCGTGCTTCCTGCTGCTATTGGAACCTGCCAGTTGAACCAAAGGTATATTCGATCGAGACCAAAGCTTATGCAGTTGTGGAATTCCGTTAAGATAGAAAGCTTTTTAGCCAGTTGGGCGTCAGTAGTGGACTAAATTTGGACAAAGGAACGGTAAGAGAACTACATACTAATGCAATACCTAGCTACTTGAATATGAATTCCTCTTCCTTATGCTTGTGCTGCGGTTCTGTAAGGGATGATCAATGGAGTCCTTTTGATCTCCCGGCTTCATTTCCTCTATTTCATCAACCGGTTGCTCCATGAATGAAGTGTTCATAAGCACTTTTGAATTGGAAGCAAAGCAAGATGGAGTACTAGGGTGATATTCTTCCTTGTAAATCTCATCATCACTACAACTCAATATCTCAGTAGGTGACTTTGCATTGTCTTTTTCCTCTTTATCTTCAGATATATTCTTGTTAGAGTCCCCATCACTCCAGCTAGTATCACTGACTATATGAAACAAAGTAACACTCTCTTTCTTTGCTCCTTGAAATGAAAAGCTCCTTATTTTCCTATCGGACAACGGAAGGAGGGATGTTGAATGAGAAGCAGCAACTTCATCCCTTCCCAAATTGTACGATGTTGAGAGCTTCCTCTGTATGCCTTCCCTTTCTTTAACTAGATTGCCTAAATTTTCCAACACCTCATTGCCTATTGCTTCCTCAGCAGCGTTTTGTTGAAGCTCTGTGATGGATTTGTCAAAAGCTTTCTTCTGAAGTCGAAGTGATCGCTGAAACATGGACCAAAACAAGACAGACTTCAGGTTTCAGTTCTTTGGTAGAACACGGAGTAACAGAATCAAAGGAAGGAAAAGGGTCAGAAATACCTTTCTACTATACAAAAAATCTTAATTTTAGTCTCCGTTAATATGTTGGGGTCATTCATACCCTTGCGTTAGCAAATCTGTCTGGTATTTGTCCTTGACCCTAATGGAGCTCCAACATGAAGTATAACAGATGTAACTTTAAGATGAGACAATTTTTTGACAATGTGTATGAATGACTTCCAAACATAATGACGGTTAAAATTAAGATATTTCTAAGGAACTCGTGGGAAAGCATATAGAGAGAAGCTGAGTCCATAAAATGCGGCTTCAGGCTTAAATATCAGTTTCCATAGAGAACACAAAAAGGTGAAAAGAGAGTGGGAATGTATCTCAGCTTACTCTTTTATCTAAGAATTCCCCAAGATGTTGATTTTGAAGCTTCTTTTTCTTCCAAAACACGCAGAAAAATCTTACTAGTACTGCTAGTACTATCTGTATGATAGATTCAAAGATCAGAAACAGCAAAATTGTCCTCTTATTTCCTGAAGAAAAAAGAAGGGAATTATTATGGAATGGTATTTGGTTATCAATATCACTACACAAATGTAGGATGTACCTGTGTAGATGCTGAAATTCTTATGCCTAATCTGTGAGCAGCTTAATGCAAATTTCTGACCTGATGCAAAAGAATGATGAAACAACGAACACGATAGGATGCTCAGAGGCGGAACTAGACTTAAATTTATAGATTCATGTGAACCCAGTAGCTTTAGTTTAAAATCACAATTCTATTAAGAAATCCACTAAATATATATAAATATTTCACGTGTATATTTATTTGAGACCTGTTGTAGGAACCTATAAACTTCAAATCCTAGATTCACCTCTGAGAGTGTTAGGAACTTATATGATCCTAGCTGAAATATAAGAGAAAATTATTACAGGAATAGGATATTTACGTGAGCTTCGGCAAGGCAGTGGGTTCCGAATACCTGCACGAGTGATCCATCTCTATTAGATATTTATTAAGCACCAACAAATTGCAGAGTGAAAATCTCTTTAGATTTCCACACAACTCCAGAAATGAGATTTTGTGAACTGCATAGAAATGCATGTTAAATCAAGAAATAAAGTTCATATTGCTTCCTTAAATTAATATTGAAGCACTGCTCAAGTCCTTAATGACTGTTATTACTCTCTTAGAATGAAAAGAAATGGAAATTTGTTTTATTCAATAATATGAAAAAAATTTAATCCTGTAATTGTGAAGAGACTCACTTGAAGCTGCAAAAAAAGCGAGGAGGACACTTTCATCCAAAATAAAATGTTGTAGGTCACTTCTCAAAAATTCCAAGGAGAATTGACCTAATGCAATACTAAATAATGGATGTTAGGATGCTGCAGAGTACTGGATTTATCAATTGATGTTGTTAATAAGGCCAAAGATATTTTGGGGCTAGGGAGAAGTGCGGGGTAGTTACCAGGATATTGTTCAGACCAAAAGATGGTCCCAGTAGCTGGATTAATCAGCGTGAAGATAACGCCCTTTGGTTTCATCGCGGAGATGTAAGTGTAATCTCCAATTATCCGAGTAAACTTTCCTTCAATCTGTGTCTGAGAAACATAGATTGCATATCCTGAGCAATCAAGAACAGGGCTAACTTGGATTACAGAATCCATATTGTGCACTTTAGGGAACTTTTTGAGAACTCCTTGTGGTGAAAATGAATAGAGGTATCCCTCCAATGAACCAATAGATATCCAACCTGGAATTGAATTTGAAATAAACATGAATACTTTGAAGGCCTGATACAGCTAGAAGTTCATGATATATGGTAAGGAATAATATTACCATTAGAATCAACAGCAGGGGCATAATCTGCCATACTCAGCGGCCCAAAGCTTTTCTGCCACAAAATGTTTCCCCTGGAAACATCAACTGCTAGCATAAGAGCTTTAGCTGCTACAGTAACATACAAGAGACCGTTATTCCCGGCTGTCATAGTAAGCGCACTTCCGAATGAACTGAAATCTTGTATCCATCTGAAATGTGGACTACGAGTTGACAGAGAATAAATTTCCCCTTGATTGTTTGAGATCTGCAGTTGAAGAAATATAAATGAATTTGAATCGAGGTATATCAAGTATATGCAAAGATGAAGCCGTGTGCAAAGGACAAGTTTAAACAGCTTGGAACCCGAAAAGCTTACATATATGCTAGCTTCACAGTGATCAAACACGGGGACTGAGGAAAAATAACATTCTGTGATGTTTTTTCTACAACCTTGCCGATATCCATGTTGATAAAGTACCGGGCCAGCACTCCAGTGAAGCTTCCCTTGCAACCGGTAAGCAAAGAGACCCCTGTTTTTAACATTAATAAGTACAGAGGAACTGGATATACTTACTGCAAGGCCAACAATCTTCCCTGGTCTTTCATATTCTGTACCAAAGAACAATTCTACAGCTATTTCAGAACTTCCTACATTCAAAGGGTTGATCTTCAGCACTCTGTCTTCTGCAACCACATATATCTACCAAAAGCAGCTTCGCATAATCAATAACCAAAACAGAAATACTAAATGAAATAAGACCAATTATTTGAAGAAACAAAATGTCATATCAAACTTGGTGAGGATACCTTTTTTTGGTATAAATTTTGCAGGATTTAGGACTCGTGCTATATCATTACATGAATGAGAAAGTTTTACACATGATGACCAACAAAGTATGATTAAAAGTAAATCCCATCCAGCATTTAAGGTATACTTAATTGAAGGTATTGAGCTTGAAGCCTTGCCTTTCTTGATTCCCCTAGAACCGGAGCTATAGCAGGGCTGCATTTGTAACTGAGAGACAACGTCCACATGACAGAACCATTGCTTTCAAAGGCGAAAAAATTCTTTTCTGAACACACATAAACCTTCCCACCATCACTGATCAGTGGCTTGCTGAGTTTATGTGCAGCGTTTTTGAAAGATTCTTGACCTAAAGAAAGCACATGTAAACATTTACCAGATTTTAGAAGGTTGAGCAGATTCAAGGAATCCTGTAAGCAGCTATATGAAAAGATCAATTTTATTTACATAAGTTGGTATTTGAAGATGTATTCATGAATAAATTACATACAAACAGTATGAGAAAAAACTACATCAAAGTAAAATCCCATTTCGAATTCTTTTGTCAAAAAGAGCAGAGAGGCGTTTGGCACTAAAAATACTTGGTTTACATCTTCCTAATTAGTAACCTAAACGCAATAAACAACTTATTATAACCGGTTAAAATGCACTGACAGTGCAGAAATTCTTCACACTATCGCTGTATATAAGTTAAATCCAAATCATATAAGAAAATTACTTGCTATCATTTTATTCCGCATAATTGTTTTAACAAACCTCTCTCATAAACTCACTCACATACATTAATATATGAAGATACCTGAAAGTGTTTGGGAATATGCAACAAATGTTGATAGTAAAAGCAGGGACAAGATCAAAGAAGCAACATGAATATGCAGAGACATGAATGTCAAAAGCACAAATGCGAAAAAAAAACTAAATAAAATATTCCAGAATGATTTGTGGAAATATATATATATATATATATATATATATATATATATATATATTGTAGAGCGGTTAATTAACCGCTATGGTTAATGGGGAAAGCAGGGAACTTATGGAGCATCTGTTGATTTGGTGCATTTATTGATTGATACAAACTCGGGATGTGAATGATTCTTTTTTTAATCAAATGGTGTCCATGAAAAATGAACAAAAAGGAAAGACTATCATTAATATTTTTAAATTTTAATTATTACTATCATTAATATTTTTAAATTTTAATTATTAATGTCCTAATTTTTTATTACTAATTGAATATTTTTCAACTTAACAGTTTCGCTATCACACGACTGCTTTTAACGTTTCAACAGACCTACTGTTTTCCATTTTTTATATTTTGCTTAGGTTTGTTTGGATGAATGGATTCACAAACTTATGAAAAAGTGATTGACAGTTATATTGCGATGTATTGCAATTTAATTTAAATAAAATATTTTCTCAATATGTTCAATAGTAATCTTTTAGATATTGAAAAGATATCTCATCTGTGCTTGGTTAATTTATCAATATTTATATTTATATTAAAGGTGTGAAGACGCTTAGAAATATTGATTGAATTTTTTATCCTTCGTAAAAAAATTTCACAATAAACAAAATTGTCATTCATTATTTTTACACAATTATTATTTAAAATAATTTTATTACATGATTTTATCATATTACATTTTTTATTTGTGAAATAACTCTATTGTGGTATAAAAAAATTTTAAAATAATAATCCACTAAATTTTCATCATCAAATTTTTTTTTCCTTTTTCATAATCATGAAAATTTATTTTTTCCTTTCTTAGGGTAGCTAATTTTTATAGTTCTTTTTTTTCTTTTTTGATAAAAAAAAATTTCCTTTTTTTAAAGTCACGAATTTTTTTAATTTTTCCCCTTTTTGAAGTCACAATTGTTTTTCTCCTTTTTTATATTTCCCCCCCTTTTTGAAGTCACAATTTTTTCTCCTTTTTTATATTTTTTTCCCATTTTTGATAGTCCCAAATTTTTATAAATAGTACCCTAATATTTTTATAGTTTCAAATTCTTTTTGATTTATCAATTCTTCTACTTTTATTTAAAAAAATCATAATTGCATAATTTAATTCATAACTCCTCTACATTAACATCTTTGATTCAATCTCCAACTTTGTTTGTTTTGTGTTAATCTATTATCTTCTTCTTCTTCTTCTTTCATGTTGTGATTTTTTTTCATGTTGCGAATTTGAAGAAGACAATAGTAATAGTTATGTCAACTCAAATTGTTTATATTCAAAATAATTTAACTTAGATTGTCTCCTTTAGTTGATTCTAATATTAGTATTATTTTATCTCCTTTCGTTGAATCTTATATTGATATTATGTGATTTAAAATTTATGTTATTTGCAATTAACATTCTTCATCTACTCATATATTTGCAAGTTTCATCTATTCAGGTAAAGTAATCTCCCCATCTCATAAAATAATTTTTTTTATAAAAGTATAAATTATTATAATTATAACTCTTGTGCGCAATTTATTTTAGATAATCTTACAATGAAATCTGAAAAGGATCTCATGAACGAAATTGTACCAATTGACAACTTAAGGCGGTATGATTTTCATTGGATAATAAAAATTTTAGTAATTGGAGTTGGATTGGTAAAAGAGTATAAAAAGGGAACAAAGAAAGGCACGCAAATGACTATAATTAGTTGACAAAGTGATAAATAATTATTTTTTTGTATTATATTCTCTATTTTATATTTTATATTTTTACATATATGTTTGAATTATTATCTATTCTTATATATACATACATACATACATACATAAAATTATTATGTTATATATTTTAAATAAAGAATGATTTAAAACATATTATTTAGTTGATTTTAAAGTTTAAATATTAGGAGAATATCAAAATAATAATTAAACTTAATTAATTTTATAGTTCTAATTATTAGACATCTTATTCATTAACTTTGTCCAATTTTATCTCATAATTTTCTTCATCAACTTTGTCGTAACTTTGATTCAATCTTCAACTTATATATTTTTCTTACATATAATTTACAAATTAATGCAATGCACACGTGCAATGCACGTACGCCGAAACTAGTTATATTAAAAGTGTGAAGGCTCTTACAAATATTGATTGAACTTTTTTTCCTTCAGTAAAAAATAGATAAATTTGTCATCTACTATTTTTAAAATTTATAAAAATTTAAAATCAACAAAAATGGCTATTAAATATTTCCATAATTGAAATAGGAATAGTTCGTGTGGTTTTTTTTTAACCCATGTTGTTTTAATGTTGCCAAATAACGTATTGAAGAAATATAAAAATCTTTTCCTAATATTTTAAATTTTGAAATTAACAAAAATTTTAGCTATTAAATATTTTGGTAATTGAATGATGTACTAAATTCCTAATATTTAGAATCTTCTGTGGGATCTTAGTTTATTTGAAACTCGTGATATTCTAATATTGGTAAATAATTTATAGAAGAAAAATAAAAATCTACCATATTTAGAAACTCCTTTCTTGAAGTAAAAGATTTTGAATTTCCATAAATTGAGAGTCTACTTTCTACAATAATTTTATAGCATTTATAATATAGTCCTAAAAGTCTTGTATTCTTCCAATAGTCTTTTTTTATATTAATAATATGTAGGTCAATTGATCAAATAAATTTAATATATTATGAGTATTTTATAATTTCTCTTTGTTATCATCGTACAAGATTTTTTTTGTTAATTTCCGCATGATGCCCTGCTATTTCGATCTAAGCTACATGCTCATAATTTGAGTACAATCGTATTCTAAAGGTCCATAAAGAGCTTGAAATCACTGGACGAAGCAATTTACGTATCATTATGCCTCTTTTCGAAATTCAAAAGAGATGAACAAAAATGTACTAAAATAGAAGAGGAGGTGAACAAGAGACCATTGTGTAACTCTAAGAAATTCATTATTTATTTATTTCCCATCCGTAGAGGTAAGTTATGTAATATGTAAAAAGAAAAAATAGAAATTCTCTTCTCATCTATAATATTGTTCCTCTCTTTTTTTAGTTACGGGGTATGTAATTCTATAGATTAATATTATTTATAAACATGCATTGACTATCGTGTAATTCTCTTTTATAGCTTTTGGGGTATGTAATTTCAATAATTATTTATTATTAATATTATCAATTTTAACATATTTTTTTATTTTTTTTTTGCACAATTTATTTGCGTAATAATCACATGATAAAATAATAAGTAAAATTAATCTTGATAAGAGTTTGCAAGGACATGAAAAGGAGTTCAAACTATTTAAATTATTTTGTATTCAACTGCTACATCAATGTAATAGGCTTTAGATACATAGGATTGACACTAGTTCATATAGGAACTCAATTTTTTTTTAAAAATATTTAGTAATTAGGATATAGGCAAGTAAGAAGAACGTCTCTAGCAAAATGTCGTTAGTTTTTTTTGTTAGAATATACTATTAACCATGCGGTTTTAGTATAGTGTTAATGTTTCAGTTTTGTGTAGGACTTTTATTTTATTTATTGGATTAATAAAGTCTTGTTTTAAATAGATCATTTTTGCATGTGCGTCCTTTATTTATATAGTAGATGATTTGGTGTATAGAGTGTAGCTTATACATAGAAGATTAAATCATCAGTTTTTACAAGTATAAAGTTTATATATGTTCACAATCTAAAATGAAAATTGGATGAATTCATCGGTATGATTGTAGCACAGGATTAAATATAATTTATCTTGATTATGAGAATGGTATTATTCCAACTTCTTGTGCTAGTACATTTCGTATGTATTGAACGGACCAAGTAGAGAAAAATATTTTGTCTGACTTAGTAAAATAAATTCTCTAGATCATTAAATGTACGTATACTCTTAATCTTGATATAATTATTATGATGTCATTTGCTTGTTGTTTTGATCTATCAAAGGGTGAAACTCTTTCACGAGTTAAAATGTTCCCGATAGGTTGGATCATGACAAATGATATTTTTGAAATAATAGTTAGTTGATGAAATTCATGTCTCGACCTTGAGATTGATGATACCCCTTTATGATTGCTCATAAGATTTCATGTAAAAACCCTGCAGCTGAATTCTGTATCCGTCACATGAAATAAGTTAAGCGTTTGAATAAAGGATTAAATTGATCAATGAATTAAATAGTCAGAAATTTAATTTGATTGGTTGGTATCTGTAATCTTAACATGGGGAGTTAAATAAGAATTTAATGATTGATTTTGAAATTATACCGAGGAGTGCAATTACGAGTTTTTAGTGAAATAATATGTGGTTTATTATGGTAGGTTAATTCATTCATTATTTTGAATTAATACTATAATTGGAAGCCTCACCAATTAAATATGTGGTCCCTGCTATGCCTGATTAATTAAAGAACTTGGAAAAGGAAGAAACCTGTTTTCTTGAAGCAGTAAAATCCTACAAGATTTTGGACAACTTCATAAAAGGTAAGTAGTACACATTTTTGAGTTTCATTCCCTTTGAAAACGTGTGAATATACAAGGAAAGTAGGAATCCTATAATTTTTGGGATTAGGGTTTTACACCTTAAAAATGTGATTATAAATAAGGCTTTTTTCTCCTTGAAAAGATAATCTTTTCTGAGAAGCGGTACTTGCCCACACAAGTATTCCCTATTCGGAGATTATTCAGGCTATAGAAGAAGACTGCAGACCTGGAGAACGAATTGGACGTTTTGTGTGAAAGCTTCAAGAGGTTAGTATTTCGTAATCTAATTCGTTATTGTTATCTAGTCATTCATGTAAGATATTTAATTCAATTTATGTTTGATTCCATTGCGCATGTACTAAGAATTGACATCACGGGCCGACTTATATCTACCTAGATAATTTAAAAAATTCATGAAAAAGAATGTTATGTGTATTGTCTTTTTAGCATGAATGCATGAATCGTATCATAGATGAAAACGAGTGTTTTGATGATTTTTGTGTTTGAAAAACTGTTTTATATATAATTTATGATATGTTTTGTGAAACAAAAAACAATTTTAAGCTTCCAAGTCGCGCGAGACGCAGTCGAGTCGCGCGCGGGCGCTGCTCAGTCGCGCGCATGCCCCTACCGAGGCGCGCATGACTCTGCCGATTTTGGAGTTTTTCAAATTATGACGAACTCTAATTAACCTGAAATTTGGTAGGTTCATTGAAAACGACCCACTGAGAAATACTCACGGATATGCCGTGATTAACGTCGTTTTTTGGCCATTCGGAGTCATTTTGATGGATTTTTGGGCATTTTTCTGTTTTCTGAAAAATTAAAAATTGAGAAAAAAATTAGTTTCGCACAACCAGTGTTGTTAGGGTTCAATCCTTATGGTCTCCATTGGTGTATAACAGTAATGTAATGAGTTTACATGTTGACATTAGTCTTCTTTCCCCATCGAATAGATTCATTATGGGATTACTGTGTTTGCTTGTCTCATGTTGTTGTAAACTTGTATTAACTCTCCAACTGAGTTACATGTTGGTTTAATGGAACAGAGATTTACATTATTGGATATTTACCTATCTTAAATATGCAGTTTACTCTCCAACTGAGTTAATTATGTTTTGATTTATGGGATAAACATTTGTCATAACTCATATAGTTTGCATGAATAGTTAAGTTTTCCTATCGAATCTAGCTATTCAATATGCATGGTTGTATTTATTATGTGTTTGCATGAATTTAAATATTCTTGTAGCATGCCTAATGATCTATTTAATTTCTTTCTTCTACCTCCTAGATTAATAATGACTTCGTTCAATCCTCTCACCTCTATTTTAAAAGAAAACAAGTTAGAGGGCCCGAATTATGTTGACTAGAAAAGAAATCTGGATATTCTCCTAACTACTTAAGGGTATAATTTTGTGTTGGTCGAGGAATGCCCTGAAAAACCTGAGAATGCCACCTTGGACCAAATCAAAGCCTATGAAAAATGGGTTAAGGCTGATGAGATGACGCGATGTTACATTCTTGCCTCAATATAGAATATTTTGCAACAACAGCATCAGTCTATGGAATTTGCTTTTGATATACTTGAAAGTCTCAAAGAGACGTTCTGTGAGCATAATTGTGCTGCAAAGTAGACAATCATGAAAGTCCTTTTAAACACAAAAATAGTTGAAGGTTTGTCCGCAAGGGATCATGTTCTTAAAATGATTGGTCTTCTTAATGAACTGGAAATCCTTGGAGCTAAAATTGATAAGGAATCTCAAGTTGAGATGATCTTGCAGACTTTGCCTGACAGTTTTCAGCAATTCCACTTGAACTATAACATGAACAAAATGGATCTGTCTCTAGCGAAATTATTGAATGAGCTGTAAGCGGCTGAGTCCATTATCAAACAACAAGCTTTTGTTGTGGCATTGAATGTTGAGAGAGCTCCTTCTTCTTCTAAGCCGAAAGGCGAACAAAAAAAGAAGAGATCTTGCAAGGCATATGGAGTTGCAAATGGTGGTGTGGCTAAGACGAAAGACAAGTGCTATCATTGCAAGAAGTCTGGGTATCACAAGAAGCAATGTTCTGACTACCTGGCTAAATTGAATAAGCAAGGTAATTCTTCTTACTTAAATGTCATTAAAACTTGTTTAGAGGTTGTTTCTACGATGCTATGGGATATAGATTCGAGAGCCACTAATCATGTCTGCACTTCTTTGCAGGGATTTCGGAAAACGCGGCGGTTAAGTGAGAATGAAATTTACGTTTTTCAAGCCAATGACAAACCAGCACCAACTTTAGCTTTAGTAGATATTAGTATTTCTTTTAGTAGTTCTAGAGTTTTAGATTTAAAATATGTTCTTTATGTACCTTCTATTAGAAGGAATTTGCTTTCAGATTCAAAATTGATGGATGCTGGTTATAATATATATTTTGGTAATAATTATGCTATTATCAAATTTAACAAGCATTTTATCTATACTGCTGCTAGAGTACATGATCTATTTGTGCTTGAAACACCTCTTGATTTGTTGCAACCAAAGGAACTAAATAACATTAATCTGTCCAATAAAAGAAAATATATTTCTGAATTGAGTCAAACTTACTTATGACACTTGCGTCTAGGTCATATAAATCTACTCTGATGGACCTTTGAGTTCATTGAAAGCGGAGACACTGCCAACATGTGAATCCTGTTTAGAAGGAAAAATGACTAAGATACCTTTTCCTTCTAAAGGAAATAGAGCTAAGGATAAGTTGGAATTAATTCACTCTGATTTATATGGTCCTATGAATATACAAGAAAGAGGTGGTTTTGAGTATTTTGTGACCTTCACATATGACTACTCTAAATATGGATATGTTTATTTGTTGCATGATAAATCTGAATGCTTTGACAAGTTCAAAGAATTTAAGTCAGAAATGAAAAAGCAACACGATAAACATATTAAAATGTTACTATCTGATCATGGTGCTATTGAATTCATTAAATACTTATCAGATTGTGGAATTACATCTCAATTATCTGCTCCAGGAACACCACAATAAAATGGTGTGGCAGAGAGAAGAAACAGAACTCTTTCGAAAATGGTAAGATCAATGTTGAGTTATTCGGATTTGCCTTCTTCTTTTTGGGGATATGCATTAGGCACAAAAAACTACCTGTTGAACTTGGTTCCTTTCAAATTAGTACCTATAACTCAAATAGAATTGTGGACTGGATGAAATCCTAGTCTAAGACACGTTCATGTATGGGGTTGTCCAGCCCACGTGCTAAAGGGAAAAACTGATAAGTTGGAATCAAGGACAGAAGTATGTGTCTTTGTTGGACATCCAAAAGGGATGAAAGGAGGTTTGTTTTATTTTCCTAAAGAAAAGAAGGTCATTACTGCAGCAAATGCCAAGTTTCTAGAAGAGGACTATTTAATAAATCATGTTCCGAGAAGTAAACTCGTTTTACAGGAATCGAACAATGGAATAACAAATGATGTATCCCAAGAACAAATTCCACAAGCAAGTATTGACATACCGCTCCATTATCATAGTGGGAGAGATGTCAATAGGCAACGGGAGGCACAAGTACAACGGTCGGACATCTCGCTACCTCAAGATAGTGGGATCAATGTTGACCAGCCTGCACTTATCGAGAAGCCTGTGCTTGGGGAAGAAGTTAGTGATAATCATGATTTAGTTCGCAAAAGTGATGTTGTGATTCCACCGCAAGATCATATTAATGATGTTGTAGTGAGTCATCGTAGTGGGAGAGTTATTAGAAAACTCATTCGGTTTGCGCTCTTGGGAGAATCTTATGATAGAATCCCTGAAGAGCCTAATACAAACCCCTTAGTTACGCCGAAGTACTACAAGATATAGATGCTGAAAAATGAATAGTCTCTATGAAATCTGAAATGGAGTCTATGTACTCCAATCAAATCTGGGATCTTGTATAACCACCTGCAGAAGTCAAACTCATTGGTTGTAGATGGATCTATAAGAAAAAGAGAGGGGTGGATGGAGAAGTGCAAACTTTTAAAGTTAGGTTTGTTGAAAAAGGGTTTACTCAAAAAGAAGGAATTGATTATGAGGAAACCTTTTCGCCGGTAGCCATGCTTAAATCCATCAGAATTCTCTTATTCATTGCTGCTCATTATGATTATGAGATCTAGCAGATGGATGTTAAGACGGCTTTTCTTAATGGAAGTCTTGGTGAGTGTATATATATGGCACAACCAGAGGATTTCGTGGAAAGTGGTAATGAGCACATGTTGCGTAAGCTGAAAAGATCTATTTATGGGTTGAAACAGGCATCTAGGACATGGAATACTTGTTTTGACAATTCGATTAAGACTTTTGGTTTTGATCAATGTGAGAACGAGTCATGCATATATAAAAAGCGGGAGGGAGATAAAGTAGTGTTTTTGATTCTGTACGTGGATGACATTTTGCTCATAGGAAATAATGTGATCATGCTGAAATCGGTCAAAGAGTGGTTGTCCTCGCGTTTTGATATGAAAGACTTGGGTGAGGTGGCTTATATCCCTGGGATCAAGCTCATGTGAGATCGCAAGCAAAGGATATTAGGCTTGTTTCAAGCACTTTATATTGATACGATTCTTATGAAGTTTAGCATGAAAAATTCCAAAAAGGAATTTCTTCCTTTTAGGCATAAAATTTCTCTATCGAAAGATCAGTCTAACAAAACAGCTGATGAGATAGAGAGGATGAGGCTGATCCCTTATGCTTCTGTTGTTGGGAGTCTCATGTATGCTATGTTATGTACTAGACTTAACATTTGCTTTGCTGTTGGCATGGTTCGTAGATATCAGTATAATCCTGGGAATGAACATTGGACTGCAGTTAAGCATAAGATCAAATATCTGAAAAGGACTAGGGATTATGTGCTGGTTTTTCTTTCGGGAGATCTGGTACTCGTTGGGTACACAAATTCAGATTTTTAGTCTGACAGAGATTCTAGAAAATCTACCTCAGGATATGTGTTTACTTTAGGAGGTGGAGCCATAAGTTGGAAGAGTATTAAGCAATCATGTGTTGTTGATTCCATCATGGAAGTTGAGTCATGTAGCTGCCTCCACGGCGGCTAAGGAGGTTGTTTGTCTTAGGAACTTCCTAAAAGTGCTTGGAGTGATTCCTTCGATTGAAGCACCAATTACACTTTATTGTGATAATAGTGGTGCAGTTGCAAACTCAAAGAAACCACGAAGTCACAAAAGAAGAAAACATATTGAGAGAAAATATCACTTAATTCGGAACATAACTCGGAGAGGAGATGTAAAGGTTTTGAAGATTGCATCGCAGAACAATTTGGCGGACCCATTTACAAAGAGCTTGTCACAGAAGCCTTTTGGAAACATGTAGAAGGAATAGGCGTTAAAGTTGTAGGTGCATGGTTATGAGTCTAAGTGGGAGATTGTTAGGATATACTTAACCATGTGGTTTTAGTATAATGTTAATGTTTCAGTTTTACATAGGACTTTTATTTTATTTATTGGATTAATAAAGTCTTGTTTTAAATAGATCATTTTTGCATGTGCGCCTTTACTTATATAGTAGATGATTTGGTGTATAGAGTTTAGTTTATACACAGAAGATTAAATCATCGGTTCTTATAAGTATAAAGTTTATATATGTTCACAATCTAAGATGAAAATTGGATGAATTTATCGATATGATTGTAGCACAAGATTAAATGTAATTTATCTTGATTATGGGAATGGTGTTATTCCAACTTCTTGTGCTAGTACATTTTGTATGTATTGAACGGACCAAGTAGAGAAAAATATTTTGTCTAACTTAGTAAAATAAATTCTCCAGGTCATTAAATGTACTTATACTCTTAATCTTGATATTATTATTATGATCAAATGATAGGTTGGATGATGACAAATGATATTATTGAAATAATAGTTAGTTGATGAAATTCATGTCTCGACCTTGAGATTGATGATACCCCTTTATGATTGCTAATAAGGTTTCATGTGAAAACCCTGCAGGTGGATTCTGTTCCGTCACATGAAATAAGTTAAACGTTTGAATAAAGGATTAAATTGATCAATGAATTAAATAGTTAGAAATTTAATTTGATTGGTTGGTAACTGTAATCTTAACGTGGGGAATTAAATAAGAATTTAATGATTGGTTTTGAAATTATACCGAGGAGTGAAATTACAGATTTTTAGTGGAATAATCTGTGATTTATTATGGTAGGTTAATTCATTCATTATTTTGAATTAATACCATAATTAGAAGCCTCACTAATTAAATTTGTGGTCCCTACTATGCCTGATTAATTAAAAAACTTGGAAATGGAAGAACCTGTTTTCTCGAAGTAGTAAAATCCTACAAGATTTTGGACAACTTCAAAAAAGGTAAGTAGTACACATTTTTGGGTTTCATACCCTTTGAAAACGTGTGAATATACATGGAAAGTAGGAATCCTATACGTTTTGGGATTAGGGTTTTACAACCTAAAAACGTGATTATAAATAGGGCTTTTTCCTCCTTGAAAAGATCATCTTTTCTGAAAAGCAGTACTTGCCCCCACAAGTATTCCTTATTCGGATATTATTCAGGCTATAGTAGAAGACTGCAGACCTGGAGAGCGAATTGGACGTTTTGTGCGAATACTTCGAGAGGTTAGTATTTCGTAATCTAATCCGTTATTGTTATCTAGTAATTCATGTAAGATAATTGATCCAATTTATACTTGCTTCCACTACGCATGTTCTAACAATCACCTTAAAAAATAAATTTAATGTTGGATAGAATTATAAGCTATTACTTTCCTTAAAGTTAAAATTATACATTTTTAATTAATTTTCAAATATTTACTTCAAAATTAACTAAATTTTATATTTTTCACCATTAAAAATAAAAAGAGGAATAAGTGAAAAACTCATAGCAAAATTATTGTATGATAAAAAAAGGAAAAGGAAGAAGAGAACAAGTGAAAAACTCATTTCTAATTAATATCTCTAATGTAGAGTAATTATCGTAGATTAAAAGCGAAATTTTTTTTTAAAAAAAGAATAAGTAGGATATTTATAATTTATCCCTATTAAAAAGCATAAAGAATCGTTGGTTAATATTCAAATTTATATTCTCTATGGACATTAGGGTTTAGTTCCTGGCAAAATATTTTTTAATGCAAAATAGTTTAAACTTATGAAGCACCTTTGTAAAATGTTAGTTGACCTTTTTATATTTAAAATTAAATTTTTGTAAAATATTTAGTTGACTTTTTTACTTTTAAAATTTAATTTTACACTATAATTAGTTTTTAATATTTATTATTTTACATATAACTACATTTTTTTATATTAAATTTTTTCTTATTAATATTAGAAACTAAAATCATAAAATTTACTTACATAATTTTTTTTTTCATTTTAATTGTGTAACTATACCTTTTTCTTTATGAGTGCTTTTGAACCCGCATATCTGAGGTTAATTTTTAAACTTTCCTTTTTAGACTCGGAATGAGTCAAATTGATAATTTCTTTAGAAGAGCAATACGAAAAACTATAATAAATAAATGAAAGAAATAGTTTTAAATCATGAAATTTCTTTGTGAAATGTTAGTTGACTTTTTTATGTTTAATGTTAAATGTATTATTTTTTTATTTTAACGCGATTCACACGACAAACAGATGCTAAATCTATTATATTAAAAGTACGAACACCCGTAGCGAAATATTATTCATCTCTTTTATCCTTTAAAAATAGATTTTACAATACTAGATAAAATAGTAATTAGCCAATACGTAATATTTAAAATTTTGAAATAAATTAAAAAGAATGTCTTGCTACATTTTTTTCGTATTTGATGTAACTAAGTCCTAATATTTAATTTTAGAGTCCTAATATAAAATTATGTGATTTAGCCCTAAATAGCAAATATCATAAATATTCAGCAAAGAATTATACGTGCACTCTTCTCTATTGGGTTATTTAAGTCCTAATATAAAATTTACTATTCAAAATAAGATATATCCTAATTAAATTTGAATAAAAACTTAAACACAACAATTTCGAAATATATATTGTTAATACATTCTACTCATTCTAAGACTATTAACATAGTACTTTCAGAATTTTTCAATGCACGTAATTTTATTACAATCAAACTTTTACTTTCATAAAAATACAATATTTAAATGCGTTAATTGCTATTTCTTAATAATATTTGTGTGTGTATTTTATCCTAATTAATTGAGGCGATATACACGTGCAACACAAACATATTAAAATTGGAAGAACATACATTCTTTTCATATATAAATATATATTGTAACTTCAATTGCAATATTATATATTTCTTTCTTTTTGCTTGCAATTTTTTTTTACTGACGAGACCACACGTGCAACGCACGTATACTAAACTAGTATACTTAATAATATCGAAGATCCTCTTACTGCCTTGTTGTAATTTCATAAAATATCCAGAATTATTTTATTCCAAGCTTAATTAATTGTTTTGTTTTAGGTATTATGTAATATCAGGATTATCTGGTATCACAATAACCGAATTCATTATACACTTCGGATAACACAACTAAAAGAACAGAATATCCTTGATTACCTCTTTCCTTTGTCTAATCTACTTTAAAGACAAACAATGTTCCTTTTCATATTGATCTGGTATGTGATATTTGAGGCGAGAGTGTTTTAGAAACAATCTCTTTAATTTCATGAGATAGGAATAATATTTGCATACATTCTATACTTCTCACACCACACCTGTAAAATTTTACTGGATATGTTGGTGGTAAATAGCAAACAAAATACTATCTATCCAACATAGAACCATATACATGCTTTCATTATGCACTGTACGACCCATTTCCAATGCTACGAACCGAACATTCGCCAAAGAAGTATATGCACTTAATACACATTTAAACAATACATGCATTATGATCCCATCATAACTTTGTCGACGAATCAAAGGATCACCATTCATGGAACGATGTAGGACTAGGTGTCAAAAATCGAAACAAGCAATCGAAACAAGCAAGAGGAATACAAGTGATTAGTTGATATTAAAACTACAGTTCTTGCACAATTTAAACAATATTTTGGGTAGTGATGTTTATAAAACAAAACAGTTGAGCAGAGGAAAAATCACATCTTGTCACATCCCTCTGGGCAAAAAAAAGGGAAAACCTGGAAGTAACCCCAAAGGCAATTATTAGGAATAGTTAACTAGACAATTCTAGTTTATATTCACCCTTCAGGACAAAGTAAAAATCCCAAAGAAGTATTTCCTGCCCTACAACTCTGGTATATCTTCCAGCAAGTCTTCTACCTGAACCACCATCTCTGAATAGTAGATATAGGAGCATTCAAGAAAGGGGCATAACGTTGTACAACAGGATTGACAAGCCTCCCGATCATAGCCCACACACCTTGATGGTAACCACCGGTAGCAGGAGCATGATACATAAGCTTCAATAACTGCAAAGAGTTGCATACTAGTCATTATAACTAAATAACATGCATACTCTCAACAAATGGGAATAGTTGGATATCAAAGCTGCCTAAGGTAATACGTACTGGAACAAGAAAAAAGGACAAGATTCAAGAAATTATAACTTCTATTATTTCATCAAGTTTAAATTGTAAATCATGACGCTGCCAAATTATGTGGGGTGGCAAATGGGTTGCGCTCGTTGGAATAAATAGGTGCACACCAAACCCTGATGAGTTAAATACATCCAGCTGTGCGCGGAACCAAGTTTTAATATCAACAAGAAATGCTTCCTTAAATGACCCAGAAACAGTGATAGAAGAAAGACGCAACATACTCTCACAATTTTAATCATTTTCTTCAATTGAAGAAATACATCATATAAAGGGCAAGGGTTGCTGATGATAAAAGAATGAAAATGAAAGAACAAGACAAACCTGCCAATACATGAATGTTTGTATAATATTACGCTGCCACCTGAAATTTCATGAATATGCACAGTTATATGCGAATGGCAACCAAAATAAGAATGTCAAACAAGATAACAAGCACCAGTAAGGGCCAGGAATAAGTTGACACTTACGACAATAGAGAGACAACCAGAAGAAATCCCAGTCCGATCTCAGCCTGTGAAGACAGTATGTTAAGAGTAGTTACGTTTGACTCGACCCATACGCAAGCCTCTTCCAAGTACTTCCTGTAGGTGGTCAACAAGTACAGACACATGAAAAAAATCCAAAACACCCAACCTATCATCAACAAAATTTGTGTGGGGAAGGGGGTATCAAATAATAACATTCACAGGAGGCATTTACACATAATCACAAATATATGGAGTTTTAGATGTTTTGACAGGAAGGGAAAAGGTCATATACCACTAGAAGGTTCACACAGATGATAACTTCAAGAAGAGATGATATACAATTTCTTTTCGTGAAATCACAATTGCAGGTTTTAGTTTTACCCATAATATATCAGACAGATTTCACTAATCAATACTGACAGTATGAATTAGCTGTTACAAAAACCTACATCAAAATTTTGTTTGGAAACATCAAAGATTCCTGTGGTACAGTTATTTGATTATTTAATAGGATTGCTGTACTGCTTTTCTCCTGATCAGGAAAATGTGTTGATTTCAAATGATTATTTCATCTGACTAACAATTTCAAGAAAAATAGCTTTTAATTTCTTTGTTAACACAATAAAACATCTTTATACCTGTACAAAGAAGATCTGCTGAAGTTACGTCGAAGAAATTTTGCAACATGTTCAAGTGCTCGGCATAAAACAGGAATCAAAGAAACTGCAAATCATTGGTCATGAGCAAATTATTAAATGAAGTTACACAGCTACTATACATTAAGAAGATATAGCATTAAAAGAAAAAACACAAACTGGAGCGTAGCTCACATTTCAGGTAAAGATGGGAAGTGACAAAAGTAAGACAGTAAATGAAGTAGATGAAATCCTTTGTCACAATCACAGACTGCAACCAAACTTGCACTGCTTGTAAATTCCACGCCCTCGGTTTCTACGAAAAGTTTCCAGATCAGAAATAGCCTCATAGCCAAAGCACAAAAAACTGATCACAAATATGAATTATGAAGTTCGACAAAATAATTTTATTAAAAAACATTACCCCATATAATGAGTATAATGAATACAGCGAAGAAGATAGAGTTCCCAAGAAGGACAGTCGATATGCTCTGTTTGACAGATTTGTAGGTGTAAGCGGAAATATTGAGAGAACTGCCACAACCAAAACCTGCAGGAAGAGTACCAAAAAGCAATTTAAGAACTACTTTGTAAAAAATAAAGCAATTAAGAACTATCTAACTATTTCGTAATAATACCAATTCAAGAGTATCAAATCCAATCACCAAAATCTTGTTCAGCAAGTCCCAAACTTCAGTTCAAAGTCACAAGAGAATATACCAGGAAACAATAAGAAATGATAATGAAAAATCAGCCTTAGATAAGCAGAATAGTGATTGGAGCTTCAATAAAACATGACTCGCAAGTTTCCCAGACGTCTTAGAATAGAATTTCTCTGACATGTGTCCAACTTATGCAACAGACCAAGCTTCCCCATCCTTCTGCCGACCACAAAAGACATCTTTTTTCTTCCTTTTCCTTTTTTTTTGGGGGGCGGGGGTGGGGTGGGGTGGGGGGGGTGTTGCGGTAGAAAGAATTAATGCACCATGACATCTAGAATAACCAAGGAATTAGGCTAAAGTCTTGTTTAGGAAATCTAACAGAGACACATACACAAATCAAGCTTTTCATAGATCTAGACATCTAGTCACAGGAATAACTTTTCTCTTTTTTTTGTTTTTTGGATAAGCGTGGTGTCCCCGCCAGCATCATCAAAATAACTTAAACCATTACTTTATTCTTGATATACAGGTGATCTCAAGAAATGAAAGGCTCTGATGTAAAGTTGTCTCTAATTGATTATAAAATAACCTCTTCCTGGCAATCTGTATGCTTTTCTTTTTCAATTTTACACCCTTCCACGCAGATTTCAAATGATAAATCAATTGAAAGCGAGACTGAAGAATAGCCTTGGGGAAAAAATAATTCTATACTGAAAAGTTCCCATAGACACATCCATACTCATACAGAAGGCATCCACAAGTACAAAAAGTTGGCATATGTAGGTACTAGGTATCAAGAGATAATATTAGTTTTAGAGGTTGTTAGTAGGATATATTAGAAAAAATACTGATACCTTTTGTTTAGTACACTTTTTCAACCTATGTATCACGAATTCTTGACATTGGTTATACACTCAATTTGGTATTATGTCATGTATAACTAATACATGAAAAACCATGGTATTAGTGATGCAATGGTTTTTAATGCATGCATTAGCATGGTTAAAGACACAATTGCCCCTCAAAACTTTTTCCATATCCTTTCTATCTTATTTATGGAGAGTGTTTTAATAAGAAAATAACTTTTTTAGAAACTATGCAATGAATGTTATTTTTAAAACACCAAACCAAACAGTGCATAAGAAATAATCTCGAAATAACTAATGCAAGCATAACTAATACCAGCATCAATAATGCAAGCATTACTAATACACCCTATTCCAAACGACCCTTAAAGGAATGAAGATCCTATCCTTGTTGTATATACTCTATCTTTCCCTTATTGCTAATAATGAGATGACCATTTAATCTTCTACGGTATAGCAAAAACTTCGATATTCTAAACTCAAACATAATTTTCTACAACATTATTGTGTTTAAGTTACAAAGAGAATTTCCACATGTTTCCCATCATTAGTGTGAATACAGTACCCAAGCATTCACTGAAAATTGTATAGTTTGTCGGTCCCATCGAAGTGATGTCGGATTTGAAGCTGGAGTTGCTGATGTGGCTGAAGTTCTACTAGCTTGCCCTACACAAGAAAATATATAAATTGCATTTAAATGAACCAAAGATTTATATCTTAAGTGAAGAACTTCTCCAGAAGGAAGGGCACTTAAAATTTATTTGAAATTCAACAAGACATTCATACCAGAGGTACGCTGTCTTGGCTGGTTATTAGAAGTTGTGGACGACGACGATGATGATGAGGTTTGTGCAGCTGATGGCCTTGCTGGTTGCGACGAACTGCTGCTAGTCATTGGCTCAACAACTAAACCAGGGTCCTGAAAATATGGATATACTATCAAACAAACCAAAAGACCAAACCAATCTCCCGAGATCAACATAAAAATATAAAGATGTGTCCCACTGTGGATATCTGAAATGGTATTTTAAGTACAATAAAGCTCAAGGATCCATCAAAAATGCAGAAGTGCTACTTCAAGAACTTGAACTGACTCCCAACTCTTATCAATATTGTGTATTAAAAATCCCATTATGGTATCAATCTACTTTGCTAGGAGCCTAGGAGTATTCACACACTATTATATGACAGGACGGAGCCTCCCTTCTGATTTTCATCTGTTCCCCCAAGAAGATGGAGGATGAAGTAATTAATCAAGTGAAATAAGGTGTACATCCAACATTAATCTCAATCAATAGACAACAAGAAATCTAAGACATTAAGTTATCCAAAAGAGAAGACAGTCTATATTTCAGGAATAAGTGACGAAAACAGTTAAAAGGCAAAGACGAATAACACAAGTGGGAAAAAGAGAGAAAGAAAGTAGAAGCTGGAGAGGAGGGAAAAAGTAGAATTGAGGGTCTCCGCTGAATTTAAAAAGCCCCAATTTCTGGAAGTCCATGTACTTAAGGATACAATAAAAGTAGGAAATAAGATGAGGATGACAATGAAGCGCAGTACAATGAGGAAATAAGCTAGGACAATGAGGATGACAACGAAGTGCAGTACACATATTCAACAATTAAATAGATAGACAGTATTATTTAAAATGAGAGTACATTATTCGGGAAAAGATCCCATAAGATCAGAAAAAACAGAGTGAATTTCATGTCGCGCCACATCAAGAAGTGCAAGGAAAAAGAAAGCAGTGCAACAACGTACAGTTAAATCGAGTTTGACAAAACTAAAGGACTCTTTTTTGAAACAAAAAAGACCTAAAGAACTCATGATCATTTTGAAGAATGGCACACTTAAACAATCTAATCCACAAAGAAAAAAAGGTGCAATTTTATTTTACAGATATTTTCAGTGCAGAGAGCAATAGACCCTGAAATTTGTATCCGAGCAACTCAGAGTTACAGGCTAATACCATGAAACCCATCCATTGTGCACTTTTAACAATTAATCAATCAACTTTGCCTCAACTTGGAATGGACTATAAGCCACTGAATACCCTAAACAATTTATTCCAATAAGACCCAATTTTTTTTTTAAAACAAAGCCAGTGTTACATTGAATTAAGAAAAATTTACAACTAAGAGCTTTATCACACTGAGGCTTCAAAATATAAATACTCGACTCCCAACAAATTGTAAACCACACTAATCGAGATTAACACATTAATTAAAACTTCTAAATTAACTGATACGACATATGGAGTAGTAAACAAAGTTCCCGCTAAACCGCATCTGAAGTCCAATGATTATGAATATACCGATCCATCAATTACCAACTTCGACCCAATCCCAAATTAGTTGAGGTGCGCTATACAAATACTCTTCAATATATTCGGCTCTACTCGAACCCATTTCGAAATTATCAATTAAACTAAGAACAAGCGCATATATATTGTAAAATTAGAAGAGGGAGAAAACGGACGATGTAGCGTTGGTAGAACTTGCGCTTGAAATGGTCGACGACGTCCGAACGGGAAGCCATATGAGGAGGAATGAGTACGTTGGACCAATAATCTGCCCATCTAGGATCATTCTCGTAGTCATACGCCGCTGCTGCTATGCTCTTCAATTTCTGTTGATCCTCTTCTCCTCCTCCCATCCTTCTCTTCCTCTGCTACCACTGAACTTGTAGTCCGTTTGGATATCTCTCTGAGACGAGGGTTCAGACGAGAAGGAATATAGCGTTTTGACTTTTCAGTAAAAAACCATCAAAACATGTGATAAAAGGGAAAACATTACTGCAAGTACACCAAAATAATGGGAAATAAATATATATATTTTTATATTTGACTAATAAATATAATTATTTTAATTGACGGATCATATATGTAACTTATCTACAGTAAAACTATAACAAAATGAGATAATTCGCTCATAATGGTCAACAAATCTAATTTCCTCTCCTAAGAAAATTAGCTTTTTAGGTTAATTATAAAAAAAATTTAAAAAAATTTATGACTTTTTACAAGAAATGCCAAGAGATCTCATTTCTTTCCCTCTTAATGGGCCATGTATGAATTCAAATTGAGATTTTTCATATATATACAAAATAAACTCATATTTCTTGTATATGATACATAAGCAATCGTTGATTAAATATAAAACCCAATAAGTTTTGGGTTGAATCCCACGGAGAATAAAGTGAGAAGTTCGCAAAGATAGTTTAATGTCCAACTTAAAGTCTAAGCTTGTAAAGGAGAAAGGGAGAATAATAATGGATTTGATTAAAAACCTAATAATTTGCTTATGTAACTAATTTAATAATTAAAATTGGCTAGGGTTGTGCTTCCAAATAGGTGGTAATGCAATTGGATCTATTTTATGAATTTCAATTATGTGAATGCACAAACAAAATTAACGAGTCGAAGGTTCCTTTAAATTCGTTCGACCCAATTAGAGGTAATGTCATTCTAAGTCCTTTCGGCACTTGAATGTCAACTAATCCCCATTGCTCATTCCTTTTCCTAATCTAGACTTTTTTTGTCAAGCAAAACGAGAATAAAGGCATATTTTAATGTTTGCAACCACCAAAAATCATTTAAGAATGAAGGAATGAATAGTGTTCATGAAAAACACACTATGAAAAATACTATTTTAGAAGACCCAAACATATAATCTTAATATTTCGTTCAACAACACTAGCCATGTTGTCTAGTCACTCATGCTAACAACAATTAAAATAAAGATGAAGGAGGTGTAAAGTATCATTGTGTCTTCGAACCTGTTTAGATTGGCTTATTTTAAGTGTTGTTAAGTCAAAATGGCTTTTAAGCATTCTTGTAGTGTTTGGGTAAATATAAAAAGTTCTTTTAAGAACTTATTTTAAGTCAAAACAATAAAAATAAGCTAAAGCCATAAGTTAGAAATCCTCATTTATGGCTTTTAGCTTATAAGTCACAAGTTATAAGTCAAATCAAACAGACCCATATAATATATAAAGAGGGAATAAGCCAAAAATTGTCATCAAAATGATTGAAATCTTTAATAAGTACTTGATATATTCAATGAATGTTGTCATTGGTGGGTGGGTGTATACATTTGACAAGACAAGACGATTAAAAAAAATTCAATTATGGTTCACAAAATCCTAGAAATGTCTTTTAAAGGCTCAAAAATTAGAAATTTGTCACCGAAATTCCACTCTGCGACCATAGAATCAATTTGCGGTTTGCATTTTAGGACTCGAGGCTGCAAAATGGGTCTTCAACTTAAACCCTAGATCTTCTGTCATATTCTGCGGTGGTAGTCCTGGAATGCGTCCATAGAATAAGAATGTGATTCCCAGATCAACTTTAAGAGTTCGTAGACTTGGCCTTGGACAACTTTAGGATTTTGACTATGGATAGAAAAGCAGTTCGCATAATTGTAATGCGAATCGCAGAATGAGACTGTAGAATGGATCGATCTTCAAACTTTAGTATGTTTGTCTCTTTCTGCAGTGAGATTCTCCTTTTGGTAGACCACAGAATGGTTCTGTGGACAGTAGAATGGGTAGCTTCCCTTTGTATTTCACTCCTTTTTTCAACTTGTGGTCATTTTGGCATCCTCGATCCAAATACCTAACAATAGATTAGAACTCATGAAAATACTAGCTAAAAATACATTAAGAACCTATAAAGTATATGTTTTTAGTACCAAATAAGTCATAATTTCACGGCTTATCAACACCCCAACTTAAACTTTTACTTGTCCTCCAGCAACTAAAGTTAAACTAGATCCATTTCTATCAATAAAGCAGTATTGACTATGATTGGTTCTACTTGCGAGCTTACAACATGTGACTTAAACAATACATTCCTCCCCTCTCTTCAAAACAAAACATGAGTGTCTCAGTTATCAAATGAATGCTTTATGAACTGCAGGCCTTAGATGGTGACTGACTTTTACTAGTATACAGATGTGCACAGGTACTACAATCAAAGAATCATATGTGCCAGTATCATGCAATTTGTATGCCTTCACAACAAAGAAAATCCTAACACTTGATCATAGAACAACTAAACACATGAAATGATTGAAAAGTCACTCACGCTCCCAAAAGAACATCAAGTGTTGCAAGTGTTATGTCATAGGCTTGTCCATATCTTAAGTCATAATTATTCAAGGAGTACTTGGTTAGGATATCAAAGGACTTTGTGAGCCTATAATGTAGGATTAGGGATAGGTAGGATATTCATTTGGGTCAAAGTGACTTTGCTCTTCTTAAATACCACATATATCAACTTTCTTTTCTCCTCTTCTTTTTATTCGCTTATCCTTCTACATTTTTGGTGTTCTAATTTTCTCCTTTCTTTCATCCTTTATTCATTATTTTTGTTTCATTCTTTTATTTTACAATGTATCACTCTTTGTTCTTCTTTTTCAAACTTCTAAGGAAGGATATGACATTATATATATAAAATCTCAACATACGCTCCTTTTGCTCTTTTCAGCCTATGATCCACCCAAACTTAGGCATTTCACCTCATCTTCACTTTCTTGCTTTAAGGAGGGATAGTTCAAAAGAGGAAATTTCTTCACAAAGGTACATTGACTTGTAATGTTATGGCAAAATAAGGGACCAGGAGGCACAAAAGGAAAAAAATGAGATCACACAACTTACGAGTAGGCCGATAAAGTTTCGAAAGAGGTTTACTTTCAAATCAAGCCCTAAGATCATGTCCTAAACTTTCACAGTTCCTAAAATTTTAGTGAAAAACTAACGAGGCAAGTTCTAGATGAAACAATTAACACCAATGAGTAATATATTTCTTACCACACATGGCACACAAACAAAATCTAAAATAATATTTTCAATTCTCAATTGAATACAAGGCTTCATCGTATCAAAATCAACACACTAGTATTGAGAAAGTCAGAAGATGAAGTGTGCTTTCACAACCACAACTATTCAACTACAATGACAACTCTTTTTATTAAAATTTATCAATTTTTGAGGGGTGTCCACAAAGTCATAAAAGAAAAACTTCACATAGAAATCTACACAAAAGTACCAACCAAATTAAAGAACTCTATCATTAGGCCAAGGTTTCTCAAAATACATTTTTGGAAAAGAACCTAGACGAAGAAGAAATAAAAGGGATCTAACAAAATAAGAAGTTTTACTAAACAACTAATATCAACAACCTAACCCAAAATAATAATACCCCACCCCCAACTGAAAGATATGCATTTTCCTCAATGCATTAACAAAAAATCAAAAAAGAGTTGAGCCTGTATCACTCTAAGTGACCTACTAAGGCTGGCTCCCAGTGGCGTCCCCTATTTAGGCATCAGTGCTCTCAATTGGTGCAGTAGGAGTAGGTAAATGTGAAGTGACCATCTCAGGGGTTAATGTGGGTGGCAGAGGTAGGGCATCCTGTGGGGCTGTTATCTTAGGGGAAACACCCTCTGTCTCCACCTTGGCCACTTGGTTAGGCATAGTACCAGTAGTGCCGACCATGGATATCTCCCTCCGAGACACCTCCATGGCCTCAGTAATCATCATGTCCTCCAAATTCTATAAGGACTCCGCAACCACATATTGGGGTCTCTCCACTAACAGTTCCTTATTAGTTCGATATCATCATCATCACACGGGGACTTTCCTATGCTCTTATGCTAGCCTTCAACTACCGGCAATGCTATTCTGGGAGAGTTGTGGGTACCACGGTCTTAGTTGGGGAATCTCCAATGAGTGGGTCCATCAATAAGAGATCAAGCTCCATGGACTTCAGCTAGTCCACTTCCCTCTAGAGTTCAAAATATTATCTCTAAGAGCTATGATATCTCCATAACTACCGACTTTTAGCCGGGCTAATCGACTGGACAATCAGACCAAGGCATCTAAATGGGCCTACTGTTGCTCCTAAATCTGATTGAGAGATGTTATGAGGGGAGCCAGGTCCACTCAAAGTATGTCTGGTATCATCTGCTCAAACTTGACCAACTTGGCCTCTATAGTGTGTGCCAATTGACCCAACTTAGAATACCAACTTGAATAAGACCCAGGTCAGGCCTAAAAGAAGCTAGGGTTCGATAGTGGCCAGAATATGAGAAGAAGGGCCTACACCTGAGAAAAGAGTGGACTTGATAGGCTCCTTAGAGGTGGTAGTAACATCCTCAGCCTTTGTGCTCTCAGAAGGGACACCCTCAAGTATCTCCAGGCCAATCATTAGTGAAGTATTAATTGTGCTTCCTATCCTTTTCTTCTTACTCTTTAAATTCTCCTTATCCCGGGTTCTCGTAATGTACACAATGACTAAAGTAATCGTCGTGTCCATTCTAGAAATTGGAGGAACCTTGGCCAATTAGCACAACTCAATAATCAAACATGGGAATGAAAATGACATCTTCTTATGGGTGGCTCTATTCCTAATTTCTAAATGTATAATATTGCCGATGTTGATGCTGGAGCATATCGTGATACAAGAAATGAGGATTGCCTTCTCTAGCTTGATTTCCATTTCATTCTGGGAAGGTTGCAGCCTAAAACTCACAATAGCGAGCCAAAACTGAGCTTTAAAGTTAAGATCTTTTTCATAGATCTTAACACAAAGCTTATCCAACTTGAAGTGTCTATGGAAATAATGGAGGCAACCCAAGGTCTCTAACTATCCATGTTGGCACGAATATTTTGCTTATACTCATGCGGCCTCTCACAAAGCCTGTCCCCATAATAAGTATTTATCTCATTTAGCCCACAAGTCATGTTTACGCCTCGTACTTTCACCACTTCCAACAACCTTTGCTTGTTCCCCTTTTTGTTCTTTGAAAGAACAGTCGCATATGATGCATAAAACTCGTGGACTAAGGATTCATTGAGCTCGGGTAGGTGTTGAGTGAAGACTATCCATCCGTGGAGCAACAGTGTCTCCCAGAGAATTTGTCCTGAAACCTGTTATTGGAAATGCGCTTCTCCTCTATGAATATCTGGTCCCTATTCAATAAAAACTTTTCCAAGGAGCACTACATATCAAATCATTGATCACCGGTCTCTCTCTTCTGCCACAACTCTTTATTTACTCTTTTTAAGTTATGGGGGGCTAGGAAACAACCACCTCCTCTTCATACTTGAATGTAGACCGACTGAACTATAAAGAGTCTTTAGACTCAGAGGGTTATAGAGTGGCTGGGGCTTTTCTATTTCTCCCAGGTCTATTGTGTGCAGCCGGAGCTTTTCCTTTTTTATGTTCTTTAACTATTATGCTTTTCCTGGGAGACATATCTGGTACAATATGGTGGTTAGCCTCAAAACAACAAAATACACATAAAAGAGAGCAGAGATATCATAAAACAAACAATTGGAGATGCATCAGAAAGATAAGTGTCGAAGTCCACATACCTGATCTGCGGGTCCGCAGAATTGTTCTAGGGTTGCAAAATCAGTCTGGGGTCTGAAAAATCTCCTAGAAGATCTTGAGAACATTTGGACCAATTGTTACAACCCGAACATAGGTCCGTATCTAGACACGGGATAAGAAACCCCGAGAAACTCCAAGTCGACCATGGCATGAACATATATCTAACTCAATCAATAAAAGCAGAAGATCAACATAATAAATATGGTGGAAGTTTGAACATAACATGAAATCTGAACGTACAACACGAGTCTGAAGCTGAATACAATCGATGTCTAAAAAGCCTCTACTTCTGATAAGTTGATGGGACAAGACCCCAACTAATTCTCTAAGTCTGAAACTGAAAAAATATAAGGATAACTGATAAGAAATGGTCCTCGGGATATGAGGACTCACCAACTGAAGCTGAATGCTAACTATGGAAACTGGTTCGTAATGGGGTTGAGTCTGAAGATCGGAACCTGTATCATAAAACAATACAACATAGAGTATGCGATCAGTATGTGAAATGTAATGAGTATGCAAGGTAAGTAAAACCGCTTAAGTAAGTAAAATAAGTAATAATGCATTTCATAAAACATAATCAAGATAAGAATTTGAGAGTAAGGCTTGCATGCTATTTTCTGAAATCATGATTTGAACGTAACTGAATATTATAACTGAATCGAATGACCCAAAGCTGAAATTTGATAATCATAAGTAAAACTGAATATTGGGTCAAACCTGCTTAAAACATAATATCACGACTGATGTATATGCATAACTGAAATCATGAGGAACAATGGGAGACTCTTCATATAACCAACATTACCACGATACTTACGTGGTCCCGACTATTACACTCCAGTGGGCAGAGCCGTCCAAAGCCTTGCCAGGACTAAGGACGCTACCATGATATCGATATCAAGCTGAAGGCCCCCTTGGGGCAGGAGAAAGCTCATAAAGGAGGTCCCAAATAATCTGAACATACCTATGTTGGCTCGTAGTTCTAAGGCATAAGGTTGACTGACCGGTAGCCTACTCGGTGCTAGACATTACTCCTAAAAATATGCATATGCTCTCCATCATTTTTCAATGAAGCTGACCATCGTCTATTGAAGAAGCTAAATAATCATATACATATAAAATCTGAAACATACATGAGGAGCCTTAGCTCAAACCATACCACAAGCTGAACATAATTAGAAGTGTTGACTCCAAAACCATGTGGTAAGATAATTGACATGAATTCATAAATCATACTTGAACATATGGGCTTGCCAAACATTTTACCATGCTTGAAATCAACTTGATTCACTTTGAGAACATGAACATAACATGGGTATTTCGAAATCATACTTTCTTCATAAACATCACATCATATTTGAACATATATCTCATAGATCTCAACTTTCATGAATATTCATGGATGGGTATCATAGTTTAGAAAACTTGAAAACATAATTTATAATTTAAAACATTGTAAAATCAGCCCATCAATCATAATTCATCTATTAAAACATGCTCAGATCATACCCATGATAGAAACTTAGGGAATTTATGTATTGGGTTAAAATCCCATAGAATCAACATGTAGATTTTCATGAACTAGAGAGGAATTGGGCATGGATGCGAACAATTTCACCAATTCATAACCTCACATACCCGAGAGAATCTGGTTCTACAACTTTTCTGATTGCCCAAGGAATAATTGAGGAAGAACCTTGGAGATTGAGCTTGATCACCCCTCTAGACTTCTAAACTTGCATGAATGAATTAGGAATACCTTAGAATGACTTAACCCTTCTTATAACACTTTATACTGACCTTAAAATGACGTAGTTTAGGCCTTAGGACCATAGGAATTACGGAAAATCCCTTACTAATTTCACAAAGAAAAATAGACTGCCAGTCCCAACGAGGGACTAGATGAGTCGTTGTCAAAGGCCACAACTCGTGGCCTGGATCCGTTGGCTTCACTGGAAGTTGCATGTTGATAGTCACCACGAGCTACTCAATGACTCGTTACCGGTGACCACGACTCGTGGTCACCTCCCGTTGCCCTCACTGCCGAAAACCACCTGGGGGTCACCACAGGCGATACCACGACTCATGGTGTCCCAGACAAGTCGTGGTGAGGACTCGTTAAGTGAACTGTCCAACATCTCTTCTTCCTTCGCCCATCCTTGACCACGGGTGACCTAATGGATCGTGTGATTGACCACGACTCGTGGTCACACCCGTGGTCGCCCTGAACTTGAAAATTCCAACTTAAGTCAAACACCTCACCACGAGTCACTTAACAACTCGTGGTCATCCGGACGGGTCACAGGATGACTCGTTCTGTGACCTGATGCAAAAAATCCTATTTTCTCCATTTTAACTCCCGGGTCTGATCTTAGGGCTTTCGCGGTATAACAATATCTCCCCCTTAGGAACAGTGGTGCTCAAATGTTGGAAAACATAAAGAAATGCAATCATCATCTTCAAATACTGATCATATAAGCTAAAAACTAATGGAACGACAACCTCCGAACTGAACTACATGATTGAACTGAATTCACGAATCATACATCCATCCATTTACATGAAGGGAAATGAGGTACACGAACTGAATATGAAACTAAATAGAGTTTTAGGGCAAAAACTAATACCTAAAGTTGAAACTGAGTTGGAAGGGAATAGATGTGGGTATCTAGCCATCATATCTTCTTCGGCTTCCCACGTAGCTCCCTCAATATGTTGATTCCTCCACAAAACCTTGACTGAGGCTACTTCTTTATTTCTTAGCCTTTGAACCCGACGATCCATATTTCCACCAGAACCTCTTCATAACTAAGGTTGTTTCTCACACCCACACTCTTCATCGAAACAACTAGAGCTGGATCACTCAAATAATTCTTTAAGAGAGATACATGGAAGACGGGATGAGCTAAAGCTAACTCTGAGGGTAACTCTAACTCATAGGACACCTTGCCCATACGTCTCACAATCTTGTACGGACCAACATAGCAGGGAATAAGTTTTCCTTTCTTTCTGAACCTCATCACTCCCTCATGGGGGATAGCTACAGAAACACCCAATCATAAACTTCAAACTCAAGTTCTCTTCTCCTCACATCCGCATAGGACTTTTGGCGACTTTGAGCTATTTTCAACCTTACCCTTATAAGCTGAACTTTCTCCAAAGCCTCATGAACTAAATCTGGTCCTATCAATGTAGCTTCATCGACTTCAAACCAACCAATAGGCGATCTACATCTCCTCCCATAGAGAGCTTCAAATGGAGCCATTTGAATGCTGTTATGGTAGCTGTTGTTATACTCAAACTCGATAAGAGGCAAGTGATCATCCAAAATACCTTTGAAATCAATAACACAGGCTCTCAACATATCCCCAAGAGTCTAATTGGTCTACTCCACTTTTCCATCCATCTATGGGTGAAATTTCGTACTAAGCTTGACCTGAGTACCAAGTCCCTTCTGAAACGACCTCCAAAACTGAGAGGTAAACTGAGTACCTCTATCTGATATGATGGACAAGGGCATTTCATTTAATCAAACTAACTCTCGAATGTACAACTTATCATAATCCTCCACTGAATTTGTAGTTTTGACCGGTAGGAAATGAGCCGCTTTAGTCAATCTGTCTACAATAACCCAATGGAGTCATATTGCCAACGAGTGCGAGGCAAACCTATAATGAATTCCATATTGATCTCTTTCCACTTCCAAGTAGGAATGCTAATATCTTGAAGAACACCTCCAGGTTTTTGATGCTCAACCTTCACCTTTTGACAATTGGTAAACTTAGCCACAAATTCTGCTGTCTTTCTTCATGCCATTACACCAATATACTTCCCGTAGGTCACGGTACATCTTGGTGGCACCTGGATGTATGGAATACCTGGAACCATAAGCCCCGTGAAAAATCCGATCTCTCAAATCATCAACATCTAAAACACACAAGTGACCCTGATATCGAAGCACACCATCTCCCCCTTTGGAGAAGACCTCTACCTTCAGATTCTAAATGGCTTTCTTCAGCTTTACCAAAATAGGATCCTCGTCTTGTCTAGCTTTCACATCAGTCACCAAGGATGATTCTAATTCGTTCTGAACAATCACTTCGCCATCGGTCGAGTCAACCAGATGAACTCCCAACCGTGTTAGCCGATGCACATCCTTCACCAAATCCTTCCTCTCCTCATCTATGTGAGACACACTCTCTATAGAAAGCCTACTAAGAGCGTCAACCACCACATTAGCCTTGCCCGGATGGTAAAGGACAGTCATATCATAATCCTTAAGTAACTTCAACCACCTCCTTTGACATAGATTTAGATCCTTTTGAGTAAACACATATTGTAGGCTCTTGTGGTCCATAAACACATCTACATGGACCGCGTACAAGTAGTGTCTCCAAATCTTCAAGGCGAATACTACAACTACCAATTCGACATCATAAGTCAGGTAATTCTTTTCATGAACCTTCAACTGCCTAGAAGCATATGCTATAACTTTACCATACTGCATCAATACACAACCAAGGCCGATCCTCAAAGCATCACAGTATACCACGAACCCATCGGTACCCTCGGGTAGGGTCAACACAAGTGTTGAGGTGAGATGTTTTGTTGTTTATCTAAGTTATTGTATACATTTTCATGTAATTTTATATAATGTGGAGATATGTGCTAACCAACATGATTAGCCTTTGTTTTGTAGGTTTTGATGATGTTTGAGTAACTAATCCATGAGTTGGTGAAGTAGAAGCTTGGAAACGGAATTAACACGCGAACGTCGGCAAGGAAGAGGCACAAAACAGCCCACCGGCGCGTCGACAAGGTACCACGGCAGGCAGGCCGCTCAAAACAGCCCACCTGCGCGTTGGCAACGTGCCACGGCAGGTGGACTCCGCGACCATGGGGCTACAACGCGCTGCCCAGGCAGCGTGACACGTTGCCAACGCGGCAAGGTGCTGCCTGGGCCGATTTCGGGTGATTTTCCAGAGAGCCTCCGCGTTCGTAGCGTGTCACGGAGGCCGTGCTCCGCGATGCACTCCGTGACACGTTGCTTGTTAATCCGGGAAAGATTCCTACTAATATAAATAGCACACTTAGGTTTATTTTTCAAAATTAAGACTTGGTGGAGCTAGGACGTGGGTTAGCAGCAGTTGAGGGACGAAAAAGCTAAGGGTTTTTCTCTCTTTCTTTCTTCTTTCAATCAATTGTACGTATGATTTACACTCATTTGAGGATGATCAATCCACAAATGAGTGGCTAATTCTCTTCCTTGCTAAGGTTTTGAACATGTGTATTGAATTTTGATTGTGAATTATATGGTTTTTCATCTTCTTCTTTCATGTTGTTCTATTAATTCTTGTTCTTACTGCATTAGTGTGTGGCCAACATTAATGTACATCTAAAAAGTCCAATTTCACTCGAGAGAGCAAGAAATTGGAAAGTTGTGAATTAATAGGGTATTGTTCTTAACTTGATTTGGGAAAATTGGGTTTTGATGTGCTTTCCTGATAGAAATATACTTGAAATCCGTATTAGTCAATTTAGAAACCGGAATTGTATTGCTAGGTCATAAATTGCATTTGATCACAGAAATGTAGACGAATGGTTTATGATTCTAAAGTGAGATTAAATACGAGAGTTTTAATCTCTAGGCTAATGTTCTTGGCTAGCAACATGAAGAGAAGAATAACCGAATTATGATTACTATCGAATTCATTACTTGTTCTTAACCTTGGCATGCTCTTATCCATAGTTTCAATTCAAGTAAATATTTGTTAATAGTTTTAGTATATAGTTTATAAACAAAATTATTTAACTTTTGGTTACATTGTTGTCAACATAATTAGAAGTAAAATAGAATATAGTATACTTAAGCAATTTTACTTATCTAGAGTCTCCTTGGATCGATACTTGGCTTACTTAGCCACTTTATTACTTGTTTGACCACGTGCACTTGTGTGTCGGGTTTTAACCCCTACCAAAGTCCCGAGCAAGTTTTTGGCGCCGTTGCCGGGGAGGCTAGGCGATTTGTGAAATTGTGTTAAGTGTAAATTTACTATATTTTTGTTTTATTTTCTTAAGTGTTCACAACTTGGTCTTAGTATTTGTTTTAATTCTTTGTTTATTTTAATTTTTCTCTCTTTCGGATACCCTCATTGACATGACATCTTGGAATATAAATGGTGGATACGCATATTTCGGCGAATCTTGCATGAATTGCGGAGGACCCCACTTGTGGCAAAACTGTAACACGTGCAATATATGTGGGTGTCAATATGGCCATTGGGGTGATTGTCCAAAGGCATATTCCCCTCCCCCAAGCCCCTACTATGATCCTTTTGTTATTTTTGCTGAATATAGGCATGTTGAAAATGAGGACTTGGGACGCCAAGTTCAAATAGAGGACATGATGAAACAACTCCTGGAGCAATCAGAAGCAATGAAGGAGTCGGTGGCAGAATTGATAATTCAGCAAAAGGAGAATGCAGAGGTTGTAAGCAGGATGAGCGTCAAACTCACTGAGATGTGTGCTGAGGCTGAAGCTTGTGATAATTTGCAGGTGACAGTTTTAGCCGATATTCAAGAGGAACTACAAGAGGAATACAAGGGTGAATTTTTGGATGAAGCCCCACAATTAGAATCTCTTGAGTGTCTCCGTGATCGGCTCATACCTATAGAAATTCCATTCATGGAAGAAGAAAAAGAATATCTCCCATTTGACCTTAATGGAGAAATAGATGTCGATGTTGAAAAGGTGTACACAAGTAAGGAAGTCAAGCACAAAGCAATTTCAGAGTTGAGGTGTATTAGACCACACTCTACGCATTTTTCGACGTTAAATTTGGTTGACAACATAGAAAGAGAGTCTTCCAAGCTTATAGAGAAATGTCTAGAGGAGGACCAAGCCCCGTATATTTTAAAATTTGCTAACTCAGAGAGACAAAATGACTTCGCTTACTTGAGGGCCAATAAGTTAAAAAGGCAACACCTACTGTTTGGTCCTTACAATTTTTCACCACCACCCCTGGAGCATAAGAGGAAATTAGAAAAGAAATTAGGGGTGAGATTCATATCCTCAAGGTGGAGGAAAAAGTGGTGAAACTTGGTACGTCGTGCCTCGACGTAAAATTAGGCGCTGCTTGGGAGGCAACCCAAGGGTACCACAGGTACCATTTTAATTTCTTGCAATTGAGTTAATTTTTGTTTATTTTCATCTTGTGTTGTTTTGGTGGAAAGTTAAGCACAGATGGAGGGGAAGTCTGAGTACCCGTGGAGGAGGAAGCTAACAAGCATGGAAGAGAAAAAGTGTGGGGTTGAACACCCACTTGTGCAAAGTCGAAGAAACGCATGTTGTTAGCTAAGCCTAAAGGCCCCAGGGAGTATTTCGCACCCTTTGTAAATTTTAATTTGATGCTATGAGGACATAGCATGATTTAAGTGTGGGGTGAGGGAAATTTCAAGGGAAATTTCAGAATTTTCTGTGCTTAACGATTTTGGTGAATGTAATGCTTGTGCAAAAGTTGGTGAGAAAATTTGAAAATTTTGAAAATTTTTTGTGGATTAAGCATGACTTCATCACCCGTTGGTTTTTCTTTTCGGTTCTTTTCCGACGGGGGGTATTTGAACCGAAGAATAAAATTTTTCTTTTTTTTTTCCTTGGTCTGTATATAAAGTTTTTAGTCATAGCTAGGGACTGTTTCCGACGATGGATGGATGACGACCGTCTTGAGGAAAATTAGTCGATAGGTTTTGGGTTTTTGAAACCATAACTAATTGGGGCTTGATGTTCTTTTTATGTGCTATACATGGTTGTAAGATGCAAGTATGTTTAGTGTGAAGTATGCAAGTGTATAACTTTGTTTGAGACACTTAGGCTCTTGAATTTGACTCAATATGATTGAAGCTTAATTCTGAATTCTTGTGATTAGCTGAGTAAGAGTCTACTGATTGTGTCTTGATTTGAGCATGTGCCATGAGTGTAAGGTTTTTGAGTATTCCGTGCTATTGTGGATTGTCTAGAACTTGCCTGGTGTGTTTATAAAACAAAATGAAGGATGTGAATTGGAGGAAATGATATAGGCATTTCTTTGAATGAACCGGCATTTTATCCCTCATTATACCTACCTTGAAAAATTAATCCTAGTTAACCCCATTGAGCCTTGAGCCTATTCTTTGATAGCTGCAACATAAGCTTAATCCTTTTTCTTTCATTAGCCTTGAAATTGAACCAAAACTCCGAAGCGCTTAAAGGAAAAATCTGGAAGAGTAAAGGAGTGATAAGAATGAAAAGAAAGGGAAAGTAGCAATTGTAAGAGTTGAGAAAGGTCAAGGGTGCACTTTTTTTTTAAATATGGGTGAGTATTAGTAGGGAGTAAGAAAATAAATAAATGAAAAAGTTACTTATAGAACTCCTTGCTAATAAGCTAAAAGTGCCTAAAGAAAGGGGGAACAAAAGAGGAAAAAGAATGATGAAAAGAGGAAAAGGTGAAGTGAAGGAAGGGAAGTTTGTAATGAAGGCGTGATGTATTAAAAGCGCTTAGGAAAGATAGTCACTATTACTGATCATAATAGTACCTAACCGCACCTGAGTTACATTACAACCTAAAAAGTCCTACTTGATCTTACATTCACACATCCTTATATTAGTGGAATAAAACACTAAGGGCAAGCTTATGGGTCATTACATAATGCATGTGAATTCTTTGTGAGAGTGAGCATAATTCTATTCATGTACCCACACATGTTGTGATGTAAAAAATTGTTTTTGCGTGTGATTGGGTAACTCTCTTTCCGTGAGGGGCACATGTTGAAAGAAGGATATATTTCATGTGGGATTTCTTAATCAGATGATTTGCATGAGTTTGCTAAAATTGAGAGTCGATTCTTGAGGTTAAGAAGTCTTAACATGGTTGTACTTCATTTCAATGATCAAATCAGGCATGCTCTATTTTTAACTTGTATCTTATGTAATCATTATAGTCGTAACCTGAATTATCTTGCTAAATTAGTTATGTAGGAGTCTCCATTTGCATGATATGTAAAAGGTTGTTCGAGGACGAACAAGGCTTTAAGTGTGGGGTTGTGATAACGGGCAAAAATATATGTCCGAGATACTCTTTATTACTTCAATTAGTCTTGTTTATCTAAGTTATTGTATACATTTTCATGTAATTTTATATAATGTGGAGATATGTGCTAACCAACATGATTAGCCTTTGTTTTGTAGGTTTTGATGATGTTTGAGTAACTAATCCATCAGTTGGTGAAGTAGAAGCTTGGAAACGGAATTAACACGCGAACGTCGGCAAGGAAGAGGCACAAAACAGCCCACCGGCGCGTCGACAAGGTACCACGGCAGGCAGGCCGCTCAAAACAGCCCACCTGCGCGTTGGCAACGTGCCACGGCAGGTGGACTCCGCGACCATGGGGCTACAACGCGCTGCCCAGGCAGCGTGACACGTTGCCAACGCGGCAAGGTGCTGCCTGGGCCGATTTCGGGTGATTTTCCAGAGAGCCTCCGCGTTCGTAGCGTGTCACGGAGGCCGTGCTCCGCGATGCACTCCGTGACACGTTGCTTGTTAATCCGGAAAAGATTCCTACTAATATAAATAGCACACTTAGGTTTATTTTTCAAAATTAAGACTTGGTGGAGCTAGGACGTGGGTTAGCAGCAGTTGAGGGACGAAAAAGCTAAGGGTTTTTCTCTCTTTCTTTCTTCTTTCAATCAATTGTACGTATGATTTACACTCATTTGAGGATGATCAATCCACAAATGAGTGGCTAATTCTCTTCCTTGCTAAGGTTTTGAACATGTGTATTGAATTTTGATTGTGAATTATATGGTTTTTCATCTTCTTCTTTCATGTTGTTCTATTAATTCTTGTTCTTACTGCATTAGTGTGTGGCCAACATTAATGTACATCTAAAAAGTCCAATTTCACTCGAGAGAGCAAGAAATTGGAAAGTTGTGAATTAATAGGGTATTGTTCTTAACTTGATTTGGGAAAATTGGGTTTTGATGTGCTTTCCTGATAGAAATATACTTGAAAGCCGTATTAGCCAATTTAGAAACCGGAATTGTATTGCTAGGTCATAAATTGCATTTGATCACAGAAATGTAGACGAATGGTTTATGATTCTAAAGTGAGATTAAATACGAGAGTTTTAATCTCTAGGCTAATGTTCTTGGCTAGCAACATGAAGAGAAGAATAACCGAATTATGATTACTATCGAATTCATTACTTGTTCTTAACCTTGGCATGCTCTTATCCATAGTTTCAATTCAAGTAAATATTTGTTAATAGTTTTAGTATATAGTTTATAAACAAAATTATTTAACTTTTGGTTACATTGTTGTCAACATAATTAGAAGTAAAATAGAATATAGTATACTTAAGCAATTTTACTTATCCAGAGTCTCCTTGGATCGATACTTGGCTTACTTAGCCACTTTATTACTTGTTTGACCACGTGCACTTGCGTGTCGGTTTTTAACCCCTACCAAAGCACCGAGCAGTGAGTCGAGCCTTCAATTCTTGGAAGCTCTTCTCACAAGCCTCTGCCATTAAAACTTCACTTTCTTCTGGGTCAACCTAGTAAATGAGGCTGCAATGGATGAAAACCCCTCAATAAACCTCCGATAATACCCAGCTAAACCCAAGAAACTCCTGATATATAAAGGATTCACCGGTCTAGGACAATTCTTTACCGCATCTATCTTTTGAGAGTCTACTTGAACACCTTCACTTGACACTACATGACCCAAAAACGCCACTGAATTCAACCAAAACTCGCATTTACTGAATTTAGTATACAACTGGTGATCCTTGAGGGTCTGTAGCACCACCCTCAAATGAGCGGCATGCTCCTCCTCACTCTGAGAGTATATTAGGATATCATCTATGAACACAATCACGGACATATCCAAGTATATCTTGAACACCCTGTTCATCAAATCCATAAAAGATGTAGGAGTATTCGTTAGTCCAAAAGACATAACTACAAATTCATAGTGACCATACCGAGTTTTGAAGGCTATCTTTGGAATGTCACTCTCCCGAACCCTAAGCTGATGGTATCCGAATCTGAGGTCTATTTTTGGAAAGCACTTAGCACCCTGCAGATTGTCGAAGAAATTATCAATCCTATGGAGAGGATACCTATTCTTGATGGTAACTTTGTTCAATTGCCAGTAATCAACGCACATCCAAAGGGAACCATCCTTCTTTCGAACAAATAGAACTGGTACACCCCATGGGGATTTGCTAGGTCTGATGAATCCTTTGTCTAAAAGGTCTTTCAACTATTCTTTCAACTCTTTTAGCTCGGCTAGAGCTATTCAGTAAGGAGGAAAGATGTAGGCTGCATATCGGGAAGAAGGTCAATACAAAAATCAATCTCCCACTCGGGAGGAATTCTCGATAAATCATTTGGGAAGACTTCTGGATACTCACATACTACTGGAACTGACTGGATAGTCGGGGTCTCGGACTTAGCATCCTTAACCCTAACTAGATGGTACACACAACCTTGAGAAATCATCTTTCTGGCCTTGAGGTATGAAATGAAATGACCTACAGGAACAACTGAACTACCCTTGCATTCTAGGACTGCTCACCTGGAAATCAGAACTCTATCGCACGGGTTCTACAATTAACTGAGGCATAACATGCAAATAGCCAATCCATGCTGAGGATAACATCAAAATCGATCATGGCTAACTTTACTAAATCTACTGAGGTGATTTTCTGAAGGACTCTAATAGCGCAATCTCTATACACCCGTATAGCTATAACTGAATCACCGACTAGTAGAGACTAAGAAGGGTTCTGATAGGATTTCGGGATGACTCCAAAACTACTAGCAACATAGGGCGTCAAAAAAGATAAGGTAGCCCCTGGATCTAACAATGCATATACATCAAGATGGAATACATACCAATGACGACATCCGGGGAGACCTCCTACTCCTGACAGGATGTTAGGGCATAGAATCTGTTTTGGCGCTATCTGCCACCTGTACTAGTAGACGCCCCCTGCTGAGCTGGGTTGTCATTGAGGAGATCTTGATCGTAGACACGGACAAGGGACCCCGAGAGATCCCAAGTCAACCCATGGCATAAGCATTCACTAACTCATTCAATAAACATGAAGGAAACATAAATATAAACTCAGCGGAAGTCTAACTTAACATAACAACAAAATGAACATCTGAAGCTGATTACATGTCTAAGTCTGATAAGCCTCTAATCTGGACGAGCTGATAGGACAACACCCCCAACTAGCTCAGAAATACTAAAACTGAAATTACACTCAAGATAACTGAAAGTCTAGTCCTCGGAAGATGAGGACTCACCAAAACAAGTAGGTGCTAACTCTGATAGCGGCTATGAACGGGGTTGAACCTGAGAACCCGATCCTACATCATGAAATGATGCAACATAGAAAGTATGCTGTCAATACGTGGAATGTACTGAGTATGCAAGGTAAGTAAAACCACTAGAGCAATAATAATCTTTTAAAACAAGTCATACATATATGATGGCCTTTAAGGATAAGAAAAAGATCACAAACATTCATTATGAAAGCATTCTTATTTTATACATGGTCATGCATGGCTTTAGAATATCATGACTAAATCGAATGACTCAAGTTAAATCATAACATTTACCTCAGAAACTGAACAATGAGTCAAACCTTGCTTTTTAAACATACATGCATAAGATAATCATCATGAGTAATGGATATACAAACCCGAATGATATAGATAGTGGGAGACTCGCCACTTAACCGACATACCACGATAGAGCTTACGTGGTCCCGACTATTACACTCAAATGGGCAGAGCCATCCAAAACCTTGCCAGGGCTAAGGACGCTACCATGATATCGATATCAAGCTCAAAGAGCCAATCGGGCCGGGGATAGCTCACAAGGGAGGTCCCAATAATATAATAGAATCAACCTACGTTGGCGCGTAGTTTTGGGGCATAGGGTAGTCAACCCTTAGCCCGCTTGGTGCTAGACTCTTCTCCCAAAAACATGCAATGCTCTACATCGTATAAATACGAAGCTTAACATCGTCTAGTGATGAAGCTCAACATGAAATCATGCATAAGATCAACATCCTGTGAAGAGAAGCTTAACATTGTCTATTGACAAAGCTCATTATGAAATCATGCATGTGTTAGACATCATATAAATATGAAGCTCAACAATGTCGTTTCGACAAAGCTTGGAAAAGAATCATGCTTAGACTCAACATCATGTGAAATGAAGCTTAATGCCAACATACATCTCAATTATGAATTCATGCATATGAGAAGCTTTACTATGACACATACCACAAGCTCAAAGAATAATGGGAGACTTTACTCCAAAATCATGTGGTAAGCCTACTTTAGGAATATCGCTTCATCATCATCAATATAAGGGATTTGCCCAAAACCTTATCATGCTTGAACTTATACAATTCATTTGAAAACATTATAATTTGAGAGGTTTCACTCCAAAACAAGTAATAAAATCAATCAAGAGAAAATCGTCATTCATACTCAACATTGGGCACTACCCAAAGCTTCATTATACATGGGTCTATTTAATCTTCTTCGAAAACATCATATAAATCATGGGCAAGGTTGGAAACATGCTTTTCATCATCTAATCCATCATCATCACATTCTAGTATGAACTACCCACACATGGATGTTTTAGATTCAATTTTAGGAAAAACAATTTTGTAAAAGAAATTAAGATAGAATCCGTCCAAGCTCAGTAAATCACCAATAACAACTCAATCTAATCATACCCATGAGTAGAAATGTAAGAATCATGAAATTAAATGAAGACCCATACTTGATCATCACAAACCAATCACAATTTGATAGGGAATAGGCATCCATGTGGAAAGAAGCACCCACTCATAGCCTTACATACCTGAGAATGAAGAATCTTAACTCCTCCTAATTACCCAACTGAGATTTCCCTTGAAAACCTTGAAATTCTCCTCAATTTCTTCCCTTCAAACCTTCAACCTTGCATGCATGAAGAAATGGCCTAAGATGGGTTTTTCTCTGCTTAAAACCCTCTATTACGAGCTTAAAAGGACGTAGTATAGGCCCTTAGAACTTAAGAATTACGGAAAAGCCCTTACTGAAATCGTTGAAAATAACTGTTAGGGGGTCCTAACGGACAACCTGATGAGTCGTTACTAGGGCACACGATCTATCAGTTCACCCATCAAGTTCACTACCTTGTTATTCATGAAAATTCATTTGGCTTGGTAACAACCCTCCTAACGGGTCGTTAGGACTGACGATGACTCGTTAGGTACCATCTGTTAAGTACACTGGATAAGATTTACCATCTTTCTCTAGGACCTCCCCACGACTGACATGACGACTCGTGGTGACTGACCACGAGTCGTTACATCACCCGTGAGGACCTCAAGTCCTTCATCATCTCAGGCCTTCCCCACGAGTCACTTGACGACTCGTTAGGCCTCCTCACGAGTCGTTAAGTGACTCGTTCTGCAACTGCTGCAACATTTTCCAGTTTTTCTCCTGATTCACTTTCGGGTCCGATTCTTGAGTTCTCGGGGTATAACAATATCTCCGCCTTGGGGAACATTCATCCTAGAATGTTAGAAACAAGCAGGAAACAAAAACGAGCAATTATCATGCTCCAATACTGATTATTTTAACCGAAATTTCACGGAATGACTACCTCCAAAAAGAACCACATAGCTAAACTAAATTCAGGCATCACATACATTTATCATAACATAATTCAAACTTGCGCACATGAACTGAACATGGAAACTGATTAGAGAATTAGGGCAAAAACTGATACCTCAAGTCGGAACTGAGCCGGTAGAGAACAAATGTGGGTATCTAGCCATCATGTCCGCTTCGGCCTCCCAAGTAGCTCCTTCAACATGCTGATTCCTCCATAAAACCTTAACTGAAGCTACCTCTTTGTTCCTCAACCTTCGAACTTGTCGATCCAAAATTTCAACCGGAATTTCTTCATAACTGAGGCTGTCTTTCACACCAACGCTGTCTATCAGAACCACCATGGCTGGATCACCCAAGCACTTTTTCAAAAGCAATACATGGAACAAGGGATGGACTGAAGCCAATTCTGAAGGCATGTCCAACTCATATGCCACCTTACCAACTCTTCTCACAACCCAGTAGGGGCCAATATAGTGGGGACTGAGTTTACCTTTCCTTCTGAATCACACGACTCCCTTAATGGGAGATACCTTTAGAAACACCTAGTCGTCTACATCAAACTCCAATTCTCTTCTTCTCACATCAACATACGATTTCTGATGACTCTGAGTGGTTTTCAACCGGTCCCTCATCAACTGAACCTTCACCATCGCCTCATGAACCAAATCTGGTCCTACCACAGCTGCCTCACCAACCTTGAACCATCCGATGGGAGATCTGCACCTTCGCCCGTAGAGAGCCTCGAACGGTGCCATCTTGATACTAGAGTGGTAACTATTATTATAAGTGAACTCGATCAAGGGAAAATGATCATCCCAACTACCTTTGAAATCCATAACACATGCCCGCAACATATTCTCAAGAGCCTGAATGGTTCGTTTTGCTTGGCCGTCCGTCTGAGGATGAAAAGCTGTGCTTAGCTTAACCTGAGTCCCAAGCCCTTTTTGAAACGAACGCCAGAATTGAGAAGTAAACTGAGTACCTCGGTCCGAAATAATAGATAAGGGCACTCCATGAAGCCGAACCAACTCCCGAACATACAACTTAGCATAATTGTTTGCTGAATCCATAGTCTTGACTGGTAGGAAGTGTGCAGCCTTGGTCAACCTATCCACCACGACCCAAATGGAGTCGTATTGCCGGCGAGTACGAGATAGACCTGTAATGAAGTCCATATTGATTTCTTCTCACTTCCAAGTGGGGATGGAAATATCCTGAAGTACACCTCCAGGTCTTTGATGCTCGGCTTTTACTTGCTAATAGTTTGGACATTTTATTACGAACTCCGCAATATCCCTTTTCATACCATCCCACCAATAGATTTCCCGAAAATCTTGATACATTTTCGTGGACCCTGGATGAATAGAATATCTAGTACCACGTGCCTCATGCAATATCCGAACTCTCAAATTATCAACGTCCGAAACACATAGTTGGCCCTGGTACCGTAGCACACCATCTTCCTCTTGGGAGAAAACCTCCACTTTCTGATTTCGCACCGCCTCCTTCAGCTTCCTCAATATTGGATCCTCATCTTTCCTAGATTTAACATCAACTACCAAGGACAATTCCGACCAGTTATGCACAACAACACCGTCATCGGTCGAATCGATCAATCTAACTCCCAGCCTTGCAAGACGGTGAACTTCTTTCACCAACTCCTTCTTCCCCTCATCCACATGGGACATACTCTCCATTGAGAGCCTAGTAAGCGCATCCGCAATCACATTAGCCTTGCCCCGGTGGTAAAGGACACTCATGTCATAATCCTTAAGTAACTTCAACCACCTCCTTTGCCGAAGATTTAGATCTTTCTGGATGAACACATATTGCAAGATCTTGTGGTCCGTAAATACATCCACATGGACCCCATACAAGTAATGCCACCATATGCTCAATGCGAACACCACCGCGACCAATTCAAGATCGTGGGTCAGGTAATTCTTTTCATGCACTTTCAGCTTTCGAGAGACATATGCTATCACCCTTCCACGCAGTATCAACACACACCCAAATCCAACTTTGGAAGCATTACAATACACTATAAAACCTTCGTTGCCCTCGGGTAGGGTCAATACTGGTGCCGAGGTAAGTCGAGCCTTCAACTCTTTGAAGCTTTTCTCATAAGCCTTCGACCATTGAAACTTCACCTTCTTCTGAGTCATCTTAGTCAAAGGTGCTGCAATGGATGAGAAACCCTCCACAAACCTCCAACAGTAGCCAGCTAGGCCTAAGAAACTTCGAATATCCGAAGGATTCACTAGTCTAGGCCAATTCCAATTCTTCACCGCCTCAATTTTTTGCGAGTCTACTTTTATGCCTTTGCTAGATACCACATGGCCCAAGAATGCCACGAAGTCTAACCAAAACTCACACTTGCTAAACTTTGCATACAATTGGCAGTCCTTGAGGGTCTGGAGCACTACTCTCAAGTGAGCGGCATGCTCCTCCTCGTTCCGGGAGTATACCAAGATGTCATCGGTGAACACAATCACGAACATGTCCAAATATTGCTTGAACACCTTGTTCATCAGGTCCATAAAAGCTTTAGAAGCATTCGTTAGTCCAAAAGACATAACTACAAACTCGTAATGACCATACCATGTCATGAATGCCATCTTCGGGATATCTCTCTCCCGAACTCTGAGCTAATGATACCCGGATCTAAGATCTATCTTTGAGAAACACTTAACACACTGAAGCTGATCGAACAGATCATCGATCCTGGGTAGGGGATACCTGTTCTTAACAGTGATCAACTGTCGATAATCAATGCACATACGAAGGGAACCATCTTTCTTCCGAACAAATAAAACTGGTGCGCCCCATGGAGACTGGCTCGGTCTAATGAAACCGTTATCTACCAAATCCTTTAACTGATCCTTCAACTCTTTTAGCTTGGCTTGAACCATTCTGTAGGGAGGAATAGATATAGGCTGCATATCGGGAAGGAGGTCAATATCGAAATCAATCTCTCGCTCGGGAGGAATACTTGGAAAATCATCAGGAAAGACCTCTGGATACTCACATACTACTGAAACTGACTGGATAGTCGAGTTCTCGGACTCCACGTCCTTAACCCTAACTAGGTGGTATAAACAACCCTTAGATATCATCTTTCTGGCTTTAATGTAGGAAATAAATCGACCCACAGGCACAACTGAACTACCCTTCCATTCTAAGACTGGCTCACCCGGGAATCTGAACTCTACTAACCGGGTCCTAGAATTAATGGAAGCATAACAAGCATATAACCAATCCATGCTGAGAATAACATCGAAATTGGTCATGGCTAACTCTATCAAATCTGCTGAGGTGACCTTATAGAAAACCAAGACCGGGCAATCTCTATACATCCGTCTAGCTATAATTGAGTCACCTACTGGAGTAGAAATCGAGAAGGATTCTGACAAGACATCAGAACGGACTCCGAAGCTACTAGCTACATAAGGTGTCACAAAGGACAAGGTGGCCCCTGGATGTAACAGAGCATGAACATCAACATGGAAGACTCATAACATACCAGTAACCATATTCAGGGAGACCTCCTGCTCCTGACGGGATACTATGGCATAGAATCTGTTCTAGCGCTGACCGGCAGCTGCACTGGTAGATGCCCCCTAATGTGCTGAGCGAGGGGGTTGGGCTGCTGAGCTAGAAGCTGGGACATGGCCCCCAACCTGATCCTATATCGCTGATGGACATTCTCTAAGCATGTGTCCGGGTTGCCAGCACCCAAAACACGCACCCGAACCTTCCAAGCACTGGCCTGTATGCCCTCAGCCACATCTGCGATAAGCTGGAACACTTGAATCTGTGGGCCTGCTGCTCTGACTCCTCGAGCCTAATGCTCATCCTCTCTGATCATGCCTAGGATGAGATGGAACACTCAAGGATGATGAAGCTAGGGCGGATGATCTCTGGTGGGTCTGTTGTGGTGCCTACCGCCGGACCTCTACTGGGAGAATCTGTGGTCCTCTTGGCCTCTCTCTCTCGTATATGTCGCCTCCATCTTCTGGGCATACAACACCATCTGAGGGAAGTACATATCTTGATGGAGCATAGCAATCCTGCATTCCTTATCCAAGTAACCCGCTATCCCATGCACAAACCTTCTCACTCGTGCCCTCTGGTCAGCCACTAACTCAGGAGCATACTCCGATAGGCGAGTGAACTCAAGGGAATATTCTAGTATCGTCATCCTCCCTTGCTTCAGATTTACGAACTCCGCTGCCTTTAGCTCCCTCATCTCCCGAGGGAAGAACCGATCCAGGAATGCATCATGGAACTCTTCCCAAGTGACCAGACCTACTCCAGCAACTCTGTTGTCCTTCCATTGACGGAACCAGATATGCGCAACCCCCTTCAACTGAAAGAAGGCCAACTCTACGCACTCAACACTGCTCACCCCCATAACCTGGATGATCTTGACGATCTCATCAATGAAGTCATGTGGGTCCTCACTTACCTTGGACCCCAAATATTTTGGCGGGTTCATCCTCAAGAAATCCCTGACTCGAGCCACCGTTGCATTTCCATTCTACGGAATATGTGCAACAACCTACTGATTGACCTGAGCGGTCAAGGCTTGCGCAAGCATCTGGATAGCAGCACGAATTCAGCGTGGGCGGCTGGCTCCGGTGCTTGGGGCTCCTGAACTGGTGGGACTTGCTGATGCCCACGACCCATGCCATCCTCTTGGCCTTCACCATCTCCATTTCTCTTTCCATTCATCCTTTAGGGAGCCATGATTCTGCAATTGTTAATAGCATGAACTAGAGGGGTAGAAAGACTCTTCATCACAAGACATAGATGATGAAAGATGAAAACATTTCCTAGAACGTTTTGTAGCCTCTTCGTCATAAGTGTGGAGTGCCTCACACCCATGAAAGAGACTCTACTTGACGTGGCTTTTAGACTCCCTAGGACACTTCAAACCTATGGCTCTGATACCAAGTTTGTCACGACCGGAGAGGAGACCCAGATCGTAGACACGGGACAAGGGACCCCGAGAGACCCCAAGTCAACCCATGGAATAAACATTCACTAACTCATTCAATAAACACGAAGGAAACATAAATATAAACTCAGCAGAAGTCTAACTTAACATAACAACAAAATGAACATTTGAAGCTAACTACATGTCTAAGTCTGATAAGCCTCTAATCTGGACGAGCTGATGGGACAATACCCCCAACTAGCTCAGAAATACTAAAACTGAAATTACACTCAAGATAACTGAAAGTCTAGTCCTCGGAAGATAAGGACTCACCAAAACAAGCGGGTGCTAACTCTGATAGCGGCTATGAACGGGGCTGAACCTGAGAATCTGATCCTGCATCATGAAATGATGCAGCATAGAAAGTATGCGGTCAGTATGTGGAATGTACCGAGTATGCATGGTAAGTAAAACCTCTAGAGCAATAATAATCTTTTAAAACAAGTCATACATATATGATGGCCTTTAAGGATAAGAAAAATATCACAAACGTTCATTATGAAAGCATTCTTATTTTATACATGGTCATGCATGGATTTAGAATATCATGACTAAATCGAATGACTCAAGCTAAATCATAACATTTACCTCAGAAGCTGAACAATGAGTCAAACCTTGATTTTTATACATGCATGCATAAGATAATCATCATGAGTAATGGATATGCAAACCCGAATGATATAGACACTGGGAGACTCGTCACTTAACCAACATACCTGATAGAGCTTACGTGGTCCCGACTGTTACACTTAAGTGGGCAGAGCCGTCCAAAACCTTGCCAGGGCTAAGGACGCTACCATGATATCGATATCAAGTTCAAAGGGCCAATCGGGACGGGGATAGATCACAAGGGAGGTCCTAATAATATAATAGAATCAACCTATGTTGGCACGTAGTTCTGGGGCATAGGGTAGTCAACCCTTAGCCCGCTTGGTGCTAGACTCTTCTCCCAAAAACATGCAATGCTCTACATCGTATAAATACGAAGCTCAACATCATCTAGTGACGAAGCGCAACATGAAATCATGCATAAGATCAACATCGTGTGAAATGAAGCTTAACATTGTCTATTGACAAAGCTCATTATGAAATCATGCATGCGTTAGAGATCACATAAATATGAAGCTCAACAATGTCGTGTCGACAAAGCTTGGAATAGAATCATTCTTAGACTCAACATCATGTGAAATTAAGCTTAATGCCAACATACATCTCAATTATGAATTCATGCATATGAGAAGATTTACTATGACACATACCACAAGCTCAAAGAATAATGGGAGACTTTACTCCAAAATCATGTGGTAGGCCTACTTTAGGAATATCGCTTCATCATCATCAATATAAGGGTTTTGCCCAAAACCTTATCATGCTTGAACTCATACAATTCATTTGAAAACATTATAATTTGGGAGGTTTCACTCCAAAACAAGTAATAAAATCAATCAAGAGAAAATCATCATTCATACTCAACATTGGGCACTACCCAAAGCTTCATCATACATGGGTCTATTAATCTTCTTCAGAAACATCATAGAAATCACGGGTAAGGTTGAAAACATGCTTTTCATCATATAATCCATCATCATCACATTCTATTATGAACTACCCACACATGGACATTTTAGATTCAATAGGAAAAATAATTTTGTAAAAGAAATTAAGATAGAATCCATCCAAGGTTAGGAAATCACCAATAACAACTCAATCTAATCATACCCATGAGTGGAAATGTAAGAATCATGCAATTAAATGAGGACCCATACTTGGTCATCACAAACCAATCACAAATTGATGAGGGATGGGCATGGGTGTGTAAGGAAGCATCCACTCATAGCCTTACATACTTGAGAATGAAGAATCTTAACTCCTCCTAATTACTCAGCTGAGATTTCCCTTGAAAACCTTGAAATTCTCCTCAATTTCTTCCCTTCAAACCTTCAACCTTGCATGCATGAAGAAATGACCTAAGATGGGTTTTCTCTGCTTAAAACCCTCTATTACGAGCTTAAAAGGACGTAGTATAGGCCCTTAGAACTTAGGAATTACGGAAAAGCCCTTACTGAAATCATTGATAATAACTGTCAGGGGGTCCTAACGGACGACCTGACAACTCGTTATTGGGGCACACGATCCGTCAGTTCACCCTTCAAGTGCACTGCCTCTTCATTAATGAAAATTCATTTGGCTTGGTAATGACCCTCCTAATGGGTCGTCAGGACTGACGACGACTCGTTAGGTACCATCCGTTAAGTACACTGGATAAGATTTACCATCTTTCTCTAGGACCTCCCCACGACTGACATGACGACTCGTGGTGACTGACCAAGAGTCGTTACATCACTCATGAGGACCTCAAGTCCTTCATCATCTCAGGCCTTCCCCACGAGTCACTTGACGACTCGTTAGGCCTCCTCACGAGTCGTTAAGTGACCTATTCTGCAATTGCTACAACATTTTTTAGTTTTTCTCCTAATTTGCTTCTGGGTCCGATTCTTGAGTTCTCGGGGTATAACATGGACGTGCTGGTGGAGCTGATGAACTAGAAGCTGGGCCTAGGCCCCCATCATGGCCCTGTCTAGCTGCTGAGCAATCTCTGAGCATGTGTCCAGGCTTCCCGCACCCGAAGAAAGCACCTGTATCTGCCAAATACTGGCCTGTGTGTCTCCGGCCACAACTGTCGCCAATAGGATATTGGAATCTATGGGCCTGATGCTCATTCTCTCTGGTCGTGCCTAGATCTGGATGGCACACTCATAAGAGACGATGTCAGGGCTAATGATCTCTGGTGGAACTGTTAACGGTGTCCACCACCTGTCTCTGCCGAGAGAACACATAACTGTCTGTCCTGGCCCTCTTGGCCTCTCTGTCTCTCTTACATTCACCGCCTCCATTTGCTGGGCATACAAGACTATACAAGGAAAGTCCATATCCGGATGAAGCATGGCGGTCCTGTAATCCTTGTCTAGGTAATCCGCCACTCCATGTACCAACCTGCTCACTCGAGCTATTTGATCAACCACTAACTCTGGTGCGTACTTGGATAGACGAGTGAACTCTAAGGCATACTCCTGCACTGTCATCTTTCCTTGCCTTAGATTCACAAACTCATCCGCTTTTAGCTATCTCATTTCACGAGGTAAGAACTACTCTAGAAAGGCGGCATGAAACTCATCCCAACTGATAGGGCCTGCTCCAACTGCCCTACTATCTTTCCATTGCTTAAATCAAATGTACGCAACCCCCTTCAACTGATATGAGGCCAAGCCAACACACTCCTCTGAGATCACCCCCATGACCTGGTTAATCTTTAGAATCTAATCGATAAACTCATGTGGATCCTCGTCCACCTTTGACCCAAGGAACTCTGGAGAATTCATCCTTAGGAAATCTCTGACTCATGCTGCCGCTGCATTCCCATTTTTATGGACATCCTCTACCTCCTGCTGATTGACCTGGGTGGTCAAGGCCTAGGCTAACATCTGAATGGCTGCCCTGAATTCAGCGTGGGCAACCAACTCCGATGCATGGTCCTCATGGGCTGGTGAGCCTGTTAATGCCCGTCCCCATCGCCATCTTCGTGGCCATTTCCATTTCCGTTCCTCGTTCCATTAACTCAGTGGGAAGGCATGATTCTAAAAACGCATATAGCACGAGTTAGAAGGATAGAGAGACATTTCACCGTACGACTTAGATTATAAAAGAAGGGAGCATTTCCTGAACATCATATAGCTTCTTCATCATAAGTGTGGTGCGCTTCACACCCATGAAAAAGACTCTACTTAACGCGTCTTTCAGACACCCTAGGACACTTCAAAACCTAATGCTCTGATATCAAGTTTGTCATGACCCGAACATAGGCCCAGATTGAGACACGGGACAAAAAACCCCGAGAGACTCCAGGTCGACCTATGGCATGAACATTTATCTAACTCAATCAATAAAAGTGGAAGATCAACATAATAAACATGGCGGAAGTCTGAACATAACATGAAATCTGAATATACAACACGAGTCTGAAGCTGAATACAATCTATGTATGAAAAGCCTCTACTTCTGATGGGTTGATGGAACAAGACCCCAACTAACTCTCTAAGTCTGAAACTAGAAAAAATATAAGGATAATTGATATGCAATGGTCCCGGGAGATGAGTACTCACCATCTGAAGCTGAATGCTAACTCTGAAAATTGGCTAGTGATGGGGCTGAGTCTGAAGATCGGAGCCTGTATCATAAAATGATACAACATAGAGTATGCGATCAGTACGTGGAATGTACCGAGTATGCAAGATAAGTAAAACCACTTAAGTAAGTAAAATTAGTAATAATGCATTTCATAAAACATAATCAAGATAAGAATATGAGAGTAAGGCTTGCATGTTATTTTCTGAAATCATGATTTGTACATAACTGATTATCATAACTTAATCGAATGACCATAAGCTGAAATTTGATAATCATAAGTAAAACTAAACATTAGGTCAAACCTGCTCAAAACATAATATCACAACTGATGTACATGCATAATTGAAATCATGAGGAATAATGGGAGACTCTTCATATAACCGATATTACCACGATAGAGCTTACGTGGTCTCGACTATTACACTCAAGTGGGCAGAGTCATCCAAAGCCTTGCCAAGGCTAAGGACGCTACCATGATATCAATATCAAGCTGAAGGCCCTCTTGGGGCAGGGGAAAACTCATAAAGGAGGTCTTGAATAATCTAAACATAGCTATGTTGGCTCGTAGTTCTGAGGCATAGGGTTGACTAACTCATAGCCTACTCGGTGCTAGACATTACTCCCAAAAATATGCATATGCTCTCTATCATTTTTCAACGAAGCTGACCATCGTCTATTGACGAAACTGTATAATCATATACATATAAAATCTGGAATCATACATGAGGAGTCTTGACTCAAACCATACCACAAGATGAACATAATTAGGAGTCTTGACTCCAAAACCATGTGGTAAGCTAGTTGACATGAATTCATAAATCATACTTGAACATATGGGCTTGCCTAATACTTTAACATGCTTGAAATCAACTTGATTCACTTTGAAAACATGAACATAACATGGGTATTTCAAAATCATACTTTCTTTATAAACATCACATCATACTTGAACATATATCTCATAGATCTAAACTTTCATGAATATTCATGGATGGGCATCGCAGTTTAAAAAACTTGAAAACATAATTTATAATTTAAAACATTGTAAAATGAGCCCATCAATCATACTTCATCTATTAAAACATGATCGAATCATACCTATGATAGAAACTTAGAAAATTCATGCCTTGGGTTAAAACCCCATAGAATCAACATGTAGATTTTCATGAATTAGAGAGGGATTGGGCATGGGTGCGAACAATTTCACATATTCATAACCTTACATACCTAAGAGAATTTGGTTCTACAATTCTTTTGATTGCCCAAGGAATAATTGAGGAAGAACCTTGAGAGATTGAGCTTGATCACCCTTCTAGACTTCTAAACGTTCTAAACGTGCATGCATGAATTAGGAATAGCTTAGAATGACTTAACCCTTCTCAAAACACTTCATACTGACCTTAAAATGACGTAGTTTTAGGACCACAGGAATTATGAAAAAACCCTTACTAATTTCGCAGGGAAAAACAGACTGCCAGTCCCAACGAGAGACTGGACGAGTCGTCGTCAAAGGCCATGCTCATGGCCTAGATCCATTGGCTTTCATTGGCAGTTTCATATTGATAGTATCCACGAGCTACTCAAGGACTCGTTATTGGTGACCATGACTCGTGGTCCCCTCTCATTGTCCTCACCGCCAAAAACCAACCTGGGGGTTACCACAGCGACACCATGACTCATGGTGTCCCAGACGGGTCATGGTGAGGACCCATTAAGTGCACTATCCAAATTCTCTTCTTTCTTCGCCCATCCTTGACCACGGGTGACCTTACAGATCATGTGGTTGACCATGACTCATGGTCACACTCGTGGTCGCCCCAAACTTGAAAATTCCAACTAAAGTTAAACACCTCACCACGAGTCACTTAACGACTCGTGGTCATCCTGACGGGTCACAGGACGACTCGTTTTGTGACCTGGTGTAGAAATTTTTTTTTTTTCATTTCAACTCCAGGGTCTAATCTTAGGGCTTTCGGGGTATAACACCAATTTTGTAATACATATTCCAATTATGCGGTCCATAGAATGACATAGCATAATCGGACTTCAAGGGTAATTCCTAATGTCACATTTTGCAGATTGGGTGCCTTTCTACAGACCGCAGAATGGTTCTGTGATGGTAGAAGGGTGCCCAATCAACACATTTTCAACTTAAACCTTCAGATTTATACATAATTTGTACATGAGATCTTGTCTAAACTATTTCATATGTAGAACGCATCATATTCAACATTGTGACATTATCTATTGGGTATTTAGGCTTCCTCTCTTTGCGCACAAGAATTCACAAAGATCAAACTATGATAGACTTCATATTGAATGCATCATGTTCAAATATTATGCCTAGGATGAAAATCTACTTTCCAAAATCAGTCATCATGAAATTCATCCTTAAACCCAATCCATAACGCATTCCACCACCTAAAAACAATCAAGTTCCTACACAAATCCGTTTAGCAAGAAAGAATATGAGATTTGGGAAAAGGTTTATCATGAACTCTGAACTAAAAAACTATCCACCTCATTCATGTCAACAAAATCAAGGGAATTATACAAATGAGAGCAATCAACACATGCTTACCAAGATGACAAACTCAAAAGAAAGAGTGACTATAATACCTCGTGCGTTGAGATAGATTTAGTCATTAGGTTTCAGACGTACAACTCTAGTGTTATTACTATGCATTGTACGTCAAGAAAAGGCCAAGGGTTGATATCATGTGTGAAACATAGAACATGGGATGAAATCAGAAAGGCTAGAAATTAAGCTTGGCGCAAAGCAGGTATGATAGCAGCCACGCGTAGTGCCAGGCCAAATTGGTAGATCTTTTTACATGACTTATAGACCATTTCCAAATCATTTTCTTGAACCCTAAATAGGGGTAAAACCTAAGAAAACTCCCTAGAATTATATCATATTGCTAAATGATGTCGCCTAAATTACACCTCGCAATTGACATGTAAGCGGTTGATTGTCAAATATAGAACCCAACAAAGGTTGAGGTCGATCCCACAGGGAATATAGTAAGAACTTAAGTTAATGAGAATAACTATTATTATTGATTTACTTATTTCCAAAAGGGAAAAAAATAGAATAATAAACAAAGTAAAATTGCTGAATGCTAAAATTAAATTTGGTTTGTATTCAATTAATAATTTGACTAGGATTGTGTTCCCCAAGATTTCATAACCACAAGGCTTATACACTAGTGATCTATTCCGGTATTCGACATGCACTATTGGTAAGTTAGGTTCACCTAAATGGTTGGTCCCCAATCTAGATGATTTTCACCACGTAACTTGGTCCGTATGCAGGTGTACTTAAGTTGACCCTTACCCTTAATATCGGATTAGCTATCCCCGAACAAGTTCAAGCTATTAGATGAGGGTTGATAGCCTCAAATCTCTGTTGTTAATCCCTTTTCCCATTCCTTACCTCCTTGGTCCAATAAGTAAGAATAAGGCAAGTCCTAACATTTGCAACTGTCAAAAACAATCAAAATGAAGGGAAAAACAATACATGCATAAAACTCCGTTCAAGAATCATTAAGTGTTTTTACCTATATGTGTTAATTCATCTTGGTTCCCACAAACCTATTTTATGGGTTTAGCTACTCATAGTTGTATTATCGCAATCACAAAATATTGAAGAAATCATAATTGCAACTTACAAATTATCATAGAATAAAAACTACGTAGATTGAATAAAACTCCAATGTTGCTTTCATTTCTTGAATCAAGAACAATTGTATGAAAATCCTCTCAAATATCGCCTCAAAATTTTTTCCAGAATCATCTTCTAAAAATAAACCTAAATTGGGTATTTATAATTCTAAGAAATCCTTTTCCTAAATAAAACTGGAAACTAGGTCGGCAGTGGCAACGGGCTAGGTGATGGGTCGTTCCTTACTCACATTAGTCGTTCTCAGCATCGCACCCAGTTGTGGCAACGGGTCACCTAACGACTCGTCATTCCTGAGCACGAGTCGTTAGGTCCCTCATGGACTGACTCCTTCAAAACTCCAATGTATTTCACGGATGGTTCCAGTGGCCTGCTAACGAGTCGTTTCTTCTCATGATGACTCGTTATGTCTATCGTCACCTTCACTGACCACTTTGTTGAAATTTGCTCTTCGATTCCCAACGATTGACCTCAACACTCGTTACCAGCTGTAACGAGTCGTTCCTCCAACTCGTCAAGTGCACTGTTTTGTATCTTCCAAACTCCATCTTTTGCCCACGCCTTAAGCAATGGGTCGTGCCTCCTGCCAACGACTCGTTAAGTGCCTGACAGCCACCTTTCAGTTATTTTTAGCATTAATTTGACCAAATTCACTTCCAAACCTATTTTCCTGCACATTAAGCACAAAACACATCATACCGATATAAACATACCTGGAATGTGCATAATTTCTTGGTTTTAAGAGTCGAAAAATGCCGTAAAATCACACACATCACTAAACTAAAGAGAAATCATGATCCAAGATCATTTTCGCGCCTAGAGCATCATAACTATTGCGAGAATAATTTTTCTGTTGCGTTTTTGAGAAATTTGTATGTAGTATTCCAAAGAAACAATGGTTGGTTGCCAAAGAAGACTTAGTGGACTTACATATGATTATTCATAACTTTTGGATCATCTAATGAAGAACTTCTTAAAATAAAATTGATCTGGACATTATATATAAAAATGAAACAAGAATCCATTAATTTAACTATCAGATCTAATTCTTATGTATATTATTGAGTTAAATAATTGAATATGAATTCTCCAAAAAAGTTAGAAATCTTAATGTAGATGAATCTTTCCTTAATCAGATACAACACCTCTTTCTTGAAGAAAATGGAAATTAATATAATGTCGATGATGAAATCGAACAAGATTTTAAAGTAATTGAAAATTATATATATATATATATATATATAGAGAGAGAGAGAGAGAGAGAGTTGCATGGTTAATTTTCTAATATAATTTTCCACTCTTTATTCATTGTTGCTCTAAATTTTTTCATCTTCACACTATTTGATTCCTACACAACAAAAGATGATATTTAGAATAACATAATATAAGCAATACTTGATAATGTCCAAATCACACTCCTTTAAAAGTATGACGCAGATGTTGTCAACAAGAAACTTAACTAAGTTATGATCGATTCCACAGGGAATATGGTCAAGATGTAGAATAATACTTAGTATTTATGCTTTCAGTTCAATTATCTCCTAAAGGGGTTTTTAAAGAAGTAATCATGTAAGAGTACTATAAATTGACGTTGTTGTCAAGTTTATGCAATTAACTAGGGAAGTGATCCCCATGGATTCATAATAACTTTGGATGAATACACTAGTGATCTATCTCAATACGTAGTCTAGAACTGATAACATAGGTTCATCCAAACAACTGATTCATCCCTATTAGATGACCATACTCAATTACCAGATTAGGTCTCTTACGTGTTTCCACTTTAACCGTTATCAATTTGTTTTAAATTAAATATTCTACGACCGCAACTCAAGTTATTCAATGAATCGTAAAGTTCAAGGCTTTATTATTCTTCTCTTTTCCTAATCTCTACCTCTCTAGGTTCAAACAAGTAGAAAATTTGGGCAAGTCCTAACGTTATGCTCTGTTAAGAAATGTTTAAAATGAAGAAAAGACAACAAAAACATAAGTATTGGTTTCGAATCACTATGTGCGAACCCTAGTTAGCTATTCCACCATGGTTCCCACAACCCTAGTTGTGGAGGTTCTAGCCTCTCATGTTTGTAAGAAATGAATTATCATTTATGGAAGAAATCATAATTAGAGACTTACAATGATGATTGAAATAAAACCCAATTGATTATTTCATAATTCAACTTCGAACAACTCAAGAACAATGAATAATATCTCCAAGAATATTGAAAAACTCAAGAGAAATCTCAAAAGTACCAGTTCTCTATCAAAAAGTTGGCCTCCTAGCAAAAATAACCTAGAAAAGTATTTCTATAAATAATAAAAAACCTTTTCTAAATTAACAGGAAAACTGCTATACGGTCGCCGCCAAATACTATGAGTCGTAGCTTGTAGCTACGAGTCGTACCTTCCATCCGTACCAGCTAGGAAGATTTGAAATTGGTTAAGTCATGGGAGCTGGTATGACTCATACAATGCTGTTACGAGTCATACGTTTCTGTTATAGTCTAATACTGTGAAGTCTGGCATCCTTTGAATATTTCCACGAGTCTTAGGTATGATTCGTACATTAATGTTACGGCTCATGGTATCCTCTCATACCCTATGATCTGTCAATCAATATTTTCTCTGAAGTTCACCACGACTCCTTGGTACGAGTTGTATGTGGTCATCACGACTTGTAGCTGCTACCCGTACTAGGAAACTAGACAAATGCATACTTCTATAATTTTTCATGACTCCTCTGGTATAGCTCGTACCAAGAGTCGTACTTGGCCATCACCTTGTGCAGTTCCTCTGGAGCTTATCACAAATACACAGTACGGCTCGTACCAGGAAGGTATGGGTCGTACAGAGTCCTGCAAGTTCACCATTTTCTGCATTCTTTTCACTTCTTTTACAAAATTCAACTCCAACACATGATTTTTCTGAAAACAAAGTAAAAATGCATCATATCTATATAAAAACACCTAAGACATGTGTCTTTCCTCAATTTTAAGCGTCAAAATACCGACAGTACATCAACACCCTCAACTTAAAGCTTTTGCATGTCCTCGGGCAAACAAACCAAAATTATAACATGACGCTTAACTGGAAAATAAAGTAGAAGACCTACACCAACACACAAAAATTTCCACACATGACCATTATCAGATATCAACCCTCTTTTTCATCCAAAATCAAGTTATCTATGCTTACATGCAACTACAACTCATGACACACAGGGATCTAGATATGACATCTAACCATTAGCAGTAAACTGAGCTATCACTAGTGCTATTTATACAGAAAACCAGCAACATGCAACAAAAACCATGTACCCTTACAGAAAATGAAATCTCCAACCCTGACAGATATTTATATATATGAAACTTGGGACTAACAAGCAAGACTCTCACTCTCACAAAGAATTTCCAAATACTGCATACGGATACCATAGGCTTGCCCTTATTTTCTCTACTTTGGTTTTTCAAACAGTCAGGGTAGGATCACTATAGGACTTTTATAGGCTTGTAATGTAGGCCTCGGGTCGGGTATGGTAGATATGAAAATAGTGACCAACTCTCCTCGACATTACACAACTTGGCTTTACTTTTTTACTTTTTAGCTCTTTTTCCTTTTTCATCTTTTTCTCCCTTTTTCTCTATTCAACTATCATTTGTGGATGAGGTGAATTTTCTCTTTTTAATTTTCAACTTTGTTTCTTGCATTTTTCTTTTTCTTTTCTTTTTTCTCTTTTTCTTTTTCATTTCTTTTTCTTCACCACACCCAACCTTTCATTGACCAGCTTTTTCTATCTTTCCCCCCACCTCATCTATGCACCCCTATAATAGCCACCCTCAACTTAGGTATTTTCCCTGAGTTAAGGTTGACAATATCCAAGGAGGGACCAAGTCCAAAATAGGTTTATTATAAACAAAATAGGAAAGGTGAATAGGCTAATCAACAAAAAGGTCACTTTTAGACTCAAACATGGGATCAAGGGACTAATTTTATTTGGTAGGACAATATAATCTAAAAGTGGGCTAAATAAAAAATGGCCTATGATCCTTTCCTAACTAACTATCCTACAACCTATTCAAAGACCAATCGGGCAAGTTCTAGATCCTCTACATAGTATTGAACTAGGTAAGAATCCTCACTCACACATGGTACAGATTTGCATTTATTCTACCTATATGGTTCATGCACAACTAAGATACAATTACACATCTAATATATCAAATTCCATAAAAAGATCCACAGTAGTCATGCTTCGCAGTCAACATACATACCTAAACATAATTTTTTTTTAAAAAGTGCTATTTTTTCCAACAATTTTTGAAATATCAAACACTTGTGTATTTATTAGTTGTAAAGTACTTCTAAACTACTTCTAGTTAAACAAAAATAAAAACAAAATCCTAAACATACTGGTTCTACTAGATAGAATGTTCGGGGGAAAAGAAACACGGTAACAGAAACCCTTGGACGATCAAAAACTCAAAAGACAGATGTAACCCTCCTTTTCAAAAGTCATGCTTTGTCCCTAAAGCAGTAAAAAAACAAAAAACAACCAGGAGAGGGACATACCTGAATGCTCTAAGTGCTCCTGTCATCCTGTGGAGTAGGTGTGAAGGCACACTCCCCTTCACTGCAATCGTGGCACCAATGGTGGCCGACGCACTCAATAATGTGGTCTTGGGGGCTGTGGTCACCCCTCAGTAATCGTGGCCGCCTTAGGGACCTCTGTATCAACATGGGCTGAATGTGGCTCACTCGAAGGGTCCTTGCCTCCCGCAAGCTCTCCAAGCACAATAGTGTAGCTCCCCACTCTTCTAACACTCTCCCGAAACTCTGACCTATGCTGGTCATGAGTCTGTAGGCTCCTCTGCTTTCTCTTCCTGTTCTCCGAGGGCTCATCATTAACTATCTCCAAGGCCCTCTTCTTCCCCTTCTCTCCACCAGCTGCTATCGGAGCCAAGAATGCCCCAAGGTCGAGCTCCTCATCAAGCTCAGCATTTGCTCTGAAATGGTAGATGCTTGTTATACCTCAGAAGCTCAAAGATCGGACCCGGAGTTGAAACGAAAAAAAATGGAAAGTTGTTGTTGCAGCCTCAGGACGAGTCATCCCATGAGTCGTTAGGTGACTCTTGGGGAAGGAAATATAGTTGAAATTGGATTGGCAGTGTACCCGACGAAAAATGACCATGACTCGCTTGAGGAAATAATGAGTCATGGTGAGAGTCGTGGGAAGAGGAGAGTGAAAAAAATGAGAAGCAAGGCAGTGTACTTAATGACTGGTGAACACGAGTCGTGATCACCCCTGACGTGTCGTGAAGTGACCCGTTACAATCTCAAGAGATTAGACAAGGCAGTGTACTTGACGAGTGAGGTGACGAGTCGTTGCCCTGGACCACGAGTCGTCAGGTCGTCGGTTAGGACCACCTGGCAGTATTTTCCTGTGAATTTAGTAAGGGCCTTGTTGTAATTCCTAAGTTTATAAAGCCTAAAATACGTCGTTTAAGGCTCATTTTATTGGGTTTTAGGAGGAGAAAACCTATTCTAAGTTATTTCGTTCCGTGCATGCAAACTTGAGAGGTTGAGGAGGTGATCTAGAGCAAGTCTTCAAGGTTTCCATTCAAATCCTTCTTGGGCAATCAGAAAAGTGGTAGAATCAATCCTTTCTACGTATGTAGGGTTATGAGTGGGTGTATCCTTCCACACCCATGCCTAATTTCTATCTAAGTATGATAATTTCCTATGATCAAGTATGGGGTTTTACCCAAATGCATGAATCTTCAATTTCTTCACATGGGTATGCATTGATTATGAGTTTATTATCGAATTGCGAAGCATAGGCTAATTTTATAATGATTTCAATTAAAATTATGTTTCTAGCCTTATGAATGTTGAAGCCCATTGATGATATGACCATGAAAAGTGAGATTTGTGGAGTAAATGTGATAATGATGAGATATTATGATGAAAAGCATGATTTGAAGCTACCCATATTTATAATTATGTTTTCAATGAGAATTGAGTATTTCTAAGTATGATATAGTTTTGGGAAATGCCCACATGTTAAGTTTAAATGATGATTTTTCTCGAACTAAGCTTAACACATTGTTTAGGAGCGAAAACTCCCAAATTTTATATTTTAGCTTGTGGTATGTTTTGAGTTAAATATTCCCATGCATAGCTTACCACATGGTTTTGGAGCAAGGGCTCCCAAGTACGTTTTCAGCTTGTGGTATGTTTTGAACTAAAGCTTCTCATATGCATGATTTCGTATTTGAGATGTACTGATCATTTAGCTTCGTCAATAAATGATGTTGAGCTTCGTTATATACAATGTAGAACATTTGCATATTTTTGGGAGAAGAGTCTAGCATCGAGCGGGCTAAGGGTCGATCACCCTATGCCCTAGAACTACGCGCCAATGTAGGTTGATACTATTATATAATTGGGACCTCCCTTGTGAGCTATCCCTGGCCCTAATGGCCCATGAGCTTGATATAAATATCATGGTAGCGTCCCTAGCCTTGAAAAGGTTTTTGATGGCTTTGCCCACTTGAGTGTAATAGTTGAGACCACGTAAGCTCTATCATGGTATGTCAGTTAAGTGACGAGTCTCCTATTGTTCTATATGATTCAGATATGCATATTCATTACTCATGGTTATTATATACACATGCAGGCTCTAAAAGCAAGGTTTAACTCAATGTTCAACTTTTCTATAAATATTATATTTCAGCTTTGAGTTATTCGAGTCAGTTTGAGGCTATAAAGCTATGTATTGTCATGTTATGAAAAGATCATGATTTCAGAAAGAATTCATGCAAGCCCTACTCTCAGTTTATTGATGTTTATGTTTTAATCAATGCATGGTGTTTAAAAGATTTTACTTTAGAGGTTTTATACTGACCGCATACTTCTATGTTGTATTGTTTCATGATACAAGACCCGACTCTCAGCTTCAGCCCTGCTCTTAGATAGCTTATCAGAGTTAGCGCTGCTTTATTGGTAAGTCCTCATCTTTTGAGGACTAAACTATCTATCTTTTCTTTATGTATTTTAGTTTCAGCTTGTTGAGTTAGTTGGGGTCTTGTCCCATCAACTCATCATGATTAGAGACTATTAAGACATATGTATGTATTCAGCTTCAAATTTTATATTCTGATGTTATGTTTAAGCTAGACTTCCGCTATGATTGTATTGATGGTTTTTCATTTTTTGATTGAGTTAGACGTATGCTTATGTCATGGGTCGACTTGGGATCTCTTAGGGTTCCTTGTCCTGTGTCGTGATCCGGGCCTCCATTCGGGTCATGACAAGGCTGTTGTGTGGCCGGCTTCTGTAGCTGGCATCTCGCTCTGCTCTACCGAGGTAGGGGTATCTATTTGCTTGCTCTCTGCTGGATGTGGTGGTAGGACCGCTGCTGGTAATCTAACCCGGCTCACCGAGCTCATGTCATCTCGAATCAGCCCTATATCCGCAATCTTATGTCCCCCAACCTGTATTAATCTTCGTCATCACCCTTACTCTAGAGTCTCTATAGAGTCTATGTATGAAACTCAATCCTAGAGTGCAATTCTGAATCTCATCAGCTATCACTCTCGGGATATTAATGGCATATCTATACATGATACATGCTACCAATGTTGCTTTGTCGGCACTCAAGGTGGTGTCATTTACTGTCGGTGACAACCTGTGGTGAACCAGTGTCTAGCAAGCCGTCGCTATGAAGTTGAGTGAAGCTTTTATGACCTACCGTCCACTATTCACCCACTCTACCTCCTCCGTCCCCTCGGCTATAACTCCCACTAGCCATCTCACTTGCCTCTGTTTCTCTTCGAGGCCCAGCTGCTTAACTTTTTTAGGTCATCGACTCTATAATCAAACTCGGCTGTGGCAGTTGGAGCTCTGAACTCTGGCCCATGCAACATTCAAAAAATGGTCCGCTCGAAGACATCAACTATTTGTCCCCAAAGTATGCACTGTCAAGCCTAGGCTTCTTCTTCAGTTTTTTCCCGGCCTTTTCCTTCTGCTCCATCATTGCCAAGTAGCGGGCGTAGAACTCCCTGGCTAGTTCAGCATTGTAGTTTTCAGGGGCTTTAGCCATCCACTCGAACCCATAAAAGTCGAATATCCTCTTCATCTCCTCGACATCATTCAGCGTACTGGTTAGGATCCGCGGTTCCTCCTAAATGCTCCACCTGGGTGCTATTTGGAGATGAGAGTGAGGCTCTTCTCATATATCTCGGGAGCACCAGGCACACTCCACCTAATCATGCGACTCTTTAGAGGCGGAGTCTGGTCATCATCATCCTCTTGGGTCTCCTCCTCCGACCCAGTCTCATCTGCACCCTCTCTGGATTGGGTCTCGTAAGATCCTTCCTTAGCATTTGAGCCACTACTGGACTCTTAGGGCTGTTCACCGGCTCCCTCCTCAGACTAGGTGATCTTGGGCAGATTTATATGCCCAAGTGATACTCAAACGTATTATTTTCGCCTTGTTTGTGTGCAATATGTATATATTCTCATGTAATTTGTAATAAAATGTGAATTTATACTAACCAACATGATTAGCATTTGTTTTGCAGGAAAATATGATTTTTAGGAGCTAAAATGCATGTTGGAAGTATATCGGAGTTGGACTTGGATGCGAGCATGGAAAAGACATTGGAATGCGCAAAGTATAGGGGCTCCGCGATGGAGCCGTGCCACGCTACCATCGCGGAGGCACACTGCCTGGAGGGGAAATTAATTGGCAAATTCCAGTGAGGCCTCGCGACAGCTCCGTGGCACGGAGATAGTCCTCCGCGTTGGCCTCCGTGCCACGTTGAGGCTATAATCCCGGACCCTGGAATTCCAGAGAGGGTCCGCGTCCATGCCGTGTCACGGAGGCAGTGCTCCGCGTTGACCTCCGTGACACGTTGCTTGTTATTCTGGGAAAAATTCCCACAAGTATAAATAGAACACTTAGGTTTATTTTAAGAAATGCAGACTTGGTGGAGCAAGGACGTGGGTTAGAAGCAGTTGAGGGACGAAAAAGCTAAGGGATTTCTTCTCTTCCTTTCTTCTTTCAATCAATTGTATGTATGATTTACACTTGTTTAGGATGATTAATCCACAAATGAGTGGCTAATTCTCTTCCTTGCTAAGGTTTTGAACAATGGTGATGAATTTTGATTGTTAATGATATGGTTTTCTTCTTCTTCTTCTATGTTGTTCTATTAATTCTTGTTTCTACTGCATTAGTGTGTGGCCGACATTAATGTACATCTAAAAAGTCCAATTTCACTCGAGAGAGCAAGAAATTGGAAAGTTGTGAATTAATAGGGTATTGTTCTTAACTTGATTTGGGAAAATTGGGTTTTGATGTGCTTTCCTAATAGAAATATACTTGAAAGTCGTATTAGTCAATTTAGGAACCGGAATTGTAGTGCTAGGTCATAAATTGCATTTGATCACAGAAATGTAGACGAATGGTTTATGATTCTAAAGTGAAATTAAATACGAGAGTTTTAATTTCTAGGCTAATGTTCTTGGCTAGCAACATGAAGAGAAGAATAACCGAATTATGATTATCGTCAAATTCATTACTTGTTCTTAACCTTGGCATGCTCATATCCATAGTTTCAATTCACAGTAAATAATTGTTAATAGTTTTAGTATATATAATTTCTAAACAAAAACTTATTTAACTGTTGGTTACGTTGTTGTTAGCATAATTAGAAGTAAGATAAGAATATAGTGTACTTAGGCAATTTTACTTATCCAGAGTCTCCTTGGATCGATACTTGGCTTACTTAGCCACTTTATTACTTGTTTGACCACGTGCACTTGCGTGTCGGTTTTAACCATATACCCTAAGCACCCGAACAAGTTTTTGGCGCCGTTGCCGGGGAGACTAGGCAATTGATGAAATTGTGATAAGTGTAAATTTACTGTATTGTTGTTTTATTTTCTTAAGTGTTAACAACTTGGTCTTAGCCTGTATTTTGCAGACTTGATTTCTGTGAACACTGGCAAGGGACAAAGAGCTGGTGGAATCTTACTTAGAGCCTGAACGTGAATTTCATAGTCAACGTAGAGAAGCTCTAGAAAAGAAGCTGCAGTTGTTCATACAGTCTATTATGGAGCAACAAAATCCACCAGTTGTGCGGGCAGTGTTAGTGCCCGATGAAGCAGCAGCAAGGCCGGTTCGCGAGGTGGCAATCCCACATGCCAACAATGTACATTCTAGTATCCGCAAACTAGAGCCTGGAGGGAGGTTTGAATTAAAGCAGAACATGGTGCAACTTTTGCACACAAGCGGGAAATTTACCGGTCTCCCTCATGAAGACCCACAACAACATCTCCAGAATTTTTTGGAGATAAGTGACACTTATATACCCGCTGGAGTGTCACCTGATTATGTTCGGCTCACCTTATTTCCGTTTTCCTTACTTGGTGAAGCCAAGAGGTGGTTAAAAGATGAACCACCAAATTCTATATCAACGTGGGATGATCTAGCACGGAAGTTTTTGATCAGATTTTTCCCTTCTGGTAAAACAGCCAGACTTAGAAGTCAAATTCTAAGTTTTAAACAGAGGGAGGGAGAAAATCTATATCAAGCCTGGGAAAGATTTAAATCCATGTTGCGGGACTGTCCTCATCATCATCAGTCCAATGAGGTGTTGGTACACACATTTATTGAGGGTTTGGAACCCCATACTAAAATTTTGTTAGACTCAGCAGCTGGAGGGCAAGCGCTGAAAAAGACTTATGAGTAGCTGTACAATTTGCTCAACCGAATTTCACAGGGCAATCCAGAATGGAATGCAAATTCATTAAGAGGTGGAGCAAGGAAAGCAGCAGGAGTGCTTGAAGTGGATGGATTCACAGCTATCGCTGCACAGATAGCTGCCTTGCAGAATCAGTTGAATAATCACTTCAGCAATATGAACTTGAACCAGCCTTCAGCTTCAGTCAATGCGGTCCAGCAAATGTGGTGTGAAGTGTGTGGTAGTAGTGAGCACTCAGCTGAGTGCTGTGTTGGAAATCCTGATTCTGTTAACTTTGTGGGCAATGCACAGAGAAATCAGTAGCAGTTTGGTAGTGGCTACAACTCAAATTGGAGGAACCATCCAAATTTTTCGTGGGGTAGCAACAACCAACAAGGCCAAGGTTCTGGTCAGGGTATGCATAGAAATCAAGGAGGGCAACAAAACTATCAAGCTCAATTCAGAAATCACAATGCCCCTCCTCCACCACCATCACCTACAATTGAAGAGATGTTCAAGACCATGATCGCTAATCAGGCTCAATTACAGGCTGACTATGTTAAATTGGCAGCCGAAGTGAAGAATAATCAGTTAGCGACCAAGGCTCTTGAATATCAGTTTGGGCAATTTGCTAGTGCCCAAAATACAAGACCCAGAGGAGGACTGCCTAGCGACACGGATCCTAATCCGAAGCAGGTAAATGCAATGACCACGAGGAGTGGTTTACAGTTGAAGGAGGTGGAACCGGAAAGACCGCCTCAAAAGTCAGGAGCAGCAGAAGTTGAGGTGGAACAAAGTTCTGATAGGGGGAAGACTAAAGAAGCTGAACCAGAAAGGCCTCCACCCCCGTTCCCTCAACGACTCAAGAAACACAAGGAGGAGGCGTGTTTCAAGAAATTTATGGAGGTGCTTAAACAGGTACATGTTAATTTACCTCTTGTTGATGTCTTGCAGGGAGTGCCCAAATATGCAAAATATATTAAAGACATCGTGGCAAACAAAAGTCATTTGACTGAGTATGCCACGGTGGCTTTGACGGAGGAATGCACTTCCCGGATTCAAAACAGACTGCCCACGAAGCTGAAAGATCCTGGAAGTTTTACTATCCAGCTTACTATTGGGCAGAGTATCCGAGCTCGTGGATTATGTGACTTGGGGGCGAGCATAAATCTGATACCATCTTCGGTATTCAGAAAGTTAGGTCTGGGGAGCCCTAGACCTACAACCGTAATCTTGCAGCTAGCAGACAGATCCTTAGCGAGGCCTGATGGCATTGTTGAGGATGTGCTTGTGCAAGTAGGCTCCCTCATTTTTCCGGTCGATTTTATTGTTCTGGATTTTGAACCAGATGCTGAAGTCCCATTTATTTTGGGACGACCCTTTTTGGCAACCAGAAAAGCATTAATCGACGTGGCTGCGGGTCAACTTACAATGCGAGCACATGACAAGGTAGAAGTGTTCGATGTGTACAAAGCACCAAAGCTCCCGATTGTAAATGAGGAACTCTCGGTGATCAATGTGATTGATCATGGGAATGCTAAACACATGAGTGAATCTCGAGAGTTGATAGGAAGACCACCTGATAAGGTTGAGAACTACTGGGGGGAGGACAATGATCGTGAAAAATCGTCCATCACCCTAGTAGGTAATTGAGCATAAAGGACGTCGAGCCACGACGGTAAACCAGGCGTTGCACGGGAGACAACCCGTGAAAAATATTTTCTTTCTTTCTTTTTTAGTGTAAATAAGTTTTATTTTTATTTTTCTTTTCTTGATTTGGTATATTTTTTGTTTTAGTTAATATTTTTCATTTTAGTTAGGGAAATCTATTAATCTAACCAATTTTGTTTAGTGAGGTGATTTTTCAGGTCAAACGGAGACAAATATGCATGGAATCGGGAAGAATAAGGCAAGGTATGAAAAAAATAATTAAAATGAAGAGACAGTGCACTGGGGCGTTGGCTCCGTGTCACGGAGGAAGGGCGCCGCGTTACCCTCCGTGACACGTTGAAGTTAAATCCGGATTTTTAAAAATTTTCCAGTGAGCCAACGCGTTAGCTCCGTGTCACGGAGGAGGGGCTCCGCGTTACCCTCCGTGACACGTTGCCTTATATTTGGTGCCGGGTCACACCGGGTTGCCGGGTGACCTGCGTGTTTTTCTTTAAATTAACCTCGATTTTCTTGCCCTTTCTCCCCATTTCTTTTCCTCTCCGCGACCAAACACCCAAATCACCCTCCCCAATCAACGTGCCACGCCACTAAGCAAAGAAATCATCAAGTTTCTTCGGTTCTTCAATGTAAAGGTATGTTTTCCTCGTTTCTCTCAAGTTTTTGTCGATTTCACTCGAAATTGAGCATGTGAGGTGAGATATATCATCCTAAGTAGAAATTGAGCATGAAATTGAATTATTTGTGATTGATGAATGTTCGGAATGTTGTCATTAGCGTTTGAACTTGTCGATTACGTGAATAATTCGGAATTGATTGTAAAATTGAATTCTAGGGCTTAGGTTGTTGAAATTGAATTGGGTAACTTGATAACTTGGTGAATTAGATGCCGGGGTGTGTTTGTGAAGTGAGATAAGTCGTGTAAATATTGTTTGAATGTAAAAGACGACGAATTCTCGAATTTTTAGGGAAAATGCGAAAATTGTTCAAATTGGTTAGGTTATTTGGATTCGTATGTATATAGAATGTTTTTGTTGTTGTTTTTATTTGTTGTTTTTGTTGCTTAGTGCTATGGTTAAATTGTTAGCGATAGTAGGATTGGGATTAGCTGTATGAAGTCTGAGTAGTACGCTAAGCGTTAAGCTGTCGAAATTTTTGTGAACGCACTAAGCATAAATTGTATAGTTGATTGTTTTGGTGTAAATTGAGTTATCCTTGCCATAGTTTGTAAAAGTTAGCTAAGGACTAAGTGTGGGGTAAACGTTGTGTAACCCGACCTTAGCCGAAGTTAACATGTATTTAGCTTAACGTTGTGCTTGTTTATGTGTATTGACAGGTACAATGGCGAGTAGGCAGGATAAGGGCAAAGGTGCTTCTACTTCTGGCACCGGGAGGAAAAGAATGAGAATGGGCACCGCAGTCCTAGCTGCACCAGCTGTTCCGCGCGGCCAACGCCGCCAATACGGAACAAGGTGGGTAACCGAGGAAGGGAAGAAGTGGTATGCTAAGCATAAGGAAAGCAAGTACTTCCCGGAGGAACATATTGCACGGGAACCACTAGCACAGGAGTTCCCCCGTATTGTGCAGAGGATTGAAGCAGCTGGGCTCAGCTTTATATTTCAGGAGCCCAAGGAGTGCAACCTACATTTGGTCTGGGAGTTCTACGCAAATTGGAACCCGGCCATCAGAAGCCACACAATAAAAATCAGAGGATAGATTGTCACTCTGGAACCCCAACAATTTAATGCCATCGTTGGAGCGCGGGACACAGACGCTCATGTTCTCCGCCAGCTAAACATCACCCCACCATACGCCGACATCAGACGTACATTGTGTGGGGCTCGATCCACAGCTCGATGGAGTAGACATAAGGAGAGGGGTTACCACCAGACTCTGCCTTATTCGCAGATGAACAGGGAGGCCAGAATATGGCTGAAAATTGTATGTTCTTGCTTGATCCCGGGAGTTCACATGACGGATGTGACTCGGGACCGTGTCTACTTGGTGTATGCCCTTATGAAAGGGCTAGAGATTAATGTTGGGGCGGTCATTATATCCGCCATGAAGACAGCCAGACTACACCAAGGCCACAGATACGGGTTCGGTGGACTCATCACCACCTTCCTCCGAGGCCTCGATGTCGAGGAAGAGGCTTTGGATTACATCCCGCAGTTGGAGTGGAGGGCCCTCGATGTGACAAAAACTAAGGCCCCCGACACCACACACGGGCCAGTGCTGACTTTGGGCGAGCAACATGCTCGTGACGATCAGTACATGGAACGTATGTTTGGCATGCAGATGCTTCAGCTACGGATTGGTGGGAGACCAGCCACCGAGGAAGAGTTATGGCAGTTGGAGCTGGATTACCCATTTGGCGAGAACGCCAGAGCCTTATGCCGAGTGGGACCAGCCTTCATTGAGCCTACTGATGACGATGTCCCCACTGACGAGGAGACACGTCGGGAGGACTCCGATGTGGAGTCCGATGACGACGATGGAGGTGACTCGGACATGGGCGATGAGGCAGCAGCACCGGATGAAGAAGTCGAATATTTCGACTGATCAGGGAGTTCCACCACTCGAAATTTTTGTGATTTTTAATTTTTGTGAACACTGGGGACAGTGTTCGATTTAAGTGTGGGGTGGGAAGTAGTTAGGTGCTGGGGCTGGGCTAATCTGTTGTATGCTTTTTCCTTGGTTTGTATGTATGTTTATGTTTCCCTGTTGTGAACTGATTTGTGTTGTATCTGTATATATTTTTTTGTGGTTAATGATGTGTGTTGTGAAAAGTTATGGTTGCCAAGGTAAATATTTTGTAAATATTTCTGTATATCGAAATGATCGATATTTTTCAAAATTTTTGCGAAAATATTTTGCACTTATCAAAATATTTTGTAAATAGTTTTCCATCGACATGATCGATGTTTTGCAAAAATTTTTCGATTTTTATTTTTGGGTTTCTCGGAGTTTGTTTTCGGTTCTTTTACTGAGAATAGTCCCATTGAACCGATGTCTTAGTTAGTGACCGTTCCCTATGATGGATGAATGACGACCGTCTTAAGGGACATGTAGTCAATAGGAGTAGTGATTTTAATTTGTTTTCAGTTTTTCTCTTTGGTGGATTGCATCACGGAACCTGTAGTTGCTTTATGGTTGCAAAATTTCATTGCGTGTTGTAACTGATGTTCAAAATGTAAAAGTGATTCGTTTGAAAGCATGCAATTTTGTAAATATGTTGAGTTACCTAGGCTGTAGAATTTGATTCGGTATGATTGAGGCTTAATTTTTGAATTCATGCAATTGGCTAATTAAAGAGTCTGTGAATGCATCTTGAATCGAGCATGTGCATGAAGTGTGTGAAGTGAGGTATTGTTATTCCATGCTATTGTGAAGTGTCTAGAACTTGCCTGGTGTGTGTGCAAAACGAAATGAAGGGGGTGTAGTGTTGGAAAGGATGTAGGCATTTCTTTGTTTTAACCGAGAGTTTCTATTTTTTTTTCTTGTCATACTCTACCTTTTTATGTGATTGTATACCCTAGTCAGCCCGTTGAGCCTTTAGCCGTTTCTTTCTTTCTTTTGTCCAAAATTGTATAAACTAAGCTTTATTCCTTCTTTTCATTAGCCGTAAAGTCTATACAAAAATCTTAAGCGCTTAAGAAGAAAAGAAAATTCTTTTCCCAAAGTGTCGAAGAGTGAGAGGAGTGAAAAGAAAAAGAAAAGCGGAGTGAGGAAAGGGAAGAAGAGGTTGAAGAGGCACTTGTTATAATTAAATGAGAATGAAGGTGCATGAAAACCCTGCGTTGTTGTGTCAAGTGTGTTTGATGAAATGGGTCATACGAAACTAAACAAGCATGAATGGTATGAGAGGAAAAAGAAAAGAGAGAAACAATGTTCATGAGAGTATGGGAAGGTGTTGAAAAGGCGCTTAAGGATGCTAGTGACTATTATTGGCTAATCCAATATATACTAGTTCCATAACTTCCACTACAACCCATTAAAGTCCTACTTGATCTTACATTGCATTTCCTTATATTAGTGGAGTAATACACTAAGGGCAAGCATATGGGTCATGACATGATGCATGTGAATTCTTTTGGGAGAGAGAGTGAAATTAATTTTTATATGCCCCTACTTGAATGTTTGTGTGTTGCATGAACATAAAGGGGAAGATTCTCTTGAGTTGTGAGGGCACATGCTTGATGAAAGATTGATTTTCGTGTCGGATATCTTGATTAGCTGATTTGCATGAGTTTGCCGATATCGAGAGTCGATTCTTAAAGTCTAGGAAGTCTTGATGTATGAAAGGTCATTGCATTGTAAGACCATGCATGTTTTCTTGATGATTTGCAAAAATTGAATAATCGGTATGACCGTAGTGTAAATTGTCGCACCATAGTGACAAAGGTTGGGATGTAATTTGCATGAGTTGTGTATGTGTTGTTCGAGGACGAACAAGGATTTAAGTGTGGGGTAAGTGATCTTGGGCAGATTTATATGCCCAAGTGATACTCAAACGTATTATTTTCGCCTTGTTTGTGTGCAATATGTATATATTCTCATGTAATTGGTAATAAAATGTGAATTTATACTAACCAACATGATTAGCATTTGTTTTGCAGGAAAATATGATTTTTAGGAGCTAAAATGCATGTTGGAAGTATATCGGAGTTGGACTTGGATGCGAGCATGGAAAAGACATTGGAATGCGCAAAGTATAGTGGCTCTGCGATGGAGCTGTGCCACGCTACCATCGTGGAGGCACACTGCCTGGAGGGGAAATTAATTGGCAAATTCCAGTGAGGCCTCGCGACAGCTCCGTGGCACGGAGATAGTCCTCCGCGTTGGCCTCCGTGCCACGTTGAGGCTATAATCCCGGACCCTGGAATTCCAGAGAGGGTCCGCGTCCACGCTGTGTCACGGAGGTAGTGCTCCGTGTTGACCTCCGTGACACATTGCTTGTTATTCTGGGAAAAATTCCCACTAGTATAAATAGAACACTTAGGTTTATTTTAAGAAATGCAGACTTGGTGGAGCAAGGACGTGGGTTAGAAGCAGTTGAGGGACGAAAAAGCTAAGGGATTTCTTTTCTTCCTTTCTTCTTTCAATCAATTGTATGTATGATTTACACTTGTTTTAGGATGATTAATCCACAAATGAGTGGCTAATTCTCTTCCTTGCTAAGGTTTTGAACAATGGTGATGAATTTTGATTGTTAATGATATGGTTTTCTTCTTCTTCTTCTATGTTGTTCTATTAATTCTTGTTTCTACTGCATTAGTGTGTGACCGACATTAATGTACATCTAAAAAGTCCAATTTCACTCGAGAGAGCAAGAAATTGGAAAGTTGTGAATTAATAGGGTATTGTTCTTAACTTGATTTGGGAAAATTGGGTTTTGATGTGCTTTCCTAATAGAAATATACTTGAAAGTCGTATTAGTCAATTTAGGAACCGGAATTGTAGTGCTAGGTCATAAATTGCATTTGATCACAGAAATGTAGACGAATGGTTTATGATTCTAAAGTGAAATTAAATACGAGAGTTTTAATTTCTAGGCTAATGTTCTTGGCTAGCAACATGAAGAGAAGAATAACCGAATTATGATTATCGTCAAATTCATTACTTGTTCTTAACCTTGGCATGCTCATATCCATAGTTTCAATTCACAGTAAATAATTGTTAATAGTTTTAGTATATATAATTTCTAAACAAAAACTTATTTAACTGTTGGTTACGTTGTTGTTAGCATAATTAGAAGTAAGATAAGAATATAGTGTACTTAGGCAATTTTACTTATCCAGAGTCTCCTTGGATCGATACTTGGCTTACTTAGCCACTTTATTACTTGTTTGACCACGTGCACTTGCGTGTCGGTTTTAACCATATACCCTAAGCACCCGAACACTAGGGAGCATTTGCCAGAGAGGCAGAGGTAGCATTGGCATGAGCCTTGCCCTGTGCCCTAGTTGTCCATGGCTCGTCAGTGTCATTAGTATCAATTTGATAATCCTCTAGTGAACCACTAGGGGTACCCTCCTCTTGCTCGGAGGCTGAAGTCTCATCTACCAATGCCCTCCAGGAAGCAATTTCAACTTTGGCCTTTTTGTCCTGGGCCTTATTGGTTGCTCACTTCTTTATTGGTATGGTACCTGTGGAGATAAAGGTTAGTATATGTGATCTTAGGAAAAGAAAGCAAGAAAATCATATTCAGTATTTCACTATGAGTCATCAGTACAAGTCGTACCTTGGTGGTACCATTCGTTCTAAGACTCGTAGTACTCTTTGGCCCTTTAGTACTTTTGTATGGCTCATTGTGACGGATAATAGTTGGATTTTTTGAGTCGGACTAAGGATAGTACTATTGCTTTTGAACTTTACCTTTTCTGATTCTTGGTACGACCACCAGGTATGAAGATTCCATGGGTCGATGAGGTCCCGCACCATGAGTTTCCAGTTTAGCATACTTGGGAAAGTCCCAACGAATCATCCTACGAGTCGTAGTGCAAAACTACGAGTCATAGGAAGGCTCGTGAAGCCTGTCCTCACCTTATGCAGGTTCAGTTATTAGATACATTTTTAGATGGGTACTCAGAATTCCCCATTTTTCACCTACCCATACAATCCCCAACATGCTTCATACCCCGTAACTCACTG